>OX387321.1:6338277-7796402 GCA_947562085.1 Eudonia lacustrata | reverse complement strand
TCGTAGATCAGGCATAGCATTAAATATTTTGACGGCCATTGCGCGGACATTTTTATCGGGCAAGCATAGTTTGAATTTCGGCATTTCTAATTTATTTACGGGTCTCTGACGAAAGTGTTTGTAATTTGGAAATTTCTTTTTAATAAATTGTTCCTAATTATCTTTGACGAAATTACATATAATTGTTTAATGTAGAGACCAGTCAGCGTAAGAATTTTGTATTTCTTGAATAAAGGTCTGTAGGACTCTAAACGATGTGCACCAAGCATATTGTTTAGAGACAACAGATATCTAACACATTTCTTTTGCCATCTGCACAACCTCTCAATATCGGTACAATTTCTCCATAACATGATACCATATTGTAGTATAATGCTACATGGGCATGGTATGCTAAGAGTGCAGTTTCTACAGAAAATATTCTCTTAGGCGTTGTTACGGACAGAAGTCTCATTTTTTGTATTGTATAGGATTAGTTAGCGAATATAACTTTATAATGTAATACGGTTAATATATATTTAGGTTTATATGTTACTTTAATAAATATTTCTTATGTTTGTCTTTTCATTTAACACAAGGTAACTGTTGTATGTTTTAAAGAGGGCCAGGTAAACGTGCCCAGAGGCCTAATGCCTCACTAAGTAGAGATAATTAAATAAGTCTAAAGTAAATATAATATTTTAATATTGTAAGGTATCCAGATTACGAGAGATACCGTAGGGTAGATAAAAATACATGTAAGAAAGGGAGGTCCAAAACGAAAGGGACAACTGCAAATTACGACGGTTCATGTGGGTAGTGGAAAAAATTGTATACCTACATGGGCCGGCATTTGCCCCCACCACGCTCACGGGCATAACCCAAAGTGTATAAATACAGGCCGGTCAGAGCAAATTTTTGTAAGCTCTCCGGACCCCACCTATAAGAATAAAGAAGAAATAATCAAGAAACGAGTTTTAATACAGTCCACATCGAAGCACAACGGCTGACTTGTTTGTAGCTGCAACTAGCCACGAACAGGCGCCTTAATGCAAACGAGATCCTACTTAATTTTTCACAAACGGATATTACATGGCTCTTCCAGTTACAGTTGTCATCAATATTTATTCCTAGAAACTTAGTCGATTGCACCATGCCAATTTTTTATCATTCGATTTCATATTTAATAGTAATTTATTCGTCCGATATTTACAAAAAAAAATTTAATGTAATTTTTTTCATGTACTTATACAGGATGCTAGGTTATAGGTGTATATTCCCGAAATATAACCATGCAACCACGTATAGAGAACACGATAACAATATGCAAAATCATATTTACTTAGATTTACTATTCCATAAAAAAAATAAAATTTTGTTACAATATTTTTGTTCATTACCGCGATGTTTCGACTTATATGTTTAGGTTTGACCATGAGGTTAACGACCAAGAACAACGTACCAGCTTGACATAGGGTTGTCACTTTACTATTTGACTTAATAACAAAGAACCTTAATATCTTGGCTATCTGGTGTTTTTCAGTTATGTTTCCGGGGTTCTATGAACGGTACCCTATTTGCCATATTCGGGATTATACAATATACAGGTATTACCAAACACCCTGCAGTTTTTTATACCAAGAGATTTCCTTTGCTCTTCTCAAATATAAAAATATTCTTAAGATACTATTTGTAAGGTAGACGAAATATAAAAACTTGTTATTGTTACAATACCATTAAAAGCTACGTCTAGTGTTGTTTCTCAAGTCACCAAGGCGTACGATACTCCCAGTTTGATATCTTTTATTGTGGCCATGAATTTCGGCGGGAAGAATTACTTTCTCTGACAACGTGATGTACAGGAACATTGTAGCACCAACACCTCATTTGTTTTAATGAAACAAGGCTTCATTCATAGTAAAGGCTAATATCAGTGTTTATTTTCTTTTAAAATTTCGGAAATTGCAAAAATTTTCATTGAGTATAATTGAAAAGTTTTATTTTAATGTTTCTCCTTTATATTCCTTAATAACTTGGCTTTAATTTCACCTGATATTTATTGACGATAGGGCTGTAGATGGAAGCGGAACGTCACCTTGCTGAGGAACTTGCTATCTTATCTTTAACTATCTATCGTAAGACAATAATGCTAGTAACATTGATGTTATATGATATATGATGATATATGATATATATGATATATGTTATATGATGCGGAAAGCGCAGTGTGGGCAGGCCTTCAACAAGGTGGACCGACGATCTGATGAAGGTCGCGGGAAGCCGCTGGATGCGAGCAGCACAAAACCGGTCGTTGTGGAGATCCTAGGGTGGAGGCTTTTGTCCAGCAGTGGACGTCTTTTGGCTGAGATGATGATGATGATGATTGATGTTATGGCGACATATTGAAATGATATTGTGGTAGCTAGCAAGACGGACTCAAAACATGTCCAACAACCAACCAAACTTAATAAAATCGGAACTTTCTTTGTAAGCCAAAGGAACCCCTATTTAATATTAACAACTAAGTACGTCATCAACATCCGATCTTAATGTTTTTACAATTATTGAAAATCAATTGCTAACCCTAGAGATTTGACCCCCACGAGCCAGGCCTAGCCTATTGTGGGAGTCATTGTACATTTCTGTAACACGACTTCCTATTAATTTTGGTAAATAAACATTATTCATTTTTTTTTTCAAAATGTTTGATCATAATGAAAAGACCCAAAGTGTATCCGATCTAGATCTTGTATGTACTAACTAAGATAGATTAATAACTTTAATTTGTCATGCAATTGTTAATTAAATATTTTTTTTGTGACGTCACATCAAAGTAGGCATAGTACCTATATACCCGAAACAATAATAGCTCTTGTACAGTCAACACTATAAAGATCTAAAGAAGTTACTTCTTTATTATCTGAAGAAGTAGTGACAAACAAACGGCAGCATCCCAGCGCTCAAGTCAATACTGCGGCGCCGGCCGGTCTGCGAGTCTGACCCCGTTATTTGACGCAGAGAGCTGTTTACACTCCATCACAGATTACTGTAGACATGTTAGGGAATCCAACTGCTTTTTTTATAATGTGAGGTTTATAAAAAAGGGTAATATAAGCATTTTTTAAAGTTTACTAGCGTTTTTCGGATAGTTAAATTGTCAATCTCTAAATTTTTGGTAGATAGGTGGTGGTTACTTGTAAGGGTTCAAAAATATTATGTTTTTTAATTAATAGTTTGATATATTTTTAATGATAATGTCATTATCATTAGATACACATACTAACTGCCGCATTTAACGTCACTTAATGTCTTTTAAAAATGAAAAATCAGCGAACTAACTAATCATTAATGTTAATTGAAGTCTTTTAATAATGTGTTAATGGCAATAAGAGTCTGTTCCACCACTATCGAAAGCCTATCCATATGATTGCCTCTGTCATACTATATAAGTATAAAAGATGTACCTACAAGTCATGGATAATGTAATGTAAATGGTACATATTTTTTTTTTAGTAAAATCGTTGACCTGCTACGTCAAAAGTGTGCACAAATTATTGCCAGTGACTGTACAAACGGCGCCGGCCTGTCTGGCTTCGTTATCCTTATTATCTGCGGAAGTCATTCGTTTCTTCAAAGATAATACTACTCCATTAGTAACATACAATGATACAATTCTCCGACGTGGGATTTCTTGCCTTAAGTATTCAACTATTAGGTGCCGGTTTTCAAAAGCAGGATTTATATAAATACTCCATATTTTATGCACGAGTTAACGAATTGAAGTTGGTACATACCTATGTCAATAAGTTTATATAATATCCTTAGAATAATAACGCATAATATCTGGATTTGGATGGTTGTTTTCATATGTAGAAATTACCCTAAAACTGGGGTAACATTTTCTGTCACTAAGAATGTGTGATTGCCGTGAAAGTTTGCGTTTTAAAATACATCCTTTCTTTTCCTTCCTTTGTCAGGGCTTTTGTCAACAAACAAATACATTAGGGATACGTTTAAAAAAGAATGTACCTATATCTTTAGCGAGAATTCTCTATAATAGCGTTCTATGACTATCTCAAGAAACTAAGCTGATTGTATCGCTCACTTCCAAATTCTCAAACTAATAAAAAACACTTGAAGCAGCCACTTTCATTATTTAAACAAAATAAAAGGCGAAAACATATTCTAGTACGAGCATACTCTATTGACTGAAGTTATGATCTTAAAAATAAAACATGACTAAAACAAATGAATCTCAACTAAATTGTAATCTAAAATATCTTCATCCACATCTGAGAATAACCAACACAACATTCACAACCACAAACAAGGAAATTCAAATTTGGAAAACCATAGCTGTCCACACCAGGCAGCCTAACTCCGATTGGCAAACGTCATTCGCGAGTCACGTGTTCGATTAGGCGTCCCACAGTCGGCGCATTGCGTTATCCCGTCTACGTCACGGTCCCATCACGCCGACGACGTCACGTCACGTCAAACGCTAACCGTTCTGACAGGTGACAACGTGCTTATACGTACACGTACACATAGCGTGCGCGCGGGGCAGCAGACCGATCTAGACTGAGATGAACAGTTTCGTTATGCCGAAATATGCTGGGAGGTTAACACCATAGTGATAAACAAGGGCATAAAAACTTCAGAACCTCACGAGAGGAAATGAAAAGTTGTCGGCGAAATGCCTTCGCCACAGATACGATAAATATCGGGATTTGATGATTGAAGCGGGCGGCAGATCTTCGGTGCACGGCAGACATTATTGACATTACTAATGACAACGACTGGTTTGACTGACTTAAATTATATCAGTCTGAGAAACTTTTCAAAACTCAATAAATCCCGTGTAAGATTTATTACAGCTTTAGGGCACGCCAAAAGTTTTCTACCTGGAAATTTATGATTGGCTCTTTCACGATTTGTTTATCGATTATACAGTGTTCTAATATGTCTGTTTCTCTCAACAACACTAGGTTTATTTTAAAGCAAACAAAATTGGAATTTCAACTTTCTGTAATTAATTACGGAATGAAATTAATTTGTTATTTCTTAGAAGTATTTGGAGTGTACTTAATAATAAAGGTGACTAAAGGTCTCGTAGGAAAACCTATTTGTAAAGTACTTTTTTTACTGAATATTTTTTATTTAGGGCAAACGTTGTCCGATACTGTTGGGCTCAGGGGCTTAAGACAGTGTAGCTCTAAGGAGTTTTAGGTAATTTACTTGGCCACCCATCCAGTGATAAGGCACTATAAAAGTTGCTTGACACCGCTGCTGTCATAATCACATTTTACAAAGTCCTAAAACAGTAAAGGTTGGTGGTACACTTAAGGTTGCCAACCCTACTATATGTAGTATCCTACTATTTTAGGTCTCTAACTGCTATTGTTTTAAAAATATATTTTAGTAGGCGAAACTACTATATTTTATCAGCTAAATCGCTACAATCAGTCTCTATTATCTAAAACAGAACACACAAAATATTCATTTAAAAAATAAAATATTTTTTTTTAATAGACTTATTTTAATTAATTGCCTATCTACTATATTTTTATAGGTACTGAATCCAAAAATCCTATATTTGGTCTAAAAAATGTTGGCAACCCTAGGTACACATGTCTGCACATCAGACTAAGCGCTACAAACTGTCAAATTTCTCCAATAGACTTTGAACTGTAAGTATTAAACATAGGGTTGAAAATGTATTGAACAAATTTGAAAGTTTTCAAGAGGTTGATGCGCAGGCAGGCGTCTGTACATACAAGTAAAAAAGACGAGAAGAAAAGAACCTTATTTATGAAAATACAACTAGTTTGTAATTGAGTATAAAACAGAGTTAGGGAGTAATTACATACGTGTCAAATTTAATATTTTTGTGTATTCGCTAATTAACTACGATTAGTGAAGTATCCAATAAATAGAAACTATACTGCACAAATTAGGCTCAACTCTGTTATGTATTTTTTTTAATTATCATTAACAGTATGGTCTAGCTAGACTTATTAAAACAAACTTATTAAACGTACGCTACGATCAAGCTTCTTTCTGCATTTAAAAACAGTTTAAATTAATATTTTTATGTTTTATTTTAAGTTTCAAGATCTTTGCAAAAGCTTATAAAAATACATAGATCATGCATAATACTAATCTTTCTGTAGTTGGTTCAAGCGTAGGGAACCCGTAGCAATTACGTTTCAGAAAAAAAAATTAAAGGAACTTTTAACTTAAAATCTTTTGATAGTTCCTTTCAAATTAAATACTTAAAACTTACTTACTTAAAACTTTTCAATAAATAAATTGTTACCATAACACAAATGTTGAAAAAATTTCTAACAGCAGGATTTTTTTTTTAACATTTGTGTTTTTGTAATTTGTTCGCAGCAAAATTTGCGTTAAAAATTATATAAACAAAACAAAAACATTTTAACCAATTTATCTTTTTGTAGTGTCGTTAATAACGTTATACAGAAATGTTGGCGGCGTAGCCGACGCATTGCGGCGACCACACAGGCTGTTTATTCTACTGTCAGTGAAGAGTATCTAATAATTTTATTACTGGACGTGCATTCTGAAATACGTTCCAACTCGGAAACTCTGATATAGTGTCGGTACAGGGCTTCTATTTTCTTAATGCCTCTCGGTAATCGGTGGAGTTTCTTGCGCCCATTCTTCTCCACAGCTAAAAAATAGACGTCCTGAATGGGTAGTAGGTAAAAAAATTTTGGACGATTCAAAAGCGCTTTTCTAAAGTTTATTTGAATAAAAAATATTTGACTTTGACTTTGACTTTGAATTATCGTATTACCGAACGCAATCGAATATTAATTCCCATGTTCATTAATCATTTGATTTATCATGATTTTATTTATAATAATTTAAATCCAGAACAATGTACTTTATTGTTGTTTTGTTTTTTGATTTTCATGTGATCTTTATAGAGCTGTAAAACGATAAATCGTGAATCAATTACGTAAGACTCGATAGTATTGGTATTTACGCTCAATACAAAATAAATTAATAATTAGTAAAAGGTCTGTGACTTATACTTTTTTTTTATACTTAGCTCGGCAAATGACTCCATCCCACCTGATGTTAAGTGGAAATGAAGTCCAGACGCGAAGACAACTGGTGCAGCGTGGAAACAAACGTAGCATCAGTTAACTTCACTCTGCCGGCCCACAAGGTGCTTCTTCACGCCTCTCTTGAAGGACCCCATATCATAGGAAGGAGGGAAAACGTGTGCTGGTACACTATTCCATCTTTTGGAGGTGCGACAAAGAAACGAGTCACTAAATTTCTTTGTGCGTGATGGGATACTTGAGACAGTGAATCGGTGACTCCGAAGAGCAGCACGTGTACTCCTATGAAGAAAGGGAGAAGGTGGGATGAGGTCAAAGAGCTCTTCAGAGCACTCGCCATGGTATAAGCGGTAAAACACGCTGAGTGACGCAACGTCTCTACGCAATTGCAGAGATTCGAGAGTATTTACCACTTCTGCATTGCCGATAATGCGTTCAGCGCGACGCTGCAATCTGTCCAAGGCATCGAGAAGGTACTTAGCGGAACCATCCCAGATGTGCGAGCAATACTCCACGCAAGACCGTACCTGTGTCTTGTACAAAAGGCACAACTGGTCCGGCGTAAAGAATCGCCGCACTCTGTTCAGAATTCCGAGTTTTCGTGAAGCTGTTTTGATCACGGCTTCGATGTAGTCCCTTTGGTTCGTCATACCGAGCATGTTGATACTGCTCTGCAGGCGTAGAGATGTACCCTGAAGAGTTGGAAGGGGAAGGAATGGTGACTTTTTTGCCGTGAACGCGCACACCTGTGTTTCCTCGGCATTGAACTCAACCAGACTATTGGTGCCCCAATTAGATATGAGGTCCAATACCCGATTGAGCTCAATGACAAGATTAACTTGATTCACTTCGGTTTCGACCCGCCCAGCCGCTGGGTGACCGTTATATCCTCCATGAACCGTACTATCATCTGCATAGCAATGAATATTTCCAAGTGGAAGCATATCATTGATATGCAGAAGGAACAGCGTGGGGGATAGAACGGACCCCTGAGGGACACCAGCGTTCACTGACATGAGCCGCGAAGCGCATCCATCAGATATAACATGAATTTCGCAGCGCTCATGCAGGAAGCCAGCGACCCAGTTGCAGAACTGAGCAGGCAGACCGTATGCCGGGAGCTTGGAGAGAAGAGCTTTGTGCCAGACCCGTTCAAAAGCCTTGGCTATGTCAAGGCTAACAGCCACCGACTCACCACGCTTGTCAATAGCCTCACCCCAAAGATGTGCAACGTACGCTAGAAGATCACCCGTTGACCGTTTCGGCCGAAACCCGTATTGGCGATCGTGAATTATGGAGTGTTCTTCTAGGTAGTGGACAAGTTGTTTATTTAAAATGCGCTCCATTACTTTGCACAAAACTGAAGTTACGGCTATGGGGCGGTAATTCGATGGATCTGACCGATCTCCTTTTTTGGGGACCGGTTGCACATTAGCTTCTCTCCAAGATTCCGGCACACAACCTGAAGAGAGCGAGAGACGGTAAAGGCGCGTTAACACGGGGGACAACTCCGCTGCACACATTTTTAGGACTATTGGAGGGATGCCATCAGGACCATTAGCTTTCCGGACATCGATTGACTGCAGCTCCGCACGGACGTCACGCTGCCTGATTTTAAAATCGGGCATTGTGTGGCCACAATGAGAAATTGTAGGTGGCTGTGCATTGCAGTCATCGACTCGGGAGATAGCCGCAAAGAGTTTGGCCAGGAGATCGACTTTCTCCTGCGGCTTGTGAGCTAAAGTTCCATCAGGACATCTCAATGGTGGCAGCGAGGGTTGGCAGAAGTTCGATTGCACGGCTTTGGCCAGACGCCAGTAGCTACGGCTGCCCGTAGGATGCGTCAGTAGTTCTTGGCCGACTCGTGCAACGCGCTGGGCATCCGCTCTAATGTAAGCTCTTTTGCAGGACTTGGTGGCATTATTATAGGCTGCTTTCAGCGAGCGGGTTTCGGGATCCCCAAGAGCTTTACCCCTGATCCAAGCGCGGTATGCCGCCTGCTTGTTATCAGCAGCGTTGGCACACTCGCGGTTGAACCAACGGTTGCGCCTGCCTTTGCTGATGAGATAGGAGTGCGGAATATAGTATTCCATCCCTAAAACTATCTCATCAGCAACTGCAATCGCACTAGCTGTCGGGTCCTTCCCACTGAAGCAGCGCTGCCCCCAAGGAACGGATGCGAAATAGTCCCGCATACCATCCCAATCTGCCGACGAGTAGTGCCAAATCTGGCGTTTCGATACCGCTGAAGGCGGTAGCGGAGCCAGAGGCACTTTACTGGATACCAAGCAGTGATCCGAAGATCCCAAAGGAGCTCGAACCTCCACTCGGTAGCCAGCTGGGCGACTCGTCAGCAGAAGGTCCAACAAAGAGGGCGCGTGACCGACTACGTCTGGGATCCTGGTGGGCTGATTCACCAGTTGAGTCAGGTCGTGCGTGAGAGCGAAAGCATGGGCAGTTCTACCAGCATGGTCAGTTTTGGAGGAACTTAACCACAACTCGTGGTGAGCATTGAAGTCCCCCAAAAACACCAATTCCGCCGATGGAAACCGCTCCTGCGCATCATCTGCTACCCGACTAAGATGGTCTAAAAGTCGAGTTGTCTCCATGTCGCCATTATGGAATCGGTAGACGCAGACGTAGACACGGCTATGTGAGTCCAAGTCGACGTGTACCACAAGGAGGGAAAAGGAAGGGTCCTCCAGACAGCGCAGACGGCGACAGCAAACATCCGTCCGAACGAACAAGCAAACTCCGGCTTTGGCTTTGAAGGATTCTTCAAGCACAAAGCCCGGATAGTGCAGGTAGCTGGTGTCGGCCGGACAGATTATTTGCGTCTCCGTTAAAAACAACATTGCTGGCCGTGCCGTCTCAAGATGGTGGTGGACGGCATTGAGGTTTGCATGGAGTCCGCGGATGTTAGCGAACTCGACCTCAAACGGTATAGTCGTGGTGAGGGTGTCCACCGCTGTAGGACCAGTTTTATTGTGAGGCGCTGTCATGGTGGAGAAAAGGAGGGAGGCGTGAATCGAGGAAATGCTACCGCGATGCAAATAGTCAAAGTGCAGCGGCCTGTTTCACCAGGGATTTGCCTACAGAAGAGTATAATTAACCCGCCGAACGGAAGGGCCCCCGAACCCCCCCGGAAATGGCCGCCGGGACCCCACCTTCCGGTCACCAGCCGGCACGACGGACCACCCCGAGATTATGCGTGGCATGGTGATGCAGCCTCACAAGCTGGTTAGGCTCGCTTGGGCCCCTGTACTGTGCCACGGGCGGCCAGCGGGACAGCCGTTTCTACGGGTCTCCCTGGTCGGCGGGTTAACGAAGTCCTCCTGGCACTGGTTTGACGGAAGCCTCCACAGACCAAGTGCATCGCAGTAACATCCACTCGAGCTCTGGTTATACGCTGGCTGATCCCGAAACGCGACCGACAAGCGGTCACTTGACGGGTTTTACACCATGCGTACGGTGGTCACTAACCAGACGGGCAAGCCCTACCACGCAGTGGAGCATATGGAAGCTCGAAAATCCGTTAGTCGCCTCTTACGACACCCACCGGAGGAGAGGGGCGGAGAATAGTATTCTCCGTCTCCGCACGGATAAAATACTGCCGCGCTAACAGTAAGAGCAGTACGTCGATTTTTTTCAAAAATGAGTTAAGTACATATCCTGGATCGCCACGTAATGCTTTATAAACTGTTCTTACTCTCGTTTTTCTAACTTCACTGGAACCTAAAAATACCATTAAGCATAACAGCAGTAAGTCAATGAAATGATTTTTTTTTACTAAGCATAAAAGCAGGAAATATACTTACTTCACGGTAATTAGTGTACCTCCGACATCTTTATTCTATTTTGCTAATAATAAAAACAGTAAGTGAACATACTGTTGTGTAAATGAGCTTAATCAAAAACTTTTAACTATTGGATACTTAGAATGTCAGCAGTAATCACACTTACTGCTTTTATGTCAACCATACTTTGCAAGCTGATTTACCTTATCTCAAAGTTTATAAGCAGTAGCCCCACGTACTGCTGTTATCATAGGCATTTTTTTACTACTTTTTCACTATCTCACTAATAATATCAGCAGCAAGTACAGAAACTAGTAATAAAATAGTAATATGGATGGATAATTGTTGCGCCCAAAACAAAAATTGGGCTCTTTTTAGTTTCTTGATCATTATCTCAGCCAAAAGACGTTCACTGCTGGACATAGGCCTCCCCCAAGGATCTCCACAACGACCGGTTTTGTGCTGCTAGCATCCAGCGGCTTCCCGTGACCTTCACCAGATCGTTGGTCCACCTGTTGGAGGCCTGCCCACATTGCGCTTTCCGGTACTCGGTCGCCACTCAAGGACTATTCCGCCCAAGCGGCCATCAGTCTTGCGAGCAATGTGCCCTGCCCACTGCCACTTGAGCTTAGCAACTCTTCGGGCTATGTCGGTTACCTTTGTTCTTCTGCGGATCTCATTTCTGATTCGATCACGCAGAGACACCCCGAGCATAGCCTTCTCCATTGCCCTTTGAGTGACCTTGAGCCTTTTTATAAGACCCATAATGAACGATCACGTCTCAGTCCCGTATGTCATCACCGGCAA
Organism: Eudonia lacustrata; assembly: GCA_947562085.1. Taxonomy (NCBI): domain Eukaryota; kingdom Metazoa; phylum Arthropoda; class Insecta; order Lepidoptera; family Crambidae; genus Eudonia; species Eudonia lacustrata. The sequence continues at coordinate 7,784,725 of OX387321.1, read as the reverse complement.
CACACACTGGTCAAAGACTTTTGTCTTGAGACACTGTGGTATATCGGACGAGAAGTTAATTCGTAGCTTACCGAACGCTGCTTAGCCTAATTGGATTCGACGATTAACCTCTTTGCTGAAGTTGGACCTACCTAGCTGGACCGTTTGTTCCAGGTAAACATAATCGTCCACAACATCAAGGGCAGAGTCCCCAACCTTCGGAGGAGTGGGTACATACGTAAGTTCGACATAACTTTCGTTTTTTCCATGTTTCTTTTAAGACCCACTTGTTGAGAGACTCTGTTGAGGTTACCAAGCATTGTGCCGAGGTCTTCCAGGGTCTCAGCCATGACCACTATTACGTCATCAAATCGAAGGTGAGTCATGTATACGCCGTTGACGTTGATGTCGAGTCCTTTCCAGTCCAGAAGCTTGAAAACATCTTCCAGTGCAGCAGTGAACAGTTTCGGAGATATCACATCTCCCTGTCTCACTCCTCGCTGCAACTGGATAGGTTTCGAGCTCTGGTCTTGAAGACGGACTGACATAGTGGCGCTTTCATACAAACACTTCAACACTTCGATGTACCGGTTGTCAATTTGGCACCGCTGGAGAGGCTGTAGCACGGCCCATGTTTCAATCGAATCGAAGGCTTTTTCATAGTCCACAAACGCTAAGCAAAGAGGCTGGTTAGGTTATACTCTTCGGTCTTCTGTATAACCTGCCGCAGCGTATGCATGTGGTCTATGGTGCTGAAGCCTTTTCGGAAACCGGCTTATTCGATAGGCTGGAAGTCATCAAATCCTCGTGCGAGACGATTCGTTATGACTCGCGAAAACAGCTTGTAGACGTGGTTAGAAGTGAGATGGGCCTGTAGTTTTCAGCAGGGTTTTGTCGCCCTTTTTGAAGAACAGTACCACCATACCTTCGTGCCACGTCTCTGGCGTTCTGCCCCCTAGTACGATGGAATTAAATATCTTCTAAAGATCTACGAGTACCGGTCTTCCGCCTGCTTTCAGAAGTTCGGCCGTAATTCCGTCATCACCTGGTACCCTGCCGTTTTTGAGCTGTTTGAGAGTTACTAATCTCGTACAGGCTGATGTTCGAGATGTCTTCGGTATAGTGCCGGGTTAATTTGGCTCTAGGGTTTCAGTTTCTTGGTGTTTATTATCAATAGCCAGCATATAAATGCACATGCATTTTCCAATATACTGACTTATCTTCGCTTCGATACGTCGAAGTGAACCAAGAGTTCACCTTAAAAATATAATGGTGATAATAGCAAATCGGGGCGAATACCAGTTCAAATATAAGCTCAATCTTAGCGCGGAAGAAGAACAATGATTGGAGTTTCTACAAACAAAAATTTTTAAACATCAAATGTTCCCGGAATATAAAAAGGTATCTCCTAGAGGAATATATAAAATAATAATAATAATTAAAAAAAAAGTGGCAGCCTAGGTATAGTTTCTTATAATATTTTATATTGTAAATATGTTTTTAGGTATATAAAATATTGTAAAAAAAAAGATCTTAAGATATATATTTAATAAAGAGAATAATAATAATAATACATATTTTATTGAATATAAAATATAGTGAGTTAATTACAAAAAACCAAAACAAAAATGCTTTAGAAATTAAACGGTATTCACTTTAATTACATACTTTCAGAGCCTTGTAGAAAAAAACCTATACATAATTTATTACATTTCAAGGTATGTATAAATTTCTCACTATATGATCTTTTAAATGATATATAATTATTAATACTATTTAGCTAACATCTTAGTTTTTTTTGACCCCAAAGTGACACGTAATTTCATACAAAATGTAGATATCCTATGTATGGAATACTTAGCATTAAAGCAGTAACTATAGTACTTACTGCGGTTATTCTAAGCAATCAGTATAAATAAATTTAACTCGTACTAGCACTAATAGGAGTTCTCGTCAATTAAACATATTATAATAAATAAATAGCAATTATTAAGTATGTATCATGAAAGAACTCCATTTAAGCTACATTTTGAAAAAATCAGACCTACTAAAACTTATAAGCTAAAGTAAAAGCAAGTAAAAATTTAATCGAAAACTTTTACCGCAATTTTCTCAACTTTGACATTTTCGACTTACTGCTCTTACCCTTAGCGCGGCAGTATAGAAATCCGACGACAGCCGAACACGAAGTTTGCCGAGTGACATTAAGATAACATAGTAACTAGTGTTTTTAAGTTATACTATTTTAATCGAAGAGGAAAGGTATTATGCATTCCACTGCAATTGGAGACGCAGATGAGGGACTCTCCCTGCTTTTGAGTTATCTTACTAAAACGTTGATGCTTTTATTTTTCATCAGTAATAGTTCACTGCTAGCTCATATAGAACTGGATAACAACATTGAAGCTTATAATTTCTAAGGCTAAGTATCTAAGTAGGGACTAGTAATTAGCCTATTATACTGTCTGACTGCTAGGCAAACAAAATAGTAAAATAATATATACTTTTTAGTCTTGCGACTTGTTGTTAAGTTGTATTTGTTAAGTGAGGGCAAACGAATATTCCGTGAATATATACTCGTACGTGGGGCGTACTGAAAATTTCTGGATCAGGCCACTTACAATATATGAAAAAACAAATGCATAATTATGGAATTCGAAAACGGAACTCTATGGGAACATGTTACTTTTAATTTTGCGAGACTGTCATTTGCTTTCAATCGTGACGTCCTTTCGAAAATTGTGAGTCGCTATAAAAATGAATTTAACTCGCGAACATGTTCGTTCAATGATTTTTTATGATTTTCGTTGTGGCTTAGATCAACAAGAGAGTTGCCAGAGACTTCAATTGGCATTTGGTGATGAACCATGTCGCAGCTCTATGTTTTCATGGTTTGGAGAATTTAGACGTGGGCGAGACCGGACATGACGTGAAGGTCAGTCGGTGACTGCGGTTACAGACTCTAATATTGACACCGTACGACAACTTATTGAAACGGACAAAAAAAAATACTTGCTAGTAAATTCGTGTTTTGTAGGCATCGGAATGAGCCAAGTGCAAAACATTTTACATTTGCATCTGAAGGTTCGGAAACTTTAAACTCGATGGAAACCGCATGACTTAACGGAGGACCAGAAACGACTGCGTGTCCAGTGGTGCCGTAAAATGATGAAAATGTTTAACGGAGGACAGTCATTGGCTGTCTATAATATCGTGACAGGTGACGAAACCTGGGTGTACTGCTTTGAACCCGTAAGAAAAAGCCAGTCGGCAAAGTGGGTCTTTCCTTTTGAAGATATGCCGACGAAAGTTAAGAAAAGTCGAAGCATTGGTAAAAAAAGGTTGCTTCTTTTTTGAAAAATACAATATTATGAAAGTTATAAAAAAATCCACGAGTGGATTCGAACCCGCACCCCATGACATATTGGGGCAGATGCTTTGTGCTACCTTAGTTCTGTCATATCGGCGGGTTGGACAATCAACCCGCCGATATGATGGCGATGATGATGGCATCATCATCATTGCATAATAAAATTTTCTTCATCAGCATGTCAAAGATCGTGTGCTGAGGCAAGTCGTCTTTTTTCAAATACTATTTTAAGTTTTGTTCATTCATAATTCTTGAACCTAGTTACATTATTTAATTGGATCAGAATTCGGAATACGCAACGACACGGAGTTGATAGAGCAAACACCGTGGAGTTACGAGTGGATTGTAAAATGAAATTTTCATAACATCGGGAGGTTGGGGGGACTTTTGTTTTAGAGCATCGGATTGTTTAGTATTTGTTATCGAGTTGATTAGAATCGGGTTTAGAGTTAGTGTGATCTTTTCATCATCATCATCAGCTCATTTTGTGTCCCTACTGCTGGGGCTCGAGTCTTCCCTATGGATGGATAGGGAGAACGGGCCATAAATCACCACACGGGCCCAGTGCGGATTGGTGGTTGTTAACGACTGCTAATGCAGCCGGGACCAACGGCTTTACGTGCTTTCCGAAGCACGGAGGAGCTCGAGATGATAAATGTTTGGTCACCCATCCGATGACCGGCCTTTGCGAAAGTTGCTTAACCTCAGCACTCGCAGACCGGGTGCGTTAACTACTGCGCCAGTGTGATCTATTGGCGAAATTATTTTCTTTGCCTTTCTCTTACTCAGTTTGAAGCTAATTTATTGTTTTTTAGGCTCGCTGACGTTTTGGACACATTATATTCGGACACAGTGTCCGAATTGACACCTTTTAATTTAATTATTTTTTTCACTGACGATTCGGACACAAATAAAAATAGCTGCTTTGTACAGTCATATAAAAAACTTCTAATAATTTCTTTACATTAATTTTAAGAAAATATACAATAGTAAAAAACAACAACTTGATTTTTCTTGCTTATTTGCCTGTATGATTGACATTGATAGTATCGATTATATCGAAAATAACGATACTATCAATAGTTCAATCAAAAGTATGGATGATTTTGGGGTCCATCTAATGATCGATTATAATCGATACTCGATCGATTATGCGGCAACGGTAACTTGTGATGGATAAACGTGCACTAGAGCTCGTGAAAATAGTCATAAGTTATGTATGACTTTAAAAATTTACATGCCAATCTAAAAAAGTGCCACACCATAGGTAATTATAGTAAGTATGAAGATCTTTCTATGGTTTAAGTTGTGGCGACCTACATTATAATATAAATGTAATAGTTTAGTGTTTTATATTGTAGAAATAAATAATTTCACAGTGCTGTTTTATTTACAAGTTTGTACACACATAAAAAGGTAACAAAAATAAAGGTAAAGTAAATGTAGTACAAGGGCGCTGCTTATTTCAGTTTTCAGAAATATCTTCCAGCAGGCCCACAAAACGTAACATTAATAGAGGTTTTATTATATATATAACAAACAAATAAATACAAAAAATATTATAACTTTTTTTATTTTTTTTTATTATGGCACGCCAAAATGACTTCACTCTGCCTGATGAAAAGCAGTCAATGAAGCCCAAGAAGTAAAAGCGTTCATCACAGCGCTACCACGCTATGCCGAACGCTCACACTATGGCGGCCTGCATAAATGCTTTTTCACGCCCCGCTTAAATAACCCGGGAGAGAAAGAGGAGGGAAACACGTGTGCGGGAAGCGCATTCCACATACGGGCAGTTCGGCAGAGGAACGATTGTCTAAACTTTTTGGTACGTGTCTTGATGGTCAGCACGGTATGAGGGTGGCTTCTCAGACCTGCACGCGTCGATCTGGAAAGGAATGGAGAGGGAGGAATGAGGTTAAAGAGCTCCTCAGAGCATTTACCGTGATAAAGGCGGTAGAAAGCACTAAGGGAAGCAATGTCCCTACGTAGCTGTAACGGCTCCAGACTGGTCGTAACGTCATCGTTACCGATAATAGCTATAGATAATAATAATGGCTTAGAGCTTATATTTTTGGCTTATCGTATATTATGTTCAATATTTTTGAATTATTTCCTATTGACATAGATTGTTTAAATTTTTTTATTTGTTTAAACGGATACCTACGTGTTTGGCCGTCGTAACTGACTATCCTCAAATACTTATCAACTGACTAGATACTGTGGTGGTAGTTAGCCGAACGGCTAACCAGCAGGCTTAGCCATAGTAACATTAAGAAAACGATAGCGAAGTTCGAAAAGAATAAAATGTATGGGATTAACATATGCCGCGCTAAATTACGTGGTCAATCTTATCCGCCACATGAACCACTAGACCACAGAGGCGGTTTAAAATAAAAAAATAATTAATATTTTTTTTACTAAAATACATTGCTTTAAATAGAAAGATAAATATAACTTTTTAAACTATCATAGTCACTTACATTAGAATAAATATTATTAACGGGATTATTACCATGTTTTTTGTTGTGTTTGAGTACCCGATATTTCGGCATAGTTGCATGCGCCAACATCCGTGATCATGGCGGTTCGAATCCCGCTCGCGGAATTTTTTTAACACTTTCATATTGTAATTTTTTCGCAATAGAAATTTCCGTAAAATTATATATTGTGTATAACCATAATCTCAAATGATTAATTTAAAATCAAAACGTAAAAGGTTAGTTTAATGGCGACCACAAGACGCAATTTCTGTCCCTCGTTAAACATTTATCTTTCTTAGCATATATAAATAAATAAAAAAATAAATGTTTCCCACACTCACACCTATTATCCAGCCCCAAGAAAAGCTTCCTTAAGAAACTTGATGAATGGATAACTAGACAACGGATAAACGTACTTAATATATTTAAATACATATTTATTATACTTAGGAAACACCCAGACCCGAAACAATATAGAAAAACAGGTATTTCTAAATTGATCCGACCGGGGATCGAACCCGGGACCTCAGAGATAGCGACACCATGAAAACCGGTGTGCAAGCTACTCGACCAAGGAGGTCATCAGTAGAATAAATATTATTCGGCACAGTTGATCCGTGATCATGGCGCAAAAAAAAATGTGTGGCTCTAAAGACCCACACAATTTTTATTTAGCACATCTTTATTATACACACCACCTTAAAAAAATGCTCGCAAGGACGAAAATGGCGGAAACCAGCAATATAATTCTGAATATTAAGGAATATCGGTAGGTGTACACTGTGAAGTACGTCTGAGGGTACACTTTAAATATCACCGCGTTAAAGAAACGCAGAGGTTCGATTTCCCCGTATCGATGTTTCACTTTTGCTGCTAACGAAGAAGTGAATAGGAACACTTCTGGGGGGTGACAGACGGCTTTCTTTGACGCTTTCATACCACTTGTCCTTTCAGAGTGTCGGTACATTTGTGGCGATACAAGTTATTTTGGGCTGAGGGACTTTTGTACCGTCTTAGTACGTAAGCGGGTTGTATTTCGCCTCTTTTCATCGTATTTTTTACATTAGCATGGCATAAGTAAAGTATTTCATACGGTAACATTTTATTGTCACCTAAATATGACACACTGATTTTTTCGTGTATTAGATATAGCAAAGTATTTCTTACGGTAACATTTTATTGTCACGTTAATATGCCACACTGTCTTTTTTTGTGTATTAGATAAGTATAGCAATGTTGCTATGCTGATAATTTAAAATGGATAAATAACAAATACGAGTAGTAAAAGTAAGTAAATAGCCTATAACTGTTCCACGGCTGGGCAAAGGCCTCCATCATTGAAATCAAGTCATCACTACACGTGATGGGTATTGGCTTCATCACCATCACCGAACAAATCTGAAACACACTTTGCCCAACCTGGGAATTGAATCTGGGACCTTCGAGTATCGTTTCGAGCGCTTTGCCACCGAGGTGTACGTTTTATTGACATTATTGCTTCCGTTTACATTTAACTGAATATTTCATCAACACCTTTTTCGTACAGGAGAAAACGCATACGCACACCACGTAAAATAATCAGTAAAACCTTTTTTTACCCGACTGCGTCAGAAGGAGGGTTATGTTTTTCGAGTGTATGTATGTATGTATGTATGTATGTATGTATGTATGTATGTATGTATGTATGTATGTATGTATGTATGTATGTATGTATGTATGTATGTATGTATGTATGTATGTATGTATGTATGTATGTATGTATATGTCGGAGTTTTTTATAGACTAGTAACGCCATCTATCGATACTAGGCTGAATGGCTTGGCATTATGAAATTATCCCTGAGTCAGTAGTTCGAGCGAGTAGTGAGAGCATAGTGAGTCTATGGCGTCTGTCATCTGTCACTGTCACTAGTCAGTGAGGTAATATCAGTTTGTGAAACGGACTCACTTTACTTCTGGAGCTCGACTGCGCCGGACGCGTGCGCACTGATTCTATTCCACACACAAAATGGCGGACGGAGACGACGTTTTCCAACGAAATCCGTTTTCATCCCCGACAGCAGCGGTGGGATTGGAACAAAACACCTCCAATACGGTTCATCAACGCGCCTTTCAAGACAATTTGCGTCTACGAAGCGATTCCACGACCTATTCCAAGATATGGTGCAATACACAAGCGATCGGGCCTCGACATACGTGGAATATTCCACCAACAAACTGGCGCTGCTCGACCGCCTGGAGACGAGTTGGAGTGAAGCTAACAAGATTGAAGTGGTCATATCAGGTATTTCTGACAATCAGGTACGTTCAGATTTATTAAAAAATACTCCAATCGATTTCTTAGCACTCGATAGACATCTTGGTACTTATCCTAAAATTAAAAATTATAAACGACCCCTTGATATTCATTCCTTGCCGAACGATTTTAAGCGCCGTCGACAGAGTTCGAGTGACCGCGTCATAAAATGTCACAATTGCGGTAAACCAGGACATTATCAACGTAATTGCAAATTGAACAATCCGTCTAAAAATGTGACAACTAATAATTCTCTCCCGCCTATTTTAAATAAGTCTAATGATAGAAGTGTGCAATGTACGTACTGTCAAAAAATGGGTCATTCTGAAAAAGTGTGTTTTTCGAAACAAAGAGACGAAAAACTTAAAAAGTCGAGTGCTTCGAAGTCTGTTAACGTGTGTCTACAGTCTGATGTTCCCCTTGTACAAATAAAAATTGATAATTATAATTTACAAGCTTTAATAGATAGCGGTTCTGATTGTTCGCTTATTCGAAAAGAAATATCTGATAATTTAACTGGAAACCGAGATTTTACGCCTACACGTCTCACGGGTATTAGTTCCACCACTACATACTCTTTCTCGCGAATAAGTTTGCCGATAAAGATTAACGATGTACACGTTGAAGTTAGTTTTGTTATCGTGGAATCACATATTTTACCTCATGATGTCATCATTGGTCGGGACGTTTTTGCTCGCCCGGGAGTTAGTTTGGTTATTAATAACAAAGGTGTTCATATTACGCGTGAAGTCTATGCAGACATTTGTCTTTTGCAGAGCGCTGATATCAGCAAGATAGATACTGATTTAACTGATAGAGTTGATGTTAATCGCTTGCAAGAGTTAATAGCTAAGTTTAGTGATAATTTTGTAAAAGGAAATTCCCAAACCGTAGTCACCACTGGCGAAATTGAAATACGTCTCCAAAATCCAAATAGAATAGTACAGCGTCACCCTTATCGTTTAGCTCCGGTGGAACGCGAAGCTATGAAAAATATTATTGCCGACTTAATTTTGAAAAACATCATACGAGAAAGTTCTTCGCCATTCCAGCCATACTGGTTAAAAAAAAAGATGGATCTGATAGACTCTGCATCGATTATAGAGAATTGAACTCTAACACCATTCGCGATAATTATCCTTTGCCTCTAATTTCCGAACAGATTGACACTCTTGGACAGTCTAGTGTGTTTACGACTCTTGATATGGCATCTGGTTTTTACCAGATCCCTGTGTCTCACGCATCGAATTCGGTCGAAAAAACTGCGTTCGTGACGCCGGACGGCTCCTACGAGTTCTTAAAAATGCCATTTGGGCTTTGTAATGCTCCTGCAGTTTATCAAAGAGCCATAAATAAGGCTCTAGGCAATCTAAAAGACACTGTAGCGACAGTCTACATGGACGACGTCCTTGTCTTCTCTAAAACGAAAGAGGACGCATTAAGGGACTTAGAACAGGTTTTGTATGCTCTGGCGACAGCAGGTTTTTCGTTTAACTGGAACAAATGTAAACTCTTGAAATCCTCTGTTGAATACCTAGGCTTTATTATCTCTAGAGGCTCCGTTAGACCAAACCCCAGAAAGGTTGAAGCCCTTTCTAACGCCCCATTGCCAACAAACGTTAAAGAATTACGGCAGTTTAACGGACTAGCCGGATATTTCAGGAAATTCATTCCTAACTTTTCATCTATAATGGCGCCGTTATATCAACTGACACAGAAAGATGCAAAGTGGGTCTGGCTAGAACAGCACACAAAAGCTCGTGACACCGTCGTTAGGTATTTAACGTCAGAGCCGTTACTTAAGATATTCGATCCAACTTGCGAGATTAAAATTCACACTGATGCGAGTTCCTTGGGCTATGGTGCCGTTCTCTTCCAAAAAAACGATGGTCAACTTAAAGTTATTGAGTATTATAGTCAAAGAACGTCCGAAGTAGAGTCGTTACCATAGCTATGAGCTAGAAACTTTGGAAGTTTTTAAAGCACTAAAGCACTTTAGACATTACATATTTGGTAGGCGTTTCAAGATCATAACTGATTGCAATAGCCTTAAAGCTTCTCGACACAAAAAAGATCTTTCCCCTCGGGTGCATAGATGGTGGGCGTACATGCAAAGTTTCGACTTTGAAGTTGAGTATCGTAAGGGTGAAAGGATTCCTCACTTAGATTTCCTGAGTAGGAATCCGATCGCGTCTAATATCAACACGGCGTCAGTTAACATTATTCACATTAGAGACGACTGGTTACAGGCCGAACAACGGTTAGACCCAGACATTAATAAAATTATTCAAGCTTTCGAAAACGATACTTTAGAACCAAGTTTACGATCCACGTACGAAATTAAAAATAATTTGCTCTACAAAATTTTTCAAGTTAGTAAGAAGACCTTATGCAAAGCTGTAGTCCCCAAGAATTATCGTTGGCAGATCATTCAACGTTTTCACGATGAGCTTAAACATCTTGGGTGGGACAAAACGCTCACCAAGATTCGCGAGCATTTCTGGTTCCCCAATATGGCGTCGTGTGTTAGGACATACGTAGATAGATGTCTGCCCTGCAAGATAAATAAGAAGCCGTCAGGTGCTCGACAATCAGCCTTGCATCCCATTGACAAAGTGCCCGCACCCCACACTCCACACCACACTCTCCATATTGACACTAGTGGTAAGCTAGTGAGCTTGAGCACTACCAGTGGGTAGTCGTAACACTAAAGAATACGTTATTGTGATTATCGACGGTTTCACAAAATATTGTCATCTTACCCCAGTTAAAGACTTAACAGCCAGATCGGCATGTAACGCTCTCCGCACTTTTGTGTCACTGTTTGGTGCTCCAGTCAGAATTGTTGCTGATCAAGGTACATCGTTCACTGGACAAGAGTTCCAGGATCTGTGTAAAGAATGGTCGATAGATTTCCATGAAATTGCAAGTGGAATCAGTCGTGCGAACGGTCAAGTTGAGAGGTTTATGTCTGTTCTCACAAACTGTTTTACCATTGCCGAGAACCATGAGCAACGTTCGTGGAAGAGCGCTCTGGGCGAAATCCAACTGTCGCTAAATTGTACTGTCTCGAGAAGTACAGGTAAAAGTCCTCTTCAATTGCTAATGGGTTGTAATAGGAATCCGCCGCGGATTAATGCGTTAGTACACGAGTACGAAAATTTAGATCTTTTTGATGTTAGACACGAGGCTAAAGTCAGGATGGACGAACAGGCGCGTATTGAAAAGGCACGCTATGATAAGGGTAAAGCTAAGATCCGTCCGTTTAATCTTGGTGATATTGTTCTAATTGAGAAAAATCCTAGAATTATTACTAAGTTAGGCGAGAAATTTTCGAATCCATGTAAGATTATTGAAATATGCGAAAATGACAGATACAAAGTGGAACCAATAGCTGGTGGGCGTGTTCAATATGTCTGTCATGAAAAACTCCGTAAATACCCTAGTAGTTTACCCTATGTATCAGAACAACTAGATGAAACTGATTCCGAAGAATCCTTGAGTGAAATGTTGTGTTAAGCTCAAAGCAAAGCTAGCAAACTATCTAAACTGATAAGTTTTTAATTGATGTTTTAATTTTCGAGTTATGTTTCCTTTTTTTTGTCCTTTTGTTTTGTTATCATTGATTTTGCTGATTTTTTTAAAATGAACCTTATGAAAGGTAGAATAAAACATTAAATTAATTTTGTGTCTTTAGCTTGTTTCTTTTGTTTTTTTTTTGTGTTTCACAACAAGTTGCATTTATTTTTATTTTTTTTGTTTTATTGTTCTATTTGATGAGTATAGAATAAAAATTGCTGTCTGTAATATCAGCTGTTTACGTTAAAACCTTATGCTGAGAGAGCTACGCTTTTGCATTGGAAGCTCCGCGCTTCATGCAGCTACGCCTTCGCATTGGAAGCTCCGCGCTTAATGCAGCTACGCTCTTGCATTGGAAGCTCCGCGCTTCATGCAGCTACACTTCCTGCATTGGAAGCTCTGCGCTTTGTGCAGCTACGCTTTTGCATTGGAAGCTCTGCGCTTCATGCAGCTACATGTTCGCATTAGAAGCTCCGCGCTTCTGGCGGTTACGATACGCTCCTGCATTAGAAGCTCCGCACTTCGTGCTTCAACGCTTTCGCGTTAAAAGCTAGTTGCTTTAAGTTAGAGCTCTTGAACTGCTGCGCTCGAGAACGCGCGCAGTGTCAGAATGGTCGTGTCGGAGTTTTTTTATAGACTAGTAACGCCATCTATCGATACTAGGCTGAATGGCTTGGCATTATGAAATTATCCCTGAGTCAGTAGTTCGAGCGAGTAGTGAGAGCATAGTGAGTCTATGGCGTCTGTCATCTGTCACTGTCACTAGTCAGTGAGGTAATATCAGTTTGTGAAACGGACTTACTTTACTTCTGGAGCTCGACTGCGCCGGACGCGTGCGCACTGATTCTATTCCACACACAAAATGGCGGACGGAGACGACGTTTTCCAACGAAATCCGTTTTCATCCCCGACATATATATGTATGTATGTATGTATGTATGCATGTATGTATGTATGCATGTATGTATGTATGCATGCATGCATGCATGTATGTATGTATGTATGTATGTATGTATGTATGTGTGTGTGTGTGTGTGTGTGTGTGTGTGTGTGTGTGTGTGTGTGTGTGTGTGTGTGTGTGTGTGTGTGTGTGTGTGTGTGTGTGTGTGTGTGTGTGTGTGTGTGTGTGTGTGTGTGTGTGTGTGTGTGTGTGTGTGTGTGTGTGTGTGTGTGTGTGTGTGTGTGTGTGTGTGTGTGTGTGTGTGTGTGTGTGTGTGTGTGTGTGTGTGTGTGTGTGTGTGTGTGTGTGTGTGTGTGTGTGTGTGTGTGTGTGTGTGTGTGTGTGTGTGTGTGTGTGTGTGTGTGTGTGTGTGTGTGTGTGTGTGTGTGTGTGTGTGTGTGTGTGTGTGTGTGTGTGTGTGTGTGTGTGTGTGTGTGTGTGTGTGTGTGTGTGTGTATGTGTGTATGTGTGTATGTGTGTATGTATGTATGTATGTATGTATGTATGTATGTATGTATGTATGTATGTATGTATGTATGTATGTATGTATGTATGTATGTATGTATGTATGTATGTATGTATGTATGTATGTATGTATGTATGTATGTATGTATGTATGTATGTATGTATGTATGTATGTATGTATGTATGTATGTATGTATGTATGTATGTATGTATGTATGTATGTATGTATGTATGTATGTATGTATGTATGTATGTATGTATGTATGTATGTATGTATGTATGTATGTATGTATGTATGTATGTATGTATGTATGTATGTATGTATGTATGTATGTATGTATGTATGTATGTATGTATGTATGTATGTATGTATGTATGTATGTATGTATGTATGTATGTATGTATGTATGTATGTATGTATGTATGTATGTATGTATGTATGTATGTATGTATGTATGTATGTATGTATGTATGTATGTATGTATGTATGTATGTATGTATGTATGTATGTATGTATGTATGTATGTATGTATGTATGTATGTATGTATGTATGTATGTATGTATGTATGTATGTATGTATGTATGTATGTATGTATGTATGTATGTATGTATGTATGTATGTATGTATGTATGTATGTATGTATGTATGTATGTATGTATGTATGTATGTATGTATGTATGTATGTATGTATGTATGTATGTATGTATGTATGTATGTATGTATGTATGTATGTATGTATGTATGTATGTATGTATGTATGTATGTATGTATGTATGTATGTATGTATGTATGTATGTATGTATGTATGTATGTATGTATGTATGTATGTATGTATGTATGTATGTATGTATGTATGTATGTATGTATGTATGTATGTATGTATGTATGTATGTATGTATGTATGTATGTATGTATGTATGTATGTATGTATGTATGTATGTATGTATGTATGTATGTATGTATGTATGTATGTATGTATGTATGTATGTATGTATGTATGTATGTATGTATGTATGTATGTATGTATGTATGTATGTATGTATGTATGTATGTATGTATGTATGTATGTATGTATGTATGTATGTATGTATGTATGTATGTATGTATGTATGTATGTATGTATGTATGTATGTATGTATGTATGTATGTATGTATGTATGTATGTATGTATGTATGTATGTATGTATGTATGTATGTATGTATGTATGTATGTATGTATGTATGTATGTATGTATGTATGTATGTATGTATGTATGTATGTATGTATGTATGTATGTATGTATGTATGTATGTATGTATGTATGTATGTATGTATGTATGTATGTATGTATGTATGTATGTATGTATGTATGTATGTATGTATGTATGTATGTATGTATGTATGTATGTATGTATGTATGTATGTATGTATGTATGTATGTATGTATGTATGTATGTATGTATGTATGTATGTATGTATGTATGTATGTATGTATGTATGTATGTATGTATGTATGTATGTATGTATGTATGTATGTATGTATGTATGTATGTATGTATGTATGTATGTATGTATGTATGTATGTATGTATGTATGTATGTATGTATGTATGTATGTATGTATGTATGTATGTATGTATGTATGTATGTATGTATGTATGTATGTATGTATGTATGTATGTATGTATGTATGTATGTATGTATGTATGTATGTATGTATGTATGTATGTATGTATGTATGTATGTATGTATGTATGTATGTATGTATGTATGTATGTATGTATGTATGTATGTATGTATGTATGTATGTATGTATGTATGTATGTATGTATGTATGTATGTATGTATGTATGTATGTATGTATGTATGTATGTATGTATGTATGTATGTATGTATGTATGTATGTATGTATGTATGTATGTATGTATGTATGTATGTATGTATGTATGTATGTATGTATGTATGTATGTATGTATGTATGTATGTATGTATGTATGTATGTATGTATGTATGTATGTATGTATGTATGTATGTATGTATGTATGTATGTATGTATGTATGTATGTATGTATGTATGTATGTATGTATGTATGTATGTATGTATGTATGTATGTATGTATGTATGTATGTATGTATGTATGTATGTATGTATGTATGTATGTATGTATGTATGTATGTATGTATGTATGTATGTATGTATGTATGTATGTATGTATGTATGTATGTATGTATGTATGTATGTATGTATGTATGTATGTATGTATGTATGTATGTATGTATGTATGTATGTATGTATGTATGTATGTATGTATGTATGTATGTATGTATGTATGTATGTATGTATGTATGTATGTATGTATGTATGTATGTATGTATGTATGTATGTATGTATGTATGTATGTATGTATGTATGTATGTATGTATGTATGTATGTATGTATGTATGTATGTATGTATGTATGTATGTATGTATGTATGTATGTATGTATGTATGTATGTATGTATGTATGTATGTATGTATGTATGTATGTATGTATGTATGTATGTATGTATGTATGTATGTATGTATGTATGTATGTATGTATGTATGTATGTATGTATGTATGTATGTATGTATGTATGTATGTATGTATGTATGTATGTATGTATGTATGTATGTATGTATGTATGTATGTATGTATGTATGTATGTATGTATGTATGTATGTATGTATGTATGTATGTATGTATGTATGTATGTATGTATGTATGTATGTATGTATGTATGTATGTATGTATGTATGTATGTATGTATGTATGTATGTATGTATGTATGTATGTATGTATGTATGTATGTATGTATGTATGTATGTATGTATGTATGTATGTATGTATGTATGTATGTATGTATGTATGTATGTATGTATGTATGTATGTATGTATGTATGTATGTATGTATGTATGTATGTATGTATGTATGTATGTATGTATGTATGTATGTATGTATGTATGTATGTATGTATGTATGTATGTATGTATGTATGTATGTATGTATGTATGTATGTATGTATGTATGTATGTATGTATGTATGTATGTATGTATGTATGTATGTATGTATGTATGTATGTATGTATGTATGTATGTATGTATGTATGTATGTATGTATGTATGTATGTATGTATGTATGTATGTATGTATGTATGTATGTATGTATGTATGTATGTATGTATGTATGTATGTATGTATGTATGTATGTATGTATGTATGTATGTATGTATGTATGTATGTATGTATGTATGTATGTATGTATGTATGTATGTATGTATGTATGTATGTATGTATGTATGTATGTATGTATGTATGTATGTATGTATGTATGTATGTATGTATGTATGTATGTATGTATGTATGTATGTATGTATGTATGTATGTATGTATGTATGTATGTATGTATGTATGTATGTATGTATGTATGTATGTATGTATGTATGTATGTATGTATGTATGTATGTATGTATGTATGTATGTATGTATGTATGTATGTATGTATGTATGTATGTATGTATGTATGTATGTATGTATGTATGTATGTATGTATGTATGTATGTATGTATGTATGTATGTATGTATGTATGTATGTATGTATGTATGTATGTATGTATGTATGTATGTATGTATGTATGTATGTATGTATGTATGTATGTATGTATGTATGTATGTATGTATGTATGTATGTATGTATGTATGTATGTATGTATGTATGTATGTATGTATGTATGTATGTATGTATGTATGTATGTATGTATGTATGTATGTATGTATGTATGTATGTATGTATGTATGTATGTATGTATGTATGTATGTATGTATGTATGTATGTATGTATGTATGTATGTATGTATGTATGTATGTATGTATGTATGTATGTATGTATGTATGTATGTATGTATGTATGTATGTATGTATGTATGTATGTATGTATGTATGTATGTATGTATGTATGTATGTATGTATGTATGTATGTATGTATGTATGTATGTATGTATGTATGTATGTATGTATGTATGTATGTATGTATGTATGTATGTATGTATGTATGTATGTATGTATGTATGTATGTATGTATGACTATTTCTTTGGCACGCCCTACAGCCCAAACGGCATGTTTTAACATATGAGGTGTCGTTAGATTTGTTTTGACTGTGGGAGTGACATAGGCTATAAAAAAAATCCAGAATGTGGAAACGGGAATAAGATAAGTGACAAAATATGACACGTAAAAGTAGCGCCATCTATCGGGAAGTAGCGTAAACGGTGCGCGTTTACGCTTCTTCCTGATAGATGGCGCAAACGTCTACTACCGCCATCTATTGTACATCTTTTTTTCACACACACATCACACATCTATACCCAATATTATACATAGTTTATGAATGATCGGGTTAGCTATTTATAATTAATTTTTTCTGTTAAATAATATGGTTTTTTATGTAGGTTTTCAAATGCTTGGTTATTTACTTTACAAAACTTAAAAGTTTGAAATAAACTAAATTACTAAAATAAAACAAAAACCCGACTGCTAAGTCTGTCCCCGTCTGTCGCAGACGAGGACAATCATCAACCAAGCGGCCGTGGCCTGCTTATTTTAATCAGCACTCTCTTTGGTTGGTGATTGTCCTCGCCTGCAATAACTATCAATTTTTAATGTATTTATAAATACTCATTTATTGATTTTATTATTATAGGTATCGGACGAGGAAATATTTCGCGTTGCATTCAACATTGCTCAAATTGAATTCTGGGATTGTAGAGCTTGTTTTTTTTCTTTTCAGTTATTTCTCTTTACAGTTATTTTTTATGTTAGTCCGGTTTTTACGAGTATATCAAAACAATTATTGTTTTTTATAGTTGTTTTAGCAGTCGGGTATTTTGTTTTTTTTTCTGTTTTTTTTTTTTTTCAATATTCTAAATGGTTTTTCTACATTTACAATAATATCAATCTATTGACTTCTGAGTGTCTAGTGTGAATTTTGTTTACTATCCGTATTCATTCGATTAATTTTACGAAAACAAAAATATGTATGGCAATATTTTTACTCTTCTCGCATATCGCCAGGAGGCGCTGCTACTTAAATGCCACACCAATTTTCGTTTTGTTTAACGTTTCCGAATGTCAAATGAAACTCAGTCTGTAAACTTTAACTAAACTTTCTATTGTATTAATTACTGTTATTAAATACTAAATAGTTCGACGCAGCGTCCCGAAGTGAGATTTGGCCTCCATTATTTATAACATACTATAATGTATGAAACATTAGGTGATTCATTATCATCACTATCAGCCTATGAACGTTCACTGCTGAACTAAAGTTTTCTACATACATGGGGATATGGGGTCATAACCTAATACAACCCATAATATAATACCAAATATTATATACCTACACCAAATATTATTATACCAAATACTATTTTGCTATAATATTTAGCAAATGAAAGACATATAATAAACTACAGCTCTACTAGACGTGCCTAAATGGGGGCTTCGCTGAAATATCTCCAGTTTCAAAAGCATTTGAAACAACAGCTTCAGATCCCACTCAAAGATTAATTTGGTGAATACAAGGATTCATTCAAACTGTGCCTGGGAGTTGTGAAAGGCAGTAGAGCGTTCATTCCCATTGAATGCAAGAAAACAGCTAGGTCTAGCCTTTTAATGTTTAGTTATTGCTATTAGAATAGAGATTTTTTTTGATAAATAATTATTTTATAAAAACCTCTTTTGTCAGCTTAACTTTTTAAATGTGAAACGTTGAAAAGCTTTTCAAAGCTAAGGAGACAAATACACAACTGATTTGTGTGATTATAATAATATATTATTAAATAATCATACAAATCAGATCTATACAATCAGAGTAACTCATGTTTCTTTATATACTTACCGGAATTGTTCCCGGAATCCTTGATTCCGGGTGAAGTGCGTTTCTCCTTCGCCTTGTAGGTAAGCTGAAAGCCAAGTGTTTTCCATCTAAGTGACACGTTTTTTGGTTAATGTATTTTTTTATATTTCAACAATATCTGAGTTTTGTTTACAGGGAGGAACTGGCTTTTGTTCCACACCTTTACTTTCATTCAGAAGCCAAAACAAAATTAATGATATGTAAATTGGTATCGTCTGATGCTATCAACACTTTTCCATTTTCATTTTCTAGGTTGCCAAAAAAAAGCTAACATTTTCAGAAAAAAGAGTTCTAAATTCAAACTTAAAAAACAAAGATTCCAACCACCGTTTTGCCATTAAAAATTAAAAAAACAGCTGAATTCGACTAGTTCAGCTGCAAACCATAATATACATTTTGAATTCTCCTCCAACAACTCCGTGTATTCGACGTCTTGTAGCGTAAATATTAAACGTCCAAACGTGCAGTGTGTCGTCATCCTTAGAACATTCACAGTTTCGCAACATAGCGAAGAAATGCTTTCGCTTGCAAACTGAATGCTTTTAGACTGTTTTGGAATGCCAAATGCAATGGCATGCCAGGGATATAAGTAGTTTGAATATTAATTGTTATTCTTGGAATACTTTGAGCTTGGAGTAAATGACGGGGTTTAATAATCTGTAACGTTACGGACATTAGTCGTACTAATATTCTATTGTTTAAATAACTGATACATTTTAAAAATTTTAACCGCCTCTGTGGTCTAGTGGCTAAGACCACCGCTTTCGACCCAGACGTCCCGGGTTCGATTCCCAGCGAGGGGTACATGTTTGTGTACTCGGTTTGGTTGGTGGTAAGGCTTGTTTGTCCGGGGTTTGTGTTAGGTGACCTCCTCGTGGTAAACCCTGGGCAACGGGCAGCCTCAACATCCTCCTCCTCGAGCGGAGTTTGCTGTGAGACTGGCCGGGTAACAACGCGACACATGCGGGAGCCCTTTCTGGGCCCTGCACCTCCAATGTGCGTGCCCACTTTGGGCCGCACACTCGCTGCTCCTTCCGAGCAGCTTTGAGAGGAGTTTTGACGGCGCCCTCAAAGACGACCGCCCCATAAGGGTTCTTAGGTCGCACGGGAGGGAAAAGAAGCACCAGTGAGAAAACCCGAAGACTGGGGCCTGGGGTCTTTGAGCTTCCAGGCGCCAAAACTGGGCCGGTTGGGAACCGCCTAGCGAAGCGTTTAACGAAAATTGCGGGCTTTAATTAAAATTAATTTAGTACAAAGTTACTTATTAGGTATGAGTATAACAAAATATTATTTACATATAATTTTACGCAAATATTGTTGCGAATAAATTACAATTTAAAAAAAGACAAAGTGTTGGAAAGAGTCCAAAGGCGGGATTCGAACCCGCATCCCATGACATGACATGCCGGGTCAGGTGCACTGCCAACTATGCTATCGTGGCCGGCCAAGTGCGAGTCGGATTCGCGCCCGAAGGGTTCCGTACCATTATCTACAAAAACGGCAAAAAATCATGTTTGTTGTATGGGAGATCCCTTAAATATTTATTGTATTCTGTTTGTTGTTATAGCGGCAACAGAAATACATCATCTGTGAAAATTTCAACAGTCTAACTATCACGGTTCATGAGATACAGCCTGGTGACAGAAAGACAGACACACAGACGGACGGACGGCGGAGTCTTAGTAATAGGGTTCCCGTTTTACCCTTTGGGAACGGAAACGGGAACGGAACCCTAAAAACAAAAGGTAAAACAAAAAGTAAAGAAAAACTGCGTAAAAAAATAGCTTTTACGAAAGCACGAAAACAACCCGAAATAATTTTTTGGCTTAAATGCAATGCATACCCGAATAGTTTTGTAAAAATCGACAATTCAAGAATAATTTGGTTGTAAAAAACAGAGCAGCACCTACCATGAATGAATCACAATTTTCCGTCCGTATCACTAGCATTTCTCATTATTAGCATAGGTACTGTCAAGAAAAGTCTTTCCACAAATAGCTTCATTTACATCGAAACAACATCAATTTAATTAAGGTTGAAATTAATTTGCTAGCTTGCGCTCCACAAATGAAAGATTTGTGAAGAGGTGAATTTGTAATTGCCCGTTTTATACTAATATTTTCATGTCTTTTGTGCCTGAAGAATAATTATTGTTATGTGTTATTATTACGATTAAACTAATTTGTAAGTAATTTCGATCTAAATCTAGGAACTAATAGTTATCTATATATCAATACGTGAAGCAAAAACTTTGTAACTATTTTACGAAAATTGCGCGGACGGAGGAGTATGAAATTTCGCACACTTATAGTTGATATACTCGTATAGAAGGATTAATATTTTTTTAATTATGCATAAAAAAATACATTAAATCAATAAAACAAACATTACACACACTACCATGTATTTGACATACACGCATATACACTCTTTTTTCAAAAATTTAAAAAATGGAAGAGGAGCGGCCAAAAACTGTCAACATTCCAAACTCACATTCCATCTTTTTTAATTTTTCTTTGCTTAGGATACAATCCATGCAGCCTTAATAAAATTACGGTCGAATTTCGACCACTGGCGACCACTAGTTATTATTATTACCCATCAAATGTCTCCACTCCACCTGGGTGCCTAGTGCGAGTTTCATTCGCCATTCGATCACGTTAACGAAAACGAGAACTTGTATGGCAAAATGTTAACTCCTCACGTATGTCGCCAGGAGGAGCTGCTTCAATGCCATACTAATTTTCGTTTTCGTAAACGTAATCGAATGAATATGGATAGTAAACAAAGCTCACACTATTCACCCTGATGTTAGGTAGAAATGGAGTCCAGACGCGTACTCAACTGGTGCAGCGTGAAAACAACGCAGCATCAGTCTACCTCACCCTGCCGGCCAAATATTTTTATGAAAATTTAATACAACACCATGACTACAACCAAAAGCATTTTTACTTGACTGTACCTAATCCCTAATAAGCTTGTTTTGGTATTCGTTTTGAAAGTGGTATTCGTTTGGAATACAAAATATATATATTTTTTTTATATTAGAAGGAGGTAAACGAGCAGGCAGGTCACCTGATGGGAAGCAATCACCGCCGCCCATGGCCACCCGCAAAACCAAAGGAATCACAGATGCGTTGCCGGCCTTTAAGGAAGGAATAGGCTCGTTTCTTGAAGATCCCTAAGTCGTATTGGTCCGGAAATACCGCCGCTGAGAGCTGGTTCCACAGCACTGTAGTTCGTGGTAAAAAATTACATGAGAAACGCACAGTAGTAGATCGGCATCCATCAAGATGGAAAGACAGTCGATTGCGTAATATGACAGTAAACTAATACCATTGGTATTAGTGTCGTGGTATTTGATTAGAATAGATCGCTCAAAACTGTATTTTTAATTCACTTTTTTACGTGACCTCTACATTTTTATGGCAATTAACAAAGCCCTGTATATTGAAATAAAACACTTTTAACGAATAAATAATTTCGACAAATTTTATTTTATTGAAACATTTACTTTACGCGGTTTCCTAGTTTTATTTCGATTTGCAGTGTTTGCGTGTACTTTAGAAAACAAGTTGTATTCCACCAGTATGTACTTGAGGCCTTAATAACTAGAAAACAAGCTGTATTCCACCAGTATAGCACCAGTACCGAAGCTGAAACTTCAAGTTTCAACTGTTCATGACACTGATTGACACAGCGATTTGTATTTGTTGTAGTCGAAGCACAACTAGCGTGACCGGTAGTGAATTCCAGATCGGCGAGTAATAGGATTTGATACGCAAACTATCAGTGTCTATTGATACTGTTGTGCCTATGAGCTAAACTCAGCTTACAACTGCAGAAGAGCTTTTGAACGAAGCAAATTTTATGAAGAGTGGGTCAAACTATTTTAATCTTCATTAGGAAACACCAACAGTGAACACAACAGTTAACGTAGCATTAAAATGTTTTTATGTAATAAAAAGTAAAATGGTTAATTTTTAATAAATTTTGGTAGGTATAAATAAAACTTTTACTTAGGTTTATAATAATAAAAAATATAAAACTGCCAAAATAAATAAATTTGTAAATACTTACTTAGGTACTTCAAATTTAAAGTGATACTTTAGTTTAAAATTAATTGAGGGTTATCCAAAAGCCGTAAACCTAACCAATATATCATACCTGTAACATTAAACACAAAAGTGGGCAAAACAAAAGACAACAAGGAGAAAGGCACGCGACTATTTACGATGGCGCAAGCCTGGTCTAGCATAATCTATAGACTTTAATTCTAACACGGAATTCGCATCCAAAATAATCCTTTCGCACGTAAAAGGGAGCTAAAATATTTAGGGGCAAAATACAACTGGTATTTCGACACAATACGTTCGCGTTTTTCTGACACATAGTTGTGTTGACCATGCGGCTTTGAAATTATTTAAAATTAGGACTGCAGATTGTTTTCTTATGGCAGTACCCTTTGCAGGGTCCTTGATTCGTTGACTGTTCCATAACGTTCACGAAATCGAAAATTTGTATGGCATGACAAAAAGAGCTGAATTGCAATTTTACAAAATATTTATTTTTTAGTTACCGTGATTGAGAATGGTGCATAATTATAATTTGAACTGCACTCAACATACCTCTTCCAACGAAGAGTCCTCTATTTTTCATATTATTTCACCTAAATGTTTCGTCACAGGGACAGCTGTGTAATGAATCATCCGGGTCAATTCGTAAAAATGGTTTAATTTCAATGAATGGCTATTGCTTTTATTAGTAAGCTTTACAACATCGTTGATATTGCTGTTAACCCCTCCAGATAGATAATTGAATACAAACACATTCCTTACACAAACGGTATTAGGAATGGGTTCACGTCGGTAGCCTAACGTGGCTCAAGTTAATCCCCATATTGAACCACGAATTCTTGCATTTTACCCGAGCATCGGCTCGTTTGGCTACCGACGATTTATCTACAGACATATGTTATAAATTATAATAAATTAAGATTAGGAATGCAAGTGTAGGCTGGCTAAGTTCACATTTGTTAGTAAAAAATCAGAGACGATAACGCATCTGCAATGTTGTAAAATTATCACATAATATTGGATACAACTAAATATGCGTCAAGTTTAATTTTAATTTATTTAATTTTAATTTTTTGGACATCATTTAATCTGGTTTGAAAATTGCGTAAACTATTTAATATGAATTGTCTGGGCTGATAAATCAACACACAATAATAAACATTATCCTAATGCATTATCTAATGCCAAATTGTAAATGGATTGGGGATTGGAATATAAAAGGCGAGACCATGTAATAGTGCCACTATGTGGTAGGTACTAGTGAGACTTTTACAAGGCCTATTATAATTTATCCCGACGAAGTACCCTACCTTTTACAATTGGCTTAGCACCGTGATTGTTATAATTATAAAGATATATGTTTTTAAATTGATGTAACAGATTATTTATAGTTTTGACGTCAACAAGTGCCCGGGAAGGCTTAATATTGAATGAATGATTTATTTTTGACTTCGACTGACTTAAAAGAGAATTTCAAAGACACGTACATTATTCGACAAATTGTATGTCAATGTGTCAGACAACGTTGTTAACCCGAACTTACGCGACAAAATTTTGTTTATCTGTCTCTAGTAAAAGCGGCTTTGTTTACAAAGGCATGCGATAAAACGGGACGCATGGCCACCCTCTGTAATAAGAGGTCTATTCTATAAACGCTCGAAAATATGTTTTGAAAACATTGATCTTGTAAGACTTGGAAAAATGTTTTTAAATCGGAGTTTTTTTTATAAAACGACACTCAAGTCACTAGTAACGTTAATTGCATGTTTCGTATATCATTTTACTGAAAAGAACCAGCAACGAACTTTATAATCTTCCATCTACCAAACTCTACTATTTCTTTAGCATTAAGTTATTAAACAATGATATTCTTAGGTGGACCCTTTACAAACACGAGAATTATCTCAATTTTGAATTTCAACATTACAAAAGTAAAAAAAAACAAATGACATGCATACTTAAATTTCTTCCTAAACTACAGTTCTTTTGCTTCAATAGTATGTGATAATTACGCTAGATTTAGCACCCTTTAAACCAAAACACAGCAATACAAAACAATGCTATTTTAAGGCTTTCATTGTTTTTTTTGTGCAAAAAACATTTTGATAAAGCCGCGTTATTAACGACTACTATATCAGAAGCAATCAAGCAATTTTTATTTTATTATATGAAGGAAATATTCGTCACATCTTGAGCTATAAACTAAGGTTAGTTATTGTTTTCTAAAGTTTACGCGAACACTACACATTGAAATGAAACAACTTTTACGGATCTACTAGCGTTTATTTTACACATTACTTATTTAGGTCTGCCTGTGACCACGGACCCTGCAAAGGGTTCGAAACGTCAGAATAAACATTAAATAAGTAATGTGTAAAATAAACGAGAGTAGATCCGTAAAAGTTGTTTCATTTCAATAAGGTTAGTTACTTTTGTAATTCAAAAGTAACAACCACATTTTTGTTGAAATAACACACGCTAATGCTCACATGATACGTCGGTATTCCAATGGGCTATAGATGGGCATTGAGGTGAGTGAATTGAGCGATTTTGTGAAAAATATGGCAGAAGGAAAAATGGATGTCAGCAGGCTTGATTGGAAGTAATACTCACAAAAAGACGCCCTTACGACGGCCTTATGTACTCGTATTTTTGTTGTTGATATTATTATACTGCTATCATAGAGCCATTACTTTAAGCTTGAATTTTCTTTAAATTTTCCGATGTGTTAAGCAGAAGCTTTATTGAAGCAGGTTTATTTAGAAACTGTATCATAGAAAAATTAAAAAAATCTATGTAACCGCCTAAATATTTTCAAAGAATAAAAGAAAATAATAGATCTTCATGACTAGCAACAGTTTTTATATAAGAGATACAACTTTAAATTTTTCGCGTGGAAAAAGTATTCTGCGTAAAATCTGTCTTGATGACGACCTTAATACCTATTTTTGCATAAGAACTAAAGCTTCATGGTCGAAACTAAGCGTTGCAAGCTGTATTAGACACTTTTTATCGAGGACCTGTTCGCTTGTTCTCTGGCTCAATAGCATAAAAAGTCCCAATATTGGATTTCGAGTGGTTCAGGGTTAAACCGCCAGGTCCAACACAAGAAGCTGAAACGAAGCACAAAAGAGTATTCGCAAGTTACGTGACAGAGTTCCTATCATTATTTGCTCTATTAATTATCCTAAATATTTTTGGTTGACTATTATAAACATTAATAAAGTCAGAGTAGTTACTATAGTTCCTAATTTGATTAAGATAATTTAAGATTTTATTGGCACTTTCCCAAAAAATTTAATTCCCTCCTACTCCACCAGTTTCCTAATACGTTTCGAAGAATCATCTTGCTAACAGCCAAGGTAATGATGGCTCATATTTAGTGATGCAGAAGACTCAGTCCTTTAAGGACTTTTAAAATGACTCGACTTTATTTTACACAACTCAAGCCCGAAAAGAAGACTAGAGTTTCCAGTCTTTAGTAATATTAGTAATAAGGCTCAGTCGTCTTTAATCTTTAGTTAGTGAAAGACAAAAAGAAGCTTCAAAATGAGTCTAGTCCTTCTTATAAGCCTTAAAAGTCTGAGTTTCTAGTTAGCTGTCCTCGTGTTGAGGAATTCATTATCATCATCATCATTAGCTCATTTTATGTCCCAACTGCAGGGATACGAGCTTTCCCTAATGATAGAACGGGATAACGGGCCATAAACCATCTTTTTGGTCACCCATCCGATGACCGGTCTTTGCGAAAGTTGCTTAACCTCATCACTCGCAGGGCGCGTTAACTTCTGCGCCATCGAACTCCCCATTGAGTACTACATTTTCCATCAATCCAAGGCCATCAAGTTCATCTGTAAGATATATTATAGTGAAACATATGCCCTAACTAGTGGACCCGGCGAACTTCGTACCGCTTTGACAGTTTCCATCAAGTGATAATATTCAGTTATGATCAGAAAGCCTAACTTGCAGAACGTCTTTGAAGCAAAACGTGTACAATGCTTAATGACTAAAATGCAGATAGCCTAACTTGCAGAACGTCTTTGAAGCAAAACGTCTACAATGCTTAATGACTAAAATGCAGATAGCCTAACTTGCAGAATGTCTTTGAAGCAAAACGTGTACAATGCTTAATGACTAAAATGCAGATAGCCTAACTTGCAGAACGTCTTTGAAGCAAAACGTCTACAATGCTTAATGACTAAAATGCAGATAGCCTAACTTGCAGAATGTCTTTGAAGCAAAACGTGTACAATGCTTAATGACTAAAATGCAGATAGCCTAACTTGCAGAACGTCTTTGAAGCAAAACGTGTACAATGCTTAATGACTAAAATGCAGATAGCCTAGCTTGCAGAACGTCTTTAAAGCAAGACGTCTATGCTTAAGAGGAACTAAGGTCGACTGAATTGAAAATTATGTATAAAAAGTAGACAAAATCAATGTTTCGTAGTCCTCTGATTCCTTCTCCAGAACTGGACTGATTTAATTACTTTTTCATTAAAAATAAAAAAACGGCTTCGGCTGTGTCCCTATGTTTTGCTTTTTTTTATATAATCTCATCGAATTTTGAAAAACAGTGGAAAATCTGGCCAAATTTAAGGTATATAAAGGTTCATATTTTTAATTTATGACAAAAAGTAAAACATAGGGACACAGCCCAAGCCTTTCTTTAATTTTTAATGAAAAAAATAATTAAATCGGTTCAGTTTTTGAGGAGGAATCAGGGGACTACCAAACGTTGATTTTGTCTACTTTCATACATATTTTTCAATTCAGTCGACCTTAGTATTTCCTCCTAATGATTAAAATGCAGACAGTCTTTGGTCGTTTACATGACATTAAGTATAAGCAAGTGATTTAAATTTACGCGTGTAAACAATCACCAAGTTAGTGAATAAGTGATTTAAGTACAATAGAATCGAGTCTATTTTTAACTGTTCTGTATTTGACAACAATAGGTATATTTTTTGTGCGTTATAAAATTAATGAACTGTTCTTACGTTATAACTTTTTTTTATATTTATTTATGCCCACTTGGGCTAGTACTTTGATAGAGGGGAATTCATATGGGTACCCCTTCCGGCACGGAAGCCGCGTTGCTTTATGGGTATATAGGTATAGACGTAATGCTGCTAAGGCAATTTACCTTTTAGACATTTTGCTTCTTAGATATTTTAACATAGTAGACGTAATGCTGCTAAGCCCATTTACCTTTTAGACATTTTGCTTCTTAGACATTTTAACATAGTAGACGGAATGCTGCTAAGGCAATTTACCTTTTAGACATTTTGCTTCTTAGACTTTATACAACTTAGACATTGCTTTTAGACATTTTGCTTTAAAGACGTTCTGCAAGTTAGGCTTTCTGATCATAACTTATAATATTCTCTTTGGTTTCCATGACAACCAAACAAACAAATCATTTTGTATTGGAAAATTAAATTGTCGTTTTTAGTATATTTATAGTGTGATTCCCGTGGGAATATCGGGATAAAATCTATCCTATGTGTTAATCCAGGTTATAAACTATCTGTATGCCGAATTTCATCCAAATCCATCAATCCGTTGAAGCGTGAAGAAGGAACAAATATACAGACATACACACAAACTTTCGCATTTATAATATTAGTGTGATGACAGGTTTTGTAGTAGGTACTCCAAACGGATGTTTTTCCACAACCTTTATCAGCTCATCAGCCCACCTTATAGGATACCGCACTTTGTTTATTTCAAAGTCTTCGCACATTTTACTACAAAGTACTTAACGTCGTTTTTTATTTTAATGGTCTATAAACTGGAATAATGTCGCTATAAAAAGGTTTTATTTTGCCTAACAGGCGTGACCTATAGGAGAGCGTGCTGGAAACAAAATGGGTGACCACAAATCACTTATTCTTTGAAAAATGTAATGAAAAGTTTGATAGCGAAACTTGTGGCTTAGTGTTAGCTGAGTCTGCCTGATGAGTCACGAAAGGTCTTGCGTTCGAGCACCTTCACAAGCAATTGCTGTTACCAGTATCAGTTAGACCACCACCGGTATCACAGTCACTGAGGTCCGGAATTTCTAGAGAGGGTGTATATTGTAGGGCGTCCTCCCCATTGGTGGGCCGTCGCAGGGTGGAATGCAGAGTCTGCAGCCCGTGGTGGTCCCGAACCAACCAGGCGACATGTGATAGTATGGCACAAGCAGTTGTAGCAGGTCGACATCCTGTTCCCGAATTCCTTTCAACGCCTTTGGAACTGGGCAGAAACTGGGGGAGAGTCACCACATAAACAGCGGGTTTCCCCAGGGCTGCTCGTATCCGTAAGCTGGATTTCTCTTCCCATAAAAAGGGCTTGTTCCATGTTGGCCTGGCTGCCACCAGCTGAGTATGAGTACCTACTGTATTTTTTAAGTGATTGCTGTTGCCGCCTTTTCTCTTACAGCGTTACCGCAAGTTTTATGGGCAGCCAGAAACTTAAAGGGTTCCTCAAACCGTGAGATTAAAACATTTTCAGGGGGTTTCTAGAGACAATGGTATCACGTAAGCAAGTCCCCATCCCCTACTTGTTTCTCCGAGGCGTTCGGATCGGATCATGAGCTCAACCTGAGGGCGCCTTTAAAGGCTAGTACCTAGGCTCGGGTTGACCCGGTCGTAGGGGTAAACGGGTCATCATCTCATCATCATCATCTCAGCCAAAAGACGTCCACTGCTGGACAAAGGCCTCCCCCAAATCATCATGGGGGGTGTTTGCCGTAATCGCCACGCTTGGCAGGCGGGTTGGCGATCGCAGTAGGTTGAGGGTCACCTCAGAGAGATGCTGCTGCCCATCCTGTGGATTTGGTCCCTTAGTCGGCTTTTACGACACCCACGGGAAGAGATGGGTTGGTGCAATTCTTTATCCCCGGCACCACACAGGGAAAACCACACAGGGAAAACGGGTCATGGGGATGCTGAAATAACAATGTTGGTAGAATTGATGTGTTTCGACAGCTATAAATTAGGTATTCAGTTCCTCAGTGAAATGTGTTTCTACTTCCAGACTTATCATCACTTACCATGGTAAGACAGTAATCACAGGTGAGTAAATACCAGGCGCGGCCTGTTGAGAAATAAAATAAAATGGAAAGAAGGAAGGTAAAATAAATAATACCCCAAAAGATGGGCTCAACAAAATAACGTTTTTCTGTTGTAGCTTAAACTTATATTGCGTTGGTAAGTTTGCACAATAAATAGTAGCGAACGTGTTGGTATTACGTATTTGTGTTCGGTTAACCTTAACTGAAATGAATTTCACGGAACATGGAAAAAGCTTTCCTTCAAAAGAACTATTTACTCGTAGCTAAACTATATTAAAAAATAATATTGACCTTTCAAAGTGGAACAACAGGTATTATTATCAAAGAGCGTTTCTTTTGCGGAGTTAAAATTTTTTGTGAAAACAGTTATTTCAACAACAAAAGGATTCCGTAGTCGTTCAAAAAGAGATAACTCGATTTACTTAACTCGGAAACTAAGTGAGTAACGCAACGAGTAATGTAACTTGTCCGTAGAAAACTTGCGGGATTCAGACTTTTATTATAAGCAACCAACGGAATAGATTTATATATTTTTAGTGCTAAGTGAGTTCTCGCTATAATAACAATGTAAAGCAATGGTGTAGAAACAATTTTATTAAAAACCGGACAAGTGCAAGTCGGACTCGCCCGCCGAGAGTTCCGTACAAAATTACAAAATTAAAAAAGGACTAAGTAGGCACTTACGCATAATAGTGCAAACTGTTAGGTACTACATACACCAAAGTTAGTAGGTACCTACTACCTATACTTATAAAAGAGGGAAAAGGTATTTCTTTAACTTAGAAGTTTGATTTTTTCACAACTTCACGGGACCGCAAATTTGAGTACTTATATGGTTTTAATTTCAAACTTGATACCTCCACGCGTTCCCGAGATAAAGGGTTTTGACAGACAGACAGACAACAAAGTGATCCTATAAGAGTTCCGTTTTTTCCTTTTGAGGTACGGAACCCTAAAAACAAATTTAGTTTTAAAAGTAATGTTTTAATAAATTTTTGGTCGCACTAAAATTTTAAATACATTTAAATACCTTTATGAATTCAACTTAATATAAAAAAATGTTAAAAAAAACCTCAAAAAACTCATATTCATACGTACATACATGAACCTAAATACATAACACTATTTTATGGAAAGTCAAAGAACAAGTTTAAAATAATTGCACTAGCCATAATGTTTTGCAAAGTTTTAAAAAATATCCTTACAGTAAGTAACATTTTTCTTCTTTTTTTTTTATTTATTTATGGACATCCAACAAAGCATACACCAGGACATTCATTACATTTAAAACCCTATAACTATACCACAGGCGCTGCTTTAATTTAAGGCTGCCACGGCATGCATAATTTCAAACAAGTATACAAAAGTAAAAAAAAAAAACACAAATGTTGAAAAAATTTCCACGAGCAGGGTTTGAACCTGCACCCTTCTGACATACCGGGTCAGGTGCTCTTCCAATTGAGCTATCGTGGTTCTAACCAGCCCGCCGAAATTATTCAACACCATTTACTTTTTACTTTGAAAGCCAAAGGCGCCCATTCAATGTCAACAACTACCGTCATTAACATCTGATCATAATATTTTTACAAATACTAAAGATCAGTTAAGAAGTAGGCAAGCCATTTATAAATGTTTATATAATTTTTAACGCAAATTTCGTTGCGAACAAATTACAAAAACACAAATGTTGAAAAAATTTTCACGAGCAGGGTTTGAACCTGCACCCTTCTGACATACCGGGTCAGGTGCTCTTCCAATTGAGCTATCGTGGTTCTAACCAGCCCGCCGAAATTATTCAACACCATTTACTTTTTACTTTGAAAGCCAAAGGCGCCCATTCAATGTCAACAACTACCGTCATTAACATCTGATCATAATATTTTTACAAATACTAAAGATCAGTTAAGAAGTAGGCAAGCCATTTATAAATGTTTATATAATTTTTAACGCAAATTTTGTTGCGAACAAATTACAAAAACACAAATGTTGAAAAAATTTCCACGAGCAGGGTTTGAACCTGCACCCTTCTGACATACCGGGTCAGGTGCTCTTCCAATTGAGCTATCGTCATCGCTATCATTAAAAATTATATAAACATTTATAAATGGCTTGCCTACTTCTTAACTGATCTTTAGTATTTGTAAAAATATTATGATCAGATGTTAATGACGGTAGTTGTTGACATTGAATGGGCGCCTTTGGCTTTCAAAGTAAAAAGTAAATGGTGTTGAATAATTTCGGCGGGCTGGTTAGAACCACGATAGCTCAATTGGAAGAGCACCTGACCCGGTATGTCAGAAGGGTGCAGGTTCAAACCCTGCTCGTGGAAATTTTTTCAACATTTGTGTTTTTGTAATTTGTTCGCAACAAAATTTGCGTTAAAAATTATATAAACATATACAAAAGTAACTTAAAACTAGAGATAACAGAGCAAAATTATTCCGCTTAGTTTATTGTGTTATCTAATTTTTTTTTAAACTTTGTGATTAGTACCATGATAGTCAGACTAAGAATTTTCTGAAAGATAACTCATAAATATTAACTTATTTTTAATGAAGTAGTGTATTCTTAACACAATGTTGGATAAGAATCAAACGGTCGCTAAATGGCAGTAATGAATAGTCTTCTGAAAATTAAACACGTTAAACATTAACAATTAAAATTTATAGTAGTACAAGACACTCATAAAAATATTATTACGTAGGGGACCAACGGCAACGACTGGAAATGGTTTTAATTATTAAAATAGATAACAAAATGTTAGTCACCTATCCGGGTTTCACCACCCTTACGGAGCTTAACATTTGCGAACAAGGTGCCGTTTAAGAGGGTTACTTTCGAATCAAGTGTAACATTCATCATAGCTTCTGTTCCTGTTGTTGGAGTTGTCCTTTAAATGAAAACCTCCTGTATGATACTAAACGCAGTCACATTAGAGATGCCTAATATGCCAGAGGCACCTATTGCTGTGACGACTACTGCTGTGATCAATGTTACATTTGTTTCAAAAGTAACTATGTTCTTTAGGATAGTATTAAGTATTATGTGATTACTCACGTGAAAAGCGCCTCTGATCAACGGTCCAGCCTGCCCCACATACAACGTCGACGCCGAATCAAACACTAGCTCTATCGGTTTCCTCCTCACCGTCACAGTGTCAAACTCATGACAATTCAGGAACAGTGACACATTATCGGCGGTCACCCTCAACGCGAACCGAGTCCATTTTTTTGAAAAAGACGGAACAACAAAGGACGCTATCGTCTGAGATAAAGCGTACACATTCGCATCTGTGTACAACAAAGATATGTTTGTCAATCCCGGCCCGGAGGGTATGAGTTGTACGCCCAATTGCACGACCGTTTCTAAAGGGTTAACCACGGAGAATAGGAATCCGCCATCTTTGTTTGCCGGTCTCACTGTGGCTGTTATGGAGAATTCGGAGTATAGTTTCTCGGGCATGAAGAGACGGTAAGGTGATTTGATGTCGGAGCCTGGCTTCAGGCCGTAAGCTGGGAAGCCGTCGAGGCCTTCGTCGAAGTATTGGGTCTTCGGATTGCTGAATGGGACTCCGATTGCGTGCAGCAAGTCGTATTCCGGGATATCTGAAAAGTAACACAATCATTATAATGGTATTCATTGAATAGCACTGATGGCATATTACTATTCCAGTAATCAAAAAATAACTTTTACATAAACGCATTATCAACAAAATTATTATGGAAAATTCAATTCCAATATATTTTAATCCAATAAAATCAATAAAAATAAAAAACTTTTACAAAGAAATTATTTTCTTTGTAAAAGAAAAAATTATTTTTAGGACAAAAGAAAAGAAGCACAACAAAGTTGAATGGAGTAGAAAGGCATAAGCTCCCTAAAAGTCTGTGTCGGTTCAAAGTAAAAAGACATAACCTACCAAGAATGATAAATTGAACGGTTTTTACACAGGCTTATGTGCCATACTAAATAAAAAGACCCCAAATCTTGTTGCTTACATCAAATGAAAATTCAAGTGAAGGGCTGTCTAGGGCGTAAGCGACTATAAAACTCATAGTAGAGACATGGGCGTAAGCGCATTCGAAAGAGCGGAAAATTCAAACTAAGATAGCATTCAAAACTCATTTTCGACCCAAGTGTCTTTTAACCGTCGATATTTTATTAGTTATTATTTAAAGGAGTGCAATTCGCCGCCGCTGTTGATTTGGTTGCTCTACGTTTTTCAAGGGTCGAACCAATATTTTTTCACATTAAATTATTAATTATATAAGTAGTAAATGAGAAATTTTAGGTTACAAAACTCTACTTTTGACAGTCACAGAAATCCTAATCACAATCGCACGTTTAATATGAAATGTTTTCAGTGGCAGACTATTAGCACTGGCGTCGTCTCAGCTTTGTGCTGTAAATAGCGCAGTTAAAGCATTTTGCGGTTGCCTCGCAGTATATTGCAAGTATATGCAAAAATTTAAGAAGCTTTCAAAAAGTAGATATGCATTTTTTTATCATCTTCATCATCGGCCTATCTTAGTCCACAGCTGGACATAGCCCTCCCCTAATAAGTGCCATAGCGCCCTGTCCTCAGCTATTTTTTTAATACTACAACCTAACGGTAATGCGCTTTTCTTTCATTACACTGGATTATATTTGTGGACCAGACCGAAGGTAGAAGCCTATCTCGAGATCTTCAATAGCTAAGACACTGAATGTCTTATCAATTTATAATGATCGATCGGATATTGGAGGTCGAATTAACAATGCCACGAACATTGATGTTTTGGACATATACACCGAGACATTTTAGTTGTTGTTTTCCCGCAGGTGGGTAGATCAGGCCACGAAACTGTACAACTTTCCCCAAGAAACATAGGTCAAAAAACAAGATAATTTTTTCACTTTTCTTTAGAAAACCTCTATTGACCGAGCATGGTTTGTATGAGAAAGTTAAAAAATTATCTTGTTTTTTGACCTATGTTTCTTGGGGAAAGTTGTTGAGTTTCATGGTCTGATCTACCCACCTGCGGGAAAACAACCACTAAAACATCTCGGTGTATATATATTTTATTTATCTTACGGGTGAGGACTTGGCCTTCATCTCACCTGATGTTACATGATGATAAGGTCGAAGGTGTAAGCGCACTTCACCGGGAATCCACAACTACTGATGCTAACT
This sequence comes from Eudonia lacustrata, assembly GCA_947562085.1. Classification (NCBI taxonomy): domain Eukaryota; kingdom Metazoa; phylum Arthropoda; class Insecta; order Lepidoptera; family Crambidae; genus Eudonia; species Eudonia lacustrata. The sequence continues at coordinate 7,749,384 of OX387321.1, read as the reverse complement.
GAATTAAATTAAGGTGCTGGAATATCGGGTTCTGGAACGCCGCAGATGGGTTAGACCGGGCCCTAGCCCACCACGCTAGCCCAGTTTAGACTCGGCTAGGTTTATTTGCCTAAGATCTCATGACAAAAACCAGACTCAATGGTTTAGTGAACTGTTCAAGCACGGAGGAGCTAGAGATGTTTTGATTTGGTCAACCGTTGGATAAACCAGCCAAGTTGCTTTGCTTGTAATATCGCTTTATTAATATGTTAGCACGAGGAGCTCGATGCCGCAGTGGTTAACGCGCCCGGTCTACGAGTGCTGAGGTTAAGCAAATTTCGCAAAGGCCGGTCACCGGAAGGGTGACCAAAAATTTATCATCTCGAGCTCCTCCGTGCTTCGAAAGGCACGAAAAGCCGTTGGCCCCGGCTGCATTAGCAGTCGTTAATAACCAACAATCCGCACTAGGCCCGCGTGGTGGTTTATGGCCCGTTCTCCCTAGCCATCCATAGGAAAGGCTCGTGCCCCAGCAGTGGGAACATAAAATGAGCTGATGATGATTATGATGAATATGTTAGTATTTTGATTATTAATAAATTTAAAATTAAAAACAAAATTAAACCCGCAAACTGTATTATCGATCTTTATACTATATACATTGTCACGTCTTTCGGGGACAGAAGGGGTAGACAGAGCATCAATATCACCAATTTTAAGTAAACTCGCCGTTACTGACCTCAACATACGCCAACGACATATGAAGCGTAATCAAAGTAGGGCTCCAAGGTCCACCTTGTATTCCAATACATAACATCAGTGATAGGTTGCTAGCCGATCGTCTGATGTGCGAGCATCTTGGACCCCGATTGATCCTCTAAATGCCACTACACATTTACAGAATACACGAAACATGCACACTAGTTTAAGCCCAAGGGTACGTAGAACCGGTTCACACGCGCTCTATACCAGGTACAGACATGTACCTGGGCGCTTCTCTCCTCCTCCACGGCCCGGTCTACCCGAGCCGAGGTCCGTGCCTTTAGAGGCGCCCTTGGGTGGTTCCGCTCCCCGATCCGATCCGAACCCTTCGGAGAATCTAGTAGGGCACGGAGACGCGGACTTTTAAGTATGCGATGCCGTTCCCTCTAGAAAACCTCCGAAGGTGATTCGTTTCAACACGGCTTGAGGTACCCTTTACGTACCTCGCCGCCCCCAAAAAAGCTCGGTGACGCTGAAAATGCCGATTGAAGCAAACAGCACTCTCTCAAAAAAAAACTATCTTGGAACTCTTATCTCTTAGTTAGCTCTTACGACATGCCCTTGAAATTAAGCAGCTGATACTTACATTATTTTCTAGTCCCTGACCAGCATAAGATGGATTATGCACTCAAGGTGGTAATGGTATGGCCGTTGCTTCTGTATTATTCGCGTATACTACGTCTCTGAACACGTTCATAACAATGAAAGGCGAGTTTATCACAGTTGTAAGTGATTTAACACTAGGAGTTATCTCGATTTTAAAAGAAAACGGTAATTAGGTACGTACCTACTGATTTGTTTATTTCATATTACTTTTTTTATATGTTAAGTCCTTACCTATGAAATTGACGTTTTGTATGAAGATTTTTACTAAAACTTTATTTTGCATACTAACGTTTTTTAATTTTCTTAGCATCTATTTATGTTAACACTATAAAAATTGTAGAGTAGTGTGTTTGTTTCACTAGCTAAATTTAGCAAACATTAAAAAGAAAAAAAATCAAGTCCCTTTAAAGCTACAATTAAACAAAAAGACAATTCCGCGAACATAAAAAGTAGGCAATTAAAAAAATAAATCTAACTAAATCTAGTAATCTCTACTGGGAATCGAAACCGATGGGTCTAAGCCAGTGGTCTAAACCACTAGAATACAGGGGCGTCTTAAAGTTAAATTTGATTTCATTGCTTTTTTATCACTGTCATAATTTAAATATATTACCTATACTTATCACTATAAACAATTGATTTTTATGTTTGCCCATTCAGTTACCATAATAAATTTCAAAAAAAAATTCAAAATTCTAAATAATTTATTCAGTTTAGGCTACAAGTAGCTCTTGTGAATGTCACTATGCCATCGGTTCGTAAGTCTACTCTGGGCGGGAGATCTTGCACTGAGAAGAACCGGCAAGAAACTCAGCAAGAGTCCAGCTCTTCTCCCTTACAGCGTCAAAAATATTGGAAAATGCCCTATCATAGCAGGACACTTTCCATTACAGATAAACACAAAAAAAATATATAGAAGACAACCACAACATGTAAAAAATAAAAACAAAATAAAAAATCTAAGTTAACAAATTTGTATCAGATAGTTATGTAAAAGTATCAATTTCCACAATGTCATACAGTACCACTACAGTACTCTAATAATCTAAAGTAATATATACACTAATTTATTTTTTTGATTATTTCTACATAAAATTGTTACAATATTTTGTGTTTTCTCAACCCACTATCTAAATTCTAATATTACGTTTTTATAATATTTCTCTTTTAAACACTCTAATCCGTTTTCCCCAAAGGACAGCTTTCATATATTTTTGGTTTAATTATGAAAGTGCCGGCCAAAAAAAAAACAAAAGTGCTTTATTCTGATAGAATTTGTCCTCGTAAGCATTTCTTATTAAAACAAAACAAATGAATTATCTTGTCAGAATATGACGTTATGAATATTTTTTGTGAAGCACAATGTTATTGTCGTACATTCATAACCTGCATACCCGTAAAAATACCATGGGTACAAACAATAAGTCAATAAAAGAGTAATCTTAAAACTTGATTTGGCTTATTATTTTACAACAATGGCAGCAGGTAAGCACAGTAACTGGAGATATCTTTATATTGGACCGTGGATTTCGCGACTCAGTGGAAAATCTCCAGTCTTGCGCTTACATAGCACACATGCCCGAAACGAAGTATCCAAATGAGACTCAATTAAGCACGGATCCGGCTAACAAATCGAGACTGATTACGATCTGTCGTTGGGTAGTAGAATTGGTCAACGGCAGATTTAAGAGAGATTTTCGGCTGCTACGTAATACGTATACAATAATAGAGCCCTAAGAAGCATATTTGATTATTTTAGGATCACAGCAGCCATATTAAATCGCTTCCATATTTCTAAAACAACAAGACAACAAGACAACAACTGACAAGCATTCTAGATATTATTCATGAAATAATAAATATGCCAAACAGATTGACGGAACTAGTAGAACGGCATAATAACAATCGCAGATGAGCACATCTGATTGAGCACAATTCCGGATGATGACAACGGATATGGAAAAGTTTTCCGAATTCCCAAGAAAAAAAAATGGCTGCAGCAAACATTACGCCTACACTTGTTCGAACAAATTATGAGCGCTTTCTTCTAGGTAGTAGGAATTTCTACCATCACGCATATAACGTAGTTTAACCAGCGCCAGCGGTTCGTAGTATTATAGAAATGGGTCAAATGTACCATAAAATGTAACAAGCTTACTTATATATGGCGCCATTCGTCCGAGTGAGTCATGTCTCCGTTTACGACTAGATCTCCAGATATAGTAATTAAATGCATTTGTTAATAGGGACATTTTATTATACAACGCTGTTAACAAGTGAGTTTTTTTACACCAATATCATTTAAATAAATTACTTAGGTATCAAATCACTATCATACTTAATTATTCTTTACTCATTATTAGATCATTATTCTTACACATTTTAATATACGTACTAGCGTTGTACAGGGTGGTCAAATAATCAATGCCAAGTTGAAAACGGATGACAGCTTTTGACAGTTCTCAGATTAAAATAACTTTCTGACCTTCGATCAAATTGTGTACTAGTTATAGGATCCGGAACAAAAATGCATATCGAAAGTGGTCCTGTATGCTCATACATACATTTAAATTTCGAATAACAAAATCTGAAAAAAACATTGGATAGCATCAACAACTTCAGTTTACTATGAACCTTAAGTCTTAAAAATAAAGATTAAATTAAGGTTACAAAATATTTATACTTAACATTTACTGTCATCGCTACAAACGTCATTGTTGCTCCGAAGCCCCTAAGTCGTCTACCGTTTTTCAAGCGCTCATCGGGAATCACACTAATCATACTAATATTAGGTCCTTACCTATGAAATTGCCGTTTTGTATGAAGATTTTTTTTAAATTATATTTTTCATACTAACGTTTTTTTAACTTTCTTAGCATCTATTTTTGTTAACACTATAAATTGTAGAGTAGGTAGTGTGTTTGTTTCACTAGCCAAATATAGCAGACATTAAAAAGAAAAAAAATCTGGACCCTTCAAAGCTACAATGAAACAAAAGGTCAATTCCGCGAACAAAAAAAGGAGTCAATTTAAAAATAAAAATTGGGCGATAAAGACACAAAATGAATAATCATTGATATTACTGATGCCTAAGTAACATAGTCCTAATTAAAGGTGTATAATAATATTAACAACCGGTATTGACTTTTAGAAGTAATACACCTATTTAGTAAGTGAGAAAAATACGGCAATTTCATAGGTAAGGACCTATTATTATAAATGCGAAAGTTTGTGTGTATGTATGTGTGTATATTTGTTCCTTCTTCACGCTGCAACGGATGGATGGATGGATTTCGATGAAATTCGACATACAGATAGTTTATAACCTGGATTAATATGTAGGATAGATTTTATCCTGATATTCCCACGGGAATCACATTATAAATATATTAAAAACGACAATTCAATTTTCCAATACAAAATTATTTGTTTTTTTTTGTGATTATGGATGATAGAAACTGTCAAAGCGGTACGAAGTCCGCCGGGTCCACTAGTATAGTACACAAATTGATCGACGTTTCTAGCTCAAATAGAAGTAGAATCACAACATGAACACATTCTGTTTTCATACGATTCTAAATACAGTGCCGTTTCCGCGTAGAATCAATATCTATCGCTTCAACTTATTGATTCGCAGTTCATTGGCTCTTAGTGTACAATTTGCATTTTAAATTGCTTTTCTTCCGATTGCTTCCACTTACATCGTTAGCGCTACTTTATAGGCAGTTGTGTTGTTATATTTCTTTGCTTTGATGTTGTTTAGTCACATCTTCTCGTTAAGTAAAGTTTTAATGCGTAAATTGACCTAATCTATGAGTTCACTAAATAAACGAGTATAGCATAAAATAGTGATTATGTTTATCTATAATTTTACACAAATATTGTTGCGAACATATTCACGAGCGCAAAATTAAATACAAAAACGGTGAATTATTCCAACCTTAGTTATTCAACTAGCCTGTAGAAACACAATGTCGGAATATGTTCAATTTCCTTTTCCACCGAGTCACTGTCTCATAGAGGATTGCTATCACTAACGAATTCAACTTTGCACAAGAAATAACATATGGAGATGGCGCTATTGATATGGAGATTCTCCGTGAGTGTAAGTGAGTGGAAGAATGAACAATTATTCTTACCGCTTTGAAATTTGGAGCCGAATGATCCATCGTTGGCGGCGCAAAGTCTCGTGAGAAGTAGGAAAAGTAGCCAGTGTAATCTGCAAAGAAACGGAATCGTTATTATGCATATACATGTTTGTAGAAGTGTAAGCTTAGACATAATATCTGGGCAAAGGGATACGTCATTAAAATCATTTTTTTTGAGAGAGATTGCTGATTGCCTCAAACGGCATTTTCAGCGTCACCGGGCTTTTTTGGGGGCGGCGAGATACGTAGGTAAAGGGTACCTCAAGCCGTGTTGAAACGAATCACCTTCGGAGGTTTTCTAGAGGGAACGGCATCGCACACTTAAAAATGCGCGTCCCCGTGCCCTACTAGATTCTCCGAAGGGTTCGGATCGGATCGGCATTGAAATCAAGTTATCGCTACTATGGTTACCTTTGTTAACGACATCTGTTAATTCTTCAATCTTATCATGTGAACAAATACCATTACATTTGTTCATATGATAAGACCTAAGACCAACAGTCCCAGACAACCGTTGAGGCCAAACGAGATCTTCGCAAGAACTGGATAGGAGTAGCAGCAGATCGTGGTCAGTGGCGTGCACTTGGAGAGACCTAAGTCCAACAGTGAACTAAAGGCTGATGATGAACAGTGGGATGTTTAAAGGCTCATCAATTTCATCCACCACGCAGGCCCAGTGCGCATAGGTGGTTGTTAACGACTGCTAATGCAGCCGGAACTAACGGCTTCTCCGTGCTTCAGAAGGCAAAAAATGCCTTTTGAAGCACGGAGGAGCTCGAGATGATTAATTTTTGGTCACCCATCCGATGACCGGCCTTTGCGAAAGTTGCTTAAACTGAGCACTCGCAGACCGGGCGCGTTAACCATTGCGTTACCGAACTATTAGTAGGCTCATAATAACTATTAAAACCCTTTTTCTAGTATAACTGCACAGTACTCGTATTGTAAACAACATAAATCTTTCCCTATAAATCCGATCCTCCAATAAAGACTTTATTCAAAGCATCTAAAAGGACCCTGATCTGTGAAAACTTGAACGATTGGAAATGCGTCGAATTCCCAATTAGATCCATTTAGACGTACACTGGTACGGAAGAGGAGAAAAATTACAATTTGCAATTCCGATCCAGTTCGGGATCGCCCGATGAAGAGAGCCTTAATTGCTACGAATATTGGCGTTTTATTTAGACGATCATCTGTCTCGGGCAATGCTGTAAATCAAAACGTCTACGGGATTGACAAACCCTTGTGGTACCCTTGTGTCTCTCGGCTCTGTTTGGTTGATGGTAGGGCTTGCTTTACGCCCACCGGCACACATTCTTATGAAACGATTATAAGCCTAAAGGTGCCGTTAACTATATATAATTTATATACTTAAATCTTTATAAAAAAATTAAAAAAATATAATTTTTAGACTTTTTAAAAATTTCCTATCAAAGGATGTCCCATTGCTGTGTACCATATAAGATAAGATAAAGTTAGTAAAATATAAGATAGCTAGTTCCTTAAGCTGATGAGGATTCCGGGTGGAGTGCGCCTCCACCTTTGGGCTGTTTTAAAATAGCAGAATCACCCGTAGTTATTGTAGTCAGCTGGTATAGTATCACGTTTTCAGTGTTTCGTTAACTAACTTGTAATCATCAATTACCCGTTGTTCGTGGGCTCATTTTCTTTATTCAGGAGGCAATGATCTGTGCCTAAAATATGTACACTTGATTCAATACCCCCTTATAATAGCAATAGTCTACCAAGCACAGAATACCAATTATTATTATTTATTTTCTATATCGAGCATGGGTGTTTGTGACAAGAAGCGAATAGGCATGATCTTTTAGGAGTACCTCAACAAATATAACTACTTAATAGTAATGTTAGTGTTGTTAGGCAAATCAGATACCTCCGCGAGAATTATGGAATGAGTAGGTAAATAGAATAGAATATAATAGAAAAGTTTTTTATTGCTTTAAATGTGGTAGGTAAGAGTTGTTACACTATTTTGGCATTTCACATTTAATCAAACAGTTGGTATGCAATAAGAGACAGGGCTTTATTCTATTATATTATTAAATAAAAATAAAAACAATAATCAGTTGCGAATGCCCCCCCCGCCCGATCCTCTAAATGACAGCACACATTTACAGAATACACTAAACATGCACACTAATTTAGGCCCAAAACACCGTACTCGTAGAACAAGGGTACGAAGAACCGGTTCACACGCGCTCTACGCCAGGCACAGTCATGTGCCTGGGCGCTCCTCTCCTCCTCCACGGCCCGGTCTACCCGAGCCGAGGTCCGTGCCTTTAGAGGCGCCCTCGGGTGGTTCCGCTCCCCGATCCGATCCGAACCCTTCGGAGACTCTGGAAGGGCACGGGGACGCACACTTTTAAGTGTGCGATGCCGTACCCCTCTAGAAATCCTCCGAAGGTGATTCGTTTCAACACGGCTTGAGGCACCCTTTACGTACCTCGCTGCCCCTAAAACAAGCCCGGTGAAGCTGAAAATGAACCTCGGCAATCAGCAGTCTCTCTCCAAAAAAAAAAAAAATGTATCTAACACTTTCAAAATTAACAATATCATTAAATTAAGTGATGAAAAATGTAAATGAAGAAAATATTTATTTCCATCTTGTAATAACTTGCCCGCTGATGGTAGTAAAATATTTTTGGAATTGCTCTTTATTTAAAAAAAACTTACGTTAGTACGAATTTCTGGTTCAATATAAATATTCAGTTTATAGAACCCATTACCCAGCACTCACTACTTCATGTGCCCTACTACAAACATTAATAAGCGCAGTTCAAAGAAAAATGGCGGAGCTAATATCTTAACCCGGCATCCGGCCGTACGTAGTTTATTATATTTTCGACATGTGCTGCAATTTAATTTCAGTTCATGCCAGTCGAGAAACAAAAGAACAACTGCCAACTCGTGCGCTACGAGTACGCTGAGATGCCAGTTGAACAAGTTGAAGTTAACGAGTGCGAATTACCGCAAAACTAGTTAAAATTGCACCTAGATTTTTGAGGGTGAAAACATTTTTGTTGAACACTTTTCACGCAAATTGGAACATTTTTTGTAGTTTATTTAAATACATGAGGGTTGTAGTTTTCGTGCCACTAATTTAGAGTTACCACTGTTGCGTCACAAATGAAAACGATTTGGGGACTGGTTGGTGACCGTATTCGTGTTGTATTATTATATTTTTGTATTGATTTTATTTCATTATTATTTAATTTATTTGATGTTGATATAATATAATAATCTTACTAACTTAGTTTAAGAAACATTGTTACTAATACTCTATGGACCATGTGTCTGAAATAAATTGTTAATTATTATGGAAAACTACTTTATTTATGAGAAAACCCCTTTACAGCGACGTTTCAGCGTTTCAGTATCTGTTTTATTATAGTTTCATTGCCTCGGTGGTGACAAGCGCTCGATATACGGAGTTTCTTGGTCCAATTTTCATTTTGGGCATGATGTTTCACATATGCTTTGAATTATGGCTATGCGCTATGTTTGTGATCACAGATCCGTATTTTCCAAATGTGGTGATATATTAATATTAGACCTTTTTGTAGTTTGTGAAGACGTTGAGTAGTCTAGTGGCTATATAGACCATCGTCTAACCGTTACACTAAAGAAGCGGTTAAGCTGATTACTTTGTAGATGCAAACGTTAGGGTGAAATTCCAATCAGCGTCTAGTGCCAGGATGATGAGAGGTTACTAGTCCCTCGCACGGTCTACAAAGTATATATTCTATATAAAACCGTCAGGAAAGCTACTTCACAACGGCGATTGGAGTCCTGAAGTTCAGCTCTGGCTAGGGGCAAGAATACAATATTGCTGGGTAGTAAAAGTAAATTTTAAAACTTGATTATTATCGTCTCCATCAAAAATGTTTTAGAGTGGCTCAGCGTTTTATTTCCAAGGAAGCTTCAAAATTAAATATCCTTTTTCCACGAGCAAGCTAATGGCGTCTAGATTTTATTCCATCTTACAGCCTTGAACTCGACAGAGGTTTTATTTAACGAGAAAAAAGATTCACTGTTTATACTTTAATTTGCAAGGATTATTACATCTTTGTTGGGGAATTAATGAGGGTAACGTAGACTGGTAGACTGCTCATATTTTAGCCTTATAATATTTTTTAATTAAAATTAAGGTGTCGTTAGCTTACGACATTATTTTGGCAAAACCGTGATAATGACAATTTAGTTATGGCCATGTTAATTGAGGGTTAAATGTTTACTTGACAATTGTACACACTTCCGATTAGCATTTGCCAGCTGATGGTCGTAAAACATTGTTGAAATGTATTAATTTACTTGTTACCGCCGTGTTGTTGTTGGTGCCGCCATCTCTGAGGTCCCGGGTTCGATCAATTTAGAAATACCTGTTTTTCTAAATTGTTTCGGGTCTGGGTGTTTCCTATGTATAATAAATATGTATTTAAGTATATTAAGTATGTTTATACGTTGTCTAGTTAACCATTTCTCGAGTTTCTTAAGGAAGCTTTTCTTGGGGCTAGATAATTGGCGTGATTGTGGGACACGTTTATATTTAAGTAAAGTTATTAAAAGCCTCCAAAGTTTTGAGATCACAGCTGACTGCACTGTTTAACAAATAAATATTTTATTTCATAAATTTTTACTTTGTATTTTCAAGTGCTAATTGCTGCACTGAAGCTAAATCTGAAGATCGGGTAGGCGTTTAATTTTTTCACTGTATTTTATAAATTTTTTAATGCAAAAACACTTGAGAAACTCTTTCCGTTTCATCGTCGGTCGTCCAGAGAAAACAATTGCTCTACACAACAGTAGTTGCCTACTAACAGATATTCAGACGGTCTAACGGCCAGTTTCAATAACCTATCCTCAGCAAGAGATAAGCCTACTAAAGGTTTGTTGCTTAGTTATTTCTGTTAATTATCGGAAAATAACAGCGGTTGCTTGGTAACTAAACTAAGATAGGCTATCTCTATGGAAATCGGGCGTTAATCATCATCATATAAGTTATGGGTGCACGAGTCTTCCCTATTGATGGATAGAGAGAACGGGCCATAAACCCCCCGGCGTAGAGATAGCTCTATTCGCGGATGACACCGCGCTATATTCGTCTGGTAGAGACAAGACCGCGGTTTCCAACCGACTCCAAAAGGCCGCTAACACCCTCGGCGCTTGGTTTCGCAAGTGGCGGATCGAAGTGAACCCCGAGAAAAGTGCCGCTGTGTACTTTCATCGGGGTCGCGACGAATCCTGCCGTCCGATTCGTTTATTTGACCGCCCTATCCCATGGGCTAGGCAGGTGAAATATCTCGGTGTCACCCTCGATAGGAAGCTGACGTTTGCACCCCATCTCAAGATCGTCTGTAACAGGGCCGCGTTCTATTTAGGTCGGTTATACCACCTTGTAGGCAGGCAGAGTAAAATGTCTCTTAGAAATAAGACGACAATTTACAAAGCCTGCATCCGCCCAGTCATGACCTACGCTAGCGTAGTTTTCGCGCATTCCGCGTCCTCCCACTTGTACCCCCTACAAACCCTACAAAACCGCTTCATGCGAGGCGCGACGGGTTGTCCGCATTACGTTCGTAATGTAGACCTCCACCTCGACCTCGACCTCCCCACAATCAAAGACTTTATCAAGGACGTCTCCCGACGTTACTTTGATAATGCCCCCCACCACCCTAACACGCTTGTTGTGGCGGCCGCCAACTATAAAGTTGAAGGCCTTCCCGCAACAAGACGGTACGCGTCTAGGCGTCCTAAACACGTTCTAAACGACCCCGACGACCCAATTACAGTTGCGAACGCCCCCCCGCCCGATCCTCCAAATGACAGCACACATTTACAGAATACACTAAACATGCACACTATTTTAGGCCCAAGACACCGTACTCGTAGAACAAGGGTACGAAGAACCGGTTCACACGCGCTCTACGCCAGGCACAGTCATGTGCCTGGGCGCTCCTCTCCTCCTCCACGGCCCGGTCTACCTGAGCCGAGGTCCGTGCCTTTAGAGGCGCCCTCGGGTGGTTCCGCTCCCCGATCCGATCCGAACCCTTCGGAGACTCTGGGAGGGCACGGGGACGCGCACTTTTAAGTGTGCTATGCCGTACCCCTCTAGAAATCCTCCGAAGGTGATTCGTTTCATCACGGCTTGAGGTACCCTTTACGTACCTCGCCGCCCCTAAAACAAGCCCGGTGAAGCTGAAAATGCCTCTCGGCAATCAGCAGTCTCTCTCCAAAAAAAAAAAAAGGGCCATAAACCACCAAGCGGGCCCAGTGCGGATTGGTGGTTGTTGACGACTGCTAAAGCAAACATGACCAATGGCTTATATTATGATATTTATATAACATAAAGACAACCCACACTTTAAACTACATATATACACAAAAATATGAATATACTACTAAAATATAATCTAAAAACATAACGTGATTCAGTGCCACTCAAGTAACCGATAGTAGATACTTTTTAGTAGTTTTTTTAAAAGTACCCTCTTTGCGACATTCTCGTAGTGGTATTGGTAACTTATTCCAAGTTTTTCTGCTTGGACAGTAAAAGAATCGCCGTACATGTTAGTGCTGCAAGGAGGAAGATTTAAGTGGAGATAGTAGACTGAGCGATGAGCGCGTCCAGATGTCGAAAGTTACGAGAAACGCTCCTTGAGGTAATGAGGAGGTATTGTTTGATTTGTTTTGAGGTGAATATCTTGGATCGCCAAAATATTGAATAACTACTCATAGAAATTTTCAGGCCGATGTTTAAGCCACCAAAAACGATGTCTCTCACAACTAGAGATGAAAATGACCAAAGTGACTGAATTTGACTGACTGTCAATTACGGTCAAATTGGTCAAAAACGGTCATTTACTGTCAAAAAGGGTCATATATGGTCAATATGATCTTTAGTTTTATTTTGAATAAAAATGTAAAAAAAGCGTTTAGCTAGATTTAAGTTTCAAATTCTTTTTATAACACCGCGTCACGCGCAGTTGATACTTGTCACGACTTGCACCACCGCAGTATGAGTAAACAAAGAGTAAATTGAATTTTCTTTAGCTAATAAATACTTAAATATACTACTTTTTTTGGAAACGTGACATAAACATTATATAAACGTACTCCTCCATGAACACAGAATAACAATTTTGTTTTTTTAAATAAACTGAAATCGTGTCGCGATGTTGGCGGAATTGGCAGTAATGTAAATTTATTTATTTATTTATTTATTTATTTTGAAAGGTACACCAACAATGTTCACACAGTTTTGATTAAAATTAGATGTTTGTAGTAATAAGATATGTATGACATTTATGACAGGGATACATAGCATTTACAAAAAAATTATGAAGCTAAAAATAAACCAAACAAATTCCAAATAACGTTCTAAAAATAAAACATAAACCAGTTTCGTATACAATGAAATTTCACAAATAACAATAAAAATATAAAATTTTAATACCAAAAAAATATATATATATAAAATAAAATAAAATTAAAAAGTGTTAAGGTCTTAAAAGCTTGCGTATAAGTGCCAAATAACTTTCCGAAAATTATGTCTATGTTCGCAAACCTAGGCTCGTTAACCAAATCATTATAAGTGCTACACATTCTATTGATCGTATTTAATAGTTGTCACTAATTATATTTAGTCAAATATTTATAAAATTTATAAAATACAGTGAAAAAATTAAACGCCTACCCTATATTTAGTCACTTTAACAGTTAGAAATATTAATATGTTTAAATCAATTTGATTGAATTTGACTGTTGCAAATAAACAGGCATTTATTTTTATTGGAAATAAAACTTTGATTTGTATTATGGACGAATCGATTATCGAGATTCAATTTTGTTTGGTGGCATAATGGCCCCATCACTAGTTGTTCTTTTTTTATACACTTGTCTCTGGAAAGCAAATATGGCTGGTTGATAGTTATCGTGTGTTGATAATTAAATAGATTTTATGTAGTAATAAGGGCATTTGGAGCCGTATTATTCTACTTAAGTGGATTGTGCAAACTGTGTTTGTGAGTGTGCGTCGTAAACGAATTGTTTCGGGAAAACAATTAGCCGGGATGTCGGCCACATCGCAGCGGGAGTAACAGGTATTTCAGTGGGAAAGTGCACTTTGGGGTAGTTTGGGTGTGTTTAGGGAACCCTAGAAGACCCGGAGCCGGATTCGGGCCCCATCGGACCATATGGATCCCGTTCAGGACGGCGGGAGCGGCATGGAACTGTGAGTGGATTTTTTTCTATTTTAGTGTAATTTCAAGCAATAGCATAGTGTGTGTTGTGGGTTTCCGCAACATTTTGGTAGCAGAGCGTGGTTAATACCGGACCTCTAGGTTAATCGGTGTAATTTTGTGTATTTTTTTTTAGTTCGTAATAGGTTAAGCTCATTTCGTGTAAAATCGCACTTCCGGGACAGGTGCGGTTGAATTGTAAGGTAGGTAGTACCGTTGTTTTTGTTCGTTCATTCATTTGGGCTGGGACATTTCTCGGAACGTTAATTGTTATTTAATTTCGTTCAATTGAAAGCATCAAGTCGATTCGGGATAATCGATTCCGTGTTTTCATTGACTCGTTTTAATTTTGTGTTTAGGTTTATTTAGTTTAAATTATTTATAATGACAGCGTCACGGCAGGAGTTGGCTCAGCAGCTCCGGTGGTTCACCGGGCTGCTTGCATTAGTAGATCGGCCTAACCGGGAGGACGCCTTGGAGACGCGTTCGAAAGAAATGCAGGCTCGTTTCTTGTTGGCCGAGCGGTCGGTAACCGCTCTATTGTCAACCGACCCGGTCGGGGAGAAGGAGCTGGCCCTCCACGCCCAATATGTCAAGGATCTGGAGCACATCCAAGACATCTACGACGAGGTCCTTCAGCGGGTGAAGGACATCGAGCGACTGCGGGAGGGGAAGCCTGTTGCGCGCCCCGCTTCGCTCCACACCCCTGGACCCAGCGCCATGGGAAGATTGGGTGCCCTGGAGGTCCCGCATTTCACCGGATGTATGCGGGACTGGGCTGGATTCCGGAACATGTTTTTGGCCTTGGTGGATACTCGGAAGGATTTCACCAAGGCCGAAAAGCTGGCATATCTCCGTTCCTTCCTAGACGGAGAACCCAGACAGCTCGTACAGCATCTGGAGCTGCAGGATGCGAGCTACGACACCGCCATGCAGCTGCTGGAGAAGCGGTACGAAAAGCCGCGTCTTCAGGCGGACGCGCACGTGACCCATCTGCTGGGATTGCCGAGGGTCAACCATAGGGCTCAGCTGAGGGCGCAGCTGATCACCCCGCTCACCGTGTCCTTAAACGGGTTAAGGACGCTCGGACTGCCCGTCGACCAGTGGTCCTTCCTTCTTCTGCACATCGTTCTGGCCAAGTTGTCGCAGGAGATGAGGGACAAGTTCGAGCGGAATCGACTGGTCCACAAGGATCTCGGCAGCGTTCTGCCCTCGATAGGGGAACTTCTGGAGTTCCTGGAAGAGGAGGCTGGCCTGCTGGAAAACCAGCTAGCCTCCCAGGAGGCTCTGACAAGTGCGCCGGCCCGCACTTCCGGAGTCTACGGCGCCCAGCCGCCACGCAACCCCGGTTCTGGATGCCGGGTTTGCGGACAGCAGCACTTAGAACAGCTATGTCCAGCAATTCTCGGGCTGCCCACACAAGAGCGCCGAAACCTCGTTCGGACACGAGGATTGTGTTATGCCTGCCTGGGAGGACATAGGTATAATGAGTGTCCCCAGGCGAGGCCTTGCGATGTGTGCGGCGGACCGCACCATCGCTTACTGTGCACCCGTAGTGCTGAGGGCTCAGCACCGGTTCGGGAGAGGGGATCTCCCACGGGTGGCGGTTTGGGGCCGGGGTCAACTCCGCCTCCGGAAAGACGGAGTCCGCCACGGCCGCCACACTACAACCCCTCGTACACCCCGGCTCAGGTGAGTTGGGGACCGCCGGAACGGAGCCAGGTTCTGGCTACAACCCGGCACCCTGCGCGACCAACACCAGGAGTTGGTGCCTCTAAGGGCCACTGGGTACAGGGAGCCCCACCTCCGGACCCAACACCCGGATACTCGTACGCGTATCCTCCGCCGCCGTTGCCGGAACAACAACGACATGAGAACCGTCAACAGTTCTCACCGGTACTGCACGAGTACCCGAGGTTGGAATACCACCCACCCTATCACCGGTATGGTAGGGCAGCTGGATACGCACCACCCCGGATGGTGGCCTGCACGCGTCCGACTTACTGGCCGAGTCATCATGGTTCGACAGGGTCGGCTGCTGGCTCTGACGCGTGACTAGCCTGTGGTCGGGCTACGTCGGAACCGAGGACGGTTCTTTTGCCCATCGCGCAGGTACGCGTTTGGGGACCTAGGGGGGACTTCGTCCGGATACGAGCCCTCCTAGACACTGGGGCACAGGGCTGCTTAATTACTACGAGGGTAGCGAGGCGCCTACGTCTGGAGTGCGTGCCTCCCTCAGTTCCGATTCGGGGAGTCGGAGATACAGAAGTGGGGGGTCTGTCCGGTCAGACCCACATTTCCTTCTCTCCTGTGCATTCCGCTTCGATACGGATTGCGGCGGCCGCGATCGTACTCGACAATCTGCTGGGTTGGCATCCACCGACAGACATTCCGCGGGACGCAATGCCTGACACATCAGGTCTCATGCTGGCAGACCCTCATTTCGAGGAGCCGGCTCCGGTGGACCTCATATTGGGAGCGGATGTACTGGGCTGGATCCCTTTAGGGCCTCAGCGGAGTCTGGGCCGCTCTTCGTTGGTAGCTATACCTACCTTCTTTGGACACGTTTTAATGGGACCGGTTTTCGACCAGGAGACGCGGGATGTCTCACCTGTCGTCGCTACTACCTCCATCGCTAGGACGATGCAAAAATTCTGGGAACTGGAAGAGCCTCCCATGGTCTCCCGTCTGGATCCGGAGCATGTGGAGTGCGAAACCTTTTATAAGGATCACACACGCCGGATGGCGTCGGGTAGGATCGAAACTCGACTGCCCTTTATCGACTGTCCCCCTCTCTTGGGAAAATCGAGGGCGTTGGCAGAGAAACGACTCTTGTCCATGGAGCGTCGTATGTCTCGCGATCCGGTACTTCGGGAAAAGTATATCGAGTTCATGCGAGAATACGAGGCCTTGGGGCATATGTCGCGGGCGACTGTCGACTGGACAACGACAGATCATTTTTTCTTGCCTCACCACGCGGTGTTGAAGGCATCATCTGGAAAACTACGGACTGTTTTTGACGGATCGGCACCGTCGTCGACTGGAGTTTCATTGAACCAATGTCTCCATTCTGGTCCGAAGTTACATCGGGACATTGTCGACATCATTTTAAATTTCCGAAGACACCAGGTGGTGATCGGTGCGGACATCCGGATGATGTTCCGCCAAACAGTAATACATCCTGCGGACAGGAGGTTTCAGTTAATACTCTGGAGGGAACGTTCGGAGGATCCCATCACCGTCTACGAGCTCAACACCAACACGTACGGCCTGAAGTCGAGTCCCTTCATTGCCATCCGGTCACTGCTGGAACTGGCGGAGCAGGAACGGGCTCGCTTTCCCCGGGCAGCCGCTGTACTGACACGTGACGTGTTCGTAGATGATATCTGCACAGGGGCAGCCTCTCTGGAGGAGGCGCTCATCATCAGGAATGAACTTATCGGACTCCTCGCGGCTGGTGGTTATGAGTTGAAAAAATGGCTATCCAACGAGCCACAGCTTCTGGTTGGGATTCCGGAAGATCACCAACAGAATCCTCAGCTATTCGAGGACGCAGGAGACCCGAACTCTATCGCCGTTTTGGGAATTAAATATCAGCCGGTTCACGATATTTTCACATTCCGGGTAGAACTGGAAACTACAAGAGTTTGGTCGAAAAGGACGGTCCTTTCCGCCATCGCTCGGATGTTTGATCCAAATGGATGGATCAGCCCGTGCATTTTTATGGCGAAGTGCTTATTGCAAACACTGTGGACACTCGGAGTCTCGTGGGATGAGCCACTGGTAGGGCTCTCACTCGACACTTGGCTCGCTCTGATCTCTACGATCGAGGCGATTAATCAGGTGGCGTTGCCGCGGCGGATCTTGCCGCGGGGCAAATACAGGGCAAGCCTACATGGCTTCTGCGATGCGTCAGAACGAGGGTATGCCGCAGTGGTGTATCTGCGAACGGTGGACTCGAAGGGTCGAGTCGCCGTCTCTTTGCTTCTGGCTAAAAGCAAGGTGGCTCCCCTCAAAACTAGGCTGACAATCCCGAAGCTGGAGCTTTGCGGGGCGCATCTATTGGCCAAACTGTTGTGCCACGTGCACAAGGAACTGACGTCTGCGGTGGACATCCGGAATGTCTACGCCTGGTCTGACAGTCAGGTAGCTCTGGCATGGCTACGCGGGGCACCCCACGTATTGGAAACGTTTGTGGCCAATCGGGTATCTCAGGTACAGAACTCGGGCCTCGAAATTTGTTGGAGGCACGTTCCCGGCCCCTGGAATCCTGCCGATTGTGCCTCTCGGGGCTGCACCGCGCCGGAATTGGTGCAGCATGCCCTCTGGTGGGGTCCAGAGTGGTTAAAGGAGGGTGAGTCATCATGGCCGGTCACCATGATCGATGGCTCTCTAGGGATGCTCCCTGGAATAAAGGTTTTGGTGACAACAAACGAGTCAAGGCCAGATCCGAATTGGTTGACGGCTCGATACAGCAAACTGGACAAATTGCTAGGTGTAACTTGCTGGATCCGGAGATTTCTACATAACTGCCGCCATCCAGACAAGAGGCAGTTATCACCCGTGGCGGGTGCTGAGGAACGCAGGAGTTCACTGTTGGCCCTGATACGGCTGGTTCAAGCTGACCGGTTCGAGGACGAACTGAAGAGTTTGCGCGTCGGTCGCGCAAAGCTCAAGGGAGCGATCTCTCGGCTCAACCCATTTCTGGATGCGGATGGACTGTTACGCGTTGGAGGTCGCCTCAAAAATGCCGACCTGCCCTTCGGTAGCCGTCATCCTCTGCTACTCCCCAAAGGAGGACCTTTGGTAGAACTGGTGGTCTCGGATAGACACCTGAAAAACGCTCACGCGGGCTGTAATGCGTTACTGGCGATATTACAGAGGGAGTTCTGGATTTTGTCCTCTCGGAGAGTGGTTCGCAGCGTGTTATTTAAGTGCGTGGCTTGTTATCGGGTGAAGGCCTCCACTATGCAGCCACAGATGGGGGATCTCCCTTCTGACCGGGTTTGTCAGACTACTAGGCCGTTCGACGGGGTCGGTACGGATTTTGCTGGACCGTTTCTGGTGAAAACCACAGCCTATCGTAACACTAGGGTCACGAAAGCATACCTGTGCGTTTTTGTCTGCCTGGCCACTAAGGCCGTCCACCTGGAAGTGGTTTCGGCTCTGTCTACGGAAGCCTTTGTCGCCACGCTGGATCGTTTTGTTTCGCGACGGGGTTTACCTTCTCTCATTCGGTCCGACAACGGTACCAACTACAGAGGCACTGCCAACTACTTAAAAGATGTGAACGATTTTCTGGATAAAAATTGTAATAGCATAAGTCAAGCTCTCGCACAGCGGGGAATCACATGGCGATTTAGTGTGCCAGCCTGTCCCCACTGGGGCGGGATATTTGAAGCCGCGGTAAAATCGGCAAAACCCACTTGCGCCGGGTAGTCGGGGAAACTACCCTCACGTATGAGGAACTTACAACTGTGTTTTGTAAGGTTGAGGCGGTTCTCAACTCGCGTCCGCTTTGTCCACTCTCCTCTGACGCAAATGACATGGAAGTCCTGACCCCTGGTCATTTTTTGGTCGGTCAGCCACTCACTGCCCTGCCTGAGTATCCCTGGAAGGATGAACGCAGACACCGGATGTCTCGTTTTCAAATGATACAACAAATGAGTCAGGACTTGTGGCGTCGTTGGTCACTGGAGTATCTGCATTTATTGCAGCAGCGTGTAAAGTGGACAGACCGGACGTCGCCCCCTTCGGAGGGGGATCTGGTTTTATTAAAAGAGGCTAATTTGCCATCGTTATTTTGGAGACGAGGTCGCATTTTAAAGTTAATCTGGGGCGCGGACGGGACTCCGCGTGTGGCGCAAGTGTTGGTTGATGGATCGGTGCTAAATCGCGCGGTCGCGACCTTAGCTCGATTACCGGTTGACTAGTTTAAGATTTCAGGCTAGAAAGCGGTACGTCCGCTTTGGGTGGCGGGATGTTGCAAATAAACAGGCATTTATTTTTATTGGAAATAAAACTTTGATTTGTATTATGGACGAATCGATTATCGAGATTCAATTTTGTTTGGTGGCATAATGGCCCCATCACTAGTTGTTCTTTTTTTATACACTTGTCTCTGGAAAGCAAATATGGCTGGTTGATAGTTATCGTGTGTTGATAATTAAATAGATTTTATGTAGTAATAAGGGCATTTGGAGCCGTATTATTCTACTTAAGTGGATTGTGCAAACTGTGTTTGTGAGTGTGCGTCGTAAACGAATTGTTTCGGGAAAACAATTAGCCGGGATGTCGGCCACATCGCAGCGGGAGTAACAGGTATTTCAGTGGGAAAGTGCACTTTGGGGTAGTTTGGGTGTGTTTAGGGAACCCTAGAAGACCCGGAGCCGGATTCGGGCCCCATCGGACCATATGGATCCCGTTCAGGACGGCGGGAGCGGCATGGAACTGTGAGTGGATTTTTTTCTATTTTAGTGTAATTTTAAGCAATAGCATAGTGTGTGTTGTGGGTTTCCGCAACATTGACAATAAATGACCGGTCAAATACGGTTTTTGACAATCGTGGCTGGTCAGATTCAGTCATTTTACATCTCTACTCACAACAGACAACGCTCTGCGCTAAATGAGCAATATAATATTTTGTGAAACAGCAATTTTTGCAGAACGCAATTAATACTGTGATAGGCCTGAGCAACTGTTATTTATAAACTTAATCTTGGCTGTATAAATATGTATGTATATTTGCAATATTTATATTAATGAGGTTTATTATAGAATAAGATATGGTTTTAATACGTTTTATTAGCTGTTATTTATGTGAAATATCATACGGTCAAAGGTCTATTGAATTATAGGGCGTGTGGGCTTAGAAAGTAAAAGTTGGCAGGCGATGTCACAGCTTCTTGTTACGTGAAAGGTTCACAATATATAAATGTGGCCTAATACGACTGTTTGCTGAATGCGGAGGTTGCAATCGGTGTTTTTTGAAGTGAAAACTTGACCGTCAGGACACGTGGCCTGATCGAAAATTCGTAAGACGGATGACAGCCGGCGCGGCGTAGGAGAGGAAGTATCCCCTTCTCTTTTTACGGCGCGGCGAAAATGTATGCCTGCTGTTTCGTTTAGGCGGCGCAGTGCGCTTGCGCATGTTCGAGTGCTTTTTAATGTAATATAAATTGTCATGTTTGTGTACGATAGCGCAATAAATAAATATTGTATTCTACCACATAAATGATAGTACTTTTATACTGATAATTGAAGCAATTCGTGCAAAATTATTCCCTAACCATTCCAAAATATCAAAAATGCACAACGTTAATATTCAAGTTTTCACTTCTGCCGGCACTCCCGGAGTGCAACCCGTCGTTTTTTTATACCTAGCACGGCAAATGACTCCATACCACCTGATGTTAAGTGGAAATGGAGTCCAGACGCGAAGACAACTGGTGCAGCGTGAAAACAACACAGCATCAGTCAACCTCACTCTGCCGGCCCACAAGATGCTTCTTCACGCTTCGTTTGAAGGACCCCATATCATAGGAAGGATGGAAAACGTGTGCTGGTAGATTATTCCATCTTTTGGAGGTGCGACAAAGAAACACATAATACAGAAATGTGGCCTAATATGACTGTTTGCTGAATGCGGAGGTTGTTATGGGTAGCATACGAGCAGCACAAAACCTATCGTTTTTTAGATCCTTGGAACCCCGGAGTGATGTTTTTTTGGGCTTTGTTCAGCAGTAAACGTCTTTTGGCTTTTTTTTTTGAATGAGTAAACACCAATTACCATTTATGTAGGATCAAAGCAGCATCTAGCGGCGAAGTTGAGTGAATCATAAATTATGAATACTTATTGCGTTTTCAAAAGAGTTGTAAAATAGGTGTTACGCATATTTTAGTTCCATACATGAACCAGGTTAGGGCATACATACAATTTTTTTAATTAGTTAAAGTTTGACAGTTAATACAAAACTTTAAAAAAAGTTCCTATAACTGATTTTATGCAAAAACACAAATGTTGAAAAAAATTCCACAAGCAGGATTTGAACCTGCACCCTTCTGACATACCGGGTCAGGTGCCCTCCCAATTGAGCTATCGTGGTTCTAACCAGCCCGCCGAAATTGATCAACACTATTTACTTTTTTACTTTGAATTCAATGTCAACAACTACCGTCATTAACAGATCATAATATTTTTAAATACTAAAGATCAACTAAGAAGTAGGCAAGCTATTTATAAAATGTTTTTGTTTTGTTTATATAATTTTAACATTTGTGTTTTTGTAATTTGTTCGCAACAAAATTTGCGTTAAAAATTATATAAAAAAAACAAAAACATTTGATTTTATGCAATTTAAAGTCCACTATGGAAATGACAAAGTATTTTATA
This sequence comes from Eudonia lacustrata, assembly GCA_947562085.1. Taxonomy (NCBI): domain Eukaryota; kingdom Metazoa; phylum Arthropoda; class Insecta; order Lepidoptera; family Crambidae; genus Eudonia; species Eudonia lacustrata. The sequence continues at coordinate 7,727,239 of OX387321.1, read as the reverse complement.
AAATCAGCTGAAAAAGAGTAATTTTAAATGTTTCATCATTATCATCAGCTCATTTTATGTCCCCACTGCTGGGGCACGAGCCTTCCCTATGGATGGATAGGGAGAACAGGCCATAAACCACGACGCGGCCCCCGGGCCCAGTGCCCATTTTAAATGTTTACGATTTATTAACTGTCAACTCTATATTTCACTTAAGCCTATAAAAGTGGTTTGAAAGACACACCCGTTTGCACTAAACTTATAAATCGCCTAAGTCTTTGCCTAACTACTACCCGGTCAAGTTAGCTTGGCACCTGGCTCGAGCTGGTACAAGATATCAACATGTAAAACTGCTCTTTAATCACACTTATATTCGCACATTACAAACATTACCAGTCATCAGTCATTTCCAGAATGTTAGTTTTGTTAAGCATACATCATAGCATTGTTCGTTATCTGACGAGATATGGGCATAAACTAAGAAAATTACAAAAGGTAAGCTTCTTACATGTCGCTATCGAGCACCGCACTCATAGACATCTCTCACGGACACGGAAACTCGCAACATCTCGCAACAGTACGAGCACAGCTTTTGCGATATAGGTACAGTCAACAGCAAAAGTAGATGATGTTTACTAGATTTCAAAATTAAGTTTCGATAGTGTACGTCGGTATTTTCTATTAAGCTACCATCAAAGTCTGCAGGTACTAGTAGACACTCAAGGTTTTCGATATGCGTTTAAAAAGTTTTGATTTTCATACTGATTTCATGTTTTGAAACTTGACCAATCATCAGTTACCTTTGCTGTTGACTGTACCGTGTCCGTGAGAGGAGCTCGATGGCTCAGTGGTTAACGCGCCCGGTTTGCGAGTGCTGAGGTTAAGCAACTTTCGCAAAGGCCGGTCAACGGATGGGTAACCAAAAATGTATCATCTCGAGCTCCTCCGTGCTTCCGAAAGCACGTAAAGCCGTTGGTTCCGGCTGCATTAGCAGTCGTTAACAACCACCAACCCGCACTGGGCCCGCGTGGTGGTTTTTAGCCGGTTCTGCCTATCCATCCATAGGGAAGGCTAGTGCTCTAGCACACATCCCCCTGCTACACACTACTTAAAGTTTATACTGGCTCCCCCTACCAACCTTACGGTTATAAAGTCAGACATCCTTACGCAAGCACAAGGGACCATCTACGTCAGGTCATAACGCCAGATCAGAACACTTCGGTACGCATCCTTCATCCGGTACTTTTAAGACTAGTGTCTCGAGCTAGTTGCCCCGTGGACACGTATAGTCCACTACCTAATATCCAGATAGGTTACCGGAGCTGTAAGCTCGCTCACTTCTCGTTGCACTAAGAGTACAACTAGCAGTTTAGTGCAGTACAGTACAGTGCAGTGTACTCGTAGTGCCCCAGCACACAACCCGCTATACACTACTTTAAAGTTTATACTGACACCCCCTACCAACCTTCCTGTTACAAAGTAGGTGCCAGAATAACCTTGCGCAAACACAAGGGACCATCTACGTCAGGTCATAACGCCAGATCAGTGGGGACATAAAATGAGCTGATGATGAGAGGTTGTTTATGTGTGCGGTGCTCGACTGCGTCATGTATGAAGCTTTGGTTTATGGCCGGTTCTCTCTATGCATCCATAGGGAAGGCTAGTGCCCCAGCAGTGGGGACATAAAATGATCTGATGATGATAATGATGAGAGGTTGTCTATGTGTGCGGTGCTCGACTGCGTCATGTATGGAGTTTACCTTCTGCAGTCATCTTATTACGTGATAGGGGTCTTACGGTCCCACTATCAGTCATCTTGTCCGGAATTCCGTGCTCGATTGTACTCGTATGTATGGTCACAATCTAATTAATTAGAGCAATGGAACAAAAGTCCTTTGTACCAATCCGTCAGGGGTGACGGTCGCGTTGATTGTGTTAGTACATACGTGGCGAATTGGTTTACGTATTGGTCGTAACGAAATTTGTTGTAGATGCTTTCGGAGTCGGCGAAAGAAATAGCTATAATAGGTTTGGTATGTCCCAAATCTTTTTTGTCTTTCTCAATAAAATTATTTGGTTGTTTCCGTACGTTCTAAGATTTTGCGAGATCCGTTTTTGCGTTTATTCTACGACATTTAATAAATAAGTACCTACATTTCAATATCGTTATAGAAATTTTATTATTGATGGTATAAAGGCGCATTTAAAAACTAAAGGAATAAGGATGATTAAAACAGAAGAATAATCAGCAAAAGAAAAAGCGACCAAAACAGACATAATTATATTTAAAAAAAATATAAGTTTGTTACTAATAGATGCTTAGAATTATTAGTATCAAATATAAAATACAGATACTTTTGAATATCTATATTATTAGTACGAGAAACATTTATTAACATTCATCTATATTATAATACAAATACTAAGTTTGTTGACGTGTTTAGAACATTAATTATAATTCGCTTTTAACTAAAGTAAATTAATTATGATACACTGCTACTCAAATAGACCTAATCATTCAAACATATTAAGCTAACAAAAGATATCCATATATTCGTAGTTATTAAACTAAAAAATAAAAAAATGAAAATAAAAATAATAATAAAATAATAATAATAAAATAAAATGTCTAAAAGTCATTAATTTTGTAACGCGAATATTATTAGCTTTGTTTGTATACCAATATGGAGATATTAGCGATAACATGAAACTACTAACGCCTGTTTGTTAGGATGTTATTTTAGAATTATTGTTGTTGTAATATTTATTTATTTATTTATTTATTGCTCTTATGTATACAGTATCACTTTTGTACAGTAATATAGTAATAACATAGTATATGTTGGCCTGTTACAAACCCTGTTAGGGCATCGCAAAATTATAACTATTCTTTTAAATTAATAGTAAATAATGTAAACAAAAAATAAAATATAAAATTAAGAATGTTGCCAGCGTGTGAGCTCTCCGTGGACATGTTTAAGAACCTATTTATTGTATTTGTCTGACATAAACTCTAGTATTGAGTAGTAACATTTTTGTGCTAAATTAAATACTGCTTTATTTTTTTTTACTGAGATTTTTTTTTTCGGCTTTAATATTTTTTTGATATTTTGTTAAAGGTAAGGATCGATCTATAGTAGGGATTTAGGTAGGTACTTAACTAATTAACAGCTGGCTTGCTTATATTGGGCTTTAACTCTCATCTGTTGGAAGATTGATGGAGGAGCTCGATGGCACAGTGGTTAAGTTGCCCGGTCTGCGATTGCTGACGTTAAGCAACTTTCGCAAAGACCGGTCATCGGATGGGTGACCAAAAATTTATTATCGTGAGCTCCTCCATGCTTCGGAAGGCACGTAAAGCCGTTGGTTCTGACTGCATTAGCAGTCGTTAGCAGCCACCAATCCGCATTGGCCGTGTGGTGGTTTATGGCCCGTTCTCCCTATCCATCCAAAGGGAAGGCTCGTGCCCCAGCAGTGGGGACATAATGAGCTGGTGATGATGTGATGATGATGATAGAAGATAAGCATGGACTCAATGTCAGTATGTTTTAAATGTTAATAACTTATAAGTAAAATGTTGGAGGAATGTCTATAAACATCCCATTACTGTGTTCAGGACTTCCCACATCAATAAGCACATTCGGAGATCGGGTACATAACCCATCTCACTAAAACTGAATGACTTCCGCATTTATGACAACATCTAAGACAAACAACTCAACGTTTATAATAAGCAGGAGCGACGATACATTTTTGGTCACCCAAACACCTCGTCACACACAACGTCCTGAGCAAGGAGGATTTACAGGGTCAAAAAAGGACGGAGTACGCAGGATCTGGAGACATTTTAATTTGATCAACAAAGTAGAATATTTTAAAGTCATAAAGCACAATGCTGTTAATTTGACCACCATCCGTTGACCCAACGTTTCGAAAGTTGCTTAACATGCAAGATCGCGACGACAAGCCACTGCGCCATCGAGCTCCCCAATTTCAGAGGACACCTAATCTCCATGAAAAGGCAATCCAGCTGTAGAATGAATAAGCTGATAATGATGAGAACCAAAGAGTTTCCATCAACACACAAGAAGTTACTCAATCGACGCTAAACTTTTTACTGTTAATCCGTCGACACTGCTCCAAAGTATATGTGCGCCAGTGAATTAATTAATTTACAATACCAATAAAAACGACCCACACTGACTTTCTTAATCTAACGGGTCCTCAATTGTATATCTGTCAAGTCTATAGAGGAACGAGTTAATTAATTTATTGACAGCTCGAGGTCCGAGGTCTGTAGGGAACACGCTTTATCTTCATTAACAGTTGCGATATTATTGTTCATACATAAATATTAAGAATTGTACACTGCCCTTTATGTTATAATTTGTGATTTCTCTTTAATCTGTTGTAGTGGAAGTTTTCTATAATGTCATTATTGTTTTTACAGCCTTTAAGTCTCAATGCTAAGTTCAAGCCCTCTCACATTAATATTAACACCCATGACCTATTATGGGAAGGCTTTGTTATGTTTACCATAATAAAAAATATACCCACCCCTGTATAAAATATATCCTTCCACGCGGACATTTCAGCATCACTTATGGCAGGTGTCTCACAGGAGTTTGACTACTTATTTGCTTTCTCCAACCCCAGCAGTGGTAGTCAGTGCCCAGTGTGTTAACAGGCAGGGGAAGGCGCGAAAACACTTAAACCTATACAGTGTCCTCCAGACAGGTAGATGGCTTGCAACATGAAGGAAAACCGTATTGAAAAATACCTATTAAATTCAAAATTCAAAATTCAAAATTCAAAATCATTTATTCAGTTTAGGCTACAAGTAGCTCTTGTGAATGTCATTATGCCATCGGTTCGTAAATCTACTCTGGGCGGGAGATCTTGTACTGAGAAGAACCGGCAAGAAACTCAGCAAGTGTCCAGCTCTTTTCTCCCTTACAGCGTCAAAAATATTGGAAAATGCCCTATCATAGCAGAACACTTTCCATTACAAATAAACACAAAAAATATATATAAGACAATTACAACATGTAAAAAAACAAAATAAAAAATGTAAGTTAACAAATTTACATCAGATAATTATGTAAAGGTTTCAATTTCCACAATGTCATACAGCACCACTACAGTACTCTAGTAAAAGTCAAAAATTGTTTAGGTAAAACAAAGTCAAACTATAATTAATAATACTAAAAATAAGATAAGTATGCAAGAGCAGACCAGCCTCCACAGGCGGCACCCGTTCACGAGCATGACATATGAATCAGCCATCGCTTCGCTCAACCATATTTTAGGGAACGTAACGACCCGACGCACATGCCACCACCGCAGAGACAGTAAAGAGAGCATGACACACTCAAGTTACTCTAAATAAAAACTTAATGATGTATTTAACGCAACGCTGTTTGTTATCTGTAGGACAATGCTGTTAAAATAAAAAATGTAAGTTAACAAATTTACATCAGATAATTATGTAAAAGTTTCAATTTCCACAATGTCATACAGCACCACTACAGTACTCTAGTAAAAGTCAAAAATTGTTTAGGTAAAACAAAGTCAAACTATAATTAATAATACTAAAAATAAGATAAGTATGCAAGAGCAGACCAGCCTCCACAGGCGGCACCCGTTCACGAGCATGACGTATGAATCAGCCATCGCTTCGCTCAACCATATTTTAGGGAACGTAACGACCCGACGCACACGCCACCACCGCAGAGACAGTAAAGAGAGCATGACACACTCAAGATACTCTAAATAAAAACTTAATGATCTATTTAACGCAACGCTGTTTGTTATCTGTAGGACAATGCTGATAAAGGCTGTCATATCAGTATAAAAAGTATAAAAAATAATTTTAATAAATTGATTCAAATATAATATGTGATTTTTATTATAACCAGGCTGTTTTATCATCTAAATATTCTTTGACTGTATAATAACCTTTTATAAGTAATAAAGACTTCACATGTTTTTTAAACTTATCTAAAGGTAAATCTAGTACAGAATTTGGTATTTTATTGTAATAGTGTATACCTTGCCCCAAGAAAGAACCAAGTACCTTCTGTAACCTGAACAGTGGCATTACAAGTTTTGTCTTATTTCTAGTATTGAAATTGTGTACGTCACCGTGTTTAGTAAAGGAGTTGATGTTGCAACGTACAAAAACTATACAATTATAAATATATTGAGATGCAACTGTCAGGACATCAATCTCCTTAAAAAGATTTCTTAGGGAAGTTCGTGATCCTAGTTTATAGATTGCTCTTATTGCTCGTTTCTGTAAAATGAATATAGTTTCAATATCAGCCGCTGTTCCCCACAGTAGGACGCCATACGACATGACACTATGAAAATAACTAAAATAAACTGTTCTAGCAGTTTCAACGTCTGTTAACTGCCTAATTTTTCTAATGGCATAAGCAGCAGAACTGAGTTTACCGGCCAATTTCGATATATGAGGATTCCATTGAAGTTTTGAGTCAAGGGTAATGCCTAAAAAGACTGTAGAATCTACCAAATCTAATTGATCACCGTTTATTCTAATATTGGTTGGTTCATTTCTGACATTTGGTAATATAAATTTAATACATTTTGTTTTCTTAGCGTTAAGCTGTAAATTATTAATAGTAAACCAATGGAGTACCTCTGAAAGAGCTTTATTTACATTTTCATAATTAGTCCTACACCTAGTCACATTAAAAATGAGTGAAGTATCATCTGCAAATAATACAATTTCACAGAAATTCTCTACAAAGAATGGTAAGTCATTAATATAAATCAAGAACAGAAAAGGACCAAGAATGGACCCTTGTGGAACTCCCATTTTTACATGAGAACCAGATGATTTAGTACCATTTATATCGACAGTTTGAGTTCTAGAGCTGAGATATGACTGTATTAAATTTAGTGCAAAATCTTCGAGACCGTAATAATGTAGCTTCAACACCAGAGTCCGGTGCTCAACGCAATCAAAAGCCTTGGACAAGTCGCAAAAAACTCCAAGAGCATTTTGAGACTTCTCCCAGGCATCAAATATATGTTTTATTAGAGCAACGCCTGCATCAGTAGTAGAACGACCCTTAGTAAAACTATATTGCTTACTATGTAAAAGGTTGTTTGTGTTAAAATATGACGTCAACTGTTCGAGTATAATTTTTTCATAAATTTTACTTAGCGCTGGTAATATTGAAATGGGCCGATAGTTACTGGGGTCTTCTTTGTTTCCTGATTTGAATAAAGGTATAACTTTACTAAACTTCATAAGATCAGGAAAGATTCCCTTATCGACACAGTTATTAAAAATTTCAGCAAGATACGGTGCAATAGAATAAATAATATTCTTAATTACTTTAATAGATATACCCCACAAATCACTCGTGTTTTTCATTTTAAGTGATTTGAATGTTTTAATAATATTCATTGAATCAATGTATTTAAAATGAAAGGAAAGATTACATTTTGGTACATATTTTTGGAGTAAAGTTTGTGCAGCTTCCGGTGATGAATCTAAATTTGATGTTGTTATTACAGGTATATTTACAAAAAAATCATCAAAAATATTAGCAATTTGTGAATCTGAATTGACCAAGTTGTCGTTTACTTTTAAAGTGAAAGTATTATCCCGTGGTTTAAATTTACCTGTTTCACGGTTTATGATGTCCCAAGTGGCTTTGATTTTATTGTTAGACTTTTTAATTTTTTCTTTAATGTAATTAGATTTTGCTACTATGCACACTTTCTTAAACATTTTCGAATAATTCTTTACATATTCCGTAAAATTAACATTTTGGTTATATTGTTTTAAACTATATAAATCATACAATTTATTTCTACTTTTATATATACCAGTCGTGGCCCAGTCACAGAACTTAAGTTTATGAGTAATTTTTATTGTTTTTGGTGTAAACACCTGGTTGTATTCGGTCTTGATTAAGTTAAAAAGATTACTATAAAGCACATCTGGATCATCTTGTACAAAAGGCAATGCATCTATTTTACAAGCTATACTATTTTTGAAACACTCCACTCGCTCTTTTGTAACTGGTTTACAGTTCACTATTATTGGTTCATCCCTAATATCAAAATCATAGGTCACCTTCAAACCGCAATGGTCAGATGTAAGATTATTAATGAGTGACTTAGAAACAGGGTCATAGTCTGTAAAAATATTATCGAGACAAGTGGCCGAATGTGAAGTTATTCTAGTGGGTTCGAGAAATAGATTCAAAAGATTAAAACATTTAAATAAGGCAAGAAGACGAACACTCGTTGGAGTGTTTTCTAAAATATTTATATTAAAATCTCCACATACTAAAACAAATTTCTTTTTTAGTTTTAATTTTCTAAGTACGTCTTCCATTACTGTTTCAAAAATATTGAAATTGCCCGAGGGGGGTCGGTATACACACACTATTACAAAACTATTGAACTCCACACACGATAGTTCAATGTTACGCTCCACTGATAGGTCTACAATATCGTTGCGATTTTTGTATTTAATATTGCTTCTTACTAATATTAGAGAACCGCCGTGAATAGCTGAGCTTCGCACGTACGCGCTTGCTAGTTGGAAGTTATTTACATGGAACGATGTGTCATGACTTTTTAGCCAATGCTCAGTTATACAAAATACATGAATTACCTGACTTTTTGCTAATAATTCTAATTCTAAGTCCTTGCCAGCCAAACCCTGAATATTTTGATGTATAATAGTAATGGATGTGGGCTTGGCTTTTGTCTTAGACCTCAGTTTAAACCTGAGGTTGTAACCTTATTACTAGATGTAAAAGTTGCATTAGTAGAACTACTAATGATTAAGTTATTATCATGAAAAGACTTAGTTATACCACCTATAACTGTATCATGTATATTAAAAGCTAACAAATTAGCTATCTGAGTCCTACATTTCTTAGAAAGATACATAGTATCTGACGTCAAACTAAAGTTTTTAATAAATTTATTTATATCGAAATATAAAATAGTGTCACTATGACGACAAATTAAATTAAAAAGTAATAAATTTAAGTCATAAATGCGCTTATTTTGTTCCCAGGTTAAATTTGTACAATAGGGAAAAGCACTAACTATTAACCTGCAATTCGTATCTGATTGCAGTTTAATCAAAATATTAAAATTATTTATAATGTCGCGTTTCTTCGTATGTGAACCGTCACCACACAATATAATAACATTAGTGGAACTATTCAGTGTATCCTGTGATATGTTATTTACTATAGCATTAAATGATTGACCTGGAGTACAAATATTGGTCATTGAATGGTTAAGATTTGCATTCATAAGCAACCCTAAGCCCTGACCAAGTTTATCTGAGTACATAACTGTTTTTCTTACTAATTTAGTTACATTAGGTTTATGTATTGTTTGAGGAGCGGCTGATGTAGGACCGGGAACCAAAACAGACAAGTTTGGTGACTTTATCAGAACATTAGAGTTCAGCGATAAAGACTCTTTGGTTATGTTAATTTCATTACTAATTAATGAGTTGTACCGATCAGCATTGTACTTGCACAGATCAACTAACTCTGTGGCTGATTGTATATGTTCCTCAATCTGTTTTTGGGAAATTGAATATTTTTTGCTCATTATGTCAAGTGAGGTTATTATTAGGTACTGTGGTGTGCCAATCACGAGGGCAACACTTCTAAAGTCTGCCTAGAATTGACTAATGGACACTCTTAAGAGTTAGTGTCTATAAGTCAATTCTAGGCAGACTTTAGCTGTAAAGAAGAGTCTTTAGCTGTACAATAGTATACACGGTGGCTGATATACTTACCCAAAACTGTCAAATTTGTACAATAAATTTTGAACTTTATTGTTGGGTTATAATAAGGATCAATATTCATTGGAGAAGTTTGACAGGTTTGGGTAGGATGATCTGCCGCCGTGTGTACATCCCTATTCATGGGCTTAGGCCACATGAACAAAAGCATTTGGGGGAAATCGGACCGTAACCCCTTACGCTCGCTAACTGCCATATTTCGACAAGTATTTCAGTCAGTCATTACAGTTTTTCCACGTAAGCAAATAAAATGCCAGTAAGTATTAATTTTTCAGCCCTTAAATGTAGTTACTACTAGTTAGTGCATAATTCAATTTGCCATGATGACTAGTGACAGGACAAACGGCCGCATATCAATTGATGTTGACAGTAATTATTTGTAATCTCCGTTTGTGATCTTGATATAGTCACGACTGTAGTGGCTTGAGTCAGTGCTTCTCAACCTATTTGTTGTTCTTTTAATTTTATTTGTTTGCTATTATTTAATTGTGCTTTGTTTTCGACAATACGAGCGAAGACAAAAGGTCAGTAGGTCTAAAAAGATTATCACCTAAACCTAAAATTTGTTTATTAACGTTGCCCTAAAAGACTGATTAGAAATTGTTATCCGAACCACATCACATAGCAAAACATTAAGAGTGAGAGAAAGCTGTTATATTCAGTAGACAATCAATATAACTTTTTTTCCCACAGCTAAAAAATAGACGTCCTGAATATATTAGGTAAAAAATGTATGGACAATTCAAAAGCACTTTTCGTAAGTTTATTTAAATAATTTTTTTTTGACTTTGACTTTAAAACCACCTCCTCATATCTCAAAATTTAGCGACTTCGTCACCGCGGACAGCCGTATCCCATGATCCCGAAGGAGTTTCGCCTAATTCCCATCATATCACTGGCTCAGTATTATACCCGTAAGTACAGACGCACATCATCATCAACCTATCCAAAACTATCAAATTTATTCAATAAGTATTCAATGATTTTCCATACTAGCTGTGTCCCGCGGTTTCACCCGCCTTAATTAGCTCTCAAAAAAATATTGCCCGTCTTTGCAACATTTTTCATTGCTGCTCCATTCCTACTAGTCATAGCGTGATGTAATATAGCTTATAGCCTTTCCTCAATAAATTGACTATTCAACACAAAAATAATTTTTCAATTTCAAATTCAAATTCAAATATTCTTTATTAAATAAACACTTTATACAGTACATGTGTGAACTGATCTCATATAAGGTTTTACCCCGGGTTATGAGATACAGGCTCCTCCTTAAAATAATTATTGACATATAGTCAGTCATTTGAACCAGTAGTTCCTGATATTAGCGCGTGCAACCTAACAAACAAACAAACTTCAGCTTTATAATATTAATGTATACGTAAAGGTCAGTGTCTATTGATGAAATTTGACATGTTGTGGTAGTCTGATGCGCAGGCGCGTACGTAGGTACAGCATGTCTGTCAACTCGACTAAACATATAATATCCAATTTATGAGACGGGACTTCTTGGCGGAAAAGTGAAGCATCATGTCTGCGGTTTTGTTTTATTTTCTAAAATTTGTGTTATGTCGAATATTAATGTGAAATAATGGTGGATTATTAACCGTTAAGTGTTTGTGAGTGTGCATGAGTGTTGGCAAATAAAACAAAATAGTGCAACGTCACTTTTCAAATTCTCTCAAGAAGTACGCCCGAGGACTTAGTAAAGCCCCACATCTTTACTGAGATACTCGAGGGGTTGGGGGGTATATAATTTCTCTCTTCTCATTTCTATTATCATTCATCATCATCTTAAAGGAAGGAAATTTTGTTTATTCATGTATTACTTGTAAGAAAAATTACTTTGACACTGGCTAAATGTGCTAATCGCACGAAGCCATCAACTTAAAAAAAAAAAAAATTATGAGACAACAAAGCTACAAACATTACTGACCCATAGATAATAATTATAGTATATACAAATTTCTTAAGGTACCTAACATTTAAAGAGTTGTGTAGCTTATTATTTATAGCCTACGAATATCAAAGATTGAGAATCTGCGGTTAAGAGATAACATTGACTACATATAAATCAAATTACAAAGCGCTAACTTGTAGCAGTCAGTAGCTAAATAACTTTGCCCATATAAGAAATCCGAAGCTTGTTACTTAGGTCAAAAGCCATGGTGATGACATTTATTCTAATTGAAATGTTAGCGTAGCGCTTATGTTACTATAAATTAAAACGTTTTTAGAGGAGATGTGGAGAAGCTACTTGCGGGTCAACACGGACGACTAATGCGATACACTCCTGCTTCACTAACTGTATTTGCTTCTGGGTGACTAGTTTAAAAAAAAAATGTATTTTACGGGTAAGCACAGTATTTTGATCTCACCTGAATGTAAGTGATATGGTCAATGATGGAAGCGCACTTCACCCGGTATCCTCACTAGTGAGGCACTGGCTATCTTATCTCTAGCTGCCGGAATACAACAATGCTACAAACATTAACGTTATGGTGACATATTTACATATTTAGATAAGATGGTGGTAGCTAGCCAGGCGGACAAACAAGCCCTACCGCCAACCAAACCGAGTACACAAACATGTACCCCCCCGCTGGGAATCAAACCCGGGACCTCTGGGTCTAAACCGGTGGTCTAAACCACTAGACCACAGAGGCGGTTAAAAGTTAAAAGCCTAGTGTGAGTTTTGTTTACTATCCGTATTCATTTGATTACGTTTATGAGCAAAGCGCCTATGGATTAAAAATTTAAACACGATTTATCGAATTCAACCCGAGCTTTGCTTTTGACGATTTAGATTGTGTTATGTTCGCGTAGATTTGAGAAACCGTATTCCTATAATGATGTAACGCTTGACAAACGCGATCGCCTCAGGCGGAAAGCAACAAAAACATTGCCAGTTAATAGCACAAGAAACAAGCACTTGAAAAATTCGACAGGGAAATCTCGTGTCTCGTTAGCTCAATTGGAATTCAACGTCGCCGGAATTGGGAAAGGGCGTGGGTTCGAGTGTCACCTGAGGCAGTCGCTTTTCAAATGTTGCATAATTTGCGTTGTTAAATATAATTTTGCATACGAATATAAAAATTTACAAGTAAATGATGGGCTCAGGCAAACCCACCACGCTGGCCCAATGTGGGTTGGCACCCACCATGTAATTACTGCCATCTTTGCTAACAACCGAGAACAATGTGCCTTCTGAAGCACAGAAGAGATATTTCATATTTTATTCATCTATCCCTTGAACCGATACTACGATTGTAAACTTGTTGTTGTTGCAAGATTGACGCTTAAGGCGACACATCGCTAAACAATTAATCTAATAAGGAGCGTTTGCCCCCCGTACCATAAGAAAAACTGTTTTTTTTTCTTTCCAATTAAAACTACAAATAAGTTTAAAAAAATGAACTAGCATTTTTAAGTGTGTGTTAAGACTAATCTACTAAAAAAATTTAGATGCTTAAATCGGTCTGGTTTGCCGGTAAAATGCAAATCTATGTTTTAAAAGGGGTTACTTTGATATTTTTTTCTCTGTTATAAAATTTAACAAATCGTGTTTCTGCAACTAGCAAAATGAAGGTAATTAATTGAATTCATATTATGAAAGTGATATTTGATGACATGATTTTATCATATTATGATTTGTAATTGTTGGGAAAAATCAAGATCCCCGCCACGTAAATTTCCAATGCGTCGCCTTAACTTGCAACTTACTTCGAGCTCCTCCATAAACTAACTACAAATTTTACTAGACGCATAACAACATGTTAACCCTGGTTGTTACACACACACATCATCAGCTCATTTTAATGTCCCCACTGCTGGGGCACGAGCCTTCTTTTGGATGGCAACACCACAGGCAGAAGCGGGCAATAAATCACTATACGGGCACAGTGTGGATTGGTGGTTGTTTACGACTGCTAATGCAGCCGGTACCAGCGGCTTTACGTGCCATCCGAAGCACGGCCTGCCCCCTGACCGCCTAACCGATCGCTTTGACTACGCGTATAGTTTATGACGTCATCTTGCCACCTCGCACCGCCTATGAAAGCAATATCAAAAGCTTAAGGCTATATAGCTTTCGATATTGCTTTCATAGGCGGCACGAAACGACAAGATGACGTCATAAACCACACACGAAGTCAAAGCGATCGGTTAGGCGGTCGGGCCCCTGGTTGTAAAGTATCTATTTATTAGTCAAGACATCTAATTGCAAATTGATCTTATAACAAATTGGATTAATTATAAAGTGAAAGTTGGAGCTCTCATTTCGCCGCTTAACATCGATATTGTTATTTACGATAAGAGATTCAGCTCAAATGACCTTAATTCCTACCTGACCTTTGACTTACGCAATTAAAGATCATTCATCTGTGAGAATAACATGATTTATGAATTGTCTTACTTATCTTGAGTTTCACTTTGTTATGTACCTTTATCGTAGTATTCAGCCTCAATTCGGGCGTACATAATATTTGTTAGATGTAATAGCTTTTTACCGCCAGTTTCTGTAGTCTCTTGTAGATCCGTAACAAAGAATTATTTTTCTATACGTACGAGTGCACACGCTTGCACATCACACTACCATTTTGAACTTTATGTCCAAGATCTGAGGTTTATGATAGTAATATTCTGCAAACATCACAAAGTCCAAAAAGCTTTTTTTTTAGTTGATGGCTTCATGCGATTAGCACATTTAGCCAGTGTCAAAGTAATTTTTCTTACAAGTAATACATGAATAAACAATATTTCCTTCCTTTAAGATGATGATGAATGATAATAGAAATGAGAAGTGAGAAATGATATACCCCCAACCCCTCGAGTATCTCAGTAAAGATGTGGGGCTTTACTAAGTCCTCGGGCCTTCTTGAGAGAATTTGAAAAGTGACGTTGCACTGTTTTGTTTCATTTGCCAACACTCATGCACACTCACGAACACTTAACGGTTAATAATCCACCATTATTTCACATTAATATTCGATATAAAACAAATTTTAGAAAATAAACCAAAACCGCAGACATGGCTCTTCACTTTCCCGCCAAGAAACCCCAAAAAGCTTTGTACAGACGGCGGCAGATCAACCTACCCAAAACTGTCAAATTTCTACAATCAATTTTGAACATTATTGTTTGGTTATAAGGATCAATATTCATTGGAGAAGTTTGACAGATTTGGGTAGGTTGATCTGCCGCCGACTGTACACTAAAACAGGCGCAAACGCAGAGAAAAGAATGTAATAGTTGAGGATATTGGGTGTGCGTTTCCATTTTCGGCCTTACGCTTACCATCATGTGAGATAAAAAGCAGGTCATTTTTGTAAGCTGGGCCTAAGACAGTATCGGTACTTAGATCGCAGTCACGCGTCAGCGCCGTATTGAAATCGGACATTGCCGAATGAATCCCCGGAGACATTTGGGTCGTGATAATAACGTGGACAAGCGTAATTTTAAATATTCGTAATATCTGGACGATAAGTAACACAGAGAGTTTCTGCAATGTGACAAGATGAGGTCTTCGATTAAAAGAGCTTGCCCAGAACTCCGATCCAATCCAAACCCTGCAGAGAATCTAGTAAGGAAACGGGGACTAGTGCGGGATTCCATTCGATTTAGAAAAACCTCAGTCAGTGTTGTTTCGTTTCACGCGTCTTGCGTGGAACACTTTAAATTTCTATCCGCCCGCAAAAAATCCGGAGACGCTGAAAATGAATTTAAAAAAATGCCCAGACGCTACGTACGTTACGTTCACTATTACTTCAATTGACGGGGGGTTGTAGGCTTTTGTAAACAGCTGATTCAGGCAACGTATTTGACTCTTTGGCAGTGCGCATAGATAAAAATGACGGAGTGCTTTATCCCTATGTTCACGTACACATCAATGATATAGATTCATAAGAGCAAATTCTTAGTAGCCTAATGAAAACTTTTTAATTTAGTCTTATTATTTCAGTATTTATATTATGTAGGTACCCTATTTCTAACACCGAATACGATAAGACGGTATCGGTACAAAGATCGCAGGCACGTGTCAGCGCCGAATGCAAATCGGACGCTCCCGTCCGAAGCGTTGATTCCTCGGACACATGACGTCCGAGATAATGTCCACCCATGACTGTGAATACTCGTAACACTTGGTCAACGAGGGTATGGGCAGTTAGCAAATGTATACATTATTAGTACTGTTGCTTGAGATTGTATTTGTTTACGAACTGAGAACTTTCAACATTTGGTTCAGACTTAGGTACGAGTACAATGAACTCTCCGTGGAACTGTTTAAGTTTCTATATATGTTATTATATTGTAAGCTGCTTTCGTACCATAAAAAAGATAAGCTTATATTACTGATCTCTAGCGTAGCGGGTTGAAGGAATACTACTCAAACATTTTAAATTAATATGAAAAAAGACAAAGTGTTAAAAAAATCCACGAGCGGGATTCGAACCAGCACCCCATGACATGCCGGGTCAGGTGCACTACCAACTATGCTATCGTGGCTCAATCCAACTCGTCGAAATTGTCTTTGTCATTTTCGAAATTGTAATTTGTTAGCAAAAAAATTTGCGTAAAATTATGTATAACCATAGTCATTTAAAATTAATGTTTTCTTTTCATGAATTTAGAACAATCGTTATGTTTGTGTCTCAAAAAGATAAAACAAAACCTCTAGAATAAATTTGATGTCCGTCCATCCATGTCGATCTGTCTGTCAACGTAATTTTTCGCAGGAACACCCGTTCAGTTAAATTTTGTAGTTAAATGAATCTCACAAAGTATTTTTATTCTGCGATTACAAATTTGTTGTTTCAATTAGAGCCGTGTGACCGATGTCTAGGAAAAAAAAAACTACAGCAAAATGAATTTTATTTTGTTTATCGGTATCTAACACAGGCAGATATTACAAAATAAACATGTACATAGAGATGAGGAGCTCAATGGCGCAGTAGTTAACGCGCCCGGTCTGTCCAGTGCTGAGGTTAAGCAACTTTCGAAAAGGCCGGTCATCGGATGACTAAAATTTATCATTTCGAGCTCCTCCGTGCTTCGGAAGGCACGTAAAGCCGTTGGTCCCGGCTGCTTTAGCAGTCGTTAACAACCAACGACACGCGTGGTGGTTTATAGCCTGTTCTACCTGGATGGATGTCCATAGGGAAGACTTGTGCCCCAGCAGTGGGGACATAAAAATGAGCTGATGATGATGATGTACACAGATAATTAAGTTTATACAGAACCCTCGGGGCGCAAGTACTTCTTGCACTATTTAGCTTTATTCTTTTCAAATCGACGTTATGATTCCATACAGGTATTTTCCCATCCTGATTCTTAACAAACCCACCTATAGAAAAACATAATTATTCGAATTTAACTAAATAAAACAATAATACATCTCTTTATATTTCTACATTTTAATATTAGGTAAAACAAACTCAACTCAAAAACAAACAAGGCATTTCATTATACGCTACAAAATCTGATAACGCGCGCTTATAAGAATTTGTTCAATAAAAGCTTCTCAAGTCCAATAAAATTCTCGCACCCCTCCAAACTTGTAAAGCCCAGTTAAAACAATAGCCAATAAATATTATCTACTGACAGCGTCGGAAAATGTTGGTAAACTCGAACGAACATATTAAGCGGAAGTGGAAACCTTTAAAATTTTCTTTGTTGCTTCGAAATAATATGAGGAGTTTTGTTTCCGTTAGTACGGGAATAATAACACAGATGGTAATGTTATGGCAAATAAGAATTTGCAATTGGAGCAAATTAGCTCTCTTGGTTAGAGAAAAGTTGTATATCTTGGCCATGTGCATGTACCACAGATACGAACGCTTGCAACATCATGATGTGGAAAAGTAGCTAGAAAGAGGAGACCTGGGGCCCGACCGCCTAACCGATCGCTTTGACTTCGTGTGTGGTTTATGACGTCATCTTGTCGTTTCGTGCCGCCTATGAAAGCAATATCGAGAGTTATAGCCTTTAGCTTTTGATATTGCTTTCATAGGCGGTGCGAGGTGGCAAGATAACGTCATAAACTATACGCGTAGTCAAAGCGATCGGTTAGGCGGTCGGGGGGCTGGTCGCAGAAGAAAATCGTGGTTGCGGAACATTTGGGAGTGGACGGGAATAGCGATCGAGTGCCACTGAAGTATTTCGCCTGCCAAGACCAAATATGCAGACCTGACTGCCAACTTCCACCCGATGAGCGTTTGAAAAACGGTAGGCGACTTTGGTGCCACGGACCCACAATGACGTTTGTGGCGATGACGATGATGTTTACAGGTTTACTACATTAAGTATAATGAATCACTAATTGCAAAAAGGGCACTTTTCATACTTTCACCCAAAAATGGTTTTTTGACATTAATATGTTCTCCAAGGTTTTATCTACATTCTCTGCAAAAAAGGCATATCGACTCTGTATATTTTTCGAGTTATATAAGTGCCGTCTACACTGTTTATCGCAAAAAGGGCACGTAAACATTGCTCACGTGCCCTTTTTGCGCAAATTTACAATACAAAATATTCGGGTGGCCGACAGAAAATAGAGTTCAGCGAGATGAACGAGTACATAATTCATAACTTTAAGTTTTTGTACTGTTACCATTAAGAAATATAATAAATATGATTACTTCTTTCATAAAAAAATGTAGTTTGAATTTACTTTAATTAAGGGAAAAAGGGCTCATGTCAGCAGTTTCTTGCAAAATGGGCACAAGTCCATGAAATATAACAGCCAATAAATTGTAGATAAAGTGGGCTTAATGGGATGAGCGTAGAATTGTCACAACATCTCCCAATGTACCCTATTCATACGCAAATAAATTAATTTCATTTCATATACTAAAATTAGAGACACGTTGGTTAAGCAAGTCCCTCACTAGGTGAAACTGTTTCGATCCCATTCAAAACTTTTACATAACGAAAACCTATTGTCTTAAGCGAGATATTTCACCCACAGGTGTCCTATTGATCCTATTACATTCCAGAATTCTATGAATACATAATAATATTAAGTTGTTGACACAAAAGATGAAACACGCTATTCCTTTCAAAGACTATTGAGTTTGTATACAATTGACGCCTTCATGAATTATTTGAATTCCCAATAGTACCACAAGAAAAAAAGTAAAATGTCACCACTTCCGTTAAGTCCCCAGGGTGTCATACTCGTGGAATGGAGCAGGACACGGGAGTCATATTGCGTAATAGTAATATTTAGGTAAACTACACGTACGTTTGATGTCATAAAAACGGGAAAAGAAAATAATTTTTCCTTCGGTATTTCACTTAATGTTAATGTTATTCAGTACAATTATTTAGATAGATTGTTTATGTAAATAAACTCAGTTCTTCAGTTCCAGAGCTTTTCCGTTGCGGCTTTCGAACCAAAAGCCTGTTCTGCTGTTGACAAACTATAGTTTACACAGGTGTATTTGTTATTTATTTATTTATTTATTTATAGGAAGACCAACAGCTATGACACAACTTAAAAACTTAAAAATAGTTACAGAAAGCCAATTATAGGTCCTCACTAATAAAAACAGAATCAATAACAATGTGATGCACTTAACAAGAAAACACACACACTTAAATTTATTCATTAAACTACTCAAAAAATAACTGGCTCATGAGCCGTTTCGCTGATGCATCGCTTGTGTTGAAAAGGTCAAAATCTAGTTTTTTAGATAAGGCATTGAAATTGTTACTCGCACGCCAGATATACGTGTTTTGTTTTATGTTTAGTTTTACAATTACTTGGAGCTGCTTCCGTTTACCTCGTAACTAGCCGATGCCAGATCGCTTCCATCGAGCCACCCTTCGGTCTGTAGGTCAACACCAGCTTATTTTATGTGTCCCCACTGCTTGGGCACGAGCCTTCCCTAAGGATGGATAGGGGGAACGGGCCAAAAACCACCACACGGGCCCAGTGCGAATTGGTGGTTGTTAACGAATGCTAATGCAGCTGGGACCAACAATTTACGTGGCTTAAAAGCACGAAAGAGCCTAAGATGATAAATCTTTGATCACCCATTCGATGACCGGCCTTTGCGAAAGAGGCTTAACATTAGCAATCCCACACTGCGAAAGTTGCTCAACCTCAGCAATGCAGACCGGGCGCGTTAACCACTGCGCCATCGAGCTCTTCAACACTCTTTTTGCACTTATAGAATAGTAAATGATAATAGCGCTCAATAAGGACTGCCTCAGGTAAAACAAAACTAAAGAGGGAAATCAATGTCACGGTAGCTCAGTTCAAATCCCAGCTGAGTAAGCCCAGCCAACAGATCAAAACGGAAAAAACTCGCCCGTGGGTTTTTTCGACATGTTATATTGCTAACATATATAATAAACTAGCTGTGCTCGCGACTTCATCCGCGTGAAATAGTGACTTTCGGTAGTATTTTTAATTTTTTAGGCTCTTGTTCCCGTTTTTGCAACATTTTTCAATGAGGCTTCGCTCCTATTAGTTGCAGCGTGATGTTATATAGCCTAAAACCTTCCTCAATAAATGGACTATCCAACTCAAATATAATTTTTCAATTCGAACCAGTAGTTCCTGAGATTAGCGCGTTCAAACAAACAAACTCTTCAGCTTTATAATATTATATAGATTATATTCTAGGGTAGGAGGCCTTTGTCTAGCAGCGGACGACTTTTGGCTGAGATGATGAAGAAGATGATGATATTATATATACCTATACATATATATTATATAAGAGGAGCTCGATGGCGCAGTGGTTAACGCGTCCGGTCTGCTAGTGCTGAGGCTAAACAAATTTCGCAAAGGCCGGTTATCGGAAGGGTGACCAAAAATTTATTATCTGCGTGCGTGCGTGCTTTACAACCACCAATCTGCACTAGGCCGGCGTAGTGGTTTATGCCCAGTTCTCCTTATCCATCTATAGGGAAGGCTCGTGCCCCAGCAGTGGGGATATAAAATGAGCTGATGATGATATTATATTATATATTTTCATTAAACACAACACCAAGCAGAGAATACAAAACAGTAAGTAAGTATATATTTAATCACCCATTTAATATATTTCACAAAGCAGTAATTGGAAATAGCAATCTTCCAATGCATAGTCGGACAGTCGACGAGCTTAATAATTTGCGATTTCCATTAAATTTGCGTGAAATTTCCGAAGCTGAGTCACGTGGTTACGTATTATTTCACGTTGATGTATTAATTATGGAAGTGGAATTTGCATAAGCGTTTTTAATAAAAGGAAAAAATTGGGAGGGGGACATTCTCATTAGGCGTAAAAAGGAAAACACCCGATTAAAACAAAAAATATTGGTATGCAAGTGACAAACTAATTTAAGACGACCAACACCACAGTCAGTCTAGAAATTAAATCAAAATGTAAAAAATAAATGCGTCTAGTTCCGTAAAAGTTATTTCATTTCCAAAGGAGAAAGTTAACTTAATTATCAGCAGCTTTAAAATACTGAAGATCTCTTAATCTTTTTTATTCAAAATGAAAACCAAGTCATTACTTCGCAAACACTACGGTGACCTTGTACCGAGAAGTAAGAAGTCTGGCACTATGCACTATGACTCTTCTTTAATCTGTGACTATACTTAGTTACTATGCCCAACGTTACTGGCATAGCAAACCTATGATAAAGGTATGGAACATTAAAATTACCCAAAATACATGATTTCCATGCAGCAGACGGAGCCATCAATGGAATACCTTTTAATAAAAAGTTAATTCGTAATGTGCTTAATTGTTGCTCACGAACCAATAATTAATGAACTTTATTGGTTTACTGTCAATTTGTAGCTTAATTTGTACAAATTACGTAATATAAAAGAGGAAATGCTCATGGAATGGCTCACAGTGTCTGCATAAAGCACAAAACAGTGTTACAGTACAATAACACTGCGTGAAAACTTTGCTTTTTTACGCAAATTTGTTGTGTTCCGACAGCTGTTAGGGCTCTTTCAAATTGAAAAAAAAGAAAAATGAAAAAAAGTTTATTTGGTACATTTTAACATAGATTAACAAATGACAGGCATACGAAAATAGCTGCTTTTAGTGTAAAAAAGCGTTGCGGCCATTAACGCCCACTTCCGGCAAACGGACGTGTTCCTAAAAAATGGCATTAATCTTATAGGTAAGTAAAAAACTAAACTAAATCTAAACAAACCGAAAATATTTAAAATATAAAATGATTAGGCGTTTCGTGTCGGACCGCGGCCGTGCTTGTGTCGTTTTCATATTAAACGCCAGCCGCACGACAACCGCACGACTGTTTTAATATGAAACGCTTTGCAAACGCACGGCAGCGGGCGGCGGTTCGACACAAAACGCCAAATTTGAAAGCGCCCCTATAGATAATATAACCAGTTCCTCGGTGATTGAGGGTTTCAGGTGAAGTGCGCTTCCACCTTTAGCCTTACTGTCACTTAAGTTCAGATGAGATGAAGGCCAAGCGCTTCTACGTTGAGAAATAAAAGAAGACGTGGAATATAAAATATATTCTCCACTAAAATCTGTAAGTATATTTTTTTAAATTATTTTGTTGTTATAGTGTGTGATTTGATGTAGTTAAAGTTTATTGACGACCTCATTGTCGAGTGGTTTGTACATCGGTTTTCATGGTGTCGCCATCTCTGAGGTCCCGGGTTCGATCCCCGGTCGGGTCAATTTAGAAATTATTGTTTTTCTAAATTGTCTCGGGTCTGGGTGTTTTCTAAGTATAATAATTATGTATTTAAGTATTTTAAGTATGTTTATCCGTTGTCTAGTTTCATAACGAAGCTTCTCTTGGGCTAGATAATTGGTGTAAGTGTAGGAAAGTTTATTAAGTATTATTATTTATTATTATATAGAGAGGGGAGTCACGAAATATAAAATATGAAATTTATGTAAGAAATTGATGTGTGTGTGTTAAGTGTGTTACATTACATTCTTTACATTCTTTAAGTGTTGTATATTCTGTAAAATACGTTCTACTGCTGCCGACCACTGGGCGACCACTATACTAGTAATAATAATTTCACAACTTCATTGCGACGGCGCGGCGGCTTGTATTCTATAAGCTAGTTTTTTTCTTTTAAGTTTTAATGTTCTGTGGTAAACGGTGTTGGTGAAATTTAATAATATTATATAACTGTTTTATTATAAATGTTTATTGTTACACTGTTTGTTTGCCCAAATAAATTTAAAAAAAAATGTATTTATAATATTTATAAATTTCTTTATTTCAAGATCACCAATGACATTCATGAATCGCGCACAAGCTGTCAGAATTCATAATATCAATCACATGCAAATGTCCAAAAATTCAAATTGTGCTGTCGTTATCAGCATACTTGTACGTGCAAAACATTCTTGGTAAGTCTTTGATCTGGTTCCTTGCTTTTAGTTACCTACTAATGTCGAATGCAAGCCACATGCGCATACAAGAAAACAAAAAAGAATCGGCTCGTATTGTTTTGTGCCCTACCTCGTCTCGATGTTTGACACTCCATACAAATATGAAAGGTGAAGCGCTCCTTGCATACAAATGTCTGAGAAATATTATTGTATATAGCAATGCTTTAATCATTATGACTATGTTTTCTTGCATTTTGATTTATAGTTTTATGGTATCATTTTATTTCTGTATTTCTTTTACAGCTACATTATTAAAAAATATTAATAAAACCGATTTTTTTAAATTTTATTTGTTATAGGCAGGCATTCGACTACACCTCACCTGATGTTAAGTGACGGTGCGGTCGAGGATGGAACATGCCTGCCTAGAAATAGCCTATTCACTCTGGCCTTGAAGATGTCTAGATTATACCTTTCAGCAGGAATAGGGTTGCGGATAGAACCGATCCCTGAGGCACACCGGCATCGATAGCCTTTTCAAAAAAAAAACCTTTTCGAAAAATCTCAGCTCAATTTTTCACTGGTTCTTTTGCTGCGCCACAACATTGTGTTGATTTTAATATTTCCTTTCCTTAAAAGTGTTCAAGTTTGAATGGTTTGTGCAGAGAATGACTTATGTAACAGCTTGTTAACTCTCGTCCGGACCGCATGGTATTGCTCAGTCAGTGACTGACAGTAAAGATAAAGATATTTACGCGCTTTACCCAGAATCGCACAAAACAACCTCAACTAAAGACGAACAATAATAACTACTACGGTAGAGTTAACGTTGCGTATTGATTATTCAAGTAAGTATCAAGTAGTATATTAGGCATCAAGCTATCTTAATAAGTACAATTTATTTATTTATTTATTTAATTAAAACGGTAAAAAAACCAATTACAATAACTGTAAACGTCGAGTAATATGTATAGAATCCACTTCTATCATACCTCAATCACCACTCAAGATGTAAATCGGTAAACCGATAGAAGTCAGCTGAGTCATTCCCTCTACAGCCATGTTTAGGATACCGTTGATGCTTACAGAAAAAAAAAACTGTAAACTAAATACCTTTACAGCACGTTTTGAGTCGTTTTTAATCCTTTATTGCACATATAAAACACACATTAAAACCGACGTTATACAAGACATATACATTTTACAGTACCTACCTACGTTTTGAAAGTACCTATCAGTTATACCTACGCAAAAATCGGTAACACAAGAAACCCACCTCAAACAGCTTCAGTAAATATAACAATTAGTTAGCATATATTTTATATTATCGCTTATAAAAAAATCTAATAGAAAATCTCTATTCATTTGGTTTGTAAGTCAATCTTGAACTAAGAAGAACCGACGAAACTCATTTCTGTTACAATGCCAGAAATATTAAAAAATACCCTACCTATCAAAGAAGGGCACTTTTCATCACAAAACAACATACACATTAATTTTAAAGTACCTAATTTAACCTTTTGCAAATAGACATCGTAAATTTAACAAGCTAAGCACTTATTTCATTCACAAGCAGAGTTAGCTCGCCTAAACAAGCTGAAAGGAGATAATCCGTAAAGGTAAACTGTAAAGCACGTACAAAACATAGAAAGCACCAGTAATTGCACTCGCCTTGTAACGAAGAGCGATTTCCTACGAGTTGGCCAACATGAGGCGAAAATTTATAATCCTACAGTAAGGAGAAACTTATGGCTTTGTTCTTTGTATATTAGTCTAACTGCTTCTGTGCAGTGGCACAATTTCTGGGTGCTGAGTAGTTTGTAGCGGTTTTGTTCGCTATTCGATCACGTTAACGAAAACGAGCATTTGTATGACATTGTATGTCTGCCTATTAGTGTCAAACGCGGTGAGTTACAATGTAGTCATACAAATGACTACTACTATTCATATAAATTGTATAACTGAGCATTGGCTAAGAAGTCATGTCATGACACGTCATTCCATGTTAACAATTTTCAAAGAGCAAGCGCGTACGTGTTAAGCACAGCCATACACGGCGGTTCCCCAATACTGGTAAGAAGTAATAAAAATAATAGTATTAAATACAAAAATCGCAACGATATTGTAAACCTTTCAGTGGAGCGTAACATTGAGCTATCGTGTGTGGAGTTCAATAGTTTTGTAATAAGTGTGATACCGACCCCTATCGGACAATTTCGGTATTTTCGAATCAGAGGACGTACTTTGAAAATTAAGACACAATATGGTTTTACAAGCCTTGCTCAGACTAGAATTACGAACCGATGGCATAATGACGTCCATAAGAGCTATTTGTAGCCTAAACTGAATTAATAATTTTAAATTTTAATTTTGAATTTTGAGTTTTGAAATTCTTGTTTTCATTAACGCGATGGAATGGCAAATATAACTTATACTGTGTACTCAATACCCAATATTTTCTTTTTTGGTTTTTTGACAGTAACTTTTAGCAATGGACCGTCTCGTGAGTGTTGGAATCAAGTTAGACATATCAACACGGTAATTAAAGGAACATCATTAAAATAGTTCATACTCTTCATAGGATTGTAAATGCGGGTTTTTGACTTAGTCATTTTCACTGTAGATGTGCTGTGGTAGAGAAAAATCAAAAATCGCAAAGCTACCGCTTTTTGAATTTTCTCTATCTGCAGAAGCTTTCTTACAATTTTGGACTATTGGATAGGCTTTAGAATGACGTCAGTGATTAAAATAATTAAAAGGACTAATGGGGGCTTATAATCTTTTTCTGTTAAACATATTATTATCATATTGAACGTTCTAGGTCTAGTATTACTCAAAATCACAGTATTACACAAAGATATAGTTCAATTAAATTAATACCAAGGTGGTTATATAAACCACCCTGTGTTATTCAACTACACAAATGGTTTAAAACGGGTGGTTTTTTGCCCATTTTAAAAAACAACTTTTAGAATAAGCTTATTAAGAAAAAAAAACAGTTTTTCTTTAATTATACCATTTTCTGAACGACCTTTATAGAAAATACATACATCGATCGTTAATTGTTATAAACGGTGCATTTACAAGGAACGTAAATGTGATTCTGATTTCTGTTCTGTGAACTACTACTTCTCCGATATTGCTTAATAATTTCTAGCGACAAGTATTTCTCTGTGTTATTGCTGAATTTCTAGAACCAACTGAAGCTCTTTCGAGAAATCTTTAATAAGAACTTACTTATACTTGATTAACAACAATTATAAGTAAGTTCTTCACCGATTCACTGTCTCAAATATCCCATCGCGCACAAAGAAATTTAGTGACTCGTTTCTTTGTCGCACCTCCAAAAGATGGAATAGTCTACCAGCACACGTTTTCCCTCCTACCTATGATATGGGGTCCTTCAAGAGAGGCGTGAAGAAGCGCCTTGTGGGCCGGCAGAGTGAAGTTAACTGATGCTACGTTTGTTTCCACGCTGCACCAGTTGTCTTCGCGTCTGGACTTCATTTCCACTTAACATCAGGTGGGATAGAGTCATTTGCCGAGCTAAGTATAAAAAAAAAAAAAAAAAACTTATGTATTAACGAGATTATTCTCAAAATAAGTATGTCACTGAGTCTCGGTGCCGTAAAGTATAAAAATGAGATATCACTACAAATTGTCGAAAGTCTAAATTCTTTCTTTATCATGGTGCAGTGCAGACAAAAACTATAAACTAAGCAAATAAGGCAGTCTTGGCTTTGTCCAACCCGTGCAAATTAATCAACACTGTCTATTTTTTTTTTGTTACTTTGTAAGCCAACGGTGTCTTATTTAATCCTTCGTCTGCAGTGAATACAGTCATAACAGAATTTCAATTGTTTGGCGGCGCTGATCAGTGCTCGCGCATTTATAAGGTTAAGTTAGGTTAAGTTGAAGGTGATCAAAACCCGATTTTAATTTTTTCTGCACATGAAAAACACGGCAGAGCCGCGACAGCCCATTTGATAGTGCACCTGACTAGGTATTTCAGACGGGTTCGAACTTCCCACGTGATTTTATTCAAAGTTTATTTTAATTTAAATTAGCTTTTCCAAAGTGCGAACTCCATTCTGTCTCACAATATTTTTTATTAAAATGCCCCGTATTACATTTGCATACGGATCTCTGCGAAATGCGGGTAGGTGAATTTTTGTAATTCAGTGCGGTTATTGCGCACACAATAATTCACACCAGGCTTAGGCTCCGTGTGCATTGCAGCGGTTACTGTGCAATGCGCTTCATTTGTTACTTGGTTAAAATTAAATGCATGCAACTGCCATTTATTTTAGATTTTTTTTGAGCAACTTTTCTTTTAAACCATATTGGTATAAGATCTATTTGTAAATGGTTTTGTGAGGAGAATAGTTATAATTCTATGATAGGGAGAGATTTTTTAAATATCCTGACTCTTTTTGTAACATCTCGTCACATCATTTACTGTGCAATGAGCTTCATTTGTTAATTTGATACTGTGTTTTGTTTTTCACTATCTATTTGTAAATGGTTTTTTGAGAGGGATAAAGATTATTCTATGATAGAAAGAGATTTTTTAAATAATCCCGTGTTATAAAAGAATCCTTCCTTGTGTCATGTCACGCCACGAAAAGACATTGTTGAGTTGCATGCTGTCTCTTCTCTGTGCAAGGTATCCCACCGTAAACTTGCGAACCGATGGCGTAGCGACATTTATAACATCTTAAATATAGCCTTGTTTTATTTACGAGCAAGTGACTCCAGAGTTTGCTACTTTTGAGCAAACGAAACTTTTAAACCGTTGACACGACAATAGTCTGAGCAGTCTTAAGCTATATTAATGATGATACCTTTATTGTCCGTTGGGCAATTTATGGGATGGGCATGTGCTTGATACCGCTATGTGGGCCTTTGTTAGTGTGATGTTGGTACTGACATTATGGTTGTCGACGCTTTTAAGATTCTTTCGTAATTTTAACATCATCAATTGTGCTAAAACTTTTTGTTTTGTTTTATTACAGCTGCAGTTGAATATTGTTATTGTAATGAAAAGGGTAGTATCGTCTTAATTTAATACAGTCATCAACTAGAATTAACTGGCTATTTTTATTATCATCATCATCATCATCATCTCAGCCAAAAGACGTCCACTGCTGGACAAAGGCCCTGGCTATTTTTATATTCTAATAATATTGAAAGAAAAGTGTGTTAGATATGAGCAGACCAAATGACAAACCAGACATCGCTAATTCCAAACATGAACAATCATGAATACCCCATCACCACAATAACGTTTTGAGCTTGTTATTCTAAATAAGTACCTAAAATTGTGCTAAAAACCAATAAAGGTTTTAGTAGGTACTACTCGTATAAAGGAATGGCTAAAATAAAAGTTTAATAAAGCAGACCACTATCAATTCTCACTTCATTCACATGCAGGTATTTCGTGAAATCACTTTACAGTAGCCGGTGGAGCTTCAAATGCGGTATCAGATATTCCGTGGAATCGAGCACTTGACGCGTTTTGTAACGTCCAGCTCGCTTGAGCTCTGCGCTTTCTTTGAAACACTCTAACTTCAATGTAGATTCATTGAGAGCAGGGGTCAAAGAGTGATGGCAGGTCACGGTCTGTCTCGTTGCATGCAGTCACGTAATTCTCTGCAGTTTTAACAGTCACTTTGGAGAGCTTTACTGCTATTGGGTTAGGGTGTACTTTGCAACAGTTGAGTGCTGTTATAAAGTTTGTTACGTTGTGTGTAAACGTTGAGACAGGTGAAGGGAGTCGTGGCAAATTTCCGAATTGTTTGTTTGATATGAATTCGTTAACGGTGACAAAAGGGGCAGGTATTATGTGTTTGCTAAACTGGTTAAGCATTTAGTTATTTGGTTCGTACAGAGTCATTGTTAAGGGACAAGCAGATAGTAAATAACGGTAATTTGAAGTGTAACAAGTATTTAGATTTTCACGAGCGGTATTTAAATTTGTACCTTTTGACATCTAGGTGCAGTTTTACAAGCTTTTATTTGTCTTGCAATGTATGTATGTTTGTTCGGGTGGAATCATGCAACTCAACAACAACGTCATTACACAATTTATATGATATATAAAAGCTTGTCGCGAGATTTATTTGTGTAGATAAACAAGTAAATTAAATGACTAGAAAATCAATAGCTGATTTTAACTAATAATATTTTCAATCTAAGTAATTGCGAGTGCTTAATTCTTATATCATATAAATTGTGTAATGACTTTATAAGTTGATAGTAAAAGTTTTAAAGTAAAAGTTTATTTTTTATTTTTAGCGCCTTTTTAAAAAACAACCAATTATTTAATAAAAGCTTGTTTTTAAAAAAAGTTTTTTACTTATTTTATTCATGTTATCGATTCTCTGTACTCATGCAAATTCATCATCACTATCTACTTTTACTTTGAAAGCCAAACAACAGCACTTCTTCAACTTCACTTCTATCACAACCGAATTTTATTTTGTTCGCAAATTAATACATGTAAAATTATCATCATCATCATCATCATCAGCCCCTCCTGACCCACTGCTGGGCATAGGCCTATCTTTGCTTGTGCTATCCGCCTCGATCCTGCGCTACTCTGGGTCACTCTGGCCAATGTAAAGTTATATGTACCTAAAATAATAATATTTATGTCTTAAATGACTAGAAATTGGAGTTTGAACTTGAATCCCCATTGTATAGTTTTAACGCCACTGTGGCCGAGTGGCAAAGCGCTCGGCTCGATACCCGAAGGTCCCGGATTCAATTCCCAGGTCGGGCAAAGTGTGTTTCGAATTTTTCGATGCATAGCCCGGGCTTGTGATCACCAACCCGCATTTGGCAAGCATGGTGATTAAGCCATTACCCATCAATTGTAGTGATGACTTGATTTCAATGATGGAGGCCTTTGCCCAGCAGTGGGACAGTTATAGGCTATTTATTTACTTTATAGTTGTAGCTATTATATCAAAACTGTCAGCATCATTGCTCATAAAAAACAAGGTCTGAATGGCTAGAAAGTTTTTGGTATGGCGACAAACTCAGGTAAGATGGCGGCAGCTAGACAGGCGGACTTACTACAGACTCTACCTTTGACGGTTTAGTTGTAACTACAGTAATTTAAACACCAGCATGGGAATTGCAAGTGAGACTTATATTTCTGACACTGAGGGTTCAATCACTTGACCACAGAAGCGGTATATCAGATGCGGTCATCATAAAACATTCCCTCAGAATGCCAAATAAACGGAATGTTACAAAGAAAAGAAAGTCATAAGAGCAGCCAAGATAAAGTACATTAGTACAGTTGCTAATGTAATGGCGTAACTCACGTTATTCCGTGAATGATTTCAACTTGATTCTAGATAAGATGCAATCATTTCGATCTAATCGATGCTTGAATCAATCGAATCAGTCCGATGCAGTCTCATTACTAAGGTCATTGACACTCAATTGTCTGAAGCAAGAGCATTGTATGTTAAGCTCGAACAGACATACTTTTGATATAAGTTATAATATGCGTCCAATAAATTTATGTTCAACATATTAACTGAATATTAGATTCGCGTAGGTAGCGTGTAATAAACAATATTAATATTTTTGGAAATATATAAAGAACGATTATAGGCCATACCTCATTATTGAAAATAATGTTTAACTGCCGTAAATACACTTTAGGCTCTCACGAGGAAGACCGAAAACGATTATAATTAAGTTGAAGTTACGCACATAACAGTTACAAAAACTAACTTTAAACAGCTGACTATCTCAAAACAAAATATTGTAAAGAATCTCTCACAAATTTTAAAGCACTAAAAAACAAATGAGCATCACCCACCAGCAATCAAGTACAATCAAGAACAAACATCAATTGTGAAGGAGCAGCGCGACGACGACAAAAAGCACTAAATACGTTCTTGCACTTCTTTTCGCGAAACAAATGAGCGACCGTTCTGAGTTAACGAATTGCCCCAATGAAAAATCTTCTGACACAGACAATCTTCAGCTGTTTATTGGCAAAAGGAACAAGCCGAGGGCGAGAACAGCTTAAATGTGAATGCAGGCTAACGTTGGACAAATCGGGTGATTAATTTGCGTTCCTTTGTTTTAATGCGAAATTATTATTAGCCTTTAGGATATGCGCTGTTCTACATGAGTAATTGTAATGAATGCTACATTGTCAGTATTATTTTGTGCTACGAGTATTATGAACTCTTTTTAATTAAACTAATTTTGTCGTTGTGACGTTTTTACTGTTGGTATTAAAGATTTTGTTGCTAGTTTTGTTTTGCAATTTTTCTTATTATTTTAGTCTATTTATTAGTTTTTATAAATTATATATTTGTTTCCTCTTTTTATTATTAGTAGTATAATCAGTAATATTATTTATGGTTGTAAGACTTACAATTTATCTATACAAGACAACAATCTAAGTAGGAGTATTTAATACTTTCCTATTTAGAAAAGTATTTTTCATATTATATTTTTTTTCATTTCTTCGTCGGTATCCTTGTTCGGTTTTCTTTATTAATTAAAATTCAATGTTAGCATCTTCTTCTTTTAAGAAGTTTTCAGTTTCATTTTAATCTTTTCCAATTAACGGAACATTGAAGTAAAATAAAAGTCTTTAATTGGTTTCCAAACCAATGACTCCTTGCAAAAAACTGTTGACGAAGACATTTTTTGTACACACTTAACTTTTAAGTTTAGGGCAGTAAATTTTTTGCTTAATAAATAAGTTTAAATAAAGAGATATTATGAAATTTGACATAAGTAGTTAAGCATATTTTTCAACATTTATTAATTTTTAGCGGCATCGAGCTCTGTTAAAGTAACATTTCAAAGCTTTATGTTAATGAGGAAAAAAATTAACACACAATTCGATTCGAATTCTATAAATCACGACCGATCATAAACCCGGATTATGCATAAAAAAAGGAAAACATTGCCCGACTTAGGAACTGAGCCTTCTAGATGATTTTTAAATCTCATCGGTGATCTTGAGATTAAGAGTGACATGAAACATACTATGAAAAATAATAGTTTTTGCATTACTTATAAATTGATTATAGAAACATACCGATTAAGAATTTACTGTATATAATAAGCTACCAGCGACTTTAAATAAGAGAAAATGGAGCATTCGTGATTGATATCATAGCATAAGAATTAGTCACCGTTTCAAAGATCGCCCGCCAAAACCTTTTGGCTGGTTGTATGTTGTATGTTGTAAGGTTGGTATATAATTACATATTATATTTTGAAAAAAAAATCGGCATAAAAAAAGAAACTAAAAAAAGGAAAAACAGTGAAGTCGGATGGTTGGTGGTCGGCTGGGGAACAATATTGTTTAATTTAAACTTTTATAGTTGTCATCATCAGATCGACTCCAGACTTTCATTAAATAGTAGTGCTTAATGAAAAAATTAACAAACGCACTGGTCACCACTACGATTTTCAAAGGTTCCCCTCGATTTCTCTAGGATGCCATCATCAGATCCTGGTTTCCTGATCATGGTACCACCCTTGGGATATCTCCTTTCCTACAGAAAAATAATCATCAAAATCGGCTCATAAACGACGAAGTTATCCGCGAACAAACATAAAAAATATATATTATATACTCGTATACGAGTCGAATTGAGAAACCTCCTCCTTTTTAGAAGTCGGTTAAAAAACTATCCGAAAAACTTCTTATTTTCAAGAAAAAATGTGTTTGAAAAAATCTTACTAAGAGACTCTTCTCCTTTTTGAAAGTCGTAGACGCCGATGTATGCACACTTTATGCGCACGAGAGTACGGTCATTATCGCTCAGTGTGAAATGCCCTGACAAATTAGAAACAGCTGCCTCGTATGGAACTGATTGGCGAACACATTTATACTTACCATTAGCGCGAACAAAGATACCACTTAAATGCACTTATAACACTTAGAGTGATTAAAAAGCGCTAATGCATTTGTAAACGCAAAAAAAATCGGTACCTACAAATAATGAAAGTGGATAAGTACGTTGATATGAAACAACTTTTACGGATCTACTCGCGTTGTAGTGTTCGCGTAAACTTTAGAAAACAATAAGTACGTTGATGGTAATTTGTTATAATATATATACACATTTACACTGAAGCGTTCCATTTTAATCAAATGTTTAAACTATAACTTCTCTAAGAGGGATTAACGCAAACTATGTTAAGGTATCATAGACATAATATCTATATACCTGACGTGTGAAAATTTGTTGCCATCAACAATGTTAGAAGCATTACTGTGTTTCGTCAGTTACAAATACAATACGAGTATACAGTGCCTCAGTAGTTTAAGTTAAATTTGGTGAAAAAATATTTAAATTGAAAATTATAATATAACAGAGCGTAGTTTATAATCAGTCAATGTCAAAAGGCCTGATGATTTATATAGAGCTTGCTACTCACCGACCGTTCCTGTACATGGAGACGTTGGTATTAATAGTTGCATATAAATCGTAGCCACATTCAATTACAATAATTAACCAATTCATAATCTCGATGACTAAAACGGTATTAAATATTTATAAAATACAGAGAAAAAATTAAATGCCCGACCCAGCCACTTATTTTTCACTGTATTTTATAAATATCTAATTCAGCTTCTGTGCAGCAATTAGCACTTTAAAATAAAAAAGTAAAATTTAAAACGGTAAGTAAACGGTAGTAAGTCGACGTGGTGTTTATGTAATGGGTATATAAGTATGAGTCGTAACTATTAGCACAGTATCTAATAAAATATATACTGTGCTATTAGTGTAGTTTGGATGAATGTATATACAAGAACTAGTTAATAACTTTAGTCATTTATTGTAGCTTAACTTATCATAATAACGCGAACACTACACATTGAAATGAAACTACTTTTAAGGATTTACTCGCGTTTATTTCATATTTAGCAAAGGGTTCAAAAGGTCAGAATAAAATAAAATAAAATCTATGTAGTGTAAAATAAACGCGAGTAGATCCGTACAGGTTGTTATTATAGTAGTTTAATTGAAATAGCAACTTATAAGTGTTTTATATCATTAAAGAAATACCTACAATTTCTCTCCTTCAAAATAAAGTTAAACTCTTCGCATTTAATAGTTTTACGATACATTTTCGTTTGCTTTTAGATTCCTCGCAAGATTGAATGTGTCGCACTACTAAGCGACGATTAAGTTATCAACGTTTTTATCACAGTAACTACTGAATGTTAGCAACACATGGCACTGGCAATTGCAATTATTTTAACACCTGAGCAATCTAGCTTTCAAACTAACACAAAAGAAATAGAGTAACGGATGGAATCCTCTCAAATGCGTCTTTGCACTACGAGTACCATTTCGAACCTTTTCGGTATAGTTTGCAGATTGTGAAAAATTTCTTCGTGCCTCCTAAAATAGGTTTACTTATCGCAATAGCTTCATTAAAATAGCAACCTATACGTACCCCATCTAATTATAGGAATTCAAAAAAATACTCTCTATAAAAGTTGAAAATAATAATAATAATACGGTCAAAACCTATCGCATTGAACAGTTTTACGGGTGGTCGTTTATAAATTTTATAAATAAATTTTTACTTTTTATTTTCAAGTGCTAATTGCTGCACTGAAGATGAATCTGCATAGCCATCGGTTGCAATGACCGTTGGATAGATGGCGCACAATGCCGCTATAAGCAACTCAAAAAATTAAAAAAATCAGTGACAAAATTCAGCGCTTACGTCAGCCTTCCAGGTAGCATAGCGGTCAGTGCAGCCGCTCGGATTGCAGAAGACCAAGGTTCGATTCCTGGCTGGGTCGGGTAGGCGTTTAATTTTTTCACTGTATTCTATAAATTTTATAAATATCTAGCTTTAAGTTAGCTTGCAGATTCCTCGCTTTTAATAG
Source organism: Eudonia lacustrata (assembly GCA_947562085.1). Classification (NCBI taxonomy): domain Eukaryota; kingdom Metazoa; phylum Arthropoda; class Insecta; order Lepidoptera; family Crambidae; genus Eudonia; species Eudonia lacustrata. The sequence continues at coordinate 7,692,204 of OX387321.1, read as the reverse complement.
AGATGATAAAGATTTGTTGTGTTGATTACTAAGCCATTAATAAGGTAACCTTATTCGTAATACTCGTACTGTATTACGAATAAGGTTTTTATCACAGTAATTACTAAATGGTAGCAACACGTAGCACTGGCAATCGCAATCAATTCTAACACCTGAGCAATCTAGCCTTCAGACTTCACACTAAAGAAATAGAGTAACGAATGAAATCTCTCTCAAATACGCCTTCGCACTACTAATACTATTTCGAACCTTTTCGGTGTAGTTTCCAGCTTGTGAAAAATTTTCTTTGTGCCTCCTGGGGCTTTGGCCCAGAGGAAATCCACCAATAGGTAGCCAATCCGAAATTGAGATGTGTTCTCACCAAAATGTGCTTTGTGAAAACTTTACAACTATTCTGCTTTTGTACTGCGATAGCGACATCCGGGCCCCCGAATTGAATTTGGGAGGGAAAGAGCCAATTTGGATAGAAAAAGCCGCTTTCAGTTGCCGTTTGGGATGGAGGTAGATTTGTTCAGTCAATACGGGGAGAGGTATGCGGAGGTGTGTATGTGAATCGTTTTAAGCCTGCAAATAAAAACATTCAGCGGAGGAGAAAATAAATTGTCTCTTTAGAAGTGTAAATAGGTGAATATAGACATAATGTCTACTACTAAAACAGTAATTCCATTTCCAGTATTTAATGTTACCAGTTATGAGAGTATCCTGAGCCCAGTAGTGGGTTATTAATTACTGTTAACGATAGTAAATCCTTACAACGTTTTAAGATTAATATAGGTATAGTTATTGGATTAAATATTGTCATTTTTTATTTACTACCAAAGAAAGTTCGGTTGCCAACTGCCAGTCTTATACTAGCATTACCTTGCACCCTGCAACGCTACAATGAACACTATATAAAATAATTAAAATCAATTACAATTTGGCAGTCTTATTGCCAGACAACCAGTCGCATAGAGAGAACTAAGACCATACCAAAACCATTTAAACAAATAAAAATAATGTCAGGGTAACATCTATATACACTATAATGACTTGTCCTTACTGACTGATTCATCATCGCCGAGCCGAAACTGCTGAAGCTAATTAGATGAAGTTCAGACTGTAGGTTTATTGAGTGACGTAACCAGCCACTAACACAGGATTTTACGGAAATCATGCCCTAAGGGGGTCAAATAAGGGGTGGAATTTTGTATTAAATTCCATCAGTTTTCAAGTAAAAGATATAAAAATTGGTATTTGGCTTATTGAAAAGATATAAAGAATGACTACAAATCATCTATAAAAGAAAGAGGATTAAGATATTAACTCGTTTTTTTCCACACCCATTGCTATTTATTTACATACAGATGTGACTGTTATATAACCGCACCTATTGTCATATTTGATAGCCCCTACCTAATGGAGTGTCAAGCACAGGCTCCATTGTTTTGCGGTATAATACACATGCCACATGAAATTACCTGTCTTTCATACCTAGAGCTGTGACACATTATAAATTACTGTGCAACAAAGGATTGGTTACAATTGTCCGGTGAAATTAGAGCTGTACTATCTCGACGTTCGGAATAAATGCTTATAGCAATAGAGGTGATTATAAGAGTATTAAAAAATAAATAAATCCATATATAACCAATCTACAAAACTGGCATTCTGGAGATCATTGGGAACTTTTGTCTGGCTGAGATGATGATGAAAAATAAATAAGATTTTTTCTATGCCGTTTAAGACAGGTCTTGACCTAGATCTCGCCTGATGGTGAGCGTAGATGAGGTCTACGGTGAAGCGAGCTGCTCAAGAAGATGCCTATTAACTCTCGTCTTGAAGGCATTCAGGTCATAAGTTTTTGGGAACGCAGACGATGGCAGAGAATTCCACTCCTAGCCAGTGCGCAGTAAAAATTATGACATGAAGCGCTTAGTGCGACATAGTGGAACTTCTACTAGGTGGGGATGATATGTTGCATTACGTCTGGAGGTTCGGTGGTAAAAGGGCGACAGTGGTATGAGCTCGAAAAGCTCTCCGGCACACTCTCCTTAGTAAAGTCGGTAAAAGACACACAGGCAGGGGACACGACGCCGGTGTGCGAGCCTGGTAAGTCTGGCCTCGACAAGCACGTCATCACCGATGAGCCTTATAGCTCTGCGTTCCACCGAGTCGAGTGCGGCCACCTGGTATTTGGCAGATCCCTCCCAAAGGTGACTGCAGTATTCCATACACGATCAGACTTGAGCCTTGTACAGGCTAAGGATCTGATCTGGTGTGAAATACTGCCGCACCTTGTTCAGGATGCCCAACTTTTTTGTTGCAGTCTGAGCTTTGGACTCAATGGTTGAGCCGAAGTTGAGAGTTGCAGTCAACTGCATGCCTAACAGCTCTAGTGTGCCCTTGATTGGGACGACAGACGTACCTCGGAAAGTAGGAGTCAGATGAAATGGACTCCATTTGGTGGAGAATAGATACGCTTGTGTTTTGGAGGCGTTGAAACGGACCAGGTTGTCGTCCCCCCAATTGGAGACGAGGTATAAGGTCTCGTCTGCTCGCTCAACCATGGCCTCTCTTAGAGAGTGAATGTTTCTCTCTCTGGCTCCCGCAGCCGGAATGTATCTTTCTGCAACAGTACTATCGTCTGCGTACCCAATTATACCTAGTTGAAGCAGGTCGTTGATGTGAAGCAGAAAAAGAGTTGCCGAAAGTACAGACCCTTGAGGAACTCCGGTGTCGATAGCCATGAAGTCAGAGGAGCAGCTATCAATGACTACTCTGATCGACCGTTCACTCAAAAAGTATGTGATCCAATTGCAGAAGTCAGTAGGGATGCCGTACCTACGCGGGAAGTTTGCTAAACAGACTTTAATGCCAAACCCTGTCAAAAGCCTTCGAGATGTCTAAAGACACGGCAAGGGCTTCGCCGTGTTTCTCGATGGCTTTGCCCCAACAGTGTGTGACGTACACTAGGAGGTCCCCAATAGACCGTCCATGGCGGAAGCCGTACTGATGATCGCTAAGGAGATCGTTGTGCTCTAGGTACGTCAGCAGTTTGTGGTTTAGGACCTTTTCCATAACTTTGCAGATTATGGAGGTTAAGGCGATCGTTCTGTAGTTTGCAGGATCAGCACGACTACCCTTCATGGGAACAGGTTGTACATTAGCTGGCATCCATTATTTTGGCACCACTCCCTGCTTTAGAGAGAGGCGATACAAGCGCGTCAAAATAGGAGACAACTCAGGTGCACAATTTCTCAAAACCCTACCTGATATTCCATCTGGACCACTGGTCTTATTGACGTCGAGATTTCGGACTACTATACGAACCTCTTTGTTGTGAATAGTGATGTCCGACATGTAAGAGTCACGGTGAGGTATGCTGGTGGTGATTTAGAGCTCGAATCAAGACGCGAGTTACTCGCGAAGAGGGATATAAACAAGTTCGCCTTCTCTAACGCGGCGTGGGCCAATGTCCCATCTGGTTTGAGCATGGGAGGAAGTAAAAGACGGCAGAAGTTGGTTTCGATCGATTTGGACAGGGACCAAAGTTTGCTACCTTGTGGGTAGGACGCCAACTCGGCCCCAATACGACCAACATGATCGAAACGTGCCTTTCTTAACACCCGGTTCCAGAATTTGGCGGCAGAGTTAAAGGTTCTCTTCATTGCGTGGATACTGCCGTCCCTGCGTTTGAAACCGCGAGCCTGGGCCCAGGCTTGGTACGCTGCCTCCTTCAGCGCTTCAGCGTGAGCGCAGTCAGCATTGAACCATAAAAGAGAAAAAAGAGCATATAGATACGGATTTCACCAGACAGTGGTCAAAAGATTCCAGCTGAGCCGATACCGATACTGAGTGTCTGTCTGGATCAGTTGTCAGCAGAAGATCTAGGCAATTGGGTGTGTGGCCATCAACATTAGGTATGCGGGTTGCTTGGTTCACCAGCTGGGAGAGATTTTGCGATAACGCTAATTTGCGCGCTTCTTTTTCAGCGTGGTCAGTTTTCTGGAACGGGAATAGCTAATCGCTATGGTGAGCGTTGAAGTCCCCCAGAAAAACAAGCTCCGCAGTGTGATACCTTCGTTGGGCCAGATCAGCTGCCTTAGTGAGGTCGTCAAACAACCGAGTCGTCTCCTGATCTTTGCTGTGCGACCGATATACACCGACATAGAGAGTTTTCTCTATACCGGTGTCTACCAGCAACCATAGTGTAGATAAACCTGAAACCTCCTAGCTGGTGAGACGTCGACAGCACACGTCATCGCGGACATGCGCACAGATATCAACTTGCTTCTTGAACTTATACTCAAGCGAGTAGCCGGGATACTTAAGGTAGGCTAAATCCAACGGTTTCGCTATCTTCGTCTTAGTAAGAAAGAGTAAGTGTGGCTTTTCGGTCTCGAGATGGTAGTGGACCGGTCAGAGGTTTGAGTGCAGACCTCGGATATTAGTGAGGTACACTTTGATTGGGAGGAAGAGCAGCCGTTGTACACACTTACTTTTTTAAACTTTCTGCTTCATATTGAGGTGAGGTGGTTTTGCTGGGGTATTAAAAGCCAGCGAGGCGCAGTTTGATTACCAAAAACGGCACTCGTTATCTTCAATGTACTAATGAAAAACTCATGTGGAGACCGCGGGGACGCCCGTGCCCCCCTGGGAATGCCCCCTGCCCCTTTACGCGCTTCTTAAACGAGTAAATAGACGTAGACTCCGAATACTGGAACGAATAGGATAAGAAGTCGGTTTTATGGGAAGGCATATTGGCATTGCGGAGGAGGTGTGAGCGACAAGGAACATTAGAAGTATGGGAAAGGCGAACCGCTTTTTCAGGTAAGAATGGTAGGAAGGGTTGAAAATTATATTAAAAAGAAGGCATAGTATTCTAGTATTTCTGCGTAAACGAATTGGGAGGTGATTTGTATTATTATCAAAAAAAATACTTTACTTGTAATGTAATTTAGCAGAAGTAACAGCAGCGGTCTCCGGCAACAAGAATAAATGCGAAAGAATTCTTAGAAAACAAAACACACTCAGAAAGTACTTAACGTTCAAAGTAACAAACGAAGGTGCATTCTTTTCGAAAGAACAAATGAAGGCGCATTTTACAGTCTGTGAAACAATAACCGAACGGCGAGCCGCGATTTATCAAGGCCAGCGAACACCACGACGGCAATAAATCTATTATGTTCACAAGTCGGTGAGAAACTTGTAAACGGTTGACATTATCGCTAACAAAGTTCAGGAACGACATTGATTTGTGGCTGTCCAACCCTCCGAGTTAGCCAACATCTATGATTTTATTCCTTTGGGTGTGATTCGGCTGCAATGCGTAATTGTTATGATGATAGCTTCGCCACCCAACTCAACATTAAGTTGTATTGAAAGTTAGTTGTAAATATAGTCTTTATACTGTCCCACTGTAATATGTATAAGGTCGGATTCTAAACAAACTATTATCAGACCCGACAGGCTTGAAAACGGAATACACTAACTTCACTAGAAACAGCTCATAATTACTCAACCTATTATCCATACTACAAAAGTAGCTAAACATTTTACTACCGTGTCATAATAACAATAATACCATCGTTAGAGGTTGACATAGCGCCTATTCGATTCATTAGTTGCTTTGACAAAGTAGGTACTAGACTGTTGAGCTACTTCTATCGCTGACTGAACGTGTGTGAAAGCCTAAGATCAGCAGCGGGATGTTTATACAAAGACACTTTACAAAAAATATATATATAAACTTTTCCAGGAATCTAATAAAATGATATTAGTTACAGTAGTAAAACAAAATTATTCTAAAACTTCTCATCAAAGCTAAGCTAATATTTATTATAATTAAATTTCTTAAAATAGGATGGCACTTTACAAGTTCAACAGCCTATGGAGCTGAGTCGGGTGGAAAGGGGGACGCGACAAAATGCTGAGTATTCGGTTGGAATAAGATATTTTAATTAATGGAATCAGGCGTTATTTTGCGGAAATCCATAGTACAAAAAAATGTAATTTAAATAATATGTAGTGTTAATTCCAGGAGAAAAGGAGGAGGAACATGGAGGAGTATCTCCTGCATGTGCATACTTTTTGCGGGCGGGAGGGCGGTGCATGCGTACTGCATCCAAGCTGTATAAACGAGTGAGTTAGCGGAATTAACACTACACATTATTTAAATTACATTTTTTTGTAAGATATTTTAATTTATATCTAAGACTATGAATCAAACAGCAAGACACACCTGACACAGTGACAAATTTAAGCTTAAATATTTATAAAAAATTAAATGCATACCCAACCCATTATTAAATAGCACTTAAAAATAAAAAGTTAGATTTAAGCTTCCTTCTATAAAGCTTTTTTATTTCATTTTCAACACATTTTCTATTTGTATCGTTTTGGGCTTAGTGGAAGCGCCCGTGAACCTGAATTACTGAATAACTGGCTATCTAACTGTTGGAACAACAACCATAAACATGACTCTTCCTTCCATGGTTTGTTTTGTTTGCATTTTTGAATGTAAACCCACATTCTCACTAATTGCAGAGGATAATTAACAGTGGTTAACACGTACGGTCTGCGAGTGCTAAGGTTAAGCAACTCTTGCAAGGGCCGGCCATTGGATGGGTGACCAAAAATGTATCATCTCGAACTCCTCCGTGCTTCGGAAGGCACGTAAAGCCGTTAGTAACGGCTGCATTAGCAGTCGATAACAACCACCAATCCGCACTGGGCCCGCGTGGTGGTTAATGGCCCGTTCTCCCTATCCATCCATAGGGAAGGCTCGTGCCCCAGCAGTGTGAACATAAAATGAGCTGATGATGATTGACATAAAGCTCGTCAGTTTTAGGTTTAAAATTAATTTGATAATGTCTCTTGTTTCAGAAAAAAAATAAATCTTTTTCGGACAACCATGCCAATTTAGACCATCGCCATTTCCACTCTAAAGCTACGCCAGTTAATTATGACTAACGTTTGGTACTCAAGACATAAATAAAACCATCTGATTCTGACATTACTGAAGTCTAAATCATATCCTTTGAATCGCGGAGCGCAGAAATAAATCAATGTGAACACATGGAGGCGGCGCGTCCTAATGAAGCCCGCTTTCAAAAGATTGTCCACCGCAGTTAGCAGAGATAAAAGCTTGGGAATGCTATTTTTGAACAAGTGAACAATAATTCTTGCTATGATATCAATTTTCAAACGTTTTTGAAGGCACAGGTGACTTTGACCTTGAATATCCTCGAACTGTACTCTCTTTGGGTGGCACGAACGGCAATCTCGCCCTATCCTCAACATGCGACTACACATTAACATGATCAGGGACCTGAAAACCCCTTTTATTTGATTAAGCCGATTGTTAGGGAAACTCTATCAATACAGTAAGCATTTCGTCACTTCCTGCATCGAAAGGCTAACCAAATTGATAAAGTTAATTAGGGTAAGCACTAACCGCATCCAAAAACCCTGTTGAGACTAACCCTACAAAAAGGGTTTTAACGCGCACAAGCAATTCAGCAGCTTCTACGTGCAATGCATTAGACTTATTATTTATTGCATTACCGTTTACGTCTCCTATCGACGCCGCCGTCGTCGAATCAATGCCGCGATCCAAACTTAAATACCGGTATGTTAGTAAAATTCACCAAAATGCGCGAAAACGCTAAAGCACACGTAAACGGTAATGCTATAATAAGTCTAATGCATTGCACGTAGAAGCTTGAATTGCTTGTGCGCGTAAAACCCCATTTATAGGGTTAGCTACAACAGGGTTTTTGGATGCGGTTAGTGTTTACCCTAATTAACTGTATCAATTTGGTAAGCCTTTCGATGCAGTAAGTCGAGGAAATGCTTACTGTATTGATAGGGTTAGTGAAAACAAGTCTATGAATTACCCAATCAAAAACCCATTATATGGAAAGCAGTTCCGGTCCCTGCACATGATACACTCGCTTAGACCTAAGACACCGTACTCGTAGAATAAGGGTATGAAGAACCGGTTCTCACGCGCTCTATGCCAGGTACAACATAAAAATAATGACCTGGTTTTTTACATGTTGAGGCACCCGAGGTGCGGGTTCGAATTCTGCTCCTGGACTTTTTCCAACACTTTTACTGAATTGTTAATAATAAGAAATAAATATTTATAGTATTTTCTAGCATTTTTTATCATTTTTCATTTTCTTTATAGGATCTATTTATTTTAAAATCACCGGAGACATTATAAGAAATCGCAAACATTGTATACAAAAATAGCGCAATCATAAACTCGACGTAAACAGATCGTCTCAGTACCTGTACCATATTTAAATGGAATATGATATCCTCTGCATTTGACAGTTAAGGATGCAACAAATAAAGGAAGAAATATTACATCCAGCTTCCAGAAAACATTATGCTTTACCAATCGTTATCTGAACAAAACACTTTACACAAATCTATTTTTGATACTACTCTATTCGTTCTTAACGATTCAACTAAGATATCCGTTACAAATAATAAGAAATAAATCAAAATGATCATTGTGGAGGCGTACTAATGAGGCTTGCTTTCACAAGATTGTCCATCGCAGTTAGCCGAGATTAAAGCTCTGAAGTCCAGGAATAGCGCAATTATAAACTCGACGTAAACGAACCGTGCCACGTATATCACATTTAAATGTAATATGATATTTTGAGATCTCGGCATTTGACAGTGGGATATAATAGGAAACAAAAGAAATAAGAAACTACATTTCATATGACTGAGGGAAGCCGTATTGCTATATTTGCCTCTTGGGGAAAATTAAGAGTCGTGTTTGCAGTTTTGTTTTATTAACGTGTTTTGTCGAATATTAATGTGTAATAATGATGGATGAATCGTACGTGGCAAATTAAATAAAACAATGCACCGTCACTTGTCAAATTCTCACAAAAATCTGCGTAAGATCTCAATAAAGTACTCCCTTCGATCTATAATTGATCGAAGAGTACCCTTCATTTTTAAGACTGACGTCAGCTATAAATTCTTCTCTATTTTTATGTTTTTAACGAGTTGTATAACGCTATCTCTGACTTCAATAACTTCTTCAATCAACAACACAATTATCATTACATACATCGTAATTTCAATTAACAGCTGAGACTAACAGCATTTTCAGACAGAGCCACTGCCAATCTTCTACCATCAGCTTTCCTAGAACTTTAACACTGACGTCATCTTTATTTAAGGCATGTACTGTTTCAATTAATACTCACATTAGTTCGTTTTATCTCATTGCCATTGTTGATTCAGTAATTCCATGGCCCGACGCAGATTTATCTGTGTTATCCGTATTTGTGCTGTTTTAAATCGCCGTATCTCACGTCAAATTGTCCGTTGTCCTGTATGCTTGAAATTCAGATTTATTGTCCCCTTAGTTTCGATGTTAATTCCAGTGCTTTCTGAAATTGCTCGTCGTATATTTAAGTGTTGCAAGTAAGCTGGTATAATTTCAATAAATCTTACTGGTAACGGTCGTAGGAGCTGTATTGCGGACGTGAGACGGCTGTGCAAACACACAAGCATTTGATGGTGGCTCATTGTGTAAATTAAGGTTTTGATGGGATTCTAGTGAAATATGGGCGTTAGTGTTTATTAGGGAATGTTAATGACCGTTTTTGTTTGTTATTGTTTAAAGGGAACGTTCGTTTTCGTTGGAACAGAACACACGATTACTTTTAATTTACTTCTTGTTGTTGATGGACGAGTGTTACTACGATAATTATATACCTACGATATTTATATAGAAATTAAATATTGTTTTGGGATTCAGCCTCGTTTATCTACATATTATTTTAGCTTGATGTTTCGAATAACTTGCAGGGTAGGTACTTAGCCACAGAGATGTCCTCACAAGGATTACAAGCAAATTTTAATAAAATACACCTATCAAAAGTGTTTTATTGCGATGTACACTCAACACACGCCTGCTGATATGCAGGCGTGTGTTGTGGGGTGTACTAACATAAACTGTCAAATTTCTTCAATAGACTTTGAACTGTATGTCTAAGGCATATGGTTGAACATTTATTGAAGACATTTTACAGTTTTTGATAGGTTGATGTGCAGGCGTCTGTACCTAATTGGGTAGTACTCCCCCGTACTAATAAACAAAGTTTAAACTTGGAGTAGTTACTCCGTGTTTTGTTCCCGTCATGTAAACATCATTTCATAATAGAGTAAAAGAGACAAAACACGGAGTAACTACTCCAAGCTTACACTTTAATATTAACTAAGTTTAAGATATCTACATCACTTGAAGTTGAAACACACAAAATTAGCTTAGATTATAGTATATACTTAGCTACAAGAAGGCTAGAACCTGCCCCCCGACCGCCTAACCGATCGCTTTGACTACGCGTATAGTTTATGACGTCATCTTGCCACCTCGCACCGCCTATGAAAGCAATATCAAAAGCTAAAGGCTTAGCTTATTATTGGCTTAGCTTTCGATATTGCTTTCATAGGCGGCACGAAACGACAAGATGACGTTATAAGCCACTCACGAAGTCAAAGCGATCGGTTAGGCGGTCGGGCCCCTGGCTAGGAAAGGCTTATCAAGTGTGGACTTATTGCTCTACAACACAAGTATTTTATATCTCAATTTTGTACGGTGTAATTACGACTAACTACAATATTATTTTTCGGAAGATAATAAAATCATTCCTAAAGCATTATTGTGACAACCATTGAACTGACAAGCAACAATCATTAGAAATATCAAATGTGCAAGTTTGTGATTTCAGTAGTTCCGCGAATGGCATACATAAAAGGTTTATTCTCCACGTTCCTCGATTTGTATCCAACGTTTGATCTTTTATAGCACACTTAATATGTTTAGTTTATCTTGTACACGCGAATATGTCCCTTGCTGCAGCAATGGCCATTACGAATGACATTTACACCTGTTGCCTCACATCAATTGCAGCTATTGAGATGTCTTTGAGCATTAAATAAATTTGTGGTAGCACTAGCTAAACTATAATATACTGATGCACGTTTTTACTAACGACCCAAAGTTTTAGGTGACAACTGATTCATTTAGGTGACAGTTGCTGCGTATAACTGTCACCTAACGTAAGGAGTCACCTAAAACTTAAGGCTCGTCAGAAAACGGTTTACTCCGACGACTGTTACCTAACATGGCTTAGGAGTCACCTAAAACTTTTGGATCGTTCGTAAATAAAATGGATAAGACAGATGTGAGCTTAGACATTACGTTTATTTTTAAATGATTTATTAGCATTGACACTGCTCTGATTGACAAATTTTTAACATCATACTTAAAATGGCACTTTTTTAATTTACGCCGATTGAACCAGAGAGGAAGAAGAAATTGTTATTAAGACAATAAAATGATTTCGTTATGGTAGTCGTTCAAACCCACCAATCCGCATTGAACCAGAGTAGTTGGTTACGGCCTAACCTTCTCTTATAATAAATAAATAAATAAATAAACTTTCCTACACTCACACCAATTATCTAGCCCAAGAGAAGCTTCGTTATGAAACTCGTTAAATGGTTACTAGACAACGGATAAACATACTTAAAATACTTAAATACATACTTATTATACATAAAAAACACCCAGACTCGAGACAATTTAGAAAAACAATAATTTCTAAATTGACCCGACCGGGGATCGAACCTGGGACCTCAGAGATGGCGACACCATAAAAACCGGTGTACAAACCACTCGACCAAGGAGGTTGTCTATAATAAAAAATAATATCATACTTTAAATCTTGTTATTTATTCATAACATTCCAAACATACTGAAATTCTTATGGCTGTTAAGAATTTCTCAAATTACTGTTAAGTCATTTGGGAAATTGGGACAACTTACCTATCAAGGATTAATCTGTGAAAACTTAATTAAGCGTTTAACGTTTCCGTAAGTCAAACACGTACGGAGTTACTGACTTGAATGCCAACTTGAACGGCTCGGTGTTGAGACATCAAGTTTGCGATAAGAATAGCTTTTACATTCTCCAGGGATTCCATGAAATACTTTTTGGGTAAAAAATTTACGAACGTTCTGATATTAAATAACCAATTAAGAGTTTGTATAAAATGTTTACGCTGAAAATGAAAATTGAAAATATACATACATATAGCTATAACGCCTCGGTGGCCGAGTGGCAGAGCGCTTGGCCTGATACCTGAAGGTCCTGGGTTCAATTCTCAGGTCGGGCATAATGTATTTCGGATTTTTCGATGCATAGCCCGGGTTTGTGATCACCAACCCGCATTTGGCAAGCGTGGTGATTAAGCCATTACCCATCAATTGTAGCGATTACTTGATTTCAATGATGGAGGCCTTTGCCCAGCAGTGGGACAGTTATAGGCAATATTAAGATAGGATGTTGATGCCGTAGTTGTCGACTTTGAATAGGGCTCCTTTGGCTTACAGAGTAAGAGTAGAGAGTGTTAATTAATTTCGGCGAGTTGGATTCAGCCACGATAGCAAAGTTGGTAGTGCACCAGACCCGGCATGCCGGGTCAGGTGCACTACCCGCACCCCAAGACATGTCTTGGGGTGCGGGTTCCAACCCGCTCGTGTATTTTTTTTTAAGTACTTTGTCTTTTTTCAATTTGTTATTTGTTCGCAACAAAATTTGCGTAAAATTATATGTAAATAATCATACATTTTTATTATTTTTAAACAACGGGAAATCACTTGGGTCAATTTCTCATACTATAGTTACCTAGTGATGAGAAAGCTAAAAATGTATGTTGAAGTTTATTACAACCGAGACCTTTCTCCACTACGGAACTAGCTTTCTTCAGTTTTCTAATCAAAGAGCCCAAATACGGGAAATAATTTTGTTTTGTATTTGGTAGGTAGAATGTTGAAAGGCCGTCTGGCTAGATACAAACATTTATGTTAGTCTATCATAATAACAACATTGTTATAACCTAGCATTCATTGTGTTCCGACAGTTAGTAGATAGCCATTTCCTAAGTGGTTGACGCTTCCGGATGAAGTGCGCTCAATCTTTGCCAGTAAACATCGGGTAAGATTTTTTTTTTTGAGAGAGATTTCTGATTGGCTCAAATGGCATTTTCAGCGTCACTAGGCTTTTTTGGGGGCGGCGAGGTACGTAAAGGGTACCTCAAGCCGTGTGAAACGAATCACCTTCGGAGGTTTTCTAGAGGGAACTGCATCACACACTTAAAAGTGCGTGTCCCCGTGCTCTACTAGATTCTCTGAAGGGTTCGGATCGGATCGGGGAGCGGAACTACCCGAGGGCGCCTCTAAAGGCTCGGACCTCGGAGAAGGAGAGAAGCACCCAGGTAGATGTCTGTACCTGGTAGATATATTCAAATTCAAATTCATTTATTTCTAAGAAAATGGTAAATTTAAGCTCTTAAACACTTATGAAGGCCTCATATTCTACCGTTCTCAAACGGTGTAGAAATTTAAAAATTGTAGTTTATAAACTTACATTAAATAAAAACATTAGTAACACATTAAAATCACAATCAAAAACAGAAAAAAATACAACCATTCATCAATCAATAATAATAGAATATAAAATTAGGTAAACATTTTGATAATAATACATTAATAAATTGATAATAATAATTATAATTACATTCATGTCATATTTAAATACTCATTAATCGAATAGAAACACATGTCTAGTAACCACTTAAATAGGATAGGTTTAAACTTGCACAAATTCATTACCCTAATATCTTGTGGTGATTTATTATAAATTTTGACAGCCATGCAAAATGAGTTTCTGCCAACAAGGTGTAACCTCCGCGGTGGGACATACAGTTTAGTTGGGTCCCTACTGCCGCTTTTTTTCTGTACATTATCATGTAAGGGAAATATGTCAGGATATTTTTTGACAAAAACGCAGATTTCAAAAATATATAAACAAGGCAGTGGCAAAATCCTTAACATCTGAAACAAAGGCTTACAGTGTGCCAAATATTCAGCACCAACTAATGCTCGCACACATTTTTTCTGAGCTATTAAGGCTCTATTCATGTCAACCGAGTTGCCCCACACAACCAATCCATATCGTAAAACGGATGAGACGTAGCCATTATAAGCAGACAGAGCGGCGTTTTTTGATGCTACTTGCCTTAATCTGCGTAACGCGTACACAAATCTATCCAATCTAGTACAAACCTTTTCTATATGTTTCTTCCAGTTGAGAGATTCATCTAATGTAAAGCCAAAGAAAACAGAAGACTCTTCTTGTTTCAATACATCATCATTATGTTTGATAGTAATTTCCTTTTGTACACTGTTACAAGTTTTAAATTTACATATTTTATAGACCGCGTGTGAACTGGTTCTTCGTACCCTTGTTCTACGAGAACGGTGTCTTGGGCCTAAACTTCTGTAATATGTAGTGGCATTTAGAGGATCGGGCGGGGGGGGGGATCTGGCGGGGGGATCGGGAGTTATAATAGATAAAACGCACCTGCACGTTACAACCAGTTACAACGGAGGAACGGATCAACGTGATATTTAGCACAAATATAGTCGGAGAGCCCGCGAGAACCGCAGGCTACATTATATCACTGTCAAATAAATAAATACTATAACAGTGTATCTATTTTCTTAATGTATCTCGGCAAACTTCGTGTTTCGGCTGTTGTCGGATTTTTACCAGATAAAGAGTAAAATAGAGCTGCTACTACTCTTTTTACTCTGTCTGTGTGTTACGTAATCACGCCTAAAGCTACTGAACCTATTTAAATTAAATTTGGTACAGAGATATTCTAGAGCCTGAGAAAGGACATAGGCTACTTTTTATTGCGAAAAAAGGGCTGTAAGGGGTTGAAATAGAGGATAAATGTTTGTATGGGCATTACGTCATTTTTGAAGCTAGAAGCTTGAAACTTATTTTTTAGGTTTTTGATTGGATATATGTAAATGTATACGACATTCAAAGTTTGTAAAAATTTTACCTTAAAGGGGGTAAAAATAGAAGGTGAAAGTTTTTGTGTGATGATGTCCGTTGGCAAAAAAGCTTACGGCCCAGAAAATAAAAATACAGAAGAAATATACAGAATTACGGAGTCATTACAAAATGTAAAACTGAAATTTCACATTTTGTAATGACTGTATGTATGTGTTTTATTAGCAAAATAATTAGTCTGTAAAATTAAAAATGCTGCCGAAAGTCACGATTCCATGCGGACGAAGTCGCGGGCACAGCTAGTTTTAAAAAAACGGAAAATATAATATTGTGGCATACGTAAATTATTTACGATTTATAGTTTAACTGCTCTTTAATTCAAACTAAAATCAAAACAGATCAACAAAAAGTACGTTGTTCCGAATTCAAATTATTATACTTGATAAATCTAACAATTAATGGACATGGAAATTAATATCGGGTGTATTCGGAAAAGCAATGATTACCGAGAGGCATTAAGAAAAAATAAGCCCTGTACAATGTTATAATGAAGACGCGGACATCAAGAGAAACAAATAAGGGTGCAAAACAAAAGAAATCAAAAAGATTTCAAAGTCTGATTTTAATTTCCTAACTGCATGCAAGCTTAGTGCCCCTGAGATACTGCATATCGCTTTTTCCACCGTGCTAATGGTCTCGTGTAATTGCATGCGGCAATATTAATAAAAAAACTATTTTCGGAGGCACATTCATTAAAAGGTTCTGTTCATAGTGGCATTCACTGATAGTACGGACTCGAATTGTAAATGCTAAGCGCCGATAAGTGTTGGTTTATATAAAGATTATGCAGATGTTAGCTTTGTAATACAGCATATTTATATGTGTATATTGGAATGTACATTTGGGTAAGTAGCTAGAACGGAATGCCATTTCTGGCGTTATTTACATGTGTATATTGTAATGCATATTTACATAAGTAGCTAGAATGAAATGAAATGCTTTTATAAATCCTATTAATATTATAAACGCGAAAGTTTGTTTGGATGTTTGTTACTCTTTCACGTAAAAACGACTGTATAGATTTGGATGAAATTCGGCATACAGATAGTTTATAACTGGGAATAACAGATAGGATACTTTTTATCCCGATATTCCCACGGGAACGGGAACCACGCGGGTGAAACCGCGAGCGGCCACTAGTCTACAATAAAGCAAGTTAAATAACATTAATTTATCAATCAATTTGTTAATTTCCTTTTGTAATATATAAATACTAGCTGACCGGCGGACTTCGTACCACTTTGACAGTTTCCATGACAACAAAACAAACAAATCATTCGTCCGCATAAGAACACCCGTATCCCATGATGGACCCCTATATAGCAGCGCCACCTACCGAGTCCAATTGTAAATCTGAACCATTCTCGAACCTACTTGAACACACACACAAAATTTAATCCAAATCGGTCTAGCTGTTTAGAAGGAGTTCAATAACATACACACACTTAAGATTTATATATATAAAGATGTCAAAATTATAAGTAGATAGTCTCTCTTGGAGCTGTACGGTTGCGAATTACGGTAACGAAGTGTTATTATATTCTTTGTTGCACAAAAAACACACATACAGAAAACTTGGAGAAGGTGGACTTATCTCTAAAAGAGATCTCTTCCAGCTATCCTAAGATGGAATGGTAGTATCATGTTTAAAAGGAAGCGACAAAAGTGCAAACAAAAATATCTCAAATAAAAACAACAATATTAGGTACAATACATATACAATACATGTACTACAATAGTATTAAAAACATAAACATACATAATAATACTAAAATATGCCTGCCTGATAATTTATAATAATAATAATATACAATAATAATAAGTGTTTACGATTCTTTAGCTTTCACAATATTAGTATTATGGTAAAAATAATGTAGGATTTGATTTTATTTATAGATAGAGGAGTTATCCTGAAGATGAGAAACTTTCAAAGACCAAATTAAAATGTCTCGATCGATTCCGTGCTATGGAGCCTTCCACGTTAAGCCTTTGATCTCGGTTGTATTTCTCGGTAGTTCAATTGCTGTCATTGATTAGTCATTACTAAGATTTATATCTGAGACAAGTAGTCTTAATCAAGTCTTTAAAATAACTTTGTAACATCTGAACTTTAAGTAAAACAAACCGACCAATAGGGTGTCCCGACGATAACAACCAATTAGAAGTTGCTAATATCCTTTAGAACGATTAATACAGATAAGTGTGAAAGACTATGCTCTTTATTCGATGCATAGGCCAAGTAATGGGTGAAAGTAAATTAGCAGGAACAAAATTAGTTTGATTTGTTGGTCACTTCAAATAGTAGTTTATGCAACTGTCATATAATGAAGGGTATTAAAACACGAGTGTGAGTTTATGAAACGAGCGCAGCGAGTTTCATAATAGTAACGAGTGTTTTAATACCCGTGTTATATGCAGTTGCATACACTACTTTATCTTCACTAATACAATTAGTCAAACAACAAGAGTAAAAGCTGACAATAGTTTATTTATAATAATTGTTCAAATTTTGGATGGTACAATTTTGACAATCAGGAGCGAGCGCGCGCTGTTCTTTTTTTATTTAATTGGCACAAGATCTTACCAAAGCGTTTTGTGTATGTAAGTTTAGTAGTTTCGACGAAGTTTTCACGTATAACCCAACTGTTTTCAAAAGCCAGCCTAATATCAAAATTTTATACAACTTGTATGAGGATTTTGACATAAGGCTCGCCAGGTTAATTGGTCGCGTTTTATTGATGTTATAATGAGATTTTACGATATCGATGTGGATATTATAACATCATGTGAAATTGCTTAAATTGAGTGTTTTGTTGTCTGCGCTATAACAGTAGTAATTATAAGTCAAGTATTGGAAACATAAGTAGAATGTTACAACATTAGTGTAGATAAAATATTTTATCGACTCTTTTATTTTTGCACATTGATATTTCTTTTGAAATATTTTTTTATTTCACTATGGAAGAAAAAGAAAAGCTTATTATTAATACTAGCAATGTAGCTATTAAATTTAATATATCTAGTAAGTAAGTAGTTATTATATATAAAATCGTACTGCTGTATAATATTTAGGTTAATTACTAACTTACTTTATATTATAAATTGAATAAAGTATAAAGTTGAAAATCTTCAATACTAAAAATCGGAAACAGACTTTGCCCAACATGCATTTAACCCAGATCCAGATATGGGTCGGAGCAGTCAAGCGGTCGTTTACCGAGGCGCTTCTTTAAAAATTAAATACAATACTATAAATTAAATGATTTTAAAGTTAGTATGGGGTCTAAAATGTTGTTTAGTAAAAAACAGCTTTTTAATAAAACTACGGTCGAATTGCGACCACTGGGCGACCTCTAGTATTAATAAATAATATAGTCGTCATCAGCTCATTATGTGTCCCCACTGCTTAGGCACGAGTTTCCCTTTGGATGAACGGGATGGGAGAACGGGCTATAGCCCACCAAACAGGCCCAGTGCGGATTGGTGATTGAATCACGAAGGAGCTCGAAATGATATATTTTTGGTTTGGACCGGCCTTTGGGAAAGTTGCTTAACCTGAACAACGACATACTGGGCGCGTTAACCACTGCGCAATCGAGCTCCTCACAAATAGGTACTTCAGAAAAACAAAATTATATTACAGAAAGTTTACTAAATATCAGCATTTAATTGGCACTGAGTCTCCGCGACTACAATAGTGGGTCGCGAACACTAACTCCATTACTTGCATTGCTCCTGAAGTTCAAGAACTTTCTGAATACAGTTTCTAGTTAATTTCGCTGCATATAGACTGGGGGAGAATAGTCTTGGACGCTATTTTGTAGTAGCATTGTTAGGCCTCCGTTAGTTCAGACTATGTTTGTTGAAATAACCTTTAAGAGTTTGTCAAAAAATTTATTAAATCTTACGGATTTATTGATTGAACTATTAATTTTCCGTGAAGATCTTTATCGTTTTTAAATAAGTGAGTATTGGTTTTTTTTCAACACATAATTGCTACAATTATAACTAATGCCTTTGAACTAAAATTTAAGCTAACACTACACATTGAAACGAAACACTCATAACTAATCGACTTGTGTATCCTTTACGATTTATTTTATCCGAAAGTTTAGAACCAGACAAAGTCTATCCTGCACTTGAATTCTTAGTAGCCATTACGCATTTCAATCGGAAGTGTAGTATGTCGGCTTTCATCCATCTCCTGTAAGACTCATCATAATGGAGAAGTGTTTAGGCTGTTTTTATATTTGTTTTATATTGACTGTCATGTAGATTACAAACTGAGATAGAATGGTAGTAACTAGCTGGCCGTCAGGTAGACAGAGGCCCTCCTATTCCACGGGCCTAGGTGTGGGCCAGCTCCAGGAGCCCACATAGAAGTTGACGGACATAGGGCGAGGGTGGGGACCTCGATGCGCTATCTGGGCCTCACCCTTGACGGGCGGTGGCAGTTTGGGGAGCATTTTAAACAACTCGCCCCCGGCTGGTAGCCGCAGCCTCAGCGCTGAGCAAGATTCTCCCAAATCTGGGGGGTCCCAACTCCCGCATCGATGGCCTTGTGTGGTGCTTCTATATGGGAGGGGGCCCTGACCGCCAAAAATAAGGTTCATCCGCACAAAGCGCAGAGGATCGTGGCGGTCCGAGCCATCAGAGGGTACAGGACTATCTCCTTTGCTGCGGCCTGCGCCCTCGCAGGGACTCCGCCTTGGGAGCTGGAAGCAGGGGTCTTGGCAGCAAGCTTACGCCAAGCGGGTGGAGGCGAGGGTGCGTGACGAGCCTTTTTGTTTAGAGGAAGTGACAAGGGCCCGGCGAGTAGCGCGGGAGGCTCTCATCGAGAGGTGGGCGGAGTCCATGGAAAATGCTCAATATGGACTCCGCACACTAGAGGCGCTTCTAAAGGACTAGTTGGAGCGAAACCACGGTGTCCTCTCCTTCCGGCTTGTGCAGGTGCTGTCCGGTCATGAATGCTTCGGACAGTATAAAATCGCCAGGAAAGACCCAACCCCGGTGTGCCATGAGTGTGGTGCTGCGGAGGACACAGCTGATCACACCCTAGCGGTGTGTGGGGCGTAGGCTGCGCAGCGACATACACTGTTGGGCACTATCGGGGGTGATCTCTCCCTCTCCAGCGTAATAAAATCCATGCTGGACAGCGAGAGGTCGTGGACGGCCATGGCCTCCTTCTGTGAAGCGGTAATTTCACACAAGGAGGCCGCGGAAAGGGTCCGCGAGGAATCTATCCATGCGGACCTAATCCGACGCAGACGAAATGGGAGAAAGAGGCGGCAGTATGCCCGCTTTTTTCCCCCGCATTGAGGTGACGATCAGGGACGGGGAATCTCTGGCCGTCCACTAGCCTCAGGACGTCTGGAGCACGCTCAAACATCCTCGGGCGTGCTCTCTCTGGCGGGCCGCCGCTAGGGTGAACACTGGTGACTGCCTAACCGGTGACCCCAGTCATCCTAGCGGCACGTGAAGGGGATGTACAGTGGTTTTTAGTGGGTAGGCCCCTCCTCCTCCCGAATCCCTGTCGAGACCCTCGGGTCTGGGCAGGGGGGCGGGAGCTGAACGGGAAACCCCCACATAACCATCCGCGCCTCCCCGAGCGCGGTGGTACTCGGCCAACGACTTTTCCACTGTCAAAAAAAAAAGGCGGACTTAAAACAAGTCTTATCCACCAACCGAACCTAGTGTACTGAGTCCAAAAATCAAACCAGTGACTTAACCACTAGACCACAGAGGCTGTTAAACACTACACTATAGTATTTCTTATCATCATCATCAGCTCATTTTTTTATGTCCCTACTACTGGAGCACGAGCCTTCCCTATGGATGGATCGGGAGAACGGGCCATAAACCACCACGCGGGCCCACTGCGGGTTGGTAGTTGTTAACGACTGCTGATGCAGCCGGGACCAACGGCTTTACGTGCCTTCCGAAGCACAGAGGAGCTCCAGATGATACATTTTTGGTCACCCATCTGATGACCGGCCTTTGCGAAAGTTGCTTAACCTCAGCACTCGCAGACCGGGCGCGTTAACCACTGCGCCATCGAGCTCCTCCGTCATCGAGATCAATTTCTTATGTTTCATTTCTATTATTAAATGAATGTGTGCTTAACACATGCGATTCTCAAGGTCTGCCATTGGTTTCTCCAATTCACACATTAAACAAGTAATGGAGTTATAAGTTTTTCCAGCGCACCTTTATGATGCAATCAAGCCGTTGAGATATTTCACAATCTTAACAACCTACAGCTTCATAAAGTTATTAGTACCACAAGATTAGTAAGAATTATAATTATTTTCGATAATTTATCGATCCAGAATTTTGGGCTAAAAAATGTATACTTATATGAAAGTTAGCCAGTTTTTAACTAAAGTTTAACTTAGATGAGAATGCGCGGAGGATACTGCACAGCTTTAAAGTGGAATTGACATTTTAAGATTCATTAGAGTAATTATTAACGGGATTCTTAAATGTATATTCCTGATTCTCCGATCGAAACTCGAAATTTTTTTTTTTTAATTTGCAGACAACTGATAAATTGATAATGTAAGCTGTCGGATTCGGTTTTAGTTTTATCTTACCTTTGCTGTGCTTAACCGAGTTTGTTGGGGCATCTCCAATAACAATAACAATAACGAGCTTTATAAAGTTAATCTCTTTTATAATATAAAATTTTGAAACTATATAGTATGTGCTCATAATAATGTTTTTATTACTGTACTTTTAAATATCTGGTCTCCACTCACCCACTCACACGGGTCTCCAAGATAGATCAGCGTTGTAGTAGTTCACTACAAAAAATGCTGAGTTAGGACAGTTTATCATACTATAACACAAATATTTTATCTATTTATTTATCTAATCTTTAACTAGTCATAATACGCTATGTGGCCGCATTCTAATAAGTGACTGGTTGTTCAACTTATTTGACAAGCAAGACGTTTAGTTAAAAAAAGAAACAAATATTCGAATTTAATAGGGACATAGTCAGTGAAGTTACCATATATATTTCGCATAATACTATTGTCTGGTTCTAGACTAAGACCTAAGTCACGTTTGTGATCGTGCTTACATATTTCAAATTTCAAATGACAAATACTACAATGGAAATGAATTTTAAGCGGGACACACCTTTGTTTGAATTATCATTCCTAATAATAAGTTGCAACGTCGTCGTTAAACGTTTCAATTAAGTCGTCTACGAATGTAGGCAATTAAATTAATTACGGTTTATTCATTAGGGCTAATAGATGTTTGCATAGTGTTATTAACTTATTGTTTCTCAAATTTAATTAAATTACAACTTTTTCTAATGCTCATTGGGCTAATCTCATAAAACGGGATAAAAGCTTATTTATAAGAGCAGTTTACACATTGTATGTATAAAGTGTTTATTTAAAGAGTATTTAATTTAATTAAACTTGATAGGAATATTACTAACATCTTACGCCAAATTTGAAACTTCTGATAATAGCAAAATTTGTCAAAAACTTTCGTCACTATTTTTTATAGTTTGTTATATGACCATCCGCGCTTGTTTGAAAATTGATATACACCATATTATATATTTTTGTAAATATATAGATAGGATAATTCTGGCTCGTCTACATAATCGCATCATCGGAACATTTAAATAATGAGGAAATAATTTCCTAATGAAATAATTTCCTTCGGTGTCTAAATTCATTCATCATTATCATCATCAGCTCATTTTATGTCCCCACTGCTGGGGCAATAGTGGCTCCGGACATGGGTTGGACTCGTGGTGGCATGTGGTTAGCTGTAGAAGTGCGAATGTTCGTCTGCCTGGTTGAGGTCTGGCCAGGATTCCATTGCACAGCGAGCGGGTCCTGTAGCGGTCCGGAGGGGGCCTGAAGCGAAAAGATCTGCGGGGCGCTAGATGCAAAAGTCTCCGGTTGAATCAGCCGCGTAGGACTTTGGAATTGATCAGGTGCCTGGATGGGTACCGAGAGGTGAGTGTGCTTACAACTCCGCCACCAAAGAGGACATTTGGTAGTCGACTTTAGAGTTAACGACCCGAGCAGTGGTACACTGCTAGCTGTGCTCTTAGTGCAACGAGAAGTGAGCGAGCTTACAGCTCCGGTAATCTATCTGGATATTAGGTAGTGAACTATACGTGTCCACGGGGCAACTAGCTCGAGACACTAGTCTTAAAAGTACCGGATAAAGGATGCGTACCGGCGTATTCTGATCTGGCGTTATGACCTGACGTAGATGGTCCCTTGAGCTTACGTAAGGATATCTGACACCTAACTATATAACCCTAAGGTTTGTGGGGGTTGTCAGTATAAACTTTAAAGTAGTGTGTAGCAGGGTGTGTTGTGTTCCGGCAGCCAGAGAAATGATAGCAGTGCCTCAGCAGTTGAGGATTCCAGGTAAAGTGCTTTCACCTTCCGCCTTATTGAGATGAAAGACAAGTGCTTACGCGTACAAAATACATAAAAAAGAGTTTGGAGTTGAAAAAGATTGAAAAATAAATTGTCAGAATCACAATACATTAACCTTTTTACCGCCAACAACTTCTATAGAAGGTCGAGATTTTCGTGCCGTCCACGCCAGCACTTCTATAGAAGTTCTTCTTTGTACCTACTTTATTAAAATACATTTATACGTTGGCGTACAGCGGGACATCGCGTGCAGGATAGTTGGGCGGTGAAAAGGTTAAATAAAAAAGTGACTTCAAAACGGTATCCATTCAGCATTTCTCATGACAATACTATTATTGTAGCTGTAGTTATCTACAGAACATAATAAGGTTATCAAACCAACACTTACCTATACAGACAGACAGCTAGCAGTTCCAGATATTTTCAACAAACAAACAAAATCACACAAACTTTACCCTCTTCATAATATTGGTATAGTTGTATAAATACGTAAATATTGCGATTGTTATGCCTCCTGTTACAAGTTAGACCAACTGTTATGCTATTTAACGCAACTGAGTGCTATTTACACGTGCATGCAAAATAACAGCTCATTAAGCTCAGCCGTTTTGCAAACATTAAGCTGCTAACTTTCGCTGCGTTCTAGTTGTATATTATATATAGAATTCCAAATACATTTACATACTATTTCACAATAACATAACTTACTATATTAAAGAAAAAATTAAATAAGATAACTAAAGACAAAATAAAACCTATAAATAAAAAATGTCCTCCAGCTGTGGGCTCATGGGAACGGTTCCAAGAATGCTGGCAACATTACCTCTTTGGATTGCCAAGCTAATACGTTGGCAGAGGTAGCTGCCAGCCTTCTTGTCACCGGAGGCTTCAATAAGGCGAGCACTCAACTCTTTAACAAGCTGCTTGGCCTCCGGCCCCCATGGACCCAATGTCTCCACCGCAAACGGAACAAATAAATAATTTGGACCCAGATTTGCGTATTTGTGCCGTTTGCGATTTTCAGCACTTACCGCAGCAGCCCCTACATGAAGAGAGATGGCGCGTACATGTGAGGGAGCCACGGTGTCAGCACAGGTTGCATCCCACACCAACGGCCTGCCAAGCTTCCAGGGCCCAATGGTCATCCCGTCAGGTCTCTTGCCATCGCTGCGAGATATACCAGCTGGCTCTAAGACAGCCGGTATACCAACGGTGGCAAAAGCACTGCGGATGATGCTGTTTATAGTGGAGTGACGCAGCATACGCCCAGCACTGCGAGCACAAGATAGGCCGTGGTGGCCAAGCTCGTCAACAGCTTCTCCACATACGCAGCGGTGAGGGTGGACTACCCTGGCGCCTAGACGAAGACAGACCGCTAGAGTGAGAGACGGCCCGTCCAACAAGGTACCGACATTGGCAGATGGTAATGCCTGGAGCCAGTGGCTTGACTCTCTCTGGGAGACGGCAGTAAGACGAGCGAGTTCTGACATATCACTCGAAGTGGATAAAAGCCCCTCCAGAACTTGCTTGCACAGTGGCTCGTCCCATTGCCTCTGAGATTGTGGTAATAATGGTAAGTTAGAATTTGGACAGGCGGATAACCAGGCGTTACTCGCATCAGCTTTACACGACAACTCTACGGAACCCAAAGATGGGTTGATAATTTTCCTGTAGAGATTGTACGTGCTATGAGCAGAAGACAAAAACGCTGGCAGGGCCACACTGGATAAATTTCTTATTCCTAGGCCTACTTTTGCCAGCAGAGCACCCCTGTCTACGGAGTTAAATGCGTTCTTTACATCCACCTTTAGCAACACTTCGCCACCATCATTCAGTAAGAAGGTGCGAGCTGAATGAACTGCGGCCTCACAGCCACCCTTCAAACCAAACCCGAGCTGCACTGGCTGAAATTTTGAAGAAAGGTCAGAAAGGATGTACTTTACACAAATTTTGGAAACAATGCGCCGGATTGTACACCCTACGGCGATTGGCCTTATGCCACCATCTTTCTTTTTTAAAGCACAAAGATTAGCGCCGTAGAGTATACCGGTGATATTCTGAGGTACATTTCCGGCAAGCATAAGATTACAAAGGTTGGTAATTTTGGTGAGAAGAACTCTGCCGGCGTCTCCAGAGGTACCAGATACCAAATCTTTTAAATGTTGTGGCGACAAACCATCAAGGCCACCGGCAGAGCCATTTTTGAAAGAAAGAATAGAATTGTACACTTCGTCTTCGTTGGTCGAAGGCGAAGCATCTGTAGACTCAGGTGGATCGGGGAGGCGAAATGTTGCTGCAGGAGGTGGGTGTTTAGAGACTAGAGAGGCCACTGTCTCTTGACAGTCAGGAGCAATGATATCACTAGAAAAAATCAACTGGGTGGCACCTTTTCAATCACCTTCGTTGATTTTTTCTTCAACCTTGCCTACATTAAATGAAGTGATTGGTGTTTTTTTGGATCTAATGACTGAACTTTGTAAATGAGGTAATGGGTTGGTGCAATTATTTTTAATTTTTTGTGTTAGAGTTATACTAGAATTTTCATCTCTGCGAACATGCAGGACGCGATAAGCAAAAGTAAATAGTAGTTCCCAATTGTATGATGAGTTTTCATGAATGACCCTATCGATGGTTTGAGCTAGAGAATGTGCTACTGAGGTGCGAGCTCCTCTCGGAATGCGTTTGATAATTGGTGTACCACACTTTAGTTTTCCAAGTAAATTCCAAAATTCGATGTTTTAAGGAGATTGAGAGTCGATAGAACGTGAGGGTGACTGAGGTATGGGCTGTGTGGCTTGGGAGGTTTGTGTTGGTCTGTGAATTTTACCAATATGAATATTTAAACCTCTTGTTCCTCTAAAAAATTTTGGTTGAGTACAGAGTTCGCACCTCACAAATTGCCCATTGCCGGTAACTAAGGCTGAATGCGTGGAAAGCTGGAACATTTCACTAAGAAATTCATTAAATATTATTTAAAATATAACAATAACAATTAATTAGAAAAGAAAATAGAAAAATAAACAATTATGATGACGTTGACAGCTACAATCGGCGCAGGCGTGATTATGGCTGCAGCACGGAAAGTCACGTCGCTAATTGGTCAGAACTAGCGAGCAAAACGCATATTGGGCGTTGTCAAGGCGACCAACAAAGAGCAGCGTGATGTTTGTATCCGATGACACTGTCTTTTTTCGTCTTAAATTTTAAAAGGTGCTCCACTGGCCTCAGCGGAGGCGCTCAAAGCCGCCAACAATAGCGCAGGCGTGGGCACAAAACGGGACCGGAAAACTCACGTCATTTAAAAAAAATATGCACCATATCTTTTATTACAAAAAATTTAAACGACAGTAAATGTCACCAATGTAAATGTCTTTTTACCATTAAATTATATATTATTATTATTATTATTATTATCTCTCTATTTATTTTTTTACATATTAATTTACATTTTTAAATATTTTCTAAAAAACAAAACAAACATTTAAAAATATAAAAAATAGGGGTTCACCGGTATTATTATTATTATTGTTGTATATTATTGTGTTGTGACGCTTTGATAGTTCTGTGAAATAAACAGAAAGTGAGCTTTTATTTTATTATCTGTATCCATAATCTGTGCGATGACGTTCTAAATCAGGTTAATGTTACAGTTATTTTAAAGATTGCCTTCTATTCGTTTTTTAAAAACTTTATAAATACTTTTCAAGGTTTTTAAACAAATTGGTATGTGGTCCAGGAAAATTACCACCATAGAGGCATAATAACTTACTACTCATGGCCGTTAACACGTAAGTTAAATCTCATGAGGTCCCAAGAGTCAATTAGCAAGATTGACGGCGTTCCATCAGGTGGAATTTAGGTTTACGCACGTTTAGCAGTGGAACCTCCGCTCTATAAGCACCTTTCACAAGTTCGTCTAGCAATTGGAAGAAAACGTAGGCCGTGTAACAAAATTTATCTTCTTTTGTTCAAAACCTAAGTACAAGTATATATACCTACCCTAAAACTTCTACCGTGGTCGTTAACTGCCGTTCCTTACCAAACTCCAACAGACATACTATAAAGCCGCCGCAGCCTGCAATGGCTTGGACACAAAATAAATAGGTACAGAAGTACGGCCAGCCTATAGCGATTTAAATTACCTATACTAGGTCGTAGCTCTAGGTTGTGAACCATATGTTACGTTTGAAATTTCAAACAAAAGTAAAAAACTTCGACTCGATTTTTATTGTCGCAGGTATTTATGTAATTATAAACGCTTTAGACTTTATAAAATAAGTATGAACGTCTTAGTGTTACAAAGTGCGTGTGTCGCTCCAGCAGAGTCACGCACAACAGGCGTTCTCCCGTGTATAGCCGCCTGTATCGCTCGTGTGTATTGAGTTGCCCTTCTGTTCCCATTTATTTTGTGGCTCGGACTTAGCTCGGCGTGGCTGTTCGATTGTCTTCGGGTAAATAGCCGGCAATAACGCGTACTGCTACAACTTAGCTAACTGCTCTCCGAAGGACAGTTTGAAACAACTGCATCGCTGTTAAAAGTTGTAACATTGTGATGATGGTACGCGTAGCGCATTTTAAATTTATATGAATGCCGAAAACGCGTTTGAAGTCTAGCGGAAAATCTTTTTCATGTTTTCCCTCCTTCCTATGTTAGCAATCTATCTTATCTCAATATCTATTCCTATGATAGGGCCCTTAAAACGAAGCGTTAAGAGCCATTTTTGGGCTGGCAAAGTGAAAGTGACTGGTGCTGCGTTGTTTACGCTACACCAGTTGTCTTCGCGTCTGGACTTCATTTCCACTTATCAACAGGTGGAGTGGAGACATTTGCCGTGCTAATTATTAAAATAAAAAGTAAAATACTGGAGGTCCTGAGTAATGTGCAGGTCGAGCAAAGCGAGTTTCTGATAAATTTTGGAAAGGAAATATCAGAAACACACTTTGCCCGACAAAGTGTTTCGGATATTTAGGAAGATATAGGTAATCATCATTATTATCATCATCATAATGCCTACTTTATGCAGATGACCTTAAAATATTTACTAGTATTAAAAGCATTGATGACTGCTGCACTCTTCAAAAAGACATTGACATAGTTAAAGATTGGTGCGTAATCAATAATATGTACCTTAATAATAATAAATGTTTTGTCATATCTTTTACAAGAAAACGAGTACCACAAAATTATAACTACAAATTAAACAATTGCGCTTTGTCTCGATGCACTACTGCAAAGGACCTTGGCATTATTTTTGATGATAAACTTTCATTCCGTCAACATTATGAACATGAGTTAAAAAGATATTTAGATCCACAAAAGGTTTTAAGAAACCAAAAAGTGTATTATGTCTTTATTACAGCATAATACGTAGTATTTTAGAATATGGTTGTACAATTTGGAGCCCATTCTATAAAATACACATAGAAAGTATTGAAGGCATTCAGAAATAGTGTTTAAGATTTCTTTGTTATCGCTTTCATTTAGGCAGGTCTCTTCATTCTTACGAACTTCGAATGATTAAATTTGGTGTGATTTCGCTTGCGGTTCGTCGAGATCAGTATGATTTAATTTACTTGTTTAAAATATTGCACTCAATAATCGATTCCCCTGAATTGCTTTCTTTAATTCAAATAAATACTTTGTATCGAACCCGGGCGCCTAAGACTTTTGTACTAAATGTCTATAAAAATAATACATCATATTACAATCCCATTGTCAGAATGTGCCGTCTATACAATGGACTGGTTGCACTTAATAACAACATCGACATATTTTCCATGAAATTACATAATTTAAAAAAAAATGTCTGGGAAATTCTCGGCTCGGCATCTCCCACTTAAGGGTGCGCCGTCCGTAAGTGACAAGTGTCATATGTTTTATTTGAAATGTCGTCGTCCATATTTATTTGATGCCGCGCGGCCATACTAATTTTTTATGGGGAATTTAAGGTGCTTAATAAAAAAATATGGCGCTCATTAGGGGAGGCCTATGTCCAGCAGTGGACTAATATAGGCTGATGATGATGATGATGAATAAAAAATATTTTATTTAAATAACCACTTGATGAATCAAAAATGTAGTCTAGCAATTTGTAGTTTATCCATTGATGATTGTTTAGACAAAATCAGAGGTACAATAATTTAGATAAACTATAAGAAATCTACTAAACGCCGCCACTCGTTTTCATGATCTTTGCCCAACTTTAAATGATATTGTAGAAAAAACTATAGCGTGTTATGAATTTATGGTTCTGACAAATTGTAAACACGTTCCCTATAATACTAAATATATATTTTGTTCATTTAATACGATAGTATTTTCAATTATATTTACTTAACCGTAACTGCATTTTTGGCATTTTTTTGTCGGCGCACCCTTAATAAAAATTGTAAAGTCAACATTAACCTAGAATAAGTTTTCAATTTGTTATATTTTTATTTTTTTTTATATATTTTTTCACCATTACTATGTATTGTATTTATTTAGTTTTTAATTGGATATAGTTGTAGATTACGTAAACTTTAACATGGACGCTTATTATATGTTTTAGATAGGAATTTAGCTCTTATACAATTTATCATGCATTATTGTAATTTTTTAATTTCTATTTGTTTTGTGTACCTAAATAAATAAATAAATAAATAAATAATCATCATAATCATCATCATCTTCATCATAATCAGCCTACATTAGTCGCTGCTAGACTCTCCAGGTGCATACCACTGAGCACGTTCACTGGCTAGTCTCATTCAGCTCTTGCCATCATGCGGAGATCGGCTAATTTGACCCAAAGTCAGGTCTTGGGCAAATTCACAGGCCAGACAAAGTGCGTTTTGCATTTTTCTATGCATAGCCCGGGTTTGTAATCATCACCGACTAACATTTGGGCATCAATTGTAATGATGACATCCGATGTTCGTGATGAAATTTTGAAGTTTGACGTTTATGTTTTTGATGTTTTTCCAGATTTTTAGACATGTGAACCGAAAATTTATACCTCTTTTATTAATTCAAAATAATGATAATTTGTAAATATTTTTAACGAAACTTTGTAACAAAAATGTGTTTAAAAATTCTACAAGCAGCATTAAAACCCACATGTCCTGACAATCTGGGACAAAACAACAATAAAAGCAGCAAAAAAAGAAAGCTGCAGAAAGCTTTAAAAATATACTTAACAATTTTTTTGTATAGAAATCTTTGTTTTACCCAACGTCTACGTAAAGCCGATAAATAACGCTGGATAGAGGACATTCTCACGGATATCGACTTCTAATTTGTGTAAATGGAGATAGCTTACATGTTTATGTGCAGCCATTTAAATAATTCGATTGTATATAATCTTCTTACAATTTAATGTATTATTTATAAAGCTTACAGGTGGTACAACAAAATATATTGTAATAAGCAATTTGATGTTGGGTTTGTAAAAGTTAAAAAATATAAATATAAACTTTCCTACACTCACACCAATTATCTAGCCCAAGAGAAGCTCCGTTATGAAACCCATAAATGGTTTAATAACTATACAAAGAAAACACCCAGACCCGAGACAATTTAGAAAAACAATAACTTCTTAATTGACCCGACCGGGGCTCGAACCCGGGACCTCAGAGATGGCGACACCATGAAAACTGGTGTACAAACCACTTGACCAAGGAGGTCGTCAGTGTTGTGTCATTCATTGCTTCATCACCATCAGCCTATAAACGTCCCACAGCTGGGCTTAAACTACGGGAAGTCACAACTCGCTGTTAGCTGAATTGTGTTCTACCGCCGTTTAACCGCCTCTATAATTAGTGGTTAAGTTCACCGGTCTCAGACGTTCCCGGTTCGATTCCCAGCAGGTACATGTTTGTGTACTCAGTTTAGTTGGTGGTAGGGCTTGTTCGTCGGCCTAGCTAGCTACCACCATCTTATCTAGATATGTCGCCGTAACATAAACGTCATAGAAATGTAGTGTTTCGGCAGGTAACCAGTGCCTCATAAGAATTCTGGTATATATTTAGAAAAAAAAATAAAGGAGTTGAATTGAGTAACCTCCTCCTTTTTTGAAGTCGGTTAAAAAATACAAAAAAACTAAAAAAAAAACAAAAAGCTAAATAAAATACTAAATACTAGCAAATCTAGCGGACTTCGTATCGCTTTGACAGTTTCTATGTCAACAATACAATCAAATCGTTTCTATGACAATAAAACAAAAAAATCATTTTGTATTGGAAAAATTTCCAAAAACTAGAAAAATGTTTGAGGTGGACCCACCACCACCTTTTACACTTAGGGGTATAAAAAATAGATTACGACCGATTGGCAGACCTACCGAATATACCTACATATAAAATTTCATAAAAATCGATCGAGCCGTTTTGGAGGAGTATGGCAACTTCACATGTGACACGAGAATTTTATATCATATTCAACGTGTAACAGAAAGGTGTGGTTAAAATGAAAAGATCCAAAGTGTATGCGATCTTGTATGCAGATTTACTAAGACATAATTATTAGCTTTGCAATTTTGCAATTTTTAATTAAACATTTTAAATTGTGACGTCACATCGAAATAAACAAGTCACAGCCCCCTAGTGGTATAGTAACCTCTGTGTACTTACATTTATGACTACTGCTGCTTGCTTATGCGTATTACGCGTATAATTCTTACTTCACTAATATAAATATTTAATTTACAATTGCATGACCAATTAAAGATAATAATTATGTCTTAGTAAGAACATATTTGGCCTTTGTCCAGCAGTGGACGTCTTTGGCTGAGATGATGATGATGATGAAGAACATATTCAAGATCTAGATCGGATACACCTTGGATCTTTTCATTTTACCCCACACCTTTCTGTTACACGCTGTATAGATAAACAGTATGAGTATGTATATAATTTAGAAAGGGGTATATTATGTACTCCGCAACACTTATATTAAAAAACTCAACTTTAAACGCAATGTTGAAATAATAATTATACTATTAATTAATAATTTACACGAATTGTCTGTACTACAAACTAATTAGCTACTGTTGAATTGCATGTAACCTTTATCAAATAAGATTTATATGTTATCGCCGCCTGTTTACAAACATTGGCGGCATTCTTAGAGATTTATGTTTGGACCTGGCTGTATTTGCATTACAACGCATTTCCCAACTCTACAGTATTGTGATAGAGTTGAAAATCGTACGAAGTTGAATAAGCAAACACCCTTAACGTTGTAGGCTTAAGTTTAATACATTTACCCTACTGCCGACGTTGGTACTCTTGTCACAAAAAGATAAATGAACGACAGACATTATTCTATATAATGTGACAACCTCGTTTCTGTCACTCCAGATGTTTAATGGTCTGAAGCTCGGCTACCTCGGTAGTTATAATGTCAATTTTAATTAATATTAGGACGACCAACATATTGTCAGGCCTTGTGAAAGTGTGAACCACATGAGCAAGTAAAGTATTCCCTATATTTATTCATGTGTCCGAACTTAGAAAGGGTTACAAAATAAGGATCCAAAAATTATCTAAAGGCAAGTAGATTTTGGCAAAGAGTTTTATTTGAATGTGCAGTGTTCGTGTGTTTGACTTAAACTGACTTTTAAACTTTTAAAGATTCGCTTTGCTTTGCTTTTTCCTGTAAAATTTTCCTTATATTACCTGTAGTTAGGTATCCAATTTTTTTATTACATTCTATCACACACCCCATCTCAACCCGTGGGTGTCGTAAAAGGCGACTTAGGGCCCATTCCAGAGGATGGGCAGCAGCATCTCTCTGAGGTTACTTTCAACCTACTGCGATCGCCAACCCGCCTGCCAAGCGTGGCGATTATGGCAACACCCGGTCTGCGAGTGCTGAGGTTAACCAACTTTCGCAAAAGCCGGTCATCGGATGGGTGACCAAAAATTTATCATCTCGAGCTCCTCCGTGCTTCGTTAGGAGTCGTTAACAACCACCAATCCGCACTTACCAGCGTGGTGGTTTATGGTTTATTCTCTCTATCCATCCATAGAAGTCTCGTGCCCCAGCAGTGGGGACATAAATGAGCTGATAATGATTTAAAAGGAACGATTTCAAATTAGTGGCCCTCATAAACAGTACAATAGTATGTACTGTTTATGTGTATAACACATCAACCTATCCAAAACAGTAAAATTTATTCAATAAATGTTCAACCATATTATGCCATATACATAAAATTGAAAATCTATTGAGGAAATTTGTCAGGACGTGGTAGTCGCTGTTCTGTGGGTAGTTGGATATGCAGGCGTGTGACCTTATCTTTAAATTGTATTTGTTCAAATGCACAGTACAACTGTGCTGCCGATTTTGAGGTCAACAGCGTCTCAAAACATTAAAGGTACACTTTGTACCTTTAGAATTCCAATTGAAAATTCAATCATAGAATATAATAATAATAATACTATGTTTGACAGCTTGATAATGCGTTATAGAGGTAAAGTAGCACATCCACCGATGTCGTATGACGTATGATGGACGACAGCTTTATAATCAAGACGTTATGAAATCTCCATTAGGTGCCAATGGCCATTAGATATAATTGACGTATTACGTTGTGAGAGTAAATAGCGTCATAGTCTTCCCGAAGATTGTACAATATTTTCTTAATGTCTCTCGGCTATCATCGCATATCCAAATGCAACCGAATATTAATTTCCATGTTCATTAATTATTAGATTTATCATGTATAACAATTAGAATCCAGAACAACGTACTTTATTGTTGTTTTGTTTTTGATTTTCGTGTGAAGTATAAAGAGCTGTAAAACTATAAATCGTGAATCAATTTACATATGACACAATAGTATTTAAATTAATTCTAAAATAAATGTATAATAAGTAAAAGCAGTGCAACTCTATATACTCTATGTGCCTTACAAATAAACAAAGAATTAGCTCCGAATAGTTATTCCGTGTTTTGTCTCTTTTACCCTAATTTGAAATGACGTTTACATGACGGGAACAAAACTCAGAATAACTGTTCCGTGCCTATTCTTTGTTTTAGTGATAGAAATCCGACGACAGTTATTTATTACACGAAGTTTGCCGATAGACTTTAACCCCCTTACAAATAAACAAAGAATAAGGTCCGAACAGTTATTCCGTGGTTTGTCTATTTTACTCTAATTTGAAATGACGTTTACATGAAAGGAACAAAACACGGAATAACTATTCGGACCTTATTCTTTGTTTATTTGTAAGGCGGTAAGAATATAGATACAATGTATTTATAGGTAAGGGATAGGTAAGGTAGACCTTTTGGTATAGTAGTTATGTCACCAGTATCAGAACCCAGTTGTCCAGGGTTCGATACCCAGAGGATGGTACTCAATTTCCACGGTTTGGTTTGGTGTAAGGGCAAATTTAAGTCTGTCGCCATAACATCATGTGAGCGTTTCTGTTTTCTGTCTAGTTTTAAAGTTCTCAGTATTGGTATTATACTGCATCTATTTAGCATGTACTTAAATTCCGATGGAACATAATTTACGAGTATCAAAACACTATGAATTAGGGATTTGAGTTTTGATGAGAAAATTTAAAAGCTATATTATGCCACTATGATAATTATCGCCATAATACAATTATACATTATTATGTAAGAACGTACACACGGCGGCAGATCAACCTACCCAAAACTGTCAAATTTCTACAATCAATTTTCAACTTTATCGTTTGGTTATAAGGATCAATATTCATTGGAGAAATTTGACAGATTTGGGTAGGTTGATCTGCTGCCGACTGTACGTGTATTAACGGAATATTAGTGTTGGCAATTAAAATGTGTACGCGAGATAATGTTGCATCTAATTAAAATGATCGAGACTAATAACTTGTTTTTTATAATACAACATGTAAATTCTTTGCTTTTATCTCATCGAATGGTAGGTGTCTAATAAACCATTAAAAAAAAACTAGCAATAATCATTAAGTCTAAGAACTAAAATCATTAAAAGTATTAACAAATTTTTTTTTTAAATTGATTGAAATTAAAATCAAAGTAAAGTAAAGTAGTGGAGCTCGATGGCGCAATGGTTAACGCGCCCGGTCTTCGAGTGCTGAGGTTAAGCAACTTTCGCAAAGGCCGGTCATCGGATGGGTAACCAAAAATTTATCATCTCGAGCTCCTCCGTGCTTCGGAAGGCACGTAAAGTCGTTGGTCCCGGCTGCATTAGCAGTCGTTAACAACCACCAATCCGCACTGGGCTTGCGTGGTGGTCTATAGCCCGTTCTCCCAATCCATCCACAAGGAAGGCCCCAGCAGTGGGGACATAAAATGAGTTGATGATGAAAAGTATAAAATTTGACGCAAAACGCTTAGTAGGTAAAAGGTTAAAAGGTCGGATAATTAAAGAGTTTTGTCTAAAATTATGCTTTTTAGTAAAACACTGAGTATTAGCGTTGAGCCCCTTTAATTATTTTAATGTGTTGTCAATTAGTTACTTAATATTCACACTGTTAGCCTTGTTTTTTTGTATTTATAATGGGTATAACAGATTATTATCAATAGACGTAGGTGGTTCGTGGGTCGTGAGACGAAATCTATATTGACTACGAGTGAGTAATACTGATATGTTGATAAAGCTTTATTAAATAAGCTTTCAATAAATTAGTAAGTAGTTAACCTATAAATCTACTGTTCATGTGCTGTGTGTATTTAGCCTATACAACATGTAACATAAAGGTATGGTCAAAATTAAAAAATCTTAAGTGTATCCAATCTAGATCTTGTATGCAGAGTTACTAAGGCATAATTATTAACTTTAACTTGTTATGCAATTATTAATTAAACAGTTCTATTGTGACGTCACATCAAAATAAACAAGTCAAGCCCTAGTGGTTTAGTAACCTCTGTGTTCTTACATTTATGATTACTGCTGCTTGCTTATGCAGGCCTGACGTGCATGACTTCACTAAAATAATTATTTAATTTAAAATTGCATGACAAACTAAAGTTAATAATTATGTCTCAGTAACAACACATACAGGATCTGGATCGAATACACTTTGTATCGTTTCAATGGTCAAAATGAAAAGGTCCAAAGTGTATCCGATCTAGATCTTGTATGTATAGTTACTAAGACATAATTATTATCTTTAATTTGTTATGTAATTTTTTATTAACTATTTGAATCGTGACGTTACAATCAAAATAAACAAGTCGCAGCCCTAGTGACTTAATAACCTCTGTGAAATGATTACTGCTGCTTGCTTATGCAGGCCTGACGTGCATGACTTCTCTAAAATAATTATTTAATTTCAAATTGCATGACAAATTAAAGTTGATAATTATGTCTCAGTAATAACACATACAGGATCTGGATCGGATACATTTTGTATCGTTTCATTTTGACCACACCTTTCTGTTACACGTTGTATAATGTCCAAGACAAAGGCTTCCATCATTGCAATCAAACCGTTGCTGTTGACTGGCTAGTCTAAAGAAAAACTCTCTAGCAACTGTCAAAACCATATTTTGAAATGAAACAACTTTTACGGATCTACTCGCGTTTATTTTACACATTACCTATTACTTATTACAGTTGTTTCATTTCAATGTGTAGTGTTCGCGTAAACTTTAGAAAACAATATGAAAACCATATTTTTTGTAGAAATTGTATGGGAATGCCAAACTATGATGTCATTATTGTGTTCTTAGAAACGTTTTTAATGAACACTATTAAAAACGTTTCGGGTTTCAGAAATTCATGCTTAGGTCAACTAAAAAATAAGTTATCTTTATATTAATGAAGTAAAAACTTTGCACCCCATTTTTACGAAAATTGCGCGGACGGAGGAGTATGAAATTTCGCACACTTATAGGTAGTTTATACGAATATAGAGAAGGTTATCCGAATGTTAATATTTTTTTTAAATTATGCATAAAAATACATTAAATCAATAAAACAAACATTACACACACTACCATGTATTTGACACGCACGCATATTATATACGCTTTTCAAAAATTTCAAAAATGGAAGAGGAGCGGCCGAAATCTGTCAATGCCAATCCAAACTCACATATTATCTTTTTAAATTTATCATTGCATATGATACAATCCGTGCAGACTTGATAAAATTACGGTCGAATTTCGACCACTGGGCGACCACTAGTTGTTTTAAAATCATGTTGCGTAGTAATTTATACGTTTTACGTTCTGGAATCATTAACTGTTGTTGTCAATTTTGCTATTGATGGATACTGGCATGACCACCACGTTTGCCAAATAACGTTTGACAAACCCGGGCTATGCATCGAAAATTCGAAACACAATTTACTGACCCGGAAATTAAATCTCGGTCCAATAAACTTTAATAAATAATCATTATCTTATTTATTATTCAAAGTATAATAAAACGAGTTATATTGTACACAACAAAATAACTTTTCATAAAGCAATACTAGAAAATAGACGTACAAATCTATCACATTTTTTTTACCAAACAACGTTTTGCCGAATGAATTAGATTTAAAATCACAAGTAGGCTATTCGTAGGGTCTCTAAGTAAACCCTTAAACATACGCGTACAAATTATACGTATCCTCATTTTTAATTAGGCTTAACGTAAATATGGACGTTTCATTACAATTAAACAGTTCACTCATCAAATAACCTCGCACGTCCCTTGGGGCGTTGTCGACGTTTGTTGGATAATCCTCTGCGACTCGTTGCCAGCTGAATTAATGAGAGAATCTCCAGGAAATATCTCAAACACAGCCACAAGGCTCCAGTGGGGAATACCAAGGTAGAGTAACGAGACCGCAACGGTGCTCTGAACGATATACATAACATTAAATACTGATGAGTGTGGGTAAGAAGGTTCTATGTCCAGTGAAAAATTTTCCTAACCCTTATAGTGCTTTACAAATAAACAAAGAATAAGCATCGAATAGTTATTCCGTGTTTTGTTCCTGTCATGTCAACGTCACTTCAAATTAGAATTAAAGACACAAAACTAATAACTATTCAAAGCTTATTTTTTGTTTTTTTGTAAGACCCTTAGTGGCTTACAAATAAACAAAGAAGACGCTCGGAATAGTTATTCCGTGTGTTGTTCCCGTCATTTCAAAATAGAGTAAAAGGGACAAAACATTGAATAACTATTCGGACCTTATTCTTTGTTTATTCGTAAAGCAGATAATGTTTCAGGTTTCTTGGTGATTAGGAGTTTAGTTACCGAAGGTCTTCAGACTTCACGACTCGACTCTACAAGTATTTATTGTAAAGAGTTTGAATTCACAAGTATTACATTTTCTAACATCCATTAAAATGAAACAACTTTTACGGATCTACTCGCGTTTATTTTACATATTACTTTTATATAATGTTTTTAATGTTAATTAAAGTTCTACAAGCGGTACATAGATGA
This sequence comes from Eudonia lacustrata, assembly GCA_947562085.1. Classification (NCBI taxonomy): domain Eukaryota; kingdom Metazoa; phylum Arthropoda; class Insecta; order Lepidoptera; family Crambidae; genus Eudonia; species Eudonia lacustrata. Next base: position 7,653,444 of record OX387321.1, on the reverse strand, counting down.
TACTTTCAGTATCCTACCAACTGATATAGTATCTGCTTTTCTAGATCACCTTAACTATCTGAGTTATGATTTATTCGCATTTTATACACTTTCTCTTCTAGTACACTTTTTAAACACTTGATACATCCTATCGCAAATTAATAACTTATCTAGACTTCCTCAGATGCTTTCGCATTTAGTAATGTTTCTGTACAATTGTTAGATTAATTAGCAAAAATGTGACTTTTATAGCCATTCGTAGAGGACTTCGAAAATATTCTACTGTTGTACAGTCTGGTAAAAACTAACTAACCACCTCCTAAAACATATAATCGTGCCTTCAACAACTTGAAGGAACTTTATCTAATCTACGTTGAAGTGATTTACATCTAGCCTATAACACTTGGCAAAAAATATAAAAAGCCAAGTACTCAAAAACAAAAACTGTCATCTGTTTAACTTGATTCAAAGTAAATGTTGACCTGTTTTGCCGTAACTGTATAACAGTATACAGGACTAATTTGTAGTGAAGCTAAACTTGTAAGCTTTGAAATACTATTTCATACACAAATGATTAAATTAGGTTATGGTTATCCAATAATGTTTACGATAATAAATAAATATATAGTGAGGGCCCGTCATTTATTACACTGTAAACTAACGCTAATAACGCTGTGTAATTTGCTCTAGGCAGCATACACAACGAAAGTGCCTACAGGAAGTATCTCAAATTCAGCTACCAGGCCCACACGAGGAAATGCTACGTAAGGTTGCCAACTTGACAAGCCAATTGAAATTAAATTCATGATAATTCTAAGGTTTATTTATTTATAGCCACGACGACCATATATAAATAAACCTTACTTACTTAATTTTGACAACCTCCTTGGTCGAGTGGTTTGTACACTGGTTTTCATGGTTTCGCCATCTCTGAGGTCCCGGGTTCGATCCCCGTTTGGGTCAATTTAGAAATTATTGTTTTCTAAATTGTCTCGGGTCTGGGTGTTTTCTATGTATAATAAGTATGTATTTAAGTATTTTAAGGATGTTTATCCGTTGTCTAGTAACCATATAACGAGTTTCATAACGAAGCTTCTCTTGGGCTAGATAATTGGTGTGAGTGTAGGAAAATTTATTTATTTATTTATTTATGACGGGACGACCTTGATGGGTTCATGAAGGAATGGCGTGACGTTGCAGGGGACCGGAAGGCGTGGAAAAAGTGTAGGGAGGTCGAGGAGTGGGACAGCTATGGCTATAAAAAGCACGGGTACAGAGAACAAACCAAAAACGACAGAATCTTATAGGACTAAGTCTGAGCTCCGATAACCGATAAGGTATCCGTCAAGACCGCTCTTTTGAGTTTTTGATGAAACACAACAAGTACCCCGGTGGAAGCGTGCTTGTTGCTGTGAAGAAGAGCCTTATTTGTGTACAGAGTTTAGAGTGGCAGACTTCTGTAGAAGATATTTGGGTCTTTATGCGTCTTAAATATTGTTCATCAAACATTTGCTTGATTCTTAACGTTTGATCATCATAACGTTTGATCATTATTTAGAGTTTTTAAATAACTACTTCCTTTATTACTACTAACTTTCCTTTACTTCTGGCCTATTCTGATCTGTTTCTTATCGTCGGTGATTTTAATTTGCCTTACGGGCTGGATGAGAGTAGCCGCGGTATTTGCTCAGTGGCGTGCACTTGGAGAGGCCTATGTCCAGCAGTGGACGTGTGTAAGCTGATGATGATGATCTATGTCTAAAGTAAGACGCAGATCGTGCTCAGTGACGTGCACTTGGAGAGGCCTATGTCCAGCAGTGGACTAATTTGATGATGATGACGAAGAAGGGAAAGTTTATTGTTATAGAATAAAGAAACTCACAACATCCAGAGAAAACGTAGAGATCGAGTCCTACGTTGTACTGTACTTAGGAAATAAGCATAATGTCTGCCGACGCTAACCCAGCTATTTATTTATTTAATTGGTACAACTGCAGAATACAATTCTATCTATTCCATCTGAACCCCTGAACAGGTTATTGTAAACTCAAACACCATACCACTTATAATTGTTATCATTACAACAGAGTTAGATAAGTTCAATGGTGGAAGCTAGCCAGGCAGACTTAGAATTATTTCGAAAAGTGTTGAAAACATTTTCACGAGCAGTTTCGAACCCGCAGCCCATGGCATACTGGGTCAGGTGCACTGACCAGAACCAGTGTGTACTTGACCCAGTAAGTATTGCGATTATCAACATTATAGACTAATTGAATAACCTCAATTACAAAAATGAAACTAAGCTGGTGCCAACCCTGAGTATGGATTAATAATGTAGAGGGTGGCTTGCTCGTCTATTTGTGGTTCCGCATAGGATCAGAGAGTAGTTCAGTGATTGTTGGTACTCCGGTAGTTATTAATAGAGAGATCAGAATTACCACTACCCACCTGCCTGGAGTGTGTCAAGGCGAAAGAGACTATTATATCGTGTGAAAATTAATACAAATTTAATGAGAAAATGTTTGCCACTGCTTGGTAGAATTCTTTTTAGTAACTCTTTGTTTCATATTTCTATTTTGTAATGTTTACTAAAGAGTTATCCGACTATATGATATAAAAAAACGTTAGTTTTTAAGGTTCCGTACCTCAAAAGGAAAAAACGGAACCCTTAAAGGATCACTTTGTTGTCCGTTTGTCTGTCTGTCTGACTGTCTGTCAAGACCCTTTATATCGAGAACGCGAGGAGGTATCGAGTTAAAATTAAAACCATATACTCAAGTCTGCGGTCCCTTGAAGGTGTAAAAAAATCAAACTTCTAAGTTAACGAAAAAAAAAGATACGGCTGTTTATGTCGCAAAAAACGTATATTTCGACACTCTCAAGAGAATCAAAATTCATAGAGTATTTGCCGTTGACTTAGAACTATGAAATTTGGCAAGTAATATCGTCTTATACTACAAGTACAGAGAAAAGTCTAAAACTATACATATTTATTAAAATCACAAAAAACAGGGTCTGCAAGGAACGGGGTCCACATTTTGAAGCAAGCTTCATTTACACAAACATAAACAGATTTTTAATTATTTTTATGATGTATAGTTTTCGATACCCATAAATTTGTACAGAACCCTCGGTGGGCGAGTCCGACTCGCACTTGTCCGGTTTTTTCATATTATTATAATATGTTTCAATAATAAAATAATAACACGTTTCAAAAGAAAAAATATTATCATCTAAAAAGATAATTCAGGTCTAAGAATAACAGCGGTTTATGTTTAATTTATTATACCAAAAGCATAGAAAATAATTTATGTAGAAAATCCATAAGGAGCCAGAGTAAATCCTTTTTATTATATTATATAGTAATGTACTTAATAAAAATTAAACATTTTATATCGTTTGACGCACATCAAATGGGTGATTCTAAGTGAAGAGATTCTTAGTAATTCTATTTTGAGTTTCCAGAATATACTACCTACCTTGTAATAAAAAGCTTTTACGAATCAACTCGTGCTTAATATTTTTATTACTTTACACGAATACATGTATAAAAGTTGTTTCATTTTAAACAAACTATATTGTAGTAATAAAAAACAAAACACTTGTTTTAAAACTATATGATGTAAGCATCAAATCTAAAGAGGAAATAATTAAATCAAAGCATACTTTCACTTTGGAAACATCAAAAAAAATACCGACATAAAAGTAATAGAGAACATTAACATCTGACGCCTACACAACTTATCCCATTCACCGATAGCGTTATTTATTTATTTAGGCTCATCTGTATTGTTATTGATTGTCAATAGTATCGATACATCAAAGAAACCTTATAATAAATTGATGTATTCTATTATCGGCTTAGTATACCACAAAATAGAGTCGGAAATTTCAATTAATTTTAAAAGAGGTAGAAAGCATCATTTTAAGACTTACTGATAGTTCGAACATTATTTAAAATAGATGGGAAGCGATTATAAATTAAAATAGATATGAGAGCGCCTTGATGGCAGAATGGCAACGCGCTCGGCTCGATACCTGAAGGTCGGGTTCAATTCCCAGGTCCGGCAAAATGTGTTACGGATTTTTCGATTCATAGTCGGGATTTGTGATCACTAACCGCATTCGGCAAGCGTGGTGATTAAGTCAATACCCATATCAGGTTGATGAGTGGAAGTCCATTTCCAGATATTGTTGAATTTGTTATACCTACTTTGTTGCTATTGTTGAAATCATTCTGTGCCCTTACCCATACGTGAGTCGTATCACTTTAAGTATTATTTAGCAATTTCTCTCGATGCTATTACCTGAAACAATGAATAAAAACATTAGTTAGGTAGATTTTTTGTTAGAATTACTAATAAATACAAAAATCTTTACATTTCAACAGTCTTACACAATAAATGTAATCATGTTGCGGTTATAAAATACACAATAAAATAATTATAAGCACCTGTCAATAACTTATTGTTTTTAATAATACTTTTTCAATGATGATGATGCAAGCCAAGTGATGTGAAGTAAAGGATAAAAATTTAATTACATGTAATTTTGTAAAGATTATTTAATTCCATAGTATTTTCAATAAACTGAAAGCAGCAGCTATGTTATACGATTCTGGGATTGTCAATAACTCTCAATTACTAGACATTGATAACATAGATACGTTGGTAGACGGAGTGCTTAAGGCTTAAGTATTAGTAATATTAGTAATAATTAGATAATAATAATAATAATGCGTAATAATTAACTAAATTAAAGTATGAATAAACACATTGGTGACTGCTGCTTTCTCCCCATAGCTGTTTAAGAACAGCTGTTATTTGTTTTTGTTTGTTTTGTACGTACTGTATACAAAATAATGATCGTACCTTTCTAAAGCTTATACTGGGAACGATAATATTCGACGTGCAAAAATATACTGCCTCTGATAATGCACACGAACGGTCGTACTCGAGAGGGGGTACCAAATTTATAGTTTGCACAAGGAAACTGTTAACCGAAATTATGGCACTCTCCTCCCGGGGCAAACGTATAGATTTCTTTGTAAGACCTCCATGTTGGACACATTTAAAAGCTTTAGAAAAATCTTTGTTGGAGCAGTAAACTTTACTGACGGCACTTTCTGAACAGTTTCAACGTTGGAAAATTGAAAACGCGAGCTATTTCTCTAATAAAACTTAACCTTACATTTGATTCATGTTATCCTTCTTATTGAAAACTTCCTTTACGTCCATGGATTTCTATATGTTTCAAAAGGTTTCTATTTAGTTGAAGATTTCTTAGAATCCGTTCAGTATTGCTCGAGGTACCCCTTACATTTAAACAAATGTCTTCGACGATCGTCCAGACCAAGCAACATACAGGTCAATAGCTTTGCATCAGTGCTCTGTAAGATTATGGAATAGACCATAAATAACCAACTGATGCGGTACCTAAAAATACACTTTCTAATAAAAGTTCGACTTTACGGGTTTAGACCGAAACGACTCACATTTATAACGTACGGAACAAACCTCCAGTGTTAGCTATTGTTATACGTGACGAGCTATTTAGCTATCAGCCTCAACATTGCAAAGGCATTTGACAGAATTTGGCTCAAAGGTCTTCTCTCTAAGCTCTGGCATTCGATCTACCAGTTCAGTTTTAAACTTTCATAGCTGGTTTCCTGCTTCAGCTCATGACAGCGAACACCAGTGTACCTCAGGACTCTGTTTTATCTCCCACTCTTTTTTTTCTTGTCAATGATATTTATGTTAGTAACATATCATTGATTTGGGGACATGCTCGTACATAAAATTATAAGCAGATGACAGCACGGTGCACGCGGAATAATATTATGAACACACAGCAGCTAAACGGTTATAAACCGAGGAAAACGTGAGAAAGTTATTTTTGAGTTTGTTTTGAGCCAAGAAAACACAGGTTTGCGCTTTCACAGCTTTATTTCTTTTAAGATATACATATCTTAAAAGAAATAAAGCTGTGCTAATTGTGTGTGCTGCTAATTTACAAATAAACTGTCCATTTTAGACAAAAACAGTATTTTCAATACTTATTGTTTCATGATTGGTTACCTACCGACCTATACTGTTTTAATCACCCTTATTTTTTTGAAAGCTAACGGCTGCAGGAGAGCACCACAGTGCTAAATGGTGGAGGGGAGTAGCGACAATAATTTAGTCGACTTTAGGCACGCACAAAAAGGTAATATTTTTTCGAATCATTAGTATTAGTAATAAAAGGCCAAAGGATAGAGGATATTGTTACAAAGTTTGAATAAAAATTCCTCAGTAGTAATGAACACTGTTGTTGCTTCCAACTGTTTATGAAATCTCGCTGGGAACAGAATTGATTTATAGCTTATTCAAGTAAAATTTTTCAATTCAAAAAAATTATATTATCTGACAATGTCCTAAAAATAAATTTAATTATTTCACTGCTTGACAAAATATCCAATCAGAGAAAGCCAAGCATTTCCTATTGTATAAATAAGGACGGTTGCAGTGACGTCATAAAAGCAGTGAATTTATAAATATAATTATACTAGTTTTGGAGAAATAATACAAACATTGTCATGTTCTTGACTTTGCCTCGCTAAGTAAAGCGCGAGTGGTGTGTGTGACAGACATACAAAGAGGTCTATTGGTAAAAGTGGGATTTCAAAAATGCTTGAGTTTTATTACTTCTACTAAAAGTATGAAAAATTCTGCTGCGCCATTCGGTTATTAGAAGACAATGTTGTTCTCGAAGGTACCGTTCTCATTTCACCCCCTTCTCCACCGCGCCGCGCAACTTTTTAGTAAAAATATCTGAAGTATAAAGTAGCCAAAATGTATACATGCCGTAAACCATAGCGGGACCATTTGCAATGTATTTTCCCGGTCGTCCCGGGGCATGCAGGAGATTGGTTCGCTTATCTCATTGATACAGAAATATTTTTCCAGTCGACTGGTGGCAGGAAAGACGGCAAAGGAAACGACGTTATGCTTTTGCCTCCAATTTTATTTCGCTCTAAAAGTACAAAAGTATTTCCGTATGGTTAAGTTATGGCGGATGTTTCTTGAGTTCGATAACTGGAAGAGGCAGTTCTTTAATTTGTTTACCATTGGATTATTCAAATTATTTGACAAACAAGCGTACGTACGGACTGACTGATGAGACGTGGTTGTCGCAGCTTTCCGACACGCTTGGCTTCTCTACTTGAGAGTCGACAAACGAGAATACAGTGCATCTGATTGTATGTAAGCAGTCACGGTTTTTAGCCTGCATTAAGCTTAAAAGGAAATATTAAGATCAACTTAATTGAAAAATATGTATGAAAAGTAAACAAATTCAACGTTTCGTAGTCCCCTGAATTCTCCTCCGAAACTGGACCGATTTAATTACTTTTACTATGTTTTGCTTTTTTTATACAATCTCATCAAATTTGGGAAAGACAGCGGAAAATCTGGCTAAGGTTTTTAAAGGTTCATAATATCCTTTTTATAATTAATTTATGAAAAAAAAGAAAACACAGGGACACAGCCAAAGCTTTTTTAAATTTTTAATGAAAAAAGTAATTAAATCAGTTTAGTTTTGGAGGAGTAATCAGGGGACAGGGGGAATGATGATCTTGTCTAATTTTCATACATATTTTTCAATTCAGTCGACCTTAGTGTTTCCTCTCATGTATATCCCATTCTGCCCATTTCTGCCCATATGCCCAATAATCATACTGAATCTCATAACCATCACGCTGATGAAACACAGCAACGCAGGATACTGCTGCTTGGTGACATAACTAACAATGAGAATAGTAATCATGTAGAAAAGTTCTGTGCAGGAACCATACTACCGGAGAAATTGTTATACTCTATGGGTAGCTTGCACGTTCCTGACTCTAAGGTCATTCAATATAGCAGCGGCAACAACCCCGGGAAATCGAGTGTAGGCAATCCAATGGATTTGTAATGGAGACTGACCTTCTGTGATAGGGAAGACAGTTCCTTTCCGCTTCCATTTAGTACAAAGTCTAGCCCGACTCTTGAACTGAATGGTGTAGTGATAAACCGGAAAACGCAGTATAGGCAGGCCTTCCCAAATGGACCGACAGACGATCTGGTAAAAGTTTGATGATGAGAAGATGATAATGATGATGGTGTAGTAATAATAAGTAGCCTAAACTGAAAAAAAACTGTAATCTAAGTAACTATTTGTGTTATTTTTTTTTTTAGATTTTTGTATTACGCTTTTTTTGATTGCAGTGGCGTAGGAAGCGGCGCTTAAGAGTGCGCCGTCCGTAAGTGACAAGTGTCATATGTGTTGCAAATAAACAGGCATTTATTTTTGTTAGAAATAAAACTTTGATTTATATTATGGACGAATCGATTATCGAGATTCAATTTTGTTTGGTGGCATAATGGCCCCATCACTAGTTGTTCTTTTTTTATTCACTTGTCTCTGGAAAGCAAATATGGCTGGATCATAGTTATTGTGTGTGAATAATTAAATAGTTTTATGTAGTAATAAGGGCATTTGGAGCCGTATTATTCTATTTAAGTGGATAGTGCAAATTGTGTGTGCGTCGTAAACTAATTGTTTCGGGAAAACAATTAGCCGGGATGTCGGCCACACCGCGGCTGAAATAAAAGGTATTTTTCGTGGGAAGTGCACTTTGGGGTAGTTTGGGTGTGTTTAGGAACCCCAGAAGACCCGGAGCCGGATTCGGGCCCCATCGGATCATATGGATCCCGTTCAGGACGGCGGGAGCAGCATTGAACTGTGAGTGGACTTTGTTAATTTTAATGTGTAATTTTAATGTGTAATTCTAAGCAATAATTTTAGTGTCTGTTGTGGGTTTCCCCAACATTTTGGTAGCAGAGCGTGGTTAATACCGGACCTCTAGGTTAATCGGTGTAATTTTGTGTATTTTTTGTTAGTTCGTAATAGGTTAAGCTCATTTCGTGTAAAATCGCACTTCCGGGACAGGTGCGGTTAAATTGTAAGGTTGGTAGTACCGTTGTTTTGTTCGTTCATTCATTTGGGCTGGGACATTTCTCAGAACGTTAATTTAATTTAATTTCGTTCAATTGAAAGCATCGAGTCGATTCGGATAATCGATTCCGTGTTTTCGTTGACTCGTTTTAATTTTGTGTTTAGGTTTATTTAGTTTAAATTATTTATAATGACAGCGTCACGGCAGGAGCTGGCTCAGCAGCTCCGGTGGTTCACCGGGCTGCTTGCATTAGTAGATCGGCCTAATCGGGAGGACGCCTTGGAGACGCGTTCGAAAGAAATGCAGGCTCGTTTCTTGTTGGCCGAGCGGTCGGTAACCGCCCTATTGTCAACCGACCCGGTCGGGGAGAAGGAGCTGGCCCTCCACGCCCAATATGTCAAGGATCTGGAGCACATCCAAGACATTTACGACGAGGTCCTTCAGCGGGTGAAGGACATCGAGCGACTGCGGGAGGGGAAGCCTGTTGCGCGCCCCGCTTCGCTCCACACCCCTGGACCCAGCGCCATGGGAAGATTGGGTGCCCTGGAGGTCCCGCATTTCACCGGATGTATGCGGGACTGGGCTGGATTCCGGAACATGTTTTTGGCTTTGGTGGATACTCGGAAGGATTTCACCAAGGCCGAAAAGCTGGCATATCTCCGTTCCTTCCTAGACGGAGAACCCAGACAGCTCGTACAGCATCTGGAGCTGCAGGATGCGAGCTACGACACCGCCATGCAGCTGCTGGAGAAGCGGTACGAAAAGCCGCGTCTTCAGGCGGACGCGCACGTGACCCATCTGCTGGGATTGCCGAGGGTCAACCATAGGGCTCAGCTGAGGACGCAGCTGATCACCCCGCTCACAGTGTCCTTAAACGGGTTAAGGACGCTCGGACTGCCCGTCGACCAGTGGTCCTTCCTTCTTCTGCACATAGTTCTGGCCAAGTTGTCGCAGGAGATGAGGGACAAGTTCGAGCGGAATCGACTGGTCCACAAGGATCTCGGCAGCGTTCTGCCCTCGATAGGGGAACTTCTGGAGTTCCTGGAAGAGGAGGCTGGCCTGCTGGAAAACCAGCTAGCCTCCCAGGAGGCTCCGACAAGTGCGCCGGCCCGCACTTCCGGAGTCTACGGCGCCCAGCCGCCACGCAACCCAGTGAAGGGTCGCGGCAGGCTGGTGGCTGCGGCCGCCATCAACCCCGGTTCTGGATGCCGGGTTTGCGGACAGCAGCACTTGGAACAGCTATGTCCAGCAATTCTCGGGCAGCCCACAAAAGAGCGCCGAAACCTCGTTCGGACACGAGGATTGTGTTATGCCTGCCTGGGAGGACATAGGTATAATGAGTGTCCCCAGGCGAGGCCTTGCGATGTGTGCGGCGGACCGCACCATCGCTTACTGTGCACCCGTAGTGCTGAGGGCTCAGCACCGGTTCGGGAGAGGGGATCTCCCACGGGTGGCGGTTTGGGGCCGGGGTCAACTCCGCCTCCGGAAAGACGGAGTCCGCCACGGCCGCCACACTACAACCCCTCGTACACCCCGGCTCAGGTGAGTTGGGGACCGCCGGAACGGAGCCAGGTTCTGGCTACAACCCGGCACCCGGCGCGACCAACACCAGGAGTTGGTGCCTCTAAGGGCTACTGGGTACAGGGAGCCCCACCTCCGGACCCAACACCCGGATACTCGTACGCGTATCCTCCGCCGCCGTTACCGGAACAACAACGACATGAGAACCGTCAACAGTTCTCACCGGTACTGCACGAGTACCCGAGGTTGGAATACCACCCACCCTATCACCGGTATGGTAGGGCAGCTGGATACGCACCACCCCGGATGGTGGCCTGCACGCGTCCGACTTACTGGCCGAGTCATCACGGTTCGACAGGGTCGGCTGCTGGCTCTGACGCGTGACTAGCCTGTGGTCGGGCTACGTCGGAACCGAGGACGGTTCTTTTGCCCATCGCGCAGGTACGCGTTTGGGGACCTAGGGGGGACTTCGTCCGGATACGAGCCCTCCTAGACACTGGGGCACAGGGCTGCTTAATTACTACGAGGGTAGCGAGGCGCCTACGTCTGGAGTGCGCGCCTCCCTCAGTTCCGATTCGGGGAGTCGGAGATACAGAAGTGGGGGGTCTGTCCGGTCAGACCCACATTCTCTTCTCTCCTGTGCATTCCGCTTCGATACGGCGATACGGATTGCGGCGGTCGCGATCGTACTCGACAATCTGCTGGGTTGGCATCCACCGACAGACATTCCGCGGGACGCAATGCCTGACACATCAGGTCTCATGCTGGCAGACCCTCATTTCGAGGAGCCGGCTCCGGTGGACCTCATATTGGGAGCGGATGTACTGGGCTGGATCCTTTTAGGGCCTCAGCGGAGTCTGGGCCGCTCTTCGTTGGTAGCTATACCTACCATCTTTGGACACGTTTTAATGGGACCGGTTTTCGACCAGGAGACGCGGGATGTCTCACCTGTCGTCGCTACTACCTCCATCGCTAGGACGATGCAAAAATTCTGGGAACTGGAAGAGCCTCCCATGGTCTCCCGTCTGGATCCGGAGCATGTGGAGTGCGAAACCTTTTATAAGGATCACACACGCCGGATGGCGTCGGGTAGGATCGAAACTCGACTGCCCTTTATCGACTGTCCCCCTCTCTTGGGAAAATCGAGGGCGTTGGCAGAGAAACGACTCTTGTCCATGGAGCGTCGTATGTCTCGCGATCCGGTGCTTCGGGAAAAGTATATCGAGTTCATACGAGAATACAAGGCCTTGGGGCATATGTCGCGGGTGACTGTCGACTGGACAACGACAGATCATTTTTTCTTGCCTCACCACGCGGTGTTGAAGGCCTCATCTGGAAAACTACGGACGGTTTTTGACGGATGGACTGTTACGCGTTGGAGGTCGCCTCAAAAATGCCGACCTGCCCTTCGGTAGCCGTCATCCTCTGCTACTCCCCAAAGGAGGACCTTTGGTAGAACTGGTGGTCTCGGATAGACACCTGAAAAACGCTCACGCGGGGTGTAATGCGTTACTGGCGATATTACAGAGGGAGTTCTGGATTTTGTCCTCTCGGAGAGTGGTTCGCAGCGTGTTATTTAAGTGTGTGGCTTGTTATCGGGTGAAGGCCTCCACTATGCAGCCACAGATGGGGGATCCCCCTTCTGACCGGGTTTGTCAGACAACTAGGCCGTTCGACGGGGTCGGTACGGATTTTGCTGGACCGTTTCTGGTGAAAACCACAGCCTATCGTAACACTAGGGTCACGAAAGCATACCTGTGCGTTTTTGTCTGCCTGGCCACTAAGGCCGTCCACCTGGAAGTGGTTTCGGCTCTGTCTACGGAAGCCTTTGTCGCCACGCTGGATCGTTTTGTTTCGCGACGGGGTTTACCTTCTCTCATTCGGTCCGACAACGGTACCAACTACAGAGGCACTGCCAACTACTTAAAAGATGTGAACGATTTTCTGGATAAAAATTGTAATAGCCAAAGTCAAGCTCTCGCACAGCGGGGAATCACATGGCGATTTAGTGTGCCAGCCTGTCCCCACTGGGGCGGGATATTTGAAACCGCGGTAAAATCGGCAAAAACCCACTTGCGCCGGGTAGTCGGGGAAACTACCCTCACGTATGAGGAACTTACAACTGTGTTTTGTAAGGTTGAGGCGGTTCTCAACTCGCGTCCGCTTTGTCCACTCTCCTCTGACGCAAATGACATGGAAGTCCTGACCCCTGGTCATTTTTTGGTCGGTCAGCCACTCACTGCCCTGCCTGAGTATCCCTGGAAGGATGAACGCAGACACCGGATGTCTCGTTTTCAAATGATACAACAAATGAGTCAGGACTTGTGGCGTCGTTGGTCACTGGAGTATCTGCATTTATTGCAGCAGCGTGTAAAGTGGACAGACCGGACGTCGCCCCCTTCGGAGGGGGATCTGGTTTTATTAAAGGAGGCTAATTTGCCATCGTTATTTTGGAGACGAGGTCGCATTTTAAAGTTAATCTGGGGCGCGGACGGGACTCCGCGTGTGGCGCAAGTGTTGGTTGATGGATCGGTGCTAAATCGCGCGGTCGCGACCTTAGCTCGATTACCGGTTGACTAGTTTAAGATTTCAGGCTAGAAAGCGGTACGTCCGCTTTGGGTGGCGGGATGTTGCAAATAAACAGGCATTTATTTTTGTTAGAAATAAAACTTTGATTTATATTATGGACGAATCGATTATCGAGATTCAATTTTGTTTGGTGGCATAATGGCCCCATCACTAGTTGTTCTTTTTTTATTCTCTTGTCTCTGGAAAGCAAATATGGCTGGATCATAGTTATTGTGTGTGAATAATTAAATAGTTTTATGTAGTAATAAGGGCATTTGGAGCCGTATTATTCTATTTAAGTGGATAGTGCAAATTGTGTGTGCGTCGTAAACTAATTGTTTCGGGAAAACAATTAGCCGGGATGTCGGCCACACCGCGGCTGAAATAAAAGGTATTTTTCGTGGGAAGTGCACTTTGGGGTAGTTTGGGTGTGTTTAGGAACCCCAGAAGACCCGGAGCCGGATTCGGGCCCCATCGGATCATATGGATCCCGTTCAGGACGGCGGGAGCAGCATTGAACTGTGAGTGGACTTTGTTAATTTTAATGTGTAATTTTAATGTGTAATTCTAAGCAATAATTTTAGTGTCTGTTGTGGGTTTCCCCAACAATATGTTTTATTTGAAATGTCGTCGTCCATATTTATTTGATGCCGCGCGGCCATACTAATTTTGTATGGGGAATTTAAGGTGCTTAATAAAAAATAATTATTTAAATAACCACTTGATGAATCGAAAATGTAGTCTAGCAATTTGTAGTTTATCCATTGATGATTGTTTAGACAAAATCAGAGTTACAATAATTTAGATAAACTATAAGAAATCTACTAAACGCTGCCACTCGTTTTCATGATTTTTGCCCAACTTTAAATGATATTGTAGAAAAAACTATAGCGTGTTATGACATTATGGTTCTGACAAATTGTAAACACGTTCCCTATGATACTAAATATATATTTTGTTCATTTAATACAATAGTATTTTCAATTATATTTCATCATCATCATCATCATCTCAGCCAAAAGACGTCCACTGCTGGACAAAGGCCTCCCCCAAGGATCTCCACAACGACCGGTTTTGTGCTGCTCGCATCCAGCGGCTTCCCGCGACCTTCACCAGATCGTCGGTCCACCTTGTTGGAGGCCTGCCCACACTGCGCTTTCCGGTACGCGGTCGCCACTCCAGGACTATCCCGCCCCAGCGGCCATCAGTCCTGCGAGCAATGTGACCTGCCCACTGCCACTTGAGCTTAGCAACTCTTCGGGCGATGTCAGTTACCTTTGTTCTTCTGCGGATCTCCTCATTTCTGATTCGATCACGCAGAGAAACCCCGAGCATAGCCCTCTCCATTGCTCTTTGAGTGACCTTGAGCCTTTTTATGAGGCCCATAGTGAGCGACCACGTCTCAGTCCCGTATGTCATCACTGGCAACACACACTGGTCAAAGACTTTCGTCTTGAGACACTGCGGTATATCGGACGAGAAGATATTTCGTAGCTTACCGAACGCTGCCCAGCCTAATTGGATTCGACGATTGACCTCTTTGCTGAAGTTGGACCTACCTAGCTGGACCGTTTGTCCCAGGTAAACATAATTGTCCACAACTTCAAGGGCAGAGTCCCCAACCTTCAGAGGAGTGGGTACGACACGTGAGTTCGACATAACTTTCGTCGTCGTAATTATATTTACTTAACCGTAATTGCATTTTTGGCATTTTTTGGTCGGCGCACCCTTAACAAAACCGGTCCATAGTCGCTATGTTGCTACCGCTATCATCCAGTTTATGGCTTAATAATGCCCCTATGCACTAAACTTTTACTGGTTCTCACATGCTACAAACTGCAAAATATCTATGTCACACACACTGCTGAAAATAGGGAGCTATCCAGATGGAATGTGTGCCTCACTAGATGGCTAACGCCACAATAATTTAATGCTACAATATATAGGAATGTCAACATGAAGCAGTGGTCGTAAATCGGGCTCGGGCAATGAATCTTGTGTTATTCGACCGAAAGTAAAGCTAAAGCTGCCCTAGGTCTCAGCAATAAACCAAATCAGAAAAATACAGTCAGACTGAATGAAACAGAAATGCACTTCAATATTTTATCGTTTCACTAAAATGCTACTGTACAGCTCTATTCCTCTTTTCACGTGTATTAGCTATTGAGGCTCAGGATGTGTATAGACTGGAATTCCAATACATTCTACTAGTTAGCAACTGGGCTTTTACGGATTATACAAATTTATTTTTTACCAGCTGTCCCGGCAGACTTTGTTCTGCCCTATTTCTCTAAAACAAAGTTACATTGATTTTTTTATGTTAATAGCTGCCTCGACAGATTTCGTTCTGTTAAAAGTTATAATAACATTGAAAGACTTTAGTAATATCTAATGTGATGTTATTTTTATTGTAATGTCCTATGGTACACGATATTTTTCGTTTTATAACTTGGCGCGTAAATAAATAAATCTGATCTCTAATCAACTGGAAGGCATACCGAAGATAATCCTCACGCGCCTTTGTTTTATTTTGATCAACGTCAAATGTTTGACAGCTGGGGACAGAGTGGTTTGTATGGGAAAAGAAAATTGTTGTTTTACTATTTTCCTCGTATTCTCTACGTTTTTTCTCTCCATAAGAACCTTCCTCAGACTTCATCAAACACAACAAAAATCAGCCAAATCGGTACAGCCGTTCTCGAGTTTTGCGATAAGCGACACATTTAGCGATTCATTTTTATTTATATAGATTATGTCCTGACGTGCCATGTACCTACCCTTTGCAGGGTCTGTAGTCGCGATGGAGACTCAAATACGGTGAGGTTAAGGATAAAATAAAATATCAAGGTGTTATAAAAAACGCGAGTAATGCCTTAAAATGTGTTTCAATATGATGTGTAGTGTTCGCGTAAACTTTACAAAACAATAACTGGACCATGCCATTCCATGGAGAAACAAGTAAACATTCACAATCTTAAGGCCCTGTTTCAAACCGTTTGGGATGCAAAAGCAGGTTAGTATGGTCTTCGGTAATGTACTTAACGGGTCAGGTACACTACCAACCAAGGTGTTAAATCAAGGTGTACAAGAAAAAATTTAAACGCCTTTTCAAATTGTAATTTGTTCGCAACAAAATTTGCGTAGCCATAATCATATACAGATATATAGAAGATTATGCAGAATTAATACAAACAAGCGAATGAACGTCAGATCCCGCTATTAATGGACACTTGAAGCTGTCAAGTCAAATAACTCATTACCGACACAATTCGCTTGAATGCGAACAATTCGACAAATTCACTCGATGTATTTAAATGGATGCGTAATCAATTTCAATGTTCTATTGAGTGGCGTTATCTTGATATTGATTTGATAATATTTGAGAGTATCAATGTGTCAGATATTCTACATAAGCATATAATTATGTTCAATGGTTAATAATCCTATTAATATTATAAACGCGAAAGTATGTTTGGATGTTTGTTACTCTTTCACGTAAAAACTACTGAATGGATTTGGATGAAATTCGGCATACAGATAGTTTATAACCGGGAATAACACATAGGATATTTTTTATCTCGATATTTCCACCACGCGGTTGAAACCGGGAACCACGCGGGTGAAACCGCGAGCGGCCACTAGTCATTTATAATTTATAAAAAATGTTCTAATAAAGTATTGTTATCTTGATTGTTTTTTTGATCTGTAACATCTTTCTGCTTGCTTTCTAAATAAACAATTTGTGGGAGTGATTTCATGAAGACAATAATTTTATTAGGAAAATATATAGGTACAATTATTGTTATTTTTGGAGCCGGTGTCAGCCAACGAAGTTTCTGGAGCCGGTGCCAGTCCGCGTTTGTAGTTTAAATTTCATGCATAAGATTGAATGTACTATTATGATTTTAATATATAGTATGTCGTTAAATGTTTATGTTAAAGTTACCTTGGCTGGCACCGACTCCAATATAACAATAATTGTACATATATATTTTCCTAATAAAATTATTGTCTATATAAGTCTAACGCTTATTTTTTACTTTTTAGTGCAATTTTATCAGTCTACTTTTTTGGAGTCCGTTTTTTTTTTGTTAAAGCTGTATTAACTATGATACCTTGTTTAGTAAAATAATACCATGTCACCGCGGCTTCAATGGACGGCATAAAAGGAGGGTTCGGACTACTTCGCTACATATCCGGCCCTTTCTCACCTAACCAAACAGTTAGGGAAACAAAGTTCCAATCCGCTCTACAGTACTTCCGATTACATTCAAAGGTAGTCCCTTTTCACAATGAGTGGCTGTGCAAATATTTGGATCGTTTACCATTGTTTGTTCGCGCTAGTCACAAAGGTCTTCGGATAGCCTTTTCATTCATCTTTTTGTATGATTGTTTGGGATGTTTTTTTAGCACTTCATAATATAGTTTTGTTGTTTGGTTTTGGGAGGTGAAGGTTTGAAGAAATGTGTTTGTACAATTTACCGTTCGTAAACGTTAGCGAATTTTTTCCGTCACATCCCACGTGGGTCAGAAATGGTTAGCCACAAAAGGTTTAATCAAACCAAGAGATATACAAAAATCTCTTGGTTTGTGATATACAAAAACCTTTTGCGGCTTACAAATAAACAGAGAATGGGTAAGGTCCTAATAGTTATTCCGTGTTTTGTCTCTTTTACTCTAATTTGAAATGAGGTTTACCTGACAGGAACAAAACACGGAATAACAGTATTCGGACCTTATTCTTTGTTTATTCATAAGGCATTTTATGTTTTAATCATGGTTACTGCTAAATATCGAAATGTTGTCGCTTATCTTTCTGTGAATACAAGAAGAAGAAGAAATACATTTATTCGCACACACTAAGCACAACAAAAATTAATTACTTTTCAAAAATATTGAAAAGCAAAAGTACATTCGCAATAAAAAAACAGAAACAGAAGACAAAGTGTGGCCAACTAGGCCCCGGCCTCCGCACATGCTACAGCCACATGAGGCCGCTGCAACGCTGGTATTCTGAAGTGGCCTAATCGGTGAATAGAACTATTGTCGAAGCATTAAGATTGGGTGCCCTTCGGTTTGCCTAAAAGTTTTAGTCCTAATATTACATGGCCAAACCGTATTGGCCTAAACTTAAAACGAACAATTATTGTTTCGCCTTTTGTTTTGCCACCATTATAATTTGGTCTAAGAATTGAAAGCCCTAAATTTAGGATCTATATTATGAAATACCGTAAAGTATATTGGCATAACGTTATTATGGCATTACGACGATTTTTTTTATTAGACTATAGAAATCTAGTTCCATACAAAAATATATTTTTTTATAGCTCTTAATATTTGTGATTTTTAATTTTGCGTGAATTAATATTTAGTAATTGCAAACTTTAGGGATTTTGAATTGTTCCGCCAAATGTCGCATTTGGTAAATCACAATATGGCGATAAAAAGCGAAGTGAAATTAGACCAAACACGATTATGAAGAGTGAAATTATGCGAAAAAAATTTAGGTTAACCGTTTGTGTCCCATTGCCAATTAGAAGTACAAACATTTAGGCGACCCGATATATACCCGTTAAGATTACGAACTTAACGATATCAGTAAAGTTACTACGATGACTACGATTTAAAATTAAACCCCAGCCTTATACTTGTATCCATAGACAGGCTTTCGCAACCTTTCCAATATTCGAATCAGAATTCCGCAAAAATGTCGAGAAGTAAGTATTTGAAAGTTCCAAAAACGAATTTCCCTTTTACCCACTTCAAAGGTTCTATTGGAGACAGAACAAATATTTGCCGTTTACCTACAGCTGTTTGACGAGGCTACTTGCCTATTCGTCACCGTCACTTGGCGGCCATATAACAGCCGTTTTGTTTAAAGCTAATGTGTGAAACTAACCGAGTATGCAAATAGACTGAGCTTTCAATGATTTGTATGATGACATGAACTCAATTTTGCATCCAGACAAAGAACCGTGTTGTGATCTGCGAACAAGTGGAATGTTTAAGTAGATGCGCTTTTGTTTTATTTTTCTGTTTTTGTTTAAATACTTTTAGTGTGCCGAACGAGTGTCAACATTTATGTTGGAAAATGCTTTCTACATATATATTTTAGAGCGATACCAAACCTTTTTATGTATTCTTTTAAGAGTGGAAGACCTGCTCCCTGACTATGAGCTCTTATAGCAGGACCACAGTGTCAGTACTATTGCAGTAGTGGAAAAGAGACGCATGCATGTTCGCTGCTACACCATAACCCTTCATCATCATCATCGGCCTATCTTAGTCCACTGCTGGACATATGCCTCCGTGTTCTTGAGTGGAGACCAAGACTCGGTAAACGTAGTGTAGGACGCCCTCCGGCCAGGTGGGATGATGACCTGCGAAAGACTGCAGGCAGATGCTGGATGCGTCAAGCTGAGGACAGGGCGCTATGGCGCTCATTAGGGGAGGCCTATGTCCATAACCCTTACTAACTTCAAACAAGAAACAGTTTAATAAGTGGTTATTGTGATTTGTTGCTTAAGCTTAAAATACTATTTTAATCGTAATAAATGTCAAAAATGATAATGCTATCACTTCGTTACCCCTCTCGTTTCTGACTCCATGGAGTACACCTAGCATAGTAAGATATTAAGCTGTAATATTCTATAGAGCATTAATGTGAATTAAGGATTTACCCTTGGGTCAATAAGTTACCATGACACGATTTATTAATAAGTAATATGGTTAGTATCACGTAATACAAAGTTTTTTTTTTACTGAAACGAAACAGTGCAGATGGCCACGTTAATAAAAGCGAAAATACAAAGAAATTTTACAATAAAAATTGTCGTTTTCGTTAACGTGATCGACAAGTGATGATGAGTTAATGATCGTGCCGTGATATTTTTCTAGGTGCCTACTCGTACTAGGCACCGTGTACGAATTCAGTTGCTTAAGTTCTTTATTCCTGTGTCGCATCCGCTAGAAGGTGGGCTTCTTCCTAAAAAAATAATGTTATAAAAAAACATATTGGAATCCTTAATAATAATAATATACTTACCTATTAAATTTATTTCTTTTATTAGGGCTTTCAATTAAAGCACGCTCGCGACTTAGTCCGCCTGTATCCAATGATGGTTTAAAAAGATATCCTAGAGCCCTATTGCAGCCTCACCAGTCCAGCTGTTTACGAGGAGTTTAGTGACATACACTATGTATATTAAGATATAGGTATATACTACTTATATAGCTAACTATAAGAAAACTTGAGTATAGCGTAAGAACTTCCAGGCTTGCGCTTTGTTCCATAATCAGCTTAGAAGCTGCATACCAGCTTTAATTGTTTGTAGTGGTTTAACTTGAGTAGTCTTCAATACTTGAAATATCTTTGCGTTTCCGCAAACTTTGGTAGCACTTAAGCAACTTAGGGACTTCTAAGAACCGAATTAAATGAACCGTAACAAATGTAAAGTTGTTAAATTTACCTTGTATGTATGAAATATAATACAAATTGCTTTTATATTGGTCGAGTGGTTTGTACACCGGTTTTCATGGTGTTGCCATCTCTGAGGTCCCGGGTTCGATGCCCGGTCGGGTCATTTTAGAAATTATTATTTTTCTAAATGGTTTCGGGTCTGGGTGTTTTCTATGTATAATAGTATGTATTTAAGTATTTTAAGTATGTTTATCCGTTGTCTAGTAACCATTTAACGAGTTTCATAACGAAGCTTCTCTTGGGCTAAATAAATGGTGTTAGTGTAGGAAAGTTTATTTAGTTTATTTAGTTTATCTTAACCTGTTGCAGCTAAATCTATGTCTAATGCTATTAATTAGCTCCTAGCAAAATTTTACAACCAATGTTACGTTGTTGCATAAAGATAGATATACGAAAACCAAGTTGAAATTATCCGCAAAGCTGTATGAAAATGTTGTTCCCGAAAAGAAGATGCTGGTTATTTCAAAAGAACATTATAATATTCGGGTGTAGTGAGGTTAACAATTATGGTGCTAACTGTTTTCTGTTTGTGGAAACTTGTTATTAGCTCATGGTTATTCGTGTAAATTACTATGTATTATGTATTGTAGCAGTAAGTTTTCCTAATGGATAAAATAAAATAAAATAATATAAAATAACTGTTACATTCCATGATACGGTCAATCCGAGCCGAGGTTCTATAGTTTTTACAGGCGGTTATCCATTTCTCGTTCTTCAACTTGAAGGCTTCAGAGAATCTCGTTAGGACTGAGTTAAGCTTGCGTGATGCCAATCCTTTCCTTTACCCTGAATACCTCGCGGGTTCGGCCACTACTGCTCGAGTATTACTAAATGGTAGGTAAAATATTTTGAGAATATTCAAAAACGCTTATTTATTAGGTTTACTTGAATAAAGATTAATTTGATTTCATTTTATTTCAGTAACCAAATAAGTTGCTTATTTACCTGTAAACCTTATATAATATCAATATCTTAATTAGTAAGGGCTAATATGTCACCAACAGCGAATGCTTCAAAACCTATAAAAAACGAATCAATTAGGTTTTGACATATCTAGGTATACATTTGTGAAGTATTATTATATTTAGGAATGGATAATAATGGCCTATTTAATCAAATAATGTGCGTGTGTTCCAGTGGACATATTTCAAGCTAATTAATTAAGATAGCAGCTGCTAATATACAACGAGACATTATTATGTTTTCATGATACTGACAGTTATATTAAATAGCAATTTTATGTGTTTGTTCGATAGAAGTGGGCTAGGCTATCACCTTAACGCTTATGCGACGAGCACTAGCGTTTTGCGACACAGCGAGCGGATTTACAGTTCATTGCGCGTTAGACTACGGCAGTCATAGTCAACGGTGGTAGAAAGAACGCAATGAACTTGAAAACCGCTCGCCGCGTCGTAAGAGGCCCGGATGATATTTTTTTGCAAGAGGAAATTTTAAGATGTTATAATTTATGTTAAAATTTTAGAATTTTATATTGATAAAGGGCGGCTTACACTCGCGTTTCCGCTCGCGTATACTATACACTCATATTAATTCATGGTATTATTGACAAAATTATATTTTAATTACATTAAAGCATGGTAATGTAAGTACTAACACAACTAAATAGAAATACAAAAAGTGTTTTTTTTGTTATCCTATTTAGAGCCACTGCTGGGCAAAAACCTCACCTAAATACTTTCACTTTTCTCGATTCCTAACAACTTTTTACGAATTTATTTAATTTTTATTTTTACTAATAAAGTCATTAAATCATATTTTATGTAAGCCAGTACAATACATAAACTAGACTATAAATAGACAGATGCACTACATCGAATCACTCTTGACCGCTTTTTTACTATGTGGCGCAGTCGGTCGCAAAACTATTCGGCTTATCTTGAAGCTGCCTCGTGGGTGGGACTTGTGTTGTCGCGTGACTAGTGACAACCTATCGATAAGTAGATTTTTAAAAACGAAAATCTATCGATCAGTTCGTGTAAATTGATCGTGTATTTATGTAAATAAACAAAATAAATGTTAAAAAATATTAAACTAAACTTTATTTGAAGAATGAACGTCAGTCTATCTCTATGTCATTATTTGTTGATCTTACGCTATTACTAAGAATTAGCCACAAAAAAACTTAGCAAAGCTCGTATATGCAAACCTACTTTGAGATTGACTATAAAATTATAAATGTATCGATACCATTGATAGTTTTAGACATCATTGGATACTGCCATTGTTATTGGTGCCCATATTACCAAATATTATTGCCGCATAACTCTCGATGGCCTATCGATGGTAAACCGAATTTCAAACATCAACTATCGATATTGTTATTCCATATGCACATCACTAGGTGAGACTGCATTGGGGTTACGTAAGAACAGCTGTGGTTACGAAATCCTGGGACGCTCTGGCGTTTCGTGGGATTCCGTTTCGTTTGTGAGGGGTAAGCTGGGTTATTTGGTAACGATCCGTATAAGTTAACTTTTACTTCACTCTAGTACATTAATGTACGCAGTTTGTCTATTCAGACTTGTGTAGTGTAATATGTAACGTACTTAGGTGTCGCAATCTTAATCTCAAAATAAACCCGAGTAGACCCGTAAATGTTATTTTATTTAAATTATACAATACAAGTAATAGTTTATACGAGCTCCCTGAGGTTGGTTGAATTTTTCTAGGAAAATTTTGCCTTGAATAGTTTATTGATATGGGAAAAATAAATGTTATCTCCCTAACCTATACATAAATTATACATCAATTGTAGCGATGAATAATAGATTTTAATGATGAAAACATTTGTCCAGCAGTGCTATTAATTTTGTTTTACTTAATGATTAATTTAATTTAATTATCATATAGCGTACCTACTCTGTTAATTTTTCTTACATAAGAACGAAATTTACTTTTTTTAATTTAGTTATTAGCGAATTAAAGAAAATTTTTAGAAGTTCATAAGGTAAATTACCCTTACCATTTTGCATAATTTAATGATAAGGATTATTTGTCACTTATGTCAATACATACACCAAAAAAGGTTACCACACGACACCCAGTTTAATAGTCTCGTTAAGTCGTTAACTGCCATTAAACTGGCCGTAAAACATTCAGAACACGCCCTACTATTTGCTCCGCTCACTGGAGACAACATAAAACTCTGGTTATTTATTTAAACTCTCGTTTTACGGCTATCCCTCTCGCTTTGTTTTATTTAGTAATCTGTTGATTAGATAGCTCGGCTCTGAACAGGACACCGTACAATATTTTGAGCGAATTAAAATATAATCATGAATAACTTAAATATTATCACGCTTAAGAAACTAAGCTCTAAAAAAATAACAATAATGTTAAGAAAAAGACAAGAGAGCAACATATGAACTACAGGGTTACGAAACGGGAAAATTTCCAGACGGGAAGTACCCAAATATGGACATTAAAGAAGCTGGCAAAAAATGGTTCCTGTAATTTTCCATTGTAAATATTTCTTTGCAAGTATTATATATTTTTATATTTCCCTATAAAGCAGTCACCGTTTCTTTTACTTTTCCTTTTTTACATCTTTGCTGAAGTTTGGTTTGGTACATAGCCATAATTTGACGACCTCCTTGGTCGAGTGGTTTGTACACCAGGTTTCATGGTGACGCCATCTCTGAGGTCCCGGGTTCGATCCCCGGTTGGTCAATTTTAGAAATTATTGTTTTTCTAAATTGTCTCGGGTCTGGCTGTTTTTTATGTATAATAAGTATGTATTTTAATCCGTAGTCTAGTAACCATTTAACGAGTTTCATAACGAAGCTTCTCTTGGGCTAGATAATTGGTGTGAGTGTAGGAAAGTTTTATTTATTTTAGTCATAATTATTATTGCAGTATATTAGTATGGTACTGATCTTAAAATATTATAAAAAATCCCCTAACAGGATCCTGTAAGGGTTTTGCAAAATTTTCTATGCATTATTTCTTCTAATAATAATATAATATGGGTTTTACTTGCTTACTCTCTCCTTTAAACAGTCTACTTTTATATTATTTTACACGCCGTTACACATGTTATTAGAGATATTTCAGTCATTAACTTGATATTAAACACATTTTCTTCTCAATCGTGTATAGATAAATTTTTCCATTAAACGAGAGCGATGACCTAACCGCTGAGGTGACGCTAATCTCAATTTGAACCCCAAATAGATCTGAATCATGTGATGTCTATACTAGTTCACGTTAACGTCACGTTGCGTTATTGTAAAACTACGCATGCGACTTGAGACGTAAAGAAATTAATGTCGAACACGATGACTGCACATGCAAGACTTCATTTCGATCGTGGGAGAATTTTCTTCCATTCAGTTTAAATTATAAAATGAGGTTAAACGAGACACTTGTCAATTTGAATAATACGACAAAAACACTTTATATAGCTAAAAGATGTCGAAGATAAGCCCACAGTTGTAATAAACAGGATGAGAAAAGTAAACATGATGCATGACGCTGTGTCTAACCATAGAACCACACGAAGTAAGTCGATATGAAAGAAGATATGGAGGAAAAAAGGATACCTATCTAGGATAACCTGGAAAATCAAAAAAGTAATAACACGGAGCTGCTACAAGTATTACTACATAGAGACGCAATGCGGATATAAAAGAGCAGGTATTAAAATTCGAAGCAATTATGTCGCTCGAAAAACCAATATAAAATTATCCAGAAATTATTATGCTAACTAGCACACTAACCTTAACCTTAACTCGTTTAAATAAATAACATAAGTCATAGTTATGATGTAACACAGTTATGATAATAAGTTTATTAAAACAATAAATGCATTAGCACAAATACCTACTTATTGATAATACACTAAACCGAAGAGCATGTATGAAGGAAATAATGAAAGTGGACGAAGCGAAACAAGTGGAAAAAAGTGGTCTCTGACTACCCCTACGGGAAAGAGACGTTATTATACGTATGTATGTATGTATGTATGTATAATACACTTATGCCAGAAGGAGTTACTTTTCCTCAGCATATTTATTTATGAAGATAAGCATATAAGCATGAAGGATTTTCAGCTGAAGGATTACTCAGCATATTATGTGGACTTGTGCGTAAGTGTGTGTGTGTGTGTGTGTCCTTGCACGCTTGTATGTGTGCTGTAAGTGTTTGTCAAGAGAATCATTTCACATTATATTCCTCGAACTTTAGCAAAGTTCTAGAAATTTGTTAGCGTTCACAATATGTATAATACTCGTATATCAAAGGATTTAAACAATCAAGAAGACTAGAACACTTTTAACTTAGAATAAGATCGGAACAAAGGCTGAAAGGTTTAACGTACCTAAGCAAAGTTTTAATTAAACATCACAACCAACCCGTGAGTTTCTTAAACTTTGGAAATACTTATTGCTCATGTGTGACGGTGAAGTAAGGAATACCAATATTGTAGGAGCAATAGGTAAAACATTCTGATTAAGCTTTACAACATTTTTTTTTGGATTGTTGTCTTAAAAGTTTTACTTTACGGAAATGCTGTCTTACGCATACACCGCATACACATTAGGAGTTACCTCAAATTATGTGGGACTCTTCACACCTCCCCCCGCCCAGGCACAAAAAGCTCGTCGGGGGTAGAGAAAGTCGACCCACACTACCCAGTAACAGTAAAACCCTAGTACTATCCCTTATCTGCCACGGTGATATCTTGGGAGCTTAATTGGAAATCACTGAGTTAGCCGAAACAAGCACCCAAAATATTTTTATCAAATACTAGTTTCTAAAACTTTATATTTTTTAAAATATTGTTTTCTCTATGTCCCTCACTCTTAATAAAACAGTATTAACTACAACACGCTGGAATAAACTTGATTCTTGAAAAATATTTCTAACAGTTATGGACAACGGCGGCGTAACGTGCCCTTCAAAGCCAGGAGGAACGAGCTATTTTTATTTGGTCACGCTTGATAAAATAGAATCCCAATAAAATACTCTTTAAATAAATAATTAAAAATCGTTTAAGTATTTACCTATTCATTCGCGGTTTGGGGTAGCTACCACAAAAACTGTGCAATCAATTAACAGTTGCAATTTAAAATGCAAAAAGGTACAGTCGTAGTAAAGGATTGCATCAACAGTTCGGAACACGACCAAAGTGCCTCAAAATCACTTTAACCAAAACGAGAATTTGTATTAATATACTCCCTAGTTTATTTAGAAGCCACTGCTTCAATGCCATAAAAATAAGGATTAACACTAGCCACTAACATCACGATGATTTGCATTAAATTGTGTAAGTATGTCTGATTGTCCTTCTTTATACCAAAGCAAAGGATCGTCATGATCTTTCGTAAATTTTTGTGACAGTACAACTGAGCTTGTGGGCAGGGCACATTACTAGCAGGACTGATGGTCGCTGGGGCGGGATAGTCCTGGAGTGGCGACCGCGTACCGGAAAGCGCAGTGTGGGCAGGTCTCCAACAAGGTGGACCGACGATCTGGTGAAGGTCGCGGGAAGCCGCTGGATGCGAGCAGCACAAAACCGGTCGTTGTGGAGACTCTTGGGGGACGCCTTTGTCCAGCAGAGGACATCTTTTGGCTGGAAGATGATGATGATGATGATGAATTGAGCTTGGGCTGAAATTGGGCCAATAAGTGCAAAAAGTTACTTAATACACAGATAGCTAATAAATAAGGAATTCAACCTAATTATTAAATCGACGACTGTATTGCAATGCAACTTGGTACAGCAAAATTTCGCTGCTACTCGTACTAGTCGTCCGTATAATAGTGGTCTGATAATAAAGTTGTTAATTTGACCAAACTTTCCGGAGAGTGCAGATTGAAACTCCGGTGCAGTGCATAACAAATTGTAGATTAAATTTAATAGGAGGTGGATAATGCATTTCCGTTTTGAGATAATTATTTACACAATGAGGCAGGGACCTATATGGCATCTCATATTATTATCTGTTTCTTGTTTTTAAATGTTAAGTCTTTTTGTTTCTAATCTTTATTTTGGTTTGTGAAGGATTCGTGAAACCATTTAACGTTTATTCATTAATTTATTTAAATGAAAAAAAAACTCAAATGTTGAAAAAAATTACACGAGCAGGATTTGAACCTGCACCCAAAATTTTGTTCGCAACAAAATTTGCGTTAAAAATTATATAAACAAAACAAAAACATTTTATTTCAATGATTTACTATTGTTGGCTTGATTGCATGCGGTGGCGACCTATAAATAAATAACAGCACCTAACTTTCACCGAAACATGCATATTTTTTTTGTATTGGTGTATACTTTGATGGCCTCGTCCTCAAATAAAAAAAATAAGAAATGTTTTGTTTTTTCACACTGGGAAAGTGCATGAATTTCATTTTACCTAATAGTAAACGACGACAAAACTGCAGGTGGAAGCGCACTTCATCTGGAATCCTCATTTCGTTCATATCTCTCAAATTACTACACATTAATTGAAATTATTAAAATTAAAATAAAATTAAATATTATACTTATATATATAAAATATTATATATACAAGGTCACATTTTATCAATTGCAAATAATTTGACAAACCATCTAATTATATCAGAGAAATATGGCTCTAAAAAAATTCAGGCTAGTTTTTTTTTACTTTGACACAAAAATTGGAATATATTTAAGAGCGGCCTCTCTGTCGGCTCCTTTGAATGAAACTTTGGGCACGTGTAAGCGGTGAAGGCATTGCGGCCTCTCTGTTTCGGCACCTTAGAATTGAAACTACCGAAAGTGCTTTATTTTACTCTTTATTCGAAATGTCTTTTGGCGTTTTTCTTGAAAACTAGCGTATAAAAATTTAAGGTTTTTTCATAAAAATAGTTTATAAGTATGTTGTTGAATTTATCCTCAAAATATTTGCAACTAATAAAATGTGACCTAATATATAAATAAAAATTAATGTTGCTAAGCGCAAAACTCGAAAACGGCTCGACCAATTAGGCAAATTATTTTTCGTATGTTCCATGGCACACGGATAGTTTTAATAAAGAGAAAAAATATAAAAATTGCATGGAGAATAGTAAAAACAACACTATATTTATTGAATTTTTACTATTAACTTTTGACAGAACGAAGTCTGTCCGTGCAGCTAGTTACTTATAAAACTCGTAACAACAAATTTCTAAACTGGTATTTTAAATTATTAAAATTTTATCCCTAAAACTATTACACATTATTGAAATTATTAAAATAAGAATAAAATTAAATCAGAAAAAAAACATAAAAATAACAATAATAATATCAGAACGTAATCTAAATTTAGGTCTGGAATCAGAGTGCTCAACATGCTACCTGGTCCAGTGCTGCATCATTGGACAGTCTCCTTTGATTATGCTTAATAGTGCGTCAAGGTCACTAACAACTAATTTAAAATTGCACTGTCTATCCCTTTTTGGGAGGACTTCAGTCAGAGTATGTATGTATGTATGTAGGTATGTATGTATATATGTATGTATGTAGGCAGCTATTATTCCTGGATTATAATTAACTAATCCATGATATCCATACGTTAACAGGTCATACTGATTTCTATGCAACAACACGCTTCAAAGCACTTAAAATAATGGTAGCCTCATTTGTATGGATCACTAACTAACAGAAGTTATTTGTAATGCGAGTTCAAATGTTTTCTCATAAACCATTTTCGAGTTAGTGAAAACGATTGAACTTTACAATTTACACTTTGATGTTTTAACAGAACGATCGGACGCATATTAATTATTGAATTCTAATAAAGATATTTTTTTATTGTAAGTAATTTAACAAATTTGGAAAAGTTCATTGAGGCTTGTAAGTATTTATTGTAACGCCTTTACGACCTAGCATAATATTGTTGTCTATCGAAGCAAAACACTACCTTCAAAAGAAAGAAAGCAAATAGAAAATGTGTCCACACGCCACAAAGACAGTTATGCCAATTAAATAGCAATCACGATACATAGGGAGTCGTTTGAAACTGCTACAAATCGTCGTATCGAGAAAGCCTTTCAGCTGCTATTATAAGCCGTAGACTTGAATAAACCATACGTTTTCATTCAATAAGCCCGGTTATCGACCTGTGGCTCAATAATTTATTCAGCTCCATCGATAGGTACTTCACTGCAGTTCTATAAAGAGCGGCCATTTCACATTTGTTCCACTTATTTTTGCTTAACGTTGATTGATGGAAGGGCAACCGATTCCGCATGTAATTTATAGTAGAGTTAGGAGCTCGATGGCACTGCAGTTAACACGCCCGGTCTGCAAGTTTCCCAAATGCTGGTCATCGGATGGGTGCCCAAAATGTATCATCTCAAGTTCCTCCGTGCTTTGAATTGCATCAACCACTAATCCGCATTGGGTCCTAGTGCTCGTTTTTTTTAATAGTTAGCTCGTCAAATGACTCCATTTCACCTGATGTTAAGTGGAAATGGAGTCCAGGCGCGAAGATAACTGGTGCAGCATGAAAACAACGCAGCATCCTACCCCAGGGTATATATAGCATTCTCGGGCCAAGTCTCTGCCTGTTATACATTAACGATCTGTGTCAACTGTCCCTGAGAAATAGTAAAATCTTCACTTACGCAGCTGGTACAGTGTTGATTTTCAGTGGAGAGGAGATACTTGGAATGAGACTTACCATACAGCTGAAATTGGGCTCCCTAAGATTATGTGCTGGCTTAGAGCAAACCTTTTCACATTGAATGTATCAAAAACATCGTTCATGACCTTTTCTTTTGCAAATTTTACTAGGATTGATACCCACTATACACTAAAAGCTCATACATGTATCATGTTTCCTCAAAGTTGTGGATCCTGTCCTGTGGTTAGTAGACACACACACTACTAAATGTTTAGACATAACGTTGGATGAGAAAATGAACCGGTTCGCCCATATTAAACTTTTAACCGCTCGTACTAGATTTTTTATTTATATTTTTAAAAAACTAAGTAACTTATCACCTCATTGTATGTTTATTTCAAAGTGCGTTCGCGTAAACTTCAAAAAACATTATTATGCTAAAATAAAGATTATATCAAAAGAATAACAGAATTGATGACATTAAATATTAACAGAAAAATAAAGTTACCTCCATATTTTTGACAAGTTCTTAGAATGTGAACTGTATCAAAACTATTTTAAACTAGCGGCCGCTCGCGGTTTCACCCGCGTGGTTCCCGTTCTCGTGGCAATATCGGGATAAAAGGTACTCTTTGTGTTAATCCAGGTTATAAACTATCTGTATGCCAAATTTCATCCAAATCCATTCAGTAGTTTTTACGTGAAAGAGTAACAAACATTCATCCATACTTACAAACTTTCGCGTTTATAATACTTACAAATTTTCGCGTTTATAATATTAGTTGGATTTTTTCTGCACATCTTGAGTCGTTACAAATTCATTTGAAAAAGAAGAAATTGTTCGTAGGTACAATATACTTTATTATTTTATTTATCTCCCTATTCACAAAAGGTCATTACGAAACCATTAGCAATGAATTGATAGGATCAAACGCGTTTTAAGTTAAAACCGTTTGACTACCTTCCAAGACTTACTTCGATAAACTAAGTGCATTTTAAAATAAGTAACTTAGCTCCGAGCTCCTTATTTTATAAAGTATTAAAAACTCGTTGGAGAAAACACTTTTGCACTAACACTTCTTCTAAGAACGGATTCATTATAACGAGATTTCGTTAACTATAAAACCCTCGTCTTGGCTTCCAAGTGCAGAATAATGAAGACGTTGGCAAATCGGAATACTTATAAACCAACTTTAGTTTTCCTTGAACATTTTGACAGCTAGATTATCGGTATAACAATAATAATTATTATAATTTATTATGTTTTATCTTCAACTGGTGGGAAGACGGAGTGCGTCAGAATCAAAGCCGAAAGAATAGAATTTATAAATAAATATAGTTTAGATATATACATGATTGGAAACTATAATACCATTTTAGTTTTTCCATTATCTGGGAAAGCTAGAATGTTAGTCCAAAATATAAAAAAAATGTATAAGGCGTAGAAATTAATTTATAGATTTAAGTGTCCTTTGAGGGTGACATAATCAAAAACCCTCTGTAAAAATTAAAGAGAAAAAAAAACCTGTGGGAAGAATTTGGGAAAGGCATTGCTCGGTAGTGGACATTATGCAATTAAAAAAAAACATTATGGTATTCTTCCGATTAATTTAATGTATCTTTCACTAGGTGCCCGCTCGCATCTTTATCTGCTAAATCCTGCTCGTCGACATTTTTTCAACATTTGTGTTTTTGTAATTTGTTCGCAACAAAATTATATAAACAAAACAAAAACATTTTATAAATAGCTTGCCTACTTCTTAACTGATCTTTAGTATTTGTAAAAATATTATGATCAGATGTTAATGACGGTAGTTGTTGACATTGATCGGGCGCCTTTGGCTTTCAAAGTAAAAAGTAAATAGTGTTGAATAATTTCGGCGGGCTGGTTAGAACCACTAACTAATTATTATACCTTATTAATTATACCTTATGATATTTATCTTTAATAAGTACGGCTTTTATTACGAACAAACACAAGTCATGTAGCTCACGTGAGCAAAGCCGCGAACAAAAAGCTAGTTTGATATAAAACTGAAAATTTCCCAAAAACCAAACGAAATATTTAGAGCTAAGAATATTAACTGCAATCAAATTGTAAATCCTTAATGTTGGCTCCAAAACCATGAGTCATGATTGCTTTGCTTCACCTAGTACAAGCGTGGGTGAACCATTATAACGTGGATGACCATCATCGCTATTAGGAGGTGATAATTAGTGATTTTACAATAAGCCAATACTATGTCAGTTTCGATTGCGTAAAGAAAGTTCTGTGTCGTAAGGCAGACTCACCACGGTTTTTGAATGTACTATTGAGGATTAACTTATTGAGTGAAGTTTGATACCAATGGAGGCGATCATCATCATCATAATAAGCCTATGTATACGTTACTCTGCTAGGCTCAGGACTTGCTATAGAAACAATGAGATAATAACCCGTTGGCTCAATGCGATCTTATACGGGTTGGTGGGTTTGAACGCTGAATAATACTATAGTAGGCATAATAGTCATAAGGTAAGCGCTTAAAGGTTATGCGAAGAGCTTTAGAAATCAACTTTTTACTTGGCTAATAGAAACCCATAATGAGAATTCACATCCAACCTTTCCTAACGCAGTCTCATCTATCAAAGTTGAACAACTAAACTAGGACTATTTAGTGTGTCAGCGGGCACCATAAATACATTCACTACTTATGCCTTCCAGCCATTCAAAGAAACCTGTTGGCTAGAAGCCAGATCATGCACTATAGGTGCAATCGTTCACGGAAAAAACCGGTCAAGTACAAGCAGTGTCGGCTGGACCTGAGTTAGGCCCTGGGGTCGTATCTTCAGTTTAAACAATGAGCAAGTCAAATAACGAAGCAAAACTTATTGAAATCGTAGCACGCTAGCCAGTCAGCCAGCTAGCAAGCTAGCCAGCCAAGCCAGCTAGCAAGCTAGCCAGCCAGCCAGCTAACCAACCAACAAGCTAGACAGCCAGACATCAAACCTACCATAACCAACCAGCCTGCCAGTTAGCCAGCCAGACAGACAAATAACCAACCAACCAGTTAGCCAGCCAACTAGCTGGCCAGCCAGATTGTCAGCCAGCCAACCAGTCAGCCAGTTAGCTAGCCAGCCAGCCAGCCAGCTAGCCTGCCAGCTCACTTGTTATTTCTTGTTGTGTCAGTTACAAGGGAACAGCTAAATGGATCAACAACATTCTGTGCAGTGTGAGACTACGGCCCTTATTCAGTTTTTTGACCACTTAGCAAATACGCGTCCAGACGCCGGCCGTTAATGCTGTATTTACACTTTTGCCGTTAACACCGAACACCTGAGTTATTTATTTCATTTATTTATTGCAAGAAAATAGCACATGGTGGACGGACTTCAGTTGATTCAAAGTCGTTTTCGAGGTGTCAAAAAATGAAAACTTATATGCCATTACTTTTTAATCTATCATGGTCACTTACATTACAATAATGACTATTTACAGAATTATTACCATGCACGCAACTGCACCTAAAATGACGGAAATTCAACCTCAACAAAAAACATGGTAATAATCCCGTTAATATTAATTATTCTAAGTAATAGGCTGTTATTGTTTTCTAAAGTTTACGCGAACACTACACATTGAAAAGAAATTACGGATATACTCGCGTTTATTTTACACATTACTTTTAATTAATGTTTATCCTGACGTTTCGAACCCTTTGCAGGGTCCGTGGTCACAGGGAGACGGTGTTGGTCGTCTCATAAATGAGGGTATATAAGCTACTAACTAATATGAACACGAACCCTACAAAGGGTTTGAAACGCCAGGATAAACATTAATTAAATATAATGTGTAAAATAAACGCTATTAGATCCGTAAAAGTTGTTTCATTTCACTAATAGGCTGTTGTTTAATTTTAATTACAATATTATTATTATTTTAATTTTCAAAGGTCATTGACTTTTTTGAATTGTAATTCTAATCTAATTTATTTAGTAAATATCATCTTCACAATAAAAACAAGCTGTTCAAGTTGTGTTAAATACTTTTTTTATTAATAGAGCCCCCTTTATATGTTGGTTGGGGCCCTGTATCATTAATACACCTTTCATGTAGCGGTCACTACGTCTCTGTACACGAGGTACTTTCCCAGTTGATGTCCTATAAGGAGCTTTTACCGTTTATTTACAGCTTAGGGCTAAGTGACTGCGGTTTTCAACGAGCGTATTTATTGCACTGAGGAAAACGTTACTCTTTTGTTAACCATTGCAACCTTGTTTTTTCTAGCTGGAGACTTGAGAAAATTATTACGCCTTGCTTTTGTTTCATTCATTTAAAAACTGCTGTGTTGATAATAAAAGTGTGTTTTTAAATATTGTGTATCTCCCTACATATTATAGTGGCAAAAAGCTTACTTTTTGCCAAATGTGTCATGTCAATGTGTGTGTCAATTATTATAACATTGTGTCATATAAGAATATTTAAATTATTTTACTTCAGCGTCCTAATATTATACAACGCACTAAGTATCACATTGAGAAATGATCCGCCTTTCTAGGTATTTTCAATGTGCTACGACATGGATTCTCTTAAAATGGGTTGTACAGAAGATTATTTGAGGTCGGCAAAGCGAAAGCATTATCTTTGATAATATGCTAATAATTAGGTCTTTGATAAATAGGCGGCCCACCTGCTCGTTTTTCTACTTATTCTAACTCCAATAACTATTATCGTACGGACGTCGAATTTTTAAAATAATTAAGCATAAGTGTAAATAGTTTTTGTCAACCAATCACAGATATGGGAAGTTATGCGTATAACTTGCCAAGCTGGCTTAATGCAAAATGACGAAAAACTTATGCGGATAAAGTAGTGCGTAGGTGTGTTTTAATATGTATAAGTCTAATCTTTGTGACTTATTAACTGCAAAAAAACTAGAAACCCCATATCGTTGGTGGAAAGAGAAAACTGCTTAAGCGCCAAAAATCAAGTGGTAGGAAATGCATTTTAAATATTAAACTCTAAAGTGCATTTCCCACGATTGCCCTTTTGGTGTTTAAGCAGTTTTACCTTTCCACCGACGATATTGATCTAATAATGAAACATATTTGTGGACTCACAAAGACGGCATTGAACTCGGAATAGACAAGATAACAATGATTGATTTACGTAACTGTCAGATGAGTTTACATATGGTTATGCATCATCAGAGCACTTGCAAACTGAGTGTGACAGCGAATCTGACGTCCTTCCTTAAAGATAAGTAATGCATTGTTTAATGCCACTACCCTATTTGGTACCTATGATGTCATAAGAGCTAAGCAACTAAGATATTAAATAATGTACAAAAAACACCTCTAGCAGTAGTACCTTCTCCAAAACCTTACACCTCTCGCATACTGACACAGAATCCTCGCTAAATCCGACAATATCTTCACTAGCAAACGTCTTCTCCCCGATTGTAAAGGCACATCACACCCCCTTCCATTCCAATGTCATCACACACGCAGACACAAACAAGCACACTAGCTTCGGACCACGACGACGTCGTACTCATTATCGAACAGTGCCCAGGCTCATGTCAGAACTTGGTAAAGCGCGCGTGTGAACAGTGTCTTAGTACTATTCACACGCGCGCTTTACCAAGTTCTGACATGAGCCTGGGCACTGTTCCATAACACAGTTGGAAGCGTGTAGACCCAGGCCCTGAATGTTAAAGACGCCCTCGGGTTCCACTCTACTCAAATTAATGTCTAACTCGTCTTCTCTGGAGAATTTAGAAAGTTATGTACATCTATGGATTGTGGTTTGATGCAGGTCCACCAAGATTCTACCCGTTCTTTTCGGTAATGCTGTATAGGATCCTAGTTAGCTAAGAGTCATAGCCGAATATAAATAAAAAAGCGGCGAAGGCTCACGTACCACGCGTTTGTTAATGAGATAAGTCTAATGTGCTTTCGTGAAAACATGTGGTATCTGGGCAAACGCCCAATACAATATGTATTAACAATAGTAATGTATTGTTGGTACACTACCGATATACCTACATACGCTTGCTCATCAGCCTGCCGCAAATTGACAAAATTCCTCAATAGAATGTTTTTGTTTTGTTTATATAATTTTTAACGCAAATTTTGTTGCGAACAAATTACAAAACAATTTTTTCAACATTTGTGTTTTTGTAATTTGTTCGCAACAAAATTATATAAACAAAACAAATACATTTTACAAATAGCTTGCCTACTTCTTAACTGATCTTTAATATTTGTAAAAATATTATGATCGGATGTTAATGACGGTAGTTGTTGACATTGAATGGGCGCCTTTGGCTTTCAAAGTAAAAAAAAAGTAAATAGTGTTGAATAATTTCGGCGGGCTGTTTAGAACCACGATAGCTCAATTGGGAGAGCACCTGACCCGGTATGTCAGAAGGGTGCAGGTTCAAATCCTGCTCGTGGATTTTTTTTAATTCAATAGACCTTAAACTTTATGTCTATAACTTAAGGTTGAACATTAATTGAAGAAATGTAACAGTTTTGGACAGATTGATGTATAGGCGTCTGTACCTATTGTTTCTATTTAAAAAAGCAGAGTGTCTCCCCCTGC
The DNA here is from genome assembly GCA_947562085.1 of Eudonia lacustrata. Classification (NCBI taxonomy): domain Eukaryota; kingdom Metazoa; phylum Arthropoda; class Insecta; order Lepidoptera; family Crambidae; genus Eudonia; species Eudonia lacustrata. Next base: position 7,616,737 of record OX387321.1, on the reverse strand, counting down.
TCAGGTAGGTAGATAGATATCGAGGGGGTGTTTGTTTTAAATAAACCCGGAACTTAAATAAAAAAAAATGTACAGAAGTTTACTTTAATGAATATTTTATTTCCATATTAACTCGAATACAAAAGCATCTACTACAAAGTTAATAATGTTACAACGCGTGGGAGAAGCTGATTACCCCAAAAAAGTTGCTTCCTTGATTTTTTACGTGCGAACACTCAGAAACCTGTTACGGTATTGGGGTAAATAAAACGCTCCTTTAACTCGAAATGGCTGATGTTACTTATCCAAATGTATTGCGTAGGGATGTTACTTAGTAAGACATCGATATTGTATATATCGATAATTTGTAAGAATCATCTTGACAAACTCCTGTGGGTACTAATAGTAGAATGACACGTATGAAAGCAGACAATCACATGACACCGGTGGGTTTAACGTCACTAATTATCCACCAAAGGTATACACTATTACATATCAAAATATTTAATAATCTAGAACGTTATGTTAATTTGTAGGTAATACCTAAAAGTAGTATAGTAGTTTAATTGTTATCGTATTCATTCTTACTAGTTAATCGCTTTTTCGTGTTCTTTTGTTCAAGGACTCATGGACAGGATATGGTATCGCGATTAACAATTTAGCGCTATCTATATCCATGGCAAACATAACGATAGAAATATAGCATAAATGCTTTGGTGTAGGTATCTGTCAAGATTCTAATAAGTTTTAGGTAAAAAGTAGCCGGCGTTACCGAACCTAAAGAAAAAACTTTAAGTCTATACAGTAATAAGCTGATTGTCTTAGTTAATAGTAACTGTAAACATAATTGACTCCACGCGAACAAAGCGGGTATTCCCGGGCAAACGCTCGTGTAGCATAAATTTAAATACCTACATTCGAAATATTCCATTCTGGATTAGCTAATTTTTAGAGCAAACGAGGTAGTGTAGTTGGCCGTTGAACTGCAGATAGATCGTGCAAATATAACTTTTATGGCTCACTATCAAAATAACGACCGCAAAACAGACGAGTGACGCGGATGGTTTGACGACTTTTTAATTGCGGAATAAATCAACGTTCAGGTTCAGTGGAATCGTGATAGTTCGATTCGGGATGAAATTTAGATTCAAAACAGCGGTAATGCCACTGTTCTTAAAGTATTGATTTGGATAATTCTTTGCTCCACGTATCCGAACGCTTTGGAGAATCTAGTTGGGGGCAGGGACACTCTTATGTGTCAAAAAGTTGCGTCCACAGGTTTTTCCAAAAAGGAAAACACAGATAGGTATCGTATTGCCATAAATTTAATTTAATTTATTTTTATTTAACATAGGTATTCAATATTAAAAAGTGGTCGGGGGTCCACTGCTGACAGCAAATAAAAAGTTAAGTAAATAGCCTATAACTATCCCACTGCTGGACAAAGGCTTCCATCATTGAAATCAAGTCATTACTACAAATGATGGGTAATGGCTTAATCACCACGCTTGCCAAATGCGGATTGGTGATTATCATCATCATCATCATCTCAGCCAAAGACGTCCACTGCTGGACAAAGGCCTCCCCCAAGGATATGAGGGGTATTTGCCGTAATCGCCACGCTTGGCAGGCGGGTTGGCGATCGCAGTAGGTTGAGGGTAACCTCAGAGAGATGCTGCTGCCCATCCTCTGGAATGGTCCCTTAGTCGGCTTTTACGACACCCACGGGCAGAGATGGGGTGGTGCAATTCTTTATCCCCGGCACCACACATTGGTGATCACAAACCCCGAAAACGAAATACACTTTGCCCGACCTGGGAATTGAGCCCGGGACCTTCGGGTATCGGGCCAAGCGCCAGTCAGCCACCGAGGCGACAGCAAATAAAAGCTAGTAGTCTGATTTTTACATAAAAACTGTAGGAAAATTGTCAAAATCAGGCCACCGAGAAACACACACATACGTTTCGAAATAGCAATATGCCGGTACCATCCGAAAGTCTGCTAGAGAACACGTTTATATTATTATCCCAAAACGGTCTGGCGATACGAATCAAGACTCCGTTATTACCAGCTTATTAGTAAACTATGGTAGAACATAGAATTAACGGCTAAGACGAGTGCGGTAAAAGGTAAACAAAAGCCAATCTCGTTTACAAGACAAGACAATCGATATTATCGATTATCGATATCGTTTAGTTTATGTTAGTTCTCATATTAAATCTGGTTAGTAAACTTATTGCATACACAATTTCATACAATATTATCTTGTTAGATTATTATTATTCTGATCATGCTAATAAACATAATTAAACAGACCTTTAACGTTTTGTCGGTACGGGTGTAGGCGTAAAGGAGCTTGTGCTATGTCTTCAAACAATAATATAATAGGTTCTAGTATTCACGAATAATAAGCCAGTAGTATGGTATTCCTGTGATATTGTCTTATAAACCTTGTTTTGATAAGGAAATAGAGATGACCTACAAATGAACTAAAATTCGATTAATATATATCTGCCTACATAAATAGCCCATCGAAAAATAATACCGTGTTATTGTAGCATTAATATTGTATTAATTGATTTAATTAATTGGTCGCATAGCACCATACGCGAATTATTTTAAAGTTTTCTAGATTACTAGCTTTCCTTTTCTTCCCTTTCTAGTATGCCTACTCAAAACTGAAAAAAAGAGATTTAACGTATTCCAAACAATAAAAAAAATATTTGTCTTCAACTTCTACTTCAGCAAGCCGTCCACACAGTTTCCTACAAACAAAACAAAGTTCCATTTTATAAGCTTTGGAGTAGCTAATGAGAAACCGCCCACTCACCAACGAGATTCTTACCGAGAAAATGAAATTTAATCTAAATCATGACAGATTCCTAACAATAAAAATAGGAGTTTTATATATCGTTGTAATCAACTTTAGCTAATACAAGAAAGATTTGTCTCATTACAATCGACACTAAAACTAAAAATGATCTTGATAACAACCTGAAACTTGAAGACACTTAGTACAATAAGGAAGAAGCCGTCCAAATAGTTTCAACAAACAAAACAAAGTTCCATTTTATAAGCGTAAGGGAGTTGCTAATGAGAAACCGCAACTCACGAACAAGATTCTCAAGGCAGTTCCAGCGACCTCTCATGTTTGCCTGCCCAATTAACGCTTAGCAGGGAAAGTGTTTTCGAAGATACGAAAAACTCAAACTATTAGGGTCTATCAGTGAAAGGTTACGTGGTATTTTAATGACGCGCTCATTAAGATAGGAGGCGAGCTTCCAGATTTATTATGTTTAAGTGTGATGTGAAAATTCGTTTGCAAGACAGATGCGTTAGTAACAGAGCAGATTCTTGAATTATCTGCAAAAAGGCTAATCAAGGATATCGATGACGTTCACGTAGTTATTGTAAATAAGTCGTACTATGTCATACAAAGCTATGAAAACTTAATTGATATCTGGCATGGATTGGCAAAAAATGCGGGTTCAAATCTCGGATAAAATCGACAATGAAATAACTTTGAATGCAACAAAATGTTAAAAAAGTATTTTAAATTTATTTATTAAAATTATTTTTAATAACTTCTGTTAACTATTTACTGTTATTTTTTTGTGTAAGTATCCAAATATATTTTGGCAAAGCGCTTAAATCAGTCTAGCCTCCATCTCATTTGATTTTCGATTTCGTTTCTGCCGCCAAGCAGCAATAGCATAGGTAGCTTCGGGATGAATGGTTAAAAATTCCAGTGAAATTACTAGACATGAAGACTTATATTTTGCAAAGTTCTTTATTGATAATTAATACCGATTAAATCTAATAAATCACACTAAAGTTATTAAACGTCACCAAGTAGTAACTAAAACCACATAATCCTCTCGACCGTATTCAAAATCACAAACAATGAGCAGCTGAAATATAAAAACCGCATCAAATGGTACAAGCTCCGCAGAAATTTTGTCGGAAAATGCTCTGCAGCTAATTATGCAGTGTTCCTAATCCTACCGGTGCACCAGGAATTCTTTTAGTTTTGTAATAGGTTTTTATCAGCGTTATCTTTCACCTACTATGTTATCGGAATCGTTTTGGAGCGCCTCTTTTACGCGACCGTTATCAGTTTAATTTATGCAATTTTATGGGACACTTTTTACGGGCCAAAGTTATTTATTAAACTAAAATGCATTAGACAAAAGTGTTTATTTCTAAAATGCTACAATCAAAATCGGTTTTTTTTTAATGCTGGCCGAATGCTAACGAGCCAGCTCATGGAAAGCAAACACCGCAGTCCCTTTTTTGATTTTTAAACAAGAAGAAATCCGTCTTCTGTACCTGGACAAGCCCGCTGGTTATGTAGTGTCTCTTCCCCAGCTCTCACCTCCCAGCCCTGGTCCGAAGGCCTCGACAGTGATTCAGGTGGAGGTGGGCCAGCTACATCAAGAGTATAAACGTACGCCATGCCGATGAAGCTTCCCTTCTTTTGGTGCTATACCGTGGAATTGAGCGGTTTAATATACTTAATTTTAGCCGTGGAAGCATATTAATCTCTTCGGAAATCCACGAAAGACTTTACGCCGGCGAAGCTGCTGTAGGCAGATAGTATGTAATACTTTGTTTAAGTTTTCTTGACATACCTCCACACTGCATAATTTACAATGCAAAACTTGTTAATTGTTTGTTTATAAATAGTCTCGTAATAAATGAGTTCAATGCCTTCAGATGTCCGCTCGCAATTAATGTGCTACGCGCATTAGTCATCGGCGACTTTAATCTGTCTGTAGTCTATTTAATCAGTCACCACGTTTGGTTACATTCGCTATCATTTATCATTTGTTTATCTTCATACATATTTTTATTAAACCAACAGTTCTCTCAAATAACGTTTGAAAAATTACATTACAATATATGTAACCAGAATGAACTCTGGAAGTGAAGCAGGGTGAACGCAGCTTATTACAAGGTTTTATCGTAGTACACCTTTAATTATTCGACGAAACATCAGTTTTCAGAAACCAAATAAATATTATTAATTGTTAAATATTAATAAATATTAATATTTGTATGGTAAGGTAAGGGGTTTCAATATAATTATTTAACAGCCTATATATTGTCTTACTTCGGGCTTCTATCATTGATATCAAGTCTTCGCTTTAAATGATGGACATTGCCTTAATCACCACGCCTGCCAAATCCATGTTGGTGATCATAAACTATGCATCGAAAAACCGAAAAACTTTACACTAGAAATTAAACTCAAAACATTCGGTTGTCGGACCGAACGCTTTGCGTCTTAAGCACCGAAGGTTTAATAATAATATTTTCTCCGACAAAGAAGTTTTAAATTCAACAAACTTGGAGTGCCCTTTCCATAATTATTCCCTTCAACTTGTGACCTGGATTCTCCCGAAACTAATTATCTTACTATCGACTGATTCTGGCACCCCTAATATTTCACTGCAAATAATCTTTGGTTTCATTACAAATTCAAATTAGTTGTCGAGATGAAGATCGTTTGACTGACAAGACAAATTGTTTGAGGGCCACCTGCGTAATGAAATTTTAGCTAAACACACCATTCCAATGCCAGCCACGTAATGGCGCTGTGGTGATATTAAGCCAGATCTATTGTTTATAGCAATAAATATACTATAAACAAAATAGACCTAGCCTCATGTAATTATTATTCACTTTACTTACAAGAATAATGAACATGAAACAGTATCATACATTTATTTTTATCCTAAGTATGATCTGGTGAAGGTAGCGGGTTGCCTGGATGCAAGCAGCACAAATCCGGCCGATGTGGAGATCCATAGGGGAAGCCTTTGTCCAGCAGTGGACTTCTTTTGGCTCAGATGATGATGCTGATGATGATGATGAGGTATGAGAGAGTTAGATGAGAGTAGCAGTAGATCGTGTTCAGCGGCGTGCACTTACTTAGTTACTTACTTAGAAATAGCCATGTCCAACAGTGGACTAATATATGCTGATGATGTTATTGACAATGATACTTCTACTAAAGATATAGAAATAAAACTTACGATTTGTTACACCTGTGGCAGATCTTCTTTCTTTAAGTGGTACTTTCAGTGGCGATACTAATAATGCATGGCGAATGCAAAATGATAAATTTAAATATACGCATTAAGCAATAGCACTTGTTTTATAAGAAGCAGAAACTTTGACAGTAGCACAGCACAAAGATACAAGAAAATCTAGTTTGCAAAATTGAGTGGACTGAACTATGCTTGCTAAAGTAATATTGTGGAACTACTGTGAATTGTTTCTTTAATTAAAAGTTATTTCAAATTATGTTCAATGCTAACTCTGTTTAATGACTCCTGGAGAAGGTGTAAAAACTGTTCAATTTCAGAATTTATTAGTCTATACTTCTATAAAAAAGCCCACAAATCTACTAGCGATAACATTGTTAACTGTATTATGTTACTTGAATTTATTTTTAATACTAATAACAGCACTACTAGCTACGAGTTTTAGAACAACGTCTAAGTTTACATAGAATTTCTTGAAAACTCTCCAGACCTTTACTACTATTATGTATTCTGTGACCAGACTTTCTAAGAAGTAATTCAACCATTATTAGAGCTGAACTTACTTAGGGTCCTTTGGCGCATTGTGTTGAGCAATTATGTTAACTAGGTACCCATTGGATCGGGATTAAGATTTGCATATAGATAGTGCCGGATACAAACTGGGCTGTTCAAAGAGTTTCTTTAATAATGTGGTTAACGGCTAAGCGCAATTCGGTTAACGCTAGAGTACTTGTAGATAGTAGCTTTTTTAAACTGTGAAATGCAAATAATTTTTGTTTTATTTAATGCTAGTAAAAAATTTAACATACCCTTTGATAAGTAGTATAACATGCTCCGTCGCCGTTTATCAATTTATAGTTGAGTGTTTTTGGCAGAAGTGTACAAACTATTAACAGTATAGACTGTATAGCAGAATAATTATGATTAGTCGCCCGTAATTTTATTAAGGCTGCACGGATTGTATCCTAAGCAATGAAAAATTAAAAAAGAGAGAATGTGAGTTTGGATTGGCATTGACAGATTTCGGCCGCTCCTCTTCCATTTTTGAAATTTTTCAAAAGAGTGTTTATGCGTGTGTGTCAAATACATGGTAGTGTGTGTAATGTTTGTTTTATTGATTTAATTATTTTTATGCATAATTTAAAAAAAATATTGACATTCTGTACTCCTTCTCTATATAAACTCTATGTGTGCGAAATTTCATACTCCTCCGTCCGCGCAATTTTCGTAAAAAGGGGTACAAAGATTTTGCTTCACGTATTAATGATTATGATAACTACTATAAATATAATATAAAAATATAATTAAAAAGCAGTATGAAGAAATGTATGGAACGTGTTTCAGGAAATTTTAAGGCTAGCTAGAAAGAAAACCCTGCCTGCAACAATTTGCAAAAACTTCTATATTTATTACATTAATAAAGGTATTAGAATGATAATATAGGTGCAACTTTTTGCATTATTTCGTCGTATTTTTAAACTAAAAACAGCTTGTTTCTATACAAAAGCTGTGCGCTATTCTAGACCTTATTTACATGAATGGCGAACGGCCGTTCTTTGTGTTTTAAGTTGCAATTAATTATTCCACTTTATGTAAATATCCCAGGCGCGTCAGTCTTGGACGGCACTGCTATTTTTGCGGCAAGGCATGTGGCGAGAGAAACTTAATATTTTATGCAAAAGTTATCTAAATACAATATTGCTTAGCTTTCAAAGGGTATGCTGCGGTGTAATTATCCGTGTCGTCTGCCATGAATAAAGACATAATGGATTATTGTACGAGATTGAGATAAGTCAACGATACGTATAAATGACGTTTATGCCGATCTCATACAATAATAAATTTATTTAATTTATATTCTATTAGCGTTTTGCCACTTGTCTAGGGGAGCTGATCAGCGCTCGCGCATATTAAAGGTATATTGTAGGACCGATAATCGGACCGATTTTTTTCCCGATGTGTTAGTATCGATTAATAACCGGCTTCAAAAAAGGAGGAGGTTACTCAATTCGATTTTGATGATTCTTTTTTTGTTGAAAAGGAAATATCCCAAGGGTGGTACCATGATAATGAAACCAGGATCTGATGATGGCATCCCAGAGAAATCGAGGGGAAGCTTCGACAATCGTAGTGGCGACTAGTGCGTTTGTTAGTGTTTTCATTAAGTATTTTAAAGCACTACTATTTAATGAAGGTCTGGAGTCGATCTGATGATGGAGCCGAAAGACAGTCGAAGGAACTCCTCAACGATTTACAGCAATTACATGGTGTTCGGGCTTGATTAATTTGTATTGATGAGAACTTTACACCTAGAGAGGTTGTGACTGTCATTAGGGGTCTGATGATGAAGACGAAGTACAGTCAAGGGAATACCTCAACGTTTTACAGTAGCTACCTTGTGTTTAGTCTTAATTCATTTCTATTGATAAGAACTTTGCACCCATATGGGTTATAAGTGCCATTACAGGTGTGATGATGGAGACCATAGACAGTCGAGGGAATTCCTCCAGTTACTTTTTGTTGGATTCACTTCATACGGTTCAATATGCCAAAATGTTTAGTTCGTACAAAAATAATACCTAATTAAGATTGAAGTTTTACATAGGAATAACACTACCTACTAGACCGTGGTTTCCTCATCCGAGAAGCATCCTTGTTAGGTCTACGTCTACCCATCACTAAAAATAGTAAAATAAAATATTTTTTAACAAAAAAAACCGACTTCATAAAACAGGAAACATAAAAAAGTAAAAAGGCTCTAAAAAGCTCGAAATAAAATTGGAATCATATTATTAAAATTACCTAGATACGCATGTCAGCATGTCAGTTTTAAAAAATGTCTACTGAAGTCGGGTGGGGCTTTTACAATAAAAAATGGAGATAATGAAACAACTATAAAAGTTTAAATGAAACAAAATTGTCCCCCAGCCGACCACCAACTACCCGACTTCAATAGACATTTTTTAAAACTGACATGCGTATTTAAGTAATTTTAATAATATGATTTCAATATTATTTCGAGCTTTTTAGAGCTGTTTTTACTTTTTTATGTTTCCTGTTTTTTGAAGTCGGTTTTTTTTCTGACCGACTTTTTGTAGGACGTGTGCGTTGCAACATAGAATTCCATACGTTTAATTTTTTAACCCTTTATTTCCTATGACAATTTAAAAGGTCTCTAGGGTTTGACAGTACAAAATAGTATGTAGCAAAAATTCGACTACATCCGTTAAATACTTAGTGGTTAGTGGTTAGTTTTAATGTACGGAAATTTATTTAAGCGACCCTTCCTTTTAATTTTTTGGAACGCGAATATTTTTTTAATTTAATCCTATTTCGTGAAGCCACATCAATTTCAGCTAAAACCATAAAGCAACCTGTTAGTTAAAACAGAGAGCTCGCAAACAGACTTATAATGCAGTCGTTTCACTAACGACGAAACTTAACATACCTACATTTAAGTAAAAAACGCAACAAGAAAAATAGTCTTGTACATTAGAAAGTCTACATTACACGACATCGGAATTTACCGGCATGGCTTGTGGCACAAAACATGAGTTAGTATCACCAATTTATCACTGGTCAGTGGCTCGGACTATTACTAATGCGGGATCGACCGTAAAATTATGTAATCAGCGACATCTATGACTTATAACAGGAAACTAAATTTGGACGCTGTCGACTATTCTGCGAGTATGAATTTTGAATAAAAACCACAAGAATATATTCAAAACTGACTAGTACGTACTTGTGACTTTCTCTGCATAGAATAATTATTTCGAGTAGCCTATATCTTTCAACAAAGTCCAATATATTTCTATACCATCATTCCTAACAATTGGTTCAGTGGCTTAGGTGTGAAAAGTAACAGATAGACAGAGAGACAGACAGAGTAACTTTCGCATTTATAATATTAGTTAGGAAATTAGTCTTAGGATTTGTACCAATCTATAATCTATATTAATATTATAAAGCTGGAAAGTTTGTTTGTTTGAACGCGCTATTCTCAGGAACTACTGATTCGAATTGAAAAATTATTTTTGTGTTGGATAGTCCATTTATCGAGAAAGGCTTTAGGCTATAAAACATCACGCTGCGACCAATAGGAGCGAAGCATCAGTGAAAAATGTTGCAAAAACGGGAACAAGAGCCTAAAAAATTAAAAATGCTGCCGAAAGTACTATTCTACGCGGATGAAGTCGCAAGCACAGCTAGTAAAAAATAAAATTGACAAAATAATACTCCATGAAATACTTTTTTTTCTCAATTAGTATTTTCAGTGACAACATATTCACATTTTCACTTTAAATACTTTTTTGGAGAGTTTGCTGATTACCTCAGACGGCATTTTCAGCTTCACCGGGCTTTTTTGGGGGCGGCGAGAAACTTAAAGGGTTCCTTAAGCCGTGTGAAACGAAGCACCTTCAGAGGTTTTCTAGAGGAAACGGCATCTCCGATTCTCTGAGGGTTTCGGATCGGATCGGAGAGCGGAACAACCCGAGGGAGCCTCTAAAGGCTCGGAAATCGGCTTGGGTTGACCGGGCCGTGGTGGTGGGGAGAAGCGCCCAGGTACATGTCTGTACCTGGTATAGAGCTATCGTTGGTGGTAGGGCTTGTTTGTCCGCCTGGCTAGTTACCACCATCTTATCTAAATATGTCGCCATAACATCAATGTTTGTAGCATTGTTGTGTTCCGGCAGCTAGAGGATAGCCAGTGCCTCACTAGTTGAGGATCCCGGGTGAAGTGCGCTTCCATCATTGGCCTTATCATCACTTAACATCAGGTGAGATCAAGGCACTGTGCTTACCCGTTAATATATAAAAAAAATAAGTGCGCGTGTGAACCGGCTCGTCGTACCCTTGTTCTACGAGTACGGTGTCTTGGGCCTAATAAACTAGTGTGCATTTTTAGTGTATTCTGTAAATGTGCAATGGCATTTAAAGGATCCGGCGGCGGGGCTTTTAATACTTACTTGAATATTTTCACCCACCTATGAATCGAATTTATTTTTATGTAATTATGCTAAGATCAGATGAAGAATAACCTGCTCCTCAAATATTTGAGTAAAGATGGTTTTAAACTATTGTTTGTTTAGCATACCTGATTTTTGAAAGTTCTTGCAAATAGTGTTGGTTCAATAGTAAAATTTGTTCATACATACCTATGTCGACGAAAGTAATATTTGAAGTAAGCTTTCACACAAGTTTTTGGATATGTTATTTTAAAACCAATACATCTTAATAGTGTTCTTTTAATACCATTGTTCACTCAACCAAAAAGTGGTCACAGTCCAATAGTAAAATTATCGTTTGCGTTTATTCGTGACACATTCCAATTAAGGATGAACTAACAGATACTACTATTGGTGCGTTATATCAAAACTCTTTCTGTTTCTCTTTCTAAATATTGGACCAAACATTTGTTAAGTTAGGTTTAGTTTGTACGGTGCGTGTAACTATGCGTTAAGAATTTAATCAGGTAAAATCAATTTTATCAATGGCAAGATATTTTTATATGTAACTGTTGGCTGCAGATAGCTTTTACAGTATATCAGATCAGCTTGTCTAAACTTTATAAATTAAATGTTTAACGAGGTTTGAATTAAGTTCAACGCGGCAGATGAAACTCGGCCGAAATATTAAGTACTAAAATGGTATACTAGGATACCAATACCTAACAGTTTTCTGTAACTAGAAAAAAACATTTACTAAACCATTTCATTTAGGTCGTTAACGAAATTTTAAATTAAAACAACAAAAATGTTGAGCATGTAAAACCACAAAAGCGTTTCATCAGCCAATCCAAAACATTTAATTAAAATTTTGATTCATAAAATATAATTAGGCCGCTTCACCGACCATAAGCATATTTCATTTACGGCGTTGAATACTCAAAATACGTCAGCGCTGCTGCGCTGACGCGTCGCATAATAAATTACTGTACACGCCAATTAATTATCATCCAAGTCTTGTTCCGTAGACGTAAATGGTTATACGGAGATGTAAATATTCCTTATATTTCAATACTTATGGTGTCAATCAATTAAGATAAGCATCGCTTATGAAATTAAGCGTGGCGTCTCGTATAAATCACGCATAATTAGTGTTGATTGTTTAGCTCATTCTTTTAATTCTGACTTGGTAAATGCACGCGAGGTGCATGTTACCACCTAATTTTATGTTTAACATGGTATTTATAAGCTTGGTTTTTGTTTTCAATAAAACTTTTTTAAAGAAAATACTTTTTTAATAGCTACATTGTTTTTATTTACAAACTGAGGAGCGCTTAATTTCATTTTATGGTAAATGACGTTAAGGCTGAATCCTGTATTTAGCCTTAACGCGTGGTTTAACTGAGCTGCCCCCCGACCGCCTAACCGATCTCTTTGACTACGCGTATAGTTTATGACGTCATCTTGCCACCTCGCACCGCCTATGAAAGCAATATCAAAAGCTAAAGGCTATAGCTCTCGATATTGCTTTCATAGGCGGCACGAAACGACAAGATGACGTCATAAACCACACACGAAGTCAAAGCGATCGGTTAGGCGGTCGGGCCCATGGTGATGAAAGTACTAGACCACAGAGACGATTAAAGGATGCGGTCATGATCTCCCTATTGGCCACAACTCTTTCAATCTTCTCTATTCCAGGATTATATTTAATGTTATAGTTCTACTTGCAGCGTTAACTGACTAAAGATAAACATTGATGGAAATGTTAAAATAATAATAAAAGCATGTTAAAAATGGTATTAAAGCAATGAGCATGTAATACAATCACCGTTCGGAAAGTTGACCTTGATTAAAAATATATTTTAGATGGGAGTTGTTGGAATTTAATAGCTCAGTTTGAAGAGCTCACACCCAGACGTGCAACGTTGTTGGTTCAAGCCCCACCAGAAGCAAGTCTTATTTTATAGGTGTTTGTTTTGTTTGTTTTAGTTTAAATAAAAGGAGATTGCCACTTTTGTATGGGAAGTTGGGTCCCTGTAGAAAATTGTTATGCCCTGAAGATTTTTGCTTTTTATTATATTCAAAACATAGTATATTCATAATTAAAAACATTTTTTCATATATTCACCCTGGTTCAAGAGATATAATTTTTTTTCTGTTAAAGAAATTTAGGTTATTAACTGACATTGACATTTCCTCCTAATTCTTTAAATGATAGATACCACCTACAGCCCATCTATCTATTAAACATTACCATTTGGGGATTAAATTAAATATCTCTTATAGGTCCCAATTTATTTATTTATATTTACTTTATTTATAAATCATTGCAATGTTTGTAATGTTTTCTTTTTTATAAATTGAAGTGTCTACAAGGATGCAGTAGTGTACAGTAGTGCTCTACACTTTGCGGTGCCCTTACAGGGTATCACATGTCTTATGTGCTTAATTATTTTTCTGTTACCTTTGTAATACCGTGTGATAAGCAAATAAAGCAATACAAATACAATACAAATACATTTTTTTAGGTTATTATTCAAATCAGGCACACGATACCACAAAAGGGACCTGCTACGTGGCAATCTCCTTTGTACTATAAATTTAAAAACGGCTACGTATAAGCAACTCCCAAGATGCTGCAGATATCCATGGGCAGCGATGATCTCCTATCAGGTAGATCGCCATAACTTCAATCTTAGGAGTAAGTATTGTTGTGTTCTAACAGTTATAGATAATCAATAGTCTTTTCCCAGTTGTTGAAAATTTCGGGTTAAGTATGCTTCTAATCACCAATTAACATCAGGGATAGGATGAAGACAGAGTGCTAACTCGTACGGAATAAAAATATACCCAAGAAAAACCAGTTTGTTTTAGTTTTGGTTTTTGAAATTATTTTTTAAGAGTGAACTTTTAGTAAGCTGGCATTTCCTTCATCCAATGAGAGAACAACATATTTACCTTTAACGTACTCGAACATCCATATATAGATATAAATGCCTGTTTTTGTTGTTACCAAGAAAAATATAGGCGACTTTAAGCTGCTAATTGATGCATCACCAGTGAATGAATGTTCCGATGTCTATTTTAAAACAAACAAAACAAATGTCATTAGTGGCGACCACCCGACGCGCGATTCGGAGAAGACGAAGATTTATAAGAATAACAGTTACTGCTGGAATATTGCATACTTTCTTAAGAGCGTTTACGCCGCACACTAACGCCACTAATGAAAAAAAAATCATATCTAGTAATTAGGGATAGAAAATCAAATTATGCTCAACAAACTATTTGAATGAAGTAATTTAGCATTTTTACGTCACCTAATGAACACCTCACATGTTATGGTTTAGTTAAATATGGCGTTATAGTTAAAAGTGGCCGTAAAGTCTTATTTAACTAAACCATAACATGTGAGGTGTTCATTAGGTGACGTAAAAATGCTAAATTACTTCATTCAAATAGTTTGTTGAGCATAATTTGATTCTCTATCTCTAATTAGAAGATATGTTTTTTTTTCATTAGTGGCGCTAGTGTGCGGCGTAAACGCTCTTAATAAGATTTGTAGAATTAAAATTTATATTTGATGTAAGCGGTATTTAGATGTATATTGTACAATGTTACATGTTTCGAAACCACCACCACCAGAAACCGTGTCTCAAGAGTTATCTAACAGAATGTCTGTAGAGACTAAAATAATTGAAAGAGCAAGCAATCTTTTATAAATTCATTATTTGTTACTACGAACTGTTTCCTATTCATAATAAATCATTATATTTTACGTGTTTACAAAACTTAACAAACCATTGTTCGCTTCGTATCCTAGTTTTTTTTAGTATTTATCTTTTAAGTTTATTAAATAAGCCTTTTCCTACTTTTATTAGCTTATTTCCAGCACAAAAAATACATTCTTGTTCAGAAAAATAAATTCGACATTAGGTAGGTACTGCATACAAGTAACAACCTATAAAATATTCTATCAAAGAAGTAATTAACGCAAACGGATGCTAAATGCAAATAATTAAAACTTAACGCGTCCACATGGCCATAACAGCGAGCACATTAATGATAGTAATTAATAAAATTACATACGCATTCACTGCGCGTGCTCTAGGCAGATTTTCACCAATTATATTGATTGCAACGATAGATTCACAGGCGATTCACACACGATGACGGATGTCGTTGCAGCGTGCGTCAATGCAACTTTTACATCGCAAGAAGTGGTATGACACCGAACACCGAAAGTAGAAGCACACGCGGTTGACAAATTGACGCGCGTTAATACAGCAAGCATACGGCAGTCGGGCTGTCGTCGTCAGTGCGACAACATCGCTTGGCTTGACATTCGGGAGTCGCAGTGACGCGTAGCTTTGTCTAAATTCAATGTCATTTATTTATCATCATCATCATCAGCCTATACTAATCCACTGCTGGACATAGGCCTCTCCAAGTGCACACCACCGAGCACGATCCGCGGCTACTCTCATCCAGCTCTTGCTAGCCACCTTGCGAAGATCGTCGTTCCACCTAGTCTGAGGGCGTCCTTCACTACGTTTGCCGATAGGCGGTCTCCACTCGAGAACTCGTTTACCCAAATGGTTGTCGGTTCTGCGGCTAATATGACCGGCCCACTGCCACTTCAGCTTGGTCTATGTCGATTACTTTCGTTCTCTGTCGGATCACCTCATTCCGAAGTCGATCCTTCAGTAAAACTCCGAGCATAGCCCTTTCTATAGCTCGCTGTGCGACTTTAAAATTTATTCAGTGTAGGCTAAAAACATTTGGCTCTTATGAATGTCGCTATGCCATTCGGATCGTGTCTACAAGGCTCCCGCCTTGTACTGAGAAGAACCGGCAAGAAACTCAGCGAGGGAATAAATCCCTTCTTTCTTTTCGAGCTTCAAAATATTGGATAATGCTCTACCATAAAAGGACACTTTTCATTATGTGAGTGAAGAACGTTCGTCGTACGGCGATAGCCGACAGGCATCGTTAGCGCTTCACTTCATTTTGACGGACGGCAAGTCGCACTCACGCACGTTACTACGTCAGCTGCATTGAAAAGTCATATTGACGCAGCCGCATGTCACTCCGGCATCCGTCATCATGTGTGCATCGTCTAACTGTCTATCGGTTGTTTGAACTGTGTCATTAGGATCGATCTATTTTAGTTTGTGAGAAGTTGCGTAGGAAATAGATTGCGATAGTGTAGATAGTTTATTGATGTTAGGACCAGATCGTATGCGTATACACGAAGGAGGCGAGACGTGATGCCCATTAAAATGAAATATTGCAGATTTTAATAATGGCAAAGGTTGAATATGAGTGTCTTAAAAGTTATTTTACAGACACTAAACCTGCCGGTGTATCTGGGAACGCTTGATGTCCAAAGTAATATTAAAGAGCTAGAAACTTTTATGATAAATCAAAAAAAAGGTAGTTTTAAAAAAAATTGAAAGGAAACTAGTTGTTGTTGTAAGTAAAGATGGTAGTCATTAACTCAATCCCTACTCAATCCCTATGGGAAGGTTGGCACATATACGACGTAGACTGTTAATGACGTCATCTGAAGTACTACTGTAAGTGTGTCAGTAATATTTTTACTATCACTACCCGAATCCTCACACTTGTTAAGTCTGTCTCATTAATACTTCCTGGTCATAAAATAACCACTCCACTGGATTCCGGCTTACACGTGCGTAAACTGAAGATACTATACCGTTGTCTTGTCTAACGACTGATGTTATTTTTACCCATAGTGAGTTATTGGACGGATCACCACGGATCAGGGTTTATTGCTCGCTCATCGTGCCCGGATATAGCAACAATGGCCCTTAAGCACAAGCTCAAATGTGTGCGCATCTGGTTTTGTACTGAATGGAGAGGCTGGGCCTGGTCGGAATTATAATTATAGTAGGTATGTTGTAGTGTGCACAAATTGTTGATAATTCATAAGAGACGTGGAGTAGGTTAAAAAAATACTTTAAAAAAAATATATTTGTTAACAATATAAATAAATTGTTTTTTTTTATTTTAGGACGTAGGTTTTTACATACGTTGTAGATATTTTAATCAGTCGTGGTTCAAATAGATTGGAGAGTTATGGTACCTACCTACAACGTTATTGTGTTCGTTTGTTACTGTCATGTACTCGTATATGACATATTATATGTATTTAATTTACCTATCAATACTGGAAACGACGAATAATAATAATAATAATAATAATAATAATTGGTGTCTGCGAACGGTCTGGTAGCGAAGAGTCTCAACCAACACCTTAAGAAACTCTCGCTCAATGGTTGGATCAAGGGTCAGATACAGAAGGCGGTACTCTTGGACACGGCGCGGATAGTCCGAAGGTTCCTGTCTCTGCAGCCCTAACCACCGACAGCTTGAGCCCTGCCCCGTTGCCGGCGGTACCCTAGGCTAGGTTTTCTATAATATTTTTATGTTTTGTATGTGCTATTGTGGTTTACTTTTATATTAATATTATACAAACCTAGGCTAAGAAAAAAAAGAAATAAAAAGATAATAATTATAATTTAAAAAAAATACTTTTATTTCAGATCATGGTCCATGTTCACAATTAACAAAATTCAAAAACAACAAAATTCAAAATTACATTAGATTATTAAAATTACATTATAATTAAAATCCATTACATTCCAATGCCTAATTTAATTTAAAAAAGTAAAATAAATTGAAACTACGGAAAATATTTTGACTTTACAGGTTACTTCATTCTACGTCGTCGTCGTAACGATATAAAAGCTTATTTTGTGCTTGTAATAAATCATATCTGCTACCTATATAATTTGCGGTTCAATGCTTGTCTTTTTATACCAGGAATAGCCTCAAGGAAAGGGCGTATTATGGATGCTAAGACCACCTATCTAGGAGGCTTCATCGTTAGGTGGTAAAGCAAATATTGATGATACAACCGGAGCGTGTGAGCGAATTGTGATTACCGTTCAAAGAAGTGAGCTTACTTTTAACCAGAGAGGTTTCTATCAACACGCGGCGCAAATAGCAACTGTGATAATTATTAGCATTATAATGAATTGCAATTATAATTATATTGCTTATCTAATTCGTTTTACACCATCTAAATAGGTACTCTAAGACGACGCATTGGTAATTTGCGTGGCGGGGATCTTGATTTTTCCCAACAATTACAAAACATATGAAAGTGATATTTGATGACATGATTTTTCATTTAATTGACTTCATTTTGTTAGTTGCAGAAACATGATTTTTCAACTTTTATAACAGAGAAAAAAATATCAAAGTAACCTCTTTTAAAGCATAGATTCACATTTAACAGGCTAACCAGACCGATTTAAGCATCAAAATTTTCTTAGTAGATTAGTCTTAACACACACTTCAAAATTGTAGTTTATTTTTTTTAAATAATTTGTAGTTTTAATTTGAAGGAAAAAAAAAACAGTTTTTTTATGGTACGGGGCGCAAACGCTCGTATCAAAACGTATGAGATTTATTGTTTAGCGGTGCGTCGCCTTAAAGTTAATTTCCTCATAAGCTACAAGTTGGTTAGCTCGAAGCTGTACCATAAATTCAGTATTTTTAATAAAGTTATCTTATTAAAAGTTAAGACATTCTCACAGAGTGACGACGCTTGACTACTAACGGTACTACGGTTCAACTTTCTTAGTGCATACAACTAGGGAATGGAACGCGCTGCCTGCGACTGTGTTCCCTGAAAGGTATAATCTGGACATCTTCAAGGCCAGAGTGAATAGGCTATTTCTAGGCAGGCATGCATGTTCCATCCTCGACCGCACCGTCACTTAACATCAGGTGAGGTGTGGTCAAATGCATTTAAAAAAAAACTAAGATTACCTAAAAAGCCAGGGGAGTCGAAAGCGGCTTCTTGATAAATAAGCATATATCCGAGTATGGTTTATTTATTGATACAACTTATTAAAATTATAAGCAGAACCTATATGTTTGTTTTTATTAGTGTATTTTTAAACGGCATTCATCATCATCATCATCATCATCAGCCTACACACGTCCACTGCTGGACATAGGCCTCGGCAAACGGCATTGGTTAACTCAAATTATCTAGCCAAAGTAAAGTTGATATTTGACTGTAAATATTCCAACTAGCAAACAAAAAACAAATTCCTAAATACTAAAGTTGATTTCATTTTTTTATAAGAGCTTTAAGCCTTACCATAAATTCAGTATTTCCAATAAAGGTACCTTATTAAAAGTTGAGACATTTTCACAGTGTGCGTCACACTTGGAGACACTGAAGGTATATTAGCTAAGATTACGTAACGCCCCAGGGGAATCTAATGGAGCTTCTTAAATCAATACTTGCGGTGACCACACACTGCCAATAATTATACAGCGTGTAACAGAAAGGTGTGGTCAAAATGAAAAGATCCAAAGTGTATCCGATCTAGATCTTGTATTTGTTGTAACTGAGACATAATAAATAAATAAAAAGTTTATTTAACAACATTAACATACAATGACATAAAGTGGTTTTTTGTTTTTTTTTGTTTTTTTGGTTTTTCTTTTGTGTTTTTTTTTGTTTTTTTTTTACATCATTGTTAACTTTAATTTTTCATGCAACTGTTATTCAAATATTTATATTAGTGAAGTCATCATGCTCATATGATCATAAATGTAAGTACACAGAGTTTACTAAACCACTAGGGCTGTGACTTGTTTATTTTGATATGACGTCACCAGTGACAGTGACGTCCGTCTTCAGCGGTATCGAAACGCCAGATTTGGCACTACTCGTCGGCAGATTGGGATGGTATGCGGGACTATTTCGCATCCGTTCCTTGGGGGCAGCGCTGCTTCAGTGGGAAGGATCCGACAGCTAGTGCGATTGAAGTTGCTGATGAGATAGTTTTAGGGATGGAATACTATATTCCGCACTCCTATCTCATCAGCAAAGGCAGGCGCAATCGTTGGTTCAACCGCGAGTGTACCAACGCTGCTGATAACAAGCAGGCGGCATACCGCGCTTGGATCAGGGGTAAAGCTCTTGGGGATCCCGAAACCCGCTCGCTGAAAGCAGCCTATAATAATGCCACCAAGTCCTGCAAAAGCGCTTACATTAGAGCGGATGCCCAGCGCGTTGCACGAGTCGGCCAAGAACTACTGACGCATCCTACGGGCAGCCGTAGCTACTGGCGTCTGGCCAAAGCCGTGCAATCGAACTTCTGCCAACCCTCGCTGCCACCATTGAGATGTCCTGATGGAACTTTAGCTCACAAGCCGCAGGAGAAAGTCGATCTCCTGGCCAAACTCTTTGCGGCTAACTCCCGAGTCGATGACTGCAATGCACAGCCACCTACAATTTCTCACTGTGGCCACACAATGCCCGATTTTAAAATCAGGCAGTGTGACGTCCGTGCGGAGCTGCAGTCAATCGATGTCCGGAAAGCTAATGGTCCTGATGGCATCCCACCAATAGTCCTAAAAATGTGTGCAGCGGAGTTGTCCCCCGTGTTAACGCGCCTTTACCGTCTCTCGCTCTCTTCAGGTTGTGTGCCGGAATCTTGGAGAGAAGCTAATGTGCAACCGGTCCCCAAAAAAGGAGATCGGTCAGATCCATCGAATTACCGCCCCATAGCCGTAACTTCAGTTTTGTGCAAAGTAATGGAGCGCATTTTAAATAAACAACTTGTCCACTACCTAGAAGAACACTCCATAATTCACGATCGCCAATACGGGTTTCGGCCGAAGCGGTCAACGGGTGATCTTCTAGCGTACGTTGCACATCTTTGGGGTGAGGCTATTGACAAGCGTGGTGAGTCGGTGGCTGTTAGCCTTGACATAGCCAAGGCTTTTGATCGGGTCTGGCACAAAGCTCTTCTCTCCAAGCTCCCGGCATACGGTCTGCCTGCTCAGTTCTGCAACTGGGTCGCTGGCTTCCTGCATGAGCGCAAAATTCGTGTTATATCTGATGGATGCGCTTCGCGGCTCATGTCAGTGAACGCTGGTGTCCCTCAGGGGTCCGTTCTATCCCCCACGCTGTTCCTTCTGCATATCAATGATATGCTTCCACTTGGAAATATTCATTGCTATGCAGATGATAGTACGGTCCATGGAGGATATAACGGTCACCCAGCGGCTGGGCGGGTCGAAACCGAAGTGAATCGAGTTAATCTTGTCATTGAGCTCAATCGGGTATTGGACCTCATATCTAATTGGGGCACCAATAATCTGGTTGAGTTCAATGCCAAGAAAACACAGGTGTGCGCGTTCACGGCAAAAAAGTCACCATTCCTTCCCCTTCCATCTCTTCAGGGTACATCTCTACGCCTGCAGAGCAGTATCAACATGCTCGGTATGACGATACGCTGCGATCTGAACCAAAGGGACTACATCGAAGCCGTGATCAAAACAGCCTCACGAAAACTCGGAATTCTGAACAGAGTGCGGCGATTCTTTACGCCGGACCAGTTGTGCCTTTTGTACAAGACACAGGTACGGTCTTGCGTGGAGTATTGCTCGCACATCTGGGACGGTTCCGCTAAGTACCTTCTCGATGCCTTGGACAGATTGCAGCGTCGCGCTGAACGCATTATCGGCAATGCAGAAGTGGTAAATACTCTCGAATCTCTGCAATTGCGTAGAGACGTTGCGTCACTCAGTGTGTTTTACCGCTTATACCATGGCGAGTGCTCTGAAGAGCTCTTTGACCTCATCCCACCTTCTCCCTTTCTTCATAGGAGTACACGTGCTGCTCTTCGGAGTCACCGATTCACTGTCTCAAGTATCCCATCACGCACAAAGAAATTTAGTGACTCGTTTCTTTGTCGCACCTCCAAAAGATGGAATAGTTTACCAGCACACGTTTTCCCTCCTTCCTATGATATGGGGTCCTTCAAGAGAGGCGTGAAGAAGCACCTTGTGGGCCGGCAGAGTGAAGTTAACTGATGCTACGTTTGTTTCCACGCTGCACTAGTTGTCTTCGCGTCTGGACTTCATTTCCACTTAACATCAGGTGGGATGGAGTCATTTGCCGAGCTAAGTATAAAAAAAAAAAAAAAAAAATAGAAATACTTATTTAATGAAAAGTTGCTTAACAAATTAAAGTTAATAATTATGTGTTAGTAACATAGTAACTCTGCATACAAGATCTAGATGAGATACGCTTTGAGCCTTTTCATTTTGACCAAAACTTTCTGTTACACGTTGTATAGAACTTGTTGATCGCAAAAACTTTAGATGTCGCCTACAACACGCCTGCACGTCAAACTACCACAAACAGCTGACAAATTCTTTCAATACACTTTGTACTTTACGTATATGGCATAAGGCTTAACATTAATTAAAGAAATTTGACGGTTTTGGATAGGTTGATGTACAGACGTCTGTACATACCTATTGTAACTAGGGTTGCCAACCATACTTTAAAATAACGTATCCTACGTTATTTTCCATCCCCATACTTTATTCTTTTTAATAAAAATAAAGTATGGAAAATACTTTTCCGACTAATGCGTGCGTTTGAACGGAATATTCCCGTTGACTTAATACCTGAACTACTGAATGAGACTCAAACTTAGATAAAGTGAAACAAAACACAAAAATTTGGAAAAAACTTTATTTTTTCTTTAAATCCTTTTTTTATACTGTTAGTGATAGGTTTACTTTAATTTCCTGAAAAATAGTTGGCAACCCTAATTGCCACTTGTAACTCGAAATAGAGTCAATGAGAGCAGAGAAGAGCTGCAATCCAAAATTAGTGTCTTGAAAAAAAAAATAAGCTTATTAATACTCTAGGTAGGGTCTATAGGAATAGATAGGTAGGTAGGTAATAATACGTAAGCGTATGAACTTTTGATGTAGGTGTGCACAGTAGTTCGCGTCGATAAACGAAATTGGATTAATAAGAGTATCTTAGTAGAGTTTAAACTTTTTGACAATGAGTAATGAGTTCAAGTATAAACATATGTTTAAAGAAAATAATATTCCAGGTAGGTAAGTAATATCCCGGGGGAAACTAACGGAGCTTCTGAAATCAATACTTGCGGTGACCACACACTATCAGTAATTACATAAAACCTGTAGCCAGTGAGCGTTAGGCTTGTGGTTGAACGAAAGAACTTTTGATGGAGGCACTAGGCATGTACTGTAATTCCTGTTGATAAATAAAAATGGGTAAAAGAGTATCTAAGCAGAGCTTAAGCTTTATTTGAAAAAGTGACAAAAATAATCCACGTGCGGGTGTTCGAACCAGCACCCCATGATATACCGGGTCAGGTGCACTATCAGCTATGCTATCGTGGCTCTGTCCAGCACGCCTTAATTCTTTTCTCCTCACTGCGAGGAAGTAACCAACATGCTATCTATGGTTAATTACTTGTTGTCAAAGTAGGGTCAAACGGCAATATCGTTCGAGGGAACAAGCGGCGCCGTTGACGCATCTTCTCGTTTGTCAGTGTGCGAAGACTCGCATCGTTAACTTTGCTTGTTATAACTTTACGCGACTCTCGGGCGCACAGAATATAAATTAACTAGATAGAATTACTAAGGGATGAACGCCCAAGTAATGCGTGAGATCGCACGAAAGCACTGCTGAGAAATTGGCCTGGTTAACTGAGCTGATGAATATTAATCGTTACCGATAGTTCGAGCGGAGTATGTGAACGCACGCCCTTTTTAATTTAAACACTGTTCATTGAATTGAATTATACATGCATTTGTTTTACACTAGGTTGCCCACGACTTTGTCCGTGAGCTTTCACGGCTGGGCACGCGCCTTCCCTATGGACTGATAGGGAGAACGGGCCATACACCACCATGCGGGCCTAGTGCGGATTGGTGGTAGTTATGACTGCTAATGCAGCTGGGACCAACAACTTTAAGTGCCTTCCAAAGCACGAAGGAGCTCGAGTTAAAAAATTTTTGGTCACCCATCCGATGACCGGCCTTTGCGAAAGTTCTCAGCTAGTACTAGACCTCAGCACTCGCAGACCGGGCGTATTAACACTGCGCCATCGAGCTCCTCTGTCGTCGAGTCCGGGTAATGGCCTGTCAATATGCAAAGTTTCATCCAAATCAGATTAGCTGATGTGATGTGCTTACCAACGAGCAGTATTTAATTTTATTTTTAAAGATGTACTTTTATCCTGACATATTTGGAGATCACTACATAGTATAAAACAAAGTAGCTTCCCGCTGTCTGTTTGTCCCTATGTATGTATGCTTAAATCTTTAAAATTACGCAACGGATTATGATGCGGTTTTTTTTTTAGATAGAGTGATTCAAGAGGAAGGTTTATGTATGAAACATGCATATAATTGGACCCGGTAGGTGGCGCTGCGCTGCCATAGGGTTCTAATACGGGTGTTCAAGTGGACGAAGTCGCGAGCGGGCTGCTAGAGTAGATATAATTGGAAATGAATTGGAAATAAATGACGGTAGCAAGTTACAAATACTTTTGAGACGATAGTAACGTCAGTCGCCTTGTGGGTTATTGGTGTGTGTATTACGTGCGTTTCGTTTCACGCTAAATAATTTTATGACATTGTTTGGTCTTGCGGTATATTATGGTGTTGGGACTGGGATTTAATAGTATGAAGTGTTATCTAGGATAACCCAGGTAACTACCTGGGTTATTTTATCAACCGATAAAATAACTTTAGAACTTTCTCCAACCACGTAAAAGCGTGTTCAACAGGAAACAGTGTTCGACACCCTTTTCGTTTAACTAATGGTCGCCCAGTGGTCGAAATTCGACCGTAATTTTATTATTGCTGCACGGATTGTATCCTAAGCAATGAAAAATTAAAAAAGATAGAATGTGAGTTTCTTTGAAAAGAGTATAATATGCGTGTGTGTCAAATACATGGTAATGTGTGTAATGTTTGTTTTATTGATTTAATGTATTTTTAGGCACATTAAAAAAAAATTAACATTCGGATTACCTTCTCTATATAAACTATAAGTGTGCGAAATTTCATACTCCTCCGTCCGCGCAATTTTCGTAAAAAAGGGGTACAAAGTTTTTTGTTTCACGTATTAATATATAGATATTAAAAATAGACGTCAGCAACTGATTTTTGACTTTTTATTTATCAACAATTAAATATCTACATACTAACTGTTTCCTAGCTGTCGTTTGGTAAAATTTTAATAATCAAAAAGCAGAAGAAAAATCTAAATTAAAAATTAAAATTAAATCAAAATTTAACATCAAAATAGAAATTCAAAAATAAACAAAAAATAATTAAATTAATGAAATTCTATTTTATTTTTTGGCGACAAGAGTTTTTGTTGAACACTGAGTTACTGCTACCACCATGATATTATACTAATAGTGCCTTACAAATAAACAAAGATTAAACTCCGAATAGTTATTCCGTGTTTTTTTTTCCTGTCATGGTAAACGTCATTTCAAATTAGAGTAAAAGAGACAAAATACAGAATAACTATTCGAGAAGCTTGTTCTTTGTTTATTTGTAAGACACTTAAAATTGCGCTGTAGTATTGTATACATCATATTACCTACATTTAATTAAAAATAACTTATTATAGGAACTACCATTTAACACGAAACCGGTAGACATCCTCAGTTAATTTATAAACGGCACGCCACTCGCCCTTGCCTTAAGAGGTTTCTTCCGCATACTTTGGCTTCTCAAAAGGTGGCCCTTAAATTCTTCAAAGTTATCCCAAAGATGAGAGATATTCTTATCACGTACGCGGTAAACGTCTGTCTCGTCCCGGCATTACACACAGCGGCGTGGCACAATAAATTTAAATTTCTCTGACGTATTCTGGTAAATAGAACATACAATTCAAAACGTGTCGGCTGCATAATGAAAACTGGAGGGTGTGTGACGAGAAAAAAAAGAAATTGACCAATGTCAGCCGGTACTTGACAGGTTTTTCGGGTAAACTTATTTTTAGCTTTCTATATGAACGACGTTTGACGTCTATATAAGGTCTATAGAAGACGTTCAATGCTATCATCTTCAACGTTAGCAGCCCGTAAACTGCCCAGGAGTCTTTCAGACATTTTTCTTCCTTAGATCAGGTCACGAAATGTTACGATGACCCACTGCAGGTTGGTGGGTTTGAACGCGATTACATCAACCAAGCTGTCCCAATGCGGAGTATTACAAATGATTATAACGAATATCGTGCTTGGAATGCACGTGAAGCCGTTGGTTCCGGCTACATTAGCAGATGTGAAGCCAATCCGCACCGGACCCGCGTGGTGGTTTTTGGCCTTTCTTTCTGTGGTGTTCCATCCATAGGAAAAGCTCGTGTTCCAGCAGTGGGGACAGAGAATGAGTTAGTGATGATTATGATCATAACATTATTGACGACCTCCTTGGTCGAGTGGTTTGTACACCCGTTTTCATGGTGTCACCATCTCTGAGGTCCCGTGTTCGATCCCCGGTCGGGTCAATTTAGAAATTATTGTTTTTCTAAATTGTCTTGGGTCTGGGTGTTTTCTATGTATAATAAGTATGTATTTAAATATTTTAAGTATGTTTATCCGTTGTCTAGTAACCATATAACGAGTTTTATAACGAAGCTTCTCTTGGGCTAGAGAATTGGTGTGAGTGTAGGAAAATTTATTTATTTATTTATTATTTATTACTGAAATAATGTAGGAGAAGTTAAAATTACGTGACATTTAATATAACTGTGCGTTGCTTAAAGTACACAACTCTCAGAATAGACGTCAGCGAGCGGTATCATAGATATATTAGTTGTAATGAACCATCCTGCACTGACTACGAGTAGGAAGCGGCCAAGTTCTGTTACGTTGCCCACCCAATTAGTCACACACACTAATTTTAATAACCGAAGTATTGGTGACATGTCGACTGAGCCATTAAATAAAAAGACTGCAGAAGCTTATCTTGTAAATCTTATAAAAAAAATCGATGCTATTTTTTTTTGTATAAGTTTAAATATAATTAAATATAGAGCACATGAGTAAATACCCGAAATTTACTCATGTGATTGTAGTTAGCTTTAACGTTAAGCATTTATTACAACTGTGGTTTGGTGCGAGTATTGCTTCTTTGTTATTTAAGTCGTTTCAAACAGTGGACACTTTTTAATGACTTTTCAGTTTTACCTATAAGTTTGTAGCTATTCATTTATTGCACAAGTCGATAGTCTTCCTAAGATAATAAATGATGATAAAAATAAATAAATAAATAAATAAATAAAAGTTAAACTTGGCTTCTCACTAACAAAAATATTAAAAAAGCTAGAAGTATGGCAGAGTTCGATGCAGAGTAGTATTCTAGAAGTACTTAAAAAGAAAAGATAAAATAATATTTATGTACATAAGACAGAAACGAGGGTAACACCTATATACCGTGGTGGTAAAAAAATCTAAATAGACACCTCTCACGGACATGGCATCTCGCAACAGCTCGCAACAGTTCGAGCGCAGCTGTAGCGAGATTCCGTGCTCGTGATAGATGTTATGTTATGTGTCCGTTGCTCGAACGCGTCATTTATGAAACTTACATTCTGCTGTCTCTTTATTTTGTGGCTCAGCCCCGTAACTCTATGCTAAATGTCGTTTACGATGAAATGCAGTAAAACGCCTCGAGACTGTCGTAAAGTGAACGACAAATTTGAGGGCGCGAAATTGTTGTTGGTTAATCTTTGGGGTTATTGCCTTCGAAGACATATAACATGTCGTAATAAAAATAAGGAATAAATGTTATTTTACTTTCTATTGATAGTAAAAAAACAAACAAAAATATTTTTTTTTTGTAATGCAACGAAAGTATTTTTTGTTTGCTTCTATCTCAGTTATTGTAATCTTAGTAATAAGACCGAAGGTGAAAGCGCACTACATCTGGAATTGAACACTGGTCCATAATAAATCTAAATGTTTTATATGAGGAATCATAAATATATCCTAAATTAATTTAAACCCATAAAAATGTTTTGGAACCGCGCTTTTTCAAAGTGGCCTATAAAAATAAACCAGTAAAATAAAAATAATATTTTACAAAATGATAAAAATATGTTGTTTTTGTTTTGTTGATTGATTGCTATTTACTTCACTTGAACCCAAACAACTTATAATTAATCATGGCCCAAACGCCTTGGGACATTCCCTTCGTAGGTAAACACAAAACTAACAGATAGCACGACCTTCGCATCTCTCTCTAACCTCGCCAGAGTGACAGTGATGCAAGTATATATTATTTGCAAAACTATAGAAATCGGCGAGTGTACCCGAAAGCTATTAAAACCCTTTTCAGAGGGTGACGTGAGTAATCCATGGTGTTCGACAGCTTAATTTAATTCGCAACAGTGAATCTGAGGCCCATAATAACGATGTAACTAAAAGCTTCAGATTGGATGACCAGCTTCCGAAGAGGTGTTCACTACTGCGTAAAATTTAAGCTTAAGCGGCTTTAACTTTTTAAATTACGTAAAAAGTTTGTAATAAAATCTTCTTTTATTTTTATTAAAAACTCCTTACTAGTAAACTAGTAACTAGTAACCTTATTATTACACGTTAGTCATTTATTTATTTTTATTCCACAATATAATAGGTATATAGAATAGCGTTTGGCCGTTACTTCGCTTGTTATTACCTAAGTGAAGATAACGAAGATGCCTAAGGAAAGCCAAAGGAATTTTTTTTTTACCTTTTTGCTTTCGTACCTCGTAGACGTAAACGACAAGCTCATAGAGTTTGGAGAATCGGGATGCATCGTACGTGTCTTACGTGTTCGGTCAAGTCAAATTCGTATGAAAACGCATCCAAATTGAGACTGGTTTTATACCACGATTGCCTTTTTATTGTTCGTAGACAACAAGGAACGCTTTGAGGTTTCACCATGTCCGTCTGTCTGTCTGTCGTCTGTCCCCAGCCTAGCTCAAAGACTCTTAGTACTAGAAAGCTGCAATTTGGCATGGATATACATATTAATCACGCCGACAAAGTGATGAAGTAAAATTTTTAAAATATTTTCTTTTTCAGGTTACTTCCCCTACACGTGAAGTGGGGATGTAATTTTTTTTCTTGTCTACCCCCATAGTGTGGGGTTACGTTGGATAGCAATTTCAAAAATATTGCGGGTTTGTGGAAACAGTTTTTTGATTAAGGCATCTGTTTGTGAACTATTAAAGTGCAAAATTTTGTTTGAGTCAAGTGTCCCCCCCCTTGCCAGCCAAATGGTTGTTTTTGAATACGTGAAAAAAATCACGGCAGTTGTATATAACTATCACAGCTAAGAAGGCTTTACAAGTTTATTGATTTTAGATTCCTCAACAAGAAAGCCTTTATCTCACCGTTAGTGAGTATTAATAAGGCCACAGGTAGAAGTGCACCAAGTGAAAAGTATCTCTTCTTTATAGGACCTCAAATCCCTATCTCTTCTCTCTCCTGTTCCTCAAATCCAAACAAATCAAAATTGACGACCTCTGTAGCTGAGTAGCTTGCACGCCAGACTTCGGGCGGAGCTAACTCTGTGGTCCCGGGTTCGATTCCCGGTTGGATCAATGTCGAAAACGAACTTTTTGATATTGTGTCGGGTCTGGGTGGTTATGGTACCGTCGTTGTTTCTGAGTTCCATAAAACGTGTGCTTTAGCTACTTACCTAGGTATCAGAACAATGTATGTGACGCAATCTAATATTCTAATATTTAAATAAATCCGATGTTACTTATTTCAAAATGGTTATGGCACAGTGGGTCATAGTGTACAGTCATAGGACATAGAATAAATGACCTATTGTAAGGCATTGTATAAAAATGTA
Source organism: Eudonia lacustrata (assembly GCA_947562085.1). Classification (NCBI taxonomy): domain Eukaryota; kingdom Metazoa; phylum Arthropoda; class Insecta; order Lepidoptera; family Crambidae; genus Eudonia; species Eudonia lacustrata. The sequence continues at coordinate 7,587,000 of OX387321.1, read as the reverse complement.
GGTGGGCTGTGAGCCAATGACAAAATCTGTATATAAGTATTGCTTGTTTCTCACATAGTAAAATAATTTTAGAATATTTTTGACTGCGTTCTCAGATAACATCGAAATAAAATTTAACTGTATTTCGTTGTGTTCGGCCATCAACCGAAAACCAACCATTACCAATGGCACTTAGTTTTTACATTCGTTCGTTGAACGCTAGCTACTATGTCACATGATTAATAGGTCAGGCAATAGCACCATCAAGATAAAATATTGCACAGATCTACCTCCACAAGCAAATGGAATTCAAGCCAGCATCTAGCGAAACTACTGGCAATTTTTCCCTGTCATACTTCGCATCCGCGCAAACGATTTAAAAATCGTCAGACAGTGCAATATACGACGGTGACATACGATTGCATCGGTACTAAGCTTTCCGCAATAAATAACCTATTCCATTTCCTAGACGCCTCGCTGCAACGCTTAGTGGAAAAACGGCTGTTGAACTAAAGGTTTCAAGTCGGCTAATTTAATAACGTCTCAATAGTACCTACCTATATCGGCAGCTTGATTTTGACATTAGACATATGTGAAAATTAAAAGATCATGCCACCTATACACGATTGTGGACGGTTTAAAATAAAAGAATCGGGACTCAGGAGATCAGTCGATAGTAAATATAACTAGTTTCTTGAGGAATTCAAAGAATAATTACGGAACCCTATCCGTATCCCTTTGTTTATTTTTGAGATTTTAGTGAGGAACTTTTTATGATTGAAGCCTCAGTAACTAAGTAGCGAAGCGCTCGACCCTTTATACAAAGGTACATGGTTCAATTCTTAAATCGGGAAAAATTTGTTTCGGATTTTTCAATACACAGCCCGCCCGCGTTTACGATCGATCGATCGATACGATACGTTTACGATCTCGCATTTTTCAAGTGTGGTGATTATTTAAGTCAATACACATCAATTGATTGCGATGACTCGATTTTTGATGGTAGAAGCCTTTGCCCAGCCGTGGGATAGTATATAGGTAAGGTCAATTACTCTAACCCGCATTTCTGCGTGGTGATTAAGTGGGTTTAACGGTCACCCTGCGGCTGGGCGAGTCGAAACTGAAGAGAAACGAGTGAATCTTGTCATTGAGCTCAATCGGGTATTGGACCTCATATCTAATTGGGGCTCCAATAATCTTGTTGAGTTCAATGCCAAGAAAACACAGGTATGTGCGTTTACGGCCAAGAAGTCACCATTCCTTCCCCTTCCAACTCTTCAGGGCACATCTCTAAGCCTGCAGAGCAATATCATTATGCTCGGTATGACGATTCGCTGTGATCTGAATCAAAAGGACTACATCGAAGCCGTGATCAAAACTGCCTCACGAAAACTCGGTGTCCTGAACAGAGTGCGGCGATTCTTTACGCCTGACCAGTTGTGTCTTTTGTACAAGACTCAGGTACGGTCTTGCGTGGAGTATTGCTCGCACATCTGGGACGGTTCCGCAAAGTACCTTCTCGATGCCTTAGACAGATTGCAGCGTCGCGCTGTACGCATTATCGGCAATGCAGAGGTCACTAATACTCTCGAACCCCTACAATTGCGTAGAGATATAGCGTCACTCAGCGTTTTCTATCGCTTGTACCACGGCGAGTGCTCTGAAGAACTCTTTGACCTTATCCCACCTTCTCCCTTCCTCCATAGAAGTACACGTGCTGCTCTCCGGAGTCATCGCTTTACTGTCACACATATCCCATCGCGCACAAAGAAATTTGGTGACTCGTTTCTTTGTCGCACCTCCAAAAGATGGAATAGTCTACCAGCACACGTTTTTCCTCCTTCCTATGATATTGGGTCCTTCAAACGAGGCGTGAAGAAGCACCTTGTGGGCCGGCAGAGTGAGGTTGACTGATGCTGCGTTGTTTTCACGCTGCACCAGTTGTCTTTGCGTCTGGACTCCATTTCCACTTAACATCAGGTGGTATGGAGTCATTTGCCGTGCTAAGTATTAAAAAAAAAAAAAAAAAAGTGAACAGGTTCAGATTAAAATGGTAGCGATGACTTGATTTTCAATGTAAAGACCTTTGCCCAATAGTGGGACAGTAAGCCAATTACTTATTCCCTACTCGGCGAAAGTAATTGCGGCGCCTAAAAAATACGCCTTTAATTATTTTACGTCTCCTTGGTAACGCAGAGTAAATTGCCAGGCGTGAGAATAATCGCAGGTGACAAGCTGCGTTACCATCGGTTCTCGAATTGTTTCACAAAGCCAGGTCAAAGCGGAGATGGCGAGACGCCTTAACCACTTTTTTTCAGGGAAGTAATGATTTGGTACAGGATAGAGACGAGAGGAGACGTAGAGGAGAGGCTTTGCCCAGCAGTGGAACACAATCATCATCATCAGCTCATTTTATGTCCCCACTGCTGGGGCACGAGCTTTCCCTACGGATGGATAGGGAGAACGGGCCATAAACCAACATGCGGGCCCGGTGCGAATTGGTGGTTGTTAACGACTGCTAATGCAGCCAACGACTTTATGTGCCCTCCGAAGCACGGAGGAGCTCGAGATGATAAATATTTGGTCACCCATCCGATGACCGACCTTTGCGAAAGTTGCTTAACCTCAGCACTCGCATGCCGGGCGCGTTAACACACAATATAGGCTATTAACAGGTTCACTGTCCAAAAAATAAGCAATAGTAAAATCGATTGTTGTGTACCATACATGAAATGGAGGACAGTGAACCGGATTAAAAAAAATGCTTTCACACTCACGACTGAGCGTGAAACTGTGAAATGAATGGAAATTACTGATCTGCGGCGCTTAATGATCCGGCTACATTAATCTGGAATGGACAGGTGAATTATTGCTTTTGACTTAATGATTTGGTAGGCTATCTTTTTAACGTAAAAATGTATTAACTAAGGGAGAGTGTGGTGAGAATAAATAGTCCTGGTTTTGTATTTTCTTCCTCTTTGTGATAATGGTTAAATACCTATAACTTAACGCGAATTTTGTTGCGTACAAATTATAATATGAAAAAGGGTTTAAGCGTTGGTTGAACAAAGCCACGATATAGTTGGTAGTGCGCCTGACCTAGTATGTCATGGAGTGCGGGTTCAAAACCTATATGTTATATTTTTTTAACACTTTTTCAATTATTCCACTGTTTTGTTTTTCTTCGCATCTCATTCAGTGCTGGACCGCCTTTCCAATCCCCCTCCAACAGCATTTTTAAGATAAGATAAGATAAGGTTGTTTTCATTTCTTTTTCTCATTTTTATTAAATTGTCGTGCCTTCTGTATCATCGAAATGGACTACCTTCAATTCTTACCTACGCTTCAATATAAATTTTTAAACCAATAAGAATAATCTTAGAAAACTTGCACATACCTACTTGTAGTAACGCTGCTTTGAATTGACTTAATTATTTTAATACGTACCGTCTGAAGCCCACCGGGCCGCCATCGCCATCAATCTCCGTTTTCGTATGAATTGGTAATTAACCAAGAAATTTGAACAATGCAAGTACAGTCAACAACGCATTATGAGAGACCACTTATATCATGTACAGATACTATGTGAAACCAAATGTGGGGTTGACAATTTTTTTTATTTAATAGATAATATCAAGTAAGCACTTGACCTTCATCACCTGATGTTGAGTGATGATAAGGCCGATGGTGGAAGCGCACTTCACCCGGAATCCTCAAGACCTCAACTACTGAGACACTGACCAACTCAAATTATGAAATTTTTATTTGCAATTCTTGGTGTCAGTTACAATATATCTTAAAACCTAACATCAATCAACACAAGAATCCTACAATGGCACTTATCTCTAGCTTCCGGAACACAACAATTCTACAAACATCGATGTTATGACGACATATTTAGCTAAGTTGGTGGTAGCTAGCCAGGCGGACAAACAAGCCCTACCACCAACCAAACCGAGAACAAAAACATGTACTCCCGCTGGGAATCAAACTAGGGATCTCTCGGTCTGATACCGGTGGTCTTAACCACTAGACCAGAGAGGCGGTTAAACTACTACTTAGACGAGTAGTAGAGACCTTTAATATGCGTTGTTAAATAACGCAAAACAAAACAAGCATTTTGTTAAATTTTTAAATGACTAATCATTTACAATAAGGCGTCGGTAGCCGAGAGGATAGATGCTCAGGTTAAATGCGAGAAATCGTGGTTCAATTCATATAGCCACGTTAGACTATGGACGATGTCATGAACCCATGACCGCTGGATTAACAGAACTAATATTAATGTGTATATCGCATTAATAATAATCTCTTCTTCTCAACTTCAATTTCAATTTCAATTTATTTGCATCCAAAATGTCACATAGTTGTTAATGTATTAAAATTATTGACACAAAATTTGGACCCAGTTGGGCACAGCAATTTAGAAGGGAGAATGACGCCATTTATACATAAAATATAAAAAGCAATAGCTTAGATATTATTAAATCTAATATTCAATATTATCATTTAATACAAACTAAATTAATGCTACATTTATATTAAAGCTAAATAAAACTATCAAATAAGAAAAAAAACTTGCCTCGGGTGGAACGAGAACCCACGACCTTTCGCAACGCAAGCGATAACACTTCCAACCTCACTACTGAGACATTGGTATTCCTATCGAATATTTCATACACACAGTAACATACTCAGCATTGTTAATATCAACATTAATTACACCTAGAACATCCGAAACAAATATGTTGATAAAATATTCAATAGTCGGTTAATGAGAACCGTTTTCATCAATGACACAAGAGCTTTAACACGGAAAATGAGTTTTATCATCAGGCATCACAAAAAAAGTAAATCTTTTGCACAAAACGAGGTTCTAACCCATAGCACCTTATTATAAACGTAAATTAATCTTAATCAGTAATCACCAAAAAAAGCAAATCTTTTGCTCAAAAGGAGGTTCTTACCCAATGTAATTGTAAATATTTGATCTATTCCAATCCAATACCACGAAACTAATACCACTGTTTACTGTCATATTATTTCGTATTCCAAACGAATACCACTTTCAAAACGAATACCAAAACAAGCTTATTAGGGATTAGGTCTGTACCTTTTGACTGTTCAAGTAAAAATGCTTTTGGTTGTATTCATGGTGCTGTATTCACAGTTATAGTTAGCCTGTATTATTTCATTGTTGGACAAAGAGGAATTTAAGAAGCTAATGGCCAACCCTCAATATTGAAGAGCCATGAAAAGAAAAAGGCCAAAGTCGTCCCCCAATTACTAAATATACATCATCGTCATCATCATCATCATCATCATCATCATCCTCTCAGCCAAAAGACACCCACTGCTGGACAAAGGCCTCCCCCAAGGATCTCCACAACGACCGGTTTTGTGCTGCCCGCATCCAGCGGCTTCCCGTGATCTTTACTAGTAATTACTTACTAATATTACATTATTTAATGACGTTAATTAAATAAATGAACCAACAAAATGAGATACCTAACACATTCCAATGATACTGTTTAACTCTTCAAACGTCCAAAGAGGTGCTATATAAAGAACGAAAATAAAGAAAATAAAACATTTAATGACCTCACAAAAACACATAAATACAAAAAAAACATGAATTATGATTCATCATCATCATCGTCGTCATCATCTCAGCCAATAGACGTCCACAGCTGGACAAAGACCTTCCCTAAGGATCTCCACAACTATGATTAAAATTATAAATATTTACTTATAAAATAATTTTACGCAAATTTTGTTGCGAACAAATTACAATATGATAAAAGAGAAAGTGTCGAAAAAATTCCACGAGCGGGATTCGAACCCGCACCCCATGACCTGCCGGGTCAGGTGCACTACCAACTATGATATATCGTGGCTCGATCCAACTCGCCGAAATTAATCAACACTATCTACCCTTAACTCTGTAAGCCAAAAGCGCCTTCATCAATATTTGTCTATTTTCAAAAAGAACATAAATTGATAAATTATGAAACATAACACAAAAATAAGAAGTTGAACTACAAAAAAACAAAAGATAATGGTGTGAGGCCAACTAGGTCCCTATAAGCTATATGTTTAAGCTCTACAAATGTAACACGAACCTACACTCCGCATAAACTATCTATAAAAACCTCTCAACGCTACTTAATTCATGGAAGCGCCCTACCTATGTAAATGTTCGCATAATATATTGTTGACATTACCACAGAGCATGCGCAGAACAGCCCTTCTGCCGCCACCTCCATACATAAACAATGGACTGTTTTATCGGATTCCTTAAAAGCCCTTTAAATATGCGAGGGTCACTAGAATACAAAAACTCATAAACGAATAACAGAACGTTAAACAATTATAAATTTTGATTATTGTTCAGGTTTAATTTATCCGTTTAAGATTAATCAAACCACGGTTTCGACTTAAAACATATCGCTTTATTTGTTAATTAAATAAACAAAATCTACTCAATCAAAACGCTAAGCCAAACGAACAAAGAATGGAAAACAAAAAAAAGAAAACATTAACAAACATTTGTACTAAAGCAAACAGAATCCGTACGAAGCATGAAAACAAATCAAATTTATTACAAACGCCCCGTCGAAAAAAACTTCAAACAACTTACCGAAAACACTCCATTGGAAGCGGATATTGCGCCGACCGATTAAAACCCATCCTCGCAGCTCTATCTCAGTACATAGCTCCAGAATCCAGGCGTTTATACAAAGAACACACTCTGTTTTACGCGCGACACATCACTGCTAAAACAACCCGGCTTTTTCGTCTGTCAAAATCACGTGGCACTCTACCGTCCCGCGGAAATGATAACGCGCCGTGCACTCACGAACGCATGACATTGACGGAACATTATATTCATGTAGCGGACTAACCTCCTACACAGTTTGTGAAGAACTAAGCGCAAGTTGTCGAGGTGCACGTGGCTTACGCGGCCGCCCTACCAAAGCGTTGTGTACACACTACGAAAAGCGACTTTCGCCCGAGCGACAGACGATGAAATTTCGCCCAAAACGCGACATGATGAGCACAGAATATGGGACGAGCATACAACGTATTTCCGTGCCGCGCTATTGGAGTGCGTGCGTGAAAAGTGCATGATGGTTACATTTTTATTCGCCGGACCTCCTCTAAGGTGTATCTTACTTACGCGTTATAGCTTTTTAAATTATATTTACGGGTAGGTATTCGGGGAGATACTTGATACGGAATTTATTCCTTTAGATCCCGCGAGTAAAAAAGGCGCCGTCCATTGTTGCCGGGCTGATATTGAAAAAGTTTCTGCTTTGTAACGATCGTTTCGTTTTTGTCTTGTTTTTAAAGGATTCCGAAGTTATTGGGCAGCGCGTTTATTTTGATCCCTTTGTTCGCAGTGACTTGGTTTTATTTCTAAATCTTTACTATTATGGGGATCAGATTAGCATACGTTTAGTTTATTAAAGCTATAAAAAGCCGTTTGTTTTTTTTATAAACGTTAACCTTATCTTTTTATTTTTTACGCATTTATTTCTACTATAATAAGGGCAGGGCGTGGGTGTTATACTTTTTTGACATAGGTACATTAATAAAAAAATCGAAGAAATCACATTTTTTTTTGCGATTTCAAAAGGCTTCGTTAAAGAGACCAAAATATACAAATTATGTTTATAACATACTTTAAACTTGTTGCAACATACATTTTTTGTTTCCCATGAACTTAAGCCGCACAATGATTAATGACAGACCATCTTGACTGTTGGGAATAAAACAAGACACTGATTGTACGGAAAGTATAAACACGTAAGGAACACTCGCGCTAAGAGTTGCGCGCGCGCATGGATCCGGTTATTTTTGGATTCTTTCACTTTCGTTCGAGGAGTTAGACCGCCATGATTTGTAAAGTAAATATTGATACAATAATATGTCAATTTGTGTAGTAAAAAAGAAAATACGCCGCTTCTTGAGATAAAATTTTATTGGTTAAAGTTTAGTTCAGGGTTTTGTAAATAAATCGTTTTGGGTATATATTTGAATCTGGTAGAACAATAGTAATTTCGAATGGTTTGAAGAAGCTCACGCGCAGCGGCTATCTTGCAAGTTAAGCAATTTTACTATTGCCTGATCCTGAGTGACCTTTAATATATTGAGCTCATCCTTACTTTAGAAGACCACTTATAACGACTAAAATGCGCAAAAAGATACTTGCTATATTCTTTGAAGACTTAAGTTCATTCTTTTTTTATTTATTTATTTATTTTAATAGTTAAACAGGATTATTCCCAATTACATAATTATGAACGAAAATCTAAATTGTTACATTATATTAAAATATTCAAAATCATTACAATAATAAAATCATTCCATCATTATAATTAGACATTCTATAAAAACTATAAAATATAAACTAAAAAATTACAAGATTACATTAAATATATATGTTCATTTATATATATATATATATATATATATACACGTTTTCACATTACTTAATATTAATAGCAAACTTAGTATTATATAATATATTATATTTGTTTGAAAAAAAAGACAAAGTGTTGAAAAAAATCCGCGAGCGGGATTCGAACCCGCACCCCATGACATGCCGGGACAGGTGCACTACCAACTATGCTATCGTGGCTATAAATTATATATTTGTTGATAAATAAGTACGAAAATATACATTTCCGCTCATAATTTGTTTTATTATCAAGGATGTTGTTCAATAACAATGCGGACAAAAATATAAGCTTGGTTGATAAATGCTAACGCATTGAACCTATTTCAAGTGCTAATTATGGAAACATTATCTATATATAACTCAAATAGTTTTTTATTGAAACTACATTGTTTCTTTATTATGACGTAAAACAATATTTTATCATCTTACGCAGAGATAAGAATCCTTTACCACAATTCGGTATAAAGATTTAAATAGCTGTTAAAATTACGCTAGATTATGATCTAAATTTTGTGATTACCAACCTACCTTCTTTTCATTTAGAAACGAATAAATCGTATTAAACAAAACTATGGGCATACATGGTGGCTGGCAAGAGCTGCAACAGAGTAGCCGCGGATAGTGCTCATTGGTGTGCACTTGGAGAAGCCTATGTCCAACAGTGGACTAGTGTAGGCTGATGATGATGATGATGGATATATCTAATACAATTGTACTTGAATCTTCACTTTAGTATCTACCTTATTTTTGTTATAGTTTTTTGCCATAGTAAACGCTTTTAAAATCCGCTGTAGTTTTGGTTATGCAGCCGCCCCAGACCTAGAAGTCTGGTTCGATTACCAGCGAGTGGTAGAAATACACATTCATCCTTATCGTCTTCCAACAAGTGAAATGAGAAAAGCTATTAAAGCTTGCAACACCAATAGTGTAACTTACGCGGTACGGACCCCGAGGAGTCACTTGCCTCCCGAAGCACGATTTTAAATTCAGAACCTCATTATGGTTCTGAGTTTAAAATCGTGCAAATTAGACAAACTGTCAAGTTTCCTCAATAGACTTTGAACTGTATGTATATGCCATATGGTCACAGAACACACTGGCAATGTCTTTGTTATTCGCATGCTGTAATTTTTATATATATAAGTGCTAGCGGCCGCTCGCGGTTTCACCCGCATGGTCCCCCTACCCGTGGGAATATCGGGATAAAAACTATTCTATGTGTTAATCCAGGTTATAAACTATCTGTATGCCGAATTTCATCCAAATCCATTCAGTAGTTTTTACGTAAAAGAGTAACAAACATACTTACAAACTATCGGGTTTATAATATTAGTGGGATATATTTTTTTTTTCATTTTATATTTTAAATATTTTCTGTTTGTTTAGATTCAGTTTAGTTCTTTACTTACCTTTATGATTAATGTATTTTTTTAGGAACACGTTCGTTGGCCGGAGGTGGGCGTTAATGGCTGCAACGCAGTTTTACACAAAAAGCAGCTATTTTCGTATGCCTGTCATTTGTTAATCTATGTTATAGAGTTCCAAATAAACTTTTTATTTTTTATTTATTGAATTAATTTTACAGTTTTGGATATGTTGATGTAAAGGCGTATGTACCGGTTACCGACTGCATTTAAAGTACCATAACTTCTGCTATCATCGCAGAAGTGCTTGACCTTTTTCTCATTTTACGGTAAGTGGCGTTAAGGGCGAAGGTGGAGGCGCACTTCATCCGGAATCTTTGACCAGTTAGTAACTGGCTATCTTAGTTCTTACTAAAGGATACCAAAAATACTTTTAACATTGTTTTCGACACCTGCAAAAACACTGTAACCTAGTTTTAGGCAATATTGAGTTTCAGTCTTAGTGTTACTAAGAATACGACTGTAACTCAATAAAAAAGCAAAAAATCGCTTTTTAAGGCGTTTAAAACTATGAAATGCCCTTCACTTATAATATGCATGGCTTATAAAAAAATATTTGTTATGGCTTACTTATATGAAATTGTTATTGTTTCCAAATTGCAGAATTATATAATTTCCTCAATTGAAAAAAATCCTAACGTCACCTTTGACAGTATCTGTTATTACACGATTAAATTTATAATAAACTAAAGTACGTCGAACTAAATTAAATATATATTCGTAGTACTTATTAGAAAAACGCTATTGTTAAATAAATAGCGTTTTACGGGTTTCCTGACTTGAATCCAGTGGATATCCTATTTGCATCCCTTTCACTTGTATGCAGATCAACAGTAAGCACTGTTTCATTGTAGTTAGCGTCATCATTGTTTAGTTTCAAACTTGAGATGCTGCATTCAGATTATCAACGACAGAGAGTTACGCGACCCACGGGTTAGTAAGCCACACCCGCTGATAACAATACCTTTATAACGATACTCAGTTATGCGTAAACACGTGATAGCAGTTTGATCTGTTAATCAATTCTCTTCTTTAGGTTTCTGTTACGCTCGACACCATTCAAAGGCATTGTTACGATCGACTTAATGATATATTCAAATAAATGACGCAAGAATATAGAATTTATTCCGATTTTGACAACCTTTATCGTATAGTGGTAAGACTACAGGTCTCGACGCAGAGGTCCTGTGTTCGATTTCCAAAGTTATTATGCGTGGTTTAAATAGTTGTAGGTCTTGTATAAATCCGCCTGGCTACCACCTTATCTTAAGATGTTGTTACAACAATGTTAAAAAAATTGTTATGTTCCTTCAGTAAGAGATAAGATAGCCAGTAACTAAGCGGTCGGAGATTCCGGGTGAAATGTGCCTCCTCCTGCCTTAACGTCACCTACTATGAAATGACAAAATGGTCAAGCACTTCTACGTTACGGAAAAGGAAAAGTGATGAATTGAAACGCTTAAACAGTGTCTCGGACCGCAGTGTTATTTATCTCAATAAAATACAATCATCACCCCATAATCCTGTATTGGTAGGTACTGGTTCAGTTAGGCTAATCATGCGGAAGGCTTATGCCGCCATCTTATGGCATTTATTGTGACTTACGGATAATCATGTCTTTTGAATTCGGAAAAGCTGAAGATAATGAAATAAATAGACTTACCCTAGTGAAAGCTACTTAACTCTTAGGTATTATACAGTATCAGGTGCTTTTTAAATGAAATCATGTCATTGTGCTTAGAGGAGAAAATGATTCAGTAGCTAAGTCGAATACTAAACACTTAAGTTTTAAGAGTTTAACTTGGACTCGTCTATAAATATTTAAGCCGGCAAATTACTATGCCCCCCGCTTGATGGAAAGCTGCCACCGCAATTTATGGACGCTTGCTAAACTAATCAGCGTGAAGTTTTTCTGTGAGGTAAAAGAACAATAATGCAAAATAATGCTGCTTATATAAAAAAATAAAATAAAAACTTTCCTACACTCACACCAATTATCTAGCCCAAGAGTGTAATTTATACGTACAATGAGGGATTAATTCAGAAATAAACATTGAACATATACCAGGTGAATTTCGTAGTAATATTTTTTTATATAAGTAATTTGCATGGTAATTTGTAGTTTAGAATCCAACTGTAGGAACAGCGTTGTTACCACGTTGGTTTTATAGGTTAAATTTTCAATGTCATACTCAAAAATAAATTTACATAAACTTAAAAACAAGTACCTTTGTATCGTTAAAACATGTTTTACTTTTTATATACCCATTAAGGACGTTTATATTTTAGCTGTGAAGAAGAATAAGCGCAGAAACTTTATAGAAGTAATGACATTTTTTGGAGGCAAAAATACGTACAGACGCATAGTGCCAGAAACGCAAATTACCTTATATGTGGATGGCCAGAAGTGCATTTCGCATATTATCAGACACGCATATGACCAGCTGTATACTAACCTAAGCACATTTTCCTCAACGGCTCGCCACTGAAACGTAGCGGCACACATCTCTTGCAAAAAAAAGGTATACAAAATGTTGGTAATAGGGTACATTCCCGAAACATAGCCATGTCAAACCAAGTATAAAGAACACTGTGATAACATGCAAAATCATATTTACGTAGATTTACTTTTTAAACAAATAAAAAAACACAAAAATAAATTATAACTTTTTTTGTTTTATTCCTGTAGTGTTTCGACTTTTGTTTGTTTGACCATGAGGTTGATGACTAAGAACAACGTATCAGTTAGACCTAGGGCTGTCACTTTACAGTTTTACTTAGTACCAAAGAACCTCAATATCTCGGCCATATGGTACTTTTCAGTTATGTTCATAGTTTTCCGGGGTTCTATGAACGGTACCCAATCTGCCATATTCGGGATTATACATGTATTACCAAACACTTTGCATAAAACATGCAATTGTACAGATACAAACTACTACACCACAAAGGTATTACACATATATTCGACGACCTCCTTGGTCGAGTGGTTTGTACACCAGTTTTCACGGTGTCGCCATATCTGAGATCCCGGGTTCAATCCCCGGTCGGGTCAATTTAGAAGTTATTGTTTTTCTAAATTGTCTCGGATCTGGGTGTTTTCTATGTATAATGAGTGTGCATTCAAGTATTTTAAGTATGATTATCCGTTGTCTAGTAGTCATTTAACGAGTTTCATAACGAAAGCTTCTAAATTGACCCGACCGGGGATTGAACCCGGGATCTCAGATATGGCGACACCATGAAAACTGGTGTACGAACCACTCGACCAAGGAGGTCGTCAAATATATGTGTAATACCTTTGTGGTGTAGTAGTTTGTATCTGTACAATTGCATGTTTCATGCAAAGTGTTTGGTAATACGCGTATAATCCCGAATATGGCAGATAAGGTACGTTCATAGAACCCTGGAAAACTATGAACATAACTGAAAAGTACCATATGGCCGAGATATTGAGGTTCTTTGGTACTAAGTAAAACTGTAAAGCGACAACCATAAGTCTAACTGATACGTTGTCCTTGGTCATCAACCTCATGGTCAAACATAAACAAAAGTCGAAACATTGCAGGGATAACAAAAAAAGTTAAAATTTATTTTTGTGTTTCTATGAAAAAGTAAATCTACGTAAATATGATTTTGCATGTTATCACAGTGTTTTTTATACTTGGTTTGACATGGCTATATTTCGGGAATATACACCTATTACCAAACTTTTTGTATACCAATTTTTTGCAAGAGATGTGTGCCGCTACGTTTCAGCGGCGAGCCGTTGAGGAAAATGTGCTTAGGTTAGTATACGGCTGGTCATATGCGTATCTGGTAATATGCGAAATGCACTTCTGGCCATCCGCATATAGGGTAATTTGCGTTTCTCGCACTATGCGTCTGAACGTATTTTTGCCTCCAAAAAATTCATTACTTCTATAAAAGTTTCTGCGCTATTTTCGTCTATTTTTTAGCTGTGTAAAACAATAACTTTTACACAGCTAAAAAATAGACGTCCTGAATGGGTATATAGAAGGTAAAACATGTTTGAACGATGCAAAGTACTTATTTTTAAGTTTATGTGAATTTATTTTTGAGTATGACATTGAAAATACAACCTATAAAACCAACGTGGTAACCACGCTGTACCTACAGTTATTATCATACAAATTACTTATATTATATAAATTATACTTATTTCTACGAAATTCACCTGGTATATTGTTCAATGTTTATTTATGAACTAATCCCTCATTGTACGTATAAATTACAGTTTAAATTTCACATTACGAATTTAAAATACAAATACAAGGGTGAGTTTATATCTAAAAGAGATCTGTTCTTTATTTTAGTTCCTAGTGACACCAAATGCTAAAGCACAACGGTTCAAGAAAATGACGTCATCATCGTATTGCCAGCTGATTGGATAATAAACGAGCAGAGTGATTTATCGTGGAGATCTATTTAAGTAAGCCAATGCACTATAATTAGAATGCGCTCTCGACGTCCGATATTTTCTCATGGAAATAACGGAAAGAATTAATAGCTTGATTCAGATTAACTATAGATACTGAATGAATTTAAGATTAGCGACTGCTGGCTCTTTGCCCCTGTAAACAACCATATTCCATGATTACATGGACACTTCGAAAATTCTGGCCTTGTTTCACCTTTCTAGGCCTAAGAGTTTAGCTAGGAGTTGATGAGTCAGCCACTAAGTAAGTAATTTTTTTTATTTCTTAAATAAATATGTTAAAAATCGATGAACAAAGGTACATGACTCAATTCCTCTGCTTTGAATACGACTTAATACACGTAAAACTCATACAGGAAGTGCACGCTGCAAGTAGTTAGTACATAAAATAATGACAATCTCAACAAAGAAGTGGCTAAGAACCAATTAAAGGTATTGTTTAAAAATTAAAACTTATACAAAGTTAATTGTTTTAATTAAACACCAGAAAAACACTTTTTAACACCATTAAATGTCGACGCCACAACGATCCAAAACCGCGTCACCGTTGGATACACCGAAACAAAACTATCGAAACCCAATTAACACTCTGAGGTTTCAATTGACAGTTAATTGTGAGCCGAAACAAAGCTCGCACCACCTGCTTGTCGAATCCTGAAATAGGACGTACATTATAATTCCGAAATTCAAATGACCGCAACCGCATCGCATTAAACGATGCTAGAATCCAAAGGCACGTCGGGCGGAACAAATTGAGTTTTGTTGTCTATTTAATTAGTAATTAAAATGTTTGCCAAATTGAGCTCCTATAACTAACGTACTTGCCGCCTCCGTGCGGTCCGAGATACGACTGTGAGCGCGCATTGCATTTGTAGTTTTGAGCAATTTAGTGGTTTTTTTTTAAATATTTTAACTTCACTCCACTTGATGTAAAGTGAAAATGGAGTCCAGACGTGCAGACGACGGTGCAGTGCGAAAACATTGCAGCATAAGTCACGCTCATCCTCTGAAGGTCTCGTCCCCATAAAGCAGGGAAAAGGTGTGCTGGTATTGAAATGAAACAACTTTTAAGGATCAACTCACGTTTATTTTACACAATAGTTTTAATTAATGTTTAACCCGACGTTTCGAACCCTTTGCAGGGTCCGTGGTCACAAAGAGACTGGTCGTCTCATAATTACTGTGCTGGTAGACAATTCCCCTACTATTTGTTACACCTCCAAAAAAGTAATGCTTTTCCAGCACACGTGTTTCCTTCTTCCTATAACATAGGGTCATTTAAATGAGGTGTCAAGCAACTTAAGGGTCAGCGAGGTGGAGACGGCTATTGAGAAACATGCTTCACTAACTCGCCCTCGTCGCATCTAGACTCTGCTTCTGTTTAACATCAGGTAGAGCGGAGTCACTTTGTACACTCTAAGGGTCTTACAAATAAACAAAAAATAAGCTCCGAATAGTTATTCCGTGTTTTGTCTCTTTTACTCTAATTTGAAATGACGTTTACATGACATGTACAAAACACGGAATAACTATTTGACTTTGACCTCATTCCTCCCTCTCCATTCCTTTCCAGATCGACGCCTGCAGGTCTGAGAAGCCACCCTCATACCGTGCTGACCATCAAGACACATGCTAAAAAGTTTGGACAATCGTTCCTTTGCCGAACTGCCCGTATGTGGAATGCGCTTCCCGCACACGTGTTTCCCTCCTCTTTCTCTCCCGGGTTATTTAAGCGGGGCGTGAAAAAGCATTTATGCAAGCCGCCATAGTGTGAGCGTTCGGCATAGCGTGGTAGCGCTATGATGAACGCTTTCACTTCTTGGGCTTCATTGGCTGGTTTCCATCAGGCAGAGTGAGGCCATTTTGGCGTGCCATAATAAAAAAAAAAAAATTACGTAAGAATTTTCTGTCTGCTGCGTTTGGCTTATTAGGTTATAAAAATCATATGGTTTCTCAAGCTGTAGTGACCCAACCACGTCAGGAGAATTTCCAGAGGTAAGTATCCCCGTACTTCTTCTTCTGCGAGGATTCTGCGAGGCGTTGGATTTGGAAGAACACAAATGGAGATCCAAGGGTGCCCTTAACGAAAGGCTAGGATCGTATTGAAAGAAAGGAAGAAAGAAAGAAAAAGCATTTATTCAGTATCATAAAACAACATTCAACATCAACCCTACCAACAAACACTGTGAAATGAAATGAAAATGAAATGAAATAAAATCCTTTATTCAATTTAGGTATATAAATTGCACTTCTGAACGTCAAGTAGTTACCTACATAGAAAAAACAAAAACATAATAAAAAATAATGTAAGTACACACAATAGTACTAATATAATAAACAATACATATATGTAATGCGATTCTACTGCTGCTATCGTAAATAATTCAAAATTTTCCCTAACCCATAGATATATATTGATTTTCGCTTGTATTTGCAATGCCGCAGCAATCAAGATTATAATTAACTTGTATTTATCTACAAACAGCGGTAAACATTATATGACTAGGATAAAAGGTATCCCGCAATGTGCACAGTGGTTCATCATTCTATAAGTAGGTACCAAAGTTTTGAGAATCGGATTGTTAGTTTCAGTCTTCATGCACTCAAACTTGCTTGCTTTATTTACGAATATATACGACTACTTTTAACCTTTCAAGGATTCGAACAAAACTAATGACAGCACCGGCGCCGATGACGTAATTAGCAAAATGGCGAAAAAAAAATTTTTTTTTTAATTGTTAAAAGGAGACAAACGAGCAGGCGGGTCATCTGATGGAAAGCAATCACCGCCGCCCATGGACCAAAACCAAAGAACTCGCAAAAATAATGGAAAACACACAGAGAATAAAGCTGTTGGGGGTTTTGAGCGTAGCAAAATCCTAGTTTATTTATGGCTAAACTTCTTCATACAAACGTATTAATAAACAGGCAAAGGTTGTGAGTTTGTAAGTTTGTTTGAGAAGGGTAATCTCTGGAACTATATACTGGTCCAATTCCGAAAATTCTCTCACTGATAGAATACTACATTCCTTGCGGGTAATAGCTATATATTAATTTAATATTTATAAAATACAGTGAAAAAATTAAACGTCTGGCTGGCTGGGTGCCAGGAATCGAACCTGGGTCTTCCGCAATCCGGGCGGCTGCAATGACCGCTATGCTACCGGGAAAGCTGACGTAAGCGCTGAATTTTGTCACTGCGTTTTTAATTTTTTGAGTGCTAAGTGCATCGAATGGCTAAGTGCGGCACAGTGCACCATCTATCCAACGGTTATTGCAACCGATGGCTATGCATTTTTATTTCACTGTATTTTATAAATTTTATAAATATCTAATTTAGCTTCACTGCAGCAATTAGCACTTAGAAATAAAAAGTAAAAAAATATATATATTAATTTAATAAAATAATATATTTTTATAGTCTTTTAAATACTTTATTTATATTTTTTTATAATCCTCGTGGACGAAGACGCGGGTAAAGTGCTAGTTGTTATAATATTATTAGTGTGTACGAGTAGATGAAGAGTAAGTGATGTATAATATTTTAATTTGTTTTATTTACCAATTGACTATTTTCACCTTTTTACACACACTTGGAACGATTGCTTTCCATTACATTTATGCTTCGCGATCATTGATATTTATTCGTTTGTTTGCATTAATCAATCGTTCATTAGAGTTATACTTATTTAATGAACACCAAACAAAATACCACAAAATGTTTCAAATGATGGATTTGTCCAATTAACTATTTCAATTTAGTGCCTAATTAGCTGGTGGCATCGGCTGCGTGGAGCTGGGCGAGAGCCTGCTTTGTAAAAATATGTATATGATTGTTATTTATCATCATCATCATCGTCATTATCATCATAATCATCATCATCAGCCTATACACGTCCACTGCTGGATACAGTCAGCACGATCCGCGGCTACTCTCATCCGGGTCTTATTTATAACTATCAATAACTTTATGTGTTATAAAAAAACGACGGGTTGCACTCCGGGAGTGCCGGCAGAAGTGAAAACTTGAATATCGACGTTGTGCATTTTTGATATTTTGAAATGGTTATGGAATAATTTTGCACGAATTGCTTCAATTATCAGTATAAAAGTACTATCATCTAAGTGGTAGAATACAATATTTATTGACAGCCATCAGCTGTCACCATCCATTGATGCGCGTGGCACGCTGTAACATAAACACACACGAACATTCGCGCAAGCGCCCTGCGCCGCCTAAACGAAACAGCAGGCATACTTCCTCTCCTACGCCGCGCCGGCTGTCTACTCTCCATCCGTCTTACGAATTTTCGATCAGGTCACGTGTCCTGACGCGAATTTAACATTTTTTACCCATTACAAAAAAAGTGTACAAAGCCGCTAAAGAAGTTTTCACTTCAACAAAAAAAAATTGGTTTATGAAACATCGCCTTTATATAACTTAGGCATTTCATTTTCCGATATATCTACATTTCTGTAATCAAAAACACACTTGAGTTCTCAGCTCAGCGATTCTCAGTGTTTATGGTATGATTTTCACGGGGTATATTTTAGGCTCTCCGCTGACAGAGCAACTTTGATCTCACAGTTTTCAGTTAATTCAACTAGCAACAGACTGTTAAGTTTGTACTGGTTGTGTCAAGTTGCTTGTTTTCCTAACTGGCAACACTGGCTGTTGACTATGGATTTGAAAAATTTATTTAGAATTGCAGCTAACGTAAACTGTTGCTGCCAATGGCAACCTTTAACAAAAACTTTTAACAAAATGATAGTTTCTTCAACAAAAATAATAAAATTCAAAATTCAAAATCATTTATTCAGTTTAGGTTACAAGTGGCTCTTGTGAATGTCACTATGCCATCGGTTCGTAAGTCTACTCTGTGCGGGAGATCTTGTACTGAGAAGAACCGGCAAGAAACTCAGCAAGTGTCTAGCTCTTTTCTCCCTTACAGCGTCAAAAATATTGGAAAATGCCCTATCATAGCAGGACACTTTCCATTACAAATAAACACAAAAAATATATATGTCATACAGTACCACTACAGTACTCTAGTAAAAATCCAAAATTGTTTAAGAAAAACAAAGTTAAACTATAGTGAATAATAAAAATAATGTAAGTATGCAAGGGCAGACCAGCCTCCACAGGCGGCACCCGTTCACTAGTATGACATATGAGTCAGCCATCGCTTCGCTCAACCATATTTTAGGGAACGTAACGACGCATAGTTTCTTCAACTAAAGTTGCACCGCTCTGCCTGGTGAGCGCTTTATTTTCAGTTATAACGATGGTAGTATCTAACCTAACCTAAGTCCGACTGGCTAGATATCACTATCTTATCTATATATGTTTGCAAAAAAAACACGGTGTTTGCTTGCATTGTAGTTATCTGGCTGATAGAAAAAAAAGATAGCCAGATAGTTACTGAGTCTTTAAGGATTCTGGGTGCAGTAATTAGCACCATAAAAAACAAGTTAAGTGAAGACCGACTACATTCATGCTGTGAAAAATAGAAAATAAATAATAGAAAACTTGACCCAAAAATAATTAATGTTATACTATTAAAAATAAAATAAAAAAAAAACTTTTTAGATACAAGCTTTTATTATTAATTAATAAAAAAAACTAAAAAAAATATAATGAAGGTGTAATAATATGCTAAATGTTCTTAATGTTCCATTAAAATGTAACACGCTATTATTTATAAAAAAAAAATTCTTATTATCAGGTTTAAATTATTTTTAACTTTAAGTACTTTTTTTATAAATTTTTTTTCAAATTTTATTTTTAACTTTTTAGTATTTTTGTAGGGAGATTTTTGTTAACGATATGACATATCTAGCAACAAAGTACTCGTCAAGACGAATCATACGAGCCCAAACTCGATGGGGTTGTGTCGTTTAATTACCGAGTTTTTATAGCCATCTTCCAGGTCCATCATTAGACCCTGTTACCATCTCGCACCACAGTACTCGTCAAGATGAATCATACGAGCCCAAACTCAATGGGGTTTTGTCGTTTAATTACCAAATTCCTATGGCCATCTCCCAGCTCCATCATCAGACCCTGTTACCATCTCGCACCAAAGTACTCGTCAAGACAAATCATACGAGCCCAAACTCGATGGGGTTGTGTCGTTTAATTAACGAGTTCCTGTGGCCATCTTCCAGCTCCATTATCAGACCCTGGTTACCATCTAGCACCAAAGTACTCGTCAAGACGGATCAAACGAGTCCAAACTCGATGGAGTTGTGTTGTTTAACAATCGAGTTCCTATGGCCACCTTCCGGTTTCATTTTAAGATCAGCTCCATGTCATAATAATTTTGCATTATCATCCGATTTACACATGCATGCAAAATTTTAGCTCAATCGGTAACCGGAAAGTGGATCAAATTTTACTTGCAAGATTTGATTACAGACAGGCAAACACCGGGTTAGGTGAAACTAATTAAAAGCTTGTAACAATTAAAAAATTATCAGCATTAAAAACAAACGAGAGCTATGTAATCATACATTTTAAATATTCCAATTCGAAACAATTGAAAATTTATTTTGGTAATCAACATTTTAAACAAACGAAAGCTAGTCCGTCATAGATGTTTAATCTACAGTGCCATCAAAACTACTCAAATGTTTAGTAGTTTTGATGCCGATATTAAAAATAATAAACAAAACTCTCCGTGCATTTGTGACGTGAAAGCTTAATTTGCTGTTCCACTGGTTGCTAATTACTACACTGATTGCTATGGCTTCGGAATCACAGCCGGCGCGGGCGGTGCAAATACGGAACGAGCAAAGGCTGAGCGGGATCGACCAGGCCGCCACTAGTTAGCTAATAAGTCACACGTCATCGAAGCCACATTTCACTTATAATTGAAGGAATGTCGCTGAGAAATGAGGAGAGGAGCTTCGTGAAATCCCTATGGTGCCTACGAAATCACGGAGTAAGTAAGTAAATAGCCTATGACTGTCCCTCAGCTGGGCAATGACCTTCAACCCTCCAACATTAAAATCAAGTCATCACTACATCGGTAAAATTACATAAAAGATCAAATATTCAGTTTGTTCAAATGATTGTAGGATGCCCATTTTAAAAATATTTCACTTGTACAGAGTTTCTTTCGTAAAGGACTTTTTTGCCGCCTCTATGATCTACCCCAGTGTTCCGCAAACTTCTTGTGCCTTACAAATAAACAAAGAATAAGGTCCGAATAGTTATTTCGTGTTTTGTTCCTGTCATGTTAACGTCATTTCAAATTAGAGTAAAAGAGACAAAACATAGAATAACTATGCCGTAATTATTCTTTGTTTATTTGCAAGACCCGGTGTAAGGTACATCTACGATAACGAAAAATTTTGTGGTACACCATAAATGAAAAATCGATTTTTTAAATAATATCGCGTAAATTGCAACTGTGTTAGTGTTAGCATTTTGGTTTTTTCTTCAATTCGTCTTTCTGAGTGACTTTATGAGATTTTTCCGAGGCACACCAACCAATGACCACGGTACACGACGATATCAGAAATATCAATTAACGTAAAAAACATGTTTTGTATTATATTTTTTTAGGTTATAGTTTTAGGTTCATTGTTGTAGTGTTTCAATATAACATGTTAAATAGGAAAGTTGTTTTAGCAGTGTGGACGATAAGCATCAATAAAGCAACAATATTAACGTAAGGGACATTTTGGCCAAAATGAGTTTTATATACTATATATTAGGATTCAGAATTTTTCGCTCTATGGATCAGTATACTTAGAATTGCTCTATCGTTCAAAAAATTACCCTTACGTTAACCATGTTCAGGCAATCACGAACGATTTTCGCAAAAATATTTGATTATTATTCATCATCATCATCATCATCATCTCAGCCAAAAAGACGTCCACTGCTGGACAAAGGCCTCCCTCAAGGATAAATAATTTTGAGGGGAATTTGCCATAATCGCCACGCTTGGCAGGCGGGTTGGCGATCGCAGTAAGGTAAGAATAATCACAGAGAGATGCTGCTGCCCATCCTCTGGATTGGTCCCATAGTCGCCTTCTACGACACCCACGGGAAGAGATGGGGTGGTGCAATTCTTATCCCCGGCACCACACTTATTATTCACTTATATTAAATTTCACCACTAAAATTATCCTTTACAGTAAATTAACGTATATTTTTCAAAAGCTTCAAGCCGCTTACATTATTTATCATTATTTATTTTTTATTTACACTTTAAATTTCAGTAACGTAAGAATAAATAAATAGATAAAGAAGAAGAAGAAGCGTGTTAACATTTATTTTTAATGTAAGGGACATGCTATCTTCGAAACTACTAAGTTGTATGAAACTTAACAAAAATGATAAGAAAGAGAAGATAAAACTCAGAAACTTTGTCCTGTACGTCAATAAAATCGGATAAAACGCTAAAAAGTTACAGACAGATATAGAAAAAAAAAATCGTTTTTTGGCTCTCCTGTAAAATCGTGGTTTGTCCCTTACATTAATTGATAATTCCGGTATCGACAAGTGTACCGCGGCAAACACTTGCGGAACGCTCTGGTCTAACCAATAGTCAGACTGGGTCTACGTCTACGATGTAGTTGTAGGTTCATTTGGTGGTAGTTTTAACCGCCTCTCTAATAAGGTGTAGTAGTAAAGATATACCGCTCTCAAAAGCAGTGATCACAGGCTCGTTTCCCAGCGATTTCGAATCTCATACCTGCCCCCTAGATAAGTGGCATAACGCTAATAGAATAGAAATGAAATAGAATGATTATTGTACAAGATTGACATAAGTCAACGATACGTTTAAATGACGTTTAAGTCAATCCCATACAATAATCATTTCTATTAGCGTTATGCCACTTGTCTAGGGGGGCTGTTTATTTAGGAAGCGACGAAAAATAGTACCTATTAGTCAGTTATCACAACAATATTGTAAGTAGCATTATTGTGTTTAGACTGTTAGTGTTAGCGATAAGATATCCGGTTCCTCTGCAACTGAGGATTCCGGGTGAAGTTCTATCTTTGGTATGACCATCTCTTAAATCAGGTTAGTCGAAGACCAAGCGCTTTTCCGTTATGTAATCAAATAATAAATAAACAGATTGTTTTTAATTTATCTAGAGCAATATAATAAAAATAAGCATATATAGCTTATCTAAGCAAATATGATTTAACGACTTACCGACATATAGGAGTTTGGTGGACGGAAGCTGGTAGCCGTAATAACATAACACATCTTAACTTTGCAATTAAAATTTAAAGATGCATTAAATTTGTGCAACGAACTGTACCTACAGCGAAGTTTATGATCGTTATCGTAGTGAACTTGCATTAAGATAGAATGAGTTTCTTGTTATAATCACACTAATAATAGAAATGCGAAAGTTTGTGTGTATGTGAGTATATTTGTTTCTTCTTCACGCTGCAACGGATTGATGGATTTGGATGAAATCACACTAATATTTTAAATGCAAAAGTTTGTATGTATGTGTGTATATTTGTTGATTCTTCACGCTGCAACGGATTGATGGATTTGGTTGAAATTCGGCATACATATAGTTTATAACCTGGATTAAAACATAGGATACTTTTTATCCCGATATTCCCACGGGAATGGGAACTACGCGGGTAAAACCGCGAGCGGCCGCTAGTTTTAACATAATCCTTTTTCGAATAATTGCTACTTGAAAATGATTAACTAGCCATTTTCAATCTAGGTCGCTACCACTGTTTAATATCAGTTAGTGTTCGACAAGAACCAGTAATATTTTTTTTTCTTTTTATCATTGAAAATGGAGGTCAGCAACAGCAACTGATTGAAGATGATTAGTGCCATCTGCTTCTTAGCTGTCACTCCGTAAAGTTTCAATGAAAATCTTTGTCATTTCTTGGCGACGACAACCTGTGCCAAAACCTGGGCTTAAAGTATCGAAACTAGTGCTGTTGGAAATGAAACTAAGTGAACTTGTTAAATATAGATTTTACTATTCAAAAATGTTTAACATACTTTTAAACATGTTAATTGCTAAGTGACAAAGTCAAGAAAGGAGAAAAAAGTTAGTGTGTTGATACCACACGTAAAAGTTGAATATTATTGCCAGACTAAAAATTATAAAATATGTTATGTTCATGTTGTACTGAACTAGTGCCACTATAACATTTGAAATATTTTTTTATTTCAACCAATTTCAATCAATTTTGTCGTTGGTACTGCAATATCGCGGAACCAACAGTGGTTAATACCGCGGAACTTGGTATTGAGCAATTCTACAGGAGAGCGAGAAAACCTATTATATTCTTTAATATTACGTCTTTGTCAGATTAAACTATAAATATATTTAAAGGTTTAGGTACTTTAGTATACGGGACGACGCCAATGGCTATTTAGAACCTATACGCGCGAAATTTCACTTTTGGTTTTTTTGTTGTTCTGCGTTATTAGCAACAGTATTATTATTGGTTATGCAGTATTGCAGTTTCAACGACAATTTGCTTTTAAAAAAACAAACGCAAAAAATAACGAGCCTTTGCGCACGCTGCATTGGGTCACAAAAACCATCCAATTAAATCTATATAAAGAAAAATAGCATATAATTATTTCCAGAAATAAGTTTAAGGCGAGCCCTTTTTGATTCCATACCTGAACAACAAGAATGTGTTTTGTTAGAATTGTTACTAAATTTTTGGACAAAACACATCCCGGAAATGAGACGTACATTAGAATAACGTACACGTCTAAGGAAAGGGGCTATAAAATAACAATGATACTAAGTCCGTCAAAATGGCGAACAATAAAAAAACATAATGTTCCACATAAATTTTGCGCACGGTACTTTTCCGGAATGTGACGTAGGTATTCCTTTCTTCTGTTAAGGGTATTAGCATAATTAAAATTAATAAAGCCAAGGGTTAACAAATTGAATCATGTCAGGCCTTTTTGCGAACCTTTCTTGTTTTCAGATGGGTAAAACCACTACTGAGGTGTTTTTGTGTTTGTACAGATAATTATTTACAACGTTTTGGTGTTTTGTTTCTAATAAGGCTTACTGGCTTTCAATCTTAGATATTGGTAGTGTTGATGAATAACGTAAGAACTGTTTTTTGTTAACTTTAGTTTAGTTGAATCTTGGGGGAGGTAGTCTTATTTGAATTTGATCACCTATTCCGGCATTAGGAAAGTTGCCTCCTTGGAACAATTGTTTCTATTACACACGCCTGCAAATACTACCACGAACTGTCAAATTTCCTTAAGGTTCTTACCTATGAAATTGACGTTTTGTATAAAGATTTTTTATAAAATTATGTTTTTCATACTAACGTTTTTTTAATGTTCTTAGCGTCTATTTATGGTAACTCTATATAAATTGTAGAGTAGTGTGTTTGTTTCACTAGCTAAATATAGCAGCCATTAAAATTAAAATAAGTCCCTTCAAAGCTACAATGAAACAAAAGGTCAATTCCGCAAACAAAAAAAGAAGTCAATTTAAAAAAAAAGTTGGGCGATGAAGGTGCAATAGAAATAGAAATAGAAATTATTTATTGTATAACTGTGTACAATATAGTTCTTAAATAATAAATAGTATCAACAGTTTATCCATTTCGGACGTACAATGTGTTTTGTGAATAATACCTATTTATCAGCATAGTATTCGTTTAAATTGTAATGTAACATAGTCCTAATTAAAGCTGTATAATAATATTAACAACCGGTATTGACTTTCAGAAGTAATACACCTATTATTAAGTAAGAAAAAAACGTCAATTTCATAGGTACCCTATACTTTGAACTTATATCATCATCATCATCATCATCAGTCTTTATTAGTCTACTACTAGACCAAGGCCTACCTACTATCATTAAATTACTTACCTACTTATTAGGTTACATAAAAAAGTACATTCGTATAACAACAACAGCCAACAACCAACAACAACCACAACAAAGTGTCTGATTACAACATGGAAGTGGTTGCCGCAAGTTTTGGGAAACAATATAAGTATGTAATTGAGCTCAGAATCGTTTAGCGTTGTTGCTGCGGACCATAATTCAGGGGCAAGTGCGTCGACCGTTGTTAAAATAGAGCAGCACAATAATGAAATAGTCGTTGCCAAGAGTAATCAAAGTTGCGTAAAATCAACATAGCGATACCTACATACGGAAGCGTAAACTGACGAACTGTAAATTTTTATTATCTTTATAACCGCCTTAAAAAGGAGGAGGTTATCAATTTGGTTATATGTATGTTTTTTATAAAACTCTATGTTTTTTATGTATGTCCGCGTATATCTTCATCATACATGCACCGATTTGGATGTTTTTTTATAGCAAACCGATCGGTGTTAGCGACCACCAACCTTTTTAACTATGTTTATATTTTTTTATATATTTTTGCAATGTAATATTTTAATGCAAAAAAAATTAAGACAATGATTGATTTATCAAAGGTAGTTTTCGATGTACATTGCGCGGCGCTCTTATGCACGCGTTGTAATTTATGTAGATATTTTGCGATCTGACAAACTTAAATCATCTTCTCCTGGCTAATGTCGTAGAATTATTATAGCAGGTATTAAAACTTATGTACGAATTCGCGTATATTTACGCAACCGCTAATTGAAATAAAACTCTTTATGGTTTTACTCGAGTTTATTTTACATTGAAAGGTCAAAATAATTTTATATGTAAAATAAGGAGTTCTGTAAGTGCTTCATCACATTGCTGTTAATAAAAATAATCTTATCTTTTCGTGCAAGTAAGTTTTCGAATGCTTGCACGAATAAACAACCGTATATAACCCAGCGTATTAGCCGTAGGATCAAAGGATAAATAAGCCGTAACGTTAAGCTTGCGAATCTTGATGCTTGGACGTAAAAATGGCTATTTTTGTTAGCAGCCGTCATTAGATTCATGCTATTTCAGTTGTCTAGCGAATGTTGCAGTATTTTTTCGATTTAGAATGGAACTGAAACCGACATTATTGAAACGACTAACGTTACGCATTTTTATAAACACGGGTTTTTTCCAAACCAAAAGACGACTTAAACATTACCCCAAAGACCCCGAAGATAAACAAAGACTTGGACCGTATAAGTGCGTGGGATAACTCATTCGGCCTTTTAATAGTATAACTGAAAACTTGGTAAATCCCAACAAATCGCAAGCCATTGTGATTGGTAGTAAGGGAATGCGCAGCCGCATCAACTCTGCCGTGATATCAAGTGTGGTTTTCGATAGCGTACCGATTCTTTACACTGACAAAGTCAAGAATCTAGGAGTCATTATCGATTCAAACTTGTCCTGGACTATCCATGTCGCTGAAGTAAGTCTCAAACTATTTTATTCGTTCCATATGTTTAAGTGCTTGCAAGGTTTCCTTCCTTTTGGTATGAAAGTTGCGCTCGCTCAAACCCTTATCCAACCTCTTATCGAATACGCTGATGCCTGCCATCGAATAGCTTCTTAACAAACTTGAGCGCCTGCTAAACCTGTGTATTCGTTTTATTTTCGATTTGAGAAAATATCACCACGTTTCAAGCTTCTGCCAGCAACTGAAGTGGCTCCCAATCCGTTTACGCAGAAATTCTAGAATACTTTGCTTTCTTTTTAATATTCTTTTCTATCCTTACTACCTTTCTTATCTGAAAGAGCGGTTCACCTTTTCCCATACTTCTAATGTTCCTTGTCGCTCACACCTCCTCCTCAATCTCAATAAGCCTTCCCATAAACCGACTTCTTATCCTATACCTTTACCGTTCATGCAGTCAGACTGTGGAATGGCCTATCACCCAGTATTCGGGAGTCCACGTCGATTCACTCGTTTAATCAAGAAGCGCGTAAAAAAGTACTATCTTTCCACTTGAGTGTGGCATCGTTAATTTATGTATGATTAATTTGTGTCGTAACTATTTTACTGTATGTTTAGTCTTTAATACTCTAATTGTTTTGTGAAGTGCACACTTTTTTCTACTTTTCTTTGTGTCTTTTCCTTCTACGGGCCTGCTAGAAGAAATTAAAATGTGAAATAAGCAGCGCCCTTGTAAGTACTTATTTTTTTTTTACTATGTTCTCCCTTCTGTTTGTTTGTGTGTACATAAATTATAAATAAATAAGATTACTAAAAACAGAGATAATATTAATAATTACAATGAATTCATTTCTTTGCTTTTAAAACGGCTACAATGCGGATAATGTCGCAGTATGATTAGAATGTATAGGAACAAGAGAAGACGTAGAGAGCAAGCCTTTGCCCATCTGTGGAACACAATTAAGAACATAAAAAGGTGATTAGAGTAGATATATTTTATGACTAAAACTGTCAAAAACTTACAAGATACAATTTTTTTAATAATTTATTAATTAAAATTTTAAAATATGTACTAACAGTCTAAAAGCGATTTTAAGTAGTTCAGGCGTCATAACTAATGTAATTTTTAACTGTAATCAAACTTTAATTTCTGCTTTTCAACTTTCTCTTGTGAATTAGTGATGTTTACACTTTCCAATTATTACCTATATTGAACCAGTTACGTTCTAGAACAAACAAGAGCAACCGATGTAGTTAATCAAACTCCATCACAATTTCTGTGAGCAACCTGATGCGAAACAACACAACAACACTTTGTTTATCGACTAACACTTCGCTTCGTGTACAAAGTTAAACGGTTAAGTGGAAAATTTAACACCAAGGACCGCGTACCTTCATGTTATCATAGTTTATTTCGCGCGATGTTACCAAACGTTACACGGCCCAACGACCAAATAGGTTGAGCTGCCCTGCCTCTCTGAACTAATTCAAATCTGGGTAAGCAAGGGGGAATTGGGTGTCGACTCAAGGTCTTAATAGGGCGGTCGTGCGTGGTGTGTACAGTAAGGAAGTGCAGGTTTATGGGCGCTACTGGCAACCGCATCGTTCGTAAACACGCTCGCTTTTACGCTGCAAACGACTTTGTAACCTATTAATATATTGATATAGTGCATTTTGGAAGTGTAAATATGTTGTGCGCAAGTGTTGCTTTAGTTTTGATACTAATATTCATAGGATTTAGTGCAATTACTTCTAAAGAAGGAGGATGTGGAGCTGAATAGCGCAGTGGTTAACGCGCCCAAACTACGATTGCTAAAGTTAAGCAACTTTCGCTAAAGCTAGTCATCGGATAGGTGACCAAAAATGAATTATTTCGAGCTCCTCTATGCTTTGGAAGGCACGCGAGCCCCTCACCATTGCCGTAATGGTGAGGGGCTCGCGTGTTGGGGCCCGTTCTCCCTATCCATCGGAAGGCTCATGCCCCAGGCAGTAGGGACATAAAAATGAGCTGCTGATGATTTATTTCCAAAAAGGGTTATTTTGTTTCATATTTATATTTTGAACACTTTCAGTGGTATGATGAGTATTACCAACTTTGAACTTGAATATTAAACTTGGCTTTTTAAAATAAATTCTTATGCCGTGGATAGCCTCTGAAAGTCCATTAAAACTTGCTACAGTGAAACCTTAGCAGTAACCACTATGAATATTATTTTGTTACAATGGTGGGCCCTGAAAACACATGATATTATGAATCCTGTAATATCCCACTACTGGGTAAAGGTGTCTTTTGCCGATTAGTTGTTCACATCATAATGGGAACAACTGCGCAAAATTTCAGCTTTCTGGGTCCAAGGGGTTGGGCTGTGTAAAAGGTATCTATTAGTATTATTTATTTCTTTTTAATTGATTGTTGACATTTCTTAATGTAATTATTTTATTCATTTTAATGCTGATTTCTATTTTAATTCTGATCTAATTTATTAATTTTAATTATTTATGTGATTGTGGTAAATATAGGAATTTTATCTGTACTTACATTTTTTAATTGTGAATTGAATCATTTTATTTTTGTAATTTTATTTTTAATTTAATTTGAATTATTTGATACTGTACCTCTATGATCCTAAGTTGGTCGAAATAAACGCATTTCATTTCATTTCATTCATTATGACCTTTGTAATTTACCATCTGTACCTACATTGTTTGCTGCCTGAAATAAATGATTATTATTATTTGTATGAGTGGTCAGTAAGTTAATCAGGACTTCTACTGGTGAATACACAGAGCGGAAAAGCACATGGCGATCCCTGGCCATCATCCAGTTATCTCCAAGAAGAAAATGCTGCAACTCTACAGTCGTCTAACGCAATATTACCGTATTATGGAATCAGAAGGAGCTGGCCATGTGTTACATATATAGAACTGACGAGAAGTTGCAATGTTGTGCGAAGGGAACTTATGTAAGAACCAACGAGTGTTCTCGACGTTAGTTCACTATGTATATGAAACGCGACAATTTAACAGCTGGTCCAATTGTAAAGCGAGCTCCAAATATATTTGCTATATTTATTATCATCTACCCGCATTTGGCAAGCGTGGTTATTAAGACAATACCCTATAAGTTGTAGTAATGATTTGATTTCAATGATGGAGGTCTTTGCCCAGCAGTGGGACAGTTATAGGCTATTACTTACTTGCTTACTTACTTACTTTACTTACTATTCTCTGTGTGGAACAAGCTGAGAATACGTGTAAGATGTTTATTGGTTTTTCAATTATGATTACTCGAAAAATTACACATTATTTATACAGTCAATAGTATTTATTGTTATTTTAACAATTTTGTGAAATAGGTACCTAAGTTTAGCTATTTGCGACAAGTTAGTAGGTTAATGTAACGGGACATTACATTTTATCAACGGGACATGACATTATATCCTTGTGTGATATTATGAAATAGTAATATTAGATTAACAGAAATACGTAATAGTATCTGCTCTACTCACAGAGCAGGTTGTTAAAGTTGTTTTAAATGAATAATTACAAAGCAAAAGTAAAAATTATGATTTAAAAAAGTTGACGGCCGATATATAAACTATAGGTCGTTGTGGAGAGGAGATCCTTGAGGGAGGCCTTTGTCCAGCAGTGGACGTCTTTTGGCTGAGATGATGATGATGATGATGATAATGATGATGATGATGATGATGATGATGATGATGATGATGATGATGATATAAACTATTTCAAGAACACGCAGTAAAGTGAAAACTTTATTAAAAATGTGTATTATAATCCTTAATTATGTTTTTTTGAGTGTTACTTTTATATTAGGACACCGAAAAGTGAACAGAATAAAACTACGTTAGTAACTACATTTTATAATCATTCATATTGTTTTTTAAAGTTTACGCGAACACTACACATTGAAATGAAACAACTTTTACGGATCTACTCACTTTTATTTTACACATTACTTTTCGGTTTGAAACTTCAGGATAAACATTAATTTAAAGTAATGTGTAAAATAAATGCGAGTAGATCCGTAAAAGTTGTTTCATTTCAATATTCATTCATTTTATATTATTTTAATTTTATATTCATTCATTTCGATTTTATTTAAATTCCAATTCTAATTATTTGATATATTCCATAATGAGTTGTTCAGTAAACAATTATCATCATTATTATTATTAAGTGTCATCTTCATACTGAAGTTTGGAGATCAGTATACAAAATTGCCTGCGATCCCATATAGCTTGTTTTAACTGGCGATAACTAAGTCCAGTCCACTTTTTGATGTCGTCCAGCTATTTGTGAACAATAGAGAAGAACATTTATAAAATTTATAAAATACAGTGAAAAAAATAAACGCCTACCCGACCCAGCCAGGAATCGAACCTGGGTTTTCCGCAATCCGGGCGGCTGAATAATAATATAACAATATTTAACTTAGCTTCAGTGCAGCAATTAGCACTTAAAAATAAAAAGTAAAAATTTAATAGAGAAGAACAATAGAAAAAATACATAGCAATTCAAGAAAATTCATAAATAAAGAGTTTGTACCTAATTGGTTAGTATATCAAAATATTTTGATTCAAACATTACAATGCATTTTTTAAATATATTTTACGGGTAAGCACAGTGCTTTGATCACACCTGATGTTAAGTTATGATGATGCGATGGAAGCGCACTTCATCCGGGAACCTCAACTAGTGAGGCTTTTAAAATTACAAAAACACAAATGTTGAAAAAATTTCCACGAGCAGGGTTTGAACCTGCACCCTTCTGACATACCGGGTCAGGTGCTCTTCCAATTGAGCTATCGTGGTTCTAACCAGCCCGCCGAAATTATTCAACACTATTTACTTTTTACTTTGAAAGCCAAAGGCGCCCATTCAATGTTAACAACTACCGTCATTAACATCCGATCATAATATTTTTTCAACATTTGCGTTTTTGTAATTTGTTCGCAACAAAATTTGCGTTAAAAATTATATAAACATTTATAAATAGCTTGCCTACTTCTTAACTGATCTTTAGTATTTGTAAAAATATTATGATCGGATGTTAATGACGGTAGTTGTTAACATTGAATGGGCGCCTTTGGCTTTCAAAGTAAAAAGTAAATAGTGTTGAATAATTTCGGCGGGTTGGTTAGAACCACGATAGCTCAATTGGAAGAGCACCTGACCCGGTATGTCAGAAGGGTGCAGGTTCAAACCCTGCTCGTGGAAATTTTTTCAACATTTGTGTTTTGTAATTTGTTCGCAACAAAATTTGCGTTAAAAATTATATAAACATTTAGCTTTTAAAATGTTATTTAACTATTACCTACTCGTTTACTGCCGTACCTTGTACCACAGGCTAATTGTGCGCACTGTTTCCATTACATCGCGACGCGCCACTTCTGATGTGTCTGAGGCTGAGTAGCAAAAATACAACATATTATGGAATGGAAGGCACTGTTTATGTTTCTACGCCATTACAATATTAGGCTTCATTTTTTAAGACAAAACATAATTTTACAAAAAGTCTGAGACTTGGATAATATATTTTTATCTTTTTAGCTTAAAGTGTAG
Organism: Eudonia lacustrata; assembly: GCA_947562085.1. Classification (NCBI taxonomy): domain Eukaryota; kingdom Metazoa; phylum Arthropoda; class Insecta; order Lepidoptera; family Crambidae; genus Eudonia; species Eudonia lacustrata. The sequence goes on along the minus strand of OX387321.1, from coordinate 7,553,792 downwards.
TGCTCAATTCTGTGCATAATATTTTATTGTATTTTATTACTATATTATCAGAATAGTTTTATTTAAGTAAAACTTAATGTAGGTGCATTGATTTAATTAAGTTTTGTATTTTTTTTAAACATTATTGCGTTTCTTTCCATGCTCTTTTCGATAGATGATAGCATTCTATACCGATAGCAGAATCACCACTATACGAAAATGCTTAGTTGAGACTCAGCTGACCTAAGTAAAAATATTTTTAACTCTTTGATTTTAAGAGGTACTTTCAGTACAATCAGCATCAACAGAGAGTTAACTAATAAATAATTTACAGTCTTCATTATTTAATTCTCGCAAGGACAGTTTTATTCAGCAATGCAGTTACTAACAAACGGCTGAAACTAAATAAATAAGTAATTTCGTAATTTGCATAGCGACAAAATATAATCAACAACGCACTACGAGTATAATACTGCGCAGCTATTATCGTTACAAAGCGAACTCGAGCGTACAAAATAATTACACTGAAAGTCCAGAAAATATTATTATATAAAGGCCAGATTTCCCAAAACCCATATACAGCAGAAACTCTCTGCGTCAATTACAATTTCAGTAGACGACAGCGCTATAGAGCCGGAATAATAAGCGCTCTGTGAAAATTGTCACTTGTAGACCGTCAGACAATGTCGTTACAGCCAGCGTCAGCGGCGCGAATGTCGGCATGTCAATTTGTGCGTTGAGGGACGCCCGTTACAAAAGATACTCCGGCCCTGTTTTTGTACAGATCACGTTATAACGACTATGATGCGCTTCAGTTTTTATTTTATTATTTACCTACTTTAATTTAATTATCATGGTCGGTTACATTAAAATAAATATTATTAAAGGCATTATTTATTTTGCGAACGCGAATACCGGCCATTCATTTGATGCGTTGAGGGACCAATTTTTGTACATATCACATTAAAACGAACAATGATTCGCTTCAGTTTTTTTTAAATTTTAATATTTCCCTACTTTAATTTAACTTTCATGTGACATACATTAAAAAAATTATTATCAACGAAATTATAACCGTGTTTCTGTAAATGCGAATGTCGGCATGTCGATTTGTGCGTTGAGAAACGCCCGCTACCGTTAGATACTTCGGCCCTGTTGTTGTACGGATCACGTGAAAACGAACAATAATGAGCTTATTTTTTATTGAATATCATATTCTATGTATTGTTTGACTGCTACGATAATGGTTACTTTGTAGACCGTCAGATAATGTCATTACACCGTCACGTCAGCGGCGCGAATGTTGGCATGTTACTTTGTACGTTGAGGGATGCCTACTGTAACAGACACCTACTTCGGCCATGGTTTTGTATAAAACCAACGATGATAAGCTTCAGTTTTTTATTTCATTTCTAGGATACCGTAGCCAAATGGCAAAAAACAGAACTCTTATGGATTCGTCATGTCTGTCTGTCTGTCTGTTCGTCCGTATGTCACAGCCACTTTTTTCCGAAACTATAAGATCTATACTGTTGAAACTTGGTAAGTAGATGTATTCTTTGAACCGCATTAAGATTTTCACACAAAAACAGAAAAAAACCAATAAATTTTGGGGGTTCGCCATACTTAGAACTGAAACTCAAAACTTTTTTTTCATCAAACCCATACGTGTATCGGTATCGGGGTATCTATGGATAGGTCTTCAAAAATGATATTGAGATTTTTAATATATTTTTTTTCTAAACTGAATAGTTTGCACGAGAAACACTTCCAAAGTGGTAATGTGTCGTCCCCCCCCCCCTTTAACTTCTAAAATAAGAGAATGATAAAACTAAAAAAAATATATGATGTACGTTACCATGTAAACTTCCACCGAAAATTGGTTTGAACGAGATCTAGTTGGTAGTTTTTTTTAATACGTCATAAATCGTAAACCACAAGTTGAAATTTTTGCAGGTGATGTATTTCTGTTGCCGCTATAACAACAAATACTAAAACAGAATAAAATAAATATTTAAGCGGGGCTCCCATACAACCGACATGATTTTTTTTGCCCTTTTTATAGATAATGGTACTGAACTCTTCTTTCGCGGATCCGACTCACACTTGGCCGGTTTTTACTTAAATTGATTGCTTAACCCGACCACATTTTTAGTTATTTACTTACATTTATTTTTTTATGTTTGCTCGCAACGCGGCGATACCTTGGTTTTGCTGATTGGTAAAGCTCCCGACCCGATATCTGCATGTCCTAAGTTTAATTTCCAGGTCGGGCAACATCTATTTCGGATTAATAATAGGTACTTACTTAATTTTTTTTGGGATTTTTTCAAACGTATTACACTTTTTTACTTACTCCCTTATTCATTTTTATTGCACTTATAAATACATAACTTAAACAAAATGCAGAAACAGACACACAAAAGTAGACTCGCCTCATTAGAAAACCGTACTTTATGGGAAAAGAAACAAATTTCATGAGAGGAACTTATTGGTTTATACGATACATATCAATAATTTCGGTGATAATAATTAGTTCAGATATGAATTACTTTATATGCATTTCGATTTCCCTGTCGTTTTAATGCTGTCGTGTGAATTGACAGATGGGAGATTTCGCGACGGCTTTAATTAAAATGGAGGAAAATTTGAATTCCTTAATTATATCAGAATCGGGGTTTTGCAACCCGTTTGCATCAGCAATCGTTAACAACCATCAATCCGCACTGAGCCCGCGTGATTGTATATGACCCGTTGTCCTATCCAACTATCCATCTACAGAGAAGGCCCGTGCCCCAGCAGTAGGGACATAAAATGACTGAACATCCAGCTTTATTTAATTTATGTTAACCTCTCAAAATTTGATGACATGCATTATTCTTAATTTATAACCACAATTAATGTTAACAATACATCCAAAATACCGATCACCATGGGAACTGAGACCGCACCGGACGCCATCGCGTCTGGCCATTTTAATAATTCAACAATAAATGGCGTATTATTGAAATTAAATTGTCAATGTTCCGGATGTTCATGCAAATTATAACATAAAGATGAATACGGTGTGCGAATATTTGATAATTGATATACCACATTTGCTGCTCGTGTGAAATTAGCCCTATAGGGAATTTATTTTACGTACCGCTTGTCGCCATATGAATTTCGTTGAAATTGCTTTACCACCTTAGAAGTGAATTTTGTTTGCATATAACAAAACAACAAGTTCCATTTTTGTTTAAAAGACCAAGTGACAGATACATTGTCATCATTGAATATGAGCCTTAGCGAAATTTTATTGTAATAAGTTTTTGTCAAAAGTGATAAAGCAATTTCATGGTCGACAATACATATACTGTATTTCAATTCTTAATGCCTCTTTATCTGTTTCTTTGAGTTCTGAGTATGTAGGAATTTGATTTAAAAATGCAAAACTGTACCATAAAGTAATAAAGTAAACAAAAAAAGAGCCTGAACACTACCTCATTGCTGGAGAAAGATCTCCATCATCGCAATTAAGTTATCACTACAATTAACATGCTTAAGACGACGCATTGGTAATTTACGTGGCGGGGATCTTGATTTTTCTCAACAATTACAAAACATATGAAAGTGATATTTGATGACATGATTTTTCATTTAATTGACTTCATTTTGTTAGTTGCAGAAACACGATTTTTCAACTTTTATAACAGAGAAAAAAATATCAAAGTAACCTCTTTTAAAACATAGATTCACATTTTACAGGCTAACCAGACCGATTTAAGCATCAAAATTTTCTTAGTAGATTAGTCTTAACACACACTTTAAAATTGTAGTTCATTTTTTTAAAATAATTTGTAGTTTTAATTTGAAGGAAAAAAAAAACAGTTTTTCTTATGGTACGGGGCGCAAACGCTCGTATCAAAACGTATGAGATTTATTGTTTAGCGATGCGTCGCCTTAATCAACATGCTTGCCAAAAGCGGGTTGGTGATCACAAATCCGGGCCATGCATCGATAAATTCGAAACACACTTTGCTCGATCTAGGTTTTGAACGCAGGGCCTTCCGGTATCGAGCCGAGCGGTTTGCAAGTCGGCTATAATGTTTCGTTATGTTTTTTCTATTCTATTAAGATCTATAAGCCTACTTCTTATCGGAAAAGGATTATGAGTACCATGCCCTTCTACTTTCAGTCACCTCGTCATTTACCGTATAGTGAGATAAAGCATCTAATATGTACATAAACGCAATTGAACAAAGGGTAAGATATAGCGCGCTTCCCCGTTTTTTAAGAAAAATTATTCTCTTAAAAACTGAATCAATGAAAAAACTATTTGCTAGACCTTAAAAAATGTCAACATTAAGATGTTAGATAGGCCTTAGTTATTATTCTGAGAGATAGACTGTGATAATATTATTGTCTATTTTCCAACAACCTATTAAAAAAGATAAAAAGATTCTTTAGTGATTTGATGGTGCTCGCCTCCCGTCATGCATGGTAAGCTCCTCTTGCAAATATCTAGATTGTTATACCTCGGGAGATATTGTGGAACAGAATTCCTGTCCTTAGCACTACCTATGATAAAGGGCGTTTCAAAACGTGCTAATAAAAAAGCAAAATACGTTTAAATGAAATTTGTACTCAATGTTATTATATTACACTATCAAATACTATTAATAATATGTAGGACTATAACCACTACTTTACTTGCTCATGTGTTTCGCTATTTCCTGAGGACAGTTACGGAGACATAAAACAATTTATCACATTGTCTCGTTGTGATAGTATAGTCAATTTTAGTATTGACTTATCAACCGTTATACTGTAGGTAATAAAATAACAGTCAGTGTAGTAAACAAGCCTATTGTTGACTAGAATAAATTGCATAGCTCAGAATGATCCAAAATCAACCCTTTTAAGTCTTTAATCGTCGTGGTGGTCACCGGTGACCGACAAATAATAAAATTTCTATTGTATCTGGTTTTGCGGCAGTCAACGTATTAATGGATAACCTAGGTAGTATCATAGGTTGATAAATAATGCAATAATTTGTGTGTATCACAAAGCAACAAAACCTTTATTGTGATCATAATAAAAAAGTAAAAAAAAAGTAAAAAAAAAAGTAAAAAGTTAAAAGTCTTGTTGGTTGTCCTTTAAATAAATAAATAAATAATACAGTTTAAAATCAGGTACCAACATGACCAACTAATAAATAAATAAACAAATAAGTTTTACTAGCACACAATTTTTTTTTTACAACAATATACCTTAAACATCTTTTTTCTAAATACTTTAAAACAACGCACTTAGTTAGTCAATTTACGCTATAGCGTGACCAACTTACGAGTATGAACCGAGAAGAATTCGCAAGTACACAAGGAGCTATATTCTCGTCCAGTTTTGTGTTACCATACAATATACAAGTTTCATCATCATCATCATCATCTCAGCCAAAAGACGTCCACTGCAGGACAAGGGCCTCCCCCAAGAATATGAGGGGTATTTGCCGTAATCGCCACGCTTGGCAGGCGGGTTGGCGATCGCAGTAGTTTGAGGGTAACCTCAGAGCGATGCTGCTGCCCATCCTCTGGAATAGTCCTTTAGTCGGCTTTTACGACACCCACGGGTAGAGAGGGGTATATACGAGTTTAGTTTAGTATTATTAAACTTTGTAGCGAACATAGGGAAAACTATACATTAACATATTTGTCTTATATAGAACCTTTTACATTATAATTATTTCCTCAGACTAGGTGGAGCGACTGGCTGGCAAGAGCTGGATGAGAGTAGCCACGGATCGTTCACGGTGGCGTGCACTTGGAAAGGCGTCCAGCAATGGACTAGTATAGGCTGATGATGATGATAATGATGATGCTGATGATGATATTCTTTTAAAGTTTGTGTAAATTTTGTTTTATTCTTGAAAAAAAACACTTTTTACGAATTTACTCACGTTTAGTTTACATTACATTACACGGTCCGTGGTAACAGGGAGTCTCATGTGACCACGGACTTTTTGCATTTTAACTTCTACATTCACAGCATCGCTAAGGCCTGAAACAGCTGCTGTTGGCCTTGCACCTCTCTAATTATATATATTTTTTGGTTCTTTACTTATTTTAAAATGTTGATTTTGTTATGTTGTTTTGCACGACAATAAATGTTTTTTTTTCAAAAACTAATATTAGGTTTTTTTTAAAATATTATTTATTTTTAAATTTCCGAACTTAAAAATTACATTGTATACTGCTCCGTATTTTACGTGTGACCGTCGATCGTCACACGTCCCGTACCGTTTTATTGTTTCCGGGGCAATCCATTAATTTAATGCCAAAGCCTGGCAACATTGTTGGGGGACACTTTATATTCTAATAGTGTACGGTACTACCAGGTGGCATGATTGAAGTTGTACGCGAAGGAAATACAATTACCCACTTTTTCGGGTAAAATGTCTGGGCAATTCGCGTATGTGTGAATATTTTCACGGTTTTGCAGGTAGATATTATCATGAATTATATATCTTACATTTACAGTGTTACATTTATACTGATAGGTAACTTTGATTGGTATATAGCTTTTAAAAAATGTTAGTCTCTCAGGTAGGATGAACTGAAATAACGACCTTTATTTGAGTCTCATATTTATCTTGTATGTCAACAATGCCACAAAGTTATTTATCAAAAATAGTTTTTAATTAGTTGATTGATAAAGTAATCGATGTAGATTTAAATATTTAAATATATTTTACTCAATTAAAGCATTGGTAGCCGAATGCTCAGATTGAATGGGAGAAATCGTGGTTAAATCCTAATATCTCCGATAGATAGATTACTGATGTGAAATCACGCCGAGCACAGTCATATCTACGAGTATAAGCTTTCTAATAGGTTTCTAATGTGTTATATATAACGCAGCCTTTCAATTAATTCACAAAATTCAGTGAAAAAATTAAATGCCTACCCGACCATTACGCTACCGGGAAGGCTGATGTAAGCACTGAAACTTTTCACTGTTTTTTTTTACTGCTTTTTAGCGGCAGAGTGCAGAGTCAGTGCAGCAATTAGCATTTAAAAATAAAACAGTAAAATTTATTAAATTCCTTAAGAAAGGTGTTGAAAAAAATTATTGTCAACAACAATTGGATTCGATCACTTGGCGTACAGACGCGCTTGCATATCAGACTATCCCATCGAACACAAAAATTCCTTCAATATGGGTCTAACAAATAAATAAAGAATAAGGTAGATAGTGTAGTTATTCCGTGTTTTGTTTCTGTCATCTAAACGTCATTTCAAATTAGAGTAAGGGTAGATTTTACCAACATCCAATTTATACGAGAACAGCTATCCCAGTATAACTTTACTCCTAAGATTTAATCTACGGCTATCTTTGGTTTCATTTTACCAGATAATATTCTGTTGTGTTGATTGTTCGTTGACAGAGAATATTGTAAGGCAATAAGAAGTCATGTATAGCGTAATTCTTTAATACGTACCAGCACGTAAATACTTACAAGAAGCGCATACAACTCACCTACCTATTTGCTCAACTTTTGTCAGCAAATTATACACAGACGCTTTTGACAAACGGAATCTTATATGGCGAAGTCGTAGTCGTCGTTATCTTCAAAGTACTATGTCCTTTCTTTAAATCATGTTGGCGAGGGTCAAAATAATCTTCATCGTCATTAGTCAATAAATTGATTTAAACGTAACGACATTTTGTTAGCTTATCTATAAAATTTGTCCGTGACAGTTATTGTGACTCAACTTAATCTACGAATAACAGCTTACTCGGCCGAAATCGGCGGTATAAGAAGTTACTCCAGTAAAGTTATCCTTGGGTTAAAGGTTGGTGAAATGAAAAGTTCGTTTACTCTCGACTCGCTTGGTCGAATCCACCCTAAAAAGAGACAAAACACGGAATAACAATTCGGACCTTATTCTTTGTTTATTTGTAAGGCACTAAATGTTCAACCATGCCATAGACATAAAATTCAAAGTTTATTTGACAGTTTGTGGTAGTCTGATGTGCTGGCGTGTGTTGTACCTAGTTCATCATCATCATCAGCATACACTAGCCCACTACTGGACATAGGCCTCTCCAAGTGCACGCCACCGAGCACGATCCGCGGTTACTCTCATCCAGTGTACCTAGTTGTTGATATTAAATTAGGCTTTCTTGGTTTTACGAAGTAATACAATATAGTGTTGTTATAGTTATGCAAGGGTTGCATAATTGTGCACTTGACCCTGGTATGATAGAAGGTGCAGTTCGAGTCCAGCTCGTGGATTATTTTTTCTACAACTTTTCCAAATTCGTGAGAAGCATAGAGGAGCTCGGTGGCGTAGTGGTTTACGCACCTGGTCTGCGATTTTTAAGTTAAGCAACTTTCGCAAGAGCCGGTCATCGGATGGGTGACCTAAAGTTTATCATCTCGAGCTAATCCGTGCTTTGGAAGACGCGTAAAGTCGTTGGCCCCGGCTGTATTACCTGTCGTTAACAACAACCAATCCGCACTTGGCCCGCGTGGTGGCTTATGGCCCGTTCTCGCTATCCTGCCATAGGGAAGGCTCGTGCCCCAGCAGTGGGGACTAGAATGAGCTGGTGATGAAGACGATAATAATCTACGATAGCATAACCTTCACGTCTAATTGTTAAATACAGAAACTCCATAATTGCACTTTTGCTCAAAACTATACTTTCCACTTTTGTCCCACGTACAAAAACATCGGTGATTTTTAAGTAAGGTCGATATTGTCTTCCTCGCCTCTCTACTTTAGTTTCAAGTGCAATTGCATTAGCACACCGTTCAAGGAATACAAAACGGGAACAGAACGACCTCGTACCACAGATCGGTGACCGAGCACGTTAAAACTACTAATTATGCGTCGGTCGTACGCCATTATTCATTAAATTGGAAACGCTGGTAGTATTAATGGGTCCCGTTCATGCCCGTTTCGCTTAATTCTTTTTTAGATACACCGTTCGACGTTAATTCTTACGTGAATACTGTATTGGTGTTTCGTAATTGAGAGTGCTGATGACATTTTATTTCGCTTGGAATCTATATAAATAATATCTATATTAATGAAAAGTCCTGACTCACTTACTGACTGCTTTGTCAATGCCCAGCTTAAACCTTTTAAATTAGAGAGCTGAATTTTTGTGCAGAGGTTTATTTTTAAGCAAAGTAAGGAAAAAATTCAAATTGTAACTTCATAATATTATTTTACAAAAGGAAAGCACATTTTTTTCTTGATGTTAAGTGACGATAAGGTAGAATATGGAAGCGCAAGCGCACTTCACCCAGAATACCCAATTACAGAGAGACTGTCTACCAGCTAATATCTAGGAGTATCTGTCGATTTTTTTTAATTTGTTCATGACCATGGATACCAGTCCTTCAGTCGAAAACTTAATTTAAACGTTTCTCAAAAATAAACTCTTTAAAAAAGGATGATGATGAATGATAATAGAAATGAGAAGTGAGAAATGATATACCCCCCCAACCCTTCGAGTAGGTATCTCAGTAAAGATGTGGGGCTTTAGTAAGTCCTCACGCGACTTCTTAATTTGAAAAGTGCCGTTGCACTGTTTTGTTACATTTGCCAACACTCATGCACACTCACGAACTTAAAACACTCATGCACTTTCACGATCACTTAACGGTTAATAATCCACCATTATTTCACATTAATATTCGACATAACACAAATTTTAGAAAATAAAGCAAAACCGCAGACATGTCTCTTCACTTTCAAGCCAAGAAGTCGTATCTGTCGTAACACAACAATATTACCAGCTACAGACTTAGTAAGATGGAGGCAAGCTAGACTGTTGGACTTTGAACAATTAAAAATTCAAAACCTTATTCGAAGCAGCCCATTTAGGCTTCGGTTATAACAATAAAACTTTAATCTAAAATGCTTACGACGAATTCGAATCTGCTCAGCATAAGTTGCAGCTTCAGGAAAGTGCAACGCTGATTTTTAGAGCAGCCCAAACCAGCCCTATTACCAATCATAACGAACACAATATGTATGCCCTTCACTGGGACAATTCCCAGGTTCGATAACCCGGAACTCAGAGACCGGTGGACCATAAAGTTGGTTTGGAACTGACCTATTGTCCGCTACTCAAGATAAGCCAGCCATTGTACAAGGTTTGCTTACTAGATGACAAGACGGAATGTCTTGATGTGGGTAGAGAATATTTACGTGGCTTTAGTTCTTTGTATGTAACAGGCAAACTTGTATATTATCTGTTAACCCTTAATAAAGGGGAAATGATATTTTGATGCCACAAAATGTTTCGGACTTAGGTCTTCCCAACATGTACAAAAGAGCATTGCGATACCATGCCATGATGTACCATAATATTACAAGCCAATTAAATAATTTAAAAATAATAATAATAATTCAATGCGGGTTATTGGTTTTCAACAATTGTGTTATCTAGAAAACAAGCATGACTAACTATTTATTTTAATGTATTTTTTATACAAAATTTAAAAAAAAGTATTAGCATTCTGCACTTCTTCTCTGTATAAACTGTAAGTGTGCGAAATTTCATACTCCTCCGTCCGCTCAATTTTCGTAAAAAGGGGTACAAAGTTCTTGCTTCACATATTAATATAATCCCGAGTTGGACCCACCGTGTCACCCGAATACGCTAATACTTCGCATTCGCTAAGCGATTTTTCTGACTTTTTTTTGCTCGGCTCTTAAGGGTCATAGCGTGATGTTACATAACCGCTTTCCGCTAAAATTGGGCTATGAAATGCAAAAATAATTCTTCAAATCTAACTGGTAGTTATATAGATATAGAACAAAAAACAATCTCTATAGCTTTATTGTATTAGTAGGTATAGTTATTTGTATGTTATATAAACTTAAAAAACAAAAAATACCTTTAAATACTTAATGTAACATAGAAGTGGCATTGATGCACTATTGTAGTAACAAAGATGAGTTAAAATAAAAGCTGAGCGGTATGGTAGTGCCATACAAGTCAAGTACAAGCCAAGTTCGCAATTTTTTTAACTAATTAACTTACGTTTTAGTTATAAATCATTAAGATTTTTTTTTCAATTACTTGCTCCCACGTGTTATGAATACCATAGCGTTAGATAAGCATGACACTTTGACAAGTTTTTTTAAATAATTATCACAATTTGCTTCAGTTAATTACCTGGTTTTGTAACGCGCCTATAGTTTTGAATTTGTAACACCTACATCCGTTAGTTTTATGATAATATTATAAAATGACACCTTCATACCATTAACATACTTATCATACATGCTAATGCACGACCTACCTACTGACAAGAAAATTAATAAGAACACAACTCTTTTAAGCTTGACATTTGTATTGAATATTAATAATAAACTGTTTCATGTTTCAAAATGGTGCAGATAATTTTCATTTAATGGGTATCTTCAAGGATGTGACACTATATGATATGATACTCTATTATAATCTGCAATTTTACCAAATCTTATAATCAGAATGAGGAAATATCTACATATTTTTCTAATTTTAGTAAATTATTTATTAGGTTGACAATTTTACATCATAAAATAAGGCCGAGAAAGACCCTTGAGATTGTAAGTTATTAATGTGAATGTGTGTAAATCTTTGCGCTTTTTAATATAATATTTTCGCAATCCCACTACAATTGTGACAACTTTTTTACCCTGTGAATCCTACTTACTAGGATACAAAAGCCACTAAGGTAGGCCCAAGTTATGTAGCCGTTCTTCTATCCCTCTTTCCTGCCTGAAGCCTAAGAAAAAAGCATCCGGGGGCAAAAGGGAGGGACATACCTATTAAACACAGGTGTTCAAAACCAACTACGTGACTGCGGATGGCGGGCTGTAGGAAATCGACTAGAGAATCTACCACGGGAGAATCGAGACACGTACAATGTAATTAACGTAGAAAAAGACGTAACCACCACACCGTCATCAAATGTAATCCGTGCCCAAATTGAAACAATAAAACTAACTGAACTAGAACGTTTCACATTGTCTCACCCATTGTGTACATACATAAAGACGAATTAACTCAATTTACACCCACCGCCCGGCTAATGCGTCGTGTAAGTGCCCCGATAGAATTAAGGGACGGTTATCTATTAGAGTTAATTTATCATGCGACATGTGACCAGGCAGGGCGAGGTTTTTAGTTTGATTGATCGTCTCGAATGCATGACCCCGTTGCGGTAATAATTCATCGGAAGTGAGAAATGTAAGAGTTTTGGCTGGAAGAGACTTGGCCGGTTTTTGTGTAAATTTTAGGTAGGCATTGTTAATTTGTACAATGTTATTTTTACGTTTAAAATTGGAAATGTTCGGTTTTTATAATTTTGAAAAATTGTTTCATGATGAGATATAACGTTTATTCAAACACTTACACGTATCTACTTATCCTTACAACATATTTTATTTATTTTTTAAGTGTCTCATATTTATTGTGAATGTAATATGTTGAATGAAAATCTAGTTAGAATAACATGGTATTATTTTGCAATTTTTTTTATAAGCAAAAATCTATACATTTATAAAATAATTAATATTATAAAACATTCAAACTTGCACTATATTTTTTATTATATAATGATATTTGATACCAATATTAAAGAATTTGCGCTAAACGCGCAGTAATTTTTTTATTAAAAAATTGTAATTACTTACCTTCAATTTCTTAGACTGACGAGTGACTTGTTGGGTACTATCTTGTATGAATATGTATAAAAAATATATCTTTGTTTTTCCTATATTCGTTTATAAGCTATTCAACTAATTGCGAACTTGTGTGCTCTAAAAAGAGTCTCTGAGAGTTACAAGATAAATTTGTTTTACTAGATTATTACTTAGAGTTGTTGAAATTATCAAAGTCCATAACAGCAGACAAAGTCGCTAGTTGCTAAATAAATATCTTGCCTTAATGTTCCAATGAATTGTGATAATTAGGCACATAAATCATCAATGACGTCACGGAAAGCGTATATATGCACTCGGCCTCACCGCAAACAAAGTACGTGACTGCAAAGGGTGTTCATTAATAAAACATTTCTACGGACAGTATTTGCAATTGATCCTTGCTTATTTTGCAAAGCAATGCCTTTTATTCTCATGGACACCGCACTGCTATCTCCACACCTACATATGGAATTAGTGACATGTAGGTTTTCTAATTCAATGACAGTTTAAGGATTTTGTTTACATTAATTTTTAATTGACAAATTGCTATTTTTATTATTTTGAATTTTATATTCATAATGCTATGTATAGTTTTACCATGACATTTTACTAGAAAAATTCAACCAGGCTCAGGCAGCTCGAGTGGGAATCGAACCCACGACCTTCGGGTAACCGGTCCAATGCTCTGACCGCTAAGCTACCGTGACCCCAGAAGCATCGTTGAATGACAAATTGATATTGGCAGAGGCAAAACAGCCATACAACAATTCTTGGTAACATCACTAAATATTTATAAAATTTATATTTATATATTTTTTAGCAATTATCACTTGACAATAAAAAAGGTAAAACTTAACTCACTCAATTCTAATATCTAAAGTCAAAATTATTCATAACCATAATAACAATTATAAAAAATATTGTTTTCATATTAACACACTAATATTATAAATGCGAAAGTTTGTGTGTATGTGTGTGTGTATATTTGTTGCTTCTTCACGCTGCAACGGGTGGATGGATTTGGATGAAATTCGGCATACAGATAGTTTATAACCTAGATTAAAACATAGGATACTTTTTATCTCGATATTCTCACGGGAACGGGAACCTTGCGAGTGAAACCGCGAGCGGCCGCTAGTAATTTATATAATTTGTGTCTTATCTATCTGTCTCATAACAATTTTAAAAAATATTGTTGTGTTGCAATTTTAGACAAAATATCTACTTCTATAGAATGTTTTTGTTGTTGTTTATATAATTTTTAACGCAAATTTTGTTGCGAACAAATTGCAAAAACACAAATGTTGAAATAAAAACCCCGACCCGACGCGGTATGTCAGAAGGGTGCAGGTTCAAATCCTGCTCGTGGAATTTTTTTCAACATTTGTGTTTTTGTACTTCTATAGACTTTCGCGTTTCATAGTTATGAAAGAATTTCAGCTGAGATTAACTCAAACGTCCGTTGTTGACTTAACATTGGGTTTAAAGAAGGTTATGATACCTTTTACTAATGAGTTTGCGATCTCCGTTTAATTTTTTTGATAAGAGTTGCTTTTGATCTTTTTTAAACGGTGTAAGTAAGCGAAAATTTTGACGTCCTCCTTGGTTGGGTGGTTTGTACACCGGTTTTCATGGTGTCGCCATCTCTGAGGTCCCGGGTTCAATCCTCGGTCGGGTCAATTACGAAATTATTGTTTTTTAAAATTGTTTCGGGTCTGTGGGTGTTTTCTATGTATATATATTTTTCTATGTATATATATTTTCTATGTATAATAAAGTATGTATTTAAGTATTTTAAGTTTGTTTATACGATGTATAGTAACCATTTAACGAGTTTCATAACGAAGCTTCTCTTGGGCTATAATTGGTGTGTGTAGAAAAGTAAAAAAAAAAAAAAAAATTAAAGAGAGTTTGCAGATTGCCTCAGACGGCATTTTGAGTTTCACCGGGCTTTTTTTAGGGCGGCGAGAAACTTAAAGGGTTCCTCAAGCCGTGTGAAACGAATCACCTTCGGAGGTTTTCTAAAGGGAACGGCATCACGCACTAGTGCGTGTCCCCGTGCCCTACTAGATTTTCCGAGGGGTTCTGATCGGATCGGAACCAAAACTGTTATCAAAGCCATACATTTTATATTTACCAGGTTCGATTAAGTTGCACCGTCAAAATATTATGTTTATAATCTAACGCCAAAGTTTCAAAGTCCATCATCATCACCATCAGCTCATTTTTTGTCCCCACAGCTGGGGCACGAACCTTCCCTATGGATAGATAGGGAGAACAGGCCATAAACCACCACGCGGGCCCAGTGCGGATTGGTGGTTGTTAACGACTGCTAGTGCAGCCGGGACCAACCGGCCGGGGCTTGTGTCTTCCGAAGCACGGAGAAGCTCGAGATGATAAATTTTTGGTCACCCATCAAGTGACCGGCCTTTGCAAAAGTTGCTTAACCTCAGCACTTGCAGGCTGGGCGCATTAACAACTGCGCCATCGAGCTCCTCCAAGGTATATATTAAGGATTAGATCCACACTAACAAATCCCTAACACCATTAGCAGACTGCACACACCGCTTTACATCTGTGTTCGATAGAAATTGGTAGTCGACGGGTGTAATGAAAGATTAATTCGGCGATTTTACACCCAAAGTCGATTGTAATGCGGCACGTGAATGCAACATCATGCTGAGGTTAATCGTTGATTTGAGCGCAGCATACATTATGAGGCCTATTATTATTTCAAATCCATCTTTGCTATTAAGTACACTGACGAGCAAAATAAAGGGTCATTATCCTAAATCCGAAATTGTACGAAATAGCTTAGTCAAATCGGAATCAAAATCGTCAAAGCGTATTAATGTGCCACAACTGAGAGCTTAGTAAACAATGACACAGAGGAAATCAGTTCCAAAATCACCACACTACTCGGATGCAGGGTGGTGTATTCTAACGACTTTTAATTTGTGACTTTTAGTTGAGGATTCTGTGTGAAGTGCGCTTCCACCAATTGGCCCTATTAACACTTAACATCAGGTAAGATCAGGACACTGTGCTAACACATAACAAAATTTACATTATACGGAGTGAATATAAAATATTAAACTTTACTAGACAGACAGAAATACAGGTTGACTGTGATAGCTTAACGTTTCGAATTAAATGTAGAGTGTCCATACTTTGCTTAAAATATGAAACGTTCAACTATCACAGTTAAGCTTATATTGTAATATATTAAATAACGCAAGTAAATCTAAATAAAAGGGATTTATTTAAATACACAATTTATTTAAAGAGATGCTTCATTAACCTGTCGTCTGCTGTAAATACAAACACAACAATTTATTTAAAGAGATGCTTCATTAACCTGTCGTCTGCTGTAAATACAAACACAATATAATTTTAATTGTTTGAAAGACGGATATGGCACTAAACAGACGAATGGTTAATACACAACATTTAAATTTACTGTAGATTTTTTTTAATTTGATCTTTTTGTGATACAGGTACCTTATTATTGCCAGCAAGTGTATTTCGCAATAAGCTAGAACTCCATCTCCTCTAAAATTTGCATTTAATTAAGCGTTATATACCTAATTTATCAGTATGCTATTAGTAATGTGTACGCTAATAAATAATAATGTTTTACGAAAGTGTATATTATTATATGCGCTAATTGGAGAGGTATTAGATGTATTTGATTGCATTACTATATAAAACAACTCTCACACATCACTAGCGAAATCATCCGCTTGGAAAATTTAATTAAATTACCTACATTATTAGCCGAAACACATGCGCACTTTTTTAGAATCTGTGTAAGGAATTTGAAAAAAGTGTATACCTAAATTATAGGGGGTTAAGATGGTTGTTTTTTTCTGTTTAAGTGAAACTCAAAAATGTTGAGGTTTTTAGTAAAAAAAAGGGTATAACTGTGTCACGCCATAGCGTTATTACTACTAGAATCTGTGTAAGGAATTTGAAAAAAGTGTATACCTAAATTATAGGGGGTTAAGATGGTTGTTTTTTTCTGTTTAAGTGAAACTCAAAAATGTTGAGGTTTTTAGTAAAAAAAAGGGTATAACTGTGTCACGCCATAGCGTTATTACTACTTAAAATAAAAAATCCACGAGCGGGTTTCTCACTCACCCGCACCCATGACATATCTGGTCAGGTGCACTACCAACTAGCAAAGTAAGAGGAAGAGCTTATTATCTTGATATGGAGCCTAATTTTGTGTTTTTTTGTGGTGTCATGTCATGTGTTATGTTTTTTTGAGATGTTATGTCGCCAACTACGTCATCTTAGATGAATGATTGGTCTCACTGCGGCTGCTCCCGACTAGATACCGCGCTATCTAGAAACAATAGCTCCGTGAATGCGGCAACTCAATATTGTAGTGTGTGTAAGAACGGTGTCCTTCTTATTTCTTGTAGTATTATTTTTACACAGTTTAACTACGCAAACTGGCATTTTACTTCGGTTTATGACCAAAATTTAACAAAACATTCGTTGCGCGCACCTTACACACAGTTTGCAACGCGACTGACAGCAGGCAACTGACTCGGGTACGCCGACTTCGGCGTAGTATTTTTTGCCGCATTTAACAAGTACGCCGCCGGCGGTATCTAGTCGAGCGCAGCGAGACCAATCATTCTTCTAAGTACGTCATCATTGTGTAAGAAAGTTGTTAATCACTTTATACACATTATCTCGCTCAACGTTAGTTGCGATGTAAACTTCCTTCCTTCCTTTCAGCATAGTAATGTCCACTGCTGGACGTATGCCTTTCCAATTTTTCTCCATACTGTGCGGTCTGTGGCCTTTCTGATCCAGGTCAGGCCTGCTGACATTTTAATATCATCAAACCATCTAGCCGGTGGTCTGCCAACACTTCTTCTTCCTGTTCGGGGTCTCCACGCCAGAACTCTCTCACACCATCTACTGTCGTTCCTGCGAGAAATGTACCCCACCCATTGCCCTTTTAGTTGCGCTACCCGTTTCCCGACGTCTGTAACCGTGGGGGCGTTGGCGTATGGTGGTATTGCGTATCAGGCGTCGCAGGGATACTCCTAGCATAGATCGCTCCATGGCTATTTGTGTTACCTTCAGCTTTTGTACCATGCCGACACTTAAAGTCCATGTTTCGCAAGCATTAGTCAGAACCGGAAGAAAACACTGGTCATATACTTTTGTCTTCAGGCGATATATACGTAATTTATAATTATGCTATCAGTACTTTGGTTTACGCTGATAGTTTACAAAATAAGCTCTAAATGGAAATATATTTTTCACACCACCTGCTCGACAATGCCTCATTATATATCATGCAAACCTTACTCAAAGTAAATCATTATAGCCCTTGTCTTTTGCCGGGGTGTAATGTTGTACTGAATTTCATTATAACCCGCCGGGCAGTAATGTGATTCTCACTTCTCTTAGTTCTTATTGTTATGCATTTAAAGTCTAATTTCGTCAAAATCGCGCGGCGCGCGGCTGCTGCAGCTGCTGGTGGCCGACGACGAGGAGGTGGACGGCGGCGCGCGCCGCGCCTCATTTATTTGAAAATCGAACTTATTCGAAAATCGAGCTGGCCACGCCACGGCAAGCCGAACGAAAAAAAATCAATACTTAAAACAAAAGCCGCGAGTATTTCAATTAATTGCAATCAGTATCAGACAAAACTGCAAAAGAAGATAGAATAAAACATTAAGAAAATGTCGAGTGACGAAAGTGATTTAACTCCGGAGTCCATTAAATTAGACGCCTTAGGTATTGTTAATAACCTACTACCAGAGAAGTCGAAGGAAAAATACTTGAAAGCTTACGACGATTTCCACAAATGGAAAACTGCAAAAGGCGCAAAGTCTGTGTCGGAGTCAGTGCTTCTTGTTTATTTCGAGTATTTATCGTGTACAAAGAAGTCCAGCAGCCTGTGGTGTATCTATTCGATGCTCAGGTTAACAATAAGCATCAAACACGACATTAAGATAAATACATTTAGCAAGTTATTGGCATTTTTAAAGAGGAAATCAGATGGTCATCGAGCAAAGAAGTCAAAAGTATTGACAGCGCAAGATGTGGAAACTTTTCTGAATGAGGCTCCTGATCACAGCTTTCTGGCCATGAAAGTAAGTATGAGTACTGCCTACTTTTTAGTTACGTTTCTAGTACCTACCTATAATAGCTCTATAAAATAGTTAATGAATAAAAGGGTATTTAAATGGCACACATTTAAAAAATACACATTCTAAGGTTTAGTCGCAAGCTTTTTTTATAATATAAAGGTCAAAAAATGTGGTATTGTATCTATCTATTTACTCACAATCCTATTTTTTGTTACAGGTAGCCTTGATTTTTGGAGTGAATGGCGCATGTCGTGGAAATGAACTCGTAAACATAAAAGTCAATGATATCAAAAAACATGCAGATTTATTGCTGATTAACTTACCAGATACCAAAACAAATAGAGAACGTTCGTTCATAGTTCGTGAAGATTATGCAAGAATTGTTGAAAAGTACCAAGCTCTGCGCCCCTCTAATATAAACACCAACAGATTTTTTATCGGTTACAGTAATGGCAAATGCACCAGGCAATTCATTGGCAAGAATAAAATTGGCGCAAGAAATTGCAAAATACCTCAAATTGCAAAATCCCGAGCTCTTATACGGGTCATTGTTTGAGGAGAACATCGACAAGTCTGTTGGCAGATTCAGGAGTAGATATGGCCCAGATAAAACGTCATGGTGGCTGGAAATCCGATGCAGTAGCGGAGGGCTACATAGAGAATTCCATACAAAACAAAAACAAGATAAGCTGTCGTATTGGTGACAACATTCATCTGAAAACTACGTCCATTATTGATGATCCTTGGAAACCTTTGCCACCACAGCCATCTAGCTCAAAATATATCCCGTCAAGCCCACTGCCTCAAGCACCACCTTCCCCAACCTTTACTGTGCCAAACAACCCTCACACGCAAGGTTCTGATGTATTGGGTGCTGCTACTCAAATAAATTCCACCTCAACTAACATAAGCGTACCAAAAAATATAACCATATCTTTACATAACTGGACTAATGTATCAAACATCAATTTTAATTTTTAATTTACTTTTTATTGTTATTTACTGTGCTAATTATATATAATTAGTAATGAAAATAGTATTTTAATAAATAAAATACTTTTTCTAGTAGCCTTGGTTTTTATTGTCTCGCAAAAGGTGAGAAAAGTAGAGTATACTCCTCAGGGATAAAACTGATTTTGCCTTGGGCGCGCTTAAATCCTTCACTGCTCTCAGGACTCCATTTTAATTCCCTCGCTTCGCTCGGGAATCAATTCAAGACCCCCTCGCTACGCTCGGGAGTTAAATCTGGAGTCCTTCGTTACGCTCAGGATTCAAATATCGCGCCCGTGACATAATACAGTGCTTTATCCCCTTGGTGTACAATCTACTATTTCTTGCCTTGCCTTGCGTGCCTTATTTTTATAAAATACCTAATCACTTCATCGGCGACTTCTCCACTTCGAAAATGTAATCAAAATAAAATGGACATTATTGACAAATCACTTTCACTTTCTTCACAAACGAAATGTAATCACATAAATTTACTTTGTGAATAACTTCATTGGTTACAAAATTAGTAAGGTTCTTTATATTAAGCTGTAGTAGAAGACACATTTTGTAATTGTTTGTTACTACAAATAAATAAAAATTAAAATTAAAATTTATCATATTGCGTTTATTTTTCACTAGCGGCCGCTCGTGGTTTCACCCGCGTGGTTCCCGTTCCCGTGGGAATATCGGGATAAAAAGTATCCTATGTGTTCTATGGGGAGAGACATTATATACCATGAAGATGGTGAGTTTACCCCAAGAGCATGCATATACGCCAGCAGCAGAGTAAGAACATTAGGACTAATAAAAGCAGATTGTTACAGCGACCTCGCTAGCGTTGTGGTGACAATACAGACAGACGCAGGAAAAGATGAACGAGTGCTCCTAATCTCCGCATACCTGCCCAGCGAGGGGGATTTTGAGCCGCCATCGAGAGAAATGGAAGAAACTGTAAGAAAATACCAAGGTAAGAATATTCCTATTATTCTAGGGTGCGATGCCAACGCACACCATGTGGTATGGGGTAGCACAAACTGTAATAAAAAAGGTGACTTACTTTTAGAATACATAAGCGAAACAGGCCTGGAGATATTGAATGTAGGCAACACGCCCA
Organism: Eudonia lacustrata; assembly: GCA_947562085.1. Lineage (NCBI taxonomy): Eukaryota > Metazoa > Arthropoda > Insecta > Lepidoptera > Crambidae > Eudonia > Eudonia lacustrata. The sequence goes on along the minus strand of OX387321.1, from coordinate 7,532,898 downwards.
CATTCGTCACCAGGACAAGACGAGAAGTGTTGGACATCACTATTGCCACAGATAGGATAAGCCGACACATAAGGGACTGGAAAACAGATGAAAGCGACTCTATGTCAGATCATAGACGGATCACTTTCAGTCTGGAAGCCAAGACTGAAAAGATTCTGATAAGAAATGCGAGGAAAACCAACTGGGACACGTACCAACACCATCTGGAGAAGTGGGTCCCAGGACATGACACCCCGCTAGTAGATGCCATAGAAATAGAAAAGCAAGCCAATAGACTGGACGAAGCTCTAAGGGAAGCTTACCACAAAGCATGTCCCCTGAGGGAGATAAGACCAGACAGAGGACAACCCTGGTGGACAAGGGCACTGGGAAAACAGAGAAAAAAGACAAGGCGAGCTCTCAACAAGGCTTTAAAGAAGAATGATGATGAGAGCTGGCAAATATACAGAGAAGAAAGGAACCTATACAAGAAAGAATGTAGAAAGGAGAACAAGAACAACTGGAAGGCGTTCTGCGCAGGAGTTGAAAGATACCCTGAAGCAGCGCGACTGGTAAAAACGTTCTCCAAAGCCAACACGCGGAGGCTAGAAAGCATCAAGTACGGTGAAGAACTTATAACTGATCCGGAAAAGATACTGGAAGTGATGATGAAAACGCACTTCCCGGATAGCGAGGAATACAAAGACGATGATATACCGAACACCCCAGGTCACACAGTGGACCGGGAGCCAAAGACAATCATCACTGAGGAACATTTATTGTGGAGCGTCCGATCCTTCCAGCCATATAAGGCAGGGGGACCGGATGAAATCTTCCCGAAAATGTTACAGACAGCTATGAAGTATATAAGTAAGGACCTGCTGGCCCTGTACAATGGCAGCATCAGAACTAAGTACATACCGAGCAAATGGAGGGAAGTGAAGGCAGTATTCATCCCGAAACCTGGCAAAGCATCCTACCAGGAAGCCAAAGCCTTCAGATGCATTAGCCTCTCCTCATTCCTACTGAAGACATTGGAGAAAATCCTGGATAGAATAATTAGAGAACAAATAGAGAAAAGCGGGTCTCCACTACACCAAAATCAACATGCTTACATGGAGGGCAAATCCACCGAGACGGCCCTCCACAATCTGGTGATAAGAGTGCAAAGATCAATAAGCAACACAGAATACGCAATGGGCTGCTTCTTTGACGTGGAGGGCGCATTCGATAGAGCGACCCCCGAATCAATAGAGGCTACCCTTGACCGCGAAGGAATAGACAGAGACGTATCAAAGTGGGTTAAAAACATGCTTAAACAACGACTGATACGCACAGAGATAGCAGGAACAACACGTACGGTAGTGGCGAAAAGAGGGTTCCCTCAAGGGGGATGTTTGTCGCCATTGCTGTGGTGCCTGCTAATAGACGAATTAGTTAACAAGATAAACAGGATGCACATATACACACAGGTGTATTCCGACGACGGCGTGCTCCTGGTGACAGGTAAAGTCCTCAGCGTCATGTGTGATATTATGAACAATGGCCTAAAAGCAGCTCTAGGGTGGTGCAGGAGTAAAGGTTTGAACCTAAACCCTGAAAAAACCAAACTAGTTCTATTTACAAAGAAAAGAAAGATAGGGCGGGCTGAACCAGTGACACTGGACAACCAGGAGCTGGAAACAGTCAAGGAAGTCAAGTATCTTGGGGTGACACTGGATAGCAAGCTTAACTTCAGTACCCATATAAGCAACACATGCTCCAAGGCAAAGATGGCAATGATACAGTGTAAAAGTGTAATAGGTAGAACCTGGGGCATGAAACCGGCGATGGCACTGTGGATATATAGGGCAATAATCGTGCCAAGAATCCTACACGGAGCCATCGTATGGTGGCACAGAGCCGCAGTGGGCAAAAACAAAGCAGAGTTAGACAAAGTCCAAAGGCTAGCGGCCCTAGTGACTACGGGCGCGATGAGGACAACCCCTACAGCCGCGCTCGAGATCCTACTGGGGCTAAATCCTCTGGACTTGGAAATCAAGAGAAGAGCCATAGAACAATGGTTCAAGCTAAGAAGCACTGGCATATGGACCGGGAACTACACGGACAAGGGTCACGCCAGTATAGACAAACAAAACGGAGATAGGCTGTCAATGATCCTCTCCAACAATGACTTAATACGGAAGGAAAGGATTTTTGACAAAAAATACAGAATACACATAGGTTCAAGAGAAAACTGGAGCATTGAAACAGATGGCACCACCTGCTACACAGACGGCTCCAGAAAGGAGTCGACAAAGCTCTCTGGATCCGGCGTGCACATTAAATGTGCAGACGGGACGGAACTGAACAAGTCGATACCGTTAGGAAGATTCGCCAGTGTCTTCCAGGCGGAAATATACGCAATAATGGCATGCGCTGAGATGGCCGAACACCTCACTATTACAGGAAGGATAGCTATCTATAGCGACAGCCAGGCGGCGCTGAAAGCACTAGGTAGAGAAGAGACGACATCAGCAATCGTCAAAGAATGCAAGGAATCACTAAAGAGACTGGCCGAAAGAACGGACCTGACGTTAGCGTGGGTCCCGGGACATGAGGGAAACACGGGAAATGAACAGGCCGACGAACTAGCCAGAATGGGAGCAGAGGAAAACTTGGTGGGACCGGAACCCCGGCTGCCAATAGCGCACAACATCACCAAGGGAGTAATCAGCCACAGTATCACATCAGAAACCAACCAAAGATGGAGGTCCTCGAATGGTATGAGACAGTCGAAGATCTTCATCAAGGGCATGGATAAGAAAAAGACCAGCAAACTAATGGGACTCTCAAGAGGGAACATGAGGCTAGTCATAGAAATCATAACAGGACATTGTCGGCTGAACAGACATCTGACAGTGATAGGAGTGAAAACCGACCCCATATGCCCGGAGTGTATGGAAAGCGAGGAGACCAGCCTCCACCTACTAGCTGAATGCCCGATGTACTCACCGATAAGATGGGAAATCTGGGGGTCGGACACACTATACATAGAGGACCTAAAGGATCTGAAGGTGGAGCAGATTGTAAGATTTACCAAAGAGACCAAAAGATTCGACGGGGCGCCGTGAAAGCTGGACTAACCTTAACTCCCTAGAAAAGGGAGAACGGGGAATAGGATGAAATGGCCCGCAACAACGCAGGCTGATCGTCCGTTCGGCTGGCGACGTCCCCAAGAGAAATAATAATAATCCTATGTGTTATTCCCGGTTATAAACTATATGTATGCCGAATTTCATCCAAATCCATCAATCCGTTGCAGCGTGAAGAAGCAACAAATATACAAACATACATACATACACACAAACTTCCGCATTTATAATATTATATTTATAATTATATTTATAATATTCGTGCGTGCGTGCGTGCGTGTGTTCGTTGCCACCTTTTTAGCGGACTTCCAAATCTCTAACTAGTGATTTTTAATGAAACAACTTTTACGGATCTACTCGCGTTTATTTTACACATTACTTATTTAATGTTTATCCTGACGTTTCATTACCTGACATTAAATAAGTAATGTGTAAATAAACGCGAGTAGATCCGTAAAAGTTGTTTCATTTCAATGTGTAGTGTTCGCGTAAACTTTAGAAAACAATAGTGATTTTTAAGAAACCTCTTTCTTAGGTCGAGTAGTTGATATTGATTGTAGCCTGATAATTTAGGTACGAAACATTGCAGTATCTGACAAGGAATGTTTTAGTGACAATTATTTCATAGTACCTAGTCACCCAAGACCAACTTCCCATGTACGCAGGACGTGAGAAAACAAATTTTGGGTCACCCATCCAATTATCAACCGCACCCAATGTTGCTTAACATTTACGATCGTTACAAAGAGTATCAGCTCGTCGATAAAACCGCGGAGCCACCGAACTATTTAGGAACAATGTTTAGTATTATCCAAAACAGATGTTTGAAACCAGCTGCTTATGCCAGTCTAGAGGGTTCATACAATTAAATCCCGTCAATGAATGTTTAGGGTGTGTAATAAGCTGATTCATGGAGTAAATCTGTTTTTATTGTTATATCTCTCTGTCTTTTTCAAATAGGGTGATAAGCTCAAATGTCATAAAGGCTAAATAATGTCGACATTAAGTATAAAATGAGAATAAATAAAATTATAAGTCTACATCATGTGTACGCACTTGGCGCACTTGCTCTCGGTTCGTAGCCGAGAGACAATATTCAAAGTCAAAGTCAATAAATTATATTCAAACAAATTAGATTAAAAGTAGATACCAATAAATGGGATGGAACCTGTGCTGACACCGTGGCTCCCTCGCATGTTCGCACCACTTCACTTCATGTGGGGGCTGCTGCGGTAAGCACTGAAAATCGCAAACGGCACAAATACGCAAACCTAGATCGAAATTATTTATTTGTTCCGCTTGCGGTAGAAACAATGGGTCCATGGGGGCTGAAGGCAAAGCAGCTTGTTAAAGAGTTAAGTGCTCGCCTTATCGATGCCTCCGGTGACAAGAAGGCTGGCAGCTACCTCTGCCAGCGTATTAGTTTGGCAATCCAGCAATGGCAATGGGCAATGTTGCCAGCATGCTTGGGACCGTTCCCATGAGCCCACAGTTGGAGGATATCTCTTATTTGTAGGTCTTTAGTTTTTAATTTTCTAATTATTTTTCTCTTTTTTTTTAAGTTAAATTTCTTTGTGTTGTGTACATATAACTAATACGTGTTCAATGTTCAATTCAAAATAAAACTACATTAAAGTAGATACCTACTTTTGAATCTTCTTGACGTCTATTTTTTGTCTAAAAAGAAGAATAGACGCAAGAAACTACACAGCTTTTATAGACGTAACGACAAACAGGCTTGCTAATTATACTTACAGAAGTTAATTAAACTCTTAATATGTTTTACGCAACTGAATGAAACTGAAACTGAAAATGAAACACAGGCGCTTTAATTATTTCTATTGCACATCCCTACGAACACAACCTTACGCAGTAAAAGTTCCACTTATGCCGGCCGCACCCAGGCCAATACTGGATACGCCTTTTATATGTTTATATGTATATAAACGTGCTTCAGAAGGCACGTAAAGCCGTTGGTCCCGGCTAGCTGCATCAGCAGTCGTTAGCAACCACCAATCCGCACTGGGCTCGCGTGGTGGTTTATGGCCTGTTCTCCCTATCCATCCATAGGGAAGGCTCATGCTCCAGTAGTGGGGACATAAAATGAGCTGATGATGATGATGCAACGTTGCTCTGTTGGTCCCAAGCCTTATATTAGCAAATGGAGATACCAGGCCATAACTCACTAAACTGGCTCCCTCATGCTTTATTTTGTTAATTTTATTAGTACAATCAACAAAAAATATAGAAACAAACATAAACTTAAAGGTAAGTGTCATCCTAACTACAGGTTGCCACGGCGGCGTGCAATGTGGAATATAATTTACTTTAACAAAAACCAGAACTATCTATATTATTTTAGTAGTTGAGTACGTGTTTGTGTATGCAATGGCTTAAAATTCCGAAAGGTTTTATTACAATGCATCTCGTATATATAGTGCTAGCGTAAACTTTAGCAAACAAAATAGGTACGTTAGGAATTAAAGTTTAAAAAAAAAATTAATACTTTCATAGATATAAAATAAAAATTGAATGCATTTTTTATTAAAACATTATGGGACATGAAAGTGGAACGAGTGGACAAATGAGTGTATTCAGTGTAAAAATATTGTCCAACAACTTTATAAAATAGTGAGTTTAATTAATTCAAGCTACGTGCAGTTTTACGTTAACTCTTTATATGGAATGCTGAACGAATAAATTGGCTCTCTCATATATATAAATTCTATCTCGGAAACATACGCCCCAATGTAGCCCTTATTGCTCAGATGATAAGGACTCTGCGAATAGAACTCATGCAGTATTCAGAGCAATGTGCGCAAACAAAATTATTATGCAGGTTTTCAACGCACGGCGAGTCTACTCGTACTCTGCGTGACGCTGGTGATGTGAACTATGTTTTAGTTAATTTAGGTAAGTCTTTTTCAAATTAAATTATTACATTAGTGCTAGTACAAAAAAAATGGTATTGAGTTACCATATTATTGCACTGCCAAAAAGGAATGCTCTCCCAGTTTTCGTATTCCCTCATCATCATCAGCATCAGCTAATTCTATGTCTCCCGTGTGGTGCCGGGGATAAAGAATTGCACCACCCCATCTCTTCCCGTGGGTGTCGTAAAAGCCGACTAAGGGACCATTCCAGAGGATGGGCAGCAGCATCTCTCTGAGGTTCCCCTCAACCTACTGCGATCGCCAACCCGCCTGCCAAGCGTGGCGATTACGGCAAATACCCCTCATACCCTTGGGGGAGGCTTTTGTCCAGCAGTGGACGTCTTTTGGCTGAGATGATGAGATGATGATGATGTCTGCAGTACTGGGTACGAGCCTTGTTTATGGATGGATTGGGAGCGGGCCGTAAACCACCACGAGATTACGATGACGATGACCGGCCTTTGGCGAAAGTTGCTTTACCTCAGCACAGCCTCAGTGTTCACCGCTGCACTACCAAGCGCACACTAAACATGCACACTAGTGTAGGCCCAAGACACCGTACTCGTAGAACAAGGGTACGATGAACCGGTTCACACGCGCTCTATAACGGGGCGCTTCTTTCCACCACCACGGCCCGGTAAACCTGATCCGATCCGAACCCTTCGAGAATCTAGTAGGGCACGGGGACATGCACTAGTGCGTGATGCCGTTCCCTCTAGACTACCTCCGAAGGTGATTCGTTTCACACGGCTTAAGGAACCCTTTAAGATTATAAATAGTATGTGCATTTAAGGTTTCAGTTTTGTTTCTTAGCCTTTTCTAATATTGATTGTGGTTTTGTTGATTCGATTTTGTTGATTTAGGTGATTCGTTTCACACGGCTTGAGGAACCCTTTAAGTTTCTTGCCGCCCCCAAACAAGCCCGGTGAATCTGGAAATGCCGTTTGAGGCAATCACCAAACTCTCTCTTAAAAAAATATATGTTTTAAGTGCTATTGCCCTTATTCACGCTCGACATAGGTTTTTAAAACGAGGTGTGAAGAAGCAACTATAATCGCGCAACCCTATAACACTTACTGTCCTCTCATGGCCTTACTCATACTCATACTCATAGTACGAGTAGGTAATACTTATAAAATTATAGTCTATTTTTTATATATAGGTAAAAAATCGCCCTTGATACCTACGTCCTTTAATATAAGTGGAATCACGCTAATATTATAAATGCGAAAGTTTGTGTGTATGTCTGTATATTTGTTCCTTTTTCACGCTGCAACGGATGAATGGATTTGGATGAAATTCGGCATACTGATAGTTTTTAACCTGGATTAACACATAGGATAGTTTTTATCGTGATATTCCCACGGGAATCACACTATAAATATACTAAAAACGACAATTTAATTTTTTAGTACAAAATTATTTGTTTGTTTTGTTGTCATGGAAACCAAAGAGAATTTAATCACTTGATGGAAACTGCCAAAGGGGTACGAAGTCCGCCGGGTCCACTAGTACGAAATAAGATTTGATTTTAGTTAGTTTCTAGCAAGGTAGATTTAATTATTTTGGCTGTTAGAAAATAAAAACTTTGCAAAAAGGCAAATAGTACAATGTCTCATTTTAACACACTAATTATATCAGAATAAATATTATTAACGGTAATAATCCCGTTAATAATATTTATTCTAATGCAAGTGACCATGATAGTTTAAAAAGTTATAATTATATCAAAATACCTGATTAATATTTTATGTGTAGTTGGAATGACACGAACAACACTACTCGCCATTCCACGTAGTACAGGTATATTTAAAATTAAGCTCTATTCCCTCGTGATAGAGTTAATGAGCACGTAACAAATAAAGTTGTTTGCACCGCGAATAACAAAATGAAATGCTTATAATACCCAGACAAAATCAGAATTATGCGAGATAATTTCGCTCGGTAACCTCGGCTAGTTTCGCTTATTCTATTGCACAGCAAATCGTTGCATCTAGATATTAGCTTGGCTTTTAAATTAAATAGCCGGCTATGAAGTTAATGGGCTTAAATGACGGGTAAGGGATAACAGTTTTCCGTTTTGAAATGATTGCATGTAGTTACAGAATTATGTATAAAGAACTGGACAAGTAGCAAACAAGAGTGACATTTTATTTTGTGTATAGGAAAAAAAATTAAGTAAAAGGAAAAAAGGTTTTGGGACTTTATTTATTAGGCGAAAAAGAAATAAGTCAATTAGTTTTGTTTAACTTTTGTTTTAGAATTGTTTGCCGATTTTTAAAATGAAATTAATGTTCATGGACGTGCCATGAGTGTTAAACAAATGAAACGAAACATTAGAAGGTAACTTTTCATAGTCTCTCAAGAAGTCCGCGAGAGGTGTTCTTAAATACCCACTAAACTCCAAGAAGATTGAGGATATATTATAAGTAATAAGATTGACGTTAAGATTAAGTGGCTTAAAGATTTACTGAACACCTAACCCAATTTGCAAAACTTACCAAACCATTAAAAAGCAGAAAAAAAACCACACGCGCCTTACGCATATCCATCGCATATTAAAGAGATAATAATATACCAGCTCCATAATAAACTTAACAAGTTCATTGCCCAATTAAACTTGCTGATAGGCGTATAATGGAGTAACCGAACAACGAGCTTCTATCGAACAATGACTAATAATGCTTCGGTCAGTAGACAATGGGGGGTTCGATAGATATAGATATTTCTTCTTATAATACACACCATACGTCGACTTATTGGCTAATACGGGTTAAGTGACCTGAAACATTGATTTTTGTGATCTATATATCACAATTAGTGAGTCGAATCGTTTCTCGAATAGCCGCATTGGGTATGGCAGCGATTTATTGCAATCGATTCAGCTACTGGCAAAAAAAACTTGCATCCAGGCTTATTCTGGATAATGCATTCTTAAAGCAGTAACGACTGCTTCAAGCTGCGATATCATAGTGCCAACAGCCAGAACAGTCTTCTATGCAGCTCTCTCTTCACAACGACTGCTCAAGCGGTCCGAGTATTTTGATCACTGGCTAACTGGCTATTACTGGTTTAATGTATGATATTTTAATACGCTCAAATATCCATAATAAATTGATCTTTTCATTGGTATACCTATCAATAAGAACTAGTGGTCGCCCAGAGGTCGAAATTCGACCGTAATTTTATTGTGGCTGCACGGATTGTTTCCTAAGCAATGAAAAATTAAAAAAGATAGAATGTGAGTTTGAATTGGCATTGACAGATTTCGGCAGCTCCTCTTGCATTTTTGAAATTATTTAAAAGAGTATAGTATATGCGTCTGTCAAATATATGGTAGTGTGTGTAATGTTTGTTTTATTGATTTAATGTATTTTTATGCATAATTTAAAAACATACTCCTCCGTCCGCGCAATTTTCGTAAAAAATGGGGTACAAAGTTTTTGCTTCACGTATTAATATAATAGATAACGATTTATGATAACTCTTTTAAGAAGGACACGCAACAAATCGTAAACTGTAAAACTGTATAATATTTATACTATGATGTTGTTTATGATCATGATGTTGTATAGATAAAAAGCGATAAGGTTGTAACCATAATACCATAAAACTGTTAAGTCCTATCTCCCAAATGCTTCATGTGGGAAGCCTGAGCCCAGCAGTGGGACGTCTAAAGGCCACGAGACACTACTTATGCTGCTGCGAATGCTATACAAGCATTGAAGCAACTTCTCGTATCGTTAAATTCTCGTTTTCGTTAACGTGATTGAATAACAACTTACACTAGGCACGTGAATACATAACACGGGTTTATACAACGTGAAACAGAAAGGTGGGATAAAAATGTAAAGATCCAAAGTGTATCCTATCTAGATCGTGTATGCAGAGTTAACATAGACATGCCATAACATATGCAGAGTTAACATTGAACTATCGTGTGTGGAGTTCAATAGTTTCGTAATAGTGTGTGTATACCGACCCCCATTGGGCAACTTCAGTATTTTCGAATCAGTAATGGAGGATGTACTTAGAAAATTAAAATTAAAAAAGAAATTTGTTTTAGTGTGTGGAGATTTTAATATAAATATTCTAGAAATTACCTCAATGAGTGTTCGTCTTGTTGCGTTATTTAAATGCTTTAATCTTATGAATCTATTTCTCGAACCTACTAGAATAACTTCACATTCTGCCACTTGTCTTGATAATGTTTTTTCAGACTATGACCCTGTTTCTAAGTCAGTATTTGATAATCTTACGTCTGACCATTGTGGTTTAAAAGTGACCTATGATTTTGATATTAAGGATGAGCCAAAAATAGTAAAATGTAAACCAGTAACAAAGAAACGGAGTGTTTCAAAAATAATGTAGTTTGTAAAATTGATGCGTTACCCTTTGTACATGATGACCCAGATGTACTATATAGTAATCTTTTTGATTTTATAAAAACAGAATACAACCAAGTTTTTACTACTAAAACAATTAAAAATTCCCAAAAACTTAAGTTCTGTGATTGGGCTACAGCAGGTATTTATATCAGTAGAAATAGACTGTATGAGTTATATAATTTGAGGCAATGTAACCATAGCCTTAGTTTTACAGAATATGTAAAAAATTATTCTAAAATGTTTAAGAAAGTGTGCATATTAGCAAAATCTAATTTCATTAAAGACAAAATTAAAAACTCTAACAATAAAATTAAAGCCACTTGGGACATAATAAACCGTGAAACAGGTAAATTTAAACCACGGGACAATACTTTCACTCTGAAAGTTAATAACACCCTTGTCAATTCGGATTTAAATATTGCTAATATTTTTGATGACTATTTTGTAAATATACCAGTGGTAACAACTTCAAATTTAGATTCATCACCAGAAGCTGCACAATCTTTACTCAAAAAACATGTACCAAAATCTAATCTGTCTTTTCAATTTGAATACATTGATTCTATGAATATTATAAAAACATTCAAATCACTCAAAATGAAAAACACTAGTGATTTGTGGGGCATAAGTATTAAGGTAATTAAGAATATTATATTTTCTATTGCGCCCTATCTTGCAGACATTTTTAATTACTGTATCAATAAGGGTATCTTTCCAGAACTTATGAAATTCAGTAAGGTTATACCTTTATTTAAATCAGGAAACAAAGAAGACAATTTCAATATTACCAGTACTAAGTAAAATTTATGAAAAACTTATACTCGAACAATTAATGGCATACTTTAACTCAAACAAGCTTCTACATAAGAAACAATATGGTTTTACAAAGGGTCGTTCCACTACTGACGCAGGTGTTGCTTTAATAAAACATATATTCGATGCCTGGGAGAAGTCTCAGAACGCTCTTGGAGTTTTTTGCGACTTATCCAAGGCTTTCGATTGCGTTAAGCACAGGACTCTGGTGATGAAGTTGCACTACTATGGTCTTAATGATTTTGCACTTAAATTGATAGAGTCGTATCTCAGTTCTAGGACACAAACTGTCGATATCAATTCAAGTTCCGCAAGGGTCAATCCTCGGGCCCTTCCTGTTTTTAATTTATATTAACGACTTGCCATTCTTTGTGGAGAACTTCTGTGAAATTGTTTTATTTGCAGATGATACTTCACTCATTTTTAATGTTAATAGGTGTAAGAATAATTATGATGATGTAAATAATGCTCTAGCAAAAGTACTCAGTTGGTTTACTGTTAATAATCTACAGCTTAATGCAAAAAAAAACAAAATGTATTAAATTTACACTACCTAATGTTAAAACTGAACCAACTGATATTAGAATAAACGGTGATAAATTAGATTTGGTAGACTCAACAGTCTTCTTAGGTATAACACTTGACTCAAAACTTCAATGGAATCCTCATATATCGAAATTGTCCGGTAAACTCAGTTCTGCTGCTTATGCTATCAGAAAAATTAGACAATTAACAGACGTTGAAACTGCTAGAACAGTTTACTTTTGCTATTTTCATAGTGTCATGTCGTATGGTGTCTTACTGTGGGCTACAGCAGCTGATGTTGAATCTATATTTATTTTGCAGAAACGAGCAATAAGAACCATTTATAGACTAGGTTCCCGAACTACTTTAAGAAATATTTTTAAAGAAATTGGTGTTCTTACAGTTGCATCTCAGTTTATTTATAATTGCATAGTTTTTGTGCGTTGCAACATCAACTCTTTTACTAAACACGGTGATGTACACAATTTCAATACTAGAAATAAGAAAAAACTTGTAATGCCACTGTTCAGGTTGCAAAATGTTCTTGGCTCTTTCTTGGGGCAAGGTATACACTACTATAATAAAATACCTAGTCCTGTACAAGATTTACCTTTAGATAAGTTTAAAAAACATGTAAAATCTTCTTTACTTAAGAAAGGTTATTATACAGTCAAAGAATATTTAGATGACAAAACAGCTTGGTTATAATAAAAAATAAAACTACTCTTTATTTTATTTTATTGGGATCAATAATTACTTTAAAAATATCTTAGCGCTGATATGATAGCCTTTATCAGCAATGTCCTACAGTTTACAAATAATATTTATGTTACGTTAAACTTTTCATTAGGTTTTTATTTAGAGTATCTTGAGTGTGTCATGCTCTCTTTAGTGTCTCTGCGGTGGTGGCGTGTGCGTCGGGTCGTTACATTCCCTAAGACATGGTTGAGTGAAGCGATGGCTGATTCATATGTCATACTCGTGAACGGGTGCCGCCTGTGGAGGCTGGTCTGCTCTTGCATACTATTATTTTTATTATTATTAACTATAGTTTAATTTTGTTTTCTTTTTTGTTTTTTAGACAATTTTTGACCTTTATTAGTGCTGTATGACATTGTGAAAATTTTAACTGGTAACTGATGTTTTGCAAATGTAGATATTATTATATCTTCTCTTTTGTTTTTTTTTATATGTGTGATTGTCTTTTATATTTTGTGTTTTTATTTGTGATGGAAAGTGTCCTTTTATGATAGGGCATTTTCCAATATTTTTGACGCTGTAAGGGAGAAAAGAGCTGGACACTTGCTGAGTTTCTTGCCGGTTCTTCTCAGTACAAGATCTCCCGCCCAGAGTAGACTTACGAACCGATGGCATAATGACGTTCATAAGAGCTATTTGTAGCCTAAACTGAATAAATGATTTTGAATTTTGAATTTTGAATTTTGAATTTTGAATTTTGAATTGAATTTTGAATTTTGAATTTTGAAAACAGGTTCACAGTCCAAGCCAAATCGTAAGATATGCCCCCAAGTTCAAGTAGGTTTTTGTAGCATAAAGTTTGTTCCATCAAGTCCGCTTTGTAGGCTCCAAACCCTGAGTCCCACCTCACAAAAAAGTAAAGAAAGTGTACGGGTGAACAGCCCACGTATAGGCTGTGAACTTGTGGCTATAGATAGTCACTAAGACATAATAACTAACTTTCATTTGCAATTTTTTATTAAATATTTCTATAGTGACGTTAACATCAAAATATACAAGTCACAGCCCTAGTGGCTTAGTAACCTCTGGGTTATATTATTATATATTATATATTATTTTATATTATATATTATTATATTATTATTACTTACATTTATGAACACTACTGCTTGCTTATGCGCGCCTGATGCGCATAAATATATAAAAAAAGTACAATTTTCTTTACTCAACAAAAAGGAACATAACAAAACTTAACTTGAAAAAAAATACAGAAAAATAATTAGAACATTAAAAACTAAAGACCTATAAATAAAATATGTCCTCCCTGTAGACACATGGGAACGGTCCCAAGAATGCTGGCAACATTGCCTCATTTACAATTGTGTAACAAATTAAAGTTAATAATATGTCTTAGGAAGTCTGCATACATGATTTAGATCGGATACACTTTGAATCTTTACAGTTTTACCACAACTACACGTTGTATAATATCCAAGTATAATATCCAAAAAGTGCTGCCAATGTTCCAATCAACTCATCCGTCGTATTACTCCACACCAAGCTCACGTCTTGAAAGGACGGCACTTGTAACTGACAAGACGCCATTAATCACCCTATTTGATCATTGATATTAATCCAGTTGCTTATTAATTACTTAGCAGCTATTTGCTAGACCCATCGCCTACCTATACATAAGTGATTTATGCACGCATATAGGTATGTACGTAAGTGTTTACATATTCAATGGGTTGTGATTTAGGTATGGAGCGCATAGTTGCTTCGAAAACCGCTGAAACGATCTGTATACTTTTTTTGTTAACTTTTGATTATTTAGGTGTTTAATGAAAACGAGATTCTCTTCTCGCTCGAGACAAGGAAGGGCTAATGTATTACTAAATGACTGCTTCGATTCTATACATAGTCTTATTTTCGACAACCTGCCGCCTAACCGATCGCTTTGACTACGCGTATAGTTTATGACGTCATCTTGCCACCTCATACATATACATATAAGATGACGTCATAAACCACACACGAGGTCAAAGCTATCGGTTAGGCGGTCGGGCCCCAGATAGAATAACAAAAAAAACTTGCACTAGGCTTCTTGATCTTGGTCACAGTTACATAAGGAAATAAAAACGTTAGCGAAGACAATAACTAAGCTTTATCACAATAAGCCCACATCAGTCCACAGATGGACAGAAGCCTCTCCCAATGGTCACTGAGGCCGATCTACGGCTATTCTCATCCAACCACTGCCAGCCACTTTGAGTATATCGTCGCTCCACCGCGCCGGAGGGCGTCCTACACTAAGCTTGTTACTAATAAATTAAAAATCATTTATCTAACATTCCTTTTTATTTTTCTTTAACAACATTCCTAAGAAGGTACGACAGGCCGAACATTCTTGCCGAGGACGGTAGTCGTCACACCCACTTTCTTAGCGAGCAAAAACAATTGCTCAAACAATCTTAGAATACTTTTTTTGGCAACACGTAGGCAAAACCTCACAAAGGTGTTACTTGCTTTGCTGACGAAAAAGGTTTATTTGTATTATAGTATGTAGGTATTACGTGTCTCGACCGCTCAAGTGTCAACTCCATGTCAAAATATGAGTTTCATCATTATCATCATCATCTCAGCCATAACACGTCCACTGCTGGACAAAGGCCTCCCCCAAGAATCTCCGCAACGACCGGTTTTGTGCTGCTTGCTTCCAGCGGCTTCCACTAAAATTATCCTACATCCTTCCCAATACCTCTGAGAATATGTGTACAAAGTTTCATGTTTATCGGTTGAGTAGTTTCTGCGTGAAAGCGTAACAAACTCACATTTACATTAATAATATTAGCAAGGATATTGAATAAAACGCGGGAAATTAATGATGACAGCGACATAGAGTATTACACAATTTTGGCATACGGATTAAGGTGCGTTTTGCCTAACATTAATACAAATATTAATTTTGTGGTAATTTTTTTTTGGTAGGTTTATTTTTTTCTTACTTATTCTGAATCGTCATTACTTCCTCCTGTGTTCGTTTTGTTTTAGAATATTTACCATTATTCAAGAATTGCCCTATGCCCTGTCATAGCAGGACTTTTTCCATTACAAATAAACACAAAAAAAATATAGAAGACAACCACAACATGTAAAAAAAAACAAAATTAAAAATCGAAGTTGAGGAAAAAGTTTCAATTTCCACAATGCCATTACAGTACCACTACAGTACTCTAGTAAAAGTAAAAAATTGTTTTAGAACTAAAAACTAAACTATAGTGAATAATACCAATAATAAGATAAGTATGCAAGAGCAGACTAGCCTCCACAGGCAGCGGTCGTTGTGGAGATCCTTGGGGGAAGCCTTTGTCCAGCAGTGGACGTCTTTTGGCTGAGATGATGATGATGATGATGATTTGGCAAGCGTGATGATTAAGTCGTTACCCATTATTTGTACTGGTACCTTGATTTCAATGATGGAGGCCTTTGCTTAGCAGTGGACTAGTTATAAGGCTATTTACTTTACTTTTATTTAGTGACTGCTTTTCATTAAGTTTTCATTAAGTTTTTTTTTGTTTTTTTGAGAGAGATTGCTGATTGCCTCAAACGGCATTTTCAGCGTCACCGGACGTTTTTGGGGGCGGCGAGGTAAGTAAAGGGTACCTCAAGCCGTGTTGAAACGAATCACCTTCGGAGGTTTCTAGAGGGAACGGCATCGCACACTTAAAAGTGCGCGTCCCCGTGCTCTACTAGTTTCTCCGAAGGGTTTGGATCAGATCGGTTTTCATTAAGTGGAACATATTGCACCCTCAGGAAAAACAAGGCATAAAGTATACAGGGTGTTTGGTGATAATCCCTAATATAGCAAATAGGGCACCGAGCATAGGACCCTGGAAAATTATAAACATACCTGAAAAGCACCATATGGCAGAAATATTAGGATTTTTTGTTACTCAGCAATTTGAAAGAAAGAAAGAAAGAAAGAAAAAACATTTATTGACTCTCACATCACATAATATGATTAAAAATAGAAAAAAAAAAAAAAGACATGGAATACAAAAACAATAAAAACAAAAAATAACAAAGACAACAGGTGACGAGCCAATCAGGACCCTACCTCAGCATATGCCGCTACGGTGTGAGCAAGTCACATCGCAACGGCGCTGGTATTCTGGCAGGGCCTGTGCGAGGTGACGATCGTTTCAATATGTATATAAGAAAAATAGAATATATAATTATATTTGGATATAAATACTTATATTATAACTAAACCTAGATACTCATAAATATATTTAAATATACATACTAAAATAAACATATAAAACACTATTTAAGACAGATTATACAAAATAAAAGACATCGTACAACAAAAACAGATCCTAAATAAAAAAATAAAAAAAAAAAACTAGCGAGGCGGACTGCACACTGAACGCAGCCAAACTATCACCTGTCATATGTGACATTGACATGATTTGCCCACGTAGGCAGCTCTAAAAACACGCGCGCACGTCCGCCATCTCGTCTCCCATCCATGTGTTTGCCACGAAAGCAATATCTAATTCCACACTTTGACAAACTAAAAGCGCTGAATAACATAAGGACAGGTCCGTGCATAAGGAGTGATAAAACAATAGATCCCCCACGTTCACTCACAACAGTGTATGTAACTGAGGCCCAACCGCCCAACGCGCAGCAGTGCCAGGATCACAAAGTGCCTTGTAATATAACCAGGATGCGCCCGCGCGACGTGAAGACCCAGATTGTAAGTAGATAAAAGATTAAAACAAATTTTACGCAGTTGATGTAAGCTGGAGAGTAAGTAAATGCTTTTTAAGGTATTTCTTAAACGTAACGATTGTCTTCAGGTCACGCATTGGCGGCGGGAGATCGTTCCAGCACCGAGTGGCTGCGAACTTAAACGACCCACGGAACACACTAGTACGATGTTTAGGCGTCGTAAAAATATGTTTGCAGGCTCTCATCGGGTTCCTATTGATACTATGAGCCCACGTGAGTTTATTGAATAAATAGATTGGCTTCCCAGATTTAATGACACCAAACAACAGAATAGCGAGATGGAGCTTTCTGCGAGCCTCCATTTTTAATAAATTTGAGTTGTTGAGGAAAGGAGTAACATGAGATCGTGGCGGTATTTGAAAACAGTAGCGTGCACAGGCATTTTGCACCCGTTGTACCAGCTTAGCTGTTCTAGCCAGAAGACATGGTCCATACACTGTATCACAGTAGTTAAGTTTTGAAAGGATAAGTGATTCGCAAAGCCTGACTCTGAGCTGTTCATTAAGATACGGACGTATTTTGTAAATTTGCAATGTGACAACTCTAGGTTTAGCTAATACATAGTTCTTGGTCGACCACCCCATGGTCCAAATGCAACAGAAGTCAAAACATGTAAGGGTTGAACAAAAATAATGTAATAAAATAAATTTGAGTTTTTGTATGGAAAAGTAAATCTTCAAAAATATTGTTTTTGTTCGTTACCACGGTGTTATTTATACTTGGTTGCTTAAGTAACTATGTTTCGTGATTATATAAGGGTTACTTTGAAACTTAAAAGGATATTGTAAGGATTATTGTGAGACCACATACATCAATAACGGTTCAAAGTAGTGGTGGGATAAAAAAAACTCAACATTCAACATACATGAACCAATAGCACAACCGACCGTTTTCGGTCATGGCGACCACTTCGACTCCTAGTCGGCACGGCGGCGCGGCGCTGCCGCTGGTCCGCCCGAAGATGACTAGCATAACCGATCTTCTTTTTTTTATAATTCGATAGGCTTGCATTTGACTAATATCTCACCTGATGTTAAGTGATGATGTAGCCTATGATGTAACATGCTTGCCTAGAAGGTACCGATTCACTCGTGATTCTAGTATCTTCTTAGTAAACTGGCGTGCGCACTGAGCGCATGATATAGCAATAGCATATACCATGTTAATAACTTCTCTTTTTTTCAGCAGTCGTGTAATAAATAACTCTTGTTTTTTTAATTACTAAAAGTACTTCGTAAGTCTTGTCCGGCATGCCCAAAAATGCGGGAGCGAGGTGAAAAAACAATGCGGAAAATGCGAGGTGTCATATCGTAAGGTTTTTTTTTTGTGAGAGATTGAAATATTTATTTTACATTTTAAACTATCGTTGTCGCACCAGTGTTGACACTTTAAGCCCAGTGGTCGACACCAGTACTTACTCATCGCCAAAAATATTTTATAGAATTTCATTGAAATTATACTGGATCACAGCTAGGAAGCAGGTGGACTGATTTTGTTGTTCCAAGTAATATCCAAAAACTTGATATTAATTTTAGAAAGCTTTATAAAAAAGCTTATTTTAAAGTGTCTGATTACATTGAAGACAAAACAGCATGGGTTTAAAATGCTCCAATCATAGGTATTTCTAATTCAAAATATTGTTAAGGTTTTTTAAACTTGTATAACTTGGTAACGGCATAATAATTTTGTAAATGTTGTTACATATTAAATTAAAGCTGAGGAGTTTCTTGCGCCCATTCTTCTCCACAGCAAAAAAATTGACCTCCTGAATGGATAGTAGGTAAAACAATTTTTGGACGATTCAAAAGCACTTTTCTAAAGTTTATTTGAATATAGAATATTTGACTTTGACTTTGTTTATTTATTTATTTATAATTAGGTACACAAAACTATTACAGTCATAAATTCTAAGAAATATTATATAGCACACGATAACGACAACAGGACTACAATTCTTAACCTTGTGTATACAATAAATTTGGTCGTTTATTTTTACAATTACAAGTCCATTTTAACCCTTCCAAAACACAAGTTTGCGTGTTTACCGCTAAAAAACATCCCTTCGTCGTATCTCTAAACTTTGAAGGAGCTCCCCTTGATACCAAACCGACCATTGGAATCCTTGGCGTCGATATTTCGAGTGACGTTCAATTTCGCGGTCATTTGGAAGGTAAAGCTAAATTAGCTTCGAAAAAGCTGGGTGTGCTCAATAGAGCGGGACAGTATTTCACGCCGACCCATCGCTTACAGCTTTACAAAGCACAGGTCAGGCCTCATATGGAATACTGTTCCCATCTTTGGGCTGGAGCGCCCCAGTACCAACTCCTCCCATTTGACCGCATTCAACGCAGAGCTGCTCGAGTTGTCGGCGGCGTGGTAACCTCTGGTCGGCTCGATCCACTGGCCCTTCGGAGAGACGTTGCATCTCTCTGTATATTTTATCGCCTTTATCATGGGGAGTGCTCTGAGGAATTGTTCGGTTTGATCCCTGCCGCTGATTTCCTTCACCGCACTACACGCAATCGACTGTCTTTCCATCCACACCATCTTGATGGATGGCGATCTACTACTGTGCGTTTCTCACGTAATTTTTTACCACGAACTACAGTGCTGTGGAACCAGCTCTCAGCGGCGGTATTTCCGGACCAATATGACTTAGGAATCTTCAAGAAACGAGCCTATTCCTTCCTTAAAGGCCGGCAACGCATCTGTGATTCCTCTGGTTTTGCGGGTGTCCATGAGCGGCGGTGATTGCTTTCCATCAGGTGACCCGCCTGCTCGTTTGCCTCCTTCTAATATAAAAAAAAAAAAACAATTGGTGGGATAAAAATCAAAGTTTGCATTACATAATGTTAATTAAATAAATTTAAAACAAAATAATAATTTAAAATATAAATTCTATGTAATAACTTTAATCAAAATCAAATAGGTACTGAACAAATTAAATAATTAAAATTGTAAAAAACTACTAAATAGAAAAAAGACTAAATTACAATAAAAGAAAAAAAAAAAAAATTACAATCATCATCTCAGCCAAAAGCCGTCCACTGCTGGACAAAGGCCTCCCCCAAGGGTCTCCACAACGACCGGTTTTGTGCTGCTCGTATCCAGCGGCTTCCCGCGACTTTCACCAGATCGTCGGTCCACCTTCTTGGAGGCCTGCCCACACTGCGCTTTCCGATACGCGGTAAGGACTACTCCGCCCCAGCGGCCATCAGTACTGCGAGCAATGTGCCCTGCCCACTGCCACTTGAGCTTAGCAATTCTTCGTGCTATGTCGGTTACCTTGTTCTTCTGCGGATCTTCTCATTTCTGATTCGATCACGCAGAGAAACCCCAAGCATAGCCCTCTCCATTGCTCTATGAGGGACCTTGACCCTTCTGATAAAGCCCATAGTGAGCGACCACGTCTCAGTCCCGTATGTCATCACTGGCAACACACACTGGTCAAAGACTTTCGTCTCGAGACACTGCGGTATATCGGACGAAAAGATATTTCGTAGCTTACCGAATGCTGCCCAGCCTAATTGGATTCGACGATTGACCTCTTTGTTGAAGTTAGACCTACCTAGCTGGACCGTTTGTCCCAGGTAAACATAATCGTCCCAACTTCAAGGGCAGAGTCCCCAATCTTCAGAGGAGTGGGTACGACATAACTTTCATCTTCTCTATGTTCATTTTAAGACCTACTTGTTGAGAGACTCTGTTGAGGTCACCGAGCATTGTGCCGAGGTCTTCCAGGGTCTCAGCCATGACCACTATATCGTCAGCAAATCGAAGGTGAGTGTTGTATATGCCGTTGCCGTTAATGCCGAGCCCTCTCCAGTCCAGAAGCTTGAAAACATCTTCCACTGCAGCAGTGACCAGTTCTGGAGATATCACATCTCCCTCTCTCACTTCTCGCTGCAACTGGATATGTTTCGAGCTCTGGTCCTGACGATAATACAATAAAGAACAAATTACAAACAAGAACAAATTTTGAACAAAGAACAAATGAAAAAATTACATAAAAGCACTACAGTAACGCTATATTGTAACAATTTTTGTCACAACTCAACTAGTTATATTCTATTCTATTCTAACTATATGTTTAATATAATTTTTGAAAGTATTGAAAACAATACTTGCATGTACTTATCATTATTATAATTTCTTAAACGTTACAGATATATTTATTCAAGAAGTATAATAAATAGGGTATACGAAGTGTACCGTATCGAGTTCATGTCATATTTGACAATCACTTCCTATTTATTGCCTTCATTTTAGCATTGCTATATAATTTCAACTCTTCTCCGTCAGAATTTACTTTGCTTTCCTGACCGTTTGAATGCGTTTATTAGCGTCACTGTACACCAGCCTTTACCTCCTGTACCGATGTTCCAATTGCATCGTAAACAGGACGTTACTCCATTCGTTGCAGGACTAATGCATGCGTTTCCTTTGCCACACCTTCTATTATTCAAGAGCGGAAGCTCTATAATTATGTTCTGCTTCACGCGAAGCTTCAACGCGTTTGATAACGTTGGCTTGTAGAATATTAGTGTTTCATATTTAATAGCTTACGTGTTAAGTTTGCATTCTTGCAAGTTAGCAAATATAATGATGACGGGTCATCGGATGGGTTGATCTAAGTAAAATAGCTATCAATTTCATTCTTGATTTGGAAGGCACTATAAGTCGTTGATTTGTGTTGTTTTTATAGATTGACATAAAGTTTTGAATTTTGATTTTTTTTTATTTAGGGTTACAATCTTTCAAGATAAGCAACTATAATAATGACGGGTCATCGGATGGGTGATCAAATCAAAATACCTCTCAATCTCATTCTTGATTTGGCCGGCACTATAGAATAGTCCGAAAGAGAGCTCCGGGAAATTTTGTACACTGATCTCCAAACTTCAGTATGAAAATAGTGTTGGCAATAGAACCTTTTTGGTAGTTTTTTTATACTTTTTATTGTATTTGACAGACTCTTTTCGTTTTAACATTTGCTTTTATTTTATTATATTCCTTCTTCTGACATTGCACTTGAACGCTGTGTTTTCATTTAAAAACCTCTATTTTACCTATATTTTAATACAGTCCACAGCAGATGGCACTAAATGAAGATGATACTAAGTCGTTGTTTTGGTTTTTTTCGTACGTAAGATGACAGTCTGTGAAACCTATAAACATGCGTGCGTAGTGGTTTACGCTGATCTCCACATGTGGAAAGGCCTGGCCATTTCAGTAGGACGTTTGGAATTTATTTTGTGGTTTGGATGATGAGGAGGGCATTTTTTTATTCGCGCGCAGCTTAAAAGGCTCTTTTAACTGTAAGAGTGTTAATTGGGTCATCCGATATTGGTTTGATTGACTGTATGAATATTGTCAAAGGAAAAAAAACACCGAAACATTTTTATTTGAGAAACGTACTTTTTTAATTGCTTTAGGGGTAACTCTTCTTTTTTTGAATGCTTCATTTTACAAAAGTCCGTTTGGAATGGCTTTTTTGGCTTTCTTCTAAATAAATAAATAAATGTTTCCCACGCTCACACCAATTATCTAGCCCCAAGAAAAGCTTCCTTAAGAAGCTCGAGAATAGTTAACTAGACAACGGATAAACACACTTAATATACACTTAAGTACATACTGATTATACATAGGAAACACCCAGACCCGAAACAATTTAGAAAAACAGGTAAGTATTTCTAAATTTATCCGACCGGGAATCGAACCCGGGACCTCAGAGATGGCGACACCATGAAAACCGGTGTGCAAGCCACTCGACCAAGGAGGTCGTCAAACAACTTCTTCTCAACTCAACTTCAACTTCTGAACATTAAAAGAGCTCTATAAATTATTAGTTTTTCCAGCCGAGAAACAAAGCAATATGTTATCTAATAAAATCAAAGTAAGTAGCAACGGCAACTTGTAAGAATACTGTGCCTATAATAAATTTACCCGAGGTCAAACAAGATCATAGCTTATTAAAATGTGTGTGAAGCAATTTTATCGACTCGACCTTTCGTAAAGCAACTTAATATACAATCATTGCAACTCCAACTCAATCCAAAAGGCGCCAATCGGCAACACCCGGTCAAGTATCGATTACCAGCACTTATCTCGTACCAATAAATCGATTCGCAATTCCGTTGTCAGTACAAAAATAAATAAGGACCAGAACATAATAAATCCACGTCGATTGGTTGCATACCCGACGATTATTCTCAATTTTAATATTGAAACATTTTGTTCAGTAGTATTAACGGATGGGTTGGCGTGCGACAAAATGATAATTCAAAATTCAAAATATTTATTTGCATATAGATAGATAGATTCACAATGGCTTTTATTTCAAAAAGAGGAAATGCTTGTGCTTCTTCTCAACAGCTGATGGTTTTAAAATCGCCTCTGTCTAGTAGACCACCGGTTTAGACCGGTTTAGGTCCCGGGTTCGATTCCCAGCGGATGTTAGTGTACTCGGTTTGGTTGGTGGTAGGGCTTGGCTAGCTACCACCATCTTATCTAAATATGTCGTCATAACATCAATGTTTGTAGCATTGTTGTGTTCCGGCAGTAAGAGATAAGATAGCCAGTGCCGCACTAGTGTGAGACGTGTGTCCACACGTGTGAGAATTAGTCACTGGTTCAAATATCCCTGGCCCACAATAATGTGTGATTAATGATTTAACCCTATTCTTGGCATAGTGAATTTGAGACACATTGAATTTTTAAAAAAGAACACATTTTATACAAAAATATATATTATTCCACAAAAAAAACTCTGCCAAGTATACTGCTGGGTTTATTAAACTCAATCAAGTTAATATCTTCATCATAATTTTGTACCTAACTGTAAAGTAAGAAATGAATTTTATTTTAATGTTGTCATATTTTATACATCCATAACATGCAACGGCAATATTCAACTTCATTAAACTAATTTATAATAACATGAAAGTATTCTTCTTCCCCTGAAACATTTCAGCATTATACGAGGATGAAACGAAAGCAAAGTCCAGTAGACCAAATAACTTTGAACATAAAACACAAATACAAAAGTGGATCGTAAAACATTTTGCAATAAAAAAGTTGGATGGGAGAGACTTAATATTTTTCTAAGATAAATTCTTTGTAGGCTCCCTTTTTGTGTCGAGTTTAATATTTTTAATGTTTTTTGTTTTTTAATTTTTAAATAACACTCATTAATTTCGAAACATAGATAGTCCAGTTTGGTGGGCAATGGCCCGGTATTCCCTAGTTCTATTGTTTATGGAAAAACCTGTGCCCAGCAGTGGGACGTTGTTGGGCTGATAATATTGATGATAACAAATAACACCAGCTCTCTAAACATGAATCAGATTAAATGGGACCTTTGCACAAATTTCTATAACTCAACTGATACAGCTCACATACAAATTTTATGAAAACTATGTTACAACAGGTTGAAAAAAAGTTATTTTATCGAATAACCTGTCCACGACCTTTTTCATACTTTGTTTTGAGTACCTAGTTGACCTATCTAAAAACTAAGCGTGTTGTCAGACAGTCGCTTTGGTGTGTGTGTGTGTTTGAGAAGAACAGTGATGACTTACATTGAATATATTCCCTCAAATATAAATATTTTACAAAATCGTCAATGTCTGGAGTCTTCACGAGGAGTTTTAAAGAATTTGCAACAATAACTTTTTTTTCTTAAGAGTATAGCTATATAATATAGGCTGATTATGATGATGACGAGAGCATATTTTACAATTTTACAAAGATATTATAAAATAAATCACTGAATCTACGGCTAACCTTGTAATGTAAAGTTTGAGAAAGAAATAATTATCTTTATTCAAAAATATATATACGAGTGCGCTTCCAATCAACTCTTAGTTAGCTGTTGTCCCAAATAAATTAATTGGCTCACATAAAACACCATAGTCCATAATAATATCGTTTTAAAAGAACTGCCGACAAAAATTGAGGGCGACAACTTTTATTGCTTCCGGCTTTAACTCGATGGGCAATTTAGGAATTTCCTTTACCTTAAATGTCTTATTTGAAGTTTTTAACTTGCTACTTTAATAATTAAATTAAATTAAAAGCGCAATCTTGTATTAATATATTTTATTGGAAAATAACAATGCCTCGTTTCATAATGAGACCATAGTGTTGATAAAATAGATTAAGAAAATATATAAGTACAATTTACTCGCGCATTCAAAGACATAAATTAACATAAAACATTACTTAATGAACCTATAAGTTTTAATTCCAAAATGTCAACATAAGAAAGTGTTGGGTTCAATATCCAGTTTAGGTAAGTGTGTTTTGTATATCTCGATGCTTAGCCCAGGTTTGTGATCACCAACCCGCATTTGGGAAGTGTGTGGTAAAAAAGTATCGATCGATGACTTGATGTCAATATTAGAGACTAACCACAGCAATGAGATATTATATGCTAATTACTTTTAACGCAAAAAAAAAACTCTTTTTTACTAGTACAACTTTTTTTTAAGTATTTCCTTTAGTCATAACATAAACGTAATTACACAGACTAACCACGTGCAAATTCTGCAGAAAATCTATTTCAGTGGCTCCTTTCGCAACCACTCCAAGTGCGCTCGGCGCGCTCGCTCACATGGAAACGTATCTTGAACCCGAGGTAGGTCTGGCCACGATTAAGTCGCCTCAGACGGTGTTAAGATGTTATCTTTTGATTAAAGGTCTCGTAATAATAGAGTACACAGATATTTATGGAGGAGCTGTCTGAAATTACGTACATTGCTTCTTGATTTTTATTTTGGTACGTGATCCCTGGGACGGTAATTTTCGTGCTAACGAAAGTGTTATAGTGCTCACCTCTTATATTAGATTACGGTGCAGCTGTAGAAAGGGTTAATTATTGTATCACTTTGTGTGAAACTTCAGATTAATTAAACCATCAAAGAGAGGTTTTTTGTATACGCGATTGATTGTAGTAGTCGAGTCGTATACTTAAGTTAACCCACGTGAGATATTGTTTTTGTTAATGAATTGAAACACATTTCGATTTGCTTTTTATCATTAAAAAAATAAAAGAATATTAGACAACATCACATACTTTGTTCTAATCCCAAGGTAAGTAGCTAAAGCACTCGTTTTATGGAAATCAGAAACAATGACGGTACCACAACCACCCAGACCCGACACAATATCGAAAAGTTCGTTTTCGACATTGACCCGACCGGGAATCGAACCCTGAACCTCAGAGTTAGCCCCGCCCAAAGTCCGGCGTGCAAGCTACGGATGTCGTCGATCATTTCATTATGAAATACTAAAGATCTGTACGAGATAGTTTATTTTAATCGAAGTAAAATAAAAAAAATATCATATTTTTCTTTTATATGATATTAATTAACTATCGCTTTAAATATCTTTAACTTATACTATCTAATACATACCTCTATTTGTAGTACAACTGCGTTAAAAACATAACATGGTCCAGCGATAATTATAAACGACAGTTTATTCAATGCGAAAAGGCTCTTTAGTGCGAAGTGAAGGTAAAACATGACATTGATAGTTCCATACATTTGAGACAGATGGCGCTAGGTGTCTATTGCTGCAGATAATTGATAAGTCGTAGTACATTTACTTATAGTTCATTTATGTACCTAACAATTTTATTTTTATGTTAGTTTTATTAATCATTCATTTGAAAATTAACTAACTTTTTTTTTTGAAAGTGATGAAATTTTTTTTTACGTGCAGGATTTTAACCTAAACTTTCTGACATACTGGGTACGATATTTTTTTGATCACTTCCCCAATGTCATTTATTTGCAAAAAAAAATGCGTATTATTAATAATTACCTATATTAATTTATTATTTATAATAACAATTAATTATTTTGATTTATAGTTCAGGCAACTTGGGAAGAGATATGGTTAGGTATATACTATGCGAATGCAATTTGTAAACTAACTAATACAAATAAGTGTTTCTGTCTCCTTCATGCCACAACGAAGCAACTGAGCAACGAATTGAAGCATTTATTTACATAGAGTAAGGTAGTTGAGAAGCTGGAGGTGCCGTACGCCATTTTTTATCCCGAGTAAACATCTTATTCCTTCGGGAGTTTACGAAAACTCTTATCAACAAAGGGAATATCTTTCGACGTCTTGAGATAATAATATGTTAAATACAGATGCCTTCTTTTTAAATATTTATCAACAGTTCAACACACCCAAGTAAAAGCTTGACACTAAAACAGTTTAAGGTTTGATGTTTGGTGGTTATGGTAATTTCAACATAATTATATTAATAACATTTATATTTCTTAGTTAAGAAAATAATTTTGTCTTGTTTTTATTTACAGCCATTTCAGTAAATTACTCATCATATACTTACTAATTAAATTTATACATTTTAACATTATGGATTTTAATTCTTAAGCGTTTTAAGCGTTAAATGGGGTACAGATGCGGAAACGACGCAGCGTATATGGAAACCCTTCCAGTATTCAGATCTCCCATAGTCGTGCGGGAGGGATAGCATTTAAACATCGAAATACTTAAAGCAATGGTTGATTTAAGTATTTCGATGTTTAAATGCTACCCTGATTGAGCGATTACAACGAACTAAGAAACATTGTAAATATGAAACCCTTCCGTGACTCGTCTCTTTACGGACAGACTAAACAATATTAAATCTTTTTGCTTATAGAACACGTGAAACGAAGGCGAGTATTTAGAGTTAATAAAAGTCTGGTTAGGTGTGTGGTTACTATTTATTATAATCTATAATTATTTAGTAATTGGTTGGAATTGATATCTTAAATATATAATTGTGATAACTCACTGTTGAAGAGCTCGATGGCGCAGTGGTCAACGCGGTCAACAGTGGTCTGTGAGTGCTGAGGTTAAGCAACTTTCCCAAAGGCCGGTCATCGGATGGGTGACCAAAACTTTATCATCTCGAGCTCCTCGGTGCTTCGGAAGGCACGTAAAGCCGTTGGTCCCGGCTGCATTAGCAGTCGTTAACAACCACCAACCGCACTGGGCCCGCGTGGTGGTATACAACCCGTTCTCCCTATACATCCATAGGGAAGGCTCGTGCCCCAGCAGTGGGGACATATAAATGAGCTGATGATGATGATAACTCAAGCAAAGTGTACTTTCAAAAGTCAAAATATTGGCGTGTACTTTTGTATTACTTACTTACTTACCTTTTTAATTTTAAATAAATTATCGAGCATTAGGAAAAACTTTGGATCCTTTTTATGCCCCATAGGCCTTTTGCCATAGAATACGTATTATTTTTAACAGGTTTCCCTTATGAAATTCGGTTTCTTGTATTTTATCAATACTTCTGCTTACAAAAGTCGGCAACAATCGTGAACTTGCTCTGATGTTTGTGCGGAATCTAACAGTTTAATGAAAATGTTTATATAATTTTTTTTAACGCAAATTTTGTTGCGATCTAAAAAAAAACACAAATGTTGAAAAAATTTCCACGAGCAGGGTTTGATTCTTTCGACATTTGTTTTTTTTTTTAGTTTAATACAAGTTAAGGAAGAATATTGCTCTCTCTTTCCGGCACGCGAACTGAAGTCCGGGAGTCTTGTAGAGTAATTCCTCCCGCGTCTCAGCTCCAACACATTACCTTGTTAAGATTCAGGTTCTGAATAGTGGAAGCTTTTTTTTTCGTCAAATTAAATCATAATTGTATAGCCTATAACTGTCCCAGTGCTGGGCAAAGGCCTTCACCACTGAAATCAAGTCGTCAGCACAATTGATGGGTAATGGCTTAATCACCACGCTTGCCAAATACGGGTTGGTGATCAAGAACCCGGACTATGCATCGAAAAATCCGAAACCCACTTTGCCTGACCTGGGAATTGAACCCGGGACCTTCGGATATCAGGCAGAGCGTTTTGCCACTAGGCCACCGAAGCGATGTATACCTTGTTGTATTAACCGTATTTAATTATACTAGTGGTCGCCCAGTGGTCGAAATTCGACCGTAACTTTTATAAAAAGCTGTTTACTAAACAATATTTTATTAAGGCTGCACGGATTGTATCTAAGCAATGCAAAATTAAAAAAAGATAGAATATGAGTTTGGATTGGCATTGACAGATATAGGCCGCTACTCTTCCGTTTTTTATTTTTTTAAATGTATGAAACAATTTTTATTTAATTTAATGTATTTTTTATGCATAATTTTAAAAAATATATGCATTCTGCACTCCTTCTCTTTATAAACTATCATCATCATCATCATCATCAGCTTACACACGTCCACTGCTGGACATAGACCTCTCCAAGTGCACGCCGCTGAGCACAATCCGCGGCTACTCTCATCCAGCTGCTCTTGCCAGCCACCTTGCGAACATCGTCGTTCCACCTAGTCTGAGGGCGCCCTACACTACGTTTGCCGATACGCGGTCTTCACTCAAGAACTCGTTTACCCCATCGGTTATCGGTTCTGCGGCTAATATGGCCGGCCCACTGCAACTTCAGCTTGCTAATCCTGTGGGCTATGTCGACGACTTTGGTTCTCTGTCGGATCACCTCGTTCCGGATCAGATCCCTCAGAGAAACTCCAAGCATAGCCCTTTCCATAGCTCGCTGAGCGACTTTAAATTTGTGGACCAGGCCTACCGTTAGTGTCCACGTTTCGGCTCCGTATGTCATGAGGGGTAGGACGCACTGATTGAAGACTTTTGTCTTTAGACTCTGTGGAATAGGCAACGTAAAGACCCGACGTAATTTCCTATTATGCTCCCATATGCTTATAAACTAAAAGTGTGTGAAATTTCATACTCCTCCGTCCGCGCAATTTTCGTAAAAAGGGGTACAAAGTTTTTGCTTCACGGATTAATATAAAGAGATAACATCAAGCGTATTTAGAATGTTTTTTAAGAGATTTTGCTGCTTTCCTATATTGGCTTTTTTAGCGTCACCGGACTTCAAACGTATCTAGAAATATAATGGCCTCCCACGCAATGTTATGTGGCTTTGCTAAATGTAGATGTTTAGTTACGACCGTAATTTCTTCAGATAAAGTTTACAGCTATTCGTGACCTGAATTCCAGGTCCCGTTGAGGTGAAGTTGAAAGCGGGTCTCGCTCAATTAAAAAGCCCTAATACGAAAATCTCTAAGGCTCCAAGTGTATATGTGGCGATTAAATATGATTTATAGCCCGTAACGCCGTGATTCCCTAACAATGGCCACAGATACGGAATAAGGGTGGGAAATATTCTAATCGCTTTTTTATGTGAGCCATTTTCTTTTTCCTTTATTTCGGCTTCTGTTGACGTTATAAAGAAATCTAAGTATATTTAAAAAAAAAACAAGTTATTTACTATCAAAGACAAAGTCATTTTATTTTTATTTATATAAAAAATCATATAATCATCAACAATAGGTAAGTGTAATTTTGTTTCATTCAGAACGTTTATTTTTTAACTGTGAAGAAGATCGAGCTTAAGATACTGCACTGCTTTAGCAGTATCAGTTACTTATGAGTAGTAAAATATTAGGACAGTTTACTTTTAAAACATTATCTGACAATTTATTATTTTATGTTATTTAAAAAAAACTGATCAAGTGTTTCAGTATCGTGATATTTATAGATGAACATTGAATTGCATTCTGTAAAAAATATATAAACCTAAATTTATTTGACGTATTGTAGTCGTAGAGTAGACGTTTTGTAGTATAAAAACTGTTGAAATCAAGAAGTTATAGAAATAACAAACACGATGGTCAAACATGCTTAAAAGGCGACTACTGCAACTAGTAATACAAAAAAGCTTTTGTACAACTAAAAAAGATTTTTGATTTAAATTATTCATATACCTATTCCTCGTATTATAATATTCTATAATTGCAGTTTCACCCCAAATCCCACTCTGGCCAGCTCATTCGGATTCCGCCCCAGGGAGTCACAAAGACCGTGAAATTAGTAATTAAAAGTCACGTGTCACGCTAGCTAAGCCATAACTCGTTATACTCGGGAGGAAACTAACTTCTCCTTTTAATCCTTAATCCAAACTTATTTCATTTAATGTTAATAAACTTTAAATCTTAGACAAAATTCTGGAGTTCAGATTTCGAGAGCTACTGCGCTTTGGCGTTCAAGTTCTTATTACACTTGTGAATGTCAGTTGCTAAAGCTTCAATGCTGTAATCAAATGTTGTATCCAGCTACTGAACGTTTTTGTAGCTACAATAACCGGGACACATGGATTGGCGTGCATGTCGAAGCACGGAGAAGCACAAGATACATTTAATTCGGTCACTTATCTAGTGAATGTCGCGTCGATAATCACTGGACTATCGACGCTCGATAAAAAATAATAGAATAACGAAAAAAAGATTCACTTCCACAACAAGCAATTGCAGCAAAAGCAAAGTAAAAACGATAGAAAATCCAAATTAGATATTTTGCATTCGCAAGGGCATTTAAGAAAGGGGAGGCTTATTCAGCAGTGGGTGCTTAAATCCTTTCGTATCGGAAGGACATTTAAGTAAAACGTCTTATGAGCACAATGTCCTAAAAGCAAAAAAACCTGTGAGCAGCTCGTCCTATTAGCAATATGACCTAATAGCAAATGGTCCTAATATCATAAGGACATGATAGCAACATTTATAATAGGTACCTATACAAACGCAAGTGAACAGGAAAAGTTATTTTTTAATTGCATGCATACTTTAATCTCTATATAGTAGGTACTGGCCCTCTGGCCACTAAAGAAAATATTATGACACTGATGATGATGATGATGATGATAAAGAGTATTTATATCGAAACTAACGCCTCGGTGGCCGAGTGGCAAAGCGCTGGGCCCGACACCCGACGGTCCCGGGTTCAATTCCCGGGTCGGACAAAGTGTGTTTCGGATTTTTCGATGCATAGCCTGGATTTGTGATCACCAACCCGCATTTGGCAAGCGTGGTGATTAAGCCATTATCCATCAATTGTAGCGATAACTCGATTTCAATGATGGAGGCCTTTGCCCAGCAGTGGGACAGTTATAGGCTGTTTACTACTTACTACTATATCGAAAATAATAAAAAAATAATTGCAAGTCGTCGGTACAGAAAAGGAAAAGAAACCAAGAACAAAGCCTGGCTAGGCCGCTTTTTTACATCAAAGAAATACATTTACAGAATTCAGTCATCTTCTAATTTTAATAATATTCAGTTTTTACTAACTGCATTCATCACTTAAATTAGATTCAAAATCATTAAAGCGTAAATACATTGAAAAGGTTTTGCAGGTAGATGCCATTATTTGCGCACCCTACGTCTGGAAAATTTGTAGTACTTACTAAGGTATAATTCCAAAATTTACACGACTGCCAAAAAAAGGAGTGTTATGTTTTCAGGGTTCATGTATGTATGTGATGTTTTTTTAGTCCACCATAACTTCTAAACGTCTGAACCGATTCAGATATATTAGGTATTGTTACAATTTTTGCATCGTTCCGACTCTCACTTCTCTTATAGAAGACATTTGACATATCAAAATGACCTTTGATAGTCAAATGACACAATATGTCACATGTAATAATAATATGTCATGTTCATAATATCGATTACAGAATTTAAAAAATGGCGCGCGCTTGCGCGCTTCCGCGACTTCCTGTTTCGTACTTCCGTCCCATTTCCCGAAATCACTCCCACAAATTGCAAGAAAGTGAGAGGAAAGATTTTACACATCAAAAAATATTATTATTATTATACTCTTTATTCATTTTCTTTCTTAAACTAGATTTTTACAATATTTTAATACAAAAACAATAAAACATTCTAAAAGCCTAATCCTAGAGTACCGCCAGCAGCGAGGCAGGGCCCAAGCTACCGGTGGTCAGGGCTGCAGAGTGAGTAACCTCCTGACAATACGTAGTACTGCTTTCTGAATCTGACCCTTGATCCAACCATCAAGCGAGAGCATCTTAAGGTGTTAGTCGAGGCTGTTCGCTATCAGACCGTTCGCTGAAACGACTATCGGGACAATGATCGTTGAATCAACATTCCACATGGCGGTCATTATTATTATTATTATTAGTTTGAAGTCAATTAACAAAATATAAAGAAAACAAAAATATTGTTATTTAATATACAAATTTACGCAAATACTGCATTGGAGTGATTTCACTTTTTTCTAATTTCTCCAAATATTTATCAATCTTTCTATCGAAACTGATAACAGAATTCTTCTGGTTTTTTTGGCACAGTAAAACATTATTTTTCAAAATATGATCAAAAAGTTTGGATTCTTTTCGAAGATTGTCTAAAAAATATATAGAGGTGGCTTTTTAGGAATAATCGTATTAAGACGGTGCAATGCCATCTCTCCAAGGCGTTGGTCGTTCGATGTTTGGATCCTGCGCAACTTATTATGTCTGGAGCGAATTGATTGATCCACTGCTTCTGGAAATATTTTATAAAGCTTGCTGGCTCGCTGTCGGAGATCCCTTCCAATATTTGATTCCATGTACTGCGGATCAAGTGTCCAGGTAAAAGGGGTAAAGTTTAAAGTAGTTGCCATTCTTATCAAACGGCGACCACTCACTGTTTCATTCAATTTTAAATCTTTCGCGGCTTTTTGGAGGTAAAAATAGCAGCCTTGTACCTTAACGTTCGGAAACACTTCTTGGATAGCATTAATAACTGCTACTTCATCGCACCTAAAGCTACTCATATAAATATTAAATGTTCTTTTATAATTGAAAAAAACCTTTTGTATGTTACTTGGCTTTTATTGGGTAGTAAGTAACCCATAGATTACAGGAGCTATATTAATAGTAGTATAATTAGACCATAAGTCTAAATTAACTGTAGGTATAGAGCTGGTAAAAAGGAGGCGATACTGCCTTAAGATTCCGTCGCCAAAGTAGTCCCCTAAAGGATGTCGAGTACCTCTAATAATAAGTCTCGCTATTTTAGATGAAAATATTAAAATTTTTTCTTCGTCGCCGTCGTTGCACAAAATAAAGTTTTTTGAGAACGCAATAGGCACAATCACATCAGCTAAATTTCTAAATCTCAAACGATCTGTGTTTAAATATCTTTTTCGGCTCCTGTAAAGCGAATCTTGAATATTCTTCAAGGATGGGACGTTATCTATACTGTTTGGTCTGGCGTTCAATTCACAAAAAATATTTTCATAATTTTTTTTTTTTTTTTAATGTTTAAAGGAGGCAAACGAGCAGGCGGGTCACCTGATGGAAAGCAATCACCGCCGCCCATGGACACCCGCAAAACCAAAGTAATCGCGGATGCGTTGCCGACCTTGAGGAAGGAGTTGGATCTTGAGGAGGGAGTAGGAATTGGGAGGGGGGAGGTGTGAGAGATGGGCCTCATTTTTAACGCTGAAAAATCTTCACACACATCCCGCTTACACTTGTTTATAGCCACCAAAACATCATATTTATGGCTATCTATTAAACACGCATGTGCATTTTTTCTAATTACACTTTGTTTCGCAGCGTCCAAAGTAATAGATGCACAGCATAATGTCCGGCTGAGACATCGCCAATTAGTGCACCGGCTCGCATTTTCCCCATGTAAGTTATATTGATAGCCCTCGTACAATAGAATATCACTTCCTCTTCGGCTAGTTATGAATTGAAATTCTTTGTTGTTCATGATAGTTTAGGAGATCAGTCAATTTAGTATTGTAGGGTCGGGCGTGGATTCCCTAAATCGCAATTCGTCTGATTATCTAGATTACGATTATTGTAAGTATAAAGAAAATCCGGAGGTACTTATAATCTTCCTCTTAGCCCCTTCTCTCATTACGAGACCCAAAAGATACGATACTCGAGTCGAAAACTAGTTGGATACCAGTTGGTGATCCGTGTATCGCACATTACGCTACTGATAATGAACTAATTTTATCATTTATTGCCTACGCTTGTGATAAAAAGTACGTCAAAATGTCGAGTGATTCCAGTGACAAAGAAGCACTTGCAGTTTTGTTCAGTTTGTACAAAAATGATACCTAATTAGGATTGAAGTTTTACATAGGAATACCACTACCTACTAGGCCATCGTTTCGTCATCCAAGAAACATCCTTGTTAGGTCTATCCCATCACAAAAAATCATAAAATAAAATAACTTTTAACAAAAATATCCGATTTCAAAAAACGCAAACTAAATAAAGTGAAAACAGTTCTAAAAAGCAAGAAATAACATTAAAATCATATTATTAATTAACTTATTATTAACAGTTTTAAAGGTCTATTGAAGTCGGGTGGGGCTTTTACAATAAAAAAGTGGTGATAATGGAACAACTATAAAAGTTTAAATGAAACAAAATTGTCCCCCAGCCGATCACCAACCACCCGACTTAAATAGACCTTCTTTAAAACTGATATGCGTATCTAGGTAATTAATAATATGATTTCAATATTATTTGTTTTTGCTTTATTTAGTTTCCTGTTTTTTGAAGTCGGGTTCTTTTTTGTTAAAAGTTATTTTATTTTACGATTTCGTCGATACTCGAAGAAGACGCGACTCGCGGGCGACCGACATGGCGGGTATCGCGAGACTAGTCGTAGACGCGTAGGATACCGGTATCAAAGTGTGCGAGTCCCCATTCAAATGTATGTGAGATACTCCGCAGCAACTAGTCTCCGAGACTCGAGTAGGATACTGATCGCCTGTGCGTATCGTAATGAGAGAAGGGGCTCACACTCGTTTTCACAACCTTCAAATAGGAACATTACCGTCTGTCAAAATGTCATCTTTTAAAAATTACAATATTTTAAAAAGGTTCGTACCTACCACCGACATTTTTTCATTTATAAAACAAAGTGTATAAAAAACATTAAATTCTGGAAAAACTTCGATGCACGTATTAATCAAAGTTCTAGTTTAACATGTAACAGTAAAATAAGACGAAAAAAGGGTAATATTTACCTCACTTAGTCGGCTGAAAATTCATGACGAATAACGTATAAGGCGAAATACGGTTGTGACAAACCGCGTAAATGACGAGCTGCGATTGTGACCAACTGCGAATATGACCAAACGCAAATGTGGCCAACTTAGTAAATGACAAGCTGCGATTGTGACCAAATGACAAACGCGTTTTGTCACTTACGAAATAGGTCACAATACGTAGTTTGACACAAACGGTGTTTGTCACACATGCATTTCGCCACACACGCAGTTTGCCACACACGCAGATTGCCACACACGTAGTTTGCATGTCTAAATAGGCTTAGAATGATATTTATAATGTATATAATATGAACACCTAGTACCCTATTTAATGCGAATAAATTATTATGATTAAAGTTATTATTTACATGAAGATGTTATGTTCACAAACATTTGTGTGATTCGTTATTTTGAGATCGTTAATTTACAAAATAATTTAAATTCAAACCTGTTACCAAGTCATGAACATTGTGTCGTAATCATCATTTCCGAGACCAGAGGCAATTAATTTTGATCTATCTTCGGTTGATCGTCAAACTTTGACTATTAACAGTCAATTCCGAGAACTCGAGACTCCATATAATACAACCGGTGCTTAACTGGGACACTTTTCGTTTTCGATTATAAATTTATCAGTAAAGCAAATGGGAGTTCAAAAGCAATTTTAAGAGTATTTTCAATTTTAGCACTTTATTGCAGGTATTTTGGTTTTGTACGAATTGTTTATGCTTTTGTTAATGTAGGAATGCTAGAGCAGTGAGTTTGTAGGCTTAAATCTATTAAATAAATAATATATTAATATATAATATTATAAACGCGAAAGTTTGTAAGTATGGATGGATGTTTGTTACTCTTTCACGTAAAAACTACTGAATGGATTTGGACGAAATTCGGCATACAGATAGTTTATAACCGGGAATAACACATAGGATACTTTTTATTCAGATATTCCCACGGGGACGGGAACCACGCGGGTGAAACCGCGAGCGGCCGCTAGTAATATATAAAAGGTAACTTTTGTGGCTATATTTGTTTGTTTGTCGGGGCTAATGCCTGGGTCTTCCGCAATCTGGGCGGCTACGCTGCACTGACCGCTATGCTACCGGGAAGGCTGACGTAAGCGCTGAATTTTGTCACTGCTTTTTAACAGCACAGTGCACCATCTATACAATGGTCATTGCAACCGATGGCTATTCAGATTTATCTTTGCAGATGCAATACCACAAATTTGGTAACACAACGCTATAGTAAATTTTTACTTTTTATTTTTAAGTGCTAATTGCTGCACTGAAGCGCTAGGTAGGCGTTTAATTTTTTTACTGTTTTTATAAATTTTATAAATATTTAACAAACTAAAGTTAATAATCATGTGTAGTAACTCTGCAATACAAGATCTGGATCGGATGCACTGTGGATCTTTTCATTTTGACCACACCTTTCTGTTACACGTTGTATATTATAGTTTTTATTAGTTAATTGTAAAAAAAAATTATATTGTTACAATAAACAATCCACTCAAGCGTCTAGTTACTCACGTTTCCTGTCAATACGTCACGCAGCGGAAGCGGATGTGTCAGATTTCGCGCCCAAAATTAATTTTTATTTATTTAACACTTCCGATAAAAAAATTGTCAAAAAATAATTTTACGAACTTAATCAAAATTAAAAATATCACTGCGTAGCCTATTATACATACATAATATGACTATTTTAAAGTATATGAAAAACCCTGATGAAAATACTCTAAATAAATTGAGAATTTTAAAAATAGTATTTTTTTTCACCTATTTCGTCATTATTTATTTTTAACTATGCCTAAATTGATTGACCGTTCCACTATTTTCGTTTTGCACGATCAAAAAGGTTAAAATGAAAAGCTTACATAGTATAATACAGCATTGCATGTCTGCGAATCATGTATATTGTATGTGACGTGTCGAAAATTTTGCTTGTCTTTTTTATCAGCGAGCGTTCCGACGATGTATCACGTCACAAGCAATGATGATAAATTTTAATCGAGCCAGAAGGTTTTCCGTTGTTAGAACTATTTTGGCTTTGAATATTTTAACGTTACGGCATGTTTAATCAAAAAGATAATGGCTGTAAGCAAATGTGTGTTAGTTTACAGCATATTTGCATTTTTCACTTACTACAATTTTATTACTACTACTTAATTACTATTACTATTACTACTAACTAATTATCAATAATAATCACGTTTATACCTGTTCAATTAAGGGGAAAAAACGCCCTTGCCTCAGCAACGGCGTAAGCATCCCGCCCAGTGTAGTCTTACGAATCGATGGCATAGTGACATTCTTTGAGCTTCTTGTAGCATAAATTGAATTGAATTGATTGCCAACACACGAAAAAGGAAAGGAACACCTGACCTCATAAAAAATAGTAAAATTTCTATCATTTTTCATTTTTAAAACAACTGGTTGGGCACATTAAGTACCCATAGGTTATAAATATAAATAGTATATAAATTAATAATCATTAAGGCTGCTTGATCTCGATCCTTCTGCCTACGCGCGAAGAAAAGAATCGGTGATCGTGGGTAATTTGGCGCGGTCTTCTTGAATTCTTGGTGCCGGTGCTCGTTTCTCTGAATTACACGAGTTGTCCATATAACTTAATTGAGGGATGCTCTGAGTTAAATGAGTGTTCTAAAAGCCGTTTCACGTAATATTGGTGATTGTGCTGTTATCAAATTATAATCTCAGACATTGTGTCCTGGTGTTGGTTTGTGCAAGTGGTTGCTGATGCGCAGACGTGAGAACATTGGCGGAGCGCGTTCCTGAACTCTTCGAAGAAGGTCAGTGGGGTTAAAGTAGCCTTAATGTGTTCACAAAATTAATTCAGTAAATTAAATTCCAATATTCCAATTAAGATCCCGCAAGTAGGCAACTATTTACACGTTGCTACTTCATAATTTGGTCCTGACGAGCCGGATATTGTTCTAGCATATCATAATATCATTTGATTACCTACTTAATACAAGTAATAGGTACTTATCAATTTAATACTTGGATGTTCGCAGATTTACGTAATTTTTTGGTAAAACTCTCGAAGCACGCCATTAGTGTTAAATTCCGCCATTTGTAAATTCCACATAAGTTTACGTCATTTAAAATAATTTCATAGAAAATATATTGTTTCACATTTTTAACAATTCTATTGCGAATTCTTAAGTAAAATGTCTACAACTAAAGCAAATACGTCTAAAGATCAATTTGACAAGCAATTCGCTCTGTTGAATGCTAAAAAAGAACGACTTTTTTCACGTATGAATGAGTTATATAATCTTTCAACAAATATTTCCAATTTCGCATCTAGAAGTAATGAAACTTTCATGGCCAAGTCTGAACGTATAGATTTAATGCATAGTCAGTATGAAACTTTAATTGATGATATTAATGACCTCCAGTTGTCTTCTGATTCAACTTTTACGCCTGATTATAAGTCATTAGATGCGTTTGAAGATTTATATCTTATAGTAAAGCGCGTTCAAAATAAAATAATTCAGGCGTCACAGTCAGATAAATCGTCACATAATAACTCAACTAGTTCTAATGTTACATGCAACATTAAGTTGCCTCCGATCGAATTGCCTAGCTTTGACGGCAAAACGGATAATTGGCCCATGTTCTATGAGTCTTTCAAGGCCAATGTTCATAATAATAGTCAGTTGACTGACTCGCAGCGTGTGCAGTATTTAGTTGGCAAACTTACTCACAGCGCTTTAAAGGTCACCGCAGGTATTGTGCCCACTAGTGAGACTTACAACATCATCTGGAATAATTTAGTGAAGAAGTTCCAAGATAAACGTGCATTAGGCACTTATTATTTAAATAATATTCTTGATTCCAAAAGTTGTACAAATACACCAAACAGTTTAGATTCGTTTATAGAAAAATACGCGTCCTCCGTGGCTGCATTGCGGCAGTTAGATATTAAGGATTTAACAGATTTTATATTGTTTCATTGTGCGTTTAGGAAAATTGATTTCCAAACAGCCCAAACTTTCGAATTAAGTGTTCGTGACAAAGAAATACCGTCGTATAATGAGTTAGCTTCTTTCTTACAAGATCAAGTAAAAATATTACAACGGTCAAATAATAATATCTCGACGCGGGCATCGAACAGCGGCGTAAGCGTAAATAAACCTCCCGCCGCCACTCAGCCGTCCCGTCATACTTACCAGTCGTTCGTCGCTAGTAATAATAATAACAATAATGTCCCTACAGCTTCATTCGCAAAATCGTGCATCTTTTGTAAACAAACTGGTCATTCAATTATTGTTTGCACTCAATTTAAGAATTTAGATTCTCCACATGCCCGATTTGAGTTTATTAAATCTAAACATGGGTGTGTCAAT
This sequence comes from Eudonia lacustrata, assembly GCA_947562085.1. Taxonomy (NCBI): domain Eukaryota; kingdom Metazoa; phylum Arthropoda; class Insecta; order Lepidoptera; family Crambidae; genus Eudonia; species Eudonia lacustrata. Next base: position 7,492,329 of record OX387321.1, on the reverse strand, counting down.
TGTCTAAGTAGTTTGCATACACTTACGTCTTGCAAGTCTACACATGTTTGTAATGTGTGTAAGAAAAGACATCACACTTTGTTACATTTTAATGATAAAGAAGTTAGTTCGAATAATTACGTACAAGTGTCGCAAATGTCTAACGGTGATGGGTCGTCGACCTCTGTTGTTCCTTCGCCTCCGCTTCATTCTTTTCCTTGCCAACCCGGCTTAAATATGAACTCGCTTGTCGCAAACACGAAGCAATTGGTTCAGACCAACATGGCGCCTAGTGGACCTGCACCTGTTACTTTTAAAGCGTGCACTGATGCGTCTTACGATAATAATAATATATCGCACCACAATCCATCGGTGTCATTTGGTGCTGAAGTGCGACCAACTTCTACTATTTTGTTGTCAACCGCTCAAATTTATGCTAAGACTCAGGATGGTACTAAGAAATTAATTCGATGCCTTATTGATAATGGTTCTCAAAATAATTTAGTTACGGTCGATTGTTGTAAGACGCTTAATTTAGTTGTAACTCCTTTGAGTAATTCTTTTGTTAAAGGGATTGGTTCCGCTTCGCGACCAATTTTAGGATACGTGAATTTAGATATTGAATCCCGCGTATACCCTAATAACAAATACAGTATACATGCGCTCGTCGTTGACTGTATTACAGATCAGTTGCCTACACATTATATAACCAAGGGTGATGTGGGCTACTTAGAGGGACTGCCCTTCGCTGATTTGACATGGAATATTCCCGGGAACGTGGATCTAGTGATAGGTGCTCAATTATTTCCATATATTTATTTAGGTAACAAAGTCTTATCAGGCACTAATGCACCTCCCGCTATATTAACCGCGTTTGGTTACGTATTTATGGGTGATTACGCTAATAATGACAAAAATATTTTTTGTAACAAATCTTATACCTCTATTTCCGCACTTGCACTTAATGACTTAGTGCAAAAGTTTTGGCTTTTAGAAGAAATACCTAATCTGCAATATTTAAGCCCAGAGGAGACGGAATGTGAAAACTTGTTTGCATCATCTGTCACTCGCGTTGAAGATGGGAGGTATTCTGTCGCCTTGCCTTTCTCTAAAAATCCTAATGATTTAGGAAACTCTCGTGCTGTGGCCCAACGACGTTTTATGGCTTTGGAGCGTAAATTTAACCAGGCACCTGAGTTACACGAAAATTATAATAAGGTGATTACTGAGTATATTAGTAAGGGCTACCTGTCAGAAGTCTCAGAGTCTGATATTACAGATGATGGTTATTATATCCCGCATCACGCCGTCACTCGCCCGGATAAGTCTATGCCTCGGATCGTGCTCGATGCTAGTGCTTCAACTCATACGGGCTTGTCATTAAATGACGTTTTGCATGCTGGGCCTAATTTGCAAGCAAATTTATTTTTACTGTTACTTAACTTTCGTCTTTTTCCAGTCGCTATGACTGCAGATCTTAGACAAATGTATTTACAGATTGAAGTTCCTAGTATGCACCGTAAATATTTGAAAATCTTGTATCGGTTTAAAAAAAACGATTTTATACGAACTTTTCAGTTCAATCGAGTTCCTTTTGGACTTAAGTCGAGTCCATTCGTGGCAATGCGGACCGTGCGCCAATTAGCCAATGATATGAGACCACATTTTCCGGACGCTGCCACTGTGGCAGAGTCTAAATTATATACAGACGATTTGGTCCATTCTATTGAAGATGAGACCTGCGCTATTCGTCTCTCACGAGAACTGATCTCTTTGTTTAAGTCCGGTGCTTTTGAATTGGTAAAGTGGACAAGTAATTCGCAAGTTTTACTTGACAACCTTCCGGCCTCTCATCGCAGCGCTGTAGACTTCTGTGTCGGATCTGACAATGCCTCCAAGGTATTAGGTCTTTCATGGGCACCTGCTGAAGACAGCTTTTTCTTCACGACTCATACTGTGGAGGAAAAGTGTACTAAGCGGAGCATACTGTCAGTGGTCGCTCGCTTATTTGATGTCCTCGGTTTGGTAGCGCCTGTTATTTTATACGCTAAACTGCTTATTAAAGAGCTGTGGCTGTGCAATATAGGGTGGGATGATACGCCTCCTGAAAGTATTATTCAACGGTTTTTGGCGTTAACACAAGAATTCCCTTTATTATCATCTTTGAAAATTCCTCGTCATGTGGGTGTTTTCCATGGCTGCACTGTGTTGATAGTAGCCTTTTGTGATGCTAGTATGAATGGCTATGGTAGTGTTATATATTTACACACTACTGACGCTGTTGGCAACATCAAAGTAAGGTTCTTGTGTGCGAAATCGAAGGTTTCTCCTACCAAAGTGACCACACTCGCTCGTTTAGAACTCTGTGCCACAGTGTTGATGTCCAAACTTATACGTACTGTTCAAGAGACTTACCGGGAGCGTCTCCCTATTGCAAGGACGTACGCCTTCTCAGACTCAACTATTGCTCTGTCGTGGATTCATTCATCACCGCATCGTTGGTCTGTATTTGTAAGTAATCGCGTTGCTCAGTGTCAGGAAAACTTAACTTCTGAAAATTTTTATCACGTCGCCGGAAGTGAAAATCCGAGTGACTGCCTTTCACGTGGATTGTTGCCTTCGCAGCTCGTTTCACATAAGCTATGGTGGAATGGTCCATCATGGATTTGCAACCCACCTTCGGAATGGCCGATAAAACCTTTTTCCCCATCTAATGCAAGTCAACTGCCTGAGCACAAGGCTAATGTGTTCACTGCTAGGGTTCAATGTAAACCTTCAGTCTTAAATGAATTAGCTCAGCGTATATCCTCATGGGATAAACTTCTGAGGACTGTTGTAATTATTTTTCGTTTTATAAAAAAAATGTCCTTTTCCTCTGGCGTGGTCAATAATCTTATGATTGCAGAGACAGTTGTTGTTAAGTCTGTCCAAAGAGTTCACTTCGCAGATGATATTACGGCTCTTAATACGTCTAGATTACCCTCAAAAAGGCTTCAACGTTTATCTGTCTTTCTTGACGAAGACGGGTTGTTACGTATTGGAGGTCGACTTTACCATTCGGACTTGCCGTTTGAGGCCAAACATCCAGTTTTACTTCCTAAACACGATCCTGTGGTGGATCTCATTATTGATCATTTCCATGTTAGGAACTGTCATACAGGCGCAGGACTCCTTATGTCCATATTGCGTCAGCGTTACTGGATATTAGATGCCAGGACAGTTATTAGGGCTAAAGTGCGGAAATGCAATTACTGCTTTCGCGTTAAGCCATCACATCCTACTCCAAGAATGGCAGATTTGCCATCGTATCGTGTGGTAGAAGCTAAGGCTTTTGTTCATACTGGAGTAGACTACGCAGGCCCCCTTCGCATTACACTTACTCGTAGAAGAGGGCAACATTCGCAAAAGGCTTATATATGCCTATTTATTTGCCTCGTCACGAAGGCCGTTCATATAGAGTTGGTTTCAGAGCTGACTTCAAATGCCTTTTTATCTGCATTTAAGCGCTTCATTTCTCGGCGTGGCCCTGTGTCATGCTTATATTCTGACAATGGCACCAATTTTGTTGGTGCCAAGGCTCAATTAGATGACATTTTTAAGTTTCTCATCGATTCCGAATTCGAACCGGTTTTAAGGCGGGAACTTAGTGCTAGGCGTATTGAGTGGAAAATGATTCCTCCACGTACTCCACATTTCGGAGGTATCTGGGAGTCAAATATAAAAAGTTTAAAGACTCACCTCTACCGCGTAATAGGGACTCAGCTTCTCACTTATGAGGAATTACAGACAGTGTTGGTACAAATAGAGTGCATTATGAACTCTCGCCCACTCACAGTATTATCTTCTGATCCGTCTCCGGAAGTAATTACTCCTGCTCATTTTTTGATGTCTACTCCATTGCAGTACTTACCTGCTGTGAATTTGACCGACGCGCGTATTAGTCTTGTCCAACGCAAACAATTACTGGACAATATGGTTCAGTCTTTCTGGAGAAAGTGGCGTCTGGAATATCTGCACACGTTGCAAGTCAGACAAAAGTGGACTGCCACGGACCGTCCTATTGAAATTGGAACTGTTGTACTTGTGGGACAAGATGATTGTCCTCCGTTAAGTTGGCCTTTAGGTGTAATTACGGAAATTCATCCAGGTCCTGATAAGGTAGTTCGCGTTGCAACTGTAAAAACTAAGTGTGGAATTTACAAACGTCCTGTAGTAAAGTTGTATCCTATTCCAACGCAATAAGTTAATAAATAAAGATATTTATCAAAGTTTTCATAATTAAACCTATAAATTAGCTTTAGATTCGTAAAAAAAATACATACAACTATGTTAACCTGCTAACGTAAACTTTATTTATTTTATTTCTTTTTGAAAGTTCTGCGAACTTCCAAGGCGGGGAGCATGGTTGGGCACATTAAGTACCCATAGGATATAAATATAAATAGTATATAAATTAATAATCATTAAGGCTGCTTGATCTCGATCCTTCTGCCTACGCGCGAAGAAAAGAATCGGTGATCGTGGGTAATTTGGCGCGGTCTTCTTGAATTCTTGGTGCCGGTGCTCGTTTCTCTGAATTACACGAGTTGTCCATATAACTTAATTGAGGGATGCTCTGAGTTAAATGAGTGTTCTAAAAGCCGTTTCACGTAATATTGGTGATTGTGCTGTTATCAAATTATAATCTCAGACATTGTGTCCTGGTGTTGGTTTGTGCAAGTGGTTGCTGATGCGCAGACGTGAGAACATTGGCGGAGCGCGTTCCTGAACTCTTCGAAGAAGGTCAGTGGGGTTAAAGTAGCCTTAATGTGTTCACAAAATTAATTCAGTAAATTAAATTCCAATATTCCAATTAAGATCCCGCAAGTAGGCAACTATTTACACGTTGCTACTTCAACAACCAACATGAGAATTTAAAATGTCGTCGAAACGAAATAAAAAAATGATTAATGTCTTGGAACCGTTAAATGGGGAAATGTTGTTAATTTGTCTATATTGATTGTTTGTTTGTGGAGATTCTATTCTCGTACAGTTCGCCACTACAAAACTATTGTCATCAATGTAGTTTCATAAGCTGTCTAGAGATGGCGCTACTTGTCTCCTACTTCGCGCTACCGTTCTTCTTTTACCTAATTTTTAACTAGTGGGTCGTCCGCAAAACTTCGCGTTTATTTACCAGAATTTTTAGGAACTTCGAAACCTATGGCAGGTTTCTTTATTTCTGCACATCTACGGCTGGAGCTTTTCAAAATGAGACCATAACCGATTATTTATGTGCAGCTATCGTCCCATAATCACTGTGACAAAAATCGGCTTACGCTATTAATATATGTATGTATATGGATTTGACAAAAAATCTTAGCTTTCCTGATATAATAGTTCTGGGATTTTATAATAGTACAATCGCTACCTATGGTAGTTTAAATAGTATGTATGATGGTAACTTAAGTATTAAGAAAATCAAAATTTTAATGAACATCTGTCTAATGAGATTATCTACTGTCGTTGACAACCCACATCGCATTTCCCTGACATTTGACATAGATTATAATAACATTGAAAAGACCACCAGCAGAGCTCATTTTATATCTCCACTGCTGGGACACGAGACATCCCTATGGATGGATAGGGAGAACGGACTATAAACCACTACGCGGGCTCAGTGCGGATTGGTGATTGTTAACGACTCCAAATGCAGCCAGGACCAACGGCTTAACGTGCTTGTCGAAGCATGAAGGAGCTCGAGATGATTATTTTTAGTCATTCATCCGATGACCGGCCTTTGCGGAAATTGCCTGACCTTAGCAATCGCACTCCGGGCGCGTTAAGCACTGCGTCATCGACCTCCTCGAAATATGGTTATTTTATACAAATACTAAAACACTACACATCATAAATCTTACCTTAAAACAATCATCATCATCAAAAAGATCTCTTTTCTTAGCATTAAGCCGTGACACGAAGTGCCACGTAGTATTCTGCGGTATCCTAGATTTAACGTCAGGATAAACATTAATTAAAAGTAATGTTTAAAATAAACGCGAATAGATCGATCGCGATTATGTAGGTACCTAATAAGAATATTTAAGAAACACTGGTAAAGAAGACAGGAAGAGGTCAATGACCGCCTTTAGAAAACGAATAAAGTAGTACTTACTTACAACATTACGCTTTGTTACGCACAAACATCATTAGAGCATTGTTATATCTGGAAACAACTTAACAATAAGTAAAACATTTTGACTTTTCCTAAATCGTGATTACCTTACTTCAAACTGTTTTGAAATGAATACAATTTCTCAGAATTCAAAGATACATATTATATAAATAGCACCAAGTGAAACCTTATTTCTATATTTTCCTTCGCAGAAGATTAGTTTTAAATATTTTATACTATACCTATACCTTTAGACGTGAAAATTCAGTATTGTATCAGAGACACTTGGGGCTACATCGCCAGGATCGTAAGTAAGTAAGTAGGTATACACCTATTATCTTGATTATTTAAAGTAAAGCTTTTCATTATACAATACAATATTGATCACATTTCGTTACTTTAAAAACTACCAATTACTTAAGTGTGGAAACGATTCTAAGTTGGTATATTATGAACTATTCGCTGGTACCTATATTATGTAACTCTGTAACTCGTATATTATGTACTATGTAGCTAGTGTATTATATACTCTATAGCTAGTATATTATGAACCCTATAGCTGTTATATTATGTACTGTCATTGGTATAGTCTGTACTATGTCTTTGGTATATTATGTACTATATAGCTGATATTTTATGTACTCTGTAACTCGTATATTATGTACTATGTAGCTAGTATTTATGTACAACGTAGCTGGTATATTATGTGCCCGTCAGCTGGTATATTATGAACCCTATAGCTGTTATATTAGGTACTGTCATTGGTATTTTATGTACTATGTCGCTGGTAAATAATAAAATATAATATATGATGTACATTATTTACCCTACAGCTGGTATAATATGTACCCTATAACTGGTATATTGTGTACTATGTAGCTGATATTTTATGTACCTTATAGCTGTTACATGTTGTACTATGCCACTGGTATACTATTATGAAGATACCTAATAGCTGGTATATGATGTACTATGTCGCTGGTATATTATGTACCTAATAGCTGGTATATTATAAACCCTACAGCTGATATATTAATGTACTAGCTGTGCTCGCGACTTCGTCCGCGTGGAATATTGACTTTCGGCAGCATTTTTAATTTTTTAGGCTCTTGTTCCCGTTTTTGCAACATTTTTCACTGATGCTTCGTCCCAATTGGTCGCAGCGTGATGTTATATAGCCTATAGCCTTCCTCGATAAATGGACTATCCAACACAAAAAGAATTTTACAATTCGAACCAGTAGTTCCTGAGATTAGCGTGTTCAAACAAACAAACTCTTCAGCTTTAAAAAATTAATAATAGATGATAATAAACCGGAGAACGAACAAACAAAAAAAGACAGAATGTGAAAACACCTCGGTGGCCGAGCAGTTAACCATTCGATAACCGGGGATACAGGGTTCAATTCTTAGGTCGGGAAAAAGCGTATTTCAGATTATCCGATGCATAGCGAGTTTGTGATCACCAGCCCGCATTCGGCAACCCATCAATTGTCGCGACGACTTATTTTCAATGATCTTTACTCAGCAGTGGGACAAAAGACAACAAATAAAAAACAAAATTCATTTCACAAATCGTGAGACATCGAACTACAAATAAAACCCTTAATGACTACCGCCAAGGTCGAACAAAAATGAAACGGCACAAATGAAGAAATTAATATCCCTATTCCGTTTTCCGTGTTTTTTTTCTGTTTCCACCGCGCCGCTGACACGTTTTACGGTATGTCACGACATTATAAACGATTCCTATCCTGACTCCATAGCGAAGTAAGTGAAAAATACGCACCAAGCACCCATCCATGTGTCGCGTTCACGCGCCCTCATTCGAAACGTGACATAATAGACATTTTCTTCTATCAAAAACACGGTGGCAAATCGGGAAAACATATCGTCGAAGGATCAAAGCTAACTTTATTGCAGAAGTGGTTTCGTTTCTCTTCACTTTTGTAGTACAGCAAACGGTGGCGCGATATATATTTTTTATTTTGTTATTTTAACTCTTGGTGGCGGAAAGAAGGATCTGGAGGAAGATTCTGGGGCCAGTACGCACACAGGACAGAGTATGGAGGAGGAGGAGGAAAAATGTAGAGCTGGAAGATCAGGTGGACGAGCTGAATATCATCATGGAGATAGAGGCCCACAGACTTCGCTGGCTCGGCTACCTCGAGAGGATGGGAGAGGATCGTGCGGTAAAACGAGCATACATGAGACGTTCTATTAACCGACGACCGATTGGACGACCCAGGTACCGCTGGGAGGACGAGGTCTGTAAGGACTTGCGCGAGCTCAACGCGGATGACTGGCACCAGGTGGCGCAGGACAGACCCAGATGGCGACTCTTATTATCGGAGGCCAAGATTCACTTTGGGTTGTTGCGCCATTCTAGTTAGTTAGTTAATTATTTTAAATCATCATCATCATCAGCTCATTTTTATATCCCAACTGCTGGGGCACGAGCCTTCCCTATGGATGAATAGGGAGAACGGGCCATAAACCACCACGCGGGCCCAGTGCGGATTGGTGGTTGTTAACGACTGCTAATGCAGCCGGGACCAACGGCTTTACGTGCCTTCCGAAGCACGGAGGAGCTCGAGATGATAAAGTTTTGGTCACCCATCCGATGACCGGCCTTTGCGAAAGTTGCTTAACCTCAGCACTCGCAGACCGGGCGCGTTAACCACTGCGCCATCGAGCTCCTCATAAATTATTTTAAATGTATAAAGTAAAAGTAAATAGCCTAGATAATAGAATATACTGTCCCACTGCTGGGCAAAGCCCTTTAACATAGAAATCAAGTCATCGCTACAATTGATGGGTATTGGCTTAATCACCACGCTTGTCAAAGGGGGTTGGTGATCACAAACCCGGGCTCGTACAATCCGAAACACACTTTGCCCGACCTGGGAATCAAACCCAGGACCTACAGGTATCAGACCGAGCGCTTTGCCTCTCGACCACCGAGGCGTTTTAAATGCATATTATATTTTTTTTTTTTTTTTTTTTTTACAGCACGTCAAATATTAGGTCCTTACCTATGAAATTGACGTTTTTTTCTCACTTATTAAAAGCTCTAAAAGTTCTGAAAGTCAATACCGGTAGTTAATATTATTATACACCTTTAAATAGGACTATGTTACTGAGGCTTCAGTAATAACAATAATTATTAATTTTGTGTCTTTATCGCCTAATTTTTTTTTTTAAATTGACTACTTTTTATGTTCGCGGAATTGTCTTTTTGTTTTATTGTAGCTTTGAAGGGTATTGATTTTTTTACTTTTTAATGTCTGCTATATTTAGCTAGTGAAAGAAATACACTACTCTGCAATTTTTATAGTGTTAACATAAATAGATTCTAAGAAAACTAAAAAAAAAGGTTAGTATGTAAAATAAAATTTTATAAAAAATCTTCATACAAAACGTCAATATGAAGTTCAACTAAGAACTTTGAAATGAAACAACTTTTACGGATCTACTCGCGTTTATTTTTATTAAATAAGTAATGTGTAAAATAAACGCGAGTAGATCCGTAAAAGTTGTTTCATTTCAATGTGTAGTATTCGCGTAAACTTTAGAAAACAATATAGGTACTAAGAACTTTGCTAAATTTTGTGTAAGTAATTTTAAAATTTAAACCAATTTTCTTTTTAAGGTTACAATTGTTTATGGTTTTTTTTTGTAATATTCATATTGAAGACACTACATCATAGATACGTCATAGATAGTTTTAATTATCTACAAGTTTGAATTTTAATGCATAATAGATTTTCTATATTTTGTCATTTTTGAAATTAAGTGACTGCCATGCGCTTGTTCTAGAACTAATCAGAAGCTATCATCGTCACTTCATCACGGTGTTTCAAACAGGTTCCAAAGTCGATCATTATGCCCGTAACGCCGCAACGCCTTTTTATGGCCCATAAAGAGCATGTTAATATTCAATACGAAGATTTTATAAGGAAAGTTTTCTCGTTAGTTCAGAAAACTTGGAACGGTCGCCGTCAGAATTTGCCAGGAACATCCTATCGCAACACATGTTACTGTATCTTGTATTAGCAACGAACTTTATGTAGTTTGTTTTTGAAAAGTTATCGTGTTATACGGCGGGGGGGCGTGTGTACAGAAGAACAGTTTTTCAAACTGTTTGATTATGGAATTTCCGAGACAGTGTTTTGTTTGGGTTACGATAAAAAAGTTTCGATTCAAATACACTTTTTTACTCGTATATGGAATTTCCACAACAGTGTTTTGTTTTCACTTACGATAAAAAGTTTCTATATTCAAAAACTAACTTGAGGTGAACCTCTTTTTAGAGTTTCGTTGTTCTAATTTGAAACTTCGGTTCAGACCAGCAGATAAATAATGAACTTGTATTTTACCTGTGCATTAACATGGTAACTTAAATGTAGCATCGAAAATAGGGTAACTTTCGCGGTTAATATAAAAATCAGTTATTTTCAAAACAGTTCGAAATTATTTAATCGAGAGAGCGCCATCCTAATTTGTATGGTACTCATTAGTGTATTTGCCAAAAGCGTTTCCTGCTGAAACAGCACGACCCGGAGCCAAATGTCGATCGTAAACAATACCTAATTATTATAATTAAGTATGATGTATGACGTTGGGTGTGACGGTAAAATGTTACGCTGCTTATTTTGAATGAAGCATGTTTTCCGTTTGGAGCTTAATTAAATTATCATGGCTATTTGTCACTTATCGCATTGCATACATGTAATGTATTTGACAACAATATTAATTACATGACTGTGGTACGTTTAACAAATACTAGATGTCAGATGAGAGACCGAATGAGAGTGATTTTACTGGTGAAAAGATTCCATCTTGCGACTTCCTACCTATTTATTCCGCCAAGCAGCTTTTTTTTAAAATTGCTTTTTTACTTTTGAATGATACTTTGTTCTTTTTATTATTTTTTACGTGAAAGTTTAAATGATAACGCCGAAGGTGAAAGCGCAATTCACTCGGAATCCTAAAATACTAATCATCATCATGATCATCATCATCAGCTCATTTTTATGTCCCAACTGCTGGGGCACGAGCCTTCCCTATGGATGGATAGGGAGAACGAGCCATAAACCACCACGCGGGCCCAGTGTGGATTGGTGGTTGTTAATGACTGTTAATGCAGTCGGGACCAACGGCTTTACGTGCCTTCCGAAGCACGGAGGAGCTCGAGGTAATACATTTTTGGTTACCCATCCGATGACCAGCCTTTTCGAAATACTATATTATATCCTCATCTAACTTAATGATAATCCTAAACATAATACACTTACCTACAGTTTTGATATTTTTTTATTTATTATTATTTCTTCAATCACATGGATAAGGCTACGCACATGGGCACATTATTGATAATTGTTTTGGGCACCGTCCTCGTGGGCACTCCTGGTTGTTGCTGAAAATCAGCGATTCACTGGCTATGCGGGTGAATACCACGCTGAGCTACGGACCTTTTGAGATGCTGCTGATTTAGTTAAAAACGTGTGCCAAACGTTTGTAACTAAATAAATGCAATAATTTTTTTTTCCTTTAGTTTATGGCTTCGTCCAATTAGCATATTAAGCCAGTGTCAAAGTATTTTTTTTACAAATAATACATAAATTAACTACATGTCCTTTCTGTATGATGATGATGAATGATTACAGAAATGAGAAGTGAGAAATGATATACCCCAGACCCCTTGAGTATCTCACTAAAGACGTGGGGCTTTACTAAGACTTCACAAGGACTTCTTGAGAGCTCTTGAAAAGTGACGTTGCACTGTTTTGTTCATTTGCCAATACTCATGCACATTTATAATCCACCATTATTTCAAATTAACATTCGACATAACACAAATTTTAGAAAATAATACAAATCGCAGACATGACTCTTCACTTTCCCGCCAAGAAGTCCCAATCAATATTTACTAAAAACTTGTTTTTTTTTTGTTTTTTATGATACTCAGCAGTGTGTATTTCCGGTCTAAAATGATGAAAGATATTTGTAAGGTATAAGAATTTGAGCAAAGCATTCAGTGCGTGATTCTCAGGCGTGTGGTTGATAATTGAAAGGTGTAATAAAAAGGGTGTAACGAAGTGAACTGTGCCAATTAGATGGTTGTGTTTTGCACATAAAAATGTAGTTCATGTGTGGTAGGTGCTGCAACAATGTTGTAATAGTGTTGTACATGGTGTTGCAATTAATTCTTTTCAACGGAACTATTCAACTAAGATACACATTTTACTTTTTTATTTTAAGTGCTAATTGCTGCACTGAAGCTGAATTAAATACTTATAAAATACAGTGAAGAAAATAAACGCCTATCCGACCTAGCCAGTAATCGAACCTGGATCTTCCGCAATCCGGGCGGCTGCACTGACCCCTACTACTGGAAAGGCTGACGTAAGCGCTGAATTTTGTCAACTGCTTTTTAATTTTTTGAATGCTTTTTTTTAGCAGCAGAGTGCCATCTATCTAACGGTCATTGCAACCGATGGCTATGTAGATTAATCTTTCCAGATGAAATACCACAAATTTGATAACACAACGCTTTAGTAAATTTTACTAAAATTAAATTATTTAAATGTTATATGTTATACTGCAGCATTACCAATTTTCACATTTTTTTTAGATTTGACGACCTCCTTGGTCAAGTGGCTTGCACACCGGTTTTCATGGTCTCTGAGGTCTCGGGTTCGATCCCCGATGCGATCAATGTAGAAATACCTGTTTTTCTAAATTGTTTGGGGTCTGGGTGTTTCCTATTTAGAATAAGTATGTTTTAAGTATATTAAGTATGTTTATCCGTTGTCTAGTTAACCATTTATAGAGTTTCTTAAGGAAGCTTTTCTTAGGGCTAGATAATTGGTGTGACTGTGGGAAACATTTATTTATTTTTACATAATAGTATCTGAATTCTTCCCAGCTTTCCATGACAATCATGATCTTCTATCATTTTACGAATATTGCGGATCATGACATGTGTCATTGAAAAAGTAACATAATTGCATGAAATAGGTGATCACCGTTACCAATAACTGGGAAAGCAGTGTGCAGTGTGGAAAAATTTTTTTTTCCTTTTTGACTCATTTAAAGGAAAATTAACAAAATTCCCGAGACAAGTAATTCTTTATTTCTTTTCAAAAAGTCAACTACCAATTTTCATGTATTTTACTTCAAAGCTTTCACCCCCTATTAGACCACCTTAGGGTATGATTTCCGTAAAATTTTGTCTTAGTGGCTGGTTACGTCAATCAATAAACCTACAGTCCAAATTTCATCTAAGTTTTTTTTTTTATTTATTTATTATATAACAAGAATTTATTGTATTACATGTGGAAAGTAAGTTTTAAGTTTTCATCTAAGTAGCTACAGTGGTTTTGGCTCGGCGATGATGAATCAGTTAGTCAGAACAAGTCATTAAATGTATATAGCTTTATGAAAATAACAGGAGCAGCCAATCATCCGCGAACTATCTTGTCCCATCTATATCCAATCGTGTTTTTGAAAATAAATAAAACATACGCCAATTTAAGTGTTTTTTACTTCTGAATATAAAATGGATATCGTACTCAAAGACATCAATAGTATTGTTTAAAAAAATGTGATTTATCACATAATAACACAGTAAAAGCCTTTCTTTAATTTGTAATGAAAAAAGTAATTAAATCGGTCCAGTTTTTGAGCAGGAATCAGGGCACTACGTAACATTGATTTGTCTACTATTCATACATATTTTTCAATTCAGTCGACCTTAGTATTTCCTCTTAAGGGTCCGGTAGGCTTAGCCAAAGTAACATTAAGAAAATGATAGCGAAGTTCGAAAAGAATAAAATGTATGGGATTGACATAAGCCGCGCTAAATCACGTGGTCAATCTTGTGTCAATCCCATACATTTTATTCTTTTCGAACTTCGCTATCGTTTTCTTAATGTTACTTTGGCTACCGCCACTGGTCTAATTCTGGTCAGTCAAACTTTTTAAGCGCTATACGAACAATTAAAAAAAAAGACACGCATATAATTTACATAGCAATGTTACCCCAGAAGATTTATGCACCGACTAGGTGTCTCCAGAATCGTTGCGCACTGCAGCCGGTGTGAACTTCTATATAAATTATTACCGCTCCCGCGACTAACTTTTGCGAGCATGACTCAAGCGACAAGTGGCGCCATCTGTTGCATCTGCATTCTGAAACTTTACTGTGGTGTTGCGTTGGTCTCACCGTTAGATGAAATTATTTCTTATACGGTAGGACTTCTTATCCTAGCAAAAAGTCATCATTACCGGCTCATTTCATATTCCCACAGCTGAGGCATGAGCCTTACCTATGGTGGCAGAATAGACCATCTTATCTTATCTTATCTTAGTGGGGCCTGCTGAGGATTCCCTCTGTCAGTAACACTTCGACCCATCGGGATCTTTTGTGCAACCCCATTCTTTCAGTCTTTCTCCTCTGCAAAGATAGATGCCTTAAGTTTGGCAACGCCCTTAAGAGCAAAGAGCCTAACGTCCTCCGGTTTCGGATAGGCTGACCCCAGGAGTCCCATTATTTTCCTAGCCAGCCGCAGTCACACAGTAGGTGCTGCATTGACTCCGTTTCCTCTCCACATGCCCTACATAAGCTATTTGTTGAGATGTGCATTCTCTGAAGCATTTGCTTTGTGGCATAGTGCCCTGTCAAGGCACCGATGGTTAATCGGGCCTGCCTTCTGCTGCCTCCGCATATGAACTTACTCCGTCCTAAGGCGTTTTCGCCTAGGAACGATTTGAAGTGTTTCATACCCGGCTGCTCTTTCCATTCGATGCTGTGCCTGTTTTTGATGTAGTCTTAAGGCCTTGTTGATGGTACTTTGTGCAAGTGCTACGAACGGCTCAGGACCAATAAGCTGGGTCTCTGAGCCCTCCCTGGCAAGTGCATCCGCCATCTCGTTGCCGTGGATTCCCATATGACCTGGGACCCAGATCAATCGCACCTTGTTATGTCCACCTAGCTTGTTTAGAGCTTTTGTGGTTTCCAGAACAAGGCCAGAGTCGATTCGGGGCGACATGAGTGACTTGAGTGCGGCTTGGCTGTCATTTAGGATGAATATATTGCGCTTTTTCATAGCCAACTCTATATTCTAAGAATAGGCCATAAACTACTACCGGGCTCAGAGCGGATTAGTGGTTGTTAACGACTGCTAAAGCGCAGCAGGGAAACAACTTTACATTCTTTCTAAAGAACAGAAGAGCTTGAGGTGATATATTTGGGTCACCCCTCCAATGACCGGCCTTTGCGAAAGTTGCATAATTTAAATTTCAGCTTTCAGCATTAGCAAATCGAGTGCGTTTACCACTACGCCATCAAGTTTCTTGCGTTATCTAGCTATACACTATACAACGTATAACCGAAAGGTGTGATCAAAATGAAAATGTCCAAAGTGTATATGATCTAGATCTTGTATGTAGAGTTATTTAGACATAGTTATTAACTTTAATTTGCTATGCAATTTTTAATTAAATATTTGAATAGTAACGGCACAATCAACATAAACAAGCTACAGCTAGCTAGTTTAGTAACCTGTGTGTACTTACATTTATGATCACTGCTGCTTGCTTGTGCGAGCCTGACGCGCATGACTTCACTAATATAAGTATTTTTTTTACAATTACATGACAAACTAAAGTTAATAATTATGTCTCAGTAATAACACGTACAAGATCTAGTTCGGATACACTTCGGATCTTTTCATTTTGACCACAACGTTCTGTTACACGTTGTAGTGCTGGGATAGTACTGTGCAGGGATGGTATGCGTACCATAATTCAGGCCTTCGTACCATGTACCATGGTACTTCCATTATGGTACGCAAAAGTACCATAATTTTGACATCTAACATTAAAACCTCAGATTAAAACATAATTCCCCGTTATAGATGTAACACACCTACATTCTAAAAACTTTAATAGCATTCAAGAATTGGCAGTATGGCTTAATGTCTTCGCCTGTAATACAAAAGGACGAATTTTTTTACTTACTTACTAGCACAGTATTAATACTAGGTACAGTCGGCGGCAGATTAACCTACCCAAATCTGTCAAATTTCTCCAATGAATATTGATCCTTATAACCAAATCTTAAAGTTCAAAATTGATTGTAGAAATTTTACAGTTTTGGGTATGTTATGTATGTATTACTTGTAAGAAAAATTACTTTGACACTGGCTAAATATGCTAATTGCACGAATCCATCAACTAAAAAAAAACAAAAAAAACAAAGCGTACCATGGTTTTTTCTAAAGTACCATAATTTTAAAAGGCCGGTGTCATAGTTTATGAGTTGGCTCATAACATCTCTGGTACTGTGGTTTTAATGGTAAATCCTTCTGTCATACTCTTCGGAGTTTGGCGGGGTGCAAAGGACTTACATAACTTGCGGGCATCCCGCAGGCATGCAGTAAAAAATATGAATGCTGCAAGTAAAAAAGGTCTTTCTTTATTCGTAAGAACTTTATAGTAAGTAGGTAGGTATTAAAGAAAGATTGAGGATGATAAGGTTAAAGATGAAAGCGCATTTTATACGGAATCCTCAGCATTTGGAATAGACCAATTAGCCAAATGACAATTAGGTAATGTTGTAGATAAGATTGGAGAAGCTACAACTATTGCATATCAATAATTTTGTTATACAGAGCGCATATTATAAAGGTAAGTATTTATCTTATCTTAGTGACGCTTTAGGATCTTTCGTACACCATCCTTTAACTTCATCCTCTGTAATGATAACTGCCATAAGTTTGGCAACGTCACATATATTTTTTTCTAAAGTATACGCGAACACTACACATTGAAATGAAACAACTTTTACGGATCACAAAAAAAAAGACAAAGTGTTGAAAAAATTCCACAAGCGGGATTAGAACCCGCACCCCATGGCATGCCGGGTCAGGTACACTACCAACTATGCTATCGTAGCTCAATCCAACTCGAAATTAATCAACACTATCTTCTCTTACTCTGTAAAAACATCCTAATTTCAATAGAGAAGATGGTTGGAATCTACCACCAGCCTGGGATCCCATTATACAAAATATTAAATAAATCCCAGCCCCAACACCATACTGCCAGGCCAAAAGATACTGTAAGCTCTTTCTGCGTAAAACGGGAAGCAACTGATTAAATTTGTTATTTCTGCACCACCCTATGGTTGACTGGTAGAGAATGCCTCAGGCATTAAGTCCGCCATGTAATATATGTTGCAAAAGTTTTAATTACATAAATAAATTTAAATGAGGGTATACAAGCTACTAACTAATTATGAGACGACCAACACCTGTGATCACGGACTCTGTAAACGGTTCGAAACGTTAGGATAAACATTAATTCTCTCCTCTCCTCTCTTGCCAGTTTCACCGGTATGCTGACGACCTGCAGATCTATGCTCGTGCTCCCGTTGAGGAAGTAGACAACATGATTGCAGGCCTTAATGTAGACCTTGCGACTATACACGAATGGAGTCGAACCCATGGCCTTATGGTCAATCCACACAAGTCGCAGGCGATCATTATTGGCGGGTCGAAGCAAATTGCCAGACTAAAGCACGTCCGTGTTCCATCACTTCTTCTTGATTCTGTTCCTCTTCCTTACAGTAGTGTTGTTAAAAACCTCGGTGTCCTTTTCGACTGTTCTCTTTCTTGGTCTCCTCATATCGCGGAGGTCAGTAGGCGTGTGTTTGCTGCCGCCGGTTCATTGCGGAGGTGGAGGAATCTGCTTCCTGTGAAGACTAAGATCGAGCTTGCGCAGTCGCTTCTCTTGCCTATTCTTGATTATGCTGACGTTTCTGCCATTGACCTCAATGAGGATCTTCTGGACAAACTGCAGCGCCTGCAGAATCTTTGCATAAGGTTCATATATGGCCTGCGCAAGTTCGATCATGTGTCTGTTTTCAGGACCAAACTTGGTTGGCTTCCTATCAGATTACGTCGTGAGGAGCATGTTCTCACGCACTTATTTAACGTGCTGTATGACCCTCGCACCCCTCCCTACCTTAAGAAACGTTTCCGATTCCTTGGTACGGATCACGATCGTGAGCTTAGGTCTAGGGTTGACAACATGCTAAATCATCCTTTGACTCGTTCGGAATATTTCAGAGATTCTTTCACGGTCAAGGCTACAAGCCTTTGGAATAACCTCCCGCCTGATATCCGTCACTCCAAGTCACTTGCCACTTATAAGACTAAACTTCATTCGCATCTCTTGACTAAGTCTTAGTTTGCAACAACTTTTCCGTATGTAGGTATATGTAGTATGTTTATGTATTAGTATTATTTTTTGTTATATATACATATATATATATATATATATATATATATATATATATATATATATACTTAGGTATATACTTATGTGTATACTTCAATAGGTACTTATATTTTTATTATTATATATTTTTATTTTTTGTTGCTTTAAACTAGTGCACTACCTTTGTATTTTCCTTGCAGTTGTCCTATACCTCAAAGGTTGTCTGGAAGAGATCGCTTTAAGCGATAAGACCGCCTTTGCCCACCCCGATATAAAATTTTTGTTGTTTTGTTTCTACTTTTCTGTGTGTGTGTGCAATAAAGAGTTTTATCTATCTATCTATCTATCTAATTCTGTCAGTTGTCTGGAAGAGATCGCTTGTAGCGATAAGACCGCCTTTGCCCATAAACTAGCTTTAAGTTTTTGTTTAACTGTTGTTTTCCATTTGTGTGTGAGCAATAAAGAATTTATCTATCTATCTATCTAATTAAAAGTATTGTGTAAAATAAACGCAAGTAAGTAGACCCGTAAAATTTGTTTCATTTCAATGTCACATATATGTTACTAACTTCATACATACAGACTTGATCGCATGAGAACCCAGCGAAAAAAGCGCTGCAATTTCAAAAACCAAAACAGCCCATTGAAAAATAATATTACCTACAAGAAACTAGCAAAATACATTTGCTCACTATAATAGTATGAGTGAAGCGGTGCGATAGTTGAAAGGTACTCCTATGAGGATAGCACATTCTCAAGCAAGAAAACTAGCTGGAATCTTTACGGCACCTTCGGGTTTTCACCTAGGCAATTTGTTACACTTTCTGCTTCAAGAAAATTCTCGTGGCTGTAAAGTTTATTGGAGCTGTTCGAACACGCCATTTTATATGTATTTATAGGGTTAATTTATACTGTTAAGCAATTAAAATGGCATGAGGTTGAATATAAACAACTTTTAGATAGGACAAATCCTACCGAGTAATCTATATATATAAAAATCAATTTCCTTTAGTTTGTCTCGTTAAAACTTAAGAATGGCCGGATTGATTTGGATAATTTTGATTTTGAAGTATTTGTGGAAGTTCAGGGAAGGTTTAAACGAGGAGAAAAAGAAATAATAAGTAACGGAAAATACTAAAAACAACAATTTAATTTTCCATTACAAAATGTTCCTAGCTGTGAAACATTTGATGTCTTTTGTCTTTTTATAAATAAAAAATTGTCACTTGGTTGTCAAATATTTATAAGTGCGTTCAGAAATTTGTCTGTTTCATAGCTGTAGTATGAGGTACGATGTCTTTGGTCTGTTTTGTTAGAATACAAAACAGTTCTGTTTCAGAAATAAAAAAGTGTAAAAGTCTAAAAGGGTCAGTTGGTTGTCGATATGTAGGTGATAAGAAGTTCACCGGGTTATCTAGTAGATGACAAAAATCCAATTAAAAAGTATCCCGATATAATAAAATAATAAAATGTTAAAAATAACTGCCTGTAGATCCGTTTAAAGTATAACGTATAACGTTCCAAATATCAAATCACAACTTGGTACCAGATTTTAACGTGTTAAAATATTTTTTTAAAAATCGAGAATAGGGTTAACCCTATTCTCGATTTTAAAAAAAATATTTTCCCTACTAAGAAGTTAACTTCTTATACTAACAAGATTACACTAACGATGTCATCCTTCTTTACATTATTTTCAAAAGACACCTTACGCTGTCTGGGCAAATAAGTATTGGCTTAGCAAATATCACCAATAATAAATGGGCACACAATCTCCATTGGCAAAACCGCTTGAATCGGGTATTTCTCTAATACCGCCAGTTGAGTACCTTACAAAAGCGTTCATCACCAATTAAATGCTCAATTGGTAATATAATACCCATTCTCCTGCGCTCTGGTACCAGAACTATAACTATAGGTACAACGTTCCATACGTTTCTGTTTCGCAATTATGCAACGATTGTAACTGAATTTCAAATTTAGGTAGAATAACTTTACCGTTAGACTGAAAATCTAGTAAGTATAATCCTTTGTTCTAAAGTAAGATACCGGTTTTATGGTGTTATTAAAACTTTTGATCACTGCATATATATGTCCATTAACCGAATAGTTTTTGACTGTTTCGGTAGAAGATGTAGTAAATGTGATTTATTGAACTGCAGATTCCAAAAATGAATTTCAGCTTAACAACTTACCTGTACGTTCCATGGAACCCATTACAGTTTTTATGGGTTAACCCAGCTTAAGTTACTGAAGCATAAGTTTAATATTACCCAAACAGTGAGGGCGCTTTTAAAGCATGAGTATTCTGACTGAATTATGAAAATATTAAATATTCATTGAAATAGGCTTACATGTAACTGCTACTTACGAACAAAATAATTTGCTTGCTTACCTAAACGCTAAAGCTGCCAAAACTAAGGTATTTTTTTTTATACGTAGAACGGCAAATTACTCCATTTCACCTGATGTTGAGTGAATATGGAATCCCAGATGCGACGACAACTGGTGCAGCGTGAAACAACATAGCATCAGTTACCCTCACTCTGCCGGCCTCTTCACGCCTCGTTTGAAGGACCCCATATCGAAGGAAGTAGGGAAAACGTGAGCTGGCAAACTATTCCATGTTTTGGAGGTGCGACAAAGAAACGAGTCACCAAATTTATTAGTGCGCGATGGAATATTTGAGACACGCGGTGACTCTGGAGAGCAGCACGTGTACTCCTATGGAGGAAGGGAGAAGGTGGGATGAGGTTAAAGAGCTCTTCAGAGCATTCGCCATGGTATAAGCGGTAAAACATGCTATGTGACGCAATATCTCTACACAATTCAGAGATTCAAGGGTATTTGCGACTTCTGCGTTGGCGATAATGCTTACAGCGCGACGCTGCAATCTGTTCAAGGCATCGAGAAGGTACTATGCGGAACTATCCCAGATATGCGAGCAATACTCCACGCAAGACCGTACCTGTGTCTTGTACAAAAGGCATAACTGGTCAGGCGTAAAGAATCGCCGCACCCTGTTCAGAATACCGAGTTTTCGTGAGGCTGTTTTGATAACGGCTTCGATGTAGTCCTTTTGGTTCAGATCGCAGCGAATCGTCATACCGAACTTGTTGATACTGCTCTGCAGGCTTAAAAATGTACCCTGAAGAGTAGGAAGGAAAAGGAATGGTGACTCTTTTGCCGTGAAAGCACACGTCTGTGTTTTCTTGGCATTGAACTCAACAAGATTATTGGAGCCCCATTTAGATATGAGGTCCAATACCCGATTGAGCTCAATGACATTACCACGTTATGTAACAAAATAAAAAAAAATCATTTCAATATATACACCTCGGTGGCCAAGTAGCAAAACGTTCGATCCGATACCCGAAGATCCCGGGTTTGATTCCCAGGTCGGGCTAAGTGTGTACCGGATTTTTCGATGCATAGCCCGGGCTTGTGATGACCAACCCATCAATTGTCATCAATAAAATAAGCTGCCCAAAATGGGAAATGTAATAAGATAATTAAGCCTATAAATGTTTATTTAATAATAATCAATAATAATCTCTCAATTGGGAGAGCACCTGATCTCCGATCATGTTGGAGGAAGAAGCATTGAAAAAAAAACATCAATTGAAGTGATGACTGGATTTTAATGATGGAGGCCTTTGCCCAACAGTAGGTCAGTTATAGGCTATTAATTAAGTTTACTTTTTACTTTTTTCAATATAATGGTGGTTTATAAATGAGGTAACTAGTCATTATCATCCTATATATACAACCTTATTTTTAGTTAAAACGAAAATCGAAACACGGGTCAAATATTTTCATTTAAAGAATCAGTACAAAAAAAATATACCTTAAAAACTCACGAAGTTACAAGCTTTTTGTGCTGTCCCGTTGTGTGTTTTTAGTAGGATATACTTAATTTGAAATTTTGTAAATATTATTTGGTCAAAATGTAACATGGTATAAAAAATATTGAAATCGATTTTATTACTGATTCTGAACAAACCGTTTTCAGGTTTCGTATAAACAAAAAATAACATTGTATATATCATCCTATATACTAGGCTTACCTTCACACTTAGGTACTTAACGTGAGTTCTAAAGCACTGAGTAGCTCAGAATATTAAATTTGATCACCCATCTGACTCCACATTGAGAAAGTTGCTTAACTTGCAAGATCGCTACGTCGAACGCACAAGCTGCTGCGCCAACAACCTCTTCCTTTACCGAGGTAGCCGTAGTGCTACTAAAAAAAGTACTACGAAACGCGTGGTGCTACGACACCCGTAGTGCTACGAACGCAGTTTCTAATTAAACGTTGTAAGTAAGTATCAAAGTTTATAACATGAGTTCTAGTTAAAGTTAATAACGACTAGGTGGCTAAGTGAAAAATAATCAGACACTAGCTGTCCCGGCAGACCTTGTTCTGCCCTATTTCTCTAAAACAAAGTTACATTGATTTTTTTGTTAATAGGTGCCCCGACAGATTTTGTTATTGGCCTGTCGCACAGTCTAATAGAAATAAAATAGCATTAAAAGACTTTAGTATTATCTAATGTGATGATATTTTTATTGTAATGACTTATGGTACACGATATTCTTAGTTTGATTACTTGGCGCGTAAATAAATAAATCTTACCTTCAACTCGAAGTCATACCAAAGATAATCCTAACGCGCCTTTGTTTTGTTTTGATTGACGTCAAATGTTTGATAGCGGGGGACAAAGTGGTTTGTATGGGAAAAGAAAATTGAGGTTTTTACTATTTTCCTCGTATTTTTTACGTTTTTTCTCTCCATAAGAACCTTCCTCAGACTTCATTAAACACAACAAAAAAAAATCAGCCAAATCGGTTCAGCCGTTCTCGAGTTTTGCGATCAGCAACACATTTAGCGATTCATTTTTATTTATATATATATTAGCCTTATATCCACTGGTCCTAGTTTTCATTTACCTAGCTACTTCATTGGCAAAGTGTATTTTGAATTTATCATTTGGCAAGCGTGGTGATTAATCCAATACCCATCACTTGTAGGAGCTGTGCCTTGATGCCAATGATGAGCCCCTTGCCTAGCAGTGGGACAATATTTAGGCATATTACATAAAGTACATGCTTCTAAAACGCACTGTAAACCGATGGTGCAGGTTTTAGTCGTTAGCTGGAAGGCGTTGAACTCAGCTAACTTGCATTGAGTCTGATGCGTGATGGGTTTAGATATGATCTCCCTATGATTCTACTATTGTGCGTGTGTAAAGTCTCGAGGCTAGACTCGAGAATCTTCATGAGAAGATGACGAAAGTCACAAGCGAATCTGATAGCTTATTAAAATTCACTGGGCGTAGAACATTAACGTGAAATAATAAAGCAATAAGTAACTATTTTACGACGAAGCTCATTTTGTTTTAATTGGACGATCGAATGCGTAACAACTTTTATGAATTAATTAACTGTTAACTCAAAACATGGACAATAAAACAGGGACGGACTTACCGATTTAATGAAGGACCGTAGTTAGCCTGTAATACTCGAGGTAACGTTCAAATCAAGTGTGTATAACGCTTTATATATAATTGCATCAATAATTACAATACAAATCAGTTATATTTGTATCTTCATTTTCGACAGTAATTGTAAACTCATTATGTGATATGTCAATAAGTGATGGCTACATCAGTAGATTTTTAAGAAGATATAATGTTGTACCTATAACACAACATGGACATTATAAATATATATTATTATTATAGTGATAATAGAAGTAAGAAGTTAAAGTTTTATATGTAGAATTATAATTTGCTTCGCTCTTACACATACGTGTACCTACAATACTTATTGTTAAATTAAAATTATGTAACATGTTGTGACCTGCAAAAAAGTTATGAATATGAAATACGATAATTTTTTTTAAATCTAGACACGCGGTAGCGTTAGCGTAGGAACACTTACAAAATATGAGTGCTTAAGAAGGTTAAAACCAATAACCTTTTTAAATGAATTTGACATGCGTACATGACAAATTACACAATGTATTATATTACTTTACATTACATAACATAACTTAAAAAAGAGAAAATAATTAGAATATTAAAAACTAAAGACGAAAAAAGAAAGAAGAAATAAAAGATGTCTTTCATATAGATGTCTGTAATATAAGAATCAGCAATCAAAATTGATGACAGTCGTTCTTTATGTGGATTTTAAGGTCTTCACGTGAATATATAACGAGTGGAATACCACCCTTAGTTTTTTTAAAAATTTAAACATAACCAGTTTTAGTACTTATAACGACTTATAACTAAGAGTCTATACGACTTTCATATTTATTACGTTACTAGCTGCCCGGACAGACTTCGTTGGCAAAAGTTAATAGTAAAAATTATCCACGCAATTTTTATATTTTTTCTCTTTATTAAAACTATCCGAGTGCCCTAAGAAACATACGAGAAATTTTTTTTGCCCGAATTGGTAGAGCCATTCATGAGTTTTGCGCCTAGCAACATTCATTTTTATTTATATAGAAGATTATTAACTGGGATATTAATACCTACTTATAATTTCTGTACAAAAAGTAATGATATCCCATCAAAAACATAAATATGAAATGAGAGTCAAGTTCAATAGATATATGCCTTGGTTGTTAACTTCAACGGCAAAAGAAGTGAGATCTAAATGGGTGACAAGTTCGAAGCCTAAGGTCTGACTTGGCTAGTTTTCATATACGAATTATATTATAGCCTTCGCAAGTTCTAAAGCTGCAAGTTCTTATTTTATCCTTCCGGAAATTTGGCTGGCTGGTAGAAACTAGCCATCGAACGTAGGGCTCTTCTATGACTGTTTTATAATTCGTTATGAGATCTAGCCAGACCTTAGGCTTTGAACTTGGCACCCATTTAGATAGCACTTCCTTTGTAGTTGAAGTCAACAACCAAGGCATATAATTATCATAATACTGAACTTGGCTCTCATTTCACATTTATGTTTTTGATGGGATAAACTATACATACATTTTTTATATGAAAATAGGTAAGCATTTTTGACAATCGTCTCACCCGATGTTAAGTAAAGATGTGGCATACGGTGGAACATGCTTGCCTAGAAAAATCCCGTTTACTCCAGCTTCAAAGATACGTAGACTAAATAAGTTGAATGCATTTGAGACTTCGAGTAGTACCACCGTTTCCAAATTACATTCGTAAGACCACTTTCATTTGAGCACGACATACTACACTCTACTACATATCAGGACGTGAATACACTAAATGCAAGAAACATTGTAAGAAATCTTGTCATTGATAACACTGAAGTTAGTGTCGATGATACATTTAAAAGTTATGTGCTTTTTTAATTTTTTACCATTAGTAAAACATGCATATAACAATTATGTTATTAGTCGCATAAAACCATTAAGGTTTGTCATAATGCGACTACATTCGCAATACTCTTAACTTAAAACATTTAATAAGTACTTATATAGTTTAAAGTTACTATTTAAGAAATGGGTAACAGCATTTACGAAATATCTTTTAAGTTACTTACGACTTAGTTGTTCTTAAACCAGACACAATAGAAATTCAATTGTTCTATAGCACTGTGGTTACATTGGGCGTCCAAGTATTTAAAAAGTAGGCTTTAAGTTTTTTTTTAATATTGACATTTGACAAATTTCCGCATAATTCATGCGGCAGCTTGTTTCAAGGAAGGCGGCAGTTCTTTCGCCGTACACATTATTCGCTCGACACATTACATAGATCTATCGATAGTAAAAGAGATTTTGAATAAAATAAAAGCATTATTAGCTGTGAAGCTGCACAAACTGATTTTTTTGTAGAATTAATAACTTCACTACTCAGATGACCAGATTTTGCTGTGCGTAATTTTTAAACTGAGTGTAAACAAAGTCAGCTCGATCACCCTTGTTACATCACTGTGCGTTCGTAAATTTCGTCGAACGACTTTATTAAAATTTTGGAAAACTTGGACAGGTTCATTGTGATCGGTGGCCGGGGCGCAACAAATTCTCCAGCAGGAAATTTTCTAATTTCGCCTGTCATTTGCGTTAACGTGATCATTACTTGGTGCCGCAACGGTGTCCGCTGCTGTTATTACCGAAGTTTGTTCGAGTAGTTCATTTGGCCGACATCCATAAAAAGACGAAAACAGCACTTAAAGTATTATTATACTGTACTAATTAGGTCGTTCCATCTTTTGTGAAAGCCTTTACGTCAAGTTTCCATTTCAGGTTTTACGTTGCCGTAACCTTTTTGGCATCTCGAATATTCTATTAGCATTTATCAATCTTCGTCTTATTATTTTAGTGGTGAAAGAAACTGTGTTCCTTGTAGTTTACTTTGAAAAAGTATGTGATTGGACTTATTGGCGGGAAAGTGAAGAGTCATGTCTGTGGTTTTGTTTTATTTTCTAAAAATTTGTGATAAGTCGAATATTAATGTGAAATAATGGTCGATTATTATACCGTTAAGTGTTCTTGAGTGTGCATGAGTGTTGGCAATTAATGAAACAAAGCAGTGCAATGTCACTTTTCAAATTTTTTCAAGAAGTCCGCGTGAGGACTTAGTAAGCCCCACATCTTTACTGAGATACTCAAGGGGTTGGGGGGTATAATATAATTTCTCACTTCTCATTTCTATTATCATTCATCATCATCATGCATAAAGGAAATATTGTTTATTTATGTACTTCTTGTAAGAAAATATCCAATATCCCCACGTGCTGTTGTCCACGTGGAAGGCCCAGCTGTGGGACGTTTAAAGGCTGATAATGATGACTTGTAAGAAAAACTACTTTGACACTGGCTAAATGTGCTTATCGCACGAAGCTATCAACGAAAGGAAAAAAAAAGTATGTGATTTATTCTTGTTTATTATTTTTAGAAGCTTGATGGGTGGGGTTTTGCGTCTTTAGTTATCGGATGGGTGAACAAATTGAGTAGGTATCACAAGCTCATCTGTGTCTCATTAAGTCAATCTCATGGCACTCGTTTAAACCGGTGGGTTTACTGGTGGTAGGTGCTAATATCAGTAGTGAAATGTTATATATTATGTATTTAAAGTTATTTAGTATTTTTATGTTGTTATGCATGTGAGCTTCGTTTTTTTAAAGGCATATGAATTGCAACGTTCTTTACTAACATTGAAGTGTAGCATTCTCAAGTATTGCACTCAGATCTGGAAACCACACTACGGTATTCACATTCACAGACTTGACTATGTTTTGCGTAGATTTCTTCGAAATTTGTAGTAGGGTTCCAGTGTCAACTGCATGATTTTCACTTTAAAGTAAGATGTCGCAAACAGCAGAATTATTAAAGAACAAAATAAGCGGAAATCGACTTTATGGTAACACTCGCTACAAAATTCAACAGACATACCCTATTTACCTTTTTTTAATTCACTTAGATCCCAGCAACAACTTTCATACAACATGGGGTCCTTTAAACGAGATGCGATGAAGCAACTTGCTGTCTTCGTATCTGGACTTCGCTTCTTCTTAACATCGGGTGGAACGGAGTCATTTAACTTTTCAGAGATGTTGAGCAACATGATTGTAAGGCGCTCTGTGTACCTCATCATCAGTCTATAGGTACCAGTCCACCGCTGGACATAGGCCTCTCCTAGTGCACGCCACCGAGCACGATCCGCGGCTACTCACATCCAGCTCTTGCCAGCCACCTTGCGAAGATCGTCGCTCCACCTAGTCTGAGGGTGTCCTGTGTACTATTGAGACCGGGGTAAGTAATAGAAGGCAAAGATAACTTGAAATATATATTTTACTGAGACACGTATTACCAATCAGCCCTAAGCTTCTCAGCAGCGGGCTGTCACCGTATCCCCCTTCATTTGTTTCCTTCACGACTTATTATCTTCTTTATAATCAAATTCAGATCACGTCGTGTGCCATAGAGCTACTATTGCAAGGAGTCCCGATCACCACATGAGCTACGCCCCTTCGGCAGACGGTGTTACCTGTAACAATGACAAACAAATACAGAGAATATGCCTGCCTTTATTTGTAAAGAAAGAATAAATATGCAGCTCTTGTCTGCACGCCAACACCACGTTAACGAAGTAAATTTAACATACATTAAAGTGTATTCATCATCATCATTCAGTGCCATCTTCATACTGAAGTTTGGAGATCAGTATACAAAATTTTCTGCGATCCCATACTGCTTGTTTTGTCTTGTCTTGTTTTGTTCAGTCCACTTTTTGATATCGTCCAGCCATTTGCACCACAAAGTGTATTCCTTTCTTTAAAATAAGCAAAAGCCTGATATGGCCTCGTGGTGTGGACTTGAAAGGTTTTTAAAACTTCACTAAAAATACCTTCCATCTTACTACTGCAGTTAAAATTAAAATTACATAAATCAGTTTATTAATGCAAACAATGTTCATTTTCCCCGTTTCACCCTTTTACCTACCTATCACCTAGAAGTGTCCATCAAGATTATTTTGTGTATCGCAACGTAACAATCCTGAGACGCCTACTCTTTACCCCGTTCCTTATTATTTTATTTCGTATATCATAATTATCTCCTTTAACGACCCATTGATGAGCTGTTGATTGGTTAACATTAATGTTTGTTAATCTTTTTTTCGTCATCTTCAACGCTACTGACGATTCATAAATGCTTATTAATTGTGTTTGTATGTTTTAAGTTTATTATGCTTATTATGCGTACTAAACAACCGCTGCGCTGTAAATTCTTCAAGATTGCATAGCAATTGACTAAAAAAAGTCTTACTATACCTAACAATGGCGGCATCTGAATCCCTTGTTCCGAAAATACCGAAATAAGTAATGTCGTACTCCCATATTAATTCAAACCGGGCTCTAAACATCACATAAAGCCTTGCGTTATCACAAAGGCCCTTTCAAAGATTTAACATCATGGGTCCAAATTGGCTTTCATTAATCGAGATCCAATTTGAGCCATTTGATTGGGGTACGTCAGAACACCGTAAAGGTATTTACAAAGTTTCTTTTTTTTAAATTAGCATATCTTATTTACTTTCATGAAGATAAAAAAATCACACAACAGTAGTTTTAATTAGTCATATCAATTTTGCTTGAGTCTATTCTGCAAGGTGCAATTTCTTTGTAGCACTTCTGATTCGAGCTTTGTCTCGTTTTGTATCTTGATAAAAATAGATATGGAAAGCCCAGACACAGATGGCGCGACATGTTGGACTGTGTTCATCCTAAATAAAAGATATATCTGGAAATAACTTAGGATAGTCACAGATGGCAGGAAAAAATATAGATCTTATCCATGCAATAGGAAAACAGTGCCTTTTAACAATTATTAAGCTGAAAAATGTAACACATTTATAATAATAATAACACTAGCTTCTCCCGCCCAACACGCGGCTTCCCTTGCATTAATTTTGTTCGGTTTGCTATATAAGTGTTCTGTGCATGCCCCGGAAAACAAACATCTTTGACTTATAAAAAAGTTGCATTTATTGACAATTGCCCTTGCCCTCCTACTTGGAGGGCCCGTTTCTTACGAGGCCTCTGTACAACACTAGAGTAGATCCGTTGCTCCATTTTATGACGAGAAGAAAAGGGAGACACTTTTTAGCATTGTTTTATAAATCCGAACCCTTCGGAGAATCTAGTAGGGGGACACGCCCTAGTGCGTGATGCTGTTCCCTCTAGAAAACCTCCGAAAGTGATTCGTTTCACACGGCTTGAGGAACCCTTTAAGTTATTGTTTTCTAAAGTTTACGCGAACACTACACATTGAAATGAAACAACTTTTACGGATCTAGGTACTCACGTTTAATTTACATATTACTTTAATTAAATCCTTTAAGTTTCTCGTCGCCACCAAACAAGCCCGGTGAAGCTGAAAATGCCTGAGGCCATCAGTAAACTCTATCAAAAAAGAAAAAAAAGTGGCTCGTATATTTTGACGGAATGACGTCACTGCTTACGTATAATGCCATTTTTATAGGGTTCCGTACCTCTCCCTATCTATAAGTTTTGTATTGTCAAATAAATTCTTCTGACAAACTTATAATTGAAATCATTAATTTACTTACGTAAAGTTAATGGGTACATTGTTGTGAAATGTCATACATGTTACCGTGTTTTGTTATTGGGTAGCATTATTCGTTCATCGGACATACGTGATTCGGGATTAAAACATATAGGTCCACGGATTGGGGCTCAATTCTGCTCGCAGTTAGCGTAATCCATCTTTGTAATTGGTTCGGTGCGGTAGTGTTAGGTTAAGTGAATGTTTGACACTTCGCATTTGCACTGGGCCATTTCAGCGTCACTTGAAACGATTTATTAAGAACTGGGGGCGTAGACTCAATGCATGGAACGATAATGGTGACGATCCATTTTGTTGGAGCCTAGCAACTTGCGACCACCAACAGCATGAATAAGTGAGCTGGCTGTTGGTAAGGGAACTGTGGCTTACATGAATAAGTGGGCTGGCTGGCTGGGTGTAAGTGGACCGTGTGTACTTAGATGAACGCGGTTTTGGTTAGGAATGCAATGTCAATCTACGTACGGTCTGGATCGAGCATAAATATGTATACTCGCCGGTAAATAAACGGTACAACTTGGATATGTGGTCAAAGAGATCTTGTGCAAGTACTCACCAGTAGCTCGTCAGGAACTGAAGACGTGATGGTACTCGCTGCTTACTTCTCGGACACAATCCGGCCGGCCACAATTTATAGATAGATAGTTCAATAATGTCTCACACACGGTAGACTCAACAGGGTGTCAATTTGAACACCAAATCCAATTTTTTCCTTTATAAAATCGGTCGCGCTCAGACGCAGCGCGCGGCGGTGGATTCGTTCGATTACCGTCTTCTTGAAGAAACCAGCCGTTGTCCCGTAAGTGGGCGCCACTTTCTTCGTGAGTTCGTACCACACAAGGCGCGCCGATTGAATCGAGCGCTCTCATTGGCCAAACATACAGAGTTGCACCATTTCGGGACTGCGTTTTGACACTGCATTGATTATTAATAATAAGGCGCGCGGATTCAAAGAATTGAAGAACAATTAAACGTTGGAAACGGAACATTCCGCCCACCAAAATACCAATGGGATTTTCCCGAAATTGAATGAAAACGGTAATTGAAGAAAGATATGCTACAATTTACGATACTAACCTTAAAACTAAGTTACGTTTATTAAAAGAGGGACGGTTATTCGGATGGTAGAGGGCACAGTTTTACCAGAGGCCTCTTAACAAGATGATCTCTCGCTGTCTTTACAGTAGCCACTCGAATTACTCCATCAGGCCCAGGATGTAAGGAAACTACGCGTCCTAGTGCCCATTGGAGAGAAGGTCGATTGTCGTCTTTGATAAGGACAATAGAATTTACGGTTAACGGTATTGAGTCTTTGGTCCATTTTGCCCGCTGAGTTAGCGTGTGTAAATATTCGTTTTTCCAACGTCTCCAAAACTGTTGTTGAAATGATTGGATCAGTTGCCAACGATTTAGGCGATGAAGGTGAACATCAGAGTAATCTACATCTGGGACCGCTGTGAGAGGTTCCAGTGTAAGAAAATGCCCAGGTGTAAGAACGTTTAGATCGTTAGGGTCCGAGCTTAAAGGACACAAAGGTCTGGAGTTTAAAATCGATTCGATCTGGGTGAAGAGTGTAGTGAGCTCTTCAAATGTTAGAGTTTGATCGCCAACAATCCGATATAAATGACTTTTCGCGGCTTTTACTTGAATTTCCCAGACTCCTCCAAAATGTGGAGAAGATGGGGGGTTACGTTTAAAGGCAATCCGTTCTGCGTTTGATGCTTGTTCCATGCATGCGGCCAGCTGTGAGGCTGCGCCAACGAAGTTTGTGCCGCAATCAGAACGGATGACGTTACAACGGCCGCGACGAGAGACGAAACGGCGCAACGCAGCGATGAAGCCGTCGGTCGATAAGGTAGACACTACCTCAAGATGCACAGCTTTGGTGCTCACACAGACGAACAAGCACAGATACGCTTTATCGATTTTCGCACCACGATTGAGACCGAGCTTGATTTTAAAGGGGCCCGCGAAATCTACGCCTACATCAGAAAACGGTTTCGCCTGGTTAACGCGAAAGGCAGGAAGATCGCTCATAAATGGTTGCAATGGTTGCGGGCGGAGTCGATAGCATCGGATGCATCTTGAAAGGTGTTGCCGTACGGCACGCTTAGCCGCAAGTATCCAGAACTGCTGCAAGATCAGGTAATGTGTGGTGTTCAAACCAGGGTGAAGGTACTTCCGATGAATGGAGTCGATTACTGAGGACGTTAGCACACATTTCCTGGGCAACAATGCCGGGTGCCTGTGTTCGAACTCAAGGCCAGATCGAGCTAGCCGCCCGCCCACCCTGAGGACACCTTGGTCATCCAGGAATGGAGTTAGTTTGCGGAGGTTGCGTGGCAACTGTTTCCGCGCTTTCAGTTTAGATATGACATCGAAGAAGAAGCGGTTCTGAAAGTGTTTGACGATCATTAGAAGCGCACGATGACGTTCAACGTCCGTTATGACGAGACTCTCAGGTCGTGAATCGGTATCACGTGAGTGAGCGTTAAACCTACGGATATAGGCTAGGATCCGACAAATTTTGTCTAAGGATGAAGACTTCTCGAACAGCTGATCGATTATTGATGATTCCTGGACGATTTCGGTTTGGTCAGCGACGAGAACGGTACGGCGCTGCTCGGGAAGCACGCCGTTATCATTCGCCTGACCTTTAGATATGTCTGTTGGCCACTCAGACTGGGGCTGAGAGAGCCACTTGGGGCCCGCCCACCATAGCTCGTTAGTCAAAAGCTCCGCTGGTAGCTGTCCGCGGGAGCAAACGTCCGCAGGGTTGGTCCTGGAGGGCACGTGCCTCCAGCATTCGGTAGGAACAGTGTCCTGAATATGACTGACGCGGTTCGCGACGAAGGTTGCCCAACGCGAAGACGGTGACCGCAGCCACGCTAGAGTGACTGTAGAGTCACTCCAAAGGTAGGTCTCATGGACAGAAATTCGCATCGTGTCCTTGACGAACTTCATGAGGTCAGCGAGCAGAACCGCAGCGCACAATTCCAGGCGCGGCAGGGACTGCTTCTTCAAAGGTGCGACGCGAGCTCTTGCACAGACGAGGAAAATGCGAACAGAACCATTGGACTCTGGGACACGTAGATAAATGACGGCGCCGTACGCAAGTTCAGAGCTGTCACAGAACCCGTGAAGTTGATATGAGCGAGCACCTTCGATAACGAACTTGCGTGGAACCTTGAGTTCCTTAATTTGCGGAAGTTGTTGAGAGAAATCGTTCCACTGTGTGACTATTTCCGGTGGGGGTGTTTCGTCCCACGAAACACCGAGGATCCAAAGCTTTTGAATTAAGCATTTGGCTTGGATTGTTAAAGGTGATAGGAACCCCAAAGGGTCAAAGACTCTGGCTACCTCGCTCAGAATCGTTCGTTTGGTACATGGTTGGTTTGACGGTTGAACGTTGAAAACGAACGAGTCTGAAGCAGGCTCCCATTTAAGGCCAAGAACCTTTACGGTTGTGTCTTCGGCTTCGGTAAATGTGATAGCTTCCGAAAGACACGCTTCTGAGGGTAGATCACTCAGAAGCTCAGGTCGATTACTAATCCATTTTCGTAGCTCAAAACAGCCGAGGCCGAAAAGAGCAATAACTTGCGATTTGATGTCGCATGCATCCTCCAGTGATGAACTTCCGGTTACGATGTCATCGATATAAATATCTGAAGTTAAGACGGTTTTGGCCGTGGGGTACTTGTGACCCTCGTCGTTGGCCAGCTGCTGGATGGTGCGACATGCCAAATATGGCGACGAAGATATTCCGTACGTAACGGTATTTAGAACATATTCTTGAAGAGGCTCATCCGGGTGAGCCCTCCAGAGAATACGCTGGTAATCACGGTGATGAGCAGCTACGTTAATTTGACGGTACATTTGGCGCACGTCCGCCATGAAGACGACTTCGTGCTCCCGGTAATGGAGAAGAATCTCCACGATGTTGGACTGCAACTTCGGACCAGTGAGTTGCGAATCGTTAAGCGATTTGGAGTTCGCGTCCTTTGCCGAGGCATCGAAGACCACACGGAGCTTCGTCGGTGCGGTATGTAGTACCTGCCTTGACCCATCTCCTTGGCAGGCACCAGGGTCATGTGACCACTTTCGATGTAGTCAGTCATGAAATCGGTATATTGTTGTTTTAACGATTGATCACGAGATAACCGCTTTTCAATGGCATGGAAGCGCCGTAAGGCTATGGCACGCGAGCTCTCAAAGAGGGGCTCAGCATTGTCCTTGAAAGGAAGGACTACGGTATACCTTCCGGTCTCGTCACGGTAGTGGTTGTTGGTGAAACTACTTTCACAAACATGCTCATCTGGGGTTAATCGGAATGAATTTGGAACGGTATCGATTTCCCAGAAACGTTGAACGATGCTGTTTAGGCTCTCGTCCATGCTCGGAGGGGCTACCCCCAATAAGCATGGAGAAGAAGATGCGAGCCGAGACTTCCCTAGAAGAAGCCAGCCGAAGACAGAGTTCAGGGCGCGCGGTTGAGACGCGTTGCCTTTCAAACGCTGTTCGAGCAACGACTCGGCGAAAACGTCGGCACCTAACAAGACGTCGATCGGACCAGGAATGTCAAAACCAGGATCTGCTAACGGTAATGTCTTGACATCCTTCCATCCATCCGTATTCAGTCTTGCGATAGGTTGGTCTCCGCAGATGCTCGGTATGATGAACATTTCGAGATTAAAGTTGACGTGATTATTGGCACCGACTTGGCACGTGACGATGCCATTGACTAAGGCGGGAGCCCCCCCTAAGCCATGAACGTTGGCACTAGCGGCTTTAGGCGTTAGGTTAAGTCGCTGGGCTGCGTGTGCTGTCAAGAAGTTATTTTGGCTCCCGGTATCGAAGAGCGCTCGGAAAGAGTGAAATTCGCCAAATGTGTCACGAATTTGAATTATGGCAGTAGCCAGTAGCACGGTTGTACTCGTAGACAGGTTCGACGAAGCTATTGTTTCCTTAGCCATTAAGGCTACTGATTGCGATTGGTTGCCCGAGGTGTTGGGGTTGCTTGGCGCGTGGTCCCGGTGCAGCAGCGTGTGGTGTTTACGTTTACATGTTCGACACGAAAATATCGATGTGCACTCCCGTACTGAATGAGACGAATTAAGACAATTGTAGCACCATTTTCGTTCACCGGTCACAGCCATGCGCTCGTCCACAGACTTTGACAGGAAGGCGGGACAAGCCGTTATGTGGTGTTCTTGACTACAGTAAGAGCACTTACGAATGACCTTGGAAGTTGTCGCAACCTGAGGTGGTTTGTGGTTCGCGGTGGGAGCGACATGTTTGTCACCTTTCTTAGGTACAGGCACGTTCGCGGTGGGAGCGACAAGCGAATGTGTAACGTTATGTCTCTTCGGTTTCTGTGAGGCATTTGAAACCTCCTTACTGCTAACGGTTTTACTGGTTACGGCGGTGAAGTGCGTATCGCGCATTAAAGCTTCGCTCTTAGAGTGTAAGAACGCCCTAATAGGTTTGTATTGTGGCAACTCGATGTCGGTGTGCTTTTCTTCAAACTCGCGTCTCAATTTCGTGTCGAGTTTCGACAAAATGTTGTAACAAAGTACGAAGTCCCAGTGCTCGATAGGTAACTTCAACTTTTTCAAAACGGTCAAATTTTCGTCGATCGTATCTAACGCGTGGCGGAAATCCTGAGCGTGGGTAGTTTTGAAACTAACATCCAAAATGTCGCGCCAACATGTGAATGCTAATTCACGTTTGTCCTCGTAGCGGGACCTGAGAGCATCATACGCACTTAAATAATGTTCGCATGCGACCGGGAACGTTCTAATTAACGATAAAGCATCGCCACGTAATACCGACACCAAATAGTGAAATTTCTCGATATCACTTAACATGTGTGATCCATGGATCAACGCATTGTAAGTCGTGATGAATTCGGGCCATTCCTTAATAGAACCCGAAAAAACCGGAAGTGAAATCTTCGGTAAGCGCATATTGCTATGCGAACCCGTTAGCGAATCTCGCCTCGAGTTATTGTTATTTGTTTGTTGTGACGAACACTGTGTGTGTTTACGCTGGATTGCAACGACTCGAAAATACATCGTATCGAAATTCTCCTGTATTTCCGTATCCACATCATCGTCTTCATCCTTGAGAAGGTCCAGGATGATGAAATGTGCCTCTTGGAAACTATCCGCAATGTTTTGTATCTCCTGACAATATGAAAGGAATAACTCGGTATGGGAGGCATCGGTTGCGCTTAAATTCCCCAATTCGAGAGCCTTCGAAATACGGTTATACGCGATAGTTCGTTTACGTCGCAAACTAGGCAAATTACTGACAGTGTAATTGGTTTCGGTACACTTCTTTACTCCGGACTTAGATTTACGTCTCGCTAGGTAAGCCATTATTAATGATTAAAACAGTGTTTGCTAAAACACTAAAACGATGTTTGAGTACTAAAGTTCACTAATGTACAACAAACAATGAAATTCGCAAATAAAAACAACGATGTCGGTACGCAAATAACGTCGATTCCGTATTCGGACCTATAACGCGACAACCGCACTTCGAGTTCCTAACTCGTAATTGATACGTAGAAAATGATTTAACTTAAACAATGTTTACTATAAGGAATCTTGTTAAAACGCAGAACGGTTTGCTGTATTATTTGAACTCGGTTAAATATAAAGGTTTTATTGTTATCTTACACGGTTACGGTAACCTTAACTAAAGGTCGAATAAATCAAATTATATTTATAATCCGTTATAGAAATTACGATATAACACGATTTATTTTATTTGCAAAGTTAAAGTTGAATGAGGTAAAAATAATAATGTGATTTGTTACGGTATGTCGAGCGATCGAAAATAAGTAGTCGCGTTATATTCAATTTGTTATAACAAAAATTATGATGCGGTAAAATGTGCAATATTTTGTTATTGCAAATGGTAAAAACGATATGTAGGGGTCACGGTGAAAGTATTTCGAGTGAAAATCCAAAATTGCACCGAAAGAGTTTATATTTCCAAAAATGTAGGTACTTTGACAAAGTAAAAAAATTGTGAGCATAGGAGCCGTGCGTTGTACTTGGAGCTGTGATCAGTACTGTCTCAAAAGGGAGGGAGGATCGAACCCCGCACCTCGTACGTCGCGCGCCTCCTAAGCATAGAAGTACATCGAGTAAGCGATCGCCGCGCCGTCGCGCGGCCTTTTTACAAACTTTAACTATATTGCAAACATTTCCGTAACTTAATTTTAAATAGCTACCGTTAATGACATAAATAAAAATAAAATATAAAATTAAACAAATAAATAACATTCGCATCGCTAACATGCCCCACCCTAGTGCTGCCTCAGCAGCACTATTCATCAATTGGAATTCGAGCGATGCGCGTAATAGATCTAGTAAGAACACCTGTTTTTGTTTTTATTTTAGCCATTCGTACTCGGCCGTCTTTGCCGGGGAGTACTTCCTGTACTAAACCTTTCGGCCACATGTTGCGGGGACTATCTGGGTCTACCACTAGTACTAGATCGCCCACTTGTAACTTTCGCTCTTCTTTTTGCCATTTAGTGCGCGGCAGCATGTCTGGTAAAATTTCTTTTATCCATCTGCGCCAGTACATATCTGCCAGCCTTTGTGAAATTCGCCATTGCTTTCGCAAGTACAAATCCGAATCATCAAAACTTCCAATGTGGGGTAAACTGGAAGATGAACCCACCAGGAAGTGATTAGGGGTTAAGGTTTCAGGGTCGTTATGGTCTACAGAGACATGAGTCAATGGCCGACTGTTGACTATGTTTTCTATTTCAGCTAGGAGCGTGTTTAGAGTCTCGTCTTTTGGAGCGCGTTCTTTCAGTACAACTTTCAAGCTGTTCTTCACACTCCTAATAAGCCTCTCCCAGGCGCCACCCCAATGTGGACTCACAGGCGGTATAAATTTCCATATAGTGCCGTGGTTCAAAGCTTCGTTTTTCAGGACCTCTTCATCTAAACATTGAATTGATCTTTTCAATTCCGCATCTGCTCCTCTCAGATTTGTTCCGTTGTCCGAGTATAAATACTGAGGCCAGCCGCGTCTCGCTGCCATCCGTCTTAGTGCCATTATAAAGGAGTCGGAGGTAAGTGTAACCACAACTTCTAGGTGGATGGCTCGCACGGTTAAACAAGTAAACAGAACGCCGTATCTCTTTTCTCTCCGTCTTCCCACTGTGACTTCCATAGGGCCAAAGAGGTCTACGCCGCAGTATGTGAAGGGACGTTGGTGATGGGCCATCCGTGCGTCGGGTAAGTCACCCATTCTTGGTACTTCCGGTTTACTCTTCTTTATTCTACACGTCATGCATTGAGATGCTATGGTTTTAACTACAGGTCTCAATCTTGTTATCCAGTACTTTTGCCTTACTTCGTTTACTACCGTCTCCTGGTTACCGTGAGCATAGTAGTGGTGATAATATCGAACTATCAATCTAGCTATGTAACTGCTCCCATCTAATATTATAGGGTTCTTTGTTTCCGGCAGTACTCCAGCTGCAGCACCAATGCGGCCACCAATGCGCAGGACTTCATGTTCGTCAAGGTAAGGCGATAAGGTAAGTATTTTACTGGTTTTTGATACACATCTATTGTTTTTTATTTCCATTATTTCCTTGGCAAATGACAGCGCTTGTGACTGCTTCAGTAATAGTACTTCAGCCCTCTCCATAATATTATCACATTCGTAATTTAGCTTCTTACATTTATTTATATATTTCAGTACAACGGAAGTCACCCGAAGTAAGCGAAGCCAAGAAGAAAATCTAGTGACGTCAGGTACAGGTAAGTTAGCTACTCTGTTTTCTATATGTGTAGTGTTTACGTATGCCATTTCTAATTCTATTTCTTTTCTTTCAGAATCGACAAACTTCAAGTCGCTGGGCCACTGGTTTTCATCGATGCGCAGAAAGGTAGGTCCATGTGTCCATTATTTTTCTAAAATGGAACAATCGTAGGATTCTCTAGTAGCGACATCGGCTACGTTAAGCTTCGTTGGTATGTATCTCCACTCATTTATATCTGTAAGTTCGTCTATTTCGCCAAGACGATGCGCGACATATTGTTTATAGTTGCGCGCGTCGTTACGAATCCATGCCAGTACTGTGCTGGAATCGCACCAAAATATTTTTTTTATAGGTTTCATTTTATGTTCTTTTATTATACTTTCAGCCAGTCTAGCACCCAACACAGCAGCCTGTAGCTCTAAGCGCGGTACTGATACGGGCTTGACAGGCGCGACGCGGCATCGACTTGATATAAATGCTACTTGTACACAATCATTATTGCATAGCCAACGCCAATACGCGACGGCGCACGTCGCCTTCGTAGATGCATCCGTAAATATATGCAACTGTAGGCGTCTATAACCATCAGCTGTTATCGTAGCTACGGGAGCTCCGCGCTGTGGCTGCGCGGCAGGCAGAATGGGAACCGGTTTTGCATTACTATCTGTCTCGCTCGTGCTTGCATTCGCTGTTGCATTCGCATAGTATCTGGGCAGGCGCACGTGACGTAACGTTTGTAGTAGTGTGATCCATTTACACCACTTAGCAAATATTGTGTCGGTTACGTAATCGTCCCAGCTGATTTTTAATTTCCAGGTTTCTTGCAATATGATTTTCCCGCTTACAGTATATGGTGATAGGAAGCCGTATACGTCAAATATTGACATTATGACACTTAGCATGTCCCTTTTAGTAGGCCTTTGTGTTCCATTAATTATATTCTCCGGAATACGTTTAAAAGACACGTCGAATCTCAATGTATCGTCGCTTGGATCCCATATTAAACCCAGCGTGCGTTCGCCCTCATACTGTTGTCCGATTTTAAAGTGTACTGCTGCCTCGCCAAGTTTGTCTTTCGGAAGACTATCCAATACGCTTTTACTATTGCTGGTGAAGTTGCGTATTTCGAAACCGCCCTCCTTATGAATGGATATGACGTCATGGACTAATTTTATTGCAGTTTGTTCATCGGGTAAACTGTCTATGTAGTCATCCATGTAATGTTGAGTATATATAGCAGCTGCTGCAGAAGGCATAGACGTCTCAAACCGCTTTGCATTTTTATTTTTTATATATTGAGCAACGAAAGGCGAACAATTGGCACCAAAGATTAACGAGGTCATGACATATGTACAAATCTGTCCAGGTTCTTCGCTGTATATAAATCGGAAGGCATTTTGGTCTTCTGGTATTATCTTAACCCTGAGGAACATATCTTTTATGTCGCCTGAAACGGCTATTCGGTTTTCTCTAAATCTCAACATTATGCCGAATAAAGAAGTGAGTAGATCGGGCCCTTTTAGTAAATAATCATTAAGTGACACGCCGCTAGTCTTAGCCGCTGCGTCAAAAACCAACCTTAATTTTTTCTTATTCGGGTTGTCGACTCCGAAGTGTGGCAAATACCATGTTCTAGGTGTAACATCTAAGTTACTTAATTTCTTTGCGTATTTGTTCTCAAATAAATGTTGTATGCGTTCTGTGTACCTCTGTGCATACTCGTTATTTTTCTTCATCTTCTTTTCCACTCCCTTGAGTCTAGAGATAGCAGTTGGGAATGAATCTGGCATCACACACCTCTCATCCTTCCACGGTAAGCCAACATGCCATTGACCATCAATAAGAGTGGACGTTCGTTCTAGGATGCTCTCAGAGCGCAAGTCTTCCGAGTTCTGTCTAGGTTTAGCTGATACGCCCATTGACTCAATAGAGAACGACCTCCGTACATCTTCATGAAGCTCACGTAGAATACTTTCAGTTTCCATGTCGTCACTAGTAACAAACAGTGCGGAGTGACGTATGGGGCCAGGTAAGTGGGCAGGTACCCTTCCATGCAGGCACCAACCCAGAGGAGTTCGGGTGGCACAGGGTTCATTTGAGCTACCCACCCTAGTTTCCAAAGGTAAGAGAAGATGGTAATTGTCTTGTCCAATTAAAACTTGAGGTTTCAATTGTTCACTACAAAAGTTATGGCAAATGTTATGTAAGTGTTTAAAGTTTTTACAATTAATAGAAGTTAAATTTTGCTTAGGCAAATTAAGATCATCTACAACGCGTGCATTAATAGTAAACAAAGAATTATCAACACCGCTTAGAGTTAAGTTTACAATCTGAGATTCGCATACCAGTGTAGTATTGTTCCATGCACCACGCACACGAAGAGACTCCCGCCGGCCGCTCAGCCCCACCTGTGCGGCTAGGGCGGAGCTTATTAGCGAGACAGTTGACCCGTCGTCAAGCAGAGCAGTAGCACTTACGATTCCGTTCGGTCCGCGAATGTCTATAGGCATGACTTTTAACAATACGGAGCCGCTAAAGTTTACATTAGTTACTGTTTCAGATGGAATTTCAGTTTCAAACACGGGCACAGATACACTAGGGTCCTGACGCGGTATGTAGTGCAACAAACGGTGATGAGGCTGCCCACAATTGTCAACATCGCAGTTAGGAGCGGGACACGTTTCCCTACGGTGATGCGTTAGTAAACACTTATAGCAAATACCGAACCGCTTAACGTGTAGCCATCTGTCTTTGCGCATCGATTTTTTAAACCTTTTACACTCAGTTAACTTGTGATTAGACGTACGACAATAACGGCACCTCGCGTCACTTTGTTCGTTTTGCACTAAAACTGTATGTGTATTGTTCACGTTATCATATTGTTTACGTTTAAAATTAGAGTCTGTCTTCGGTTGCAACAAAGTAGCACTGCATGTAGATATCTTCACGGCTTCTTCAGTGAGGAAATCTGATAGCAAATCCAATCTTGACTTAGGCGAGCCGACGGAGATGAGCGGGTAACTGTAGTCTGCCCACTTGGAGACCAGGGTAGTAGGTAACTTGGACAATACAATAGAAGCTACCCCCATGCCTTGTAAGTACTCTTCATGGCAAAGTGCTCGTACCGCCGCCACATAGTTCTTTACTTTAATGGAGAATGGTACTATTTCTCGGTGGTAATCAGGTGATAGGTTACACATCTTCTTTATGTCGATCGTGATGCGTGATAATATGACTTCGGCGTTCCCGA
The DNA here is from genome assembly GCA_947562085.1 of Eudonia lacustrata. Lineage (NCBI taxonomy): Eukaryota > Metazoa > Arthropoda > Insecta > Lepidoptera > Crambidae > Eudonia > Eudonia lacustrata. Next base: position 7,449,783 of record OX387321.1, on the reverse strand, counting down.
ACTGTAGCTCCAAAGTTGACATCACGACTTCAGGTGACGTACCACTCATAAGTAAGGCTGCTACAGCATCATGAGCGGGGCCACGTAAACACTTGCGTAACCACCAAAGGTTTTCTTTCTCAGTAAATGTACACACTTCGGTTGATTCTTCATATGCGTGTTTAAACTGCAGCCATTGCATTGGTTCTCCGTAGAAAGTAGGTAGATCTCTAGGTGTACTAAGACGACTTAAAAGATTATTATTCTGCTGGTTAGTGGAGGAGGTGACCATATCTTTAAGTGCGGCCGCTAGCTGTTGAACTGGACCATCTGTGTCGGCGAAACCCGACGTGTGCGGCTTGCTCTTGTCTTTTCCAAGCATAGTAGCATGCTGCAGCTCCAGCTCCTGTTGACTGCGCTCCACCCACCTGTCTATATCACTTCCAGCACCAAGTTTCTGCTCCGATGTTTCCGATGGTGGACTGTATTCTTCATCAAGTTCGGCGAGGTCTGCCGCCAATTTCTTGTCAATCAGCTCCATTTCAATGCGTGCTTTCGCCTTAGCTGCCTCTAATTCCAGCTTTTTCTTCTGTGCGTGAATAGAAGACGATGAAGATTTCTTCGAGTGGCGCGATGCATGCGAATTCGGTTTGTCACAAACATATCGTTCCGATTTCACAACACTACCGGCACATAATTTGTTCATCTTGTACTCATCATTTTTTGTTGCAGGTGTAGGCTGTGGCGTTTCCTGTGCTCTGGTATCCATTAGTGACTTTGCTTGAAGTTCCTTCTGTATCTCGATGTCCAGCTGCTTACTCGTAGTACTGCGGGTGTTCACCATGGTTTTCTTCGCTGGCGGAGTATTAAACATGAAGATCCGTCTCGATGGACCACTTGTAGGGGTCACGGTGAAAGTATTTCGAGTGAAAATCCAAAATTGCACCGAAAGAGTTTATATTTCCAAAAATGTAGGTACTTTGACAAAGTAAAAAAATTGTGAGCATAGGAGCCGTGCGTTGTACTTGGAGCTGTGATCAGTACTGTCTCAAAAGGGAGGGAGGATCGAACCCCGCACCTCGTACGTCGCGCGCCTCCTAAGCATAGAAGTACATCGAGTAAGCGATCGCCGCGCCGTCGCGCGGCCTTTTTACAAACTTTAACTATATTGCAAACATTTCCGTAACTTAATTTTAAATAGCTACCGTTAATGACATAAATAAAAATAAAATATAAAATTAAACAAATAAATAACATTCGCATCGCTAACACGATAGATAATATTTTGTTAATTGATACAAATGACTTGGTTAGCTCGTACTTTGAACAGAGTTTGGTGAAACAGTGAGTAAATGGCGGTAGGAATGTAGGTAGATACGTGGGGTAGTGGACAAAATGGAACAAAGTCGAACTCGAATATTGATTCGTAATTGTTGGATATTTGTTTTGTTGTTTAGTATAAATAAAATATAAACCATAAAAAATGATGTTTTCGTTACAATTACGAGCTAAAGTGGTATGTCGGCCGACGGAATGTACCTAAAAGTCCCGGGTTTCGGCACCAAAAAGATGTACTTAGATGAACGCGGTTTTGGTTAGGAATGCAATGTCAATCTACGTACGGTCTGGATCGAGCATAAATATGTATACTCGCCGGTAAATAAACGGTACAACTTGGATATGTGGTCAAAGAGATCTTGTGCAAGTACTCACCAGTAGCTCGTCAGGAACTGAAGACGTGATGGTACTCGCTGCTTACTTCTCGGACACAATCCGGCCGGCCACAATTTATAGATAGATAGTTCAATAATGTCTCACACACGGTAGACTCAACAGGGTGTCAATTTGAACACCAAATCCAATTTTTTCCTTTATAAAATCGGTCGCGCTCAGACGCAGCGCGCGGCGGTGGATTCGTTCGATTACCGTCTTCTTGAAGAAACCAGCCGTTGTCCCGTAAGTGGGCGCCACTTTCTTCGTGAGTTCGTACCACACAAGGCGCGCCGATTGAATCGAGCGCTCTCATTGGCCAAACATACAGAGTTGCACCATTTCGGGACTGCGTTTTGACACTGCATTGATTATTAATAATAAGGCGCGCGGATTCAAAGAATTGAAGAACAATTAAACGTTGGAAACGGAACACCGTGGTTAACATTTTAGGCAATGCAGTTTATTTTCATATTTTACTCGCTCAACAGCGATTTCAACAATGCTAGTTTACCGAGTGAGTGATTAAGTTAACATCCTTCGGAAGATTCGAAAAGCCGTTGATCCCAGTTGTTGATGAAAGGTTAAAGTCCGCCAAAATTGTTTCAAAGTCAAAGTCAAGATCAAATAATATAGTGAGTGCAGGTACACGCACTTATTGACGTAAAAACTATATAATGTAGGGAGTGGGGGTTTAATGATAACACACTTTTCGTTTTAACTGCGTGTATTCTTCAAACTGATAAATTACATAATTATTGATCTCTGAGCACCTCGGCTCTTCGCCGGGCTGTCTAGCTTCTGACCACAAACTAGGTAGAGATACTAACGTATCTTCGGATTCTCCCTGTTTGCGACTGTATCAAACCGGTCAAACCATTGCAAACCTTTTTAATTACTTAACGATGATTCAATAATCATCTAGACTAAAAAGGTTTACATACAAATAAATAAAACCTACTTTTGCTATGAGCTTCATATAAACTCCTTACAATCCCAGATAATAATACAACAACTAAAATTTAGTGTGCAATCCAATCTGCCGACTATCGGCGTCAAATGCTGATAGTCGGCAGATTGGATTACATTTTTCTACTTTCATTTTTTTTTTTAAATTTTTTTTTAGAAAAGGAAAATAAATGAAAAATGCTGATGATAGAAGCGAATAACACTTAGAATCGTCAACCTCTAAAGTGTCGGCTCACACAAATAATAATATGTTTACAGCAACTGTTGTTGATAAGGCGACAGGCTTTAGATAAGATAATGTTTAAGCTAAGTACCAAGACAAACTTAGAGTGCCTTGCACAAACAATTTTTTATTTAAATATATTTCTTATACATTGATTTAAACATAATCTTATCATTTTATTAATAGAAATGTAAAAAGATTTATCTGTACAGACTTTTTACTATCATAATTAAATAATTCACCTAAAATATTCTATATGGAATCTTTAAAAGGGTTAAAATGTCTTTGAAGCTATATAGCTGAGCTATCCAAGTACACAAATTACTTGTGTAGATTTTGTGAGCGCCGAAATGTTACGAAACTTAAACCTAATCTCACAGGGCGTACGTTAGGAGGTACTTAATTTAATTTAACGTTGAAAGATTGGAGTGGAGGCTGCTATGTCGAGTACAAGGCTTAACGGAGTCCCATATAAGTATAAAGGTACCTAAGGGACTCGCGAACAAATCATTGGAGGAACGTGCACTTTAACTCATAAAGAGCTTACGGAATGATTAAAACATTGAAAATGCGTGTTCTTATTATTATGTGCTTGTATTTGTATATAATAGCATTTTTTTTTTGTGGTAACTGATTACGGTTATATGATATATCCTTAAGCAGTTTATCTGTATCTGTCTTGTTATATACTCATACTCGGCGTAGGTCTTCTTAAATTAAAAAATATTATGGCTAAGAAATAAATATTATGAAACTATTAAAAAATAAACCTCAATTAAAAAAAAAAAAAAAAATTAATTTTCGCAAAGCCCGGTCATCGGATGGGTGACCAAAACTTTATCATCTCGAGCTCCTCCGTGCTTCGGAAGGCACGTAAAGCCGTTGGTCCCGGCTGCATTATCAGTCGTTAACAACCACTAATCCGCACTGGGCCCGCGTGGTGGTTTATGGCCCGTTCTCCCTATCCATCTATAGGGAAGGCTCGTGCCCCAGCAGTGGGGACATAAAATGAGCTGATGATGATGATGATGATGAAAAAAATTATACCCTCTGCAATTTATGGGAAACTGCTATCCGATGTACTAGCTGCCGTGCCGATGCGACTAAATGCTATCTATAGATTATTTTTTATGCTTGTACTTTTCTTAGCTCAGTGTCAAGGAGTGTTAAGGATAAAACATTATTAATTACTTCGAGTAATGAATCATTTTAAAAATATATTATTAAATGTATTTTTTTTACACTGAAAATAAGCTATCAATAGCTGAACGGCGAGTCTTGATTTGAATGCAATAAAATCTGGTTCAATCCCCGTGGATACCTAGACTGCTAATGATGTAGACCTAGTTTCACTACTCGTACAAGCGTCTTACCTTTCTGGAGGAGTTAACAAGACTATTAATAACTTTTTAATTTAACATTACACTCTTGTGAAACAAATTAGCTCAATTAGGCAATTAAGGCCTTTCGGAAACTAACCAAACGTAGTAGTATATTTCTACAAACAGTAAACGTAGTATATTTCTACAAAAATTAAACCCTTAACTGCGTATATTCAGAATATTGTTCATGGCGCAAATTTTAACAGAGCGTAATTTTACATGGCGCTTGGAGGCACTTACTTTAATTTAACGCTTGAGGATTGGAGGGAGAATGTAATGTTTAGTTTGTCTTAAAGCTTAACATAAGCATATGTGAGCCGTAGTTAATGACGTGTAGAAAAGTGTTACCTACCTTATTTTTAAGCATTACAGTACTTCTATTTTGCGTCTACCTTTACTTTAATTACTTTAAGCAGTATTATTACAGGTATTTTAGTAAGTAAATAAATTGCCTGTAAAAAAGATTTATTTCTTTTAAAGAAATATACGATGACAGGCGATTTCTGACGGAAAAGTTAGAAGAAATGTTTGCGTTTTTGTTTTATTGTGTATAATTATAGTGTTCGGTCAAAATTGTTAACGAGGAATAATGGTGGATTGTAAACTGTTAAGTGTTCGCAAACGTGCATGAGCGTTGGGAAATAAACCAAAATAACTTCACTGAAACGTAAAAGGGTCGGGGGGAATGTCATCCTTCGTTAACCATCCATCATTTACCATGCATTAATCACTACTCATCATTATCCATCTCCATTTATCACGAAAAGCCAAAGACATGGCTGTTTGGGCTAAATTCCTTTACCTGTGTAGTAATAATTCTTAAAACTTTTGCTTGGGACATTGGCTATGTATGCGCGAGCCGCAGAATGTTATTGTTTTAAACTGTTTACACGCCATCTTAGCTATACCATTTAAAACTTAAATTAAATTCCCAGTTATCTTAAAGATTCGGGAAGTATTGCTACGTTGTAAATCGAAAGTGGTAACAATTGTTCTAGCTTGGATTCCAGGCCATTGCGGCATTCCCGGAAATGAAACTGCGGATTCATGTACCAAGAAAGCTACTTCTAGCGGATCCTTAAGTTACGCAAAAGCTTTTCACCACGACCTTTTTCCTCTCGCACACATTCACCTTTTAAAATCTTGGCATTGTGATTGGCAATCACGTGAAACCATGCGGGTAGATATTATTTTGACATCCAACAGCACATCCCCAGTAGACCATGGTTTTTAAGCAGAATCTTCACAATAAGCATACTGTTTCAACCATCTGCCGCCTAAGAATTGGACACGCTTGAACTCCAGTTAATTTTGCGAAGATCAGGGTACGGGATAGCTCCCTTTGTGATTGTGGGTTAGATGAAGGCTCAACGGACCACATATGTTTTGTCTGTCTAAAATTTTCCTCCTCCCTCTACGATCTCTTACCTGCCTCAAAATATACCCTGCCTCAATAATATTAAATGCATTTTAAGTATGGTGAATTCTCCACCTTTTAAAAAAAACTATATCATCTATCTGACAAAAGTCAGTAAACAATATGTGTGTGTGGGTGTGTGTTTGTGTGTGTTTGTGTGTGTGTTCTAGGTAAATTTGCTTAAAAACGCAAAATTATTATTTTTTCTATACGAATCCGTCCGTGTATTGGCTACCTACGTGATATTGACGGAATTGTGTTCGGCCGTAGACACAAAACATGCCATAAATAAAAGAAGAAGAAGAATGTTATTGTTTAGCCGCCTGCAAATCAGACTATACAAACTGTCAAATTTCTCTAATAAATATTCAACCGTATATCATACGACATAAAGTTCAAAGTCTATTGATGAAATTTGACAGTTCGTGGTAGTATGATATGCAGGCGTGTGTACCTACTGATTGCAATTGTCACTATCTTTTATATCCTACTAATATTATAAACGCGAAAGTTTGTAAGTATGGAAGTATATTACTCTTTCACGTAAAAACTACTGAATGGATTTGGATGAAATTCGGCATACAGATAGTTTATAACCGGAAATAACACATAGGATCCTTTTTATCTAGATATTCCCACGGGAACGGGCACCACGCGGGTGAAACCGGGAACCACGCAGGTGAAACCGCGAGCGGCCACTAGTCATTATATATATAAATCTTCTGTGCGTGTGTATGTTGTTGAACTCCTTCTAAAAGGCTGGACCGATTTAGATGAAATTTTCTGTGTGTGTTCAGTAGAATCGAATTGTTCAATCGAATGGTTCAAATTTATAATTGAACCCGATAGGTGGCGCTGCTATAGGGGTCCATCATGGGATACTGGTGTTCTTATGCGGACGAATGATTTATTTTGTTGTCATGAAAACTGTCAAAGCAGTACGAAGTCTGCCGGTCAGCTAGTTTAGTATAAGTTTATTTTGCATTGTTGTTACGCTTAACGCATCAGTTATAGTAGGTACAAGCAATAAATACATACTAATATATAAAAGTGATAATAAATACCTACTGCTGTACCTACTCAAAAATTAGAATTATTTTATCGAACAAAGGTTCGCAATGAAATACAGCATGTAGCATTAATTTTAATTATTGACATTCGAAGCCTGTATACGCATTCTATTCTTCTGTTGTTTGCTCTTCTAATTGTTATGAATAATGTATTTCTGTTGACAACTAATTAGAAAGTTTATTTAGGGCTTCGTTTGCGTTAATTTCTTAGAAATTATGCCAATTTTAAGTACGTGATCAAGTGGAAGTTTTAATCCAGTTCGGTACAGTTGAATATGTATGGGAGTTAGCGCTTCCGTTTGATTTAATAATGAATAAACTTAGAATTTCAAAGTTCTTTAATTGACCGTCAACGGGTTTAATTGGAAAGCCTTTAGGAGACTTTAACTGGAAATTGTGGGTAAGAAAAATCTCGTAACAATTTGTGAATGAAGTTTAAAAATGTCTCATTTTCTTAGTACCTCGTCAATTAATATTTGTGGTTATTACAGGACAGTGTAAAGTGTGGAAAGAAATGGCGATCATTGGAAGAAAACTATCAAAGCTATTAAATGAAGAACAATAAATAGGTTTTATTGGTTCGTAGTGTTTCGAGAATAATAAAAAAGAAGAAGAGAATTGAATATAATACCGGAACAGATATAAAATAACTGTTGAATGTTTTGCTATTAAATAAAAATTAAATTGGTCTGTCAAAGCGTTTAGGGGTAACTGGTGACACGTGAAAGAAAATGCTTCTGTATTTATTTACAGACACAACTATGCTAACGTTTCAGAACAAGTTTTTAAACAAGTAGACTTCATGATTCCTTGCCTTAATTGTTTAAATATAATCAAACATTACAAATTTTAAAAAAAATGTCGGGAGGGAGGCTTTTGTCCAGGATTGGGACAGTTATGACTGATATAATTTTATTTATTTTCTTATTTCTCTCTACGAAGATTTACAGACAAATAACATCTATAGGTAAGGTATGTGTATAAGGTACATATATGCTATTAAAAAAATTTTCACAATTATATATTAATAATAATAATTGATGTTGCGGTCCTATTTAGGTCTATAGAACGTGAAAATGCGATCTGAGGCTAAGGGCACTGCTGCAATACACGAATTGGGTGGGATTCCTTATGGATAATCAAAAGGAAAGGCGGAAAGATGGGAAACTCACCCAGTTGCAGCAGGTGCAATGCGCCGCACGGCCTTTATGGGCCAGACTGGATGATGATCTTCAAGCTTCACTTCAATAACACTATAAACATTTATATAGGTTCATAATAGCTGTTTATGTATTAGCGGGTTAATATTAATATTTTGTTAACGGGTTGTAAAGCGAATCAGTCGTGGCGGGAACGACGGTTATATTGTCCTGCTTCTTTGTGACAGCCAGTATTGCCATCACAAAAACAGTGGTGCCAACATCGACGGCGCTGATCGTCCCAGGCAACCGTTTATTCGGTGCTGAGGTGAGCGGGAAAGGAAATGGAATATGGAAAGGATGTGTGTGACGCAGTGCCCTTGCTTAATTGCAGCGGGAATAATAAAAATATTAAAAATGTTACTATGGCCAAAACAATTATAATAATAATAAATTAAATACTATATAATATTATTATTTTATAATATTTTTTTCTAATTTAGTTTAAATAAATAAATTCCGTATAAACAAAAACTTTCGCACTGATATTTACTTTCAAACTGATATTTACAAAAATGTATTAATAATTGCTTTTGGCATTTTTGACAGATAAGATAATAAATCTTACAAAAACTGATAACTAACCTGTAAATTTTATTTATTAGCTCAGCTTATTTTATTATTAAACGTTTACAAAAGTACCAAAAAAAAAAGAACTATAAAAAAAACTCCTCGATTCCCATTAACACCACAAAGATTAATAAACGCCTTATAAAAATATATGCCTTTACTCGTATAATAACGGTTAAAACCGAATGGCTGCAATGTGCCGCGGCAATCCATTTAAGTAATTTTATTTTAAGTCCGCATAACCAAACTGTCATTCCTTTTGACGGTGTATTAATGAAGCGATGGTGACTTGCGCATCCTGTGATGGATTTTTAAATGTTAGCGACACAGGGTTGAGGGTAATTTATGGGAGGGTTAAAGCGTTGGAGCACCACGCGCTATTTCGGCTGAGCTCAAATAAAACTCCGCTTTGAATATTATAAGCTTTTTAATTACAACCCTAATCGAGTGTTGCCAGTGCGTTGGCGATTATGCGTTTTATTTAATTGCCAATTAGAAAATAAAATGAAGAACAATAAATAGGTTTTATTGGTTCGTAGTGTTTTGAGGATAATAAAACAGAAGAAGAGAATTGAATAATAGGTCTTTACCTATGAAATTGACGTTATTTTCTTACTTATTATTAGGTGTATTACTTCTAAAAGTCAATACCGATTGTTAATATTATTATACACCTTTAATTAGGACTATGTCACCTAAGCTTCAGTAATAACATTGATTATTCATTTTTTTTTTTTTTTTTTTTTTTTTAGGTGATGGCTTCGTGCGATTAGCACATTTAGCCAGTGTCAAAGTAATTTTTCTTACAAGTAATACATAAAATAAACAATATTTTTTTCCTGTATGATGATGATGATTGATGAATGATAATAGAAATGAGAAGTGAGAAATGATATACCCCCCAACCCCTAGAGTATCTCAGTAAAGATGTGGGGCTTTACTAAGTCCTCGGACGTACTTCTTGAGAGAATTTGAAAAGTGACGTTGCACTGTTCTGTTTCATTTGCCAACACTCATGCACACTCACGAACACTTAACGGTTAATAATCCACCATTATTTCACATTAATATTCGACTTAGCACAAATTTTAGAAAATTAAACGAAACCGCCGACATCACTCTTTACTTTCCCGCCAAGAAGCCCGATTATTCATTTTGTGTCTTTATCGCCCAATTTTTTTTTTTTTTAATTAACTTCTTTTTTGTTTGCGGAATTGACCTTTTGTTTTATTGTAGCTTTGAAGAGTCTTAATTTTTTTTCTTTTTAATGTCTCCTATATTTAGCTAGTGAAATAAACACACAATTTTTATAGTGTTAACATAAATAGATGCTAAGAAAATTAAAAAAACGTTAGTATGAAAAATATAATTTTATAAAAAAATCTTCATATAAAACGTCAATTTCATAGGTAAGGACCTAATATAATACAGATACAAATATAACAAACTGTTGAATATTTTGCTATTAAATCAAAATCAAATTGGTCTGTTAAAGCGTTTAGGGGTAATCGTCCTGGTGACACGTGAAAGACAATGCTTTTGTATTTAGCATTAGTTAGTATTTAGTAGTAAAAAAAACCGTTTTTAGTAGGTTTGCCTTTCTTCCCCTTGAAAGGGTCGGAGGGAGAATCCCACTTGACCATCTGCGTCTCCCCGAGCGCTGTGGTGTGCCTAATGCATTTTCTTTTGTATAAAAAAGAAGTGTTGGTCAGTAAGTAAGAACTTACGCCCAATATTAGTAAGTAACTTAAAAAACGGAAGAATAACAGTATCCCTATACCAAGAATTGACCTTGTGATTTGACCTTAACTTTAGCGATAATTGCCATTTCACTGCAAAATTAAATTTCTAGGCAAAGGTAGGTTTCCTACCTACCTTACTTCTATAAAAAAGTGAAGAGTTCTTTAAATGGACTATCACAAAATACTTTTATCTTAGTTTTTATTGTTTGAATCTAAATAAATCATAATAAAACTTAATACCTTTAATAAAAAGGATGTCCATCTATAATATAAAACTCCAGTAGTGAGTCCAATAGGTTTAGAGTGCCAGAGATGTCCTGCAACTTTGTCAAAGTCACAGATCATAACTTACTTCCAACTTTATTCTTTTAAGTTTAAAATCTCTGGAGGTGGTAAAAGATGGCGTCGTTTTATGTTTCATATAAAAATAAATACCGTTAGCATTTTATAAGATTCAATTTATACTAGCAGTCTTTATCTTCAGTGTTATAGCAAAAGGATATTTTATGATACTATCTAAACGAAAATTGCTCCGATCACTGTAAAATATTATAGTTTGCTTCCATCAAGAAAGTACTTATACTACTTGATACATTTAATATTAAATGGAGCAGTGTTGTTGTAGGTTATTTACCAACTTCTCAAAAAAATTGTATTAAGAGCGTTTACGCCGCACACTAGCGCCACTAATGAAAAAAAAAACATATCTAGTAATTAGAGATAGAAAATCAAATTTTGCTCAACAAACTATTTGAATGAAGTAATTTAGCATTTTTACGTCACCTAATGAACACCTCACATGTTATGGTTTAGTTAAATAAGACGTTACGGCCACTTTTAACTATAACGCCATATTTAACTAAACCATAACATGTCAGGTGTGCAGCGTAAACGCTCTTAAGGTTCGGCTGGAATCGGACCGATAATAAAATTCACTGTACTATTATGTAGGTACTAATTATTAATGTTAATCTTTTATCATTATTATTAGACTTACAATATTATTACAATAAATAAGGGAATTGTAATTTGTTTAAATAAATGATATATATAAGAAAAAAAATAAATTGAACGCGTAGTTTTCTTTTCAGACCTTTTAAGGTTTATCCATTATCGTGATGTGTGTGATGTGTTTTTGTTTCACACATATTACAAGATCTATATAGAGGTGTTTTTACCCATGAACAATTTTGTTTCCAATTTGAGTTACGTCACAACTGTTGAGGCAAGGGAGCGGGAATTGGCGAATCCGGCGAAAACGAACTTAGTCTCTCAATTGACGCGCCTGACTGGTGAGTTTAGTAGTCCAACGCTTTGAACACGGTCGATAGTGACCTGCTCGCTATCCTGTATCACCTGAATTTCTCATTAACTGCTCTGAGTCAGTTATCGATTTATCTTTGAGCAAGCTGTTTAGAGCTGCCAAAATTGAATTGGTTTAAACCAGTGGTAACGAATGAATCTATAATCTACTAGTGTGTCACAAGGAGGTTACTTGACACCGCTTTTAGCCCTTGACATATTATGCAAACTACCTATGTAAAATTCATTATTTTTATTACTTCGCGTCGTGAATATTGTTTACCATGTTGTGAAACTCTGTTATTGGCTATCATAACAGATAAGTTTAATAAACATGATTGTTACAATAAGGCTGTTAAGTTTCCTAATAAAAAAATAAAATAAAATTAAAATTATGGAGACTGACTTTGATAATACGGTGGTAGCTAGCTAGGCGGATCTAGAATAAGCCTAATCCTATACCAACAAAACCTTAACAATATTAAGTCCCCGCTGGTAATCGAACCCAGGACCTTTGGCTGAGACCGTTGGTATCTACCACTGTATCACAAAGGTAATATACATATTGACGCTGCAATAGACTGACTAGCCTAAGCGATCTCATGTGACTAATCTAGCACACGTAATACACGCATACGCTTTAAGGTCTATTCAAACCTGAGCGGTATTCGCTGCCGCTGTGGCTAGAGAAAACCGAGTGGGTATGCGGTAATATTACTGTTCACATATATACATACATATATACATACATATAATCACGCCTCTTTCCCGTAGGGGTAGGCAGAGACCACTTTTTTCCATTTGCTACGACCCATACATACTTGTTTCGCTTCGTCCAACTTACTGTTCACACCTAAGTGAATTTCGCTATCCTTGTGGGTAGAATACCGCGCGGTATTCGAGTTTCGCTTAAGAATGTAAGAAGTTTTCTCCAGTTAGTCATTTCTATAACTAACTATAATACCTGAGCGAAACCCGCGCGGTATTATACCTTTACCCACAACGGCAGCGAATACCGCTCAGGTTTGAATAGGCCTTTATTCTAAGCGAGGCTCAATCAAACAAGCTTTTACTATTTTAGAAATCAAATATCATTCCACTATTAATGACACAGGTAACTCATCAAATCATGAAGCGTTCTGTGAAAGGCGTCAGTTGCATCAATTTATAACACAAAACACTATATTTTCGTGCATACACCGCCATGTCATATTTTCAGACCACAATGACACAAAGCTGCGCGGTAGTTTAATGCGGTCGGAATAATCGAAAGTAACCTTTATTACAATGGAATAAGGGCGTCGTGACCTGCTCGATCCTTGCTGGGTGTTTGACAAACGAGTTGAAAGTGACTCGCGGAATTTATCGTGAATTTTTCCCCTGGCTTGACAAAGAGAGTCGCAATAAATTACACTGTTCAGGTAATACTTGATATTTCTATTTTATGTACTTGAAATACAGTTTACTTATTATTATATATATTTTTTGTAATAACATAGTTTTGAACATATAGGTGAAAAGAACTTTGGAGTGAAAAGAGCTGGACACTTGCTGAGTAGATAGACTTACGAACCGATGGCATAAAATGACGTTCATAAGAGCTATTTGTAGCCTAAACTGAATAAATGATTTTGAATTTTAAATTTTTTAAAGGTAAAGAAAACTTTTTTATTCTCAATAGGCGTAGATTGTATTTTAATTTTTAAATGATCGAAATATCTAAACGCTGATTGCAATATAAATGCCACTAATCTTTATTCCCGTACTATAGTGTCTGCAGCGGGAGTTCTCGAGCTGATGACTGTGTTGCGTAGCCGATGACGTCACTGACAAAGTCTGACTGAGTCCCAATAGATTGATGAACAAGCACTAATTAATAGCTGCGACTGTAAAAATGCTAAACCGAAGATGAGAAACTGATCGCGAATCGTAGTTTACAAACGAGTTTGTACATCATCTTAACAAGGCGACGATACACAAGGAAAATACGGAAAATACGGAAATATGGAATCGATATGCATCAATATTCATCTACCTTACATTTTCCCGATAAAAAATATTATAATGAAATAGTTGCAAACAAAATTTATGTTTGTTAAATCCTTTATTGTACATAGAAATTACACTTGAATTACACATTATAAAATGCAAGGGTAAGCTTATCTATAAATAAAAGAGTTTTCAACCCTAGCTGTGGTGGGAAAAGAAAGAAAGAAAATTGCTTGTTAATCTTGATTAAGTAAATGTATTTCACTTTTACGGATCTTCAACTTAAATCTTTTAAAATTAAATTTAATCGGTTTATAATAGGAAATCATTTTGTTTATATTATTTTTAAGTTAAACATAAATATTAGATTGAAATATCTTTTTCCTTGTTGAAAATTTTCAGTCTGAAAGGCTGAATAATCAGAAATCACAATCTTCAATTTATCGTTGCTTTAATATTAAGGAATTTAGTAGCCATTCCTTACAGTTTTTTCGCCGCAACTCTTTGGAAATAAATGAAATTTCTATAGCATCTAATCGCTGCAAAAAACAGTATTTTTTCAGAAAAATAATGTAGTAAAATGTTGATGTTTAACAATGTTTTCTATGCAATTTGTCAGCTCTTGTAACTTTTTTGGATCACGCGATCGAAGCGATTCTTGTGACGTTGACTAACAGTGATATGTAGGTAGTATGTTCATATTATTATAAAAAATCAAAATTGATATTATTTAATAAAATAAGACTATAAACTATTTAAACTACCATAAAAAAAAAAAAAATAAATAAATGTTTCCTACACTCACACCAATTATCTAGCCCCAAAAAAAGCTTCCCTAAGAAACTCGAGAAATGGTTAACTAGACAACGGATAAACATACGTAATATACTTAAATACATACTTATTATACATAGGAAACACCCAGACCCGAAACAATTTAGAAAAACAGGTATTCCTAAATTGATCCGACCAGGGATCGAACCCGGGACCTCAGAGTTGGCGACACCATGAAAACCGGTGTGTAAGCCACTTGACCAAGGAGGTCGTCAAAATCATGGTCTCTTGCACTAGAGTAGGGATGGGCAAATTACGGCCCGCGGGCCATCTCCGGCCTGTGAATGATCGAAGTCCGGCCCACGACCATCAAACAAAAAGCTTGGCCCGCCTTAGATTTTCAATCTTCCTTAGAATCATTTTGTTCAAATTCAAAAAATTCAAAATCATTTAATATTCAAAATTCAAAATCATTTAAAATTCAAAATCATTTATTAATTTTAGGCTACAAATAGCTTTTATGAACGTCATTATGCCATCGGTTCGTAAGACTATCTACTCTAGGCTAGGAGATCTTGTAATGAGAAGAACCGGCAAGAAACTCAGCAAGTGTCCAGCTCTTTTCTCCCTTACACAGTCAGCGCCGTGTTAGTAAATGGGACAAATGCAAAAAAATTGTACATTTCTGAATGCGTGAACGTCCTATTAGAATAAACATTCAATACATAACTTCTTTTCATATATTTTTTTAAATACATTTACAAAATTACATTATAACAAAAACTAAAAGAAATAAATAATATTTTTCCGATAAATCAATTAAATAAAAATCAAATCATCAGGATACGTTTAGTTTTCTTCATACAAGTACGCGTGTCCTTCTCGTCCGTGTTCAGCTTTGTGTATGGGGAAAAAAATACAGTTGAGTGATTTTATACTGTTAAATATTTTTAGTTATTTACAGAATACTACATACATTTTAATACTTTAAACAATAAATCCTTTTTGTTACGAATTTGTTACATTTCTTTGTGACGTAACAAATATGAAGTAAAGTCGCACTCATATTGTAATAGTTGACTTGGATTACTAAAGTTAAAATATTATGACCACAGTTCATTTTAAAGTTGATTTGCAAAAAAAATGTTAAGTAAGTCGAAAGTAATACAAACTAGACTTGCTGCCATTCTTTATTAAAATAATCAATCAAGATACTGCTTTTTACTCATTAACAAATTTACCTTTCAAATAGAATGTACAACATGAACTAGTCCTTATAGTTCATCTTTGTTATTTTTTTGTAACATCAAGTTATTTTCATCTTTGTTTCCTATTTGTTATATGTACAATTTTTTTGCATTTGTCCCAAATATTGTCACGCGAATGAAAAAGTTCGCCCATTCCTGCACTAGAGTAATTATTAACGGGATTCTTACCATGTTTATTATTTGTGAGTATCCGATATTTCGGCACAGTTGCATGCGCCATGATCACGGAACTACTGAAGTTAATGCGGGTGAGTTTTTATGAGCAGAAAAAACGATCTACCCTCTTCCTTAGTAATTTTTTGCGCTCGATGCTCACAATACTCACAAATAATAAGCATGTTAAGAATCTCGTTAATAATTACTCTAGTAAAATAAGACCATTACAAATATTATTAAAAAGCTTGATGGCGCAGTGGTTAACGCGCCCAGTTTGCGAGTGCTGAGGTTAATCAACTTTCGCAAAGGCCGGTCGTCGAATGGTTGACCAAAAATGTATCATCTCGAGCTCCTCCGTGCTTCGGAAGACACGTTAAGCAGTTGGTCTCGGCTGCATTAGCAGTCGTTAACAACCACCAATCCGCACTGGACCCGCGTAGTGGTGTATGGCCCGTTCTCCCTATCCATCCATAGGGAAGGCTCGTGCCCCAGCAGTGGGGACATAAATGAGCTGATGATGATTATAAAAATTGTCAATCACAAATGAATTATAAATATAGTACAATAAATGAAATCTTCGCAAGGTGGCTGGCAAGAGCTGGATGTGAGTAGCCGCGGGTCGTGCTCGGTGACGTGCACTTGAAGAGGCCTATGTCCAGCAGTGGACTAGTATAGACTGATAATGATGATGATGATGAATATGATGATAGTACAATAGATACCAATAAGAATCTTAGTCCTTTTTGAGGTTGTTTTAAACTAAATGATTTGGTATGTTTCGGTATTAAATGATATGCTGTGCAAGCCAATGCCCTACACATCCTTCTATTTTTCCTCCTTCAATTTGCGCTACCCAAGA
The DNA here is from genome assembly GCA_947562085.1 of Eudonia lacustrata. Taxonomy (NCBI): domain Eukaryota; kingdom Metazoa; phylum Arthropoda; class Insecta; order Lepidoptera; family Crambidae; genus Eudonia; species Eudonia lacustrata. The sequence goes on along the minus strand of OX387321.1, from coordinate 7,433,174 downwards.
ATGTCCATTGATTATTCCTTATAAGTGAAAAATAACATATTTGTTAAACAATATAGTCTATCTTTAACTTTGACCGATTTCGGTTACAGCGTCTGTATGTTCTACCTTGCTCTTAATTGATAAAGAATGCGGTGAGGCTTTTAGTCCAATATCCTTTAAATCAATTTTTCTTATAAATATATTCAGCAGTAAACGTTAGTTGATAAGTATTATTATAAAAAATATATCATTCATATAAAGATATTAAGAATTATATATAATAAAAACCAGTGCGTAGATTAGGGCTTTCGAAGTGATACACGTTCTCTTCAATAAAACACTTTATTTTTCTCACTACATTCCGCTTCAAAATCCAAATCACAACAACCAATCCAACGTTGGCAATGCCAGTTGCCGACGTTACATTCGCCTTCCCCTTCTCTTTTACTTTGGCATCGTTTCACAACTTTTCATTTGTAACGGAAATACATCTTTTGAACAACTTTTGTATAATAAAAACCAAAACTCTATTTAATTACATTTGAAAATAAAAACAATGCTTAAAAATATTTGATTTAAGATTAAAATTACATTTCACAATAACGACGTGGGAAATTAAAGCAACCCAATGTTACAACATCCGCTGTAATCTGTCTGTATCCGGCTTTTTAAAATAAAACAGTGTATGCTCAAGATAAGATTTTAAATTAATAACTCAATAACAGTATTTTATAAGTATAAGTATGTATATGTAAAGAATTCAAGTAGATTTCTAACAATCGGCCTTCATGACAAACAAGTTTGTCCTCAAACTTATAAGTTAACTTTTATCCGTAATAGATTAAAACTTTTTAAGTACTTATATTAGAAAATGATAAATATTTATTAAATAATTTAAAACAACTGACATACATCCATCATTTTATATTGGCACTTTCAACAGAAATTGCCTTAAAATACAATATAATAAATTTTTACCACTTGAAAAAGAGAAAAAATATAATAATAATATAAAAAATCATCAAGTGCTTTTTACTCATTGCTATAAAAATCCAGAATAATAAACTTTACAAAATATTGTCACTTGGGAAAATTCATCAAGCGACTCTACAATCAACTTTTTTTTACACTCGGAAACTTCATCAAGTGAATTTTACATTACATAGTTTTAACATATTAATTTTTTTTAATACAAAATATTGCCACTTGGAAACATTCATCAAGTAATTTTTACATTAAATATTAATATGTATATATTTTTTATACAAAATATTGCCACTTGGAAAAAATCATCAAGTGATCTTATATTATCATTTGGAAAAATTCATCAAATGATTTAATATAAAATATTTTATATGTTATTATTTACTGTTACTTGGAACTCTCATCAAGTAACTCTTTTTGTGGAATATTGTCACTTGGAAACATTCATCAAGTGATCTTATTTATCATTTGGAAAAATTCATCAAATGATTCAATATAAAATATTCTATATGTTACTATTTTTTTTTGTTACTTGGAACTCTCATCAAATAACTCTTTTTGTGGAATATTGTCACTTGGAAACATTTATCAAGTGATCTTATTTATCATTTTGAAAAATTCATCAAATGATTCAATATAAAATATTTTATATGTTACTATTTACTGTTACTTGGAACTCTCATCAAGTAACTCTTTTTGTGGAATATTGTCGCTTGGAAACATTCATCAAGTGATCTTATTTATCATTTGGAAAAATTCATCAAATGATTCAATATAAAATATTTTATATGTTACTATTTTTTTTTGTTACTTGGAACTCTCATCAAGTAACTCTTTTTGTGGAATATTGTCACTTGGAAACATTCATCAAGTGATCTTATTTATCATTTGGAAAAATTCATCAAATGATTCAATATAAAACATTTTATATGTTACTATTTACTGTTACTTGGAAAGTTCATCAAGTAACTCTTAAGCCTTTTTTTTTGTGTGAAATATTGTCGATTTGTCGCTTGGAAACATTCATCAAGTAACATTTAGCATTTGGAATTTTACTAATTGTTGGGAAAAATATAATTATAAACTAGGGATTCTTCTGTTTTACTATCTGAGCTTGAATTATTAACATGAATATTAATATTGATCCAAGGTTGAATTTCATCAAGGGCCTACACATTACAGTACTTTTTATTTCCTAAAGCAGTACCAGGTATACTGGAAACTTCATATCTGTCATCATCCAGAATCTTGGAGAGTATGGCTCAGAAAAACAGGAAGAAGTTTTTTTTTTACTTTGTCCTTCATTTGATACTATTTGTTTTTTTTGTTTTTTTTTAACTAGGTCACCTATAGAGTAAATATTTGTTTTTTTTTCTATGACTATCAAAACGCGCTTTTTGTTTTTGCTGATCTTTTCTGTTTTAAATCACTCATTCAAAGATTTAAATCAATTCTTTTACTGTCACTTCTTCTTTCCGTATGTTATTGTTGTTTATTTTCTATAAGATGTTCACCTTTAATTATCTTAGACTTACTTATACAGTCATTCAAAGTAATTACCCCAGTTCATTCTTTTGAAAAAAAAAAACATCCATCAAAAGGCTATCTAATGTCTAATAATATTATTTTGACATTGTTTTACAATGCCATATTTATCATAAACGATATTAAAAATAATTTTAAACTCATAATAACTTTTCCTGGAAAATTGCGGCTGGTTGTAGTTAGTTATGAGAATAATCTAAATTTGAAACCTTTTTTGACCTACTTCTAACTCTTCATAATAATGGATAAAAAATAGTAATAAGATTATGGAAGAATTAGATCATGTTAATAACATAATCACTCAATCAATACATTTCTTGTTCCGTAAATAACCTACATGATTACCTGCCACCCTCAAAACCTTTGTATTCCATAATAAACCAAAATATTAGAAGCATTATTTACTACTACGACAATTTAAGTGAAAACCTGACATTATTTTTACAAAACATTGACAATATTATGCTTACGAAATGCAGACTAGACCCCAATATACCAATACCAGTAAGATTTAGTTATTTAGCCTATAATACCACTTAGGTCACACAAAATGACAGTGGCAGTAAAAGGTATAAATAGTTCGATACAACAGAAAGTGAAGGAAATATAAATTTCAGATGCATCGTGTCTTGAAGTTACTTTACCAGAGTGTACACTGTTATGTATATAGATCGCCTTCAAATAATAATATAAATAATTTCCAGAGCTCGTTAGATGTATTTCTTAATGATGTAAAATATGATAAAAATGTACAAATATTAATATACAAATATTAATATTTTGGACAAACTTCCGGATGGTCAAGTTAACAATTATTTAGAAATACTTTCAAACCAAGGCCTGGTCATACATTAAATACAAGGGTGAACAGCTGTTTAGATCACGTTATTACGAACTTAGACCCCACTAAACTCTCAGCTACAATATGCGTACTGGATTCTACCTTAACAACCACAATTTTACAAATAACGCACAGAAGATATCGTCGCTCAGGACGACTTCGTCATTTTCTTAAACTTGACACTTTGCTAACTTGTCTCTTTTTTAACTCGGTTCTTTCTTAATTGGTCTCTTTCTTAAACTTGACACTTTCCCAACTCGTCTCATTTTTAACTCGGCTCTTTCTTAGTTGGTCTCTTTTGCAATGTTGACACTTTCATAAGTCGTCTCATTTTTAACTCGGCTCATTCTCAGTCGCTGTTTTTCCTCTCTCCTTAGCCGTGGTCCACCGGATTAGTTCACCTAGGTGAACTACGGGCAATTTTTTTTTCTCGTGGTTCACCTGGGTTCAACTGTTAAGGTTCACGCCAGTTACGCATTAGAAAAATTCGAAAAAAAAAATACATATATCATACTTAATACTAAAGAACTTGTTTTTCTTCTTTCCCCTTATGTGATTGTATAATGATAGTATATTAAAAAAAAAAGAAAGAGCCGAGTTAAAAAAGAGACCAGTTAGGAAAGTGTCAAGTTTAATAAAATGACGAAGTCGTCCGGTGGGGAGACGAGTTGGGAAAGTGTCAAGTTTAAGAAAGAGACCAACTAAGAAAGAGCCGAGTTAAAAAAGAGACAAGTTAGGAAAGTGTCAAGTTTAAGAAAATGACGAAGTCGTCCTGAGCGGATATCGTAACTATGGTAATAACTTAATAAACAAGACAAAAGCCTTTCTAAGACAAAAGCCAAGCCCACATCCATTACTATTATACATCAAAATATTCAGGGTTTGGCTGGCAAGGACTTAGAATTAGAATTATTAGCAAAAAGTCAGGTAATTCATGTATTTTGTATAACTGAGCATTGGCTAAAAAGTCATGACACATCGTTCCATGTAAATAACTTCCAACTAGCAAGCGCGTACGTGCGAAGCTCAGCTATTCAATATTAGTAAGAAGCAATATTAAATACAAAAATCGCAACGATATTGTAGACCTATCAGTGGAGCGTAACATTGAACTATCGTGTGTGGAGTTCAATAGTTTTGTAATAGTGTGTGTATACCGACCCCCCTCGGGCAATTTCAATATTTTTGAAACAGTAATGGAAGACGTACTTAGAAAATTAAAACTAAAAAAGAAATTTGTTTTAGTATGTGGAGATTTTAATATAAATATTTTAGAAAACACTCCAACGAGTGTTCGTCTTCTTGCCTTATTTAAATGTTTTAATCTTTTGAATCTATTTCTCGAACCCACTCATTCGGCCACTTGTCTCGATAATATTTTTACAGACTATGACCCTGTTTCTAAGTCACTCATTAATAATCTTACGTCTGACCATTGCGGTTTGAAGGTGACCTATGATTTTGATATTAGGGATGAACCAATAATAGTGAACTGTAAACCAGTTACAAAAGAGCGAGTGGAGTGTTTCAAAAATAGTATAGCTTGTAAAATAGATGCATCGCCCTTTGTACAAGATGATCCAGATGTGCTTTATAGTAATCTTTTTAACTTAATCAAGACCGAATACAACCAGGTGTTTACACCAAAAACAATAAAAATTACTCATAAACTTAAGTTCTGTGACTAGGCCACGACTGGTATATATAAAAGTAGAAATAAATTGTATGATTTATATAGTTTAAAACAATATAACCAAAATGTTAATTTTACGGAATATGTAAAGAATTATTCGAAAATGTTTAAGAAAGTGTGCATAGTAGCAAAATCTAATTACATTAAAGAAAAAATTAAAAAGTCTAACAATAAAATCAAAGCCACTTGGGACATCATAAACCGTGAAACAGGTAAATTTAAACCACGGGATAATACTTTCACTTTAAAAGTAAACGACAACTTAGTCAATTCAGATTCACAAATTGCTAATATTTTTGATGATTTTTTTTGTAAATATACCTGTAATAACAACATCAAATTTAAATTCATCACCGGAAGCTGCACAAACTTTACTCCAAAAATATGTACCAAAATGTAATCTTTCCTTTCATTTTAAATACATTGATTCAATGAATATTATTAAAACATTCAAATCACTTAAAATGAAAAACACGAGTGATTTGTGGGGTATATCTATTAAAGTAATTAAGAATATTATTTATTCTATTGCACCGTATCTTGCTGAAATTTTTAATAACTGTGTCGATAAGGGAATCTTTCCTGATCTTATGAAGTTTAGTAAAGTTATACCTTTATTCAAATCAGGAAACAAAGAAGACCCCAGTAACTATCGGCCCATTTCAATATTACCAGCGCTAAGTAAAATTTATGAAAAAATTATACTCGAACAGTTGATGTCATATTTTAACACAAACAACCTTTTACATAGTAAGCAATATGGTTTTACTAAGGGTCGTTCTACTACTGATGCAGGCGTTGCTCTAATAAAACATATATTTGATGCCTGGGAGAAGTCTCAAAATGCTCTTGGAGTTTTTTGCGACTTGTCCAAGGCTTTTGATTGCGTTGAGCACCGGACTCTGGTGTTGAAGCTACATTATTACGGTCTCGAAGATTTTGCACTAAATTTAATACAGTCATATCTCAGCTCTAGAACTCAAACTGTCGATATAAATGGTACTAAATCATCTGGTTCTCATGTAAAAATGGGAGTTCCACAAGGGTCGATTCTTGGTCCTTTTCTGTTCTTGATTTATATTAATGACTTACCATTATTTGTAGAGAATTTCTGTGAAATTGTATTATTTGCAGATGATACTTCACTCATTTTTAATGTGACTAGGTGTAGGACTAATTATGAAAATGTAAATAAAGCTCTTTCAGAGGTACTCCATTGGTTTACTATTAATAATTTACAGCTTAACGCTAAGAAAACAAAATGTATTAAATTTATATTACCAAATGTCAGAAATGAACCAACCAATATTAGAATAAACGGTGATCAATTAGATTTGGTAGATTCTACAGTCTTTTTAGGCATTACCCTTGACTCAAAACTTCAATGGAATTCTCATATATCGAAATTGGCCGGTAAACTCAGTTCTGCTGCTTATGCCATTAGAAAAATTAGGCAGTTAACAGACGTTGAAACTGCTAGAACAGTTTATTTTAGTTATTTTCATAGTGTCATGTCGTATGGCGTCCTACTGTGGGGAACAGCGGCTGATATTGAAACTATATTCATTTTACGGAAACGAGCAATAAGAGCAATCTTTAAACTAGGATCACGAACTTCCCTAAGAAATCTTTTTAAGGAGATTGATGTCCTGACAGTTGCATCTCAATATATTTATAATTGTATAGTTTTTGTACGTTGCAACATCAACTCCTTTACTAAACACGGTGACGTACACAATTTCAATACTAGAAATAAGACAAAACTTGTAATGCCACTGTTCAGGTTACAGAAGATACTTGGTTCTTTCTTGGGGCAAGGTATACACTATTACAATAAAATACCAAATTCTGTACTAGATTTACCTTTAGATAAGTTTAAAAAACATGTGAAGTCTTTATTACTTATAAAAGGTTATTATACAGTCAAAGAATATTTAGATGATAAAACAGCCTGGTTATAATAAAAATCACATATTATATTTGAATCAATTTATTAAAATTATTTCTTATTTCTTTCCATTACAAATAAACACAAAAAATATATATAAGACAACCACAACATGTAAAAAAACAAAATAAAAAATGTAAGTTAACAAATTTACATCAGATAATTATGTAAAGGTTTCAATTTCCACAATGTCATACAGCACCACTACAGTACTCTAGTAAAAGTCAAAAATTGTTTAGGTAAAACAAAGTCAAACTATAATTAATAATACTAAAAATAAGATAAGTATGCAAGAGCAGACCAGCCTCCACAGGCGGCACCCGTTCACGAGCATGACATATGAATCAGCCATCGCTTCGCTCAACCATATTTTAGGGAACGTAACGACCCGACGCACATGCCACCACCGCAGAGACAGTAAAGAGAGCATGACACACTCAAAATACTCTAAATAAAAACTTAATGATGTATTTAACGCAACGCTGTTTGTTATCTGTAGAACAATGCTGTTAAAATAAAAAATGTAAGTTAACAAATTTACATCAGATAATTATGTAAAAGTTTCAATTTCCACAATGTCATACAGCACCACTACAGTACTCTAGTAAAAGTCAAAAATTGTTTAGGTAAAACAAAGTCAAACTATAATTAATAATACTAAAAATAAGATAAGTATGCAAGAGCAGACCAGCCTCCACAGGCGGCACCCGTTCACGAGCATGACGTATGAATCAGCCATCGCTTCGCTCAACCATATTTTAGGGAACGTAACGACCCGACGCACACGCCACCACCGCAGAGACAGTAAAGAGAGCATGACACACTCAAGATACTCTAAATAAAAACTTAATGATCTATTTAACGCAACGCTGTTTGTTATCTGTAGGACAATGCTGATAAAGGCTGTCATATCAGTATAAAAAATATAAAAAATAATTTTAATAAATTGATTCAAATATAATATGTGATTTTTATTATAACCAGGCTGTTTTATCATCTAAATATTCATTGACTGTATAATAACCTTTTATAAGTAATAAAGACTTCACATGTTTTTTAAACTTATCTAAAGGTAAATCTAGTACAGAATTTGGTATTTTATTGTAATAGTGTATACCTTGCCCCAAGAAAGAACCAAGTACCTTCTGTAACCTGAACAGTGGCATTACAAGTTTTGTCTTATTTCTAGTATTGAAATTGTGTAAAAAAACCGTGTTTAGTAAAGGAGTTGATGTTGCAACGTACAAAAACTATACAATTATAAATATATTGAGATGCAACTGTCAGGACATCAATCTCCTTAAAAAGATTTCTTAGGGAAGTTCGTGATCCTAGTTTAAAGATTGCTCTTATTGCTCGTTTCCGTAAAATGAATATAGTTTCAATATCAGCCGCTGTTCCCCACAGTAGGACGCCATACGACATGACACTATGAAAATAACTAAAATAAACTGTTCTAGCAGTTTCAACGTCTGTTAACTGCCTAATTTTTCTAATGGCATAAGCAGCAGAACTGAGTTTACCGGCCAATTTCGATATATGAGAATTCCATTGAAGTTTTGAGTCAAGGGTAATGCCTAAAAAGACTGTAGAATCTACCAAATCTAATTGATCACCGTTTATTCTAATATTGGTTGGTTCATTTCTGACATTTGGTAATATAAATTTAATACATTTTGTTTTCTTAGCGTTAAGCTGTAAATTATTAATAGTAAACCAATGGAGTACCTCTGAAAGAGCTTTATTTACATTTTCATAATTAGTCCTACACCTAGTCACATTAAAAATGAGTGAAGTATCATCTGCAAATAATACAGTTTCACAGAAATTCTCTACAAATAATGGTAAGTCATTAATATAAATCAAGAACAGAAAAGGACCAAGAATCGACCCTTGTGGAACTCCCATTTTTACATGAGAACCAGATGATTTAGTACCATTTATATCGACAGTTTGAGTTCTAGAGCTGAGATATGACTGTATTAAATTTAGTGCAAAATCTTCGAGACCGTAATAATGTAGCTTCAACACCAGAGTCCGGTGCTCAACGCAATCAAAAGCCTTGGACAAGTCGCAAAAAACTCCAAGAGCATTTTGAGACTTCTCCCAGGCATCAAATATATGTTTTATTAGAGCAACGCCTGCATCAGTAGTAGAACGACCCTTAGTAAAACCATATTGCTTACTATGTAAAAGGTTGTTTGTGTTAAAATATGACATCAACTGTTCGAGTATAATTTTTTCATAAATTTTACTTAGCGCTGGTAATATTGAAATGGGCCGATAGTTACTGGGGTCTTCTTTGTTTCCTGATTTGAATAAAGGTATAACTTTACTAAACTTCATAAGATCAGGAAAGATTCCCTTATCGACACAGTTATTAAAAATTTCAGCAAGATACGGTGCAATAGAATAAATAATATTCTTAATTACTTTAATAGATATACCCCACAAATCACTCGTGTTTTTCATTTTAAGTGATTTGAATGTTTTAATAATATTCATTGAATCAATGTATTTAAAATGAAAGGAAAGATTACATTTTGGTACATATTTTTGGAGTAAAGTTTGTGCAGCTTCCGGTGATGAATTTAAATTTGATGTTGTTATTACAGGTATATTTACAAAAAAAATCATCAAAAATATGAGCAATTTGTGAATCTGAATTGACTAAGTTGTCGTTTACTTTTAAAGTGAAAGTATTATCCCGTGGTTTAAATTTACCTGTTTCACGGTTTATGATGTCCCAAGTGGCTTTGATTTTATTGTTAGACTTTTTAATTTTTTCTTTAATGTAATTAGATTTTGCTACTATGCACACTTTCTTAAACATTTTCGAATAATTCTTTACATATTCCGTAAAATTAACATTTTAGTTATATTGTTTTAAACTATATAAATCATACAATTTATTTCTACTTTTATATATACCAGTCGTGGCCCAGTCACAGAACTTAAGTTTATGAGTTTTTTTTATTGTTTTTGGTGTAAACACCTGGTTGTATTCGGTCTTGATTAAGTTAAAAAGATTACTATAAAGCACATCTGGATCATCTTGTACAAAGGGCGATGCATCTATTTTACAAGCTATACTATTTTTGAAACACTCCACTCGCTCTTTTGTAACTGGTTTACAGTTCACTATTTTTGGTTCATCCCTAATATCAAAATCATAGGTCACCTTCAAACCGCAATGGTCAGACGTAAGATTATTAATGAGTGACATAGAAACAGGGTCATAGTCTGTAAAAATATTATCGAGACAAGTGGCCGAATGTGAAGTTATTCTAGTGGGTTCGAGAAATAGATTCAAAAGATTAAAACATTTAAATAAGGCAAGAAGACGAACACTCGTTGGAGTGTTTTCTAAAATATTTATATTAAAATCTCCACATACTAAAACAAATTTCTTTTTTAGTTTTAATTTTCTAAGTACGTCTTCCATTACTGTTTCAAAAATATTGAAATTGCCCGAGGGGGGTCGGTATACACACACTATTACAAAACTATTGAACTCCACACACGATAGTTCAATGTTACGCTCCACTGATAGGTCTACAATATCGTTGCGATTTTTGTATTTAATATTGCTTCTTACTAATATTGAATAGCTGAGCTTCGCACGTACGCGCTTGCTAGTTGGAAGTTATTTACATGGAACGATGTGTCATGACTTTTTAGCCAATGCTCAGTTATACAAAATACATGAATTACCTGACTTTTTGCTAATAATTCTAATTCTAAGTCCTTGCCAGCCAAACCCTGAATATTTTGATGTATAATAGTAATGGATGTGGGCTTGGCTTTTGTCTTAGACCTCAGTTTAAACCTGAGGTTGTAACCTTATTACTAGATGTAAAAGTTGCATTAGTAGAACTACTAATGATTAAGTATTATCATGAAAAGACTTAGTTATACCACCTATAACTGTATCATGTATATTAAAAGCTAACAAATTAGCTATCTGAGTCCTACATTTCTTAGAAAGATACATAGTATCTGACGTCAAACTAAAGTTTTTAATAAATTTATTTATATCGAAATATAAAATAGTGTCACTATGACGACAAATTAAATTAAAAAGTAATAAATTTAAGTCATAAATGCGCTTATTTTGTTCCCAGGTTAAATTTGTACAATAGGGAAAAGCACTAACTATTAACCTGCAATTTGTATCTGATTGCAGTTTAATCAAAATATTAAAATTATTTAAATGTCGCGTTTCTTCGTATGTGAACTGTCACCACACAATATAATAACATTATTGGAACTATTCAGTGTATCCTGTGATATGTTATTTACTATAGCATTAAATGATTGACCTGGAGTACAAATATTGGTCATTGAATGGTTAAGATTTGCATTCATAAGCAACCCTAAGCCCTGACCAAGTTTATCTGAGTACATAACTGTTTTTCTTACCAATTTAGTTACATTAGGTTTATGTATTGTTTGAGGAGCGGCTGATGTAGGACCGGGAACCAAAACAGACAAGTTTGGTGGCTTTATCAGAACATTAGAGTTCAGCGATAAAGACTCTTTGGTTATGTTAATTTCATTACTAATTAATGAGTTGTACCGATCAGCATTGTACTTGCACAGATCAACTAACTCTGTGGCTGATTGTATATGTTCCTCAATCTGTTTTTGGGAAATTGAATATTTTTTGCTCATTATGTTAAGTGACTCGTGTAACCGTTGGATATCAGTTTGTAATTGTTTAGTGTCCCGGTCATACATTTGCCTACTTTCTAACAATTTACTATTATATACTTCCAAAGAATCAATAAGGCTAATACGTTCCTTTCTAAGAGCAATGTTCTTGTAGAAACAGTTGTTCTTGTTTATCAACTTCTCAGTTTTCCTTATAAATTTATTAATTTTTACATACTTTTTAATTTTAATTTTGCTAATACTAGTTTTTTGGTTGATTTGCGGAAGTTCCTGTACTGATATTCCACCAGGTGATGCTATAAGCTCATCAAATAATGATTGTGTCTGATCCACTTCATGCTGTTTCTGCAACTCAATGAGTTGAGAAATCTGGTGATTGGCCGCACTAAGGTCTCTTTCCAACTCAGTGATGCGGTCCAGTGCCCTCTCATAGGTGTTATATTGCTGCTCAAAGGTAGAGATCACATCTTGAAGTTGGTCACGCTGGTGAAGCACATCCTGGTGTTGAATATGTAGTTGGCCTAATTCAATTTTGAGCTGTGAGTTTCTGTCAATTATGGACTTTATTTCCATCTCACTCTCGTCTCTCTCCCGTAGCAGCTGATTACATGATTCTTGTGACGCCTTTAACTCATGTAGTGCCTGTCTAAGCTTGAGCTCAGTACTTTGTGTAGCAGCCTTACGGGTCAGCATATTGAGTTTGGTATTATTTATACACCTGAAATTTGTAAATAAATATGATTAAGATCTTATTTATTGCAAGTGTATTTGTTTATTTACTTTTAATGTACAGCTAATAAGAGTTTAAATAAATTTCAATTTTAATTTTAACTAGTGGGGGTAGCTGTCTCACACAAACAAATGGTGCTAAGAGCAGACTTCTGTGTTTAACTATAAATTACTTATTATTTTAAAATAAATCTAATTGAAATTCTGTATATTATTGGTACAACTACAGACACAGGATAAAGGAACAAATACTAAAACTAATAAGTAGGCTACTATGTAGTTGATACTGATTATTACAGTACAGTACTTTACTGTAATAATCAGTATTACAGTACACCTAGGACTTTATTAAATTATAATACTGAAATGCCAAAGTTACTTTTGCAGTTTAGATGCAAATCCTTTGATCCAATTACAAAGTAGAAAAATAACAATTAATTGGCTTATTACCTACATTGACACTTACAATTTGAATGAAGTGTTTAGTTATGATTTACACTTATGTTACTAGTATCTTTAATAAATGGAATGAAAACAATACTCCACCGGTTTATGTTGATGCAGTCCACGGCAAAAGTATTTATTTCAACAACTTTTTGTAAAGTTTGTTTTAACAGTCAGCTGGCGATGACAGTTGGAAAATTACATTACCAAATAATTTAAAAACTACACAATATTTGTCAGAGAAAACACTAGTAGATGTTATTTGTCACTTAATTTAATCACTAATTACAAATTTAGTAATAAATAAGCATAAAAACAATTTATATCTTAATTGAAATGTCTCTTTCCCCACTCTTAAAAAAAACTTGATAAGATAGGAATTCGTGGTCCGTTTCATGCCCTTCTCACTGACTACCTCACTAACAGAGCCCAACAAGTAAAACTGAATGAGATAACTTATAGTTCAGTAACCTCTACATCTCTATATGGGTACCCACGAGGTAGCTTCCTTGGTCCTACCTCATTCCTCATATACATCAATGATCTTAGTGAAGACTTGAACTTGAAAATAATACCTACAACAATTTCATATGCCGACGACACCGCTCTGCTCTTTCATGGTAAAAGCTGTGATGAAGTTAATAATAAAGCGGAGAGCGGTCTTAAAATAGTTACTAAATGTATTGACATTAAATACTAGTAAAACTAATTATACAACTTTTCCATACTCAACTCTTTACAGCCACATCCTAACTTTCAACTAACTGCTCATATGTGTAATAACTTTACTACTGTCTTTACTTGTAATTGTACACCGCTAAAAAAATTCCACAGTAAAGTATCTGGGCATATATCTAGATCAATAATTAAATTGGCACCGGCAAATTGAAAAATGTACCTCGCGTGTAGAAAGTTACTATGGCTGTTTAAATATCTAAGATAGGACATTATGTTGCTGACCGACAACTTTTGTTACATGCATAACACTAGTGCAGTCAATTATTAGTTACTGTTTACCTATTTGGGGGGGACCTCACGAAACCACACTAATTCATATTGAACGAGCTCAAATATTGATTCTGGAAGTAATATTGATGAAGAAGATTACTTACAGTACAGTGAAAGTCTATGAAAATTGTGATGTTTTTTTTGCCTGTTAGACAACTTTATACCTTACTATGTGTCCTTTAAGACTCACAAAAATACTTTTTCCGATTAATGAAAAACGTAATCCTTACAACGCAATACGAATTAAAATTTCGCGTCTAACCAGTTTAAATCAAAATCGACAGCATTGTATAACAAAATAAATAGATTACTAAATATTTATAAGAGATTGGTGTAATGTAAAAAAAAAAGCTTTAATTACTTGGTTGAAACAGATGGATTGTTTATAAACATAAAATTTATAGTGATATACTATTTTATTATATTTTATTTTACTTTATTACATTTTAAAATTAATATATTTTAGGGACTGTTATTAGATTAAAGTTTAGGTTTGACTAAAAGAAATAAATATTTGTTTTTCTTTTGGGAATGAACGCTAGGATTTTTTTTTATATTTTTCTTTTAACATATAAATCATGTTATCGTCTTGTAACATATACTAGTTAAGACCTACGAAGAGCGGTTTTGTCCTACGACAAGTTTATTTAAACTTAAATGGGTAAGGCCTACATATTTGTAAAAGCACATATCTATTATCAATACATTTATTTTGTAAGTGTTGAGTTATCTGATTGTATTTCTTCTGATCGCGTGATCGCGGATAGGGATCGCGTTTTCTTGAAACAGATCTGTGTTATAGCTATGTATATTTTTATTGGCGTGTGTGAGGTTATGACTAAATAGTATTTCGGAAGGGTTTCGGCCAATCCCTTTATTTAGAGTATCATTTAGACCCCCCACTGTTATCTTTCCTAACTCCTAATCCCATTTGAATTCACCTAACTTGTCTGTGTAAGAGGTTAGCGCATCTAGAACTGTTCTATTGTAACGTTCCACATGTCCGTTAGATCTAGAGGACGATGCATTTAATATATGTTTCACGTGAGAATCAACACAAAATTCTCCCAATTCCTCCGAAGCCAAAGCGAACTACTTTAACTTCAAAAGAACCAGAAAAATCTCGTATTTGTTGTTGTTGTTGTTTTTTTGAAAAATTCCCTATCGAAAATTAGTCTCGAGGGAAAACCAAAAATAGTAAATACTTCTGGGTGGCTTGAAGAGTTACACGCTTGGCGTTCTGGAGAATCCCGAGACGGTGACCGCATGCGCCGTCTGGACAGGCGCAGCAGCAAAGGATCCCTGGGCGGCGACTGCACTCGCTGCCTTGAGTTTTGTAGCAGTGAACCATCCTTTATGAATTGTATGTGGCAGAATAGGGCTGCGACTCCTGATAGACGCTCTGCTTTGCCTTCCACGATTGCATCGTGAACGGCTGCGCTCTTTGCGGTTGTACCGCCTCTCGTCGCTTCGTCGATGACTGCGGGACCTCCTGCCATTACGCGAAAGAGTGCTTCTAACTCTGTCCACAAAGTCGTCTATCCTGAAATGCCATAAAGAGAACCGGACACAATCTATTCTTTACGGACACGTCGCTTAAGACCGTTATCTGATCAAATATTTAAACTAAAATAGATACTAATAATAGATAAAAATAATTTTATTTTTTTATTTTACATTTTTAATCGTATCTCAGAAACGGTGCATCGTAGCGCAAAAATAACGAAATTTTCGATCCCCCATGCACCCACGGAGTTTACCTAGAGGCATGGATACACGATCCCTAAAGACAGTCTGAAGCAACATTGGCAAAAAAAATATATGTGACAGAATAACAGCATTACAGTTATGTTCAAAATGATAAAATATATTATATGTATTATTTCATTGGACTAAAGGGTTCTCCGACGAGCTCGATGGCTCAGTGGTTAATGCACCCGGTCTGCGATTGTTGTGGTTGAGAAACTTTCTCAAAGGCCGGTCATCGGATGGGCGACCAAAAATTTATCTTCTCGAGCTGCTTAGTACTTTGGAAAGCACGTAAAGCCGTTGGTCCTGACTGCATTAGCAGTCAAAACCGCACTGGACCCGCGTGGTGGTTCACGGCCCATTCTCTATCCGTGGCCCAGCCGCGGAGATATAAAAATGAGCTGGTGATGATGGTGATGATGATAGGGTTCTACACACTGCATGCATTGGTCTCATAACTTTTAAATGCTTAAGAAAATAACGTTTTCATATGTTTTATTGCTTAAAAACTACAGCCCAAAAAAAAAAAGATTATAAAATGGCTGACATTGATAATTAAAATTAATAGTGTAGCGATTTATATCAAATTTAAATCAAAGTATTTACAACGTACAACTATGAGGTGCACTGAAAACTAAATAAGTAATGTGAACGTACCTGCTCATCCCACTTCTGATAATAAAAACCAGTGCGTAGATTAGGGCTTTCGAAGTGATACACGTTCTCTTCAATAAAACACTTTATTTTTCTCACTACATTCCGCTTCAAAATCCAAATCACAACAACCAATCCAACGTTGGCAATGCCAGTTGCCGCTGTTACATTCGCCTTCCCCTCTCTTTTACTTTGGCATCGTTTCACAACTTTTCATTTGTAACGGAAATACATCTTTTGATAACTTTTGTATAATAAAAACCAAAACTCTATTTAATTACATTTGAAAATAAAAACAATGCTTAAGAATATTTGATTTAAGATTAAAATTACATTTCACAATAACGACGTGGGAAATTAAAGCAATCCAATGTTACAACATCCGCTCAGTGGCTTTTTAAAATAAAACAGTATATAATATATATATATATATATATATATATATATATGTATATACATAATATTATGCTCAAGATAAGATTTTAAATTAATAACTCAATAACAGTATTTTATAAGTATAAGTATGTATATGTAAAGAATTCAATTAAATTTCTAACATATGTAATGAAAAAATTATCATCAGTTTTCTGGAACGATATAATAGTAACACTGATTTTCTCCATACTTTAGGAGGCACGTACAATGCCCTTCGTCAATAGCTCATTCACAACATTGACACAGAAACACCCCAACTGTTGTTGGGAATTTGTCTGACCCAACAAACTTGGAGGTACTTTCAAAATTAATGCTAAACTCAACGCACATAATCTACGAAGGGTAAATGTACGTAACACCTCATACAATGGCCTGGCCCTTTATATTAAGTCGGGTCCTCAGCCAGGGATTAGATGGCCCTGGTAAGGAAGGTCTCATACGTTGCCCTGAAAACCCCTAGGCGCGTAAATTGATTAAAATTTGTGTCTTTAACATTGGTGACTGTGAGCTTTTAACTGGATACGAAAAGACTTTGCTTTCATGTTTATATAGGTAAGGTTACCTTGAAACAATAAAATATATTTTGAGTACACAGTATATTTGTAAAGTACCTACTTAAATCTTAGGTAGGAACCGCAAGAAATATCATTACAAAATTGAATCCATAAATACTTTTCCATTCACCAAAGATGTCGACAAAGGTTTCAACCGAAAAATTCACAATCGCAACGTCAATCCGAGGATGTCCTTTTCCAAATTTCCTAACTTTCAAATCTCACGCAAAATGACAGGCTGCAATAACGGAGGACGAGGGAGGAAAAACGGCTTCGTTACGAATTGATGACTCAATTGTAACGCTATTGAATGCTGATCGATGGTCGTTTGTTTGCGTATTTTTTAAACCTTAATGCCTCCCTTTGGGGCGAAATTTGCATGAAACAAAAGAATAACAGTCGCAAATCTCTATCCGAATGAATATTCGAAAAGTACAACCTGAATACAAGCCAATTAGAGTGATGTGGAGTTTAGGATTGTCAGGACGAGATAGTTAGCAAAACGAATTGTCTAGGGAATTAGATAATGAGAGAGAGATAGAGAGAGAAACGAAAGAGAGAAAGAGAAACATTTATTGACACAAACAAAAAATAAAAATAAGGGACATAACACAAGACAATAGTATATTGTCAATCAGGACCCCGCCTTTAGGTATTTATTTAGCATTACTTTAAAGATAGAAGACAGTGAAAGTTTTTTTTTATAAAGCAGCAAAAATAAAATAAAAAGATTTTTTAGGTAGATATACCAAGCTGAAACTTTCATCTTACTGTGTTTCTAATAATATAATTACTTACAATTTTTTTTTGTTTTATTTATTTAAACTTTTGCAACATAAATATTACATGGCGGACTTGCCTGAGGCATTCTCTACCAGTCAACTATAGGGTGGTGCAGAGATAACATTGGTAGGTGCAATTAAGATATATTATAAGTAATTTAAATGTAAGTATATATTACATGCACACATATTATATATACATAAACTTAAATGTGTATTGTAATTACGTAAACTACAATAAATAAACAAATAAATTACAAAATTCTAAGTGTAATTTACTTTTGTTTTTTTTTCCTTTTGATTTGTCATCGTGATTGCTGACTTATACCAAGTTTTATGTTATTACTAGTGGACCTGGCGGACTTCGTACTGCTTTGACAGTTTCCATCAAGTGATTAAATTCTCTTTGGTTTCCATGACAACAAAACAAACAAATCATTTTGTATTGGAAAATTAAATTGTCGTTTTTAATATATTTATAGTGTGATTCCCGTAAGAATATCGGGATAAAAACTATCCTATGTATTAATCCAGGTTATAAACTATCTGTATGCCGAATTTCATCCAAATCCATCCATCCGTTGCAGCGTGAAGAAGGAACAAATATACAGACATACACACAAACTTTCGCATTTATAATTAATTAGTGTGATTTTCTTATTCTTTTAATTGTTATTGTACGTTTTACTATGCCCCTTATTCCTAAATACAGTCCACCTTTTCCCTTTCGCCTCCTTTTATTACAGCCTCCATCGTGGGTATTATTAAACACCTCGCTTACACCGTTTTTTAGAAAAATAAATTTATATTCACTCTATTCCATATAAAGGATTGTTTTGCCAAACAGACAGTCGGAGTAGGTGGTTCCCAAACTAATTACGTCGAGGTTACAATTTGTAGAGGCCGAAATTGCTTTCGAATTTTGTTTTTGTTTCGTACAACTATTTGGCCAGTCATTAGTATGTAGGTCATGTGGGTCGTAAACAATAAAGGACAGCCGTCTGGCTCAGCTGGAAACGATCCTATGTGGATGTGAATTAGTTTGGCTCATCAGGGGTTTTTGGTTTTTTTTTTTAAATTGGCAGTCCGACATTAAAGTGTCCGTTATAATTGTCTGTGATTATTCGAGGGTTGGTCTAGGCATGGTTGCGTGTTTGAATCCCGCAAGGGACTTTTGTATATGTTACCGTCATGTCATGAGTCATATATTATTATATATCCTACTAATATTATTATCGCGAAAGTTTGTTAGTATGGATGTTTGTTACTTTTTTATGTAAAAACTATTGAATGGATTTGGATGAAATTCGGCATACAGATAGTTTATAAGCGGGAATAACACATAGAATACTTTTTATCCAGTTATTCCCACGGAAACGGGAACCACGCGGGTGAAACCGGGAACCACGCGGGTGAAACCGCGAGCGGCAACTAGTGAGTCATATTTGCGCTCTTTATTCAAATTCTGGCACGAAATCCTCAATTTATCACCATCATCATCACCAGCTCATTTTATGTCCCCACTGCTGGGGCACGCGCCTTCCTTATGGACAGATAGGGAGAACGGGCCCAGTGCGGATTGGTGGTTGTTAACGAATGCTAATGCATCCGGGACTAATGGCTTCACGTGCCTTCCGAAGCACGGAGAAGCTCGAGGTGATACATTTTTGGTCACTCATCCAATGACCGGCCTTTGAGAAAGTTGCTTAACAATTCGCTTAATAAATTGCACTTATGAACGGTCAAGTAGTTACATAAAAAAACAAAAATATATTATAAAATAATATAAGCAGGTACCTACACACAATAATACTTAAAATATTTAAATAGGGCTATAATGAAATGTAATGCGATTCTATTGCTGCTTCGGAAGGTTGTTTCTACTAAGAAGACTCCAGCAAGAAACTTAGCAGCTATTTTTTTAAACTAAGAGTTGTATACAAAAGAGTAACCACTTACAATGTGAAATAACATGTGCAGGCAAGCAGACTAAGATGACCACACATTTCGTATCATTAAAATAAACATCAATTTTATAGTAACCTTTTTTCATTAGCCCTTGTTTTATTTCTGTTTTAAACTTGTGTAGAGGCAATTCCGTTAGAGTGAAAGGGATGAAAATCTATGTTATTTTTAGGCTACAAAAACTGTGTTGAACTAGAACACTGGTGTCACTACCTTTAGTGTTGGTAAAAAGTAGTAAAGTGTTTACTTTAGTTAAGCCTATAACTGTCCCACTGCTGGGCAAAGGCTTCCATAATTGAAATCAAGTCATCGC
The DNA here is from genome assembly GCA_947562085.1 of Eudonia lacustrata. NCBI lineage: Eukaryota > Metazoa > Arthropoda > Insecta > Lepidoptera > Crambidae > Eudonia > Eudonia lacustrata. The sequence continues at coordinate 7,412,877 of OX387321.1, read as the reverse complement.
TACAATTGATGGGTAATGGCTTAATCACCACGCTTGCCAAATGCCGGTTGATGATCACAAACCCGGGCTATGCATCGAAAAATCCGAAATACATTTTGCCCGACCTGGGAATTGAACCCGGGACCTTCGGGTATCGGACCGAGCACTCTGCCACTCGGCCACCGAGGCGTTGTGTGTCGGTAGTGTTGGTAACTTATATAATATTATCAATTAGTAGCACTACCACTTTGGTAGGCATATTCCCGTGCCTCCAAAAAAGTATTCCCAGTGCCTAAAGTATTCCCAGTGCCTCCACAAGTTTAATTTAGTACCTATTTTAATAATAATTTCATTCTCATTGCCTCCAAAAAAGATGTGGATATGTACAGACAGACAGTCAGAGAGGCGGACTATCGAAAAACAGATAGGTCAAATTATTTATCTTAATAATCATGTAGACGTAGATCGTCTACGCCCAGTTGGTCGTCCAAGATACCGCTGGAAAGATGAAGTTGTCAAAGACCTGAAAGAGCTGGAAGTGCCCGACTGGTCTCATTTGGCACAAAACAGGAAGGAATGGCGCACTCTGATGTCGGAAGCCAAGATCCACTTCGGATCGCTGAGCCGGCGTAGTAAGTAGTAAATAAGTAAGTAAGTAACAATCATGTAGTGACAAAAGAGCGCTGGATAAATTACCTTGCGTAACGGCTGCAATAACATAGAAAGAGACATCTCTCTAGTGTGTGATCTTTGGTGGTTTACCCTACTGTCCTGAGCTGATGGTAAACGGTATAACCTATAAACTTTTGCAAGTCTAACATGTATATCTTCCGCGTTGCCGTCGCTAAGACTTTTTTTCAATGCCCCTAACTTTTATGCCCTAGAAAACATCAGAGGGTTGTTAGGTCATTACGGCAAATGAACATAATAGGTTTCTCGCTGCCCCTAAATCAGCTGTTACGCTGTAAAGGGCATAGGTGGCAGACAGCAAATTTCCTAAAAAACATTGGTAAAATCGACTATGTTCAGGTAAAGTTGTTTCTAAACTTACGAACCGATGGCATAGTGACATTAATAAGAGCTAGTTACAACTAGCTCTTATTAGGCTACAGCCTAAACTGACTAAATGATTTTGAATTTAGAAACTCTGAATTTTGAATCTAAAAATAATCTTAACTTTTACTTTACCGCGCCCCGGAGTGTAAAGATTAAAGTTGTTTTTAGCTAAAACTAACGTTCACAGTACCTCTAGCAATCTCTAGTGTATTCTGTAGAAAAAATACTATAAACTAGCTGACCAGCGGACTTCATACCGCTTTGATAGTTTCCATGACAACAAAACAACACAATATTCGATATACAACAAATTATTCGTCCGCTTAAGAACACCCTCATCCCATGATGGACCCCTATAGCAGCGCCACCTGCCGGTCTAATTGTAAATTTACACCATTCTCGAATCCACTTGAACACACACAGAAAATTTCATCCAAATCGGTCCAGCCGTTTAGAAGGAGTTCAATAACATACACACGCACAGAAGGTTTTTATATATAAAGATATAAAATATTGCACGTGTTCACGTACTTGCAACTGTTTAGGAATAGAAACTTGTTTCCGTATATACGAGTGTATGCCGGCCGCGACAGGTAAACCTCAAAATGCCATTATCCAGCCGCTTATGACGTGGGTTCAAAGGGAATCCAAAACTCCTGTTTGCCCCCAAACGAAACCAAGGGCAATCTGAGAAAATCATATTTTATATTAGTGTTTTAGAAGGTCTATTAAAGAACTGTCAGTTTCTTGTGTTTCTTCGTCCAATGATTTCTTCGTTTATGTTAGAGACAAATCGAGATTACTTTATGTTGGAGATTTGTTATTTATTATGTCAAACTAGCGCTATTGCATGAAAGAAGTCGTTAACTGTAAGTTATAAAATACTAGCGACTCAGCCTCGCATCGCTAGTGTTGTTTTGAGTACGTAAACCACCCTGGAAAAACGCTTTTTCTATTAGAAAAAACCGCATCACAATCTGTCCAGCCGCCCTATAACAACAAACAAACGTTCCGGGGACTTTATTTTAGACTACGAGTATGTATAGATAACTTTTTTGCGCGGTGGGTGGATTCTGCCCCGAATCTGACGGGTTGGTGACCACCCTGGTACCTATTTCTGCCGCCAAGAAGTATTGTTCTGAATTAGTATGTTCCGGTGTTAAGGGGTATTCGATCCAGTGAAACTACAGAGCATAGAAGTGTAAGAAGCTGGCTTTGGGGTCAGCATCGCGTGTGAGTCCTTTTTTGCCGCAAACGCCCATGAGCTGCGGTGGTCGTTTTATTTTGTTTTTTTTTCTTACTCTATTTTTTTTTGCTTTCCATTAGGCAGGCTGTATGCCCGTTTGACGGCTCAGTTTCATAAAAGAAAACTAAACATTGTTTTCCATTTGGGAATGTTATTGTGTGCATTAGTATTATTTCATTAACATTTATAATATTTTTTTACAAAATGATTTTTTTAGCGTTCTACCTCAGTGGTTTTGACGTGTCGTCCCAATGATTTTTTTCTAAAATTATTGATTCTATATATTCGTATATTTTGAAATACAAATAAGGTAAGTCTCTTCATTCCTATAACATGTAGATACAGAAACAAGATATGTGAACATAGACAACGTGACAGTAGAAGTAGGGAAACCTATACTGACCAAGATAACCGAAGAACGGATCAATCGTGTTAAAGAAGCCGCTGCATTTAGTTCGACATACTGGTACTGGATGTCGCCACCCAATGAACAGAACCGAACTATCCAATAATGATCGTCTTGGTCGCGGCGCGATGCCACGAGCCTTAGGCAGCCGTCGCACCCAATTTGCTTATGTAAATACGCAGTTTCCGTTCTGACCTGAATAATTCATTGCTCAACGCGAACGTTTGACTCCCCAGTTTTGAGAATCAACAGTAAAACGGAACGTCGTCTATACAAATACAAAGGAGTGAAATTATAAAAGTTTCGCAGGCGCCAAAGGTGGAGCCGGGTAGGTTGTGCGTGCGGCTTCCGTTTGCATTGTTCGCGTTGTGTATACGCCCCTGCGGTTGGTACGAGAATATGGAATAAAAGATTTATTGCTTTTTGAATATTTTTATTAATTTGTGCAATCTAAGATTTCACCATGCTCTGACTTCATCTTACTAATACACGAAATGAATGTATTATAAACGCGAAAGTTTGTAAGTATGGATGTTTGTTACTCTTTCACGTAAAAACTACTGAATGGATTTGGATGAAATTAGGCATACAGATAAGTTATTACCGGTAATAACACATAGAATACTTTTTATCCAGATATTCCCACGGGAATAGAAACCACGCGGGTGAAACCGGGAACCACGCGGGTAAAACCGCGAGCGGCCACTAGTACCATATCATACTCTACGTTTTTTAACAGACTATAGGAATTATTAAGTGTACAACAAAGCGCTACTGGATGTTTGATTTTGGTAATCATGTCTTTTTAGAACTGAGAAAAGTTTAATAAAGTTAGGTCCTAATATCTGAATACAAAAATTAAACAGCTATTAGCGCATCAAACCTGCGCTCTGAGTTTTTTGCTCACGCATATTTTTTTAGTGTATTTTTCAATGTCATCGACATCCTAAGGTATCGTGTATAATATTTACTATTCATTGTCATCTTTCTATTAGGTAGGTATAACTATTCATCCCTTTCCCCCTTTCAACTTACACGCCGTTCAGTGTGGTTGCGACTGCGTCTTTAAGTAGGTACTTAAGTATCAACCCCAGAATAAGTATCTAAGTATGTTTTTTTTCTTTTGATTTAACATTAAAAAAAGAAAAAAAAAGGCTTTTAAAGTAAAAAGTAAATAGTGTTGAATAATTTCGGCGGGCTGGTTAATACCACGATAGCTCAATTGGGAGAGCACCTGACCCGGTATGTCAGAAGGGTGCAGGTTCAAACCCTGCTCGTGCAAAATTTTTTCAACATTTTGTGTTTTTGTAATTAGTTCGCAACAAAATTTGCGTTAAAAATTATATAGGTAAACAAAACAAAAACATTTTAACATTTTGACCTAGACGGTTTTATTCCACAGAAACTCAATTGGTTCCCAATTAATTGACAACCGAAGCCAGTGTGAAATACATTGTTTTGAGACAAGATTGTGGTATACATAACTCTCTTACACGGTTAACCCAAACCGAGGTCCCAAACCTTTAGAAGCGCCCTCGGGTTGTTCCGCCCCCGTTCCGATCCGAACCCCTCGGAGAATCTAGTAAAGAACGGGGACACACTTGGGTGACGTCATTCCCACTAGAAACCATCTGACGGTGTTTCGATCACACGGTTTGAGGAACCCTTTAGGTTTCTCTTCGCCCACAAGCAAGTCTGGTAAAGCTGAAAAGGCCGTCCAAGGCCAACAGTAAACTCTTCCAAAAAAATATTACTAAGGCTGGTATTTTTTACATAGCACGCATGTTATTTGTGGGTTATTCCATTTTACCCCATTGATTTGCCCCACCGATAAAGTAGACTTTTTTTCCATTTTACCCCATTAACTGCGTCTTGAGATCATAATGGGGGATAGTGGAAAAAAAAGTGGATTTATCCCCATTGCTTTAAAAATAAATCAAATAAAACACAAACAAATTATTATGTAATCACAGCAGTCTTTTATTCTTATTTTTTACTTATTGATTACTAAATGTTTAAATAATTTTTAACGCAAATTTTGTTGCGAACAACAATTGGGAGAGCACCTGACCCGGTATGTCAGAAGGGTGCGGGTTCAAATCCTGCTCGTAGAAATTTTTTCAACATTTGTGTTTTTTGTAATTCGTTCGCAACTAAATTTGCGTTAAAAATTATATAAACATTTATAAATAGCTTGCCTACTTCTTAACTGATCTTTAGTATTTGTAAAAATATTATGATCAGATGTTAATGACGGTAGTTGTTGACATTGAATGGGCGCGTTTGGCTTTCAAAGTAAAAAGTAAATAGTGTTGAATAATTTCGGCAGGCTGGTTAGAACCACGATAGCTCAATTGGGAGAGCACCTGAACCGGTATGTCCGAAGGGTGCGGGTTCAAATCTTGCTCGTGGAAATTACGTCACGAAATACGTCAGGTCAGACATAGTAGTATGAAAATGTTGATAAAAGGAAAACCAGATCAAACTAACAGGACACTATTAGTAGCAGAAATAACATTCGCCGTCGAAATTGAAATCTGGGCTGGGAATTTGCATTTCGTATTAAACTAAGCGTGCGAACTTACCCCGAAAACGGCCGAATAAATTGACGCCAAAACAGATTCGCAACATCATTCGTTTTGAATATTGGGCTCACGTAGAGAAAGCCCTTAGGGGAAATTGCAATACGAGCTCCTTGGTGCTGTAGGAAAATAAAATCGTAGCCATCGCCTACAGTAATATCCCAAGCCGGGCCCAATACGGCAGGTATCTTCACTAAATTGGGACCCTAAAATACCCTTATAAAATTCGGTCTGCGTCGCGTTTTATTATAAATTGAAGCGGTTTGGTTTGCAATAATGATAAAGCTGTTCCTTTGCTCTGTTTTTGGTTTTGTTAATCGTTTAATGGCTGTGCTAATTGTTTCGTATTACAGATTCCACGGTAAATGTGTCGCATGTTTTTTTTTAATGAGTTTGAATGTAAAACGTTTTCCAACATAATTAGTTTTGATAGAACGTGTATGTACTGTGTAAACTAGCTCCATTGCCAAACTCATATTGACCGTTCCCTCATTTAGGTTAAGAGTTAGGCTATCTAATCTATATCTATCTATATCTTCTATACCTATACTTTATAATATTATTAATAAAAAGGCAAAGTTTGTGACTGAGTTTGTTTATTTGTATATCAAAAAATAAATAATAATTTGGCGGTTAATAGTCTATAATGCGGTGAAAATACCTAAGAGCGACATCTACCTTTTGCCCGCCGAAAAAACTAAAAAAAAACTTAAACTTTTTTTTTTGTTTTTTCTTAAACTTAGGATCTTTTTGGGGGTTAAAGTTACTCGCGTCCCTGGGTTTACCCTTGAGACTCTACACGTGACCTCTGGGTGGTGCTAAATGAGTAACACTGTTTGAGTGGTAGAGCCACGCTGCGTTGCAGCACGAAATGGGCCGGCTCGCCCGGCGTAATACCACCCTCTCACAGAATATCGGCGTGAAACAACGGCACTCGTCGCTGTTGTGTTTCGTCCGGTGAGTGAAAGTACCGGAGGCCCATCTCTCACCCCTCCCCCCTCCCAATTCCTACTTCCTCCTCAAGATCCAATTCCTTCCTCAGGGTTGGCAACACATCTGTGATAACTTTGGTTTTGCGGGTGTCCATGGGCGGCGGTGATTGCTTTCCATCAGGTGACCCGCCTGCTCGTTTGTCTCCTTTTAACAAAAAAAAAAAAAAAACTTTATTTAGAATATATCAAAATTTAACGGTGAAATTTAAAAAAAGTACCTGGAATAGTCAGGAGGTTAAGGAAGATAATCTCTGAAACGGATAGAAAGCTACACTCCTTGCGGGCAACAAAAGTTTTCTTCAAGTTTGATAAAAAAAGTTTATATTTATCACGCGGGCGAAGGTGCTAGTACTTTATAAATGCTTAAAATAAATATTTTTAAATGCTGGTATATAAGATATTCTTGTTACTTACCTACGTTATGCTGGAGCTAGTTTTGAATCCATTGTCAGCTTGATCGCTTGATCTTGGCATGATCTCGAAGCTAGTCGGACTAGGAGGCTACTAAAAAATCTGGAGCTGCCCTATCGATATTTTTTAGGTACATGATTTTAAATTAACTTCGTTTTACAGAACCTATTAATATAATATAATAATCAACATCTAGGCTACTTGTCAGGAACGGCTGACCTCAAATTCAAATTCAAATAAAATTTTCTTAATGTTTCAAATTTTTTTTTGTATTGTTAGAATATTCTCGTAAATGGCTCTTGTAAGAATGTAATTTTTCTCAGAAAGGATCTTTTCCATAATATAACTTGCATAGAGCTTGATGGCGCAGTGGTTACCGCGCCCGATCTGCGATTTCTAAGTTTAAGCAACTTTCGCAATGGCCGGTCATAAGATGGGTGACCAAAAAGTACTTTTGACGCTTAATCTCATTTCTATTAGGTACGCCAAGTAGCGCCCTTTAATCTCAGAATGTCCACAGAATCAATTGGTCAGAGACATGTTCATGACAATGTACCTAATTGTACCTACTATCATGACAAGTCGCCTCAGGTAAACAATACATGCATTATAATTTAATCAAAGCTTAGTCAGGCCATTAGAGCCGCTGTATCGAGTTAAAGGGGTAATGTTTAAGTCGTAATTATCTCCGTGTCCAAGGTAATTAAACAGGTTGGTCGCAAAGGGAATGATAAATCATTTTACTGTGCAAATCCTTGTGGAATGTTAAACATATCCTAATTACCTACAATTACGTTACGTATTAAGTATTGTTAAGGTCGGAATAAGATAAGAAAAGCGGTGATACAACTTAGTACAGATGAAAGTACAAAAGCATATTTCGCAACGATATATCTTACTAATGTTATAACTGTGACACGGTATCTATCTAGCAATTAAACTGTATCCCATGGATGTTTTCTTAAGTTTACTCCAAAATAAGTCTTAAGTGAAACGGAACGCACCCGATTGAAATAAAAAGTAGTTATGAAAGTTACAAACTAATAATTATGAGGAGTTCGATAGCGCAGTGGTTAACGCGCCCGGTCCGCGAGTGCTGAGGTTAAGTAACATTCGCAAACGCTGGTCATCGGATGGGTGACCAAACATTTATCATCTCGAGCTCTTCCATGCTTCGGAAGGCACGTAAAGCCGTTGGTCCCGGCTGCATTAGCAGTCGCTAACTACCACCAATCCGCACCTGGCCCACGTGGTGGTTTATGGCCCGTTCTCCCTGTCCATTCATAGGGAAGGCTCTTGCCCCAGCAGTGGCGACACAAAAAAATGGGCTGATGATGATGATGACGAAGAATGATTATGAAACGACTAACAGCTTAGTCTGTCTGTGACCAAGGACCCTGTGAACCATTCAAAACGTCCGTATAATTAAATCAGAGTGTAGAAATAAAAATAAAAATATACTAAATAGAAATTATTTAAAGTATTTATAGAAAAGAAAATTATAAGTGTGTACAATATAGTTCTTATATATTAAATAGTATCAACAGTTTCACCATTTCGGATGTAGGTACAATGTGATTTTTTTGGAAACGCAAGTAGATCCGTAGAAGGTTGTTTCTAGACACGTTTTTTGTGTCGTCGTAATATAATATACCTAGTAAGACAGTAACTAATGAATTGTAAACTATTGTATTGTTGTATTGTACGTATGTTTAAGTATAAACAGCTTGTTGAAATATTCAAAATTCACTTATTACTGCTTAATATTAATTAACACCTGCATAAAAATTGAAACTGCGTAAAATAAGTGTCATGCGTGACGGTAACATTTTGTAAGTACATATTTATATTTGAACACATTTAAATTACCTATGTTATTAAATGGTTTTGTAGGTACGAATATCATACAAAATAAATAAGATATTACCAGGAACATAATTATATCAAGGACACTATACATTGTACTCGTATTTGTAACACACATGCACCAACTTATTGTTTTCATGTTACATTTTCAATGATTGTCGACCAAATCATTCTAGGGAAACGGCTGTTGATTTTCCGTGAATGTATTTGTGTTATGTACCAGCTCGCAATGTTTCAACACACCCTGTTTGCATAACCAAATTGGTGGTTCAGATAAACTAAGTACAGGGGCAATGCCGCCAGCATTTTGGGCACCTTGCCTCGGACAGGAGAGTTAGTTGAAGCTTTTTATTTATGAATTTAATGTTAAAATTGCTTATTTAAAATAAATATGGGTAATCATCGATATGTTATACTAGATATCGCGTTCCGAACACTCATTGTGTTCGACTCAGCCTTACTGCAGTCCGTACACCTTACTTTAGTGTGACTTTGACATTCATGGTGCGTAGATCAACGGAGCGGTGCTAATAAATCGAAAAGTCGATAAATCAAAGTGAAATAAGAAGAAAAAATAATAATTTTAGTCAAGTAAGTAAAACTTCTTAATATTCAAGTGAATAAATAGGTAATAATATCGTAATTCCACAATAGAAATAGTATTCATTCATTTAAATGCGACGCCATGACGCTTTCTATAATCATAGACTCTTGTTACTTTACGTTGAACGAAACGCGTAAGCGCTTTGAAATTCACGGCGCTTACAACGTTTTGGTCGCGAGAAAACTATACTCTATAAGCGGTCACGCGCTGTAAGTTTTCAGTTTGGTTAAACGACATAATAAAAAGTTCAATTCAATTCAATTTAATTCAATTCAATTCAATTCAATTTAATTCAATTTCTTTATTGCAAGCTAACATTGTGTACATAGTATCTTATAAAATTCGTACATAGGGTGATATATACAATGTAGCGCCCCGTGAGGGCATAGCAATTTACATAACAATATAGGTAATACAAACGATTATTCCATTCTTATATTAGTTATAAGATTCTTATATTAGTCTTAGTTTTAGCGCTGCAGCGAACTTTAGTTCTAATTCCTAGTATTTAAACAAATAGTTTACAAGAACGTTCTTGTCTATTCCAATATAAGTCAATGTGGGTAATATACTCCATCATTAAAAGCAATAGATAGGTAAGACTTAATTTTAGGCTTAATCACCACGCTTACCAAGTGCGGGTGGGTGATCACAAACCCGGGCTATTGGGCATCGCAAAACCTGAAACACCCCACCCCACCTTCTCCCTTCCTTCATAGGAGTACACGTGCTGCTCTTCGGAGTCACCACTTCACTGTCTCAAATATCCCATCGCGCACAAAGAAATTTGGTGACTCGTTCTTTGTCGCACCTCCAAAAGATGAAATAGTCTACCAGCACACGTTTTCCCTTCTTCCTATGGTATGGGGTCCTTCAAAAGAGGCGTGAAGAAGCACCTTGTGGGCCGGCAGAGTGCGATTAACTGATGCTACGTTTGTGTTCACGCTGCACCAGTTATCTTCGCGTCTGGACTTCATTTCCACTTAACATCAGGTGGGATGGAGTCATTTGCCGAGCTATCTATATAAAAAAACACACTGCCCGACCTGGGAATTGAACCCAGGACCTTCGAGTATCGGACAGAGCGCTTTGCTACACTGACATCGAGGCGTTCAATTAAGAATTAAAATTAACTAGATGGCTTTTGGAACTACACAAAGGTAATACCGTATATCGTAGATAATAATATAGAAAATTTAAGATATATACTTTCTAATACAAAACAGGAAGAGAGCGTCGCGTCGTCGTACAGCTCTCAGTGCTTTCTACGGTCCCTACTATAGCGAGTGCTCCGAAGAACTTTTTTCCCATAACCTTTCTCCCTTTCTTCACAGAACTTTGCGTTTCGGTCTTTAGTGTCATCAATTTACTGTGACAACTATTTCATCGCGAACGAAAAAATTTGTGATTTATTTCTTTTTCGCACCAACAAAAAATGGAATTCTCTCCCAGCACACACGTATTTCGTCCTTCCTACAATAAAGGGTCCTTCAAACGTAGTGTGAACTTGAGAGTCGGCAAGGTGAGGATGGCTAGTGAACCACAATTCTTCCTGGCCTCTGCTTCGAGCAGAGTCATTTGCCAACTTTAATAAATTACATGTTATTGTATGAATAAACATATGAAAGTATTTTCCTTAGTAAAGAGAAGTGCCTTTTACATGGCTGGCCGTTCATGCCAAGAGAAACAAGTTCGTAGAAAACGCTTCTTGAACTAACAAATTGTCTGGTAGTAGGAAAATTTCCATTTTAAAAAAGATGCGCTTGGATCAGTTTTTTTTTAAATTAAGGCAACCTATAAAGCGCTGAATTTTGAATTAATAAAAATAGGTGTGCAACACTTTTTAGTAATCTTTTGTATAAAAAATGCTGTTCATCAGCAAACTCTTCAATCATGCTACCATTGAAAGGACCCGGCAAATTAAGTTTCACATCAAAAGGCTATCATTTCAATTGGTCAGATTTTGCAACTCCAAGCAATTTATTCCTATTCACCTCGGATTTTCCGCTTCAAATCATCGCAAAGGTTTTTAAATGAATCACATTTAACGTCTTACCACCTCTGTGGTCTAGTGGTCGTGACCAGTTTTAGACCCAGAGGTCCCGGTTTCGATTCCCAGTGGAGAGTACATCATCATCAGCTCATTTTTATGTCTCCACACACCACGCGGGCCCAGTGCGGATTGGTGGTCGTTAACGACTGCTAATGCAGCCGGGACCAACGGCTGTACGTGCCTTCCGAAGCACGGAGGAGCTCGAGATGATAAAGTTTTGGTCACCCATCCGATGACCGGCCCTTGCGAAAGTTGCTTAACCTCAGCACTCACAGACCGGGCGCGTTAACCACTGCGCCATCGAGCTCCTCCTCCTGTGGGGAGTACAGTTAGGAGCATTAACATGTATACACTTTTGACTAACTTTGACTCTTATTTCATTGCATTAAGAGTTACATTTTGAACATGTTAATGCTGTGACTATACATGATTGTGTACTCGGTTTGGATGGTGGTAGGGCTTGTTTGTCCGCCTGGCTAGTTACCACATTATCTAAAAATGTTGCCATAACATCAATGTTTATAGCATTGTGTTCCAGCAGCTAGAGATAAGATAGCCAGGGCCTCAGTAGTTGAGAATCTCCGGTGAAGCAGGCACCAAAAGTAAAATGAGCAAAAGTAACCCTATTGTATGCCCTGTTGACCCCGATCCGATCCGAACCACTCGGAGAATCTAGGAGGGAACGGGGACACGCACTAGTGCGTGATGCCGCTACCTCTAGAAAATCTTTGTTGGTGAGTGGCCTTTTATTCATCACCACACCAACAGTCTACAGGCACTCCGTTGTGGAATTTATGAAATTTATATTAATATACCTTTAACCCTTTTACCTTTGCACGTAAATACAAGGAAAATGTCTAAGTTATTAGTCGTCACGTGAACCCCCTTTACTCACTCGTTTCACTGTAATTAATATTTTATTAGATTTTAGATTAATTAGATTAGTTTTATTAATGATTTAATAATTCCACTACGCATGCCGTGGCTGTCTTTAATTGAAAACTTTAATTAGATAAGGCTTATGTTTGTAACAGTATCATTGTTTTCGCTAGTATATGTTTTTGTTGACTGTCCAAATAATAAATAAATAAATAAACAACCAACCCAGCCTCGGGGTCCCTCTACCGGGCAACGGAACCCCTGGTCTCGTGCTAACCGCCAGCGTCTCCGGAGGCAGCTCTCTACACGCGCCTACCCGCCTGCACCTCCGGAGGCGGCTACTGCGGCGATTCAGTTTCAGTTCCTGAGTCCACCGGCGCAGTCTACGGCCCGGGTCTAGGCTGACCTAGGAGGCGAACTGCGCACACGAACCCAAAACCCCCCAGAAGCTAAGTCCTATTCTAAATCTGCGCGACAGTATTGAGTTGTATAGCGTCCGACGTAACCCACCCTTGGGGAATAACTTGGTTGTAACAGTTTACATCTTTTATTATGACGTCTACTGCGATGCCGCACGTGCCTGTAGCGTGAACGCCTGTCAGCTGTCGCAGGGACTTCGCTGCCGTAGTTGCAGCTAAAGCCAAGGCACCGCAAGCCGTTGTACCGGATCGTGGTGATAATGGTTTCACTGTGGTCCGAAACAAAAAGGCATTCCGGGTTAGCCAGACATTCCGCGATACCGCTCCGACAAGGCCTAACTTCCTGCTGCGTGCTGCGACACCGACCACGGCCATGTATCTGTCTCGCCTGCACTACACCACTACCGTGAAAGAGATCGCAGATTACATACAAACGAAGACCAACCTCCTTTTGAGGGTGGAGCCGCTGGAGTCGCGCCACAACACTAGCTTCAAAGCATTTGTGGTGCGAGTCCCATCAACTAAGCTGGACGCCTTCATGAGAGAAGACTTCTGGCCGAAGGGAGTGGTGTTCAGACGTTTTCATGGAAGACTACCTTTGAGCGCCATCGAAGCGGCACCGATAGTGTCGAAATAATTACCTACTAACAAAGATTAACTTTTGTATATTACTAACAAAAATTTTATATTGACATGTATATGTTAGTTTATATCTATGGGCCAGTTATTTTGTAACTTTAAATTGTTGCCTGAAAATAAACGCTTTTATTTTTATTTTTATTTATTATTATCTCTTTCCTGAACCTGGTGGTGCCTAACACCCTAGCGTTTCAGTGGCGTTTCAGTAGCGTTTCATTTTGTGTGTGAGCAATAAAGAATTTATCTATCTATCTATGTTGGTGTTTCAATCACACGGCTAGAGAAACCAATTAGGTTTCTTGCCGCTCCCAAAAAGTCAGGTGGAGCTAATATACTGTCTTAGGCAAACAACAAACTCCCTAAAAATAATAAAATGTTACTTGGTTGTAATCCTTCTTTCATTTTCTACCAGTCTATGAAACGTTTACCATTAAAAATAAATACAGTTCACCCCAAAAAATATAGTTTTCTCTTGTTTTCATAGGTTCTTTTTCTCTTTGCCCACACTTAATTCATCTATAAACTGATATATTAGGTATACGAAGAGAAATGTGCCTATAAATTCAGCTATCATTGTTTACGCAGACCTAGCAAAGATCCGTTTATTATAGGTTCCAAACCTTTTTCTTGGGATACAAGACGATTTATACGATTTGTGTGTTGCTTTTGCGCTACTTAGATAGTTGAATAGTAAACAAGATTCCAATTGAAACAGGTATTCATTACTTGTTTTTTTTTATAAACACTACTACTATATCTTAATTTGACCTGGTTATAATTTCTATGAAAATGAAAAAAAAAAAAACAATAACCAATTAAACCTAATGAATAAAACAAACGCGAGTAGATCCGTAAAAGTAGTTTCATTTCAATGTGTAGTGTCCACGTAAACTTTATAAAACAATAACAAACAATAACGACCAACACCTCAGTCACCCTGTGAGCACGGCACAGACCCTGCAAAAGGTACGAAACGTCATAATAAACATTAAATTAATAAACGCGAGTAGATCCGTAAAAGTAGTTTCATTTCAATGTGTGTTTGCGTAAACTTTAAAAAACAATAACAAAACAATTAAAATAAAAAATCAGTAGAAAAAATATGTGTTTTTATAAGTATTATCTGTAAATGTTTATATAATTTTTAACGCAAATTTTGTTGCGAACAAATTACAAAAACACAAATGTTGAAAAAATTTCCACGAGCAGGGTTTGAACCTGCACCCTTCTGACATACCGGGTCAGGTGCTCTTCCAATTGAGCTATCGTGGTTCTAACCAGCCCGCCGAAATTATTCAACACTATTTACTTTTTACTTTGAAAGCCAAAGGCGCCCATTCAATGTTAACAACTACCGTCATTAACATCCGATCATAATATTTTTACAAATACTAAAGATCAGTTAAGAAGTAGGCAAGCTATCTGTAAATGTTTATATAATTTTTAACGCAAATTTTGTTGCGAACAAAAAATTATATAAACATTTATTCAAATTCAAACCCTGCTCGTGGAAATTTTTTCAACATTTGTGTTTTTGTAATTTGTTCGCAACAAAATTTGCGTTAAAATTATATAAACATTTATAGATAGCTTGCCTACTTCTTAACTGATCTTTAGTATTTGTAAAAATATTATGATCGGATGTTAATGACGGTAGTTGTTAACATTGAATGGGCGCCTTTGGCTTTCAAAGTAAAAAGTAAATAGTGTTGAATAATTTCGGCGGGCTGGTTAGAACCACGATAGCTCAATTGGAAGAGCACCTTAGCACCTCGCAGTGATTGCCTTACACAAATGTAACAAAACATCAGTCAAGATTTTCAACTTGTTAAAACCATTGAAAATAACGCAGAAATTTGTTTACCGGACCATCAAGCGTTACAATGAGTTTTCTTCTGTCAATGATAGGCCAAGGGCCGGTCGACCTCGAACAACAAGGAAATCAGCAGCTATCAAAGCCGTCAGAGAGAGAATCCGAAGAAACCCGACCCGTAAGCAGAAAATCATGGCTAGGGAAATGAAAATTCCCCTAGGTCTATGTCTCGTATCTTAAAAGAAGACGATAAGCTTAGGGCTTATCGAAGGAGGACAGGTCAGCTGTTGACTGCAGCCCTTCGTTTCAAACGAACTACGAAAGCGAAGAAGTTGTTGCAAAGACACGCAGATGGTGGCCATCGGAAAATTCTTTTTACTGATGAGAAAATTTTCACGGTTGAAGAGAAATTTAATCGTCATAACAACAGGGTCTATGCACACAGCTCCCAAGAAGCTAACGAGATAATTCCGAAGGTCGAAAGAGGCCACCATCCAGCATCTGTGATGGTTTGGTGGGGTGTGTCATACGAAGGGGTGACAAAGCTCCATTTTTGTGAACAAGGGGTGAAGACACGAGCAATTAACTACCAAGGCGATGTTTTAGAGAAGGTAGTTAAGCCACTAAGTAACACTGTATTTGCTGGTAAACAATGGATATTTCAACAAGACTCAGCACCAGTGCACAAAGGGAATCAACCCAGCGCTGGTTAGACCTGAATTTAACGGATTTCATCGCCTTTGAAGATTGGCCCCCTGCCAGTCCTGATCTTAATCCTTTGGATTATTGCTTATGGAATATTTTAGAGGAGAAGGCCTGCTCAAAACTCCATCCAAATATCGAGTCGCTAAAGGCAGATTTAGTGAAGGCGGCTGCCTCGATACCATTATATGTGGTACGTGCGGCCATAGATGAATGGCCAGGACGTTTGGAGAAATGTGTAAAAGCCAAAGGTGGTCATTTTGAATAGTTTTAACATTTATAATAATCTATATAATTAAACGTTTAAAATACATGCTTTTAAAATTTCTCTAATTTTTTTTTTCTACACTGGACATGTTTATATGAGGGACAGAATTTATGGCACGACTAGGTATATAATATGTTATGTTTTGTTGTTATGTTATGTTATATAATACCTGACATGTTATGGTTTAGTTAAATATGGCGTTATAGTTAAAAGTGACCGTAAGATCTTATTTTTAAACCATAACATGTGAGGTGTTCTTTAGGTGACGTAAAAATGCTAAATTACTTCATTCAAATAGTTTGTTGAGCATAATTTGATTTTCTATCTCTAATTACTAGATATGTTTGTTTTTTCATTAGTGGCGCTAGTGTGCGGCGTAAACGCGCACACTTGGCGCAGGGACTCAAAGTGAGTCTTATGCCTGATTTCACCATTGACCCCTAAGTTTTAGGTGACAGTTTTGCTACAACAACTGTAACCTCACATAGCTAGCATGGCCTAAAGGGCATTAGCCTCTGATACGAGAACTTCCCACTTTCCAACGTTGCCGGAATTAAAACGTTGGTGTTATTTCTGAGATGTATATTAATGTAGGATAAGTAAACCCAAAAAGAGACCGCGGACTGTCGTCCCCTTTTATACGCATAACCCCGACAGCGCCTTTTAACCATATAGTTAATATGTGTTTGCGAATTTTGTTGCGTATGCGCGTGAGAGCGCGTCTGTTTTAATTGCAAGCCGTTTAGCCGCGATTCGGCTAGATGGCGCTGTTTTACATCTGTCCATTACAGTATTTTGCTAGTTGCATGTCTTCATTACAATATTATACATTCATTTTCGATATTGGGAAAGTTGCTTAGCAGCTAAAATGGCTGCTATAATAATATAATATAACCACCATCAAACTCTACACCAGTTACATCCACTTACAAAGTAAACATGACAGATTTAAATCTGTATTAAATAATGTATACAACAACAATCTACATTTTGCCCATTTATCAAATGAAGCTTACTGGAACACTATATCGATTGAGAAGCGGTGAATTATTCATGAAGTCCTATTTATGAAGTTCCTGTAAGTTGTTTTGGTGGCAACACCGAAGTTCTTAACACGTCGTTTGCTATTCAGATGCGTGATTGCTACTTTTAGTTTGTGCTTGGAAGTGTGATGAGGGGTTTATGATAAACATGCTGTTTTTAAACGATTGCTGGTTTGAGCTGTGAGTTGGCGGCTTAAAGAGTAATAGCTGGTTATCATCCTATGCCCTTAAACTTGTAATTACAAAAGAAATAGCTTAAAGTGAGATCGGTTCTTGAAATTGGTTGGAACAGTCGGCAACGAAAGACGCTGAGCATTTTATCACCTACTTTGCCGGAATAGTTAAAGATTGTAACTGGCACTTGTTAGCTTCGTGTCAAGCTATATAAATGAAAGTTTATGAAGTTAGTTAACGACAAAGTTTGTTCGGAATATAAGGCTGTATGACAGTGGTTGCGTTGCCTTACCAAATAAAAGGTGAGTGCAACTGAAAGATGACAGATGACATGGTCGTGTTATTTGGCGCGGTTGATGACCTCTAACTGGAGAGTGAATTGGAATTTGAAATCAAGTCCTAGCGAGGACAAATATCGAGGAGTGTTAATTAGTAACATAGTTTTTTTTCTAAGTGAAAACTTGAAACACCAGTGCTTAGGGTGTTTGGCTCACCAAGAGCAAGCGCGTATGTACGAGGTGTAAGCGCGTGGAAGCGTAAAGCCAAAATGTAGGCCGAATCGACACCCTGCTGACGCCTGCCGACCGTGCGTGCCAATTGGAGGCACCAAACACGCGGCTGGCACGGATAGCAACGGATTTAGGCGCGAGCTGTTGGCTCACGAAACTCTTCTTTCCTTGATCCTGGCCACCATTTCCCCCTCGGTCCTTTAGCCAATATAAATCGGAGGAGCATCCGGCGAAGCCAGGGTGAGAAATTAAAATTTTGTTTACTAATCATTTGCTTAAACTTGACAAAGTCTATCTCGGTGTATTGCCTAAATAGACGGGTACTCCACATTGACAGCTGACGGTAGACGCTATGGGCCCCGCCAACCCAGTAGCCAGCTGGTGGTCTACTTAACATAGTTATAGAATTTCGTACAGTTTACCAGGGGGGTAATTTTAAAATCGCACCGGTGGCGGTGATATCGAAATTAATTGACATGAAATAAATGTCTTTAAAAAAAATATATTAACTTTTGCATTTTTTTTTTAAACTTGAATTTGATTATTCAGATTAGTATTCGTTAATTTTTAGCGGCAAAAGTTATACACACGCCTGGCACGTTACCCTACCACAAAGTGTCAAATTTCCTAAATAGACTTTGAACCTTATGAATAAGATATATGGTTGAAAATGTATTGAATATTTTTTTACAGTTTTGGATAGGTTTATGTGCAGGCGTCTGTACCTACCAGTGACTCTGAATAAAAGTGAGAAGGAGAATCGTAATTGATATCATAGCGTGAGAATAATGCCCATTTTCACCATTGCCCCTAAGTTTTAGGTGACCCCTAAGCCATTTTAGGTGACAGTTTTGCTCCAACAACTGTCACCTAACATGGCTTAGGGTTCACCTAAAACTTAGGGGTCAATGGTGAAATCAGGCATTAGTCACCGGTTCAAAAATCGCACGCCTGCAGCTGCTACGTACGTTTCTGTTTCTTTTCCACTAATTTTGGGGCATTTGTTTAGCTAATTTGTAATTAATTTAGATGAACAGAATCCTAGATGGACTGGTCGGGGGCTACCCCAATCAACTCGTCTTGGCATAGTCATCTGGTAAACCGAGATTGCGAAAGTAGCTTTCAATAAAAGATCGTTACCCGAACGTAACTACAAGCTGCTACGCTATTAAGAAACGGCCGCTTAAATGTTTTATATAAAATTTTGAAGAGTCTCAAAAAGGTTGTATCCACGATTATTATGTAAACCTTATATTATGTTATTATCAATAATATCGCAAACCTTTTCTCCTTAGTCACACACAACAGCAAAACTAAAAAAAGTATTGGAGATGGCGCTTAAAAAAAGGTTGTAACCATGAGAATGCTGCAAAAAATTGCGTGTTGACCCGTTTTATTTTTAAAAATATCGCAAATCTTTTCTCGTTAGCCCCATACACAACTAAAAGTCATTAGTCATGCGGCAGCGCAGCCGCGCGAAGTTTCCGATCCCGCCTGCTGGCATGCACAACTTACGTGAACTTATCTAGTAGCAGTTGATGCTCTGCTTGCAGTGTTTACGTATTTTTGGTTTGTTGCGGCAAGCTAAATACTCTTTGAAACAAAATAGCGACCGTAAATAAAAAAAAAAAAAACCTTGTTTGGTAGAGCACTAGTGCAGCGGCTAAATCTCTCTGGCAGAAAATATTGACCGTTATGTTTAAACTTATTATTTTTTAATTATAGGAACTCGTTACTGCCTACGTCTTGCTTTGTTGGTTTTTGATGAGAAGCTAAATACTTTTTGTCAGAAAATATTGACCGTTATAGAAATCATAATTTAAAAATAATAATAAAAGTTGATTGCTTGTAAGCAGAATGGTAAATGGAATTTGTGCTAGGCACCCTGAAACATCTCTTCATTGGAATGTGTTTGGAGTTTGTGCTAGTAAGTAGACCTTGCACTTAGTACGCCCGGTAATGTGTGGTACTTACTTATTTCTAAGTCAATCATTTACCATCAGGCAAGATGTAATGAAGCGTTTCCCAGTCGTTTTATAAAAACAAAACATTATCTATCTATATTTCTTGGTCCCACAACACGTAAAGCGTTGTTTCAACTTGGTATAAAGTTTTGCATACAAAATAAAGGGATCTAAAAGTTTTGAACGCTATAACGGCACGATAATCTGTTTTAGTTTTATCACGAGAAAATAAAAATACACTTCGTTAGGCGAATTCTTTTGGATATTCGTTAAAAGTTTGTTAGTATATTTACATTATGATTAATTTAATATGTGTCTTGTATATATGAATTGAGAGTCCTATGTCCACTGTGGACTGATAATGCTGATGAATTGACTAAACCTATGTACTACGCGTGTAAGTAGATCAAAGTAACTGTAAATTTGTGAGGACCTACAAATTGGCTTTCTGATATTATTTTTTACTTTTTAAGTTGTGTCACACCTGGTCTTCCTATAAAGTAATAAAGTAAATTAAATTAGGTTAAAATAAACATAACATAACTTGGAGAGGCCTATGTCCAGCAGTGGACTAGAATAGGCTGATGATGATGATGATGATGATGAAACATAACATAACAATTTATGGTGACAAGTTAAAATAAGTGAGTGATGAATAGCCAAGGAGAAACTATAGCCACCCTATTAACCCCCTGGAAATCGAATCTGGTCTATTTGTCTAGGCACTAATTCAAATCCACAGAGACGGTGAGAAATTGCGAAAGGAAATTATTTCGCTGTTCTTGATGAAGACAGTGACGAGAACTAACAGACAGTCATTTGGAATGTTAGCATTTATGTTTTGTAATTTTGTGTCTTGGTTTTTTGGTGGTATTTTTCAGAGTGATCGATGTTATAGGCGGGAAAATATTAGGCAGTTTTTTTCAAATATTTTACGGGTAAGCACAGCGCCTTGATCTCACCTGATGTTAAGTGATGATAAGACCAATGTTGAAAGCGCATTTCACCCGGGAACCTCAACTAGTGAGGCACTGGCTTTCTTATCTCTAGCTGCCGGAACACAACAATGCTACACACATTGATGTTATGGCGACTTATTTAGATACGATGGTGGTAGCTAGCCAGGCGGACAAACAAGCCCTACCACCAACCAAAGCGAGTACACAAACGACCCCGCTGGGAATCGAACCCGGAACCTATGGGTCTAAACCGGTTGTCTTAACCACTAAACCATAGAGGCGGTTAATTCCTCAAGCCGTTACCTTGGATCAAACCTTGGTTTTTCTAGAAGTTTAATATCCGGTGCATTCGAGTAGAAGGAGCTCGATGGCGGCAGGAACTTGACGGCACAGTTGTTAACGCTTCCGGTTGGTTTCGGCTGCATTAGCAGTCGTTACCAATCGGCACTGGGCCCGCGTGGTGGTTTATTAATTATACTAAAGGGAAGGCTCATGCCCCAGCAGTAGGGGCATACAAGGAGCTGGTGGTGATGACAATTCAGAAGAGCTAATAGAGACTAAAGAGATAACCTTTAACTAGAAACAATGTATCACATCATAGTCCATTGATACGGATGTGTCGAAAATTTAACGTTTTATGTAAGAACATTGATATATTTCATCAAAAATTAAATTCATTTTTAAATAGTATCAAATGTTCAAAAAGTATTGGCTTGCTTCTTACTATGAAATAAGACTGTAAATTAAGAATAGTACCTACTATTATATCTTATTTTCCTCTTTATATTATTAAACTTAAATTGAATGTTGTGCTCGGTTGTTACTGAAATGTAAATTTAGAAATATCATTGTATGTAAAAATTTGTATGTTTTGATTTGTATTTTGTTACCGTGCTAAAAAAAAACCTTGGCTTGGGTCATATCTTGTGTCACATCCCTCGAACAATTAGTTGTGTTAGTATAAACATTTTCCACCTAGCCTACATCTTTAAGTAGGTCGGTTGCTCGCACATGCGTTTTTTCAAGGAATTGTACGCTCTACGTTCTATTAGGCTTGCTCGATACAGAACTTTTTTGAATTTTCACGTTCCATTTAAACGTCGTTGTTAAGGCGACGCATCGCTAAACAATAAATCTCATACGTTTTGATACGAGCGTTTGCGCCCCGTACCATAAGAAAAACTTGTCTTTTCCCTTCAAATTGAAACTACAAATTATTTAAAAAAATTAACTACAATTTTAAAGTGTGTGTTAAGACTAATCTACTAAGAAAATTTTGATGCTTAAATCGGTCTGGTAAGCCTGTAAAATGTGAATCTATGTTTTAAAAGAGGTTACTTTGATATTTTTTTCTCTGTTATAAAAGTTGAAAAATCGTGTTTCTGCAACTAACAAAATCATCATCATCATCATCATCTCAGCCAAAAGACAACCTCAGCCTTTGTCCAACTAACAAAATAAAGTCAATTAAATGAAAAATCATGTCATCAAATATCACTTTCATATGTTTTGTAATTGTTGAGAAAAATCAAGATCCCCGCCACGTAAATTACCAATGCGTCGTCTTAACGTGGTTCAACGCAAATTACTTAGTATAGGTAAAAATAAATATATTGTAAATAGTTGTCCATAATGAAATAAATTGTTTTTACAAAATAATCCAATCATAATTGTGTAAAACTACGTTCATGAATATTCAAGAGAGCCTAGTAACTCTGGAGGAGCAACCACTTTAGTAACTTTAATCTATTTCGAGAAACGAGAATATAGTTTCACTTTAAAATGGCTACGGTTTATCTGTAATTCTTGAATTGCTTGTTTAACAAAATACAAAGCTCAAAATTGTATGATACTATTTGATTTGTAATTGTTATATATCGATAATTTTCAAAAACTTTACAAAGTATGTATCATCATTAACATCATCATCATCTCAGCCAAAAGACGTCCATGCCGGACAAAGACTTCCCCCGAGGAACTCCACAACGACCGGTTCTGTGCTGCTCGCATCCAGCGGCTTCCCGCGACCTTTATCAGACCGTCGTCGGTCCACCTTGTTGGAGGCCTGCCCAATGTTATTTTGTGTTTTTTTTCTTTAAACTTAAACGGATTAATTCACGTTTAAATTACAATTGCTATGTAATTGGAACCCTTCATAATCTGGAAAAAAATATAATTTAACAATGCTTCCATATAATAAGCTAATAACATGACAGTTTATTAAAGTTCTTTCGGTGATACTTGAACAAGGTAAACTACAGATTTTTTCCACAATAGATAGTGTTGTTGGTTAAGAGTAAGAAGGCGGATCCAGAATCGTTGCGGCACTGCGCCGCCAAGGCCGAACTTCCTGCTGCGGGCTGCGACGCCGACCTCAGCAATGTATAGCCTGCATTATACCACTACCGTACAGGAGATTGCAGAATACATCAGCATTAAGTCCAATTTTGGTTTGAGGGTGGAGCCGCTGAAGTCGCGCCACAATGCCAGATTCAAGGCTTTTGTGGTGCGGGTCCCAGGCTAGACACCTTCATGGGCGAGGACTTCTGGCCGAAGGACTTGGTGTATAGGCGTTTCCGTGGACAACTGCCTGCCCTATAACGTGAAATCAAGTCCATATCCACAACATCTGTCGACTTTCATGAAAGAAGAGTTTTAGCCGAAGAGTGTCATGTTCCGGCGGCTCCGAGGCCGGCTACCGGACACCACGTTGCGTCGCACGTCACCATCCTTATGTGTACGTAGCATAGTTTAGTTTTTTTAAATAAATTGTATGTTAGTCTGTAAGGTATTTATAATATGGGCCTCTATGTAACTTACCATCTGTACATAATTTGTTGCCTGAATTAGATGATTTCTAAAAATGTAATTGAAATAATATGTATTTTTAATTCCGTTAAATCACTTGTTTATCAAACGGGGTATCCTCAGGAGGCTGTAGACTGTGGAGAGGCGAAACATGTGTCGGGTATCGGTGTTGGTGTGAATGTCGCTTGCATCCATTGTTTCTTCCGCATGTGCATACTTTTTGCGGGTGGGAGGGTGGTGTATGCGTACTGCATCCAAGCTGGATAAACGAGTGCTGCTGAATTAACACTACATATTATTTCAAATTTAATTTTTTTTGTACCTTGGTTTTCCGCAAAATAACGCCTGATTCCATTAATTAAATGATTTCTATTCTATAATGTCAGCGACAACCCTAAGCTATCAGTTCAAACATGTCAACTAGAGTGAGGTCGTGAGCATTTTACGTGAAAAATATATGAGTCTAGTAGGTACGTAGCAAACCGCCTGTGACCGCCTCGCGACCTCAAAACAGGTGAACCTCGTAAACTCAAGCTTAAAATCTTACCAGCATTCCGTGAAATATAAATCTTAGTATTTTAAGGTAGGCGAACAGGACTTAAAACTATTTGGGCGGGTTCCAATATTACTTTAATACTATAAAAGCTCACTTAACAGTGTAGTTTACTTCGGTACTCGATATACCTCAAATTCACTTTCACTTTGAAATTTTCTGTAGGTACTTAGAAGTTATGAGCATATACTTATAAACACCTCGGTGGCCGAGTTTAAAAGCGCTCGGCCCGATACCCGAAGGGCCCAGGTTCAATTCCCAGGTCGGGCAAAGAATGTTTCGGTTCGATGCATAGCCCGGGTTTGTGATCACCAACACGTATTAAGCAAGCGTTAAATTAAGTCAGCAATTTAGCAATTATGCCATTTCCCATCAATTGTATTGATGACTTGATTTCAAGGATAGAGGCCTTTGCCAGGCGGTGGGACAGTCATAGGCTTTTTACTTACGAACTTCGTTTAGCATTGTATATTATGCTAAAGTGGCAGTTAAGTAAAGTAAAGAACAATTAACATCACACTTTGGCAACTTACGATTAAAGGGAGAATGGGCAAAATATATGAACTTTGGTCTACCTACTCAGCACTAACGCCACCTATGCTAATAAAAAGATAACACGCTAATAAACTAATAACGATTAGCGTAAAAGTACTAGGGGCTGGCAGAATTAAGAAAAAGAGAAAACAAAAAACAAAAATTCGGTGATTTAAGTATACATAATATTATTGTTGACATGCATTTTTGGCGGTAATACTAGGGATGTGCCATTCCATCAATTATAATTGCGGTATCACATGATGCTAGTATTTACAATTACATTATTCAGATGGGCAGCTAATATTTTTTCTAGCTTAGCTCGTTTTCTTAGTGACGGTGTTTTCCCGAAGCGCTAGAAAGAAGCAATAGTCATACATATACCCAAGTCAGGTGATAAAACCGATGTTCGTAATTACAGGCCAATTAGTACGAGTATACTGCCGGTGCTAGCAAACTTTTCGAATGTTTGTTATGTCCCTCTATGGTTTGGCATTTGTAATTTCTATCAACCAACACGGATTTGTAAAGAACCGGTCTACAGCTAGTAATTTACTTACCTGTGTAAATCGAACTCTAAAAGAACTGAGTGATGGCAAGGAGGTCGATGCAATTTATAGTGACTTTACTAAGGCGTTTGACAAAGTAGACCATGCACTCTCGATACATAAACTGAATGTTCTCTACGGAATACATAGGTCAATGTCAAACTGGTATAAAACGTACTTAGAAAAACGCACGCAAAGGGTCTCTGTTAACGGATTTATCTCAAACAAAATTGTGCCTACATCTGGAGTACCGCAGGGTTCCCACCTAGGTCCTACACTCTTTATAGCTTTCATTGATGATATCAAATATTACATTAAAAATTCATATTTTGAACTATACGCAGATGACCATAAGTGTCTGCAACGGTTGCAACTACTGAAGACCAGTTTAAAAGAGTAAATGAAGTCAAAGACTTGGGTATAGTAGTAGATTCTGAGATGCGATTTACTAGTCATATTAAATGTGGTTCTCAATATATATATGTAATATCAAAGAGTTTAAATATGTGACAGCATTAAAGATTCTTTACATTGCTCTAGTACGCAGTCACGTGGATTATTGCAATGTAGTATGGTATCCTTACTATCAAAATAATATAGAACATATTGAAACAATACAAAAACGGTTTTTAAAAAGATTAGCATACGTAACTGGCAACTATTACAAAGTTAGGAACTACGAGAATAGATTGGATTTTTTTAACATGATTTCACTGGAAGACAGAAGAAAGCAGTTGTCAGTAGTTCTTCTCTACAAGTTGCTTAATAATTTGGTGGACTGTCCATCCCTATTGGAACAGATAAATGTTAGGGTACCACGCGTACAGACTAGATTGCGTAATTACAACCCATTCTCTACTACTCACAGCACAAATAAATATGGAAGTAATGTACCGCTATCATATATGCAGAAACTATATAACACTATATTCCGGAACTGTGATTTGGATATTTTCTCCAATACTATAGGCTCTAAATGTGCTTGTTGCTTTTGATTACTCAAAAGTACAAGATAAAATTTAATGTATATACCCACATATATATTATTATAAATAGATTAGAAATAGTTTTGAAGTTTTTCTCTATTTATGCTTTTTATTTTATTTTTTAAAATATGGTTATGGATAAGAATGTAAATGTTGTGCATACCTATAATTTAAATACATATAAGTACACCTGTTTGTCAAACTATGTTTTCTGAAATGAATCATAATATGTATTTAGTTGGTAAGCCTTATTAATAAATAAATAAATAAATAATAAATACAATCCATAATAACCAGAGCAGTGGTGTAAGCGCACTTTATAAGTCCTATTACACTATTGATTCTTAATTAACACTTTTAAATGCATTTGTAAGTACATTCGGTCTTAGAAGTAACTTTATTGTGTTTTATTAGACTGCTACTTTTACTATTACATTATTTAAAGGGTGATTTAGGACCGAATAAAGAGTAGTGTATTTTAGCTTATACCTTGGTGGCAATAAATGAAACCTTGATGGTTTTGAATAATTGATCCTTTAATTTTTAATGGTCTACCTACGGCAGTGCTTTTTAGAGATCTAACCAGTGACAGCTTGAAACAATAATAATAAAAAAAAAACAGTTAAGCGCGTATGACACATTGGTGTTGCCACTTAGTAGGCGCCGTTTACACGTAGCTGCGTAGCCGCCCGAACATCTTCCGGCCTCGTTGAAAGGTACTTTCAAACCTTTAACTCTTCTATAGTAGGGAGTGGACAAAGTCGAACTAGGGATCTTCTTTCGCAGCCTCTTATGGTATCGACTTCTGCAACTCGTGACACTCCATCAGGTCCCGGGAACAATCGTGCGACTCGCCCGAGCCTCCAGCACAGGGGACGAACATTGTCTTCCTGTATCAGGACCAAATCACCGACGTTCAGTTTATCCATGCTAGCCTTCCACTTTGTTCTCTGTTGCAATTCGGAGATATATTCTTTCTGCCACCTCTGCCAGAAATGCTGCCTTATTTTCTCAAGACGAGCGTACCGATTCAGTCTGCTCTCTTTGCAATCCTCCAACGCAGGTGCAGGTAGTGAATTTAATGGCCTTCCAATCAGAAAGTGCCCAGGTGATAAGGCTTGGAAATCATTAGGACTACAGTATAAAGGACACAACGGACGACTGTTCAAAATTGATTCCACTTGTGCAAATAATGTGGACAGTTCCTCAAATGTAACGTGACTATTTCCTATGACGCGTCTAACATGGTATTTGGCCGATTTTACTCCTGCCTCCCAGATGCCACCGAAGTGAGGAGAGTAAGCGGGAATAAATTTAAATTGTATGCCTTGTTGACTTGCAAAATCAGACAAGGGATCAGTATTCGATTTTAAAAACGATCCTATATCTTTAGCTGCAGCGACAAAATTGCGGCCATTATCGCACAGTATTTCCACCGGTTTTCCTCTCCGTGACACAAACCTCTTAAGAGTCATAATAAACGCATCCTTTGATAAATCGCAAACCGCTTCCAAATGAACACACTTATAGCGTAGACAAACAAATAAACATAAATAGGGCTTGACCAATCGACTACCCCGTCCTTTTCTATTAATTGTGTAAAATGGTCTAGCAAAGTCCAACCCAACGGACAAGAATGAAAAGTCTGGACTTGTTCTGTTAGCTGGCAATTCGCCCATTTTTGGTGCCAAGGTTCTGCCACGAACGCGCTTGCAGCGTACATAATGAGTGACAGTGCTCCTAGCTAAATGCCTGCAACAACTGTGGGCCAGCATGCATGTTTCTCAAATGTATCCATTGGAAATAAAGCTTAGTTAAACGATGAGAGGAGTGCATAAGGATGGGATGCTTCTTTTCGTATGAATAATTGGATTCTTCGAGCCTTCCCCCCACTCTAATCACACCTTGATCGTCCATGAAGGGTGACAGTGCTAAAATTCTACACTTAGTTGATAGCGGTTTACCTTTAGTAAGCAGTCCGTGCTCAATAGAAAAAGTTTGAGCCTGTGCAATGGCACATAGTTTGTTAAATGACTCATCGATTTCATCTACCGATAATATACCTAGCCGCCTTTGTTTTGGGTTCTTTAAATTATGTATATATCTTTTGCAATAGGCAAATGCCCTTTGGATTCTATTAAATTGAGAGAATCTTTCATATTCAATTACAGATTCTACTGCGCAAGTGACAGCAGTATTTGATTTAATTTCTAGCACACTTTCACACCCACTGGATACTAATACTGGCCATTCGGCTTCATCCTTTTGTAAAAATGCAGGCCCTAACCACCACAAACTTCTAGAGACTAGATCATTAGCCTGTACTCCCCTGGATATTAAATCAGCAGGATTTTCTGCTGTTGGCACATAACGCCATAACTGTGCATCGGTCATGTCCAGGATTTCACTTACGCGATTGGCTACAAAAGCTTTAAGTTTGGATAAATCGCCCTTTATCCAGCTAAGTACTATACTTGAGTCGCACCAATGTGTGGTTTGAGCCGGTTTGTAACGAATTGCTTCTAGTACCGATTTAGATAGCTCCGCAGCCAGTAAAGCGGCACACAATTCCAAACGTGGAATTGTGGTTGGCTTTAAAGGAGCGACTTTGGATTTAGCACACAACAATTTAATTAGCACATCATTGTTATTATCGATAGATCTCATGTAAATACATGCACCGTATGCGCACTGGGACGCATCACTAAATGAATGCAGTTCTACACGCTTTGCTGAACTACATAAAACTGATCTTGGCACTTGTAATTTTTTCAGACAATCTAGTTTACTAGCAAATTGACATGGGATGACTGCATCCCTGATATTAAGAGGTACAGGTTCGTCCCAATCTAATTTTTGTTGCCACAATTTTTGAAGAATCATTTTAGGTATGATAACTAATGGACTTAAAAGACCCAAAGGATCAAATATCCGGAACGAGTCTGACATAATATTGCGTTTAGTCACAATATCCTCATTTTTTGTGCTGAATTTAAATGGAAAATGCAATGTATCACTTTACGGCGTCCAGCCTAGGCCAAGAGTATTGGATGACTTACTTATCATTAAATCACCATGTGTATTCAAATTTGCATCTTCAAAGACCGTAGGTAGGTTACTTTTTAATTTTCTTAAGTTAAAGCAACCGCTAGATAAAGCCTTAATCACTGAATTTAGTATAAAACGTAACTGTTGCTCGTCATTAGCTCCAGTAATTAGATCATCTACGTAAAAATCTCTTTGTATTATATTTCGGACTTGTGCGTCGTCGACATCCTCCCCCAACTGCATGAGACACCGCGTACTTAAGTAACTCGCACTCGCTGTGCCATATGTAAGAGTATTTAATTTTAATGTACGAATGGGCTGCGATTCATCCTCCCTCCATAGTATCAGCTGCAAGTCACGATCTTCTGGTTTAACATTGACTTGTCGGTACATTTTTTCTATATCACCGGTTAGCAAGAACTTATACTGCCTTGCGCGCAATAAGATGAAGAAAAGAGAATCTTGAACGTTTGGTCCTACCATTAGGATGTCATTGAGCGAAAATCCCGAAGTAGATGAAGCACAACCGTCGAAAACCACTCTTAATTTAGTAGACTCGCTGTCCTCTTTAAGTACAGCGTGGTGACACCTGTGTCACCTGATGGTGTGTACTTCCTGAAGTATGAGGCGTTCGGTGGTATATCGACAGATGGAGAGAGATGGCCTAAATCAGCATACTCCTTAATAAATTTTAGTATATTCTAATTTTAATTTAGGGTCCTTTCTAAATCTTTTTTCTAAATTTATGAATCTCTTCTTTGCTAATCTATAGGTATCGCCTAGACAATCAGGAGTATCAACTAGGGGCAATTTCACTGAAAATCTACCCGACTCATCTCTAGTCGTATGAGTCAAAAAATGCCTTTCACAATAATTATCATTACTATTCAAAATTCTTTTGCTAGGTACCTTTTCTAAATTCCAATATTTGGTAAGTAAATTACTTATATTTTCAGTTTCAGCTTCAGTAACTGAGACATGATTACAATGAGTCACCTTCTTAACTTTAGAGTCATTTACTTCTATAGGACCAGAAATCAACCAACCTAACTTGGAGTTTCTTAGCCTTGGACGATCACTACCAAGAGACCGTTGTTCATTGCCCAAAATGTCCCAAAGATATCCACGCCTATCAGAACGTCAACCATCGCTGGCTGATAAAATGTGGGATCTGCTAGTGCGACATCCTTAGGTAAACGCAATGTGTGTATGTTAATAGGAGTTTTAGGCAAATAACCAGTTAAGTCCGGTAGAACATAACATGGCAGTACTACATTGAAATTGCTATTTAGTGACGATATTTGGAGACTACAGCTCTCTTTAATAGTGTTAG
Organism: Eudonia lacustrata; assembly: GCA_947562085.1. NCBI lineage: Eukaryota > Metazoa > Arthropoda > Insecta > Lepidoptera > Crambidae > Eudonia > Eudonia lacustrata. The sequence goes on along the minus strand of OX387321.1, from coordinate 7,382,503 downwards.
CTCCATTATTACCAATACCGATGATCTTTAGAGTATCAACTGGATTAGAGATAAGTGACAATTTGACGCATAATGATTTGCTTACAAATGAGGATTGGCTGCCACAATCTAATAGCGCGCGAACCAATTCATATTTTTTAGTTTTAGGGTTTGAAACTTTTATTATGACCGTAGATAAAATAACTTGTGATAAAATCTGCTTAGAAAAATTTACAGCTACATCATTCTGCTCTTCAATGACGTTCGTTGCAATAGGTTTGTGCAGTAAACTATTGTGCCTTTTGTTGCAGTCACGGCAAGGCCCCATACGACATTGACCTATGGGATGACCTTGCCTTAAGCAGTTGCTACATAGCTTATATTTTGCCACGTCTGTTCGTGCATCATCGAGACCGCTCGGGTGCCGCCGCCGCCGGGGGTTCCTGTGCGAACTTCGGACGATTGCCGGAGGCGCCGGGCGCCACACTTCACACCAGCAGCGACACTTCGCCACGGATCACAGACGACATCAGACGCGCGCGCGACATTATAACACAATATACCAGTATATATACAGTCCACTTCTTTCTCATTTAAAGTCCTTTAGTTAGGACCCTAACACGTCTGCTAACCTATCCTCAATACATTTTGCCTTAAAAGTAGGACAATCGTATATCCTATGATTCCCATTACAAATAATACACGAAAATGATGTACGAAACTTTTGAGTGCCATTTTTGCCATGAACACTTTTTTTTTTTCTTTATTTAAAGGCTTTAGTCGTTGAACGACTATGTCAGCCTAATAAATTACAATGAATACTTAATTTCTACACTTAAATAACTTAATTATAATGTGATACAATTTCACAGCTAATTTGGATGTTGGCTGGGACAATATTATGTAGCACAATCCATGCCTTATGTTCCCCTTCGCCTCAAATTCAAACATCTTACGCTCGGCGGCGATCCGGACACATTCCACCAATGCATGGTATGTGTCCTCTCTTATTCCGCATATAGTACAGTTAGGTGAATCCACGACTTTCATTAAATGTCCAAACGCGTTCAACGGAACGTGTCCAGAACGCAGCCGAAAACTAGTTACTAACAGTTATCTTTTCATTGGGACTTTGGTAAACCATGGTACCTTTGGAGGTTCTGATTGAATTGTTTTATACCATATGCCTTTCTCCTCAGATCTTTGGTCAAAATACTCTTTCCATGTCTTATAGCACTCTTTTTTAACATCATTTAGAAGGTCTGTGACAAAAAAGCCTTTTGGTCCACAGTTAATCCTTCATGTGCTCCAGCTTTAGCCCTTTGGTCTACGACTTCATTTTCTTCCAGATTTATATGTGATGGGATCCATTGAAATTTAATGGTTATACCTCTTTTATATGCTTCTAGAAATGTATTTATAACACAGTAAGCTATAGGGAGTCCTCTTTCACCACGAGTGCACTTCGCTAAATGTTGGAGAGCACTTTTTGAATCGGAAAGTACCACATAGTGGTTTGCGTTGCAAGACAATATATACGCTACGGGTTCACTAATCGCGTATAATTCTGCACCCATTATGGATAATTTACTGTCTAAGTTAAAACTTATCGAAACATTCATTTGCGGGTCGAAGATTGCCGCGCCTACGCCATCGTAATGTTTTGAACCATCTGTATAAATCTGGTAGAAACCTTTATAGTTTTGTTTAATCATTTGTATAGAATTTATTAAGAGTACTACAGTGTCCACGTTTCGCTTTGGACTAGAAGGTCAAAGGTAAAATCAAGGGAGGTAAGCACAGCTCCGACTCCATAACATGTATTGGGCTACTTTTAATGAACCCACCTATAACTCTCATAGCCTGATTTTGAACTTTGTTAAGTTTGTTACGAGTACAGATGCCTCGTACCAAACAGATTGCAACATCGAATTTCCTGTGAAAAATGAGATTCACCGAAAAGTGCCAATTCGACAATAAAGTGTCTCGTGTGACATTTTCGGGTGTGATCCGGGCCTTTTGATGCTCAATCGCTGTAGCACGAGGACGTTAGACATATAAGTTTTATTATAATCATATATTCAATTGTAACTTAATATCTAATTAAATATATTTTATTAGCACAACTGGTCTACAGTTTTTAAAAACCCTACCCGACGGCCAGATCTCGTAATTGGCGCAGTCGGTAGGATAGTCGGTTCAGGTCGCGATATCCAACTTCGAGTCCGCCTGATAGTCGTTTCGTCGGCGTGTCGACTATCCCTACGAATCTACGGTTGTAAGCTGTCGGTTGGACTATACACTATAGACCGTGCTATTCTTGGGAGGAAGAATCGTCTTCAAGGAGGGCTGCATCAAGAAATCGATGGGTCACGTTCTACGCACTATGCAGATTACCTTGCTAATGTGAGTAATATTATATAGTTACATAATACTCCTATTGGCTGCTATTCCTCAATCCCGTAGGTATAGTAGTACAATCCTGTAGGAATAAAAGTAGGTTCCTCAATCTGGTAGGAAATTTAGTATCTGATATTTATTTTTTAATTTTATTTAATAGGTTTTAAATAACTATCACCATTTTTTATCCACGTAGAGATAGGGATATTAAGCCTAACACAAGGCGAAATATCCTAGAGAGTTACAAAAAGTCGCGATTTCACCGCGATCTATTAGTAGCGCTAGAAGAAATAGAATCTGAAGACATGGAAGGCAGTAGTAATTCAGCTACTTTAGCCTCAGGAGCTGTAGATTTAACCGATCAAATTTGGAAAGCATTGAGGTTGGCCCCTGAGTTTGATGGAAATCCAAATGTGCTCATTCGATTCCTAGGTATCTGTGATCAACTAATATTAAAGTTTGTCAGTCCAGCCCCTGGAAATGAACTCAATAATTCGGCGCTCATTAATGGAATATTAAATAAAATAACAGGCCCTGCCGCCAGAACTCTAATGAACAATGGCATTCCCAGCGACTGGAATGGCATAAGAAATGCATTAATTAACAATTTCAGCGATCACCGTGATGAAACAGCGCTCTACACGGATTTATCCAATCTCACCCAGAGGTCGGATACACCAAGCGTTTTTTATGAGCGTATTCAAACCTTGTTATGCACCATCATGACTTATATAGAATTACATGAGTCTATTGAGACTACAGTCGCGGCTAGACGCAGCCTATATAAAAAATTGGCGTTGCAAACCTTTACGCGTGGTCTCAATGAACCGTTAGGGTCACGCATTAGGTGCATGCGTCCCGAAACGTTAGAAAAAGCCTTAGAATACGCACAAGACGAATTAAATGTTATGTATTTGCAAAATAAAAATGTTCAATCTAATACTTACAGAAAACAAGCTCAATTCCATATACCATTAAATTTTACGCCATTTAATTTATCTTTGCACCAGTTCAATAATACACCGGGACATTCAAAGCAAATGCATTCATCTTCTAATTACGGTTATAATATCGCATCCAATAATAATAATTTACCTACAACACCTCAAACTTTAAAATATAATATGACCGGGCAAGGACCTTCCAGAACACAACAAATAATGAGGGCCCTACCGCGATCTAATATGACAACAGGATTTAAAATTCCAACACGTCCATTCCCGCCGGTTCAACATCAAACTTACCCTAGGCCTATGTCTGGTATTAGCCACCCTGTAGCACGTCCACTACCACCTATGCCACAGACTGGTCCCAGACAAATAAATGTAAATGAGACATATGAACCATACTACTATGACTACGACTATGATGACCGAAACTTAGACCAAGTTGACGTACTGACTGAAATAGAATCTAATCAGCTAATAGACGTTCAAAGTTCAGAACAAAATCAAGAGGGAAATTTTTGTTTGGAAGCCAATGTGGACCACCCAGAATAGAGTTAAATTTGCAAAATAAAAAACAGTTGCCGTATATTCAAATTTCTTACCCGCCTTTGAAGCTATTAATTGATACGGGCGCGAACCAATCGTTCATAAGTCCCGAGGCTGTTGATAATTTTTTTTCCAATTATCCTTTAAATTATGACCCTTTCATGGTAACAAATATTCATGCGACTACCAAAAATGACTTCTCTATAAATATACCTTGTTTTCCAGAGTTTAATGATAAAAGACCAATTAAATTATTTATCTACAGATTTCATGATTTTTTCGACGGATTAATTGGCTTAGACCTTTTAGACTATTGGCAAACGAAAATCGATCTTCAGTCACGTACTTTAAAAACCCAATATGCAATCAACCCAATTCAAATGTATGAATCAAGTAATATAAATATATTTGAGACTAGTATTCCCGCGGAGTCGAGTCAACTAATAAGAGTGCCAGTTGATATTTCTACGGGCGAAATTTGCATAGATCAACAAACTATTTCTAAGTGTCACCTTGCAAACTGTTTTACTAACGCAAAGGATAACTATGCATTAGTAGAAATAAGTAATCCCACAAAGGAGAACATTAATTTCGCGTTAACGAAACCAATAAGCGCACACATTTTTAGCGAACGGACTGTACCTATGCGCGCGATGAACAATGCACTCAACAAGGACGGGCGGTTCCAAGAAATCTTATCGCGCTTGCGTACTGATCATTTGAATGTCGAAGAACGAACTAATTTAATGTTATTGTGTAAAGAATACTCAGATGTTTTTTATATTGAAAATGAGTCCCTGACATTCACTAATAAAATTAAACATAGAATTTTTACTACTGACGAAATTCCGGTTCATAGCAAAACTTATAGATACCCGTATATACATAGACAGGAAGTAGAATCGCAAATTAAAAAAATGTTGGATCAGGGCATAATTAAGCCTTCTTCTTCGGCATGGAATGCGCCTATATGGATAGTACCTAAAAAGCGGATGCGTCGGGCAAAGCTAAATGGAGACTAGTCGTTGACTTCCGTAAACTCAATGAAAAGACCGTGGATGACAAATACCCCATCCCTAACATTACCGACATACTAGACAAGCTTGGCAAGTGCCAGTATTTCACAACCCTGGACCTTGCCAGTGGATTTTATCAAGTGGAGATGGATCCACGGGATATTCACAAAACGGGATTCAGTGCCGTCGACGGTAACGGTCATTTTGAGTTTCTGAGAATGCCAATGGGTCTTAAGAACAGTCCTTCAACCTTCCAAAGAGTGATGGACAATGTCTTAAAGGGTCTACAACACTCTATCTGTATTGTCTATCAAGATGATATTCTCTGTTTTTCTACCTCGTTGCAAGAGCATATTGTAAATCTTAGAAGAATCTTTGATAGGCTCAGAAACTCAAACTTTAAAATACAAATGGACAAGTCGGAATTTTTAAGACATGAAACTCCGTACTTAGGCCATATTATAACAACAGAGGGAGTAAAACCTAACCCGGACAAAATTTCGGCTATCTTGAAATATCCCATACCAAAAACTACTAAACAGATAAAAGGATTTTTAGGACTATTGGGTTATTATCGACGTTTTATACCGGATTTCGCTCGAGTAACAAAACCCTTGACATTGTGTCTTAAAAAAGGAGCTAAAATTAACCTGACACCTGACTACATCAAATGTTTCGAACATTGTAAAACACTTCTAATAAATGACCCCATTTTACAGTACCCGGACCTTTCAAAAGAGTTTATTTTGACAACAGATGCATCCAACATAGCGCTGGGAGCGGTTCTGTCACAAGGACCAATAGGCTCATACCGACCTATTGCATATGCATCCAGAACATTGAATGACAGCGAAATTAACTACTCTACCATTGAAAAAGAGCTTCTTGCTATAGTTTGGGCCGCAAAATATTTTAGGCCATATATCTTTGGTCGAAAATTCAAAATTATTACTGACCACAAACCCTTACAATGGTTAATGAACCTTAAAGAACCTGATTCTCGCCTCACGAGATGGAGAGATGGATAAAACTAGCAGAGTATGATTACACTATAATTTATAAAAAAGGTAAAAGCAATACCAACGTAGATGCTTTGTCTCGCGTTGAAATACATAACGAAGAGTTAGATTCAGTAATAGTTAACATCAGCTCAAGCTCTTCTTCTGGTAGATCTTCAGAATCCACTGTAACTGCACCGGATGATAGACCTTTAATAAGCGCTTCATCAACTGACACTGCACCCAGCCAGAGACCTTTATTTAGCCCACCACCTATCATAGATGAACATGACAATATACTTACACAAAATGACTTGCAACTTGATATAAGCACTGCCACAGTACATACTAGTGCAGAAAACCCTTCTCTAGAAATACCCATTTCAGAAACCCCTTAAATAAATTTAAACGACAACTTATCATAAAAATAGTAACTAACACAATGAAAACTAAACCTAGAACTACAATACCCTTTGAAACATTCAGAAAAGCTATAGTTGAAGTTTCTGAGGATAATATAGAACAAGATATTATTAGTTTAGTAAAAACCCATATTGACCCTAAATTACGCACTGCTGTTCTTGTGCAACCTTTAGATAAAATGTACTCAATTGTTCCCATTCTTCAGAATACATTTAAAAACTCGGCATTAAATCTTATTTTAGTAAAGCGCGAATTGGAGAATGTTCGCGATTATCTAAATCAACAAGATATAATATCTAAATACCATATAGGAAAAACTAATCACAGAGGCATAAATGAAACATATACTTCGTTATCTCAAAGATACTTTTGGCCTAAATTAAAAGAAAGCATTATAAAATATATAAATGAGTGTGTAATATGTGGTCGTGCCAAATACGACCGTAACCCAGTGAGGCCTCAATTTAAAATTGTACCGCCGCCATCAAAACCATTTGAAATAATACATGTTGATGTTCTTAGTATAGAACAGCAGAAATATTTAACTATTATTGACTCGTTTTCTAAGTATGCGCAAGCATATCAAATTACAGACTGTACAGCCCCAAGAATCGTAAAAGCATTAATGACATTTAGTACTCATCACGGCCTTCCCTTAACATTAATAACAGATCAGGGAACCGAATTCACTAATCAATTTTTATCAGAATTCCTTAGATTGCACAAAATTCAACACCACACTACAGCGGCTTATGCCCCAAATGAGAACGGCATGGTTGAGCGTTTCCACGGCACGCTTTTAGAACACTTACGGTTACTAAAACTACAGCAAAGAAACGAACCTACACAAAACTCGATACCTTACGCATTAGTTGCATATAATAGCTCAATTCATAGTCTGACTAAATGCCGACCTTTTGATCTTATATCTGGTCATTTCGATCCTAGAGATCCCACTGACTTAAATTTGACTGAAAGATTGCTTCAACAATACTTACTAGAACACCGTAACATAATGGAAACAGTCTATAAAATAATTCACGACTCATCATACTCCCAACAGGCAACGATAATGACGCAACGTAATTCTAACCGGGAACCTGAAACAAATTACGAACAAAATCAAACAGTATTTGTAAAAAATCCAGCAGCTGGCAGGCAAAAACTAGTTCCACGATATACAGAGGATAAGGTTATGGCCAACCTACCTGTTCACATTTATACTTCTAAAAAACGCGGGCCCATTGCAAAAGCTAGACTAAAACGAAATAAAAAGACTGTCGATTTGTTACAGGACCCTCACAGTCGTGATAATCCCAGCACGAGCACTGGAAGAACATCTACCAGTAGGGAACATCCGACTTGACGACTTATCCGACGGACCTGGAATTCTACCTTATAAGCTTGGCAAGACCAAGGTCATATCCCATTACCACTCTTTCCTCCAGGACGTTAATGTTAATGACATACAGCGAAAGATTGATTTATTGAAAAACGAACTTAATGACGCTGTTAATAAGACACCAAATCGTAATTTCCCTTCCTTTAAATATCAAGCTTTACACTTATTTAATAAATTAGAAAAAATTACATCGCAATTACAAACATTTGAACCTAGGCGATTAAGGTGTGGTCTTATTGATCCTTTAGGTACTTTCATTAAAAGCATATCTGGCAATCTCGATAATGACGATGCCTTAAGGTTTGAAAACGCTATAAAAATTTTACAGCAAAATGACCAAGATTTATCGCTTAACTTGAATAAGCACATAAGTTTATATAAAGAAATGAGTCTCCATCAAACTCACGCCCTAGACAATATAACAAGTAATCAGCGTAAATTAGAAAAACTGGTACTTTTTCTTTCCAACACTGCTAGTTCTGACAGAGAGTTTTTGTCTATGTATACACAGCTATCTCAGTTGTTCATTATGCTTAATGAAAATGTGCAAGATTTGTCTTACGAAATAGCTAGGCTAGAAAACATAGTCGCACTAAATCGATGCACCATTCTATTTTATCAGTTAGTGACTTACTTAAAATGATAAGCAAATTGAAATCCTTATATAAACCCGATCAGGTATTAGACGTAGATGTTAGGTATTACTATGATTTAATTAATTTAGGGGCATACTATGTTGAAGATAGAATAGTAATAGTTCTTAGATTCCCTATTTTGTCCTCGCCAGTATATGACCTTTTCAGACTCTGTCCCATTCCCAACAAAGAACACCAAATTATAATTCCTTCTTTCCCATACATAGCAGCCAACTCCCAGGAGTTTGTGTACATGGAGGCTGAATGCCCGAAGATAAATACTTGGTATATCTGCGAAGAAAAGATTGGTCATCAAACACGCACTCAACGTGACTGCATCCATCATCTTATATTCAAGCAAGAAATAAGCGACACATGTCATACCTCTTCTGTCTTACTATTCAAGGAAGCATTATTAGAACTAGATAATCAACACTATTTAATTTCATTCCCAAAAAGAACTAGCGTCCAGTTATCTTGCGAGCAAGAAAATCATCGAATCCTGGAAGGAAGCTACCTGGCAACAATTCCTCGAAATTGCAACATTAAAACACCTGCATTTACCATCATCAATATTGATGACAAAGTACGCGGGCATGCTGTTGAGATAATGACAATTCCAAATGCATTGTTCTTCAATTCAATGAATCACTCATCAATGTCTCATCATTATAATCTTACAACAATTGATTTGGATAAGTTGCACAATATTCAAAAGCAAATTATGTTGCAAGTACCTACAAAACCCCACACAGAGGTTCTCACGAGTGTGTTTCATACGACGATACCTACCTACGGTATCATATTGTTAAGTGCAGCTGCACTTTTTATCATATACTGCATCCGTCGTCGTCGAGGCTGGAATATAAAACCTGAACCATCACATGCTAATATTGAAATGGTTGGAGTAAATGCACCATCACCAACTTCTCCGGGATCGGCCTCTGAAGATAGAAGAGCCGCAACATTTGCATTAAACATTGGCAAATAGTTGCTCGTCTAGGAGGGGAGGTGTTACGAGTACAGATGCCTCATACCAAACCGATTGCAACATCGAATTTCCTGTGAAAAATGAGATTCACCGAAAAGTGCCAATTCGACAATAAAGTGTCTCGTGTGACATTTTCGGGTGTGATCCGGGCCTTTTGATGCTCAATCGCTGTAGCACGAGGACGTTAGACATATAAGTTTTATTATAATCATATATTCAATTGTAACTTAATATCTAATTAAATATATTTTATTAGCACAACTGGTCTACAGTTTTTAAAAACCCTACCCGACGGCCAGATCTCGTAATTAGTTTCTCAATATTTGTTTTCGAGCTATTATCAAACAGAAAACTTGCGTAATCTAATCGACTCCTTACTAGATATGTATAACCGTCTCAAATGCAATGGATGGATTCCCCAAGATGATCCCGCTAAGACATGAAATATATTTAGCTTTTTTAAACATTTCTCGCGTACCTCATTAATGTGCTTTCCCCATTTTAAGGTCTGATCGAGCCATAGCCCTAGGTATTTGACAGAAACAACATTTTCTAACCTATCGTTTTTGACACTAATGTCGATGGGCCATCTTAACCTGCCCCTAGAGAATACATATTTTACTTTTAGCAGGTGATAAACTGAGCCCCAAGTCATCTAACATTTCTGACAGACAGTCCACCGCTTTCTGTATGTCAACCGTCATAAGACTCATGTTTTGGCCCGTTATATAAAGAACAAAATCGTCCGCGTATTGGGAAATGTTTACTTCTGTTATCTTTTTACATATTTCACTAGTTACAGCGTTAAATAAAATGGGAGACATCGGGACTCCTAGAGCTAAACCTCTGCAGGTATGTCTAACAATAGGATTATCAGATGATGATTCTGTAATAATTAAGTGCCGGTCTTTAAGAAATTTCCATATATATTTGCACAAGCTAGAACCTATCCCTAAGTCATCCAACTTAGATACCGTTTTCAATATATCAACGTTGTTATATGCGTTATCTATGTCCACAAAGCAACCTAAAGTTGGTTTTCTATTCGTAAATCCAAGCTGAATTTGCATTATTAAACGTACCAAATTGTCTAAGCAAGATTGAGACCTACTAAATCTTACGGTATTATTAGAAAACAGATCTTTACTTTCAAAATACCACTCGAGACGTTTTGTTAATATAGTATGCAGTGTTTTGCATAGACAAGCTATTAAAGATATAGGTCGTAACGAAGATATACTATTTGGATCACGTCCCGCTTTTGGTATAAGAACCACTTTAATTTCTCTCCATTGCCACGGAACCGCACTTTGGGAAAGACATTTGTTAAACATATCTACTATTAACTGCCGGTCAGGGAAATGGTATATCATAGAATAAGAAATATCGTCTACTCCAGGTGCTGTGTCTTTCTTTTTCAACGTGTTATTTAGTTCCTGTAGCGAAATAGGAGCTTCAAGCTGCGGATTACTTGACCTAAATGTAGGAGTTTGTAGCAAAACATATTCCGGTGTTAATTGTTTTAAAAATATGTAAGCTTTCTCTTTATCTAAGTTAGGTCGATTGGCTCGGTAGCCTTTAAGCCATCGCATTTTATTCCACATTTCCGTATCCGTTATTGTCTCATGAATACTGTTGCAAAACTGTTGAAAAGATACCGAGCGTGCTCGTCTTATCACTCGTTGCGCTTCAGCTATATTTTGTTTTAATAATATGAGATTCGCTGGTGTTGGATTTCTCCTAAATTGCGACAGACTTCGTCTACGTTGTGCTACAGCCTTAGATAAGACGGGTGACGGGTTTCTGGCAAAATTTACTAGCAGGGTCATTGCTCGTTCTAATAAGGGGGATGGATTCATCAGCAGCTAAATTAATTACATCTATTATTTTATTATACATATTTTGAGTATCATCTATGCCGTTAATTTCACGAATGTTATTCAGTATTATTTTTTTATACTTTTGCCAATCTGTATTTTTAAAATTCTTTTTCTTTATTGTATTTTCTTTCCGTGTAATATCTGCTGTAATTAATATCATTAGGTGATCACTACTTAGGGTTTCATTAAGTATATTCCATTTAAAACGCAACGTTATATCGGAAGAGATAAATGTGATATCAGGTGAACTCTGTTGTAAATTATTTAAAACCATTTTAATTCTTGTGGCCGCACCAGTATTTAGCGAGACATAGCTATAGTCCGTAGCGGCATCAAATACTTGTATGCCTCTTGTGTTATTCCTATTGGACCAATTGGTATGATGGCCATTAAAGTCACCACCAATTAACGTTTTACATGACCATTTTGAAAACAACATTTTAAAGTCCTCAACTGAAGTGTTTATGTTTGGTGGACAATATATTGCTACAACATTTTCTAAAAAGTTACAATTCATAATTTTAACTTGTAAAACCTGTATCCCTGCGTTGCACAAACTAACATTATTGAGTTGAGCTTTAATAGATTTGTGTATAAGAATTGCAATGCCCCCGTATGAATCGGCTCGGTCTTGCCTAAAATTATTATATGATCCAACTTTAATGGAGCTATCTGGTTCAAGCCACGTCTCGGATACAATAACTATGTGATTTTTTTCTATTAATAAAATATTTTCTAACATAACTAGTTTCGGTCTTAAACTTTGTGCATTCCACTGTAATACTCTTAATTTTATACTATTATTGCTAAAATCCATTAATTAATTTTATTAAAATCTCTGATACACTATTCAAAATCGGCCAATCAGACATATTATCTACTACAACTAAAACTGACCATTCTATACAATACTGAATTATACATTTAAACTTTTCTTGCAAATTCATTTTGTTTGTAAAGATAACTTTTTTAATTCTCGACAGTAGTTCACTAAAGTAAACACCGCGCAAGTTTTGTGTATGATTGTATTCATCCTTATCTGTTGATCGCTCGGTCCGTGGCTCTGCGGCGGCGGCGGTGGGAGTGCAGTTGTCGTCCGACTGCGGCGCAGGCGGCGGCGGTGGGGATGGGAATAATAGCGCCGCGTCATGTTGTTCTCGCTCCGACGACGTAGGTTGCGATTTACCCGAGTTGTTATTATTAAAGTTAATATTCGCTTGAGTATGTTTGCGCGGGTGTGCCGGCGAACGATTTGGAGAAAACAATTGCGAGAAGTTTAAAATCGGCGTGTACTTAAACTTATTTGATTGATCTAATTCTAAAGGAGCAAATCTGTTATTAGAATTGACTTGAATTGATTTGTTATCTTGTTTATTGTCTTGCACCGTCTCTGTTTCGGGCTGCGGGCACTGCGGGAAAACATACATGTTACAAGCACACCTATAGCTACAGTTGAACTCTGCCATAAGTTCTCGTAACCTTCTTTCTTTTAGGTAATCCGGGCATTTTCTGTCTAAAGACATATGATTCCCGTGACAGTTTGTACATGTAAAAGATTTCGCGTCGCAATTCTCATGGTTTTCCGTACATTTAGGACAAACAACTTTTTTTGATGAGCATCTCAGTTTAGTGTGTCCAAATTTTCAGCACCTTGAGCATTGTGTGACCGGGAAGACATAGGGTTCTACTTTTGTACGTAAACTTCCTATGAATATATAAGCTGGTAGGTACGAACAGTTGAATGCTACACGAGCCACTTCACTTGGAACCCACTCACCTTCTTTTCTTCGCTTCAGTCTTTTCACGGATGATATTGAAATATTATTGGGGCATGTTATTAAGCTCAATGTCTCGTCATCGGATAACTCCAAGTCAATGACGGTAGTTGTTAACATTGAATGGGCGCCTTTGGCTTTCAAAGTAAAAAGTAAATAGTGTTGAATAATTTCGGCGGGCTGGTTAGAACCACGATAGCTCTATTGGAAGAGCACCTGACCCGGTATGTCAGAAGGGTGCAGGTTCAAACCCTGCTCGTGGAAATTTTTTCAACATTTGTGTATTTGTAATTTGTTCGCAACAAAATTTGCGTTAAAAATTATATAAACATTTATAAATAGCTTGCCTACTTCTTAACTGATCTTTAGTATTTGTAAAAATATTATGATCGGATGTTAATGACGGTAGTTGTTAACATTGAATGGGCGCCTTTGGCTTTCAAAGTAAAAAGTAAATAGTGTTGAATAATTTCGGCGGGCTGGTTAGAACCACGATAGCTCAATTGGAAGAGCACCTGACCCGGTATGTCAGAAGGGTGCAGGTTCAAACCTTGCTCGTGGAAATTTTTTCAACATTTGTGTTTTTGTAATTTGTTCGCAACAAAATTTGCGTTAAAAATTATATAAACATTTATAAATAGCTTGCCTAATTCTTAACTGATCTTTAGTATTTGTAAAAATATTATGATCGGATGTTAATGACGGTAGTTGTTAACATTGAATGGGCGCCTTTGGCTTTCAAAGTAAAAAGTAAATAGTGTTGAATAATTTCGGCGGGCTGGTTAGAACCACGATAGCTCAATTGGAAGAGCACCTGACCCGGTATGTCAGAAGGGTGCAGGTTCAAACCCTGCTCGTGGAAATTTTTTCAACATTTGCGTTTTTTTGTTTTTTATTTTTTATTAAATAATGAATTAAGGATATGGTTTATTAAAACTCTTTTATTATTATAACGGTTGCAAAGCAACGTCCATGCCTCACTATAATTCACTGATGAAACTTCTAAGTTCGAAATAATTCTTACCGCTTCACCAGTTAAGTACGAAATAAGATAATGAAATTTTTGAATTGCTGTTAAGCGACTATTTGTATGAATCAAATTTTCGAATGTGTCACGGAATTCCAACCAGCGGAAAAACGCACCATCAAATTTTGCAATCTGTATTTGCGGCAGCTTTAACCCCGAATCCTGATGGTCGTGATGGCACAGTGTGACGTCATGGTTAGAACAATTCTTTGAATGTGACTCTGTTAGATTTTTTGCAGCAACAATTAAAGAAATAAAATCTTGATCTATGCCATCACGCTCATCAAGTTCGCTTGAAATATTATCAGAGTTGATTACCTCAATCTGATCCTGCAAGTCCTCAAACCTGTTTGATAATGACTCAAACCGAGACAACCTCAAAGACAATTCAGCCAATTGTACAGTAGATAGCTCAGGCTCATCTTTTAAATTAATTAGGTAATTTTTAAATTTTGTTATCTGACCCTTAATGGAACTACGCTTGACAAGTAGTTCTCTTAAGCGCTTTGAAGTTGTTTCGTCCGGCATCGTAATCGCAAATGTAGGACAATAAAATAATTAATAAACAAATCAAAGTTACAAAACTCAACATGTTATTAGAAAAAAAATAATTAAAATGTTTAGCTCACGTTCCTCACTTTGTTGGCATCTGTGAGTCACTAAACCCGTTATATGTACCACTCCACTCCACTCACTAACTGCAGCCACGGATCGGGTACTTGTTTGTGGTATACTTGAGTTGTACAACCAAACTGAAATTATCGGCAAATATCTAGGTATATATTGGGTTAAATAACTAATAAGTGCAACAAGTTGTTTGTTGCTTTAATCAAACCAACAATACCAAGTGCCTTTTTGTATTGCAGAAGAAAATAAATGCCTTATTGTGACTCCTTGAGGTTGAACTTGAAATAAGATTGCAATTAATTACTTATTTGAGTTTAAATTAAACTTGAATTAACCTTTAAATTTATTAGAAACCAATCGGAATTGTTAGAAAATGAGTAAAAAGCAATTTCTCAATAAAAGGTGAGTAACCTTTCACCTACCTACTTTGGAAAAAAAAACAAGTCAAACTAAATTTCAACAAAAATCACACAAATAATACAAAATTTTAACCTGTTACAACAAAAATTATCTGATGTTTCTATCTTTCTACTAATTTACTAGCTATTTTAGCTATATTGAAAGTATTTCACAATTACAATTTTTCTTTTTTGCAAAGAGGGTATGGCTTTGGAAAAATTATTGCAATGAATTACTTATTTGCACAAAGGAATATGTTTTGATGAATTTAACTATTGATTTTAAATGATGCTTTAAGACAAATGAACACTAAAACAGGAAAAAAAGGATGTGGGTACGGATTTGGTTTGGACCAAGGAAAAGGCACTTATCTTTGGTAAACGGCACTTCACGATGTGATTTTTAGTTAATATCACTGCTCGCCTCTTGAAGTATCCTGGTGTTCCTTAATAAAGTTGGCTCCTTACTCCTTAGATCAGAAAATCTTTTTTCAATTGCGCGGCGTCCCTTGTAACGGTCAACGGTCGCCGCCGTCAGTCTTCTTGATTTTAGAATAAATCGCGCTGGTTCTTCTTATGGTTCCCCTCATGGGCCACCAATATGTATTTTAGCTTATACCTTGGTGGCAATAAATGAAACCTTGATGGTTTTGAATAATTGATCCTTTAATTTTTAATGGTCTACCTACGGCAGTGCTTTTTAGAGATCTAACCAGTGACAGCTTGTTTTCTGAAATGAATCATAATATGTATTTAGTTGGTAAGCCTTATTAAAAAATAAATAAAAAAATAATAAATACAATCCATAATAACCAGAGCAGTGGTGTAAGCACACTTTATAAGTCCTATTACACTATTGATTCTTAATTAACACTTTTAAATGCATTTGTAAGTACATTCGGTCTTAGAAGTAACTTTATTGTGTTTTATTAGACTGCTACTTTTACTATTACATTATTTAAAGGGTGATTTAGGACCGAATAAAGAGTAGTGTATTTTAGCTTATACCTTGGTGGCAATAAATGAAACCTTGATGGTTTTAAATAATTGATCCTTTAATTTTTAATGGTCTACCTACGGCAGTGCTTTTTAGAGATCTAACCAGTGACAGCTTGAAACAATAATAATTAAAAAAAAACAGTTAAGCGCGTATGACACATTGGTGTTGCCACCTAGTAGGCGCCGTTTACACGTAGCTGCGTAGCCGCCTGAACAGTAGTAGCACGTTAACAGTCTTACAAGCGACTTGGCATTATGGCAATATGGCCTCGTAGATGAGTTTAAAAACTTGTAAAAAGAACCAAGTCTCGCAACTAAGTTCTTCTACCGTAAAAAGTTGTGAGATCCATGTAATACCAAGTCGGTTAATATAACAGTCCCTACTTAAGGGACCTTCACTGTCTTAAGTTATTACGTAATTAGCTAACCTAACAACATCTGACCATATCAATATTAAAAATCTTTTATATTTTAAATAAATAGATTGACTTGACAATCGCACTAAACAATCTAATTTAATATAAAAAAACATAGCGAACATGACATTTACTGTCGTTTGAAATATTTTTGTATTATCTTTGGTATGCCTTCATATATATAACGAGTTTGTTTTAAAATCATTTTTAATGTATGTATGTGTCCCTGTAGACGTTTTGACAGGCTGCATTACATTTCCTGTCAATTTTTGTCAGTTTACTGAATCAAAAACTGAGCTTATACAAAAGTTGTTCCCAAACGTCGGTCAAAATTACAGAGATTGTTCGTTATATCTCAACCGGTATTTAGCCAAGTCACGACTGACTTTGCTGGCCCGTTTCTCGTTAAGTCTTGTGTGTCTATCAACGAAGGCCGTCCATTTGGAGGCCGTCTCTGCTCTTACCACGGAAGCCTTTCTTGCGGCGTTACAACGATTCATCTCGCGGCGTGGTACCCCGGTTCTAATTAGGTCAAGTTGCGGCACAAATTATGAAGGCGCTAGAAATCATCTCATTGAAGTTCAGAACTTCCTCTCTGCAAATAATGATGCATTCATACCCAAACTTGCCAACCAGCACGTAACCTGATTGCTGAACCCCCCCCCCCCCCCCAAGGGGCCTTGGTTCGGTGCTTTACATGAAATTAATGTCAAATCTACGAAACAGTTGCTTTATCACGTAGTTGGTGAACAACACCTTACTTTGAAGAATTCAGCACACTTCTGGCACGAATCGAGGCTGTACTCAATTCTAGACCTCTCTGCCCACTTTCGTCCGACCTCTCGGATTTTGAACCCTTAACAGCTGGTCATTTTATTATTGGCCGTCCGCTCACAGCTCTGCCCGAGCCGTATTTTAATGACAGGCTATTATCAAGGCCATTACCAAGTAAGTCCCTATAGGTCCCATCACATTCCCAACGTCGCGTGTGACTGCCCTCAGTGGTCACAAGGGGTATCATCATCAAACAACACATCAACACATCTTCTCCCTTTTAGAATGGTTGCCTCGATCACATTGTTCAGTATCTTTTTCACTGCTAGCCGTGTGCCGTTACAAAGACGCGGTTGGTTTATACTCCGCAACATTACGACCACCGATCCTACTTTTAATTGAAAATTATGGGGCGGCAACCCTGGCAAATCCAGCAAGTTCAAAAATTCTGGTGGATAGTTTACGACATCATCTTGGTTAGTTGCGCAATCAACTGATTTGTATGTCCTTAATTCACCACGAATTTCGTTTTGAATTTTAAAATTTATTTCATACTAGCTGACCCGGCAAACGTTGTTTTGCCAAATATTTCTAGGGAATTTTTAGGGTAGAAAAAAATTAAGCTAACTTATTGTAATTGTGTGTGAAGATATGGTATATGAGTGAAAGCGGCATGGAGCGCTGTGAACGATGACGGAATATAAAAATTACAAAACACTAAACATTTATTTTTTTACTTTATTATAAAATTTTTTCAACATTTGTGTTTTTGTAATTTGTTCGCAACAAAATTTGCGTTAAAAATTATATAAACATTTACTTTATTATAATTTGAGGAGCTCGGTGGCGCAGTGGTTAACGCGCCCGGTCTGCGAGTGCTGAGGTTAAGCAACTTTCGCAAAGGCCGGTCATCGGATGGGTGACCAAAACTTTATTATCTCGAGCTCCTCCGTGCTTCGGAAGGCACGTAAAGCCATTGGTCCCGGTTGCATCAGCAGTCGTTAACAACCACCAATCTGCACTGGGCCCGCGTGGTGGTTTAAAAGCCCGTTCTCCCTATCCATCCATAGGGAAGGCTCGTGCCCCAGCAGTGGGGACATAAAATGAGCTGATGATGATTATAATTTATTCCTATATATATCTTTAATTACGACAATAACACTAACAAACAATATCAATCCATAAATGCTACAGTGTTTACAATATTTTTGTTAGCCCATCTTTAGCTAACACCTTAGCTAACACAAACAAACTGGATGGTTTGCCTATTCGAGCGCATGCCGTGTATAATTTTCCATGTGAAAAACCTGGTATGCTCAAATCTAAGCCACAAACAGATATCGTTTGGCCTTGGGACTTCTTGAGAGTCATTCCTACTCCGTGCTGTTTACTGGGTGAGAAGTGACACCGGTAGACGTCATGACATAACAACACGAGTGTTCAAGCAGAAACTCAAAGCGCTTATGAACTTCATTGTAAAATATCATGTACGATGTTGGATGTACTCTGTAGAGTGGCAGAAGAGAGGATATTCTTCTGTAAATGGTCGAAAAAATAAGACCAGATTAAATTGACTCAATAATTTGCGCAGAAATCCACGAAGTAAATCTAGAATTGTATGAAATAGTGAAGAAGAACATGATTCATGGACCGTGTTGTGAAATTGACTTGCATTACGCGTACGCCGACCGATATTTTGACGCCTCATTCTCTTTAAATCAATAACATTATATAACACTACGATAAACCTTCAAACACACGAAACTCTTTTGCAAAAAAATATCGGTAATGACGTATTGCCCATTTGAAGTTGTCAAATGATCTGTACGTCATACTGTCACATTCACTCACTCACTTTTCTCGAAAAAAAAAAAACAAAAATCATATTTTACTAAAAAAATTTTTTTTCTTTTAATTTTGATCTGTACAAACCTTGTCCTGACAATAACAAACTCAATAAAAAAGAATTATCCATTTTTGTGCAGTCGATCGGAAGTTATGCGCGTACATACATTTCAGTGATTCATTTTTATATATATAGATGCATCCGTGTTTTTGGCAGTTAATATAGCTTGTTCACACAACCAACAATCTCTGTAATTTTGAGCGACGTTTGGGAACAACTTTTGTATAAGCTCAGTTTTTGATTCAGTAAACTGACAAAAATTGACAGGAAATGTAATGCAGCCTGTCAAAACGTCTACAGGGACACATACATACATTAAAAATGATTTTAATACAAACTCGTTATATTGCAACCTCTAATCAACTTGAAGGCATACCAAAGATAATACAAAAATATTTCAAACGACAGTAAATGTCATGTTCGCTATGTTTTTTTATATTAAATTAGATTGTTTAGTGCGATTGTCAAGTCAATCTATTTATTTAAAACATAAAAGATTTTTAATATTGATATGGTCAGATGTTGTTAGGTTAGATAATTACGTAATAACTTAAGACAAAGAAGGTCCCTTAATTAGGGACTGTTATATTAACCGACTTGGTATTACATGGATCTCACAACTTTTTACGGTAGAAGAACTTAGTTGCGAGACTTGGTTCTTTTTACAAGTTTTTAAACTCATCTACGAGGTCATATTGCCATAATGCCAAGTCGCTTGTAAGACTGTTAACGTGCTACTACTCTTTATTCGGTCCTAAATCACCCTTTAAATAATGTAATAGTAAAAGTAGCAGTCTAATAAAACACAATAAAGTTACTTCTAAGACCGAATGTACTTACAAATGCATTTAAAAGTGTTAATTAAGAATCAATAGTGTAATAGGACTTATAAAGTGCGCTTACACCACTGCTCTGGTTATTATGGATTGTATTTATTATTTATTTATTTATTTATTAATAAGGCTTACCAACTAAATACATATTATGATTCATTTCAGAAAACATAGTTTGACAAACAGGTGTACTAATATGTATTTAAATTATAGGTATGCACAACATTTACATTCTTATCCATAACCATATTTTAAAAAATAAAATAAAAAGCATAAATAGAGAAAAACTTCAAAACTATTTCTAATCTATTTATAATAATATATATGTGGGTATATACATTAAATTTTATCTTGTACTTTTGAGTAATCAAAAGCAACAAGCACATTTAGAGCCTATAGTATTGGAGAAAATATCCAAATCACAGTTCCGGAATATAGTGTTATATAGTTTCTGCATATATGATAGCGGTACATTACTTCCATATTTATTTGTGCTGTGAGTAGTAGAGAATGGGTTGTAATTACGCAATCTAGTCTGTACGCGTGGTACCCTAACATTTATCTGTTCCAATAGGGATGGACAGTCCACCAAATTATTAAGCAACTTGTAGAGAAGAACTACTGACAACTGCTTTCTTCTGTCTTCCAGTGAAATCATGTTAAAAAAATCCAATCTATTCTCGTAGTTCCTAACTTTGTAATAGTTGCCAGTTACGTATGCTAATCTTTTTAAAAACCGTTTTTGTATTGTTTCAATATGTTCTATATTATTTTGATAGTAAGGATACCAAACTACATTGCAATAATCCACGTGACTGCGTACTAGAGCAATGTAAAGAATCTTTAATGCTGTCACATATTTAAACTCTTTGGTATTACATGAAATGAATGCTAACATTCATAAACATATATTGAGAACCACATTTAATGTGACTAGTAAATCGCATCTCAGAATCTACTACTATACCCAAGTCTTTGACTTCATTTACTCTTTTAAACTGGTCTTCAGTAGTTGCAACCGTTGCAGACACTTATGGTCATCTGCGTATAGTTCAAAATATGAATTTTTAATGTAATATTTGATATCATCAATGAAAGCTATAAAGAGTGTAGGACCTAGGTGGGAACCCTGCGGTACTCCAGATGTAGGCACAATTTTGTTTGAGATAAATCCGTTAACAGAGACCCTTTGCGTGCGTTTTTCTAAGTACGTTTTATACCAGTTTGACATTGACCTATGTATTCCGTAGAGAACATTCAGTTTATGTATCGAGAGTGCATGGTCTACTTTGTCAAACGCCTTAGTAAAGTCACTATAAATTGTATCGACCTCCTTGCCATCACTCAGTTCTTTTAGAGTTCGATTTACACAGGTAAGTAAATTACTAGCTGTAGACCGGTTCTTTACAAATCCGTGTTGGTTGATAGAAATTACAAATGCCAAACCATAGAGGGACATAACAAACATTCGAAAAGTTTGCTAGCACCGGCAGTATACTCGTACTAATTGGCCTGTAATTACGAACATCGGTTTTATCGCCTGACTTGGGTATATGTATGACTATTGCTTCTTTCTAGCGCTTCGGGAAAACACCGTCACTAAGAAAACGGTTGTGGAGAATGTTTAATGGCTTAGATAAAACTTCTGCACATTCTTTAGGAATAGGGGATGAATACCGTCACTACCCGCACCCTTACTTATATCTAAGTTCTCAAGACATTTTTGTATTTTAGGCTGTGACAGATAAACACTGCCTATGCTTGAAATTATCAAAGGAGCACAAGCAACAGTATCATTATTGACCAGTGGAAGTACAAACGGTGATTCATAAACCGACGCAAAACTCTCCGCAAACAGCTCAGAAATGCTATTCCCTTCATTGGTTACCTTATTATTTAATTTCATTTTACATGGTATATTGCTTTTAACTTTTCGTTTGTTTTTAATATAAGCCTAGAAGGATTTAGGATCCTTTATAATATTTTTACCAACCGTTTCTATATATTTGTCATAACAAGTCTTTATAAGAATGTTGGTTCTATTTTTTAATAATTTGTACTCTAATTCATCAAGATTATTTTTATTTACTATCATTCTACGACGACATTTTTCTTTCTCTTTGAGAATTTAGATTAGGTTTGTACTAAACCAGTTAGGATAATTCTAGTTACTATGTTTTTTTAGCGGCACTAAATCGTGTATAATTCTATTAACAATGTCATAAAACTTCGTAACTGCGTCATCTACTGTATCGCTCTTTTTAAGTTCCTCATCCCAATCTACAGCATGAAGGCGACCACGAATTTTTATAATAATCTTCACGATAATATTGGCGTTTAGAAGCTTGCTTCAGTTGTAACATTTTTTCCCTGTCTATTAATATATTAATTTCAATAGGTGGATGGTAGTGATCAACTCTAGAAATAACACTATCAGAACTCGATACCGTTAAATTTAGTTTAATATTTGTGAGGATTAAATCAAGAATCCTGTTTTGGTGATTACTTATATGGTGTATAAGATTTTCTTACATACGACTCTAAGAACAAGGTACAAGTATTAATGATCTTACAGTTTTAATAGACTTACAACATGCTTTTGTAAGGGTTTGTCTCATAATTTTAACACAGTCATCTAATCCTTATATAAGACCCTAGCTCTTACAAGCTTTTGTTTGTAAGGGTACTTTGCTAGTTGGGTAGGTAGGTACCTATTTCTTTATGATTTTTGTTATTTTATTTCACTTCGGTCGATTTTGAATTTCACACACCACATCAAAAAAAAAAAACAGTTGTCACTCGTCTAGCAAGGAATATGTAAGACAATCCAACACCAGGTAATTTTTATGTCCTTACTGCTGAGGCACGAGAACTATGGATTGATAGGGAGAACGGGTCATTAACCACCACGCGGGCCCAGTGCAGATAGGTGGTTGTTAACGACTGCTAATGCAGCCGAGACTAACGGCTTTATGTGCCTTCCGATGCATGGAGGAGCTCGAGATGTCACACTTTTTGCTCACCCAACCGATGACAGAATTTTGCGTAAGTTGCTTAACCTCAGCAATCGCAAACCGGGCGCGTTAAGCATTACACCATCAAGCATATAACAACGGAAGTAAAACAATAAAACAACTTTATTGAACTCAATGTAACATTTATTTCGGATGAAGTAACATTCAAAATACACAGTAGTAAACGAAAAGCTAAATAAAAGTAAGTTATAAAATAAAATCCAGAATATTGTATCGCTTCAGTCTTGAAGAACTCATCACCAGTCGTTTTGATTCTGGATCATGTTTGATAATTGTAGCTGATAAGTAAATTAACACGTAATTTAATTAAATTTGTCAGTTGAGGAATTCATGTACTCGTAAGTACCTGACAAAATGTCCTCTAGTAATATGGGGATTAGCGAACGCTTCTTTTCAACTATTGCGTGATCATCAACCAAATTTTTATCGTGTTTAAACCAAATCTAAAAAAGGTAAATGTTTTAATGTCGTTTTATGTTTTTAAATGCTTTCGAAATAATTAGTTGTAGTTAGCTTTTAAGCACTAAGGCTTAAAAGCCAACTACAACTAAATTCTTGCCTCCGTTGTTTTAACCACAGGTATGACCTGCGCCATTATGGCCTCCGTTGTTTTGACCGCCATTGTGTCCCCAGTTGTTTTGACCTCCATTGTTTTGACATCCGTTATGGCCTCCGTTGTGTTTACCACAGGTATGACCTCCACCGTTATTTCCACCGCAGTTTCCATGATGTGTGTGCTTTCTATCTTTCCTTAAAATATATTCAGACGATTCTTCTGAGCTACCGTTTCCATTTTTTAGTTTGTTATTTTTCTTCAAATTCTTGTAAGATTCGCAGCTCGATTTTTCGTCTGTTTCCCGAGAAGCACCTTTTTTAGAATTATCGTTGTACTTAGTATGTTTGCTCTTTGACCCTCTCTCTCCTGAATTTTTGTCGAATTCAGTAGTACCTTCTCGAGTTGTTTTTTTTTGCGAGATTTTCCTAGTATGCACATTTTCACCATACTCATTCACAGTCTGTTGCGTTCTCGTTCCGTCAGTGATGTAGTTGGTACTTTCTTGGTGTGTCTTCACAACTTGTGAATCGTCACGCTTTTCATTTCTTCCATAGCGGTTTTCTGTGATTTCTGATCTCTTTCTGGTATCTACGTTGTCTGTCTTCTTATCCGAAGTCTGTTGCGTACACTTTCCGTCAGTGATGTAGTTGGTTCTTTCTTGATTTGAATTCACAACTTGTGAATTGTCACGCTTTTCATTTCTTCCATAGCGGTTTTCTGTGATTTCTGATCTCTCTCTGGTATCTACGTTGTCTGTCTTCTTATCTGAAGTCTGTTGCGTACTTTTTCCGTCAGTGATGTAGTTGGTACTTTCTTGGTTTGACTTCACAACTTGTGAATTGTCCCGTTTTTCATTTCTTCCTTGACTGTTATCTGTGATGTCTGATCTATTCCTTGTATCTATATTGTCTGTCTTCTTAGCTGCGGTTTGCTGGGTGCTTGTTCCGTCAGTGATATAATTGGTACTTTCTTGGTTTGACTTCACAACTTGTGAATTGTCCCGTTTTTCATTTCTTCCTTGACTGTTATCTGTGATGTCTGATCTATTCCTTGTATCTATATTGTCTGTCTTCTTAGCTGCGGTTTGCTGGGTGCTTGTTCCGTCAGTGATATAATTGGTACTTTCTTGGTTTGACTTCACAACTTGTGAATTGTCCCGTTTTTCATTTCTTCCTTGACTGTTATCTGTGATGTCTGATCTATTCCTTGTATCTATATTGTCTGTCTTCTTATCTGAAGTCTGTTGCGTACTTTTTCCGTCAGTGATGTAGTTGGTTCTTTCTTGGTTTGACTTCACAACTTGTGTATCGTCCCGTTTTTCATTTCTTCCTTGACTGTTATCTGTGATGTCTGATCTATTCCTTGTATCTATATTGTCTGTCTTCTTAGCTGCGGTTTGCTGGGTGCTTGTTCCGTCAGTGATATAATTGGTACTTTCTTGGTTTGACTTCACAACTTGTGAATTGTCCCGTTTTTCATTTCTTCCTTGACTGTTATCTGTGATGTCTGATCTATTCCTTGTATCTATATTGTCTGTCTTCTTATCTGAAGTCTGTTGCGTACTTTTTCCGTCAGTGATGTAGTTGGTTCTTTCTTGGTTTGACTTCACAACTTGTGTATCGTCCCGTTTTTCATTTCTTCCTTGACTGTTATCTGTGATGTCTGATCTATTCCTTGTATCTATATTGTCTGTCTTCTTAGCTGCGGTTTGCTGGGTGCTTGTTCCGTCAGTGATATAATTGGTACTTTCTTGGTTTGACTTCACAACTTGTGAATTGTCCCGTTTTTCATTTCTTCCTTGACTGTTATCTGTGATGTCTGATCTATTCCTTGTATCTATATTGTCTGTCTTCTTAGCTGCGGTTTGCTGGGTGCTTGTTCCGTCAGTGATATAATTGGTACTTTCTTGGTTTGACTTCACAACTTGTGTATCGTCCCGTTTTTCATTTCTTCCTTGACTGTTATCTGTGATGTCTGATCTATTCCTTGTATCTATATTGTCTGTCTTCTTAGCTGCAGTTTGCTGGGTGCTTGTTCCGTCAGTGATATAATTGGTACTTTCTTGGTTTGACTTCACAACTTGTGAATTGTCCCGTTTTTCATTTCTTCCTTGACTGTTATCTGTGATGTCTGATCTATTCCTTGTATCTATATTGTCTGTCTTCTTAGCTGCGGTTTGCTGGGTGCTTGTTCCGTCAGTGATATAATTGGTACTTTCTTGGTTTGACTTCACAACTTGTGAATTGTCCCGTTTTTCATTTCTTCCTTGACTGTTATCTGTGATGTCTGATCTATTCCTTGTATCTATATTGTCTGTCTTCTTATCTGAAGTCTGTTGCGTACTTTTTCCGTCAGTGATGTAGTTGGTTCTTTCTTGGTTTGACTTCACAACTTGTGTATCGTCCCGTTTTTCATTTCTTCCTTGACTGTTATCTGTGATGTCTGATCTATTCCTTGTATCTATATTGTCTGTCTTCTTAGCTGCGGTTTGCTGGGTGCTTGTTCCGTCAGTGATATAATTGGTACTTTCTTGGTTTGACTTCACAACTTGTGAATTGTCCCGTTTTTCATTTCTTCCTTGACTGTTATCTGTGATGTCTGATCTATTCCTTGTATCTATATTGTCTGTCTTCTTATCTGAAGTCTGTTGCGTACTTTTTCCGTCAGTGATGTAGTTGGTTCTTTCTTGGTTTGACTTCACAACTTGTGTATCGTCCCGTTTTTCATTTCTTCCTTGACTGTTATCTGTGATGTCTGATCTATTCCTTGTATCTATATTGTCTGTCTTCTTAGCTGCGGTTTGCTGGGTGCTTGTTCCGTCAGTGATATAATTGGTACTTTCTTGGTTTGACTTCACAACTTGTGAATTGTCCCGTTTTTCATTTCTTCCTTGACTGTTATCTGTGATGTCTGATCTATTCCTTGTATCTATATTGTCTGTCTTCTTAGCTGCGGTTTGCTGGGTGCTTGTTCCGTCAGTGATATAATTGGTACTTTCTTGGTTTGACTTCACAACTTGTGAATTGTCCCGTTTTTCATTTCTTCCTTGACTGTTATCTGTGATGTCTGATCTATTCCTTGTATCTATATTGTCTGTCTTCTTATCTGAAGTCTGTTGCGTACTTTTTCCGTCAGTGATGTAGTTGGTTCTTTCTTGGTTTGACTTCACAACTTGTGTATCGTCCCGTTTTTCATTTCTTCCTTGACTGTTATCTGTGATGTCTGATCTATTCCTTGTATCTATATTGTCTGTCTTCTTAGCTGCGGTTTGCTGGGTGCTTGTTCCGTCAGTGATATAATTGGTACTTTCTTGGTTTGACTTCACAACTTGTGAATTGTCCCGTTTTTCATTTCTTCCTTGACTGTTATCTGTGATGTCTGATCTATTCCTTGTATCTATATTGTCTGTCTTCTTATCTGAAGTCTGTTGCGTACTTTTTCCGTCAGTGATGTAGTTGGTTCTTTCTTGGTTTGACTTCACAACTTGTGTATCGTCCCGTTTTTCATTTCTTCCTTGACTGTTATCTGTGATGTCTGATCTATTCCTTGTATCTATATTGTCTGTCTTCTTAGCTGCGGTTTGCTGGGTGCTTGTTCCGTCAGTGATATAATTGGTACTTTCTTGGTTTGACTTCACAACTTGTGAATTGTCCCGTTTTTCATTTCTTCCTTGACTGTTATCTGTGATGTCTGATCTATTCCTTGTATCTATATTGTCTGTCTTCTTAGCTGCGGTTTGCTGGGTGCTTGTTCCGTCAGTGATATAATTGGTACTTTCTTGGTTTGACTTCACAACTTGTGTATCGTCCCGTTTTTCATTTCTTCCTTGACTGTTATCTGTGATGTCTGATCTATTCCTTGTATCTATATTGTCTGTCTTCTTAGCTGCAGTTTGCTGGGTGCTTGTTCCGTCAGTGATATAATTGGTACTTTCTTGGTTTGACTTCACAACTTGTGAATTGTCCCGTTTTTCATTTCTTCCTTGACTGTTATCTGTGATGTCTGATCTATTCCTTGTATCTATATTGTCTGTCTTCTTAGCTGCGGTTT
Organism: Eudonia lacustrata; assembly: GCA_947562085.1. Lineage (NCBI taxonomy): Eukaryota > Metazoa > Arthropoda > Insecta > Lepidoptera > Crambidae > Eudonia > Eudonia lacustrata. The sequence continues at coordinate 7,354,890 of OX387321.1, read as the reverse complement.
GCTGGGTGCTTGTTCCGTCAGTGATATAATTGGTACTTTCTTGGTTTGACTTCACAACTTGTGAATTGTCCCGTTTTTCATTTCTTCCTTGACTGTTATCTGTGATGTCTGATCTATTCCTTGTATCTATATTGTCTGTCTTCTTATCTGAAGTCTGTTGCGTACTTTTTCCGTCAGTGATGTAGTTGGTTCTTTCTTGGTTTGACTTCACAACTTGTGTATCGTCCCGTTTTTCATTTCTTCCTTGACTGTTATCTGTGATGTCTGATCTATTCCTTGTATCTATATTGTCTGTCTTCTTAGCTGCGGTTTGCTGGGTGCTTGTTCCGTCAGTGATATAATTGGTACTTTCTTGGTTTGACTTCACAACTTGTGAATTGTCCCGTTTTTCATTTCTTCCTTGACTGTTATCTGTGATGTCTGATCTATTCCTTGTATCTATATTGTCTGTCTTCTTATCTGAAGTCTGTTGCGTACTTTTTCCGTCAGTGATGTAGTTGGTTCTTTCTTGGTTTGACTTCACAACTTGTGTATCGTCCCGTTTTTCATTTCTTCCTTGACTGTTATCTGTGATGTCTGATCTATTCCTTGTATCTATATTGTCTGTCTTCTTAGCTGCGGTTTGCTGGGTGCTTGTTCCGTCAGTGATATAATTGGTACTTTCTTGGTTTGACTTCACAACTTGTGAATTGTCCCGTTTTTCATTTCTTCCTTGACTGTTATCTGTGATGTCTGATCTATTCCTTGTATCTATATTGTCTGTCTTCTTAGCTGCGGTTTGCTGGGTGCTTGTTCCGTCAGTGATATAATTGGTACTTTCTTGGTTTGACTTCACAACTTGTGAATTGTCCCGTTTTTCATTTCTTCCTTGACTGTTATCTGTGATGTCTGATCTATTCCTTGTATCTATATTGTCTGTCTTCTTAGCTGCGGTTTGCTGGGTGCTTGTTCCGTCAGTGATATAATTGGTACTTTCTTGGTTTGACTTCACAACTTGTGAATTGTCCCGTTTTTCATTTCTTCCTTGACTGTTATCTGTGATGTCTGATCTATTCCTTGTATCTATATTGTCTGTCTTCTTATCTGAAGTCTGTTGCGTACTTTTTCCGTCAGTGATGTAGTTGGTTCTTTCTTGGTTTGACTTCACAACTTGTGTATCGTCCCGTTTTTCATTTCTTCCTTGACTGTTATCTGTGATGTCTGATCTATTCCTTGTATCTATATTGTATGTCGTCTTAGCTGCGGTTTGCTGGGTGCTCTTTCCGTCAGTGATGTAGTTGGTTCTTTCTTGATTTGAAGTCACAACTTGTGAATTGTCACGCTTTTCATTTCTTCCATAGCGGTTTTCTGTGATTTCTGATCTCTCTCTTGTATCTTCGTTGTAAGTTTTCTCAGCCGCAGTTTGTTGCGTATTCTTTCCATCACTAATATAGCTGGTACTATATTGATTTATTGAGCCAGTTTTTGAATTATCATGTTTTTCAATTGTTCCTTGACTATTTGAGGTGATAGCCGATATTTTTCTTGAATTGGCGTTGTCTGAATTCTCCGCTACGGTTTGTTGAGTAATCTTTCCGTCGCTAACTGTATTTGTTTGTTTACCGTAGTTCGATTGGTCGTATGATTCGTCTTTAGTTTCATAAGTACCTTGATCCGATGAAACAAGTTTGGAAGTTTTCCTTGTCGACGCAGTAGAAGTCTCATACTCTTCGTTTTGTGTTTGACTGTTCACTTGGTGAGTGGTAGTGGTTTGGGGTTGTAGCGGACTTGGTTCAGCGCCTAAAGTAAAAATAAATGTTGTTAGTTGTACAATAAAAATAATATAAAATAAGCAAAATCATTCAGAAGTACATTTATACAATATACAATAAAATATTTCTTCGAATATAATGAGTCCCCATTGACTCTCCTGCTAAGCTGTGCCGCTGCTTCCCTATCGCTCCTTTTCTATGAAACCGTATGGTTTGATCGATTCGACTTAATAATTTAACAAAGTAAAAATAAGCTTTTTTTAATTTTATTTTTGATTAATCGACAGCTACCTTGATTAAATTATGAATTAGATAAAAATAAATAAATTAACTGTGCGTAAGTAATAGCTCTTTAAAGCTTTGTATATCTGCATTTTAATGACTTAATACAATATAGCGTTGTTAACTGGTTAGTCAACAGAGCAACTTTTTAGCAACTGTCAAAACGATTTTCTATATTAGAAATTGGATGGGTATAGCAAACTATGACGTCATCATTTTTTTCGTCAATTCAGTGTTTATTAATAACCATTTATGTTACAGAAATTCATGCTTACGTTAAATATGAAATAGGTAAATGTTTTAAGAATTGTTACGTGATTTCATTTATACGTTTCTTGTTCTGCAATTTATTATTATTGTTGTCAACATTCCTAATGTAGTTTCTTAAGGCCTTCAATAATGAAGGTCTTTGTCCAGCTATTGGACAGTAGACTATAAAATACTACGCAATATGTTGAAAATGTTAGAATAAACTAAGTGGCGTACAGCCGTTATGGTGTCTCGAAAAGCTTATTCTTCCTTTTCCTTTGATTTTTTCTCACATTTTTAAATTTGTTTATGCGTAGTTTGTCGTCCGAATGTTATAAGGTTTTTTTTAAAGAGAGTTTGCTGATTGCCTCAAACGGCATTTTCAGCTTTACCAGGCTTTTTTGGGAGCGGCGAGAAACTTAAAGCGTTCCTCAAGCCGTGTGAAACGAATCACCTTTGAAGGTTTTCTAGAGGGAACAGAATCACGCACTAGTGCGTGTCCCTATTCTCAGAGGGGTTGGGTTTGGATCAGGATGTTACGAGCTGCTTTTACCACCATTGACCTATCAAACTTTAATTGCCGACAGTCGTCAGCAGGTTTTAAAAAGCCTTTGAACTTCGAGTGCCCTTAGTCGGCAAATTGGATTACATTTTACTGCTTTCATTTATTTTTCTTTTATTTCTTTTTCTAAAAAAACATTTTTGGGTCATCCAACCGATGATCGATCTTTGTAAAAGTTAAGAAATCGAACTCGCCAACTTTTGTACGAAGCTTTAATGTTTGTTATGTTAAGTTATGTTTCTTTTCGCATTACCATAACAGATCACCAGCTTATTTAATTTTTATGTCCCCACTGCTGGGACATAAGCCTTCCCTATGGATGAATAGGGAGCCTTTCTCCCTATAAACCACCACGCCGGCCGGTTCAGAATGGATTGGTGGTTGCTAACGACTACTATTGAAACCGGGATCAACGCCTTAACATGCCTTCCGAAGCACGGCGGAGCTCTTCATGATAAACTTCAGTGTTTGCAGACTGAGCTTGTTTCTTTTAAGGGTGCGCCGACAAAAAAATGCCAAAAATGCAGTTACGGTTAAGTAGATATAATTGAAAATACTATCGTACTAAATGAACAAAATATATATTTAGTATAATCATAGGGAACGTGTTTACAATTTGTCAGAACCATAAATTCATAACACGCAATAGTTTTTTCTACAATATCATTTAAAGTTGGGCAAAAATCATGAAAACGAGTGGCGGCGTTTAGTAGATTTCTTATAGTTTATCTAAATTATTGTACCTCTGATTTTGTCTAAACAATCATCAATGGATAAACTACAAATTGCTAGACTACATTTTCGACTCATCAAGTGGTTATTTAAATAATTATTTTTTATTAAGCACCTTAAATTCCCAATACAAAATTAGTATGGCCGCGCGGCATCAAATAAATATGGACGACGACATTTCAAATAAAACATATGACACTTGTCACTTATGGACGGCGCACCCTTAAGTGTTAATAAATAAACAGATAGTACATTGTGGGCTCTTTTGGTGAAAGCTAAGGGGAACCTTACTGTGGCTGGAGACGTAATAGACGTCGTCGTCTTCGCTGGGGATATGTTCTTGGGTCTCAGTGCCTAACTTACTATTGTTGCTGTTGTAATAGTCGGCGTCGTAGCTGCCTTCTGCACCGGTGGAATCGTCGTAATATTCCTCAATGTTGGTCACCGTTTCCGACACCACTGTGGAAGAATGAGTTATTTTAATTTAACAGTAGAATATAACAAAATAGAACATTACATAGACTTTATTGTACACACGCCTATAAATCAGACTACCACAAACTGCCTCTGTGGTCCAGTGGTTAAACTACTGGCTTAGACGCAGAGGTCCCGGGTTCGATTCCCAGCGGGGGGTACATATTTGTGTACTCGGTTTTGTTAGTGGTAGGACTTGATGTTCCGCCTGGCTAGCTACCACCATCTTATCTAAATATGTCGCCATATTATTATTGTTTTTAGCATTGATATGTTCCGGCAGCTAGAGATAAGCTAGCCAGTGCCTCAGTAGTTGAGGATCCCGGGTGAAGTGCGCTTCCACCATTTGGCCTTTATCATCACTTATCAAGGAGCCGCAATAAATCGGCTAGTAAGAAGGCAGCCAAAATCTCCGACATAACCCACGTCGGGGGAGAAGTATTAAAAAAAAAAAAAAAAAAAAACCCTGATCCCTAATATCATAGTTCGATTTACACAGCAAAAAGAAAAGTTGATTTACTTGCATCCATACGTGCACGCCGTGGCCTAAGTACAGCCGACTTAGATATCAACGGCCTAGCTAAACCAATTTTCGTCAACGTCATCTGGCGCCGCATAACAAAGTACTGTATGGCCGTGCCCGGAAACTAGGAAAAGAACTCGATTACAAAAATATTCTACTATTTTTAACTTGGACGGAGCCACAGTCTCCGCCAAACCACTGAAGCTGGACCTGGAGGAACAAGGAACGAGCTTGTTGCTGTACAGAAGGAGCTAGGCTGACGAAATAACGCAGTCCGGACTCTTCGGAGACAGATTCCTTACCTTTCGACCCCCAGACCCGTTAGAGGTATTCTGTACGAGTTAACATCAAGGACCCACAACTAACATTACGATATTTACCTTACCAACCATTTTTATTTACCCCCTCATTTTATTATTGTTTTTATGTTTTTCTTTATCAAGTAGTTACTTTTGTCGACCAAACTGACCTTAGGACTCCTGGTATCCTTATTGTCTTAGCAATAGTGTTATTTAATTATACTTTATTTACTAAAACTAAGTCCATACTTATTGTATTGTTTTGTTTAAATTTTTTATTAAAATACTACATATTATTGATATGTGTGGAGCGTTTCTTTTATTTTTGTAGCCTCATCACCGGAGAAGTAGAAGATCCACATTACAAAGCCTATAAAAACAGTTTCGCATTATTTCTGAAACATGGTCCTCAAACTTCAGTTGTCCGTCCATGATAAGACCTCAATTGCGAGTCTGCATCATATGTTCTAAAGGATTTCCGCGTATAGTTCCAGTTGGATTTCGGGAAGATATATTGCTAATGAGATTTTTGAACCCCAATACCAAAACGGAAGATATATTGCTAATGAGATTTTTGAACCCCAATACCAAAACTTTTGACTTATTTGGATTTAGAACCAAATTATTACACCAACGAGATACCCGGCTCAGATCTGCATTTATTTTTACAACTGCTACATTGGTTGCTTCCGGTTTGAATGAAATATATAGTTGAAGGTCATCTGCATATAAATGATATTTACAATTTTTAATATTTTCAGTAATATCTGCAGTATATAGTATAAAAAGTATCGGCCCTAGTGGTACTCCCCTCGGAACTCTACATTGCGCGTTACAACTTGTTGAGTACGGCCAGAGATTTAGATAAAATACCATTTTAACGCGTTGGCGTCGAAGCTACAAGCCAGTTTTGACAAAAGAATTTGGGTGTTAATGGTGTTAAACGCACGCGAAAAATCCAGCAACACCTATGATTAACCTTCACCAACGTCCTGTGCAGCGAGTATGTCACCTACTACAATTAAGTAAAAAGTAATTTGGATATGAGGGTCTGAGGTATCAGTTCATTTTGGAAAAGAGGTCTCTTGCCCAAAATAGTTTAGGAATCCCTGTTTTATTATTGCTTTATTTGGAAAACATACAGTGATGATTAACTGTTATGTATGTATGTGTTTTATATATATACAAAACAATCTAATGGTTTATACTTAATCCTATTTGTTCATTGTTGTCTATAATATTAAACTAAACACTTAGAAAACCATTAGATTGTTTAGTTGATTTGAAGAAGTGCTGAATTGTCCATTGACTTTTCTCGCTGACTGAGACGCTGGTTGAGGATGCCGGGTAAAGTGCACTTCCACCTTCACCCTTATCGTCACTTACCTTTAGGTGAGATGACCAAGCACTTGTCCATTGTTGGAAAAAAAATATTTTTTTTATTATACTCACATGGTAGACCGCTAACGGTCACCAGTACCTGAAAATTAATATTGTCATTATTATATATATATATATATATTATATTAACGCCTCTGTGGCCTAGTGTCAACGCGCTCGGCCCGATATTCAAAGGTCCTGGGTTCGATTCCCAGGACTAGGCAAAGTGTTTCATATTTTTGGTGCATAGCCCGGTTTTGTGATCACCAAACAGCATTTGGCAAGTGTGGTGATTACCTAAGCCAACACCCATCAACTGTTACGATGATTGGAGCCCTTTGTCTAGCAGTGGGATAGTATCATCATTATCTCAGCCAAAAGACGCCCACTTCTGGACATAGGCCTCCCCCAAGGATATGAGGGGTATTTGCCGTAATCGCCACGCTTGGCAGGCGGGTTGGCGATCGCAGTAGGTTGAGGGTAACCTCAGAGAGATGCTGCTGCCCATCCTCTGGAATGCTCCCTTAGTCGGCTTTTACGACACCCACGGAAAGAGATGGGGTGGTACAATTCTTTAACCTTGGCACCACACAGGGGTGGGATAGTATAGTTATAGTTAATCTTTACATCTTTCTTAATAATATAATAATAATATATAAAATTCTCGTGTTACGGTGTTTGTAATTAAACTCCTCCGAAATAGCTCTATCAATTTTCGTGAAATTTTGTGTGCATATCGGTTAGGTCTGCGAATCGGACAACATCTATTTTTCATCCCCCTAAATGTTAAGAGTAACCCCTAAATTTTTATTTTTTAAACAATTTTTTTTGTTTTATTTTTTATGATACAACATACAAAACTACATACATTACTCTTAATTTTCACCCTTATAAGATTAACTCCCATTTTTCTATCGCGATTTTTATTTTTTTTATTCTATCCACAGATCCGCAATAGGGTTGCAAGATGGCAATCGAATATAATAATTGTAGTATAAAAGATATTACTAAAATCATTCAATGTTATTTTATTTAAGTTAGACTGCGATAGGCCAACAGTTTTGACAGAACGAAATCTGTCGGGGCATCTATTATCATAAAAAAAACAATGTAACTTTGTTTTAGAGAAATAGGGCAGAACAAGGTCTGCCGGAACAGCTAGTATTATATAAATTTTCTGTGCGTGTGTTTGTAATTGAACTTCTTCTAAACGGCTGGACCGATTTGGATGAATTTTTTTGTGTGTGTTCCAGTGGATTCGAGAATGGTTAAGTTTTACAATCGGACCCGGTAGGTGGCGCTGCTATAGGGGTCCATCATGGGATACGGGTGTTCTTAAGCGGACGAAGTCAAAAGCGGGCCACTAGTACTATATAATATATTAGTTTATTTTTAAAACATTTCTTTGGATGGTTCCAAAGTGGTTTAAATTTTTCACGAGTTCATCGATCGCCGCAAGGTTGGCAAGAGCTGGATGATTGTGCTCAGTGGCGTGCACGAGAGGCCTATACCCAGTGTAGCAGCAGTGGACTAATATAAGCTGATGATGAAAATAATGATGATGATGATGATAAACAGAAATACTTAAATATGACTGTGGTCATAATATATTATAAACAAAATGGACAACTTGAATGGCTTGTACAATCGATAGTAACTATGTTACGTAACAGTAACTATTCTTACTTAAACACACCACATTTTTTTCTTTCTTTTGTTCTTAATAACAAGGAATGACAAACCAATTATTTGTATAGCTGAATAAATAAGCCCTGAAGTCAATTGAAAAAAATATGTATCTTTACATACTTACATTGTTAAAGAATTACGGAATATTTTTAATTGAAATATTATGCAAAATATTGTTTGAATAGGTATTTAGTTAGTTTTATTATAAGCCTTTTAATGAAAAGCAATTTAAGACTTAATTAAAATATGGCGTACTGGTCTGGGACTTGGAAAGAATGTATCAGTTGTCTAACTCCCCGTGCATGTTTTTGGTATTCGTTTGGAATAGTAAATTTAATATATTTATTATTTTAACAGTCTAAGTTTTACAGTCAAAGAATATGTAGATGATAAAACAGCCTGGCTATAATAAAAAACGCATACTTTACTACTTTTTATAATAAACAATTATACTGATATGATAAAGCCTTTATAAACAGTCTCCTACAGATAACAAATAGCGTTGCGTTGAACATTTCAATTAGTTTTGATTTTAGAGTTGCTTGGATGTGTCATGCTCTCTTTATTGTCTCTGCGGTGGTGGCATGTGCGTCGGGTCGTTACATTCCCTAAAATAATTATGGTTGAGTGAAGCGATGGCTGATTCATATGTCATACTCGTGAACGGGTGCCGCCTTTGGAGGCTGGTCTGCTCTTGCGTACTTGTCTTATTTTTATTAACTATAGTTTAACTTTGTTTTTTCTTTGACAGGTTTTGACTTTTACTAGTACTGTATGTCATTGTAAAAAATTAAACTGGTAAATAATGTTTTTGCAAACTTAAATATTTTTTTTTCTTTTTTTGTGTTTTTTTTACATGTTGTGATTGTCTTTTATATTTTGTGTTTTTATTTGTGATAGAAAGTGTTCTTTTACGATAGGGCATTTTCCAATATTTATGACGCTGTAAGGAAGAAAAGAGCTGGACACTTGCTGAGTTTCTTGTCGGTTCTTCTCAGTACAAGATCTCCCGCCCTGAGTAGATAGACTTACGAACCGATGGCATAATGACGTTCTTAAGAGCTATTATTTTGTAGCCTAAACTGAATAAATGATTTTGAATTTTGAATTTTTTGAATTTGATCAAGAAAAAAAATTAAGAGTGCTTCTTTTTATCTTATTAAAAGTCACTTGGTACGTAGTCACTTATTTTTGACATCGAAAGTTCTCGAACGGTATGTATCTTTCAAATTGAAAATGATTCAATTCAATAAATATCTGTCTTCTATGTCATAACATCAAGCATCTGCAGGAGTGACCCCAGACGAGTTCAGCTTTGCTTTGGTCAAACAGAGGTTCAAACGCAATGTCATGTTTGTCACCCCCACGAACCGGCCAACCCAAGCCTTTAGAGGCGTCCGCGGGTTGTTCCGCTTCCGATCCGATCCGTACGACTCGGAGAATCTAATAAGGAATGGCGACGCGCTTGCGGGATTGGTGAATGATTTTGAATTTTGATTATTTTTTAATAACACCAATGGTTTGTAGCGATGACTTGATTTCAATGATTTATTTATTTATTTAGAAAGCAAATTACAGTTGACATTACAGGAATTCTTAAGAGCGTTTACGCCGCATACTAGCGCCGCCAATAAAAAATAAAACATATCTAGTAAATAAAGATAGACAATCAAATTATGCTCAACAAACTATTTGAATTAGTTTAGGCTTAAGACACCGTACTCGTAGAACATGGGTACGACGAACCGGTTCACACGCGCTCTATACCAGGTACAGGCACGTACTATTTAGGTACAGCAATATTTTATGGTGTTTTATTTTTAGGAATATTAGCAGATTTTTTTCCTATGTTTATTAAAACTCAAAAAACTTGTCAGTCAAAAGTACTGGACGTCAAGAGTGGTGGTGGAGAGGGCGAGGACAATCACCAACCAAAGAAAGTGCAGATTTAATTAAGCTAGCCACGGCCGCTTGGTTGATGATTGTCCCCGTCTGCGACAACTATCATTATTCAATGTAATTGGAAATATTTCACGTCGCATTCAACATTGCTGAAGTTGAATTCTGGGATTACGATCCCAGCTTATTTATTCTTTTCAGTTTTTTCTCTTTGCAGTTATTTTTTATATAATTGTTGCATTTGGCAAGCATGGTGATTAAGCCAACACCCGTCAATTGTAGCGATTGCTTGATTTCAATGATGGTAGCCTTTGCCCAGCTCTGGGATCCCGCTACACATGACTTTAAAGTTTATACTGACACCCCCCCACCAACCGTTAGGGTATAAACCAACTGCGTCAGGTCATAACGCCAGATCAGGACGCGCCAAAGCGCATTCTTCATCCGGTACTTTTAAGACTACTACTAGCTCGAGACACTAGTCTTAAAAGTACCGGATCGTAATCAAGCCCTCGCTACAATTGACGGGTAATGGCTTAATCATCACGATTGCCAAATACGGGTTGGTGATCACAAACCACAATAAGATGAACAATGACAGGGGAAAATTGGCAGGCACACTAACATAAGGTAAGATAATATGAGATGTTGATGAATATTATAATATACTTACAGCGAACCCGACAACAGCGAAGCAGAACTTCATGACGCCGACTTTCTTTTGAACTGCTGTATCAGTCTTTATATACCACTTGCAAAACAGCTTGTGTTTATTAAAGCCAATAAAATAGCAAGCTGTGCTAACAAAGCAACATTAAACATACCGATTGGAATTGAATTAAGAAACTGCAGTATTGAAAATTTTCGTCTGTGTAGGATCTGGGTTTCGTATAGTTTATATTTCTTATTATACTGAGCTGGATCGGCAACGCCTTATGAAATACTTGGCCATGAAAGAGCTGATGTAAGGTGAACATTGTAAGGAATTTACACGCAGGCTCGTCGGCATGTGCCTGCTTATGCATTTATCTGGTCTGTGCCTAGTGTGAGTTTTGTTTATTATCCATATTCTTTCGATATTAAGTTTATTTTTTATTTTTTAGTTGATGGCTTCGTGCGATTAGCAAATTTAGCCAGTGTCAAAGTAATTTTTCTTACAAGTAATACATAAATAAACAATATTTCCTTATGATGATGATGAATGATCAACTCTGCTAAGTTATTAGGAGTACATCTGGACACTAACCTAAACTGGAAACCGCAGATACAAAGTATATTAAGCAAAATGTCATCATTTATTTATGCTCTACAGCGCCTTAAACGGATAACTGATTTCAAAACAGCTCTCACCGCGTACTATGCTTACGCATATTCGGTAATGTCCTACGGCATAATTCTCTGGGGAAATTCAAGTGACGTTGACAAAGTTTTTATATTACAAAAAAAATGTATACGAATACTAACTAACATAGACCAGTTAGAATCATGTAAAGCTTACTTCATTAAATATAGAATCCTAACAATTACATCAATTTACATTCTCGAGTCAAGCAAATTTGTTAAAAAACATCCGAAACTATATTCCCCAATAAAAAATATTAGAAGAAATGATAGATACCTAAACAAACTTAAAATACCATTTTCCAAATTAAAATTAGTCTCGTCTAGCCCCCCCACAATGTTGATCAAAATATATAACCACCTTCCCAATTACATAAAAAACGCAGATAATCCTAAGTATTTCGTCAATTTATTAAAAATCTTTCTTTTGGAAAAATTTTACTATAACCTGTCAGACTTTTTTAATGATTCATTTAATAACTAACAAAGAATTCATAATTAATTATAATTACTTAAATAATATTTCGATGTCTCTATTAATTATAAATTATAAATGTTCGTAAATTCTAATGATAAATATAGATTGTATTGTACTGTACTGCTATTGTTATTATTGTAATGCATGCTGGTCAAAATGGCGTTATTTATATTATTAATGAATGACCTAGATTCTAAAAATAGTTAGCCCTCTTATTTGCTGTGCCCTAGCAGGGCGTCACATGTATACCTTTGCTTATGTTTTTAACACCTCGTCTAATGTAATGTGATATGCAATAAATAAATAAATAAATAAATAAATAAATAAATAAATGATATTAGAAATGGGAAGTGAGAAATGATATACCTGCCAACCCCTCGAGTATCTCAGTAAAGATGTGGGGCTTTACTAAGATTAATTAATTAAGGATTTGAAAAGTAACGTTGCACTGTTTTGTTTCATTTGCCAACACTTATGCACACTCACGAACACTTAACGGTTAATAATCCACTATTATTTCACATTAATATTCGACATAACACAAATTTTAGAAAATAAAACAAAACCGCAGACATGACGCTTCACTTTCCCGCCAAGAAGTCGATCTTACGTTTACGAAAACGAAAATTAGTATGGCATTGAAGCATCGCCTCCTGGCTGCATACGAGAAGAGTTAACATTTCGCCATACGAATTCTCGTTTCCGTTAACGTGATTGAATTCCAAAAATAACTCACACTAGGCCTTTGGTCTTGGACCGAACATCAAAAGTCCAAACTCAATATTTGCAAACCAGCGATGGAGAGCAGCACAACTACTTAATGTAAAGTGGAGAGAAATCCAAACAAAACACTGCGCTTAAAACATAGCCATAGATGTTGGAGTTTCGACCGCTGAACTTAAGTTCAAAGCATTTTTGGCGCGAGTCCCATCAACTAAGCTGGACGCCTTCATGAGAGAGAAGACTTCTGACCGAGGGAAGTGGTGTTCGTCGACGTTTTCGTGGGACTACCTTTGAGCGCCAACGATACGACACCGAAAACGTCCAAATAATTACTTACAAAGATTAAGTTTATCTGAGTATAACTAACAAAAACTTTCTTATACTCGTACATTTTGAAAAAAGACAGTGTTGAAAAAAATCCACGAGCGGGATTCAAACCCGCACCCTATACTCTATATTAGAGCATAATTGGTAATGCACCTGACCCTGCATGTCATGGGGTGCTAATAATATCATATGATTTTTCAAATTCACAACAAAATTTGCGTGAAATCTATATAATAGGTAGGGGAAAAAGTTTCTTCGCATTTAAAAAAAAAATTTAAAACATTTTTTAATATAGTTTATTTACATTTAACTATAGTATGTAGGGATATAACTTTATTGTATAAGTGGAAAATTGGGAAATAATATCTTAAAGCCTAAATATTATATAATAATAATAATAAAACAAAAATAAATAAAAACAACCACTGCTCAATCAAATAACCCTCCCCGCGCCATTCCAAGTGCAAAGGTGCCCAACACACTTGCCGCGTTTCCGCGTTGAACAGCGATAGACAACCTTTGCATCAGGAATGACTCGGAGCGAGGGTCAAGACCCCTCTCTCGTAGACGGCGCCCCACTTCCCTGAAAAATAGTTTGGCCTCTGAACCCCAACAACCAGTTGTTTCTACTGCAAGGGGTACAAACAAATAGTTTGTGAGTACCGAATACTTCTCGTGCTTTCTTTGAGCTGTCACCTCAGCAGCTGCGGCCGCCATCCTCATGGTGCGACTAACGTGTGAAGCGGCAAAAGTGCTAACACATGTGGCGTCCCAGAGCAGGGACTTTCCTTTTTGCCAAGGCACAAGGGTTAAGCCATCAGGCCTTTTGCCATCTAACCGACTAAGGCCTGGTGGCTCCAGCACACAGGGAATGTTTGCCGAAACTAGCGCCCTCCGGATGATGTCATTGAGAGCATGATGGCGCGGAAATCTCCCTGCACAACGGCAACAGCTCAAGGCGTGGTGACCGTTGCTCTCTACCATAGTGCCACAGATGCATATATGAGGTTCACAAACATCACAGCCTAGGCGGAGAGCCACGGCGACCCGCATAGAGTCGTCATCAAGGAGAGTTCCCAGATGTGGAGAGGGAAGCGCGTGTAGCCAAGCCCCGGACTCTGGTCTTGATACAGCAATAAGCCTTGACTTATCCACACCCACAGCCCTTTCTAACTGGCAGTCAAAAACCCGCTTCACCCCTACATCGTCCCACAAGCGCTGACGGTCTAGTTTTTCGGGCACGCTTGAACCAGGGTTGAGTGCCAACCAAGCGGCCTGTGCATAAGAAGCGAACGGTATTGTAGCCTTGCAACCATCTAAAGAAAAAAATTCAGTAACAAGGTCAACGACCCCAGCTGTTGATGCCAGGAAGGCCGGCAGACTCACGTCCCTTGCACGCCGTAAGCCCAAACCACCGTTCCGAATGGGAAGAGATGCGAGGTCCCATTGATCAGTATTAAGGGAGACATTCAGCAGACACTCAACAGTCTCCTTCAACACTGAGTCAAAGGAATCAATGTGCGTGGGGCATAGCCAAGTCGGAACCGTGCGCAAAAAATAGTTTAACTTGGGAACTGCAAAGCAAAACCTCAGCAAAATCAGTGCAATGTGTGCTGGAAGATTTTTAAGCCTTTCCTTAGCAGACATGAGAAGCTGCCTTCTTACCTCAAAGGCTTCAGGAATCGCTACCGGGAAAATGGGAGATCCCAACAGAGTCAAAGTTTGATCTGATAACTCTTTAAGACCCGGAAGTAAAAAACAAAAAGAAGGAAAGAAAGCACGAGATTCGGCACTGCAGTATGTAGGTGGCATTTTGTTCGATAACGTTTTGCCATCTTGTAGGTAGGAACATGATCCCATTATAGAAATTTTGGGGCCAGAAGAATCAGAAATCAAAATACCGCAACAAGTGGTTTTGGCAGTCCTCCCATGATGTTGACCTGACACTGCCTAAGAATTCTGAAGAGACCGGAACAGGTGGAAATCTGTTGGTGCAAGGTCAGGACTATACGGCGGATGCATTAACACCTTCCAGCCAAACTCTCTTAATTTTTGCTGAATGGCTAAATATGTGTGAGGTCTAGCGTTATCATGATGAAAAACCACACCCCTTCTGTTGATTAATTCCGGCCGCTTTCTATCAACTTCTTGCATAAATCTCATCAGTTGTTTGCAGTAGAGCTCAGAATCGATGGTCCTGCCTGGTGGTAACAGCTCATATTGAATTATACACTTCCAATCCCACCACACACACAGCATCTTACCTTGTTGCGAGTTAACCCGGGTTTTGCCACAGTCTGTGAAGCCTCACCGGCCTTTGACCACGACCTTTTTCGCACGTTCTTGTCGTACGTGATCTACTTTTAAATACCAGTTATTACAGTTTATCTTCTGCAAATATGGTTCGGTTTCATTACTAGTACACGGTTCATTAGGTTTCTTTCAGGGAGCTCGTGAGGTACCCAAATATCGAGCTTTTTTGTGTACCCAGATTTTTCAAATGCGCCAAAACTATTTTGTGGTCAATTACTAGTTCTTCAGCTACGTCGTTACTACTGAAATGCCGATCTTGCTCCACTTTTTCAAAAATGGCATCCATTTTATTCGACCAGCATCTTTGACATCAAAATTTCCGGATTGAATGTGCTACTCTCACAGACACTGCACTAGGTCCATAAACATCGCAATTTTTTTTCGCGGCTTGCGTTGCATTTTAACTTTTTTGTAGTAAAATTTTAAAATGTATCGAATTTCTTATTTAGATTCACTCATTATGACAGTCACAAAAACAAATGAAATTCACACATTTTCCTAATTTGAATTTGGAATAATCTTCTTTAAAATTTGAACTTTTAATTATACCAAAACCAGCCAGATACAAATAGTATATAGCCAAAGAGATTTTATTACAAGTTCATCATACAAACTATATGCAAAAAGACTTTTTTCCCAACCTAATATATAAAATTCTCGTGTCACATGTGAGTTGCCATACTCCACCGAAACGGCTCGATCGATTTTTCATGTATATTCGACAGTAAATTTTATATGTATATATTCGGTAGGTCTGACAATCCGTTTTAATCTATTTTTATACCCCTAAGTGATAAGGGTGGTCCACCCCAATTTATTGTTTAATTTTCCAACACAAAATGTTCCACGATTTGTTTGTTTGGTTGTCTTAGAAACGATTTGATTGTATTGTTGACATAGAAACTGTCAAAGCGATACGAAGTCCGCTGGGTCAGCTAGTCTTTATTTATAAATCTTCTGTGCGTGTGTATGAAATTGAACTCCTTCTAAACGGCTGGACCGATTTGGATGAGTTTTTTGTGTGTGTTCAAGTGGATTCGAGAATGGTTTAGATTTACAATTGGACCCGGTAGGTGGCGCTGCAATAGGGGTCCATCATGGGATACGGGTGGTCTTAAGCGGACGAAGTCGCGAGCGGGCCACTAGTTATATGTAAATAATCATACTCCTATATGTTAGAGTGTAAGGTATCTATTGGGCCTGCGTTGGCGTTGCCTGAAAAGAAATAAATTAATAAAAAACAAAATTAAAATGAATTAACTTAGTGGAACTGGGCAGGACACGTCACCCGTATGGGTCCAGAGAGGTGTGAACACTAGATGATACTAGAGACGTTCCAAGCGGAGAAAAGATCCAATCAGATCTAGAGTTGGTCCTGGGTTCAATTCCGAGCGGGAGAATATTTTTTTTGTTCCGGCAGCTAGAGATATGATAGCCAGTGCTTTAGAAGTTGAGGATTGCGGGTGAAGTGCGTATACACTTTCGGCCATATCATCACTTAACATCAGGTGAATAAAGGTTAAGTGCTTTCATGTGAGGAATAAAAAATTAACCCACCTTGTGCCAGTGTGGTCGGACGACCTGTGGGAGCGGGTGTTGACGACCTCCTTGGTCGAGTGGTTTGTACACCGGTTTTCATGGAGTCGCCATCTCTGAGGTCCCGGTTCCGATCCCCGGTCGGGTAAATTTAGAAATTATTGTTTTTCTAAATTGTCTCGGGTCTGGGTGATTTCTATGTATAATAAGTATGTATTTAAGTATTTTAAGTATATTTATCCGTTGTCTAGTAACCATTTTTAACGAGTTTCGTAACGAAGCTTCTTATGGGCTAGACAATTGGTGTGAGTGTAGGAAAGTTTATTTATTTATATAAATAGCCTGATCGAAGACCTGATTCCGGCATCTTATCTTATCTTGTCTTAGTTGGGCCTGCTGAGATTTCCCTTCCCAGTAACACTTCGACCCGTCGCGATCTTTTGTGCAACCCCATCCTTTCACTCTTCGTCCTCTTTAAAGATATATGCCATAAGTTTACAAGATAAAATTTTACTTGAAAAATCAATCAGCCTCAGGAAGCTCGAGTGGGAATCGAACCTACGACCTTTGGATTACCGGTCCAATGCTCTGACCGCTAAACTACTCCCCATAAGACTCGTTGAATATTTCTAGTAGTTAGTGATTTACGCTGCAAGCCAGCGGTACTACGTGACTGTGAAGTTACTACCCCCACAAAAACGCCATTTTGCAAGTATTTAACAATCGATAAAAAAAACGTAATTCCTTTAAATATTTTTAGTATTTTTTTTAAATATTGCATTCATATAGCTATAGCTTCCTAAGGTTGGTTTATTTTTTCGAGTCAAATTTTATCTTGCAACTATCTATATAATAATACGTGAAGCAAAAACTTTGTACCCCTTTTTTACGAAAATTGCGCGGACGGAGGCATAAGAAATTTCGCACACTTATAGTTTATTATAGAGAAGGTTATCCGAATGTTAATATTTTTTTAATTATGCATAAAAATACATTAAATCAATAAAACAAACATTACACACAATATCATGTATTTGAAACACACGTATTTATACCCTTTCCAAAAATTTTAAAAATGGAAGAGGAGCGGCAGTAATCTGTCAATGCCAATCCAAACTCACACTCTATCTTTTTTAATTTTTCATTGCCATACAATCCGTGCAGTCTTAATAAAATACGGTAAAATTTCGATCACTTGGCGACCACTAGTACATGTAAATCTATCAGATATGCATAGTGTAAACTTATGGCATCTAACTTTACAGAGGAAGAAGTGAAAGGATGGGGTTGCACAAAAGATCACAAAAGAGAAGAAGTGCAACCCAACTACGATAAGATAAGATACCGGGTCAGGTCTTTGATCAGACCATTACCCACCATACTGGCACAATGTGGGTTATTTTTTTATTCCTCACATGTAAGCACTTAGCTTTTATTCACCTGATGTTAAGTGATGATAAGACCAATAGTGGAAGCGCACTTCACCCGGAATCCTCAACTACTGAGGCACTGGCTATGTACGAGTAAGCGCGTACAGTTTTGTCTTATAAGCATTTTTACGCCACATTCATTAATTTAGGTCATATAAATATTTATAGTTCAGTTCGTCATCGATTATCATACTCATCGCGCGCGTACTCTTTCACCCATATCATTTTATCATAAGTATCAATTATATTAATATATCAGTTTAATTTTCTATCAAAGACTTTCATTCATATCAACTATCACAAAATATCGTACGTTACCCGTACATCTTTTTGGTCCTTCGAAAAGGCCCTCGTGACTAAGTGTAAACGTGGACTCAAAAAACGTGACTCTGTGTTACAAGTGAGGTAGACTAACGCTGAAGTTATCGGAAAGATTATCAAGACAGGAGCATCGAGGAAGTCAAACACACTTTTGGGATGGTGAGTAACCACGATCAGAGCAGTATCAAACAATCAAGTAATGCGTATCATTTACTTTTTTAAATACATAATATCAAGATGTCAACAGGTTTCATCTGCTATAGAACAAGTGTTCACTAACTTTAAAAACGATGGTTTGAATAGAAAAACAAGTACTTTTATCAATCAACGAATGGAAACTTTAGACACTTATTGGAACGAATATCAATCAAATCTGAAGCTGTGTGGATTTGGGGATAAAACTCACAAATATTTTACTTCCAATCGATTTGAAATAACAAGGGATAGTTTCTCTGACATACCAGCTACTATTCAAAATTATCAACCGAAGGATGACGGCAGCAGGCCGTCCACTCCTCTGATCAAGCCAGCTACACCTATAAGCTAGCCAAGCTCTTATCAGATAGCAGAGCCTGGCACTTCTAGCTCACAAGCTAGATTGTGATAGCACAATGAATAGCAAAATGAACGAATTTTTATGGAAACAAAGTAGCCATTAAAGGCGTTTGAGCATACTATTTGTAATATTAATTCAGAAAGTGTAACCGAGAAATGGGAGTTTCATTATTTGTTGCGCGTGGTTTAAGCTCGTTGATCTGCAATAGACTCTTTTCATTAAGAGCTAGACGGCGAGTTAGGCGGCAGGGATCCAGAATATGAGGCTTTGTATTCAGTACTTAGGCTTTGTATTGTATTCAGGTTTGAGAGAAAATACAACTAAGTTATCAAATCCATCAATAGGAAATTGTGGTGCGTATTTCATCGTGAACAGTCAACGCCTCATACAGAGTTGCCTCCATTTAGCGGTAACTATCATCAGTAGACCTTTTCTAAGGACCTCTTTGTCGAAACAATACACAACAACCCCACCCTGTCGAGCGCTCAAAAAAGGCAATTTTTGAAATCAAAAGTAAATAGGTGAAGCTGAACGTCTAATTCAACACCTATCAATATCATCAGAAAATTATGCCATTTGCTGGGATATACTGACCCATAGGTACGATAATAAGAAGTTAATTCTCAATTCGCACTTTGAAATTTTATTTAGTATTCCAGTTATAAAAACAACCATCAATTAATCATTTAAAAAGAATACATGATACAACCCAGGAGACTTAAAATGCAATAAAAAATTAAGGTATAACTTATGATTCGTGGGATCCACTTCTTATTTATATCTTGGGTCAGAAATTAGATACAGAAACCCACAGTGAATAGCTTCTCTACAACAGCCGAGAGAAGTACTCAATATCACAGATTTTCTATCTTTCCTTGAGAAAAAATTTACAACAATGGAATGTTCTAGGCGTAAATAAGAGCATTCGAATAAAACTATCATACGGAACCCTAATTATTATAATCCATCAATATAAAATGCAAAATTTTATACGCTAATATTATAATTAACAAATCCAATGTTAAGCAATCATTTCCGCCGCAAGGTCGTAATATTTCGTGTGCGTCACAGCACAGATGTGCCACATTGGAAAACAGACTTTTTGACTATGCAGAGAATTAGTCGTTATTTAGTCAAAATTCATCGCGAAGTAACTGAAATAGT
Organism: Eudonia lacustrata; assembly: GCA_947562085.1. Classification (NCBI taxonomy): domain Eukaryota; kingdom Metazoa; phylum Arthropoda; class Insecta; order Lepidoptera; family Crambidae; genus Eudonia; species Eudonia lacustrata. The sequence continues at coordinate 7,334,861 of OX387321.1, read as the reverse complement.
CGGTCTCGCGTTTAGACGTTATTAAGGGTTTTTAAGGCTCGAGAATGGAACCACGTAGCGAAGATCTGATTGCACAGAGAATTAGTCGATACATCATAAAAAAAATTAAGATCGCAATATTCTTTACCTTTCTAGATATAAAGCATTATTTTAATACAAAGGATACTGTCGCGATATAAAATTTAATAAAATAAACGAATTTCTTCGAACGATATTCTTCTTTACTTTGAAATTAAGAACTGGTAAGAATGATGAGTTATCTAGGTACCGATTTGCAAGTCAATAATGAACAAGTTGCAACAAGTTGAACAAAGTCTTCAGTTTTTAATTTTTTAGCTCTGTTATTTTAACTACATAATGACGATAAGGTATGGCTCTGGCTCTATCAATACAAAATACCACTAAGTAGTTACTTATTATGAACAATATACCTATTCAAAACTTTGTTGTTATTTCAAGTCGTCAGTTGTCGTTTTTTAGTTTGAGAATGATTTACATGGGCTCAGCCTTACGACAAGCAACACCAAATATTTGTTTTTTTTTTATGCGTAGGGGTTCTAAACAGTTATAATTTACCAAAATATGAAGGATATTTTGGTAAAAAAAAAACAAATATTTGGTGTTGCTTGATGCGGGTGCATTAGTTTTTCTGATATATTTTTAAAGAAACACTTAATTTACCGTAAAGCTCCTGTTTTTGTTTTAAAGTTCTCTCATTATTGATAATGCAAAAGAATTTATGAATGGTCATGAATTCATGAATTTCATGAATGGTAAATGCATCAACAAAAGGCGTTCGAGTCTGGAAACCAAGAGACATACAAATCTTATTTTGCATTTGTTCAAGATGCAAATTGGTCAATATCAGGCGGTCCGAAACAATTTCTAATTTTATTGAATGCTTTGATTGATACACCCCGCTCTGTACCTGAATAAATTTTTCTTGATTTAAAACCTGCTTCTTTATTAACTTTGGTATTTATATAAGATCCGAACAGCATGATATTGCGACTTTCACACCATTTCCAATTTTTTCTGACTAAGTCGTTTAAATGAGAAAATTGTATGCCTCCCATACGATTGACGTAACTCAAGGCAGTAGTGTTGTCGATCCATAATAAAATTGCACAATTCGACATATTCACGGCTAATGTTTTTAATGCAAAAAATACTGCTAAGAGTTTCAGGTAATTTACATGAAATGGTTGTTCGTTCTCTTTCCAAGCCCAATGTACACGACCATTTTTACTAGAGGCACCCCAGCCGGTCATTGGGGCATCTTTAAATATTTCAAGCGCATAAACAATCTTTTGCGTTTGAATCATGGTAAATTTAGTGTATACTTTCCACCAATTAGATCTTCTAAAATGCATGATGAAAGGACAATTTTATTGTCGTAATTGTGATTATTTCTATTTAATATAAGATATTTTTGTCTTTCTAAATTTTTTGTATGTAACCAGCCATATTTGACTGCTGGGTAAGCTGCTATTAGTATTCCTATAAGTTGCGAATATTCTCTAATTGTACACGGGGGTAAAGGCTTCGCCAAACAGAACGCGCTATAGCGCGGCGTCAGAGCGTCGCGTTTTAACGTCGCGCTCTTTGAAGTCACACTACGCCAAACAGAACGCGCTATAGCGCGGCGTCAGAGCGTCGCGTTCTTTGGAAAGTTTATTCGCAATTGAGATGTCGAGTGATTCAGATGTGGAAGAATTGTTACTTTTATACGCTTTATCACGATCACAGAGAAAAAGAGTATGGGTTCACGACATCAATAAAAAGAGAAACGAACGATTTCTTTTCCGATTTGTTCCCACAGTTTTGCCTTTATTACCATGTTTTTATAAGATGTATCCTTCATATTATATAAGCAGGGGTGTTTTCGAACTATTTCAATCAGTTTTTCAGACATATTTTCCGCCATAATGCAATATTTCAGTCGGACGCTAAAATAAATTCTGTAAACAAATACAACGCCTGGCGTCAGAGCGTCCTAGCGCCGCGTCAGAGCGTAGCGTACTGCTAGCGTCGGTGCTCTGTTTGACAGTGTCTACCGTCATAGTACATTACAATATAGCGCGGCGTCAGGCTACGCGTTCTGTTTGGCGAAGCCTTTAAGAGAGAGAACTTTTCAACTAATTGTGTAATTTTTGAACGTTTGTCGTCTGGTAATGAAATTGTTAACTGATTTGAATAGAAATTGAAACCTAAATATTTACACACATTTCGAGGTTGTGTAATGAAAATGAATGTTAGTACTTGCAAAGTTCTTTTTACATTATATATGTAATCATTGTAATCCCTACCTATACAAAGAGTGTCATCTAAATATATTGCATTATCTAAAACCTTGATTTCTTAACAATTAATCAAATAAATATTGTTTTTAGGTGTTTTTATCTAATTTTTATGTTATCAAAAGTTTTATTAGTGAACATACTATGATAAATAGGTAAGTGCAGTGTTATTTACGTGAAACTGTATATAATTATTTAATTGTCTACAATGTTTTGGTGCCGGATCCCATTCCTTTAAAAGTGGATGAATATATGTTGTTTAGGGCCAGTGGGGCAAAACCGTAAGGGGTAAAACCGACCAGTGCACGGTTTTGACCCGCAAACAATTTGTTGTTGTTAATTATTTAATTATATTTTTGTTCATAAGTTTTCTTCAAAATACCACGAAATTACCACGAACAAAGCTGGGACTCTGAATATTTATTTATACATAATATTTGTTTATATTGTCACGATGAATATGGCTCAAGTCGAGCAAATAAGCACACGAAGGCTGTACTGGCTGGGATGAAGACGAGTTGGATAATTTCGAATGTTTCGGTTACGTAGCTTCACGTTAGTATCCTATGGGGCAATATCGTATATAGTATACGGTTTTGCCCACCACCCGGGGAAAATCGTAATTCACAGAGGTTTAGATTATGTTCCTAAATATTTTTTAATAATAAGAATAAAGTATAAGTTTTTGTTAATTACTGTAACCAATGAGTCTTTAATAAACAAGTTGATTAATGTAATATGTAATATTTATTTATTTCGATGTTATATAGGTTTGTTATTAGCTTATACGGCTTTGACCCGGTCTCCCCTAAATAATTTAAGGTCTTCAAAATGAAATCGTAAATATTTTCGGAAGTTTTCAATAACTGGTACTAATAGATAAGCTTCTTTGAGGTCTATTGTCGCTAAGAAACAATTTTTAAAAATAAGTTTTGTAACAGTCCTATAATCTTCCATTTTGAAATGAGAGTTAACAATATGGCAATTTAAAATAAATCTCTTAGCGCCGTTTGATTTTGGTGCTAAAAATATCTTTGATATGTATTGGTCCGTTACGGGTTCACAAACCGATATAGCTCCTAGGTATAAAAGTTTAATTATAGCCAATTGCATATCATGATTTTCTTGGCCCGAAAAACGAGTTGGAGTTACGTCGGTTTGAAAGAAAACGTCTTTAAAAGGAATGTTTATGCCATGCTTAATCCATTTTAAAATAAGAGGGTTATTAGTTATTTTTTGCCAGCATTTAAAATAATATTGAAGCTTTCCCGCATGTTCCTGCGTTAATGACGATGCTGTCGTGTCGTGTCACACCGCAAACTTTGTTCTGGTTGAATCTCAATTCTGGCGGCAGAGCAGGTGGCGGTATCACCGATCGCTGGGTAGTCCTCTTTATTCCGCCACGCCCTCCCCCCCTGTTCGATTGGGACCGGGGAGGGCCTTGCCGGTTTCCCTGGTTGCTGGTCCAGGTTGAAGATTGAGATGTAGATGGTTTTGGAGCAACTGGCACATTCTTTTTGATTTGCTGACTTTACGTACGTACGATAGCTTTGGAAGCTTTAAAATTTTTAGAAAGTTTATTCCCAAACAAAGTCTCATTCTCTTTCGGTAATCTGCACGAGCTGCAGAAATGGGGTGCCCTTCGGTATGCCTAAAAATTTTAGTCCTAATATTACCTACATGGCCAAACCGTATTGGCCTAAACTTAAAACGAACAATTATTGTTTCGCCTAACAATTGTTTTGCCACCATTACAATTTGGTCTAAGAGTTGAAAGCCCTAATTTTAGGATCTATAATGTGAAAAACCCTCAAATATATTGGCATAACGTTCTTTTGGCATCACGATGATTTCAAAAATACTAGCTGCCCTACTCCTGTAGGTCACGTGATAGGTTAGAAATTTAAGCCAATCGCGAAGCGCAGCGTAGCGATTGTCTTGAATTTCGAGGTTATTTTTTTTCATTAAACTACAGAAATGTAGCTCCATACAAAAATATATTTTTTTAGCTCTTATACTTTGTAATTTTTAATTTTGTGTGAATTAATATTTAGTAATTGCAAACTCGAGGAGCTCGGTGGCGCAGTGGTTAACGCGCTCGGTCTGCGATTGTTGTTAAGCAACTTTCGCATAGGCCGGTCATCGGATGGGTGACCAAAAATTTATCATTTCGAGCTCCTCCATGCTTCGGAAGGCACGTTAAGCCGTTGGTCCCGGCTGCATTAGCAGTCGTTAACAACCACCAATCCGCACTAGGCCCGCGTGGTGGGTTATGGCCCGTTCTTCCTATCCATCCATAGGGAAGGCTCGTGCCCCAGCAGTGGTGACATAAAATGAGCTGATGATGATGATGATGATGAATTGCAAAGTTAAGGCATTACGAAACCGCAAATATTTTTTTTATATTATTAATTTTTAAATTCAAATCAAATCAAATATATTTATTGCGAAGTACTTATAGGTGGAAGTTGGTTTTACACACTTACACTTAGTACTTATAAATAGTTCAGCCATATTCTATCTTACTGACATGCAACATTCAGTATAAAAAAGGAAATATTAAAATAATAAAGAATAATTACAATAAAAAAAATAATATTAAACGAAATGTCAATTTGAAAATACAAAATAATAATAATAAAATAATAACCACAAATACATCAAAATACACAATGTCACAACTCTATTTTCATAATTTATCCTTCAGATATAAGTCAACGGTATAGTACGCCTTTTCTACTAGTAGTTTCTTAAGTCCCGCTTTAAAAATTCCAATGTTCGAAACTTCTTTTAAACTTTCTGGCAGATGATTATATAGTCGTAGTGCCATACCGAATATACTTTTATTAAACAGAGCAGTTTTATTGGGGGGAAAATAGATATTATTTTTATATATAAAACTATATATTAAACTTCTAAAATTGTGAAACATGCCTATATTTGATTTAACAAAAGCTGCTACTTCATATATATATAAAGATGGTAAGGTCAGTAACTCAAGATTTACAAAATGATACTGACAACTATCCCTACATTTTAATTTACAAATTGCTCTAATACATTTTTTCCGAGCTTTAAAAACAGTATATTTTTCGACAGAATTCAACCTCTTTTCTTACCTTTTCAAGTCATGTGAGGTGAAGAATCACCTCACATGTTATGGTTTAGTTAATTAAGACGTTACGGCCACTTTTAACTATAACGCCATATTTAACTAAACCATAACATGTCAGGTGTTCATTAGGTGACGTAAAAATGCTAAATTACTTCATTCAGATAGTTTGTGGAGCATAATTTGATTTTCTATCTCTAATTACTAGATATATTTTTTTTCATTGGCGGCGCTAGTGTGCGGCGTAAACGCTCTTAACAGAGTATATTTTAAATTTCATTCAATTTGAACCAGTAGTTTACTACTGACTCACTGACCGATCATCAAAACTCTAAGGCACTTCTAGCAGACATAGAATTTTTTTAGAATACAAATAGTGTATAGTGTATAAATCAAAAATATCTATATAAGAAAAACTAAAATATCATGCAATTTCGGTCCAGTTTTCTAGGTACACCAACTGTTTAAATAACTTTGTAATCCGATATAAATTATACAGTATTACAAAAACACAAATGTTGAAAAAATTTCCACGAGTAGGATTTGAACCCGCACCCTTCTGACATACCGGGTCAGGTGCTCTCCCAATTGAGCTATCGTGGTTCTAATCAGCTCGCAGAAATTATTCAACACTATTTCCTTTTACTTTGAAAGCCAAAGGCGCCCATTCAATGTCAGCAACTACCGTCATTAACATCTGATAATATTTTTACAAATACTAAAGATCAGTTAAGAAGTAGGCAAGCTATTTATAAAATGTTCATATAGTTTTTTAACGCAAATTTTGTTGCGAACAAATTACAAAAACACAAATGTTGAAAAAATTTCTACGAGCAGGATTTGAACCCGCACCCTTCTGACATACCGGGTCATGACCCGGTATGTCAGAAGTGTACCTGTATACGTATAATATAATGGAATAATAGGTGTAGATAGGTACCTAGATTGTACCGGAAGAAGAAAAAAGTAAGACTATCAACAAAAAGAAATGAAATGCTATCAAAACAAACTTGTAAACACAATGTATCTCACAAGTAGGTAATGCATATATTATATAAAAAAAGATTGTTTAGTGCGATTGCCAAGTTAATCTATTTATTTAAAACATCTCTCTCTCTCTCTGGGGTCGGCCCCTCATGTTTAAGGATCGTGGTCAGCATCTGGGTTGCATCTGGAGCGGATGATCTTCCTCCACCGGTTTCTGTCCAGCCCGTGTAGAATTTGGAGGACGACGAGTCTTTCACTTGATCCGTCCATCTTGTTGGTGAACGACCGCGCGATCTTTTGCCTTCGGTGTTCCCAACCACAATCAGTTTTTCCAGACTTTCGTCGCCTCTGCGCACTGTGTGGCCAAAACATGAAAGAATTCGTTATTGGCATATGGTGGACAAGCGAGATTTAATTTGGAGCTGAGAAAGGATCGATGCATTGGTGCGTTTCGCAGTCCAAGGTATTCTTAGCATTCGTCTCCAGGACCACATCTCGAATGCATCAATGTCTTTCTCGGGCCAGGATTGTCCACGTTTCTACTCCTTACATGAATATTGGGAATACCAGGGCTCGTATCAGTCTGATCTTGGTTTTGATACCAATTCCTCTTTTCTTCCAGATGTTATTTAAACGGGCATAACATCTCTTGCCATCCCGATGCGTCTTTTTATCTCGGGGAGGGACACAGCTGCCATCATTGCAGATTTGAGAGCCCAGGAAAACGTAGCGGTCGACGATGTTAATGCCAGGAGTGTTACAGGTGATATTTGTTAGCTTTCCGGCTCGATCCACTATCATCACTTTAGTTTTCGCTCTGTTCACTGCGAGACCAATGTTGCTACTTTCTAATTCGAGTCTTTGAAACAGCTCACTCCAAATATAAAAGATTTTTAATATTGATATGGTCAGATGTTGTTAGGTTAGCTAATTACGTAATAACTTAAGACAGTGAAGGTCCCTTAAGTAGGGACTGAATAAATTAACCGACTTGATATTACATGGATCTCACAATTTTTTACGGTAGAAGAACTAAGTTACGAGACTTTGGTTCTTTTTACTGTAATGTTCAATTCAATTCAATTTCTTGAAAAATGGCTCTCGCTACGATTTAGCCAGTGTCTAGTTTTTTTAGGGCAGGTTAGTACTGTAATGTTGTTTTTACGAGTTCAATTCAATTCAATTTCTTGAAAAATGGCTTTCGCTACGATTTAGCCAGTGTCTAGTTTTAGGAACTATATTATAATCAAACAAACCCAAAAACCTTAGTTATACGATCTATATTATAATCAAACAAACCCAAAAACCTTAGTTTTTACGAGTTATTAATAATAAATAATAAATGGTGACAAGTGACAGGTCTTGTCACGTCATTATCTCTGATGAATAGAGGCAGGTGTATTAACAGTATCGTAAAACAATAGAGGGGTAAAAACCGGCATTATATATTCAACTTATATATATATTTATAATATATAAAAATCTAAAGCGTAGTTTTCATGGTATGTACAATCGAACCAACTGAATCATGACCCACTTGCCTGATAATTCGTTTGAAACTTTCAAACTTGTAAGATCTATCGCGTATAATGCACTTACGACGTTTTAGGTACTAATAAAATTACGTCAATACAGGTCGCAGACCTATGCAATTTTAACCTTTGTTATCATTGCCATAAAACCACATTTCACACATATACAGTCATTGTTTGAATATCGAGCTGGTTCTCGCTTATTTAACCTAAACTTTTTGATGATGGAAAAAATAAATTTAAAAAATGGGGTGTTCTACAAGTGTGTCATATTATGTCAAGTTGTCAGTCAATGTGAAAAAATAGAAATTAAATAGTAAAATGCTTAATAATTTTTAATAATGGCTAATTTAGAAGAACAAAGAGCTCGGATTGTAGTCTTAAGTGAGGAAGGCTATGGCATACGGGAAATATCCCGCGAATTGAATATTTCTCGGAATACAGTGAGGACCTGGATCAGACGGCACGCCGAAGAGGGCATCCTCGAGGACAGACGACGTCATAACCACGGCGTTCGCCGACTCACGAACGAACAAAGAGTGGACATGCAACACCATTACGAAGAACATCCTTTTACTCCCACCCGATATTTTGCGGCACAACACGACGTCTGTCTACAAACTATTAGAAATTATTTGCACGGCACTGGACTGCATTACAGACATTATGCTGAGAAAGTAGCCTTAACGGACGATCATAAAACAGCGAGAAGGAATTTTGCAAACGCTTATTTAGACTACGACTGGACTAACACTATATTTACAGACGAAAAAACATTTCGATCTTCTCAACACGGTCGCTTAACTTTGTGGCGTTACGATAACACGCGGTACACAGAAGATCACGTCGTGCCTAATCAGTTATCCGGTCGAATTTCAGCGAATATGTAAGCGTGGATGGGTATCGGAGGAGTAGGTGAGCTTGTCCATATTTCTTCTCGGCAAAACGCAATGAAGTATGTCGATCTATTAGAAGAATCTATGTTACCGACAGTGCGAACAGTTTACCCGCGTGAAGATGTGCCAGTATTTTCCTACGTTCATGACAACTGTCGAGTGCATACTGCCAGGGTAGTCTCAAATTGGTTTGATCTGCATAATGATAAAGTTACTTTGATTCCATGGCCGAGTAGATCTCCAGACCTCAACCCAATAGAAAATTTGTGGGGTTTGATGGTCCAAATGTGGGATAACAGAAACGAGAGAACAAAGGAAGCAATTGAGCAACATTGTAACGAAATTTGGGATTACTTGAGAGACAGCGACATTTGCAGTCGTCTAATAGGGTCAATGCGTGACCGATTACAAGCCGTTATCGATAACTATGGTGCACACACTAGGTTTTAGATACTGAATCTTATAATTTAAATTAGTTTTGTTAAAGATTAAATAAAGTTTTTTTTCATTTCACAAATTTGATTACTCTTTTTACTTATATAGCTTGAAAGACCAAGAATGGCATGTTTCTGTCCTTAAAATACTTATAGGAATGACGTGATTGAAACCTGTAATCTAAAGTTTATGCTGGCACTTCACTTGGCCGTATTTGCCCAAACATGACTGCATTATTTTTGATTTTATATTCTAGAGAAATAAATGCGACTAATAGTTGAGCAAATTTAATACGGCCAAGTGAAGTGGCACCATTACGTTCGTAGAAAACTTCCTATACTTACCTACGTAATACAGATAAAGACAGTAACATCATCTCTTCTTTTTCATATACGAGCTTAGTCGATATTGTCCGATTTATTTAACAGTGCACTCAGTAAATGTCAGTGTCTAATCAAATGATAACAAGTTCGTTACCAAGGAAATAATTCTTCAAGCGAATTTCGACCTACTTGCATTTAAGGGGTTTAGCAAAATAAGCTTATGGTGGGTCAGGATTCAGTTGGTTCGATTGTACCTTCTGTACAGATTTGCAATTAGATTCGTTTATAAAGTAAACTTAGATAATTTTTCGGCAATAAACAAACTTAAATAAAATTAATTATTTTGAGGCATAGCTTTCTATTATGTTTTACATTATTAATATTTCCAATAGGATTTATTTATATTTTTAACGTACACAAATATAGCTGTCCCTTTTTAAAGGCTGTACGTGGCATATCCCTTTGACTCGCATGATTAGAAAAAGCATAGCTGGCTGCAATGTCAGAAAAGAACTTAGAAAATTTAATTAAACTTCTAATTTCGATCGATTTTAATATTTAAATAAGTACCTATATTTGATTAGGAATTAATTGAAGTATCAAGTCGCTCACCAGCCAAGGCCACAAGAGGCGAAAGTCGGTACCCGGAGAGATAAATTTATATCGTTCACAATCATCATAATTCCCTGAAAAAGGTACATTTTTTTTTTTTTTTTTTTACTTTTTACACCCTTAAAAGCACTGTTCTGTGCTATTTTCTTGGATGAAGGTCTCCGCGGTAACAAGGGATTATATAACCCTGTCCGCCACGTGGTCTGTGACTACCTAATTTTCTCAATCAAAGCCTCATATTAATTGTTTGTTATTGAACATTTATTTACCATTAGAAAATCATTATTTACAATATTTTACAATTTAATAGTTGGTTGGTTAGGTAGTTCTCAATATAAGGCATCATTAGGAGATTTGTACATTATTAAATTACCCTGCAATCAGCATTTTAAAGTTAAATATTATAAACTATTACATTTCGAAAGTAAATGGCCTTCCATAGGGTTTATACATTATCTAATAGCCCTTACCCTATCCTTTTACTACAACACTTCAGAACACTTGGATGGAGCCACAGTCTCCGCCAAATCACTGAAGCTGGACCTGGTGAAACAAGGGACGAGCTTGTTGCTGTGCAGAAGAAATTAGGCTGCCGAATTAACGCAGTCCGGACGCTCCAGCAACAGATTCCATACCTTTCGACCCCTAGACCCGTTAGAGGTATTCTGTACAAGCTAACATAGAGGACCCACTCACTACTAACATTACAGATATTTCACTTACTAACCAAACCTATTTATTTACCTCCTCATTTTATTATTGTTTTTATGTTTTTTTTCTTTATCAAGTATTTACTTTTGTCGACCAAACTGACCTTAGGACTCCTGGTACCCTTATTTTCTTAGCAATAGTGTTATTTAATTATATCTTATTCACTATAATTGTAAGTCCATACTTATTGTATTATTTTGTTAAAATTTTCATTAAATACCATATATTGTTATGTGTGGAACGTTTATTTTTATTTGTGTAGCCTCCCCACAGGAGAAGTAGAAGATTCACGTTACATTACAAGTTTTTAAACTCATCTACGAGGCCATTTTGCCATAATGCCAAGTCGCTTGTAAGACTGTTAACGTGCTACTACTCTTTATTCGGTCCTAAATCACACTTTAAATACTGTAAGAGTAATATAAGAAGCGCAGTCTAACAAAACACACAATAATGTTACTTCTAAGACCGAATGTACTTACAAATGCATTTAGAAGTGTTAATTAAGAATCACGTGTAATAGGACTTTTTAAGTGCGATTATAATAACACCACTGCTCTGGTTAATATTGATTGTGTAAAATTATCTTACATACTACACAAAGAACATATGTTACAAGTATTATTGATCTGACAGCTTAAATTTCTTAGGGCTTCTCTCATAATTATAACACAGTCATTTATTCCTTATATGAGACAATAGCTCTTACAAGCTTTTGTTTGTAAGGGTACTTTGCTAGTTGGGTAGGTACCTATTTCTTTATGATTTTTGTTATTTTATTTCACTTCAGTCGATTTTGAATCTCACTTGGCAGTTGTGTCTCGTCTAGCGAGGCATATGTAAGACAATCCAACACCAGGTAATTTTTATGTCCTCACTGCTGAGGCACGAGAAATATGGATGGAGAGGGAGAACGGGCCATTAACCACCACGCGGGCCCAGTGCAGATAGGTGGTTGTTAACGACTGCTAATGCAGCCGGGACTAACGGCTTTTCGTGCCTTCGGAAGCACGGAGGAGGTCGAGATGTCACATTTTTGGTCACCCAACTGATGACAGGCTTTGCGTAAGTTGCTTAACCTCAGCAGTCGCAGACCGGGCGCGTTAACCATTCCACCACCGAGCATATAACAACGAAAGTAAAACAAACAACTTTATTGAACTCAATGTAACATTTGTTTCGGATGAAATAACATTCAAAATATACAGTAGTAAACGAAAAATTAAATAAAAGTAAGTTATAAAATATAATCCAGAACATTGTGTCGCTAGTGCTTCGGTCTTGAAGAAGTCATCACCAGTCGCTTCGATTCTGACTCATGTTTGATAATTGTAGTTGACAAGTAAATTAACAGAGGAAATTCTTCGTTTATAGCAATCGAGTAATTAGTTGGTAGTCAGTTGAGGAACTCATGTACTCGCATGTACCTGTCAAAATGTCCTCTAGTAATATAGGGATTAGTGAACGTTTCTTTTCAACTATTACGTGCTCATCAACCAATTTTGATATTACATAAAAAATCGTGTTAAAGTCAAATCTAAAAAAGGTTAATGTTTTAATGTCGTTTTATATTTTTAAATGCTTTTAAAATAGTTAGTTGTTAGTTGTTAGTTAGCTTTTTAGCGTTAGTTCTTGCCTCCGTTGTTTTAACCACATGCACAGGTATGACCTGCGCCATTATGGCCTCCGTTGTTTTGACCGCCATTGTGTCCCCAGTTGTTTTGACCTCCATTGTTTTGACATCCGTTATGGCCTCCGTTGTGTTTACCACAGGTATGACCTCCACCGTTATTTCCACCGCAGTTTCCATGATGTGTGTGCTTTCTATCTTTCCTTAAAATATATTCAGACGATTCTTCTGACCTACCGTTTCCATTTTTTAGTTTGTTATTTTTCTTCAAATTCTTGTAAGATTCGCAGCTCGATTTTTCGTCTGTTTCCCGAGAAGCACCTTTTTTAGAATTATCGTTGTACTTAGTATGTTTGCTCTTTGATCCTCTCTCTCCTGAATTTTTGTCGATTTCAGTAGTACCTTCTCGAGTTGTTTTTTTTTGCGAGATTTTCCTAGTATGCACATTTTCACCATACTCATTCACAGTCTGTTGCGTACACTTTCCGTCAGTGATGTAGTTGGTTCTTTCTTGGTGTGTCTTCACAACTTGTGAATCGTCACGCTTTTCATTTCTTCCATAGCGGTTGTCTGTGATTTCTGATCTCTTTCTGGTATCTACGTTGTCTGTCTTCTTATCCGAAGTCTGTTGCGTAAACTTTCCGTCAGTGATGTAGTTGGTTCTTTCTTGATTTGAATTCACAACTTGTGAATTGTCACGCTTTTCATTTCTTCCATAGCGGTTGTCTGTGATTTCTGATCTCTTTCTGCTATCTACGTTGTCTGTCTTCTTATCTGAAGTCTGTTGCGTACTTTTTCCGTCAGTGATGTAGTTGGTCCTTTCTTGGTGTGTCTTCACAACTTGTGAATCGTCACGCTTTTCATTTCTTCCATAGCGGTTTTCTGTGATTTCTGATCTCTTTCTGGTATCTACGTTGTCTGTCTTCTTATCTGAAGTATGTTGCGTACTTTTTCCGTCAGTGATGTAGTTGGTCTTTTCTTGGTGTGTCTTTACAACTTGTGAATCGTCACGCTTTTTATTTCTTCCATAGCGGTTGTCTGTGATTTCTGATCTCTTTCTGGTATCTACGTTGTCTGTCTTCTTATCCGAAGTCTGTTGCGTACACTTTCCGTCAGTGATGTAGTTGGTTCTTTCTTGATTTGAATTCACAACTTGTGAATTGTCACGCTTTCCATTTCTTCCATAGCGGTTTTCTGTGATTTCTGATCTCTTTCTGGTATCTACGTTGTCTGTCTTCTTATCTGAAGTCTGTTGCGTACTTTTTCCGTCAGTGATGTAGTTGGTCCTTTCTTGGTGTGTCTTCACAACTTGTGAATCGTCACGCTTTTCATTTCTTCCATAGCGGTTTTCTGTGATTTCTGATCTCTTTCTGGTATCTACGTTGTCTGTCTTCTTATCTAAAGTCTGTTGCGTACTTTTTCCGTCAGTGATGTAGTTGGTCCTTTCTTGGTGTGTCTTCACAACTTGTGAATCGTCACGCTTTTCATTTCTTCCATAGCGGTTTTCTGTGATTTCTGATCTCTTTCTGGTATCTACGTTGTCTGTCTTCTTATCTGAAGTCTGTTGCGTACTTTTTCCGTCAGTGATGTAGTTGGTTCTTTCTTGGTTTGACTTCACAACTTGTGTATCGTCCCGTTTTTCATTTCTTCCTTGACTGTTATCTGAGATGTCTGATCTATTTCTTGTATCTATATTGTCTGTCGTTTTAGTTGCGGTTTGCTGAGTGCTCTTTTCGTCAGTGATATAATTGGTACTTTCTTGGTTTGACTTCACAACTTGTGAATCGTCCCGTTTTTCATTTCTTCCTTGACTGTTATCTGTGATGTCTGATCTATTCCTTGTATCTATATTGTCTGTCTTCTTAGCTGCGGTTTGCTGGGTGCTCTTTCCGTCAGTGATATAATTGGTACTTTCTTGATTTGACTTCACATTTTGTGAATCGTCCCGTTTTTCATTTCTTCCTTGACTGTTGTCTGTGATGTCTGATCTTTTCCTTGTATCTATATTGTCTGTCTTCTTAGCTGCGGTTTGCTGGGTGCTCTTTCCGTCAGTGATATAATTGGTACTTTCTTGGTTTGACTTCACAACTTGTGAATTGTCCCGTTTTTCATTTCTTCCTTGACTGTTATCTGTGATGTCTGATCTATTCCTTGTATCTATATTGTCTGTCTTCTTAGCTGCGGTTTGCTGGGTGCTCTTTCCGTCAGTGATATAATTGGTACTTTCTTGGTTTGACTTTACAACTTGTGTATCGTCCCGTTTTTCATTTCTTCCTTGACTGTTATCTGTGATGTCTGATCTATTCCTTGTATCTATATTGTCTGTCTTCTTAGCTGCGGTTTGCTGGGTGCTCTTTCCGTCAGTGATATAATTGGTACTTTCTTGGTTTGACTTCACAACTTGAGTATCGTCCCGTTTTTCATTTCTTCCTTGACTGTTATCTGTGATGTCTGATCTATTCCTTGTATCTATATTGTCTGTCTTCTTAGCTGCGGTTTGCTGGGTGCTCTTTCCGTCAGTGATATAATTGGTATTTTCTTGGTTTGACTTCACAACTTGTGAATCGTCCCGTTTTTCATCTCTTCCTTGACTGTCATCTGTGATGTCTGATCTATTTCTTGTATCTATATTGTCTGTCGTTTTAGTTGCGGTTTGCTGGGTGCTCTTTCCGTCAGTGATATAATTGGTATTTTCTTGGTTTGACTTCACAACTTGTGAATCGTCTCGTTTTTCATTTCTTCCTTGACTGTTATCTGTGATGTCTGATCTATTCCTTGTATCTATATTGTCTGTCTTCTTAGCTGCGGTTTGCTGGGTGCTCTTTCCGTCAGTGATATAATTGGTACTTTCTTGGTTTGACTTCACAACTTGTGAATCGTCCCGTTTTTCATTTCTTCCTTGACTGTTATCTGTGATGTCTGATCTATTCCTTGTATCTATATTGTCTGTCTTCTTAGCTGCGGTTTGCTGGGTGCTCTTTCCGTCAGTGATATAATTGGTACTTTCTTGGTTTGAATTCACAACTTGTGTATCGTCCCGTTTTTCATTTCTTCCTTGACTGTTATCTGTGATGTCTGATCTATTCCTTGTATCTATATTGTCTGTCTTCTTATCTGCGGTCTGTTGCGTACTTTTTCCGTCAGTGATATAATTGGTACTTTCTTGATTTGACTTCACAACTTGTGAATTGTCCAGTTTTTCATTTCTTCCTTGACTGTTATCTGTGATGTCTGATGTTTTTCTTGTATGTATTTTGTCTGTCTTCTTAGCTGCGGTTTGCTGGGTGCTCTTTCCGTCAGTGATATAATTGGTGCTTTCTTGATTTGAATTCACAACTTGTGAATCGTCACGCTTTTCATTTTTTCCATAGCGGTTTTCTGTGATTTCTGATCTATTTCTTGTATCTACGTTGTATGTCTTCTCAGCCGCAGTCTGTTGCGTACTCTTTCCGTCATTGATATAATTGATACTTTTATCGTTTGATTTCACTACTTGTAAATCGTCACGTCTTTCAGTTGTCCCATTCCCGTTTTGCGTGAGTTCCGATATTTGTCTTGTATTCACGTTTTTTGTTCGCTCAGCTCCAGTCTGTTGCGTGCTCTTTCCATCAGTTCTATAGTTGGTACTGCTTTGTTTTCTCGATTTTGTTTGTAAATTGTCACGCTTTATAGTAGTTCCTTGATCGTTTGACGTAAGATCTGATATTTGTCTTGTATCGACATTGTCTGTGCGCTGAACTGCAGTTTGCTGGGTGATCTTTCTGTCGGAAATGTATTTTGTTTTTTTTTTATTGGTGTACGCATTCTGTGAATTATCCTGGCGTATACTTACTCCTTGATCATTCGATGTAAGTTCCGATATTTGTCTTTGGTTTACGTTGTCTGTTTGCTCATTTCCGGTTTGCTGAGTTCTTTTTCCGTCGCTTATATAATTTATATTCTTTTGATTTTTATACGTATTCAGTGAATCATCATGACGTATACTTACACCTTGATCGTTTAAAATGATATCTGATTTTTTTCGTGAATTGAAGATGTCTGTTCTCGAGTCTTCTGTTTGCTTGGTGCTCTTTCCGTCGGAGATATAGTTTGTATTTCTTTGGTCTGTTGACTCATTTTGTAAATCATCTCTTTTTTTAGTTACTTCATAACGGTTTTCCGTTATTTCCGATATTTTTCTGGAATCTGCGTTGTCTATTTCCTGAGCCTGTGTTTGCTGAGTGCTCTTTCCATCAGTGATATAGTTAGTACAATTTTGATTAGTTGACCCAATCTGTGAATCGTCAGGGTTTTCAGTTCTTCCATAACGGTTTTTATTTATCTCCGATAGTTTTCGTGATTTATAGATGTCTGATCTCTCTTCTCCGGTTTGCTGAGTGCTCTTTCCGTCAGTGTTGTAGTTCGTAAGTTTTTGATATACCAGCGCATTTTGGGCGTCGTTATGTTTTTCAGTTGCACCCTGTTTGTTCACTGTGATTTCCGATACATTTCTTGAATCAACGTTGTCTATTCTCTGGGCCTGGGTTTGTTGAGTGCTCTTTCCATCAGTGCGATAATTGATACTTTTTTGATTTACTGACTCAGTTTGTGAATCGTCATGTTTTTCAGTTGTTCCCTGCTGATTTGCTTTGATTTTCGATATTTTTCGTAAATTAACTGTGTCTGAAAATGCATCTTCGGTTTGCGTAGTGCTCTTTCCGTCGGAGATATAGTTAGTACTGCTTTGAGCCGTAGACCCATTTTGTGAAATGTCACGTTTTTCAGTTGTTTCCTGGCTGTTTGTCGTGATATCCGAAATTTTTCTTGAGTTTACGTTGTCTGATCTTTCAGCTCCGGTTTGCTGGGTATTATTTCCATCTCTGATGTAGTTTAAATTTTTTTGATATACCGTCGCACTTTGTAAATCGTCATGTTTTTCACTTTTACCTTGCTGGTTTGCTGTGATTTCCGATATTTTTCTTATACCTACGTTATCACTTCTCTGAGCCTGTGTTTGCTGAGTGCTCTTTCCATCACTGATATAGTTGGTATCATATTGATTTATCGAGCCAGTTTGTGAATCATCATGTTTTTCAGTTGTTCCCTGCTGGTTAGCTGTGACTTCCGATATTTTTCTTGAATTAATGTTGTCTGATCTCGCCTCTTCGGTTTGCTGTGTGCTCTGTCCATCACTGATGTAGTTTGTATTTCTCACATTTTTCGTTACATTTTGCGAATCGTCATGTTTTTCAGTGGTTCCTTGACTATTTGAGGTGATATCCGATATTTTTCTTGAATTGGCTTTGTCTGAATTCTCCGCTACAGTTTGTTGAGTGATCTTTCCGTCATTGAAGTAGTTGATATTCTTTTGACTTGAAGACACGCTTTGCGAGTCATCATGTTTTTCACTTACACCATAACTATTTGCTGTGTATTGAGATATGTTCCTTGAATTTACGTTGCCTGATTGCTCAGCAATGGTTTGCTGTGTGCTTTTTCCATCGCTAACTGTATTCGTTTGTTTACCGTAGTTCGATTGGTCATATGATTCGTCATTAGTTTCATAAGTACCTTGATCCGATGAGACAATTTTAAAAGTTTTCTTTGACGACGCAGTAGAAGTCTCATACTTTTCTTGGTGAGTGGTAGTGTTTTGGGGTGGTAGCGGACTTAGCTCAGCGCCTGAAGTAAAAATAAATGTTATTAGGTGTACATTAAAAATAAGCAAAAACATTGAGAAGTACATTTATAACAAATTACAAGAAATGTTTTTTCGATTACTACAAATTACACGATATTTACAATAACACTACAAAACAAAGACAAAAGACAAAGTGTGGCCAACTAGGCCCCAGCCTCAGCACGTGCTACAGCGATCTAGAGCCGCTGCAACGCTGGTATTCTGGAGGGGCCTAAATCGGTGACCTGTCCACAAAACAATGAGGTACCAACATAGACAATAAAAATAATAAAACGCTAAACACACAAAAAAACAACAATTAATATAAGACACTAAACATTAAACACTTCTCAGCACCATCTTGGCCGCTTGCTTGTCGTCCTGTACTTAAAATAGAAATAGAAAAAACAAAAGTTTGCACTATGGATAGATGGATGACATGACATTTTATTTGACAGCACAGAAACAGCAAGCGACGGCAAGATGGTTGTGTTGATTGATTTACATTTAAATTACAATTACATGGACAGTACAGACAGGCCACTCTTATAATGGACAAGTATAGGTAATGCATATCGTGGCAAAACCAAAAGTTAGTTTACGAGTTGTACACAAGAAGACTGTAGCGGAAAGAGCTGATTGTGCCGCGTTATCGGTGCCGGCTGGGACGCGTGCCCCTACGACCTGCGTAGATTGTGGCGTGGATCATTTTCTACATATTCTGAGAACGTTGAAATGGTTTTTAGGTCACCTATCAGCGGGGGCAAGTCGTTCCAGCACCAAGTAGCAACAAATCGGAAAGAGCCCCGGAATGCTACAGTACGATGTTTTATTGTTGCAAAAGTGTGTGTACAGGCTCTCCTGGGATATCTACTGTTTTTATTTGCCCACATAAACTTATCATGAAGATAAAGCGGCTTCCCCGTATCAATGACGCCAAACATAAGAGTGGCAAGGTGAAGTCTTCTGCCCGCTGCCATTTTGATGAAGTTTCCCGCATTCAAGAAAGGAATGACATGTGACCGCTGCCGGCGTTTTGTACTCGCTAAATGAGCTTGGCTGTTCTTGACAGCAGACATGGTCCATAGACTGTGTCACAGTTTTTAAACTTAGACAAAACAAGCGACTCGCATAGTGTAACCCTTAACTTCTCACTAAGGTATGGTCTTATTTTATATAGTAATTTAAGCCTGTAGAAACAATTGCGTGCACAGTTAATAACCTGACTTTCAAAATTTAGACACAGTTTCCTTGCCTCATCAGTGCGCTCCACTGGCTCACCATTGATAAGTATATTAAGTGGGATTTTATCAAATTTTAAAGAGTTCTTCTTGGTACCAATTAATAAGAGCTTTGACTTTTTCGGGTTTAGGAGTAGACAGTTGGAGTGACACCAATCAGATATTCCTTCCAAGTCCCTGTTCATCCCTGCCACAGCATTAACATACTCTCCAGGCAAAACAGAGCAGTACAGCTAAAGATCGTCGGCGTATAAATGATGTTGACCATGAGTTAAGCTTCCAATTATATCTGCGCTGTATAGTATGTAGAGAATTGGATCAAGGTATGGAACCTTGAGAAATTCCACAGGTTACGGGTCGTGAGGTGGATCGTATCTTGGTCCCGTCTAACTTTGTCAGCTCTACGTACTGATGCCTATTCTTCAGATAACTGCTGAACCATTTTATAGCAGCGGTGTCAATCCCATAGTAGACCAGCTTGGTTAACAAGAGAGAAACATTTATCGAGTCAAATGATCGGGACAAATCAAGCAGCAGCAGCAAGCTAAGTCTTCTCTGGTCCTGGGCAGCTAGCAGGTTGTCCACAAAGTCTGCCAAAGCAGTTGCTGTGCTATAACCCTTTCGTAACTTGACTGTCGCTGAAGAAGTATATTGTTTTTCTCAAGCTATGCAGTCAACTGATCACACACGATTCTCTCCAGGACCTTGGACACACAAGGAAGCAAGCTAATAAGCCTAAGATCGTTCAGAGAGGTCGGGCAATTATTTTAAGGCAATGGCCTGACAACAGCCACCTGCCAACCTTCTGGGAAAATGGCTTCTGCCATGGAACGGTTGATCATAGTGGTGACAGCTTTGAGTGATTGCGGTAAAGACAACAGAAGACACCCCATCGTTACCCTGCGCATTGGACTTCAGCTTTTTTATGTTTTTCAGTATTGTATCCTCTGTAACTGGTTGTAGATGAAAGATAGCAGAACTGAAACTTCGATTTTAGAAAAACGCAAGCTGGGAGACCGTTACATGGTTGTCACCAGGTATGTTAAGGAAGTGTCGATTAATCAGGTCAGGGTCATAAAAATGTGGTGGGAGTTCAGCCACAGCTTTTTTGTTAGGTATTATTGTTTTCTTTAGGTTCTGCCATAAGTACATGCAGTAATGGTGCCTATTATTTATATATAATATTACCAAACACGGCGACTCGCATACGTTTCTCTACTAAGGTCATAGTGTGTGCTTGTTTCAAGATAACAATAAATGCATTTATTATTTTCATTATAAGATTATGTACAGTAATTATTATTATTTTAAAGAAAGAAAAAAAAAATTAAAAGAAAAAAAATATTTCTGGAAATTTTAAAGTGGGTCTGTTGAATGCAGGGTCGCTTGGCACTAGACACGAGGAGCTGATGGCGATATTTTCATTATAAGATTATGTACAGTAATTTATTATTATTATAAAAAGAAAAGAAAAAAAATATTTCTAGAAATTTTAAAGTGGGTCTGTTTAATGATGGGTCGCTCGGCACTAGACATGAGGAGCTGATCGTGATTGTTGCTGTGGAGGGCATGGCTCCAGATATCTTGGCGATTAATTAAACTTGGCGTAGGGCGGGATAGCATGATAAAGCTCCAAAGCTGTCGGGCTATAGGCTTCGCCACAGCCCAAGACCAGATCATACTTGAGCAGGCCGTGGCGGTGGGGTTGGATTTTACGTCCGCAGGGGCATTAAAGCTCGCACCTGTCAATATCCCATTGTACTAGCAGTTGAGCAAATGTGGCTGAGAGTGAGCGAACATAACACATAAATAGTGATCGGTACTGCTTACAGACCACCATGGCAAGACGTCAACGAGTTTCTCGATGCCATTGCGGATTCTGTAACCTCATTTACCATGTGATGGACTTCTCTTACTTAGTGACTTCAACATTACTCTTTTAGATGCTGGCAGTGTCAAGTCAAAATTATTTACGCAATACTTTCATAGTCTTAACTTAAAGCAAATAGTCACTATTGTGTTTGAAATGAAGAAGTGAGTCACTCGTAAGCCAACTCACTTTACTGGATAAAGCTGTAATCTGCACTGATATACTGGCTCTACAGATCAAGGTTAAGCATACTCCTGATCTTGGGCACACGCAATGCTTCTGGCAGAGATTTAAAATTAAAAAAGAGAAGCCAATTCCTCATTGAGTAACTTTTAGACCATATAAAGATATTTTGGTAGACCAACTGACAAAAGATCTCAATGCTGTTGACTGGAACTACTTTTGGGCACTAGATAATGTTAACTCCCAAGTTGAAGCCTTCACCTCCTGGATTTTTGTTTTTTTTTATTTGCACGCTCCAATTAGATCATGCAGGTTTAGGCATACCCCTCACCTTGGATTACTGACACTGTGAGGGATATGATGCATATTAGAGACACTCACCATCAAAAATATAAAGTACACAAAACAGAGGCCAACAAAATATGTTGGCCTCTGTTTTGTGTACTTTTTATGTGTAGTTTGTAGTTTTTACGGTTAAGGGTTTTTTTTGAGAGAGTTTGCTGATTGCCTCAAACGGCATTTTCAGTTTTACCGGGCTTTTTTGTGAGCGGCGAGAAACTTAAAGGGTTCCTCAAGCCGTGTGAAACGAATCAACTTCGGAGGTTTTCTAGAGGGAACGGCATCACGCATTAGTGCGTGTCCCCTATTCTCCGATTTTTTTCTGTGTGTGATTATAAGAATCAATACTGTTTTTTACGGTGACACTTTAAAACGCATACTGTTTATTGTCATAATTTCGATTGCCATACATCATATGGTATAAAAATCAAAAAGCATAATATTTATTGGCATAATACTTTATTATGCATAAACATAATAACGCAGCATTGTTGAAAGGCATAATGTAAAAAATCATAATCGTTAAAATCTATATTTTTGTTTGACATAATTTTATTAAGCATACTTTAAAACGCATAACTTTACTATGCATAACTGTTAACATTCATGGTTTTGTTTTGACATAATCTTAAGTTGTTTTAAGGGGTGTATTTCATTTCAAACTATTACAAATAAACAAATTTCAAAGGATATAACGTTCATAGGATATATTTTTTACTTGGTCTAAATACACTTCTTATAACAACATTACGTATATTATTCAC
The DNA here is from genome assembly GCA_947562085.1 of Eudonia lacustrata. Taxonomy (NCBI): domain Eukaryota; kingdom Metazoa; phylum Arthropoda; class Insecta; order Lepidoptera; family Crambidae; genus Eudonia; species Eudonia lacustrata. The sequence continues at coordinate 7,312,267 of OX387321.1, read as the reverse complement.
TTGCTATAATTTTACTAAGTTAAATTATGTATTTTTTATATAAATAGCATTTTAACCTTAATTTGATTTAAAATATAGTCTTAAAAAGTTAATACATTGTGTTTTTAGTAATGTTGTGCTACAAAAGTCAGTGACAGAAACGAATCGCCGCAAATCCGACTCCACGTAGTCTTGTCTGTCCTACCCCTAGAGTGTAATTTAGAAGCGCCGGAGCCGTGACAGAAATCATGCCTGCTGCATGTTGCATGCTTGCTTGCATGGTTCATGCCTGCTTGCATGCTGCTAGCTTGCTTGCTTGCTGCTTGCTTGCTTGCTTGCATGGTTCATACTTGCTTGCATGCTGCTAACTTGCTTGCCTGCTGCTTGCTTGCTTGCATGCTTCATGCTTGCTTGTATGCTGCTTGCTTGCTTGCATGCTGCTTGCATGCTTGCTGCATGCATGCATGATAAGGTGTATGATAAAATATATGCCTTTTGAATATTATGCCTTTTAAATGTTATGGCAAATTTAAATTATGCCTTTTGTTAATTATGATTATTGCAATTATGCCTTTTTTATGATTATGCCTTACAGATTTCGGCCATATGATGATATGCGTTATGAAGTTATGCTATAAAGACTTATGGCAAGTGACGATTATGGCCATGAACATTATGCGTTTTCAGTTTATGTCTAAAAACGTTATGCTTTTCAATAGGTAACCGTTTTTTACAAAGCATGGAAAAAGACTAAAATAGTTTCTATATTGAAGTTGGGTGGGGAAACCGTCACTTTAACGCAATTAATTAGATCGAATTTCATTTCCCCTAACACTATTCACCGATGTTTTTATTAATTAATGAACAATTCCGCGAATCTCATTACATCGCATATTTATTTTCTCTAATAGTTTTTATCACTGAACTCACTTCATCGTATTTTTTTCGTTTTTTTTTGTTTCATCGATATATTGTTAGATCAATGTTTCGTTTCTTCTAATTTTGTTTCCACGTAAGTTTCAGTTCGCAAAATAGTCGGTTACATCAAATTTCACTTGAGTCATTGTACATCGAAAATACAAAATACTAACAAAGTTCACCTATTTAAACGGGATTTGATACAAAACTACTTAGTAAAGGCATTGCTTTCCTTCAGGCATACCTTTTAAACCCGCCGTTTTTCATTTTCCTTGTCCTTTACTTTACGGTATACAATACTTATCATCATCAATGTAAGTAATTAATTTTAAATTATTAATATTGTTTAAAAAAGTTGTGTTTTCTGTAATATTGCGCTACTAAAGTCAAATCATTGACAGAAACGAATCGCTGCAAAACCGATTCCACGTAGTCTTGTATGCCCTACGCTAGAGTGCAATATAAAAGCGCGTGGGACCGCTGGAGCCCCGCAGCGCCGGAGCCGTGACAGAAACAATGCCTGCTGCATGCTGCATGTTTGCTTGCATGCTGTATGCTTGCTTGCATGCTGCATGCCTGCTGCATGCTGCATGTTTCCTTGCATGCTTATGCTTGCTTGCATGCTGCATGCTGTAAGCTTGCTAAACATATTTATATAGAACTGACCGCAACACAACTTATCGTCAACAGGCGAATGCATTGTTCGATGAAACGTTAGTGCGATAAAAAGTTGTTAAGTGAAAAAGTATTATGGGTTCCGATACATATTGTAATATGTTTTTACGAATAGTTTCATCGATAACTTAATACTTTTATAAAATGTAAGTTCGATATACCGTTTTTCTGGTAATCAAAACATTTTTAAAATATTTTTTTAAGAAACTTTTTTCGATGATATAAAACAGCTATGATTAACTATTTGATAAATTGAAAAAAAAATACATTAAAAATCGTGGAATAGTTTTCGGTAAAATGAAATTCGATATCAAAAAAATCTGTATTCTAATAGACACCCAGTTGGGTGATACTTCCGCGGTTTATTACTAATACTTTAGCCCGTTTTAGTGAAAATCTTTTAAGAGCGTTTACACCGTTTTGCTCAAGAACTGTACTTTTCAAACCTCTTAATATCTATGAACATTTACTTTACAAATATATTAATTACTTATATCATTAGGCGATCTTGTCATCAAAATAGTTTGTTGAAAACGTTTTTAAATTTATGGATATTTTGAAATTTATAACAAGATAATTAAACAGAGGTTTTCATAATTTGACTTCCCGCGTCAATTTCGAAGCTTAAAAATGTGTTTAAATTACTGACAAATCTAAGAACAAATTTTTTAATTCATATATAAAGATTTTCAGCAAAATAGTTTGTTAAAAACATTTTTCGATTTTGGTTACTAACAAAAACTATAAAAATCCAAATATTATGAATTTTTAAAGAAATTATAGGTGATTAAAAAATTGTTTTCTCTAATATACTTACTATATAAATATAAGATAAAAGCTTTTAACTATAGAACAAAGTGTTTTTTAAATTATGCACAAAATTCTTTTTACTAAATTAGCTCTATAATTTTTCTATAAATATTTTAAAACTGCTCTAAAACTACTACTAAACTCTGCGTTCTACTCGTTTCAAATCAGTCCGCCGCGAGGCCTTTGAGAGAGTGGTCACGTCGCTCGGCGCTCTGCCCGACGATTGTCGATCATTGCCGTAAGTTTGAGATAGTGTAAATTTATAGCGCGATTAGCAAATCTTAGTACTTTGGTGAATAAATTATTTTATTTTACTTTTGATGAGTTGCAACATTTTTAAATTGGACGACCTCCGTGGTCGAGTGGTCAGCGCGCCGGGTTGGGCGTCGCACCATCTCCGAGGTCCCGGGTTCAATTCCCGGTCGGGTAAATTTAAAGAAGGACTGTTTTCCTAAATTTATTTCGGGTCTGGGTGTTTTTCTATGTCTATGTATATTTATCCGTTATCTTACTATATTAACGAGTTTCATAGGAATACTTATCTTGGGCTAGTTAATTGGTGAAAGCATAAACTAATTTAATTTTAAAATTGACAACGTATTATGTTGGAGACATAATGGGTAACAAATTCAACGAAACATCCCCCCCCCCACACCCCCCTGAAACGTGCGTGGTGTATGTAGGTAAAAAGTTTAATTTCAGTAAATTTCACGCCCAGTTTGTATGGGCACTTTGCTGATCTCTGATCTCCTATTTGTACGTCATGTCGACGTTACAAAATGTATTTACTTCCTTTTTAAAGTTCCGTACACAAATGGCAAAAAATGGAACCCTTATGGATTCGTCATGTCTGTCTGTTAGTCCGTCCGTATGTCATAGCAACTTTTTTCCGAAACTATAAGAATTATACTGTTGAAACTTGGTAAGTAGATGAATTCTGTAAACCGCATTAAGATTTTCATACAAAAATAGAAAAAAAAAACAATAAATTTTGGGGGTTCCCCATACTTAGAACTGAAACTCAATTTTTTTTATCAAACTTATACGTGTGAGGTATCTATGGATAGGTCTTTAAAAATGATATTGAGGTTTCAAATATAATTTTTTTCTAAACTGAACAGTTTGCGCGAGAGACTTTTCCAAAGTGGTAAAATGTGTGTGTGTCCCCTGTAACTTCAAAAATAAGAGAATGATAAAACTAAAAAAAATATATGATGTACATTACCACGAAAATTGGTTTGAACGAGATCTAGTAAGTAGTTTTTTTTTAATACGTCATAAATCGTAAACCGCAAGTTGAAATTTTCACAGATGATGTATTTCTGTTGCCGCTATAACAACAAATACTAAAACAGACTAAATAAATATTTTAGGGGGGCTCCCATACAACCGACATGTTTTTTTTTGCCGTTTTTCTAGATAATGGTACGGAACCCTTCGTGCGCGGGTCCGACTCGCACTTGGCCGGTTTTTCTTATATGACTCGCTTTCAATAACAAGGTATGTATATACGAACATTCCATAGCGCACAAAGAAATTTGGTGACTCGTTTCTTTATCGCACTTCCAAAAGATGGAATAGTCTACCAGCACACGTTTTCCCTCCTTCCTATGACATGGGGTCCTTCAAACAAGGCATGAAGAGGCACCTTGTAGGCCGGCAAGGTGAGGGTGACTGATGCTGCGCTGTTTTCACGCTGCACCAGTTGTCTTCGCGTCTGGACTCCATTTCTACTTAACATCAGGTGGAGTGGAATCATTTGCCGAGCTATGAATAAAAAAAATAAAAAAAATGTGTCGTCGTCAAATCAAGTCGTCCAAAATAAATCGTTGAGGAAGAGAATATAGGTATTGATTATAATTTTGTGATTTAAGATTGATTACAACATTAATAAAAATACATACAATATAATATTATACTTAGGTACTTATTTCATGTATCTGTAGTTTAGTCATCTGCTTACGCCCATAGTTCAAAACAATAATTTCTAAGTATACTGAAAAACTAAATTCGTACGGATCAAAGTGAGTGAGTTTGACTATAGTGAGCAGAACTAGCCTACTCTACGCACACACTCGCGCGCACTCACAGCCCGTTTCTATGTGCGTGATATTTGGACTTAAAAACCTAAACTTAAGGTCTCGCGCTCGGCGTAAACGCTCACATATCTCGGCACATACAACTCATGAATGATAATGATGTCATCCACGTAGATTTCCCCCACGGCGACTGTTCATCTGTGTCATTTAGAAGACTTTGCTGTTGTGCTCGAATGTGACTAACGTACCCTGTCCCATATGTTACACGCACGTTTACAGAAATTGCACGGCTATTGTTTTCATAGCGTTACACTAGATATTTCTTGGAGATCGGCATGATAGGAAGTCGCGCTTTTAATCGAGACTACTATCTAAAGAAGTAATGTTGTCAACGTTTGTAAGACCGTTCCCATGAGCCCAAAGTTTGAGGCCATCTTTTCATTATCATCACCAGCTTATTTTAAGTCCATATTGCTGGGGCAGGATCCTTCTCTATGGATAGAAACACCACAGCGAAAACGGGATATAAACCACCACGCGGCCCAGTGCGGATTAATGGTTAACTCTTTGGGGCATAGTAGTTGATTTTTTTAAAACATAATTCATTAGGTTTTCAATCTTATCCCAATCACATAAAGTTCAAAATGTGGTGGGAATATACATCCCACTGACCCTGAAAGAGTTAAACGATTGTCAATACAGCCAGGACCAACTTTAAGAGTTTTCTGAAGCACGAAGGAGCATGAGATGATACATTTTTGGGTCATCCGTCCGATGACCGATCTTTGTAAAAGTTAAGAAATCGAACTCCTTATCTTTTATGTGAAGCTTTAATGTTTTTTAAGTTAAGTTATGTTTCTTTTCGCATTACCATAACACATCACCAGCTCATTTTATATGCCCACTGCTGAGGCATAAGCCTTCCCTATGGATGGATAGGGAGAACAGGCCATAAACCACCACGCGGGTCCAGAGTGGATTGGTGGTTGTTAACGACTACTAATAAAGCCGGAACCAACGGCTTTACATGCCTTCCGAAACACGGTAGAGCTCTTTATGATAAACTTCAGCAATTGCAAACTGAGCTTGTTTCATTTGTGTTAATAGATAAACAGATAGTATATTGTGGGCCCTTTTGGTGATAGATAAAGGGAACCTTACTGTGGAAAGACACGTTATGGACGTCGTCGTCTTCGCTGGGGATATGTTCTTGGGTCTCGGTGCCTGACTTTCTGTTGTTGCTATAGTAATAGTCGGCGTCGAAGCTATCCTCTGCACCGGTGGGATCATCGTAATATTCCTTTGTATTGGTCAACGTTTCCGACGCCACTGTGGAGGAAGGAGTTATTTTAATTTTACAATAGAATATAACAGAATATTACACTTTATTGTACACACGCCTGTACATCAGACTACCACAAACTGCCTCTGTGGTCCAGTGGTTAATACCACTGGTTTAGCAGAGACCTCGGGTTCGATTCCCAGCGGGGGGTACATGTTTGTGTACTTGGTTTGGTTGGTGGTAGGACTTGATGTTCCGCCTGGATATCCACCATCATCTTTTCTAAATATGTCGCCACATTATTAATGTTTGTAGCATTGATGTGTTCCGGCAGCTAGAGATAAGCTAGTCAGTGCCTCAGTAGTTGAGGATCCCGGGTGAAGTGCGCTTCCACCATTTGGCCTTTATCATCACTTATCATCATGTGAAATGAAGGCACTGTGCTTACCCGTAAGATATTTTTAAAAAAAGAAGAAAAAACTGTCAAATTTCCTCAATAGACTTTGAACGTTATCACTAAGACATATGGTTGAAAATGTATTGAAGAAATTTGATGGTTTTGGATAAGTTGATGTGCAGGCGTCTTTACATAAAAACGAAAATACACACGTTTAAATAAAATTATCAGTTTTAGAAGTCGTACTAAAGGCGGCCTTAACACTAAAAGCAATATTTTAGGTAACCTAAGGTTGAAGAGAATTTATGTTAAAAAAGATTCTAAATGAAAAAAAGTGTACAGTACTCACTACTAATTAAATATTTTTGACATTATTTTTTTTAAGTAGCTACCTATGGAAAGCCATTACAAACAAAACAAATAAAACCTAAAATGTACATACTTCGAGTATTATATACCTTAGGATAATATTTAGTCAATAATAAATATTAAGTTACTAGATGACCCGGTGAACTTCGTATCACCTACATGTATTGGTGAAAAATATGGTCAAAACTTAAACATTATCGGCTGGGGTGGGAAATTACTATAAACATTTTTTGACCAACATCCAAAAATATAACAATTGCTTTCAAATGACGTCGTTTGGCGCAACGCATATTGTACAGGAAAATTTCATGGCCACTTTCAAGGTAGTATACCATAATTATTGTTTTTGATAAATTATTAATTGTGGCAATTTTACTGTACCACCAACACAACATAATCTAGTAGATTCACCGCTGTATTTTAACGCTTTACAATATTGACAAATGGATGTCATTTCTCCAATTGTTACGGCACAATAATCTATTTCCCGGTCGTAGTGGAATGCTACTCGTTCCAGGTTTACAGGAACACTGCGTCTGCGGAATCGCGTATTTCATCGTGTCATGCACTCGTGCTCGCTGTTGTTGTGTTTGGTGTGCCCGAACTCGTTCCATTCTAAGCCTATCTACTTCATTATTATTCACTGTGGAACGCAATTCTGCAATACAAACTAATGTTATCATTATCTGTCTCTCGCTGGTCGTCAGTGCGGTTTGCACGCGTTAGCTCTACACACATTTGATTGACATCGCGACCTAAGTCAGGTCCTCTTCTCCTTGGCCTTTTAAAACAATAACAGTAATACAGTAAATAAAGTTTTCGCGCACTGACAAACTGATGATAGATTTTAATAGTCGTCTTCAATTTTTTTTTTCTTTTTTCGGCTACTTTAGTAGTTGTTAACAACCACCAATCCGCACTGGGCCCGCATGGTGGTTTATGGCCCGTTCTCCCTATCCATCCATAGGGAAGGATTGTGCCCCAGCAGTGGGGACTTTATGAGCTGATGATGATGATGATGATGATGATGATTTTCTTTTTACGACAATCAACTGACACTTTTACACATTTTTATTTCTGAAACAGAAATGTTAAGTATTCCAACAAAACAGACCAAAGAAAACGGACCTCATACTACAGCTATGAAACATACACAATACACACCTATAAATATTTGACAACCAACCAAGTGACAAAAGACATCAAATGTTTCACAGCTAGAAACATTTTGTTGTACGTACCGCTTTGACAGTTTCCATGACAACGAAATAAACAAATAATTTTGTATTGGAAAATTAAATTGTCGTTTATAGTATTTTCCGTTACTTATTATTTATGTTTCTCACCGCTTAAACCTTCCCTGAACCTCCACAAATATTTCAAAATCAAAATTAGCCAAATCGGTCTAGCCGTTCTCGAGTTTTAGCCCGACTAACGGACAGCAATTGATTTTTATAATGTAGATAGATAATATACCAATTAAAACATACCAACAATGTTTGTAGCATTGTTGTGTTCCGGCAGCTAGATAGCCAGTGCCTCACTAGTTGAGGATCCCGGGTGAAGTGCGCTTCCATCATTGGCCTTATTATCACTTAACATCAGGTGAGATCAAAGCAATGTGCTTACCCGTAAAATATTTAAAAAAATATAACTTTTAAAACTATCATGTTCACTTACATTAGAAAACACAACAAAAAACATGGTAATAATCCCGTTAATAATATTTATTCTAATAAAATAAAAAATAAAAAATGAATTTTATTTAAATTTATCCGTATTTATTTCTTTATTTATTTATTTGCTTGTTAGATTTACAGTTAAAATATCAACTATAACTAGACAATTAAATTAGCCAATGCCATTTACAAATCTCCACATAATAATATAGGAGATATTATGCTGTACTAACATAGTCTTTACTTAATTAATTAATACTTACTACTTATTTAATTAAATTATAACTTGTAACTAACTAATGGATCATGTTGCATTTTATTATAGAGCTTCAACAAAAAGGCAGAACAGCAGAACAATATTATAAACCTTAAAGCTCGAGCATAAGAGTCAATTAAGATTGTATAATATTCAAACTTATTACTATAATCGATCATCCGAAATAAAACCACAAAAGAGTACCTATTGTTGTCTTACTTCTCAAACAATTTTTGAAGTGCATACCGGTAAATATAGTACAGACGCCTACACCTCAACCTATCCAAAACTGTCAAAGGGGTTTGCTCAATTTTGTTCAGGGGTTGGCTAGATTTTTTTTTTAGCGGTCATTAAATTTTTATTGCTATTTATTAGTACTATATTTAAGATATATGGCTGCTAAAAAAAATCGGTCCTAAGTTATATCGGAGCCGAGCTATACAGTGTCAAAGTCAAGGTGCACAAACATTTTATTTTATTTTATTTTTTATTAAAATTGATACAAAGTCAACGTATATAATCAATAACAATTCGGATTCGATGTAAGCGAGTGTCGCGGACGCGCCGCCTAGTACGAAGTGGGGCCACCAGGCGCCGGCGGGCACCCCGTGTCCCCCGATGCGCTGCTGCCGGTCCCCGCGTACCGAGTGTTGACAGTATACGAAGTTATGTATTGCAGATGTATGTTATGTATTACGTGTTTTTGTACATATTATCTCTAATAAAACATCAACAAGATAAAGAGTCTATCAAGAACCGATAGCTAATAATACAATTGAACTGTCAACCTAATTAAATCTTGTAGGATCCTAGTCGAAGTACCTATACTTATCATTCAGGATGAAGTTATGATAAAATAAACTGTATTATTTAACTTTAACCTTAAATGCATAGTGATGTAGAAATACATCAATACATATTTATGTAATAAAAATTAAAATATATTTAATATACTATTATATTTATATTAAAATAATTATTTAAAATATACTCTGTAATTAAAACATGTTTTTTTTTTAAATATTATAATATAAAAATTTTCTTACATTTAACATCATAGACAAGGAAGTTTTGACTGAAACCTCTTTAGATTAGAAAATGCAACCTTTTTTGAAAAAATAAATAAAAATACTTCCATATTTTCTATTTTAATGATGTAAATTGAAACAGATTCGTAATTAATTAACGAATTATAAAGTGAAAAATTAATATTTAAAAAAAATATTAAGGAGAGCATTTTTTCAAGATTTTCCGTATTTTTTTTATTAAAAAAAGTGCAGTGGCAAAAAATTTTTTTTTAATTTTTTACGAAGTGTTGGAATCACATAGTATCTATTAAAAAAGCTTTTCATGATAAACAAAAAATCATGCATTTAAGGGTTAAAATACTTATATTTAGTTTAGAGAACCATACAAACACTCCTTTTACATTTATATTTTGTAGTAGTAACTATGCCTTATATCGATGTTATTTAGCTCTCATTTTCTATATCGTCTCTTATTACTAAATCTAGAAACTGAACCGGAGCACAAAGATTGTCCTGATGCTTACCCCATCCCAAATACCAAATAATGGACATTACATGGGAACAGCCACCTAATGTTCTTTTTAAGCCCTAAAATTGCAACCCGGCCCTGAAGCCCTCGTCCTAATAAAATATAAACATAGTATGATCGACTCGATGCATGCCTTGATTGGATTCTGCTTCTCAAGAGCCACGGATCATTACAATCAAGATTATCATTCACGTTATCTTCCAGATTGGGTTCTTTATATACTTCAATGAGATACGTCCCGTTTTTCATATGTTCCCCATAATTATTGTTTTATTGGTGTTCGTTATAATTAAGTGTGTATGTTAATAAAAAAAATCTATTCTATTCTATTCTATTCTATAATAGCTACGAGCCTGCTGTATTTGGTATGTGTCCAGAGCCTAAATAATTAGGTCATCACTACTTAAAATTGGAAACTCGTTGCCGCCAAGATCTGCAGCATTTATAATGTCGAAATGAGCCCGTCTTCTGTTTATATTGTTTTCTAACACATATTCACTTAGACGATTTCGATTGCCAAATCTAAGGATTGTGCTTCTTCGATGCTATCTCGAAATCCCCTGTCTAAAATCAGGACGTCACCTTCATTAAAAAACCAATGAAACGGGTCAGTCTGGCTGCGCATTATTTCAGACAGAATGGTTGCATCGGATTTGGTAGCTTTAAATAAACCATATACAACCTCCAGCTACACCTACGACGCTGCTATACGTGTCCCGGCTCCACTACTCTACGAAGGCAGAGGAGATCGCAGAGTATGTGCGGATCAAAACCAAATTCACTCTGAGGGTCGAACGGTTGGAGTCCCGCCATAATGTGAATTTTAATTCATTTGTGGTGAGAGTACCGACCGAACATCTGTCGACGTTCATAAAAGAAGAGTTTTGGCCGAAGGGTGTCATGTTCCGGCGGTTCCGAGGTCAGCTACCGGACACCACGCTGCGTCGCACGTCGCCGTCCTTACGAATAGCATAGTTTTAGTTTTTATATATAAATTGTATGTATGTTAGTCTGTAAGGTATTTATAATATGGGCCTCTATGTAACTTACCATCTGTACATAATTTCGACACCTGCAAGGAAAAACATCGTAACTCAGTTTTAGTAAATGTTCAGGAGAGCGCGTCAAAGTTTCAAAAAATTAAAACTGATTTTTGTTAAGTACTAATGCCACCCAATCTTACAAGTTTAACCAAAGAAGGAAAGAGCTACATTTTTGTATGATTTTATTATCATAATTATGTATATTTTATGATTTATTGCGACTTTTATTGAGTTACAATGATATTTTACTGATTATACTTAATAAAATGACATTGTAACTCAGACATACAATTCTATAATATATGATATTAATTACTTTGTCAAAGTAAAAAATTGTATGTCTGAGATACAATTTCTTAAATTGTATAATGTGTGAGTTTTGGAGTTACAACTCGAAATAAAACGTAGTTTAATTAATTTTAACAGTCTTTATTGTTCGTAATTAATTATGTTTAAGTAATCAACTTATTAAAAAAACCTTCTACAAAAACATAAAAGTCGTAGGTACTTAATGAAAAAACGATTACGATAAATTTAAACAACAGATATTTTTTCAAATCACAGTTACTAAAAATTAAATCGAACCCTATGTTTAGACAATCATAATTAATGAAATTGGGCCATCACTGTTAGTAACGTTGGAGTATTAACGTTGGAAATAAGGCTAATTATTATTTACTAATCACAGCTCTTAATCAGTCAGTAATTTTAATTATTATTTTAAAATAGTAGTACTTAATCAGAATCAGACGTATCGTTTCGCCGAGTGGTAGTCACATGCGGTAATGTCATGTAATAGTTGTGATAGATTGTTGGAATTGCCTTACTTTTGCACAAGCTTACCGAGTCTTTGTATTTTGCTGATGTTAAGGGCAAGGGCGCATCATAAGCCTTTGGAATACTGTTCGGTAACTCTTCTCTCTCGCTGTTTTGAGGTTCTTTGGCAGAGCGTCGTTTGGTTGCCCGAAGGGAAACTGCCCTTTGTTGCAATAAATCTATTATCATCTCACAGTCACTAAGTGAATCATATTGAAACTGAATTACATTTGGTAACTCAGTGGTATAACGGATGTGCATAAGTTTACTCCAAAAGACTTTTACATTATTGACATCGTGTTCCCAGTTATTGTAGTAAGGCAGAAGATGTTTAAAGTCTAATATCATGTCTTGGTTAACTTCTTGGACTACATAAGGGTCACCGGTGGATTTCGCGCATCTGATCAATGTCACCCATTGCTGAGGAACGTAAATAATTTTATATTTTTTTCTCCGCTCAATAAGTGCATGCATTGCATCACCCTCTGACTGTGAATGACCAACTTCGAAGAAGTGGTGATTTATAGTTATGTTAAATGTTTTGCTAGCATATGCATACATTGCAAACACTGTTCTATTTTTATTTTGACCGCCGCAGCTATCAGAATAAAAATTAAACTCTTTGTACCCTTCCTGAACTTTGGTTTTTATGAAGTCGAATACAAAACTACTTATTTCGTTAGATCCTTTGCGTCCGATTGTCTCATCCCATAAGTAACAAAACCCCTTATGTTTGCCCATATCGTAGATTGTAAAGTTATAGGTAGCGAGTTAATTTGGCTATGGGGGTCTGAGATATCAGTTCATTTTGAAAAAGGGGTCTCTTGCCCATAATAGTTTCGGAATCCCTGTTTTATTTTTGCTATATTTGGAAAACATACATTTATGATTAACTGTTAGCATAATAATATACTAAATTGACACTATGCACTATTTACATGTTTCCGCATATAAACTTAAAAACAATTCCAATTCATTGGCACAAATAAATAGACAACAGAGAATAGGATTAAGATATATATAAATATCTTAAACTAAACAGCTAGAAAACCATTGCATTGTGTAGTTGATTTGAAGAAGTGCTGAATTAATTGTCCACTGACTTTTCTCGCAGACTGAGACGCTGGTTGAGAATGCCGGGTAAAGTGCACTTCCACCTTCACCCTTATCGTCACTTACCTTTAGGGGAGATGACCGAGCACTTGTCCATTGGAGGAAAAAAAATTTTTTTATTATACTTACATGGTAGACCGCTAACGGTCACCAATACCTGAAAATTATTATAGTCATTATAAAATATATATTATATTAACGTCTGGTGGCCTAGTGGCAACGGGCTCGGCCCGATATCCAAAGGTCCTGAGTTCGATTCCCAGGACTAGGCAAAGTGGGTTTCAAATTTTTGGTGCATAGCCCGGTTTTGTGATCACCAAACAGCATTTGGCAAGCGTGGTGATTAAGCACACCCATCAACTGTTACGATGATTGGAGCCCTTTGTCTAGCAGTGGGATAGTATAGTCATAGTTAATCTTTACATTATATATATCTTCTGTGCGTGTGTTTGTGATTGAACTTCTTCTAAACGGCTGGTCTGATTTGGATGTTTTTTTTATGTGTGTTCAAGTGGATTCGAGAATGGTTTAGATTTATAATTTTACCCGGTAGGTGGCACTGCCATCGGAGTCCATCATGGGATACGGGTGTTCTTAAGCGGACGAAGTCGCGAGCAGGCCACTAGCCATATATTATATTACTTTATTTTTAAAACATTTCTTTGGATGGTTCCAAAGTGGTTTAAATTTTTCACGAGTTCATCGATCGCCGCAAGGTTGGCAAGAGCTGGATGATCGTGCTTAGTGGCGTGCACGAGAGGCCTATGTCCAGTGTAGCAGCAGCAGAATAATAATGGGTCCTTACCTATGAAATTGGAGTTTTTTTCGCACTTATTAATAGGTGTATTACTTCTAAAAGTCAATACCGGCTGTTAATATTATTATACACATTTAATTAGGACTATGTTACTTAGGCTTCGGTAATAACAATGATTATTAATTTTGTGTCTTTAAAGCCCATTTTTTTTTTAAATTGACTTCCTTTTTTGTTTCGTGGAATTGTCCTTTTGTTTCATTGTAGCTTTGAAGGGACTTAATTTATTTCCTTTTTAATGTCTGCTGTATTTAGCTAGTGAAACAAACACACTACTCTACAATTTTTATAGTGTTAAAATAAACAGATGCTAAGAAAATTAAAAAAACGTTAGTATAAAAATAAAATTTTATGAAAAATCTTCATACAAAACTCCAATTGCATGGACCTATTATAAGCTGATGATGAAGATAATGATGATGATGATGATAAACAGAATTCATGAATCATGAATTCCAAATTCAAATTAGGAAAATGTGTCATTTTCATTTGTTTTTTTACTGTCAATATGAGTGAATATAATTGACCACAAAACAGTTTTGGCGCATTTGAAAAAAATGGGTACACAAAAAAGCTCGATATTTGGGTACCTCACGAGCTCACTGAAAGAAACCTAATGAACCGTGTACTAATTTGTGATTCTTTATTACGACGTAATGAAACCGAACCATTTTTGAAGAAGCTGATAACTTGTGATGATAAGTGGATCACGTACGACAAGAACGTGTGAAAAAGGTCGTGGTCGCCTTTGATAGGCTTCACAGACTGTGGCTAAACCCGCGTTAACTCGCTACAAGGTGATGCTGTGTGTGTGGTGGGATTGGAAGGGCATTATTCATTATGAACTGTTACCACCAGGCAGGACCATCGATTCTGAACTCTACTGCGAACAACTGATGAGATTAAAGCAAGAAGTTGAGAGAAAGCGGCCGGAATTAATAAACAGAAGGGATGTGGTTTTTCATCATGATAACGCTAGACCTCACACATCTTTAGGCACTCAGCAAAAAATAAGAGAGTTTGGCTGGGAGGTGTTATTGCATCCGCCGTATAGTCCTGACCTTACACCTTCAGATTTCCACCTGTTTCGATCTCTACAGAATTCTTTAGGCAGTGCCAGGTTAACATTACGAGTGGATTGCCAAAACCACTTGTCGCGGTATTTTGATCAGAAGCCCCAAAATTTCTATAGCAATGGGATCATGTCCCTACCTACAAGATGGCAAAAAGTTATTGAACAAAATGGCACCTACATACTTTAGTTAAATGTCAATTAACTATATTAAAAATGTTTTGAATTTTCTTAAAAAATGCGAAGAAACTTTTTCCCCAACCTATTATATTATAAACAAAATGGGCAACTTGAATGGCTTGTACAATCAATAGTAACTATATTACGAAACAGTGACTATTCTAACTGACTTAAAAACACCACCTCTTTTTCTTTTGTTTTTAATAACAAGGAAATGACAGGCCAATTATTTATATAGCTGAATAAATAAGCCCTGATGTCAATTGAAAAAAAAACATGTATCTTTACATACTTACATTGTTAGAGAGTTACGCAATACTTTCAATTGAAACATTATGCAGAATATTGTTTGAATAGGTAATTAGTTAGTTTTATTAAAAAGCCTTTAAATGAAAAGCAATTTGAAACTCAATTGAAATAAGGCGTACTGGTCTGGGACTTGGAAAGATGGTTTTTTTTTTTATATTAACGGGTAAGCACAGTGCCTTGATCTCACCTGATGTTAAGTGATGATAAGGCCAAAGATTAAAGCGCACTTCACCCGGGATCCTCAATTAGTTAGGCACTGGCTATCTTATCTCTAGCTGCCGGAACACAACAATGCTACAAACATTGATGTTATGGCGACATATTTAAATAAGATGGTGGTAGCTAGCCAGGCGGGCAAACAAGCCCTACCACCAACCAAACCGAGTACACAAACATGTACCCCCCGCTGGGAATCGAACCCGGGACCTCTGGGTCTAAACCGGTGGTCTTAGCCACTAGACCACAGCGGCAGACGTATCAGCTGCCTAGCTCCCCGTGCGTGCGTAAGAGTCGACTAAGGGACAAGGGTTCAAAGGTGCTCGCACATCAGGCGGTCGGCTGCAACCCATTGCTGATGTTATTTATTCCACACCGGAGCCCTACTTTGTTTAAGTTAAATGTGGCGTCGAGGTCACTAACTGCGAGTTTACTCAAAATATATGATTTTAATATGGCCAAATGGGATGATGACCTGCGAAAGACTGCAGGCAGATGCTGGATGCGTCAAGCTGAGGACAGGGCGCTATGGCGCTCATTAGGGGAGGCCTATGTCCAACAGTGGATTAAGATAGGCCGATGATGATGATGATGATATGATTTTAATGCTCTGTCTACCAATTTTGGGAGATTTTTGGAGAGTTTAGCTGGTTGCCTAAACGGCATTTAGAACATTAAATAATTTCACAATAACTTAAGTACCTATATAAATTTTACTTTTTATTTTATAAGTGCTAATTTCTACACATAAGCTTAATTATCTATATCTATGTATATCAGAGGATGAGCAGCAGCATCTCTCTGAGGTTACCCTAAACCTACTGAATCCACCTGCCAAGCGTGGCGATTACGGCATTACGGATTGTGGCGAATACCCCTCATATCCTTGGGGGAGGCCTTTGTCCAGCAGTGGACGTCTTTTGGCTGAGATGATGATGATGATGATGATGATGATGATGATATATATCTATCTATCTATAATTTTGACGAGTATATAAAATTCTCGTGTCACATGTTAGTTGCCATACTCCTCCGAAACGGTTTGATCGATTTTTATGAAATTTTATATGTATATTCGGTAGGTCTAACAATCGATCGTAGTCCATTTTTTATACCCCTAAGTGAAAACGTGGTCCACCCTAATATTTTTTAAATTTTTAGATTTTTATTTTATTTTTTTGGCTTAAAATATGTGGCATTAAAAATGCATTCAACCCTAAATTTTCACCTTTCTATCACCAACCCCTATTTTTATAGCCATATCAATCACTTGATCAGTTGTCTCCGCCAGGCGTCTACCGGTGTCACTTCTCATCCACGGAGTAGGAATGACTATAATCAATTAGTCCCAAGACCAAACGATGTCTGTTTGTGGCTTAGATTTGAGCACACCATGTTTTTCACACGGAAAATTATACGTGGAATGTGGATGTGGTTTTGAGTGGGCAAACCATCCAGTTTATTTGTGTTAGTTAAGGTGTTAGCTAAAGTTGGGCTAACAAAAAATATTGTACACACTGCAATATTAATGGATTGATATTGTTTGTTAGTGTTATTGTCGTAATTAATTATATATATAGGAATAAATTATAATCATCATCTGCTCATTTTGACTGCTAATGCAACCGGGACCAACGGCTTTACGTGCCTTCCGAAGCACGGAGGAGCCCGAGATAATACACTTTTGGTCACCCATCCGATGACCGTCTTTTGCGAAAGTTGCTTAACCTCAGCACTCGCAGACCGGGCGCGTTAACCACTGCGTTACCGAGCTCCTCAAGTTCTAATAAAGTAAAAAAAAAATGTTTAGTATTTTGTTATTTTTATGTCCGTCATCGTTCACAGCGCTCTATGCCTATTTCACTCATATACCACATCCTCACACACTTACACTGTATCTTTTCACTGTATTTTATAAATAACATATTTATGTCATACATAGTTATCACCAAATGGAATCATTGTGCAACAGAGGTAAAAAACAGACAGGAAAATTAAAATGCAATATAAAAAAACTTGCATAAAGAGGCTTATGCCCAGCATTGGGTCGAGAAGGGCTGATAATGATGATGATTGAAAAAACGCCTCGGTGGTCGAGAGGCAAACATCTGGAGATCCTCGTATCAATTCTCAAGTCGGGCACAGTATTTCAGCATTTAACCCGCATTTGGCAAGCGTGGTCATTTAGCCAACATCCGTCAATTGTAGTGATGACTTGATTTCAATGATGGAGGCCTTTGCCTAACAGTGGGACAGTTATAGGCTATTTACTTTACTTACTTTTTTATTTATTACGGGTAATCACTTTGCTTCACCTCACCTGATGTTAAGTGATGATAAGCCTGAAGGTGGAAGCGCACTGCATTCTCCATTTAGAAGGTGGAATCCTCAACTATTGATGTCGCCATAACATCAATTATAAGCAGCATTTCTGTGGCCCGTCAGTTAGAGTTAAGATAGCCAGTGTCTCAGTAGTTGAGGATTCCGGATAAAGTGCGGTTCCACTTTCGGCCTTATCAACCTAAGATCAGGTTGATAAGGCCTGTTGCAAATAAACAGGCATTTATTTTTGTTGGAAATAAAACTTTGATTTGTATTATGGACGGATCGATTTGGGAATCGATTATCGATGTTCAATTTATTGGCCCCATCACTAATTGTTTTTTTTTTTGGTACTTGTTTCGGGAAAGCAACATGGCTGGTATATAGGTTATCGTGTGTTGATAATTAAATAGATTTTAAGCAGTAATAAGGGCATTTGGAGCCGTATTATTCAAATTAAGTGTATGGTGCAATCTGTGTCTTGTGTGTGTGTAAATCGTAAGCGAATCGCATCGGGAGTACAATTCGCCATCCCATGGTTGGATGTCGGCGTCTTCGCTGCTGGAGAAAACAGGTATTTCCTCGGGGGGAAGTGCACTTCGGGGTAGCCGTTGGGTGTGATTAGGGAACCCGAGAAGACCCGGACTCGGATTCAGGCCCCATCAGACCATATGGATCCCGTTCTGGACGGCGGGAGCGGTATGGAACTGTGAGTGGATTTTGTGGATTTTAAGGTGTAACCTAATTTTAAACGGTAGCAGATAGTGTGAACAGTGGTTTCCGCAACAAGGCCGATATATGATTTGAAGGCCAAGTGGTTATCAATAACGAATAAAACAAAAACAATACCATCAGCTTAGTTACTGTCCCAGAGCTGCAACGAAAAGTGAGCGAGCGAGCTTACAGCTCCGGTAACCTATCTGGATATTAGGTACCTAGTGAACTTTACGTGTCCACGGGGCACCTAATTCGAGACACTAGTCTTAAAAGTACCGGATTAAGAATGCACTTCGGCGCGTCCTGATCTGGCGTTATGACCTGACGCAGTTGGTCCCTTGTGCTTGCGCAAGGATGTCTGACACCCTAACTTTATAACGTAAGGGTTGGTGGGGGGTGTCAGTATAAACTTTAAAGTCGTGTGTAGCGGGATGTCACAGAGCTGGACAAAGGCTACCATCATTGAAATCAAGCCATCGCTGCAATTGATGGGTAATGGCTTAATCACCACGCTTGCCAAATGCGGGTTGGTGATCACAAACAACAATAAGATGAAAAATGAGAGGGAAACATTGGCAGGCACACTAAGATAAGTTAAGATAACATAAGATGTTGCTGAATATTATAATATACTTACAGCGAACCCCACTACAACGAAGCGGAACTTCATAGCGCCGACTTTCTTTTGAACTGCTGTATTAGTCTTTATATACCACTTGCAAAACAGCTTGTGTTTAATGAAGCCAATAAAATTGCAAGCTGTGCTAACAAAGCAACATTAAACATACCGATTGAAATATGAAACTGTACGGTTTTGTATAGTTTATATTTTTTATTATACTGAGCTGGATCGGCAACGCCTTAAAGAAATACTGGGCCATGAAAGAGCTGATGTAAAGTAAGCTTTGTAAGGAATTGAAACGCAGGCTCATCGACATTAGAGCGTCCAGTCTCAGTAATAATTTTGAGTCTCGGGACTGAGACGAGACTTCATAGCTAGTCTCGGGAGTATCGAAACTTCGAGACTTTCGAGACTTCACGACAATCCTTTTCCGGGTGATTTAAAGCCTGAAGCAATGGTCAGGTAAATCAACTGAAATTAATCTTACTAAAAAAATAAGTGAGTTTGACATTTTAAATTTTAGTCATTTATTTAAATAAATGACTAAAATTTAAAATGTCAAATCTTTATGAAAAATCTAAAATCGCACAGAATTAGAGATCAGTATCAAACTTATTTATTCTTTATAATCGAATGAAAACATAAATAAAAAACAACAACATTAAGTTCTTCTTCATAAACAAAATCACATTCATTGGAGATCAGGCACTAATCAATATAAAGCGAGATCTAAACAAACGAAACTAATTAAAATATATAGGTATAGATAGATACCACACTATTATTTTTTTAAGGTGTAAGATTTATATAATCTTTGTAATAAGTCCTTAAAATAGACAGGGAATTAAGAGATACGTCATTCAATGACGATCTAATTTTACTACAAAAGTATCCCGCTGTTGAAAAGGCCCTTTGTGCTTCGACACTGGTTGGAGGTAATGTTAGAAGATATTCATAGCATTTCTTCAAATACTTTATATCTGTCCCAACCGTTTTCTAAAAGAGCCGTCTCAACTCTGATAGCAAGACAGATATCATCTTCATCAAGGTCTCCCGATATGGTAGAGCTTGAAAAGTTTGATGCTGTGTTTTTTAAGGTTAACCCCTTTTGGATTTCTCGATGTAGTTCTTTTTTTTTCAGATAATGGACCATCCTTGTCCTCGTCTATGTCAACATTGATGGCCAGATCTTCATCTTCAGTATGACTTGCAGTGTTTATGGCATTAAGTCGCCTGTATAGGACAGCAAGCGTTGCAGCTGTTACTCGGCCTTTTAAACGTCTCTTGGTCATCTATGTCAGCAAAATATTGACTAGGATTATGCAAAATATGGATGCAAATACTGCAAAAGACTGGCTTCTGGCAATCTGTACGGGTTTATGCGTTTTCTAAGAGCATTTGCTTTGGAATCCATTTTTTTCAGACAAAACTTTAGCGCTGTGTCTGTGGTTACAGATGAGCTTCACGCCTGCAAAGAGATTCCAAAGTTACTTTCAAATGTTGCAATGCAGAACTTGTCTCTTGAAATACGTTGCAATCGTGATCGGAGAATTTGAGGGTATTCTCCCCGATGTTTATTAATGTTTTCAAAACGTATGGCTTCAGCTCTATAAACCGTGATATCATGTTTACCAAACTACTCCAGCGAGTTTTACAGTCCAATATCAACGTCATGTCTTTTTTGAACTCTTCTTTGACATGTTTTTTAGTATATCCGACTTGACAGGAGATTTTTTTATCATTTTACTATTTTCCTTACTTTTTCGATGATATCGTCAAACATTAGCTCACGTCGTGCATTTCTATCTGATGCACTCTCGATTGTAAATCCTCCATCGATTTCATCATCGTCGGTGTCAGAATTTCTAGTTAATGCTGCCATATCTTCTTGTATAAGATCCTGTGTCCGTTGTTTTTTGTATAGACTGTCCAAAACAGCAAGCTGCAAGCCGTGCACCAAACATTTCTGGTGAAGCGGTGGTATGACTCTCCCTATTTTCACATCATGCTACATCCGTCTGTCGTCAGGCATATGATAATCATCTTCCATAGATACATCAAAATCTTATAATCTCCTTTTCAATAGATCAATGCATTGCACATTACCCATCAATTGTAGCAATGACTTGATTTCAATGATGGAGGCCTTTGCCCAGCAGTGGGATAATTATAGGCTGTTTACTAATGCATTGCAAGGCGTTAAGAGATCCAACAATTCTCACGAATCCCAAGTTTCTAAAGCCAGCACAACCCGGTGAATATAGATTTACATTCATATACCTTTTATTCTTGTTAGATGTCCACTCATCAATGGAAATAGCAAATCTAACACCTTCTAGTTTTAGATAAGCAATTTCTTTTCCATTGCAGATTTTACTTTTTCACTCTGTCTGTTAATAATATTTGAAATGGTTGTTGCAGAAGTGGGCAATTTATACTGACTTTTAGCAAAAAGTTCTTGCAGGTCAACAGAGTTCGCAAACACTCGAAATGCAATGCCATCTTCTGCAGCCATTCTTAAGACAATGTTTTCCATACTGTTACTGCTTTCAAAAAATCTGTATTTTTTTGTTTTTTAATGGGTAAGATTGTCATTATGGGTAGTGCTGGTGCTATTATTGTTATTCAAAAGACGAGAAACAGAGGATGATGAAGTTGAAGGCAAAGACGGTTCAATATTCAGCAGCACTATCTTGTGCATAGATTTTAAATGCTTGTGTAGGCCGGAAGTATTGCCGCCCATAATTTTAAATATTTTTTTACATGTCCTGCATTGTGCAGATCGGATGCTTTCAAAAAATGGTGCCAGACTGATTTTACATTTTGAGCTTTAGATGTCACCTCAGAGTATGATATATTCGGAATCCGAACCATGTTGAATATTTTTTTCTGAAAATAGCAAAACTAGTTGCAAAAAGCCAAAATAAACCATCACCTTTATAAAGAATAACAAAAAACAGCGCGTGAATGTCATGAAGAAACCGAAATTTTAATATGTTTGAAAGTATTCACTAAATTACTAGCTAGATAAAAAATAATTAAATTATAATTAAAATTCCCACAAATCCTATATAAAATTCGAAACAAGCATTCGAGCGGTTTGTTCATCGTTTACTAGCGAATATTACGCTTTTACAAAGTTAACCCATAAAAATTAAAAGATCAAAGCAAACTTATAAACAGCTGAATGTATGTGTCATACAAAACGTCGTATGATTTAAAAAAGTTCAGAATACTAATGTTAGCCAGATTAAGAATGTGAAATAATAACCAAAAAATATGATTGCAAACGTAATTTAAAATAGGTATCTTATTCCGTTTAACTGTGTCAGATGCAACAAAAAATAGTTATATATAATTTACCCATGTATGGACACTTAAATTTTACAAATATAACGCTAAAAAGTACTTATTGTAATAGCGTCAACTGGTCTGGTCAGCTTATCTTACACACCTTTCTTAAGTGAGCCCGTACGTAGCAAAATGAGTGGCAAATAGAATTCTTTTTTCCTTAAGTTGATGGCTTCGTGCGATTAGCACATTTAGCCAGTGTCAAAGTAATTTTTCTTACAAGTTAAAAAATTTTGTTTAAACACAATATTTCCTTCCTGATTATGATGATGAACGATAATAGAAATGAGAAGTGTGAAATGATATACCCTCCCAACCCCTCGAGTATCTCAGTAAAGATGTGGGGCTTTACCAAGTCCTCACGCAGACTCCTTGAGAGAATTTGAAAAGTGCCGTTGCATTATTTTGTTTCATTTGCCAACACTCATACACACTCACGAACACTTAACGGTTAATAATCCACCATTATTTCACATTAATATTCGACATCATTTTAGAAAATAAAACAAAACCGCAGACATGCTTCACTTTCCCGCCAAGAAATCCACCCGGCAAAGAGAATTTTAACACAGAAATTACATTATTTTTTATTTGCGTTGCGTAGAATTGGAATGGAATGGAATAGAATTGCGTGTGGAATTGGAAACATTATGCCACAATCAACCTTGTTTTTGTAATGATTCATAATAATGTATTGAAGTTATAAATTAAAGTAAGTAAATTTTATTGTAACCTTAGAATTATTATTATAATTATTATTTGCCATAGCTAATTTGGTATATTGACTTATTTCTTTTACCAAAGTTGCAGTTTTTGTTCAGTATCGAAATTCTCGAAAATCACCGAGACTGAAAGTTCAAGTATCAAGACAAAAAATGTTTCGAGACTCCCGGGAAACCGAGAGTCTCGATTCCTGGGATGGAAGCCCTAGTCGACATGTGCCTGCTTATCCATTTATCTGGTCTGTGCCTAGTGTGAGATTTGTTTACTATCCGAATTTATTCGATTACGTTTACGAAAACGAAAATTAGTATGGCATTGAAGCAGCGCCTCCTGGCGGCATACGAGTAGAGTTCACATTTTGCCATACAAATTCTAGTTTTCGTTAACATGATTGAATTCCAAAAATAACTCACACTCTCCCTCTGGTCTTGGACCGAACATCAAAAGTCCAAACTCGAAATTTGCAAACCAGTGATGGAGATCAGCACAACTAGTGGAGAGAAATCGAAACAAAACCGGTGCGTCTCACTTGATATACCAACATTTGATATAATTGAACTTTAATAACGTTCATTTTACATAATAAGCATTTGTTATACCCACACTTAATATAATTTTATTTATCATAACGTTATCATACTTTACATAATGTTAATTTTATATAATACCATTTAGTTTATCGTTCATATCGAATAATGCCATTTGAAATAAAACTCATTTAATATATCGTTCATTTCATATAATTTTGTTTGATATAGAAAGAAAGAAGAAAGAAAGAAAAAACATTTAATACATTTATATACGCGTCATTTTATATAACTATTATTTAAGATATTAACGTTTCAAATAATGATTAATTGATATAATCTTCACTTGGTATAACAATCAATTTGACATAATAATTTGTTGGTATACAGTGTCGGTGACAGAAACGAATCGCTGCAAAACCGACTCCACGTAGTCTTGTCTGCCCTACCCCTTGAGTGTAATTTAAGCCCGCGTAAGGCGCGGAGGGGCGAGGCGGCCCGGGAGCTGAAGAGCAGGTGGTTTCAAAAGCTCGCCGCCGCGGCTGAGGCCAGCTAGCCGAAGCTGCGGTGGTGAGCGAAAACCATCTGCGACGATAAGCTTGCGTGGGGACGCCAGAGCCCCGTAGCGCCGGAGCTGTGACAGATACTATGTTTGCAGCATGCTTGCTTGCATCTGCTTGCATAATGCATATCTACAAATGATATTATATTAATTGGATTTTATATTAAGTAATATATGTTTTAAGTATTATACAAAAATAGTGTTATCGTGAATGAATGTTAAACTAAATGTTCTTATACTAGATAAATGTTATGTGTTTTAATTATTATATCATGTAAATGTTATATTAAACGGCTGTTATATTATATGAGTTCAGCTCAATCGTTTGTTATACGTTACAAAATTATGTGTTTTAATTTTAATTATATCATGCCATCATTATATTAAATAAGTGTTGTATTAAACAAACCTATATCATTTGATTGTATATGTTTTGATCATTATACGGTATGTTGTTATATTATACATTACACACCCATTTGTAATTTGTTTTATTTTCAATATTTAATTCTTCAATCTGATTAATTGTTAAAGTTACACAAGTCCTTTAAAATGTACGGCTTTGTAATGCGTTCTAGTGCAATTTTTTTTTTTGTCTTTATAAAGCCTTAATCCGATCTCACCTTGAATACGCTGTGCTCATTTGGAATCCACTTTACACTAAAAACGTAGAAGCTATTGAGAAACTTCAGAGAAAGTTTTTAAAATCTATACATAACTTTTAAAGCTTGCCCAGATATGTGTTCAGTTAAAAGCAATGATGCTATATGACCTATGCCATAATCGATATGATTGTATCCTTTAGTAAATATTGTGCTATAAAATCCCTACTAGGACTCATAGCCGTAAACCATGTCAGTTGTTCGCAACCACCTGCTGTCGAACTAACGCTAGTAAACGTTCTCCGATGTACCGGCTTGTTGAATCCTACAACAAAACATTTAACACAATTGACATTGCGGCTACGCGTCCTAGTAGATTAAAAAAATATATATTCCTTATATATTGTGTAATTAAAGTTAGTAATCGGTGTGCCTGTGTTTTTAATTGTATAAAAAAAACAAATACTTACGGAATGATCGAAGCTTACGGAAGATATCTTTTTTTTGAATATAATTTGCTGGGCAAATTGACTCCATCCCACCTGATGTTAAGATAACTGGTGCAGCGTGGAAACAAACGTAGCATCAGCTAACCTCACTCTGCCGGCCCACAAAGTGCCACACGATATAAGGGGGGAGGGGGGGGGGGTCCTTTAAAGAGAGGCGTTAAGACGCTGCACCAGTTATCTTCGCGTCTGGACTCCATTTCCAATTAACATCAGGTGGGATGGAGTCATTTGCCCAGCAAATTATATCGTACGCTCTTTAATGTAAATTCGCAATGTAAGATGTGATAAACGGTGTTGGTGTCAAATTGTCAGTCAGTGTCACTGACCGCTATGCTACCGGGAAGGCTGACGTAGACGCTGAATTTTGTCACTGCTTTTGTAATTTTTAGAGTGCTAATAGCGGCACAGCGCGCCATCTATCCAACGGCCATTGCAACCGTTGGCTATGCAGATTCATCTTTGCAGATGAAATACTACAAATTTGATAACACAACGCTATAGTAAATTTTTACTTTTTATTTTCAAGTGCTAATTGCTGCACTGAAGCTAAATTAAATATTTATAAAATTTTCAAAATACAGTGAAAAAATTAAACGCCCACCCGACCCAGCCACGAAACGAACCTGGGTCTTCCGCAATCCGGGCGGCTGCACTGACCGCTATGCTACCGGGAAGGCTGACGTAGACGCTGAATTTTGTCACTGCTTTTGTAATTTTTAGAGTGCTAATAGCGGCACAGCGCGCCATCTATCCAACGGCCATTGCAACGGTTGGCTATGCAGATTCATCTTTGCAGATGAAATACTACAAATTTGATAACACAACGCTATAGTAAATTTTTACTTTTTATTTTCAAGTGCTAATTGCTGCACTGAAGCTAAATTAAATATTTATAAAATTTTCAAAATACAGTGAAAAAATTAAACGCCCACCCGACCCAGCCAGGAATCGAACCTGGGTCTTCCGCAATCCGGGCGGCTGCACTGACCGCTATGCTACCGGGAAGGCTGACGTAGACGCTGAATTTTGTCACTGCTTTTGTAATTTTTAGAGTGCTAATAGCGGCACAGCGCGCCATCTATCCAACGGCCATTGCAACGGTTGGCTATGCAGATTCATCTTTGCAGATGAAATACTACAAATTTGATAACACAACGCTATAGTAAATTTTTACTTTTTATTTTAAAGTGCTAATTGCTGCACTGAAGCTAAATTAAATATTTATAAAATTTTCAAAATACAGTGAAAAAATTAAACGCCCACCCGACCCAGCCAGGAATCGAACCTGGGTCTTCCGCAATCGGTGGGTCGGGTGGGCGTTTAATTTTTTTTTCACTGTATTTTGAAAATTTTTATAAATATTTAATTTAGCTTCAGTGCAGCAATTAGCACTTGAAAATAAAAAGTAAAAATTTATTTGTTATTCGTCAGTGATTGTTTATCCTAATAAAGAAAAATAAAAAACTAAGCAATACGCCTATACAGCCGTTTCATTTCATTTCTTTCATTTTAAGACGATTCAAAAGCGTTAATCTAATACGTTTACTCGAATAAAGATTCATTTCAATTCATATTTCAATAGCAATTTTAATATTTGATTTTTAAATTCTTTTACTATACAATACGCCTAAGTGTCAATAATTGGGTAGTCGTAATAAAAAGTAGTAGTAATAATTGGCTACGTCACTTTGTGTGGTTGTGATAATATATATTTTTGTATGAGAATTTGATTGCCATGTTACTTACCGTCAAATCAGCAACTTTGCCACTTTTTTCAAGAATCCAGGTTTTTAACCGACTTCAACAAATGAGGAAGTTCTCAATTTGTCTGTATATTGTTGGTTCCAGTTTTATCATAAAATTTCATGAAAGTTCCGGAGTATCTGCTTTGAGTTTATGTAACTGAATGACGTAATAACTTTGCTTTCTTATTTGATGTCTTGAAGCAGTTACATCTTAATGGTTAGCAAAGAAGATCGTGGCGATAGGTACCCTATTCTTAACAGTGTTGTCAGTTTTCATTTTCCAAGATGTGTGGGAAGTTGGGAACACAATAAAAAAAACTCAAATAGTCAGATTTGACGGCAGTAATTTTTTAAATATAATACTATTAATAATACTTTTTTTTCACCGCGAAGGGCAGATGATGATGATGATGATGATGATGATGATGATGATGATAATGATGATGATGATTTCATGGGTTATATTTACCTTGCATGCACTCATTAAAGTTGTATATTCAAATTTAAAACACAGTTCTACGAAGAATGTACGTACATAGACTAGGAGAGCAGATATATAAAGTTACAAACAAATCGAGTAAATCAGAAACTAATCGAGAAATAATATGAAACTGATTGAAATTGTTCACTATTCTCTCACTTAACACTGTTCATATATAAATTATAATTTTAACAATAGACAAATACGCAAAATAATTAACAATAACGAAAAAAAAGAATGCTTTTTCCTCTAAAACGAGGCATCGACTGATTCTGAATTTTTGTATGATGTATCGACTAATTATCGACTAATTCGCTATGCAATCAAATCTTCGCTTAGTTGTTCCATTCTCGAGATACGGTGTGGCACAGCTAATTAGAACTGTAATTCGGACACGTGATAGAGAGGAGAGTGCTGGTGTAATGTGATACAGGCTACCGCCCGTTTCAGGCACCAGTCTGTTACAATATTTTGAAATCGTAAAATAATATAATTAAAAAAAAAACTGACTTCAAAAAACAGAAAACTAAAAAAAGTTAAAACAGCTCTAAAAAGCAAGAAATAATATTGAAATCATATTATTAATTACCTAGATACGTATATCAGTTTTAAAGAAGGTCAATTGAAGTCGGGTGGGGCTTTTACAATAAAAAAGTGGAGATATTGGAACAACTATAAAAGTTTAAATGAAACAAAATTGTCCCCCAGCCGACCACCAACCATCCGACTTCAATAGACCTTCTTTAAAACTCATAAGCGTATGTAGGTGATTGATAATATGATTTCAATATTATTTCTTGCTTTTTAGAGCTGTTTTTACTTTTTTTAGTTTCCTGTTTTTTGAAGTCGGTTTTTTTTCTTATAAATCAAAAATGTAGGTAATATAGAAAGACAATCTGTGTGTGATCTGGTGGGTAACCATGAGCTCTCAAAGCAGTATTGTAGCAGTGTTGTTTTGGTTGTGTAAACGAGACGCGTGTAGCGGCGTATACATGCCTCTCGTTTCCACAACTTCAATAACATTGCAGTACTGCTTTAAAAGCTCATAGCCTTTCTTACTGGCCAGATGATTACGGACGCTTTAAAATAACAGATTAGAATCTAAAATTCGCAACGATACCTGTAGAGTGTTTGGTATTATCACTTTTATGATTTAAATAAACCTTTACTAGGAATCCCATTGGCAAAGCAAAGTTTGTAACACGAGAACAAAGGTATTAAACATTTGAATAGCGAAAACGGGAGAAAATCGCCGCCCTTTAGCTGCGTATTTGTAATGTCTCATTCAGGGCGGTAATGGGGGACGATTAACAGAATGGAAACATTGTACCCGAGATAGTGGGACGCCTCTGCAAATGTAATTAGGACAGATTGAGGTGAAGGTTCTCGTTTTATCCGTGGTGGAATGACAGGAAAAACTGTAACCAAGTTTTTTGTTTGTCAATGGTGCGGGGGCTGTGAATCCGGGCGTGTGACTTTTCCTTTTTCTGTATCTCTCTATGTAAGCAGTTTCGTCAGCTATGACAAGAGGATTATCCTTTGCGACGGCGCTGGCGGTATGCGGTTTGATTGTCAAATGTTCAGGCGAGTTTTGTGCTTCATTACTGAGTGATGTATGGCCGTCATTCAGACGCGTTTGGTTGGTAGGTAAAGTTTGTTTTTGTATGTAAATCGCCTCTGTGATCTAGTGGCTCTACCGATCTCAGACTTAGTGGTCCCGAGTTCAATTCCCAGTGAGGGGGTAAATGTTATTGTATTTGGTTTGATTGGTGGTAGCACTTGTTGTATGTGCAATGTGCACCACCCTGTCTACTGACATCATCTTATCTAAGTGGGTCGTCACAACAGTTGGTAGTAAGTAACATTGTTGTGTAACGTCAATTAGACATAACATGTCAGTCCTCATTAGTTTTGGACGATTCTAGGGGAAGTGCGTTTTCACCGCTGGCTTTATCGTTCATTACCATCTGGTATAATGAAGGCCAAAAGCATACATTTTGTGGAAATGAAAGTGCCAAAATTGGATTATTTTTCTAACCAATGGCTTAAGGTGACTATTAATAACTGAAATAATTTTGTATCGGAATGAAAGCTTGGTAAGTGAGCCGTGGAGGACCTCATAGCGTAACTATGCTCATTTCTTTAATATAATACAACATTTTTTGTAAGATTAGATGTCAGCCGCCTATGGTCCTCACAGCTTATCTGACTTTACGAGCTGAATGTAAGACTCTTCCAAACGTAGTGATTGAACAATTCCTATTTTTTTCCGTTTCCGTTTTTCCTCAGATATAGA
Organism: Eudonia lacustrata; assembly: GCA_947562085.1. Taxonomy (NCBI): domain Eukaryota; kingdom Metazoa; phylum Arthropoda; class Insecta; order Lepidoptera; family Crambidae; genus Eudonia; species Eudonia lacustrata. The sequence goes on along the minus strand of OX387321.1, from coordinate 7,282,286 downwards.
GCTGGTCGCTTGAAAAACCTGGATGCGATCAGCTTAAATGAGGAGGGAATGTCATAACATTGAGGAGGCCTATGCTCAGCAGTGGGTCGATACGGGCTGTAAATGATGATTACTCTAGTTATCGCTAAGATTTACCAACTCTCGTTTGGGTGGTGGAAGGTGGTGGACCCAGAACGTTTCTATTGATATCCTACTGCCTATGCCAATTAAACTGAGATTTCAACTGACTTGGTTATCTTGTGCTGCCGAAGTCAACTTTTATGGGTCTTATGTATAAGGGCCAAAGTGCAGAATCATAACTTTTCAACGGAGACTCTCAAAGTGCTAATGTATTTAAAAAATAATATTATAAATGTCAAAAAAATACCACATTAAAAGTTTAAGAGCATATCGTTTTCGTCTATTCTATTATAAGGTTAAGATTTTTAGTATTTGAGGAAAAAAATAAAAGATACAAAAACATAATAAGACATAGTGATACCGTATTTAAAAAAAAGTATTGGAAAATATACTCTTATTTTAATCAATCCCCAGCATACCGTTGATATAAAAAAAGATAACTTCGCAAAAATATTTTCTCGAGCACTCCAAAAATTTTAAGCAAGAAAAAAAGCGCTGAATTATTTCCGCTCAAAAACGAAAAATCCGAATCATTCCTTGTTCACTGCGAGAGGTGTCCACCTTTAGAAAACATTCGAGCATCTAACTCGCACCTTCAAGGGAAGATAAAAGTGTCCCAAACAATTCATAGATAAATTACACTTACCTTAAAAACGTCTGGGAGGGAGACAGGTTATGCGGCGAAAAAGAGATGGCGCTGTACCCGACATTTATCATTAAGGGTAACAATGCTTTTTGCGGGATTTCCTTCAAGAATCCGAGAGATTAATGAAGGTGGCAATAACGGGCCGACCATCCGATAAATAACAAAATAACGCACGCTCGCTCTAACGACTGAGATTAATAAGAAACATTAGGCTGCGCAAGATAAAATAGAAGAAATACTCGCAACCTCCCGAAGTGCCACATTTAAAGAAAAACAGGACCACTTAACAATCACACCCCGGTCTGTTTAATTGATTTTTTATCTCGAAAACACTTCCATAGAGAAAGCTTTACACAATGGGCATAAAGCTAAAAATTGTAACAAATGTTATTGGCTAGTGTTCTTGTCATGTTTCAGGCAGTCAATCCATGTTTTGATATTGATATACGGTAAGAAAAACCCGTCTTAAAAAAAACAGGAAACCTAAAAAAGTACCTAGATACGCATGTCAGTTTAAAAAAATGTCTATTGAAGTCACATTGCCGCCGACATTTTTTTAAACTGACATGCGTATCTATGTAATTAATAATATGATTTCAATATTATTTCTTGCTTTTTAGAGCTGTTTTTACTTTTTTATGTTTCCTGTTTTTTAAAGTCGGTTTATTTTTTGTAAAAAAATATTTTATTTTACGATTTTTAGTGATGGGTAGACGTAGACCTAACAATAACTTCTCGAATGAGGAAACGATGGCCTAGTAGTAGGTAGTGGTATTCCTATGTAAAACTTCAATCTTAACAAGGTATTATTTTTGTATGAACTAAACATTTTGGCATATTGAACCGTATGAAGTAAGCCCAACAAAAGGTAACTGCTGTAAATTGTTCAGGAATTCCCTCGACTGTTGTCTATGGTCTCCATCATCAGACCTGAAATGGCACTTATAACCCATATGGGTGCAAAGTTGTTATCAATAGAAATGAATTAAGACAAAACACAAGGCAGCTACTGTAAAACGTTGAGGAGTTCCCTTGACTGTCCTTCGTCTTCATTATCAGACCTTTAATGGCAGTCACAACCCATCTAGGTGTAAAGTTCTCATCAATACAAATTAATCAAGCCCAAACACCATGTAATTGCTGTAAATCGTTGAGGAGTTCCCTCGACTGTCTTTCGGCTCCATCATCAGAATGGCTCCAGACCTTCTTTAAATAGTAGTGCTTTAAAATATTTAATGAAAACATTAACAAACGCACTAGTCGCCCCTACAATTTTCGAAAGTTCCCCTCGATTTCTCTAGGATGCCATTATCAGATCCTGGTTTTCTTATCATGGTACCACCCTTGGGATATCTCCTTTCCAACAAAAAAATATCATCAAAATCGGTTCATAAACGACGAAGTTATCCGCGAACACACATAATAAAAAATATATGTATATATACGAGTCGAATTGAGTAACCTCCTCCTTTTATGAAGTCGGTTATAAATAAAATAACCAGCAAGGACCGACGATCTGGTGAAGGTCGCGAGTAGCCGCTGGGTGTAAGCAGCACAGAACCGGCCGTTGTGTAAATCCTTGGGGGAGGCCTTTGTCCAGCAGTATTCATCTATCAGCTGAGATGGCGATGATGACGAAAATAAAACACTATCCATCACATCAATAGAATAAGGTGAAACGTGTCTTATACCGGCTAAAGCTTGCCAGAAACAAGATAAAACTAAAAACAGCTTTCGATGCATTTAAGTGGCACCATTCTCGAATTGAAATATAATACTCTCCAACTTTATTCCAGTGCTTGAATCATTCCAACTTAATAACCGGATTCGTTAAATGGCGCGGTAATGGGTACCAGTGGAATTGGAAACTTTGTTAATCGTGGAAAACGCTTGCAATCAGCCTACTGGCTAAGTTGTTTGAAATGTTGTCGCTCAAATCTCTCGAATGCGAGAATGGATTTCGAGCGAGCACTTTAGTGGACGTTTTTCGCGTCAAGTTTTTTCTTACATTATTAACTGCCAGACTTTTATTGTTAGCTGCTTTTGTGTGCAATTCTTTATTTATGTAATGTATACTAAAACCAGCTTGAAATACTAAATTGTTGATTACTATGCCATCAGAAAATAAATAGTTATATTATGCACTAATATACAAATAAAGTACAATATTTTTATTATAAAAAAAAACTAAATAAACTTAAATAAACTTTCCTACACTCACACCAATTATCTAGCCCAAGAGAAGCTTCGTTATGAAACTCGTTAAATGGTTACTAGACAACGGATAAACATACTTAAAATACTTAAATACATACTTATTATAAATAGAAAACACCTAGACCCGAGACAATTTAGAAAAACAATAATTTCTAAAATTGACCCAACCGGGGATCGAACCCGAAACTTCAGAGTTGGCGACACCATGAAAACCAGTGTACATACCACTCGACCAAGGAGGTCGTCAATTATATTATTATTAATTATAATAACGTCAATGACATTAGATGCTTTAAGCTAGCCTCTAAAAGGCCAGAGGTTACGGAATTGTTCAAACACACGGCTTGAGGAGTTATATATTTTTCTCGCCGCCCGTAGACCCGGTTATTCTGTCAAGGACAAAGGCATCGACGTCAAGTTCTTAAAAAGTGGGACAGCTGTAAGAAAATCGTTATCATTATAGATATTGCAGGAACGTCAGAGCAAATAAGAAACAAAAGCATCCGATGCAAGTGACTGGCGAGATCTGACTCAGTACCGGAGCGCAAAGGGTGTTGGTAGCCATTACCTCTTCGAATCCCTGCACTGCTCTACTAAATAAACAGCTTTAAACAGAAGTATGAGGTCATAGACCAACTTTCGCTATTAGACCCATATCTGTATCCATTACTGTTTTTTTATTTTTTTTTATTCAATAGTATAACAATGAAATTAAACTATAAAGCAAATCATAAATCACGGAGATTTTTCCGGTATGCTACAAATAAGTTGAGCTCAACATCTGCACATAACATCAACAAAATGCAAAGACAATAAAAGTAAATATAGGTTAGGTAGGTACTTTAAATTAACACACTTAATTACACACACACATTAAATAAAATGCGACACAAATGAATCGCGACCGTGCTATGGTGAAGTTGGCCAGACCGAGCGACAAAGCATAAATGTGCGTGCATAATAGAAACTTTTTTTGCGTTACTGGTGGTGATTGATTTAAAATCAAGTTATTTCACTAAATTGTTACTTGGTACCTGCATACTTTCTGAAACTATCAAGACTATTTTATTTAACAATCTTCTTTAATAAAGAAGATTGTTAAATAAAATAGTAATGTAATACATTATGAAGGGCGATCATGTGAAATGTGCAAGAATGCTTACGTATAGGAATGTTTTATCTCTGCAAACTGCATAATATACTATACGCGCGGATACGGAACTACATGTGTACTGGCCGGCACACAGCTCTATAGCCAATTTTTCTCTTAAAAAGTTGCCAATATGGAGTATTTATTCAAACAACTGAGCATCGTCGTGTCCGAGAGGCGCCAAAAATTCCCAAACAAACCAAAAGTTATTCACAAAGTTGCCAAAGGAAAGAGTTGTTATGGCTAAAACCATGCAGCTGCCGCACGCTATAAATCATTTTATACGTATTCATGATTGATCACTCTCATGGACGAAATTAACTTTTTTATTACTTATTTACGGAATTTTTCTTTGTTACCAGTTAAGTGCTAGGTTCACGCGCGATACGGCTCTGTTTAATGATTTTCTTTGTTATTTAATTCCAATTTGACTCGCGTATAATTACTGTGACTGAGTAATGCTTACATCGAGCTTAGTAATTTGTGCTAACACAAGTAACATGAATTTTTTGCTATATTTCAATCTTAAATTTGCATTTGCTTGATTGTAGTAAAGCAAAATGGCGACATTTGCTGGTTATTTGCTTTACTTACTTTTTTTTAAATAAATTGCTCAAATTTTGTTTGAAAAATAATGTTGTTTTACTAATTTATACTTTTAGGATGTCGGACTAATACAGTAGTACATAAAAAGCATTAACAATGTTAAACTATGTATACAGGGTCTAACAAAATCAATAAGCGAACATTTAAGGGTGGTATCTATACATCGTTATGAATACAATGACAAAAAATGGGCTCCAGTTTTATAATGATTTTTCAAAGTTATGTTTTCTAACAAACTAAATCAATTAAAATAATGCACATCATGAAACATGCTGTATCTTTACTAACACGCACGCAAGCGTCTATAAAAAGATAGTGTACCACAGATACACGCACGCAATTGAAAACCATCTTTGTGTGCGTGTAGTACAGCCGTACGGGTTTGGAAAGGGTGTATTTTTTGGTCAATTATGATAATGTTTTGTTGATTATCTCGGTAACGAGCCTGTAGTTTTGGACCAAATTTGGTGAGCATGCTCAGTGTGATGTATAGATGCTCCCCTTAACGTTCGCTTATTGATATTGTTAGACCCTATATATACATGGGTAACAATATACGTGAAGTCAATTCGCGTTGGTGGTTGAGTTTGCCCTAAGTCTGCTGGACTGTCTACCATCATCTTATGCCTGTAACCATAACAGCAATGATGTTGACATTGTTTTGTTCCGACATAATTTAAGTCAAAGTCAAAGTCAAACATTTATTTAATATTGAGTCTATTAGTTTCAAAAACCATAATGTCCGTTGTAAGTAATGTCGCGAAGTTTATTAATTTTTGTAGTACGTATTATGGGCGACTGCAGTAATATCGGAACTATAGTAGTTTAATTTAAAATATTGTAGTTAATCAAACATTAAACTTAATCAGAAAAAATCTTTCCGAACTAGAACAATAACTAGAAAAACAATATGGACATTGCTGACTTTGTAACGTACGGCTGGACTTTGCACTTTTTGTTGCAAAAACAACATGGACTTTATTGCTTTTAAAACATTCCTATCCTAGCCTAGAGCGATTGCACCATATTGATACTTTTTACTTGAAATAACATCAGAGTCCACATGGCAGATAAGATACCTAGTTCGCCTATCCTATTAATATTATTAGTGAACGTACGTGTGGACGTTTCACTCAATCACGCAAAAACAACTGAACGGATTTAAATGTTTGATACACAGAATAAAGGCTAGATAAAAACCACACATTTATTTTTATTCTTAGTTCCATAGGGATTTTTACACGGATGAAATCGCGGGAGGAGGCTAAAAATGTTTAAAATGTCAAACAAAACTATTCTTGTTGAATCAGATCTTTATAAGATATAGGTAAAAAACTGAAATCAAATTGTGTATCAAATCAAAATTTGATATTTTTTGTAACACCATATACTCGTACGAGTACAGGATATTAAAAAATGCGGATGATTTGAATTTGTCAATTACAAACAATTATTTATTTAAACAGATTTCCATAATAACTTTCCACCTTTATTTCACCGCTCCAAGGGAGGTTTTTCGAAAAATGCTAAAACACGTCATTCTGTATAATAAAGTATAATAATTTAAATAATTTATTTTTGGAGCCAACTAGAATAACTGCCACTTCGGCCACTTGTATTGATAACATATATACCGATCTAGTACCACTGTCTAAACTCATTATTAATAAACTGGACTCTGATCATTGTGGCCAAATGGTCAGCCTTCCACATCAGTGTAAGCAAGTGAAGAAACAGAATATCACTGTTATACCAAAAACTGCAGGTCGTCTAGAACGGTTTAAAAACAATATTTATGATAATATATGTTTTTTAAAGTATAATGATAACCCAAATGAATTTTATAATGATTTCTTTCAAAAATATTGTACAGAATTTAATAAAACTTTTATTCCAAAAAGGATCTCGGTTAGTGGTACTGTTACTTTTAGTGAATGGGAAGTGATAACAAAATAAAAATGACATGGAATATTATAAATAGTGAAACTGGAAATGTCAAAAGTCGTAACAATGAGTACAAATTGAGCTACGAAAATCAAACCTTAACTTCCGATGCTGATGTTGCTGCGGCATTTGAGAAGTTTTTTACTGATATTCCAGTTTCAACTACAAAGGCTTTGGACTCCTCCCCCACTGTAGCTGAAGCGGTTCTAAAGGAAAATGTCAAACCTTAATTTTAGTTTTCAAAAAATTGATTTTAGAGATATAATTAAAACTTTTAATACTCTTAATAAAAAGAAGACTGCTGATCTGTGGGGTAATTCCGTCGACGTCACTAAATCCGTTATTGAGACAATATAGCTCCAGTTTTAGCTTGCATATTTAATGAATGCATTGACTGTGGTGTTTTTCCTGACCTAATGAAGCACAGTAAAGTAATCCCATTATTCAAATCAGGTAGCACATGTGACCCCTCTAACTTTAGACCAATTTCTGTGTTACCCACATTTAGTAAAATATTTGAAAAGATAATTCTAGACCAAATTCAAGTTCGTTTTTATAGAAATAAACTTTTACATTCTAGACAATATGGTTTCACTAGGGGTTGCTCGACTACTGACGCTGGTGTTGAGCTTTTACTTCAAATATTTAATGCCTGGGAGGATTCACACGATGCCGTAGGGGTTTTTTGTGATTTATCCAAGGCCTTTGATTGTGTTTTACATGAAACCCTGGTCAGGAAGCTCTATCACTATGGAATTAGAGATGCATCACTGAATCTTCTTATCTCATATTCGAGTGATAGGGTTCAGAGGGTTGATGTTAACGGTAAAAGATTTCCGGGATCGGTGGTTACAATGGGAGTTCCACAGGGTTCAATTCTTGGTCCTTTCTTATTTTTAATTTATATTAACGACTTGCCTTACTTTGTAAAAGACAAACATGAGATAGTATTGTTTGCAGATGATACCTCACTTTTATTCAAAGTGAAACGACGACAGCCGATTGATGACGATGTGAACAATGCTGTCTCAAAGATAGTTCATTGGTTTAGTGTTAACAATTTGCTATTAAATGAACAAAAAACCAAATGTATAAGATTTGTATTACCCAACGTTAAGGAGGTAAAAACCAGTGTAAAAATTAAAGATAAGAATGTGGACCTTGTGGACACCACAGTGTTTCTAGGCATAACGTTGGATGCAAAGCTACAGTGGGGCTCACATATAGATAAATTGTCGAGTAGACTGAGCTCTGCGGCTTATGCAGTAATGAAAATTCGTCAGATCACTGACATTGAAACAGCTAGACTTGTTTACTTTAGTTATTTCCATAGCGTAATGTCGTACGGCATTTTACTGTGGGGCAATGCTGCCGATATTCAAACTATCTTTGTGCTGCAGAAGCGGGCTATTCGAGCAATTTATAATCTAAAAGCTGGTAATTCCCTTAGGGAGAGATTTAAGGATATTAATATAATGACAGTTGCATCACAATATATTTACGAGAACCTAATGTATGTATATAAAAATATTGAAACTTTTTCTAAAAACAGTGATATTCACAATGTAAACACTAGAAATAAAAACAAACTAGCAGTACCTAATACTAGGCTCCACAAAGTAAATAATTCATTTAGAGGCCTGTGTGTACGTTTTTACAATAAAGTTCCAAGTAATATCCAAAAACTAGATATTAATAAATTTAAAATCGCTATTAAAGAAAAGCTTTATAAAAAAGCTTATTATAAAGTGTCTGATTACATTGAAGACAAAACAGCATGGGTTTAAAATGCTCCAATCTATTTCTAATCCAAAATATTGTTAAGATTTTTTTTTTTTTTTTAAACTTGTATAACTTGGTAACGTAACGGCATATAATTTTGTAAATGTCGTTACATATTGAATTAAAGCTGTGGAGTTTCTTGCGCCCATTCTTCTCCACAGCTAAAATATAGACGTCCTGAATGGGTAGTAGGTAAAAAAATTATGGACGATTCAAAAGCACTTTTCTAAAGTTTATTTGAATAAAGAATATTTGAATTTGACTTTGACTTTGTATTTTTATTGTAAAATCTATAGATCGAGAAGTATATTTTTTTATTGGTATTACTTACAAACCATCATAATAGCAAACCATGCAGCCGAAATAGTAAACATCTTTTAATAAAAATTACGGTCGAATTTCGACCACTGGGCGACCACTAGTATAATTACGTGAAGCAAATTCTTTGGATCCCTTTTTAAGCAACTTGCGCTCATGGAGAAGTGTGAGATTTGGTATAGACCCATTTAAATCGACCAAGCGTTTGTGTGTTTTTGTAAATGAAACTCTAAGAATACATTAATAGGGTACATCTATATTATATATATATATATATTTTGGGGGTTAAAGTTACTCGCGTCCGTAGGTTTACCCTTGAGACCCTACACGTGACTCCTGGGTGGTGCTAAATGAGTGACACTGTCTGAGTGGTAGAGCCACGCTGCGTTGCAACACGAAATGGGCCGGCTCGGCCGGCGAAATACCACCCTCTCACAGAATATCGGCGTGAAACAACGGCACTCGTTGCTGTTGTGTTTCGTCCGGTGAGTGAAAGTACCGGAGGCCCAAATCTCACTCCCCCCCCCCACCCTCCCAATTCCTACTCCCTCCTCAAGATCCAACTCCTTCCTCAAGGTCGGCAACGCATCCGCGATTGCGAAAATGCGTGAAATAAGGGTGGGAAAGTTTTTATGGAAATCTGTCGCTCCTTACATTTCGGTATTTGGCCTGGTTAGAAATTATGAAGTGTTCAAAGATGTTTGGAAAATGATTTCTTTTATTTGGTTTTTAATAGAACCACCAGTCGTGTAGCCCACGTGAGCAAAGCCGCGAGCAAAAGCTAGTATACTATAAAACTTTGCAAATATTTTATCGCATACGAACGATGCCCAGTGCATAATTCGCTCAGCTCACATCGAGTCTATAAACATACGTGAAATTTTACACGATGTTCGTTGAACATAAACGATTTTCTTTCGCTGCAACTTTATTACGGACACCGCTTGTGCCATACGTTGTTTATTACACAGTTTTATTTAAAAACAAAATTGCTTTAATGGAAAAGTGGTTTGTGTAGCTGTTGCTTTTATTGATAATGTAGTGGCACGCTTTCGTCCAGATCGTCGTCAAAAGTTATATACAATCTTATTGTTTTTTACCGGATAGGAAGTTGACTAGAAAGCGGATGGTCTGCAATTGTTAGGTACTATAGTCAAATATCAGTTGCTGAAGAGGTGGTTTATTTATGTAGTTGGCGTATTTGTGAGGTCAATATCTGGTATTGACGTTTAAATCATCATCATCATCTCAGCCACTGCTGGACAAAGGCCTCCCCCAAGGATCTCTAGAACGAACGGTTTTGTTAAATATATAGGTACCTACAAACAACTTTTTAAACGTCAATATCCAAACGATGACTTCGTGAATTCTACATTAGCGACTGTGTACCGAGAAGAAGCCGCAAGAAACTCGGCAAGAGCTCTTTCTTTCTCCTGTTTTTTGTTATAACAACAATAACAAACAAAATTAGTCAAAGTTCTATAATAATGAACAACAATGCTTTGTTTGAAGTAAGTGTGACATCCTACAACTTTCTTTACTTTCACTATCCTTAACTTACAGACTCCATAGCAATTATGCTACTATAATGTCTAAAATAGAGTATATTGCAAATTTTTAAGTTACTCATATTATAAAATGAGGCACAGGCCTTAAACATGCAATTAAATATTTTATTCGTCTGCTAAAATATCTTTTCGTACCAGGGGGGATGAGCAGAACAATATGACAGCTGATGTAAAGAGAATATAATTATAGTTCTAAAGACAAGAAAAGAAATGGAGAAAATTAAAAAAAAATACAGCAAAGGAGACGTTTTCATTTAAATGCGTTAGGAACCCTAAAAAGATAATAAAAATAGCTTTGTAATGAGACAGTTGAATTGACTAAAGGCCAATTTATTAGCAACTTCTATCGATAGCTATTTGTTTCGTTTTGTATCACCGTTTTAGCGTTTTTATTACGCCCAAAGCTTTGAAATCTTTTAAAATTGATTGAGTTTAATCCGATTTCCCATCCAAAGAGGAGAGCCAAACATTTCGACGTCGAAACTTTAATTAGATCTAAAGGCATAATTTATTTGTGTCAAGCCTGTTAGGAACAATAATATGTAATACGAAAACCATTTTATGTGAAATTTAGGCTTTAAATTTTTACAAATAGAAATCGGGAACTTTTTTATGCTTTAACTGGAAAGCGTTTAACTTTTTTGTAAGTGAAGATAAGGCCGTCCGAGGAAGTGCACTTTACCAGTCATCCTCAACTACAAGGGGGGATATTCTTTTACCTCTTATCTTTCGGAACACAACAATGCTATCAACATTGTTGTAATGCCAACATACTTAGATAATCTAGACATGCGAACTTAAAACAAGTTCTACCACCATCTAAATAAAAACCATTAAATGTTTTCTTAAGTTTACGCGAACACTACACATTGAAATTAAACAACTTTTACGGATCTACTCGAATTTATTTTAGTTTGAGTCACACTCTGTATCGTAAAGTAATCCATACCTACACATAGGTATCTCAATGCTGATTCTCACCACCATCCTAGACAGTTGGCTACTTTAGGAAAATCTTTGCTTCAGAGAGCACGCGGCATCTGTGACACCCAACACCTGGCTGCTGAGCTTTAGCATGTCAAGCATGTACTACAGGATAATAAACTGAAAGTACCACGGCTTCGTCACAGAAAACGCAATAAACCAACCACAGTCGAGCACCAACCTGCTGTACTTCCATTTATGAAAGGTGTCACTGACAAGATTGGACATATTATCTTAAAGCGAGCTTCAATCAACACTTACTTCAAGCCGCCAAAAAAGATCAACCAATTTTTAAGACCTGTCAAGTACAACATACCTCTTCAAGATGCAGGCGTTTACAAACTGGACTGCGACTGTGTGCTCTCTTACATCGGGCAAATAAACGGAAGTGTACGAAACTGCGTTGAAGAATATATAGCCGACGCCAAGCATAGGCGCGAAAATAAGTCTGCAGTATGCGAACATTCCCTAGAGGGGCTTATAAAATTAAAAGGGTAAAAGGGGGTAAAGAATTTGCACAAGGTCATGTTCTTACTACATACAAATTTTCATAAAGAGCCGTCACCCGCCCGCTTCGCTGAGAGTAAACACGTAAATATATATATTTTTTCAGTATGAGCAGTCACCTGCCCGCTTCGCTGAGCGCAAACTTGTGAATAAAATTTCTTTTTTTATAGCCTATCATTTGCACAATCTCATACTGTTCTTGAGTTATAAGAGGATACACAGACTGACAGACAGACAGACAAAAATTTAACAAATCGTAGAATTGGTGTCAGTGAGTCATAAAACGAATATTTATCCCAAAATTTGTCAGAAAAATTACATGTAAAGATAGAGCCTTGAAAGATTACGTGTTTACCGCTAAAAAACATCCCTTCGTCGTATCTCTAAACTTTGAAGGAGCTCCCCTTGATACCAAACCGACCATTGGAATCCTTGGCGTCGATATTTCGGGTGACGTTCAATTTCGCGGTCATTTGGAAGGTAAAGCTAAATTAGCTTCGAAAAAGCTGGGTGTGCTCAATAGAGCGGGACAGTATTTCACGCCGACCCATCGCTTACAGCTTTACAAAGCACAGGTCAGGCCTCATATGGAATACTGTTCCCATCTTTGGGCTGGAGCGCCCCAGTACCAACTCCTCCCATTTGACCGCATTCAACGCAGAGCTGCTCGAGTTGTCGGCGACGGGGTAACCTCTGGTCGGCTCGATCCACTGGCCCTTCGGAGAGACGTTGCATCTCTCTGTATATTTTATCGCCTTTATCATGGGGAGTGCTCTGAGGAATTGTTCGGTTTGATCCCTGCCGCTGATTTCCTTCACCGCACTACACGCAATCGACTGTCTTTCCATCCACACCATCTTGATGGATGGCGATCTACTACTGTGCGTTTCTCACGTAATTTTTTACCACGAACTACAGTGCTGTGGAACCAGCTCTCAGCGGCGGTATTTCCGGACCAATATTACTTAGGAATCTTCAAGAAACGAGCCTATTCCTTCCTTAAAGGCCGGCAACGCATCTGTGATTCCTCTGGTTTTGCGGGTGTCCATGGGCGGCGGTGATTGCTTTCCATCAGGTGACCCGCCTGCTCGTTTGCCTCCTTCTAATATAAAAAAAAAAAATAGAGCCTACAGATTTATTTAGTAGCATAGATATAGATTTAAAAACGTAAATTTTCTGAGAAGTGAAAGCATCAAGGACTTTTTTATAACTGTATTAAAAAAAATTTGTTTATTATTAAAACCGTCAAAAGAGAACTTTATATTTTTTTAAATTATTAACGTTCTAACATTACAGCGGATCCAACATTTCTTTAAAATTTCGCCTTACTCTTAACCCGATTCGTGTTGGCGGCCTTTGTAAAAGTTTCTATAGATGGTGCGACCGACCAGTTCAAATTCTTAGTACTTTCAAGTACAGTTCCTAAGAGCGCCGATTAAAGGCTTCATCTGTTCTCATTTTGTAGTGCAGAACTATTTCTTTGCGAAGCTTTCAAAGGTTCAAATATTCTTGCAAAGCATATCCTACTTTTTTGTTCCTCTTCGTGAAGTTATTACAAATATTTACGACTATTAAGGAAAATATTTCTTCTATTCTTTCCTTTTTAATTATATTTGTAGTGACGATAATATTTTTGTTCTTTTTGTGTTTAGTAAAGTCTCTCTGGAATACATATCCACGTTATCTATGTTAACCATTATAATAATTCAGACAATCTTTTGGCAAATTCACAGACAACGTTTCAGATAACATCATTTGGCGTAGAAGGGCCTAGAAGCTTTCCATTCCGAGGTTTAGCCCTTCCCACATGAACTACGAGGAAACACCCAAAAATTCCGAATTTGAATACTCCGATTTTTTTAAATCCGAATTTCACAATCTCTAAGAGACTAAATTCCGACTATTCAAAAACACGATTTTTATTTTATCGAAATTCATAAATACGAAATTTTAATTTTCCGACTTTCATTAGTACGAAGAATTAAAAAACCCGCTGTGTTACTAGTCCGAAATATGGTATTCCGAATTTTAATTTTCCGAAAATTTATTGCTAACGTTCGGAATTTTGAAGTTTCGGATTTTAAAAATTAGAAATTATGAATTGCACTTATTAAATGGGTATTGGGTACTTATTAAGTCGAAATAGGTAAGTACAGTAGTTCTAGGTTAGGTTAGACATGATAACACGAACCGAGCGAGCGAAGCGAGCGTGCCGCGGCAGCAGCCGGCGAGTGCCAGAACCGAATTGCACTTATGTCACAGATTTTGGGAGGCACACATTTTTTAAGAAAAATGTTTGAAACATAATTAGTATAATAGAAACATTTTTTTATTCAAAAATAACAATTACAGTTTTAAATGTGAACCTATGCACTGCAAAAACTGTAGCTGATTTGCTCATTCAGTTTTACAAGGCGTTATTCGCGCTTATATTATTCGGAATTTTGAAATTCGTGATTATGACTATCGGAATTAAGTTTTTCGTATAAAAACTTAATTCCGATAGTCATAATCACGAATTTCAAAATTCCGAATTTTATAACACTGAATGGTTCAAAATTCCGATAATGAAAATTCCGTGTTTCATAATTCCTAATTTTTAAAATCCGAAACTTCAAAATTCCGAACGTTTATAATTACGAAAATCAATATGCCGAATTTAAACAGCGTAGCGTCAAAATTATTGGAAAAATTCTATCATAAAACAAACTTTTCATCACAATTAAAAACACAAAATAATTATAAAGGACAGTCACAACATGTTAAAAAAATAAAAGAGAAAAAATAATAATATCTAACTTTGCAAATTAACATCAGTTACCAGTTAAAGACCATAAACTACAACGCAGGCCTAATAAGTGTTGGAGAGATTTAACGACTAATGTTTTATTTTAAGAACCGGGAGCAACGGCTTAACGTGCTTTCCAAGGCACGGGATAGTTTGCGATATTTTATTTTGATAGCCCGTCTAGTTACCCGGCTGTTTTTGAAAGTTTCTGAAATTGTAAGATCACTGCACCGTCAAGCTCTTTCTTGACTTATCCTCGGATTTAGGCCTATTTCTATGTCTTTTTACACTTTTAGATCTAATAACAACATGAACAATAATTTTAAATAAACAATTCTACAATAAATTTATTTTAGATCAAACCTCCAGATCAAAAAATTTACTCTAAAAACAAAATAGCTTCAAACTTTTGGAACAAAACGACATAACAATCTTACAGATTGTAAACATCTGTCGGAGGAAACTGATTAGTCCTCGAAGGGACAGGTGAAGACCAAGGGCCATAATAAAGGGCCATCCATTACTTTAAAGGCCTCTTTCTTGTTAGCATGAATAATTTTGTTAGCAAATGTAATTTTGTGGAACGGTAATGTTTAAATGAAGCGAATACTGGGAATTTTGCGGTGGTTGCGGCAAATTGTTGAGATGACGGGGTTTCTAATACCTCTTACGTTGTTTGCGCAAGGACAATATTAAGCGGCCGAAATATTTTGAGCATACTTGACGTTGTGAGGCGAATCTCTAAGTGTACATTTTTGCATAAGATTTTTATTTCTTTACCGTCATTATTTCAGTAACTAGCCTTTTAAACACCTAGGTGACGTAAAACACTGACCCCCTTATTCATAAAAACTATTTAAGCATTATTTAGTTCATCATTGTTTTGTCTCTTTTTCTCAAATTCAAAATTACGTTTGTGTGACGTTGACAAAATAATTTTAACTAAATAATGCTTAAATAGTTTTTATGAATAAGGGGGTGAGATAATATTAACAGTTATATTACCTATTATTGTTCGCTATTTTAAATCATATTTTTTAACGGACAAATGAAGGACAGATAGCAAGTCTCAAGCGGATTGCATATCAATTCTATCAATTCTTGTCTGCTTATATAGAAAGAATCTCATGCTGATCTGGGACGTGAATAGAATGTATCAGCTGCGTATCTTCCCGTGTATATCGTAAGAGCCTTTAGGTTCAAAACGACAACTTCCCAAAACGTCCACCTCCCAAAATGGTAACTTCCTAAATGTCTATTTCCCAATTCGTCCACTTTCTTAAAACGACCACAAATCTACAATGCCCAGAAAGGTCAAAAACATAGTAATTGTTGGTAGCCCCAACATTAAAATTATAATATTTTTGTAGACTGGCAATAGTTTCGCTCTGTTCCACTCCCGCGGTCTCTGTGTAACGACGTAATAAAGTCCTTTGCTATAATTCTTCATCTCAGCCAAAAGATGTCCACTGCTGGACAAGGCCTCCCCCAAATAATCATGGGGGGTATTTGCCGTAATCGCCACGCTTGGCAGGCGGGTTGGCGATCGCAGTAGTTTGAGGGTAACCTCAGAGAGATGCTGCTGCCCATCCTCTGGAATGGTCCCTTAGTCGGCTTTTACGACACCCACGGGAAGAGATGGGGTGGTGCAATTCTTTATCCCCGGCACCACACAGGGATAAAATTGGGCTCCTTTTATTATTATCAAGACATCAAGAATCTCCTGCCACGCCATACAAACAGTAAATACAGTCCACTATCATCGATTCCATAATCAAACAGTAATGATCCCGTTAATAATATTTACTCTAATGTAAGTGACCATTATAGTTTAAAAAGTTATATAGACAGAATAGTTTTAATTGTTTGGCGGCGCTGATCAGCGCTCGCACATATCAAAGGTTAAATAGAAAAGAAACGCCATCATAAAATGTAGGAACTGAAACTGTATAAATGTTCGTCAAAGGTCATACAAACAGCGCTAAACTATTTTAGGGCATTGTCATTAAATATGAAAGACGGTTTTTGTAGCCCCATGATATTCCTGCCACGAAACAACTTTTTATGTCACTCACTCCTTTGGAATTTAAAATTGGAGCTACAGCTAACACTATAAGCAGCGTTCACTCTGCTACAAGCGAGTAGATCCGTAAAAGTTGTTTCATTTCAATAACACTACAAAGTTTGAAGAAAATTCAATATGAAACGGCACTTACTTCCTTCCATTGGTACTGTAAAAAATTGTTTTATTTTTAGTGCGATGTGTTAGTTTGCAAAGTTATGTCCTCTTTGATTTGCTTATGGTATTGTTTTGTGGTAAGTGTTTTAGGATTTGGTTTTAATCCACCTCTTCTTTGCTTATTGGCTGGCGGATTATGATCAGTGATCTGAACGAAAGGGTTAATTTACCGTGAGGTTGCTGACAAGACAATACTAAGATTGGTCAAATTAAAACCATCAAATGTTTTTTAAATTATTCCCGGATCCCGGATACTGTTTTACTTCTAAGAATATTTCATACGTTTCCAATTCAAAATCATATATTTTTTATGCAGACGTTAGAATTGCTACAAAATACAACAATACAAGTATTTTCATGTCAGTACAGACCACTAAGAAGTAAAACTGCCGCCGGCATTCGATAAAAATAAATTAACAAAATTTTGGTAGTTTTAACCACTTTACAGGTCTACCTTGTTGTCTGTCAACTTTAGATAAATTTGCACCATAAATTCCGATCACTGATTATAATACATATCTTCTCATATTTTCCCATCTCTAGTGAAAATTGAGTCTAGACGCAAAGACAACTGGTGCAGTTGTAGAACATCGCGGTATCAGTCACCCCACTAGCCTACATGGTGACAAAAAGAAACGAGTCACCAATTTTTTTCTTCGTGATGAGGAATGAGGAATGTTTGAGACAGTACAGCGGTGACGCCGGAGAGCAGGGTGCCTGCCTAGTGTGAGTTTTGTTTACTATCCGTATTTATGCGATTACGTTTACGAAAACGAAAATAAGTATGGCATTGAAGCAGCGCCTCCTGGCGACATACGAGAAGAGTTACAATTTTGCCCAACAAATTCTCGTTTCCGTTAACGTGATCGAATTCCGAATGAAACTTGCACTAGGCACCCAGCATGCGTATTCCTAAAGGAAGGGAGAAGGTGGGATGAGGTCAAAGAGTTCTTCACAGCACTTGCCAAGTAGTTATATCGGACGTTAAGAACTTTTCAAGCTGCTGCTATTATTTCCTAAAAGTTATTTTCAATAAAGTTATTTATCAAAAACTATCTTATGTAGTTTATTCGGTTTCCAATAAAAAATGTGGCCGTAAAACAATGGCTATATTAGTTACGAACAACGTTTAATAAACTCGATGCAAAATAATCTATGGCCTATAAATTTGATTGAGATAGTCGACAAAATTTATCAGGGCATTTAGCAATTTCCGTTGCAAAATTGACCGAGTGGAAGTTCATTTGGTCGTATATAATAACGCCTAATGGTATTTATACTCCAACCTTTATTTACGGCCTATTTAGATACCGTATCGGGCGAATGTTAAGGCGCAGCTTAGCACTTGTTTGATTTATATTTTTTAAGAAGCTTCGGTGGTTCTGGGGTAAAGTGTGTTTCATATTTTTGATACAAAGCCCAGGCTTCTGATCACCAAGCCACATTAGGCAAGGATGGTAATTAAGCTAATACCCATCAATTGCAGCAATAACTTGGTTTTAATGATGGTTAAACAAAGAGACAATATAATATAGGCTATTACTTTAGAACCAACACAAATTAAACAAATTTTATTTAAAAAAAAAACCTACGCTGTATATTTATAACAAGTGATATCGTCACTGAAGTCAGTGAAGAAAAGTTTAAATTAAATATAAGCGTAGGTACTTTATACTGATTGAACATTGCTTGTAAAATTGTTGTCATGGCAACTTACTTGGATAAGATGGTGTTTGATAATAAGGTGTCCACCTTTACCACTAACCGAGTCTAGCACGGGAATTGAATGGCGGATTTTTGGACTAGACAACGACAACGTTTAAAATAAAATTCCAACTTTTATTGAAATAAGTCATTTTAAATTTATAGAAGTATTAATTCAAAGTTGTGGAATTGTTAAATACTTTAAAATAAAATAAGCAACGGCGGAACAGGCATACACTATATATACAGAGGAAGGTTGGGAAAAGATGTAGGTATTATTATACTTTTTTTATAACTTTTAACCGAAATCTTAGTGTATGGATGAGCAGAGCAACATAAAGAAATCTCCAAACCCAAATTTGCAAGTTGAAGGTTGTTAAAACATTATTTTAAAAAAAAAATACTAGGACACCGCTCGGTAAACTATTTTTGATTTTAGCATATATATAATACAGATTCCTAGTTTTATTTGCCAATTGTATTATAATACTAATTGCTCATCATGTTATTGTACGAAATAACAACAAAGTTATTGGTAATTTATTTTTGTAAGGAAAACTATGTTGGTCTTCCCTTTAAACAGCAATTTAACTTCGCTATCGAGCGATGCAAGCGGGTTCAACAATCAATTTCCTACATGAAAGGTCAACTATGCCGATACACACACAATTGCACTGTAACGATTCAGCCTTCAAACCTAAGACATAGAGTTTAAAATGTCTTATCACGTAATTTAAATTTGCAAGGAACGGTCAATTACTTTGCCAACATTAGATAGGTGTCATGAGCTAATAGAGTTGTTAAAAATAACATTGTATTTGCTTACAATGAAAGCTTTTTTCAGGATTATAATCGAGGCGATTGTTGGAGATACAAAAGTAGAGATTTAAAAATACATTATCCCTTTTTGGATTTTGACAAAGGGGTTTAACCTATACAGCAAAGCCTCGAATTGTATAAAAAAATCATAGACACGATGATGATTATGTAGAAAAACATCAATCATCAAAGTTTCTAGCATTGCTTGTGTTCCGGCATCTAGAGAAAGTAAAATAGCCAGTAGGTCAGAAGTTGAGGACTTCGACCTTTGGCCCTATCATCACTTAACATCAGGTAAGATGGAGGCCAAGTATGTACATACCCGTACGAAAAAGAAAATAATTCCATCTACTGATAAAACGTAATGTAGCACATAACAAAACCTTTACCAGCTTATACCGTTGAGTCATCAACCGCTGCTTGCATACAATAATATCTTTGTTCCCTATATAGCGTACGCTAATTTTTCGTATCGCATGTCTGGCTGTCGTAGATATTCAATTCGTGCCCACTCTGACAGGTGTTTACACAGCACGCCCGCGGCAAACGGCAAAACTTTAATTGTGAACAAATTCTGTGCCGTGAAGGCATCGACGCTTTACAAACTTGAAACTTGGATCGGTCGAGTTTTTGTTTCTAGCACTGACTGTCGTCGGTCGTAATGACATGATAGGCTGGAAGTTTGACTTTGTGTAATAAATAATTCCGTTTGGAACACACTTACGGTGTTCAGCTGTTCTGTTTTCTTTATTCTACAACGGAGAAGCGGCTGGCTTTTGTCTCACCTAAATGTAAGTCGCGATAAGGTCAAAGAAAGAAGCGCAGGTCAACCGGAATCCTTAACTATCCAGTACTCGATCAAACTAGAACACAGCAATGCAAAATAAATGCTCCTTATCATCACTCAACATCCTGTAGAAGGCCAAGTGCTTACCAGTAAAGAATCATTTAAAAAAGATCCAGTAAAATGATAGGGCATAGAAAAATTTAAATTCAGATTGAAACATATAGAAGTTTATAAACTGAAGCTTGGGGTAACGCGTATGTACTACGTGATGCCTTCGGTGACGCAAGCGTCCATGAACTGCAATGGCTGCTCTTCATAAGGCGATATGTAAGAATTATTTAGACTATTCCGACTCGGTATCATTTTTATAAAACAATTCTCGATGCAATAATATTACTTATAATTTATTTTAATTCTAATCACATTTGCGCGACCTCGCAGGTTTTTTTGCATTTGCTGCATGAGCAAATGTTTCATTGAGTTTTCACCTTTTTGCATCGCTACGGCACACAATTATTGATAACCAATGTTTGTGGTAGTTGTA
The DNA here is from genome assembly GCA_947562085.1 of Eudonia lacustrata. Lineage (NCBI taxonomy): Eukaryota > Metazoa > Arthropoda > Insecta > Lepidoptera > Crambidae > Eudonia > Eudonia lacustrata. The sequence continues at coordinate 7,261,563 of OX387321.1, read as the reverse complement.
TATGTAATTGCTTTTTTTTATTATTATTTTGATTTCATTTTTCTGTTTTGTATTTTTTTTATTATTGTATTATGTTTTAATTGTGTGCATGTTTTGTTGCAAATAAATAAATCATCTATCTATCTATCTAAATACTTTTACAAAGGCTATTCAAATCATCATACTTACGACCACAACAAAAGGCCTTAAGTAAATCAATAAGTACAAACTAAAAGTACGCCACACTTTATCGAATGTTTTTTTATACAAAAGATAAAGTTTTAAAAACCCAAAGAGCAGTTTTAAAATTGGATTTGACCATTATTTTTACATTGTTCACTTCATAAAATTCTCCACAATTTTTCATGCGATTTAATGGACGCTTTACGGCGGCACATTTACCTCGACAGGGAAACGCCATTACTGGACTTATTGACAATCTGTGTATGGCAATATTATCATTCGTTCATTCATTCTTTCGCTCCGTCATAACTCTCTGGCGTTTAATGTTTCAATAATTATTGTAATTTGTGCAATGGTATTTGTTACAATCAATATAAATCAATAATAATAATATAATATCAACCAATCACTTTGGGTCACTGTGACGTCCTGGTTAGTTAGGTTTTCTTTAGTATATTTGTTACAATAGATTGTGTTTTTTGGAATTATTTTATTTTGATCATGGTCAGTGTACCTAACCATTCATTCATCCCAATATAACTCACAGGCAGTTCCAAGATAATTGTGTTTTTAATATTAAAACAAGTTCATCGTATTTTGCTTTCTTCAGGAACTGGTTTTTTTTAATTATCATAATGATCAGCTTAGACTTCGATTCTTTCCGACTTAACTCTTGAGCATTTATCGTTTTAATAATTATTATGATTTGTGCCATTCCATTAAAGTGGTCGTATATTAAAACAGTGTGTGTCCTTTAGGAACTGATTATTTTAATGGTAATGACTTTGAGATGTTTAATGTTTATTGTTAACAATGATTATTGTCATTGTTGCCAATAAATAGAATGTGTTCGTTTTAATAAAAAAACACGGTGACTTTAATTTCGTTAAAAACTATTTCGTACAATCATAACAATTTATTTTTTGTTCAAAAAATAAAAGAAAGTTTCACATTGAAAACATTATCTGTGATCGGCGTTGTGGGCTGCATTATTCTTAAAAAAGTTTATCCAACCTTAAAGCAAATACTGTAGCTGTTCGATTGCGGTTAAGGCTCACAATGCAAATGTAATTTTGCTTTGATTTTATTTTTGTTTCTTATTTTGTAAAATTAAAGCGTTAAAAGGCTTAACGTGCCTTCCTTACCACAGATAAAGTTGAAACATTTTAACATGTTAACCCATCTAATGACCAGGCATAACGAAAATTGCTTAACTTGCAAGACGACAACCTTAACGCACTAGCCACTGCGCCATCGAGCTTCTCCTTTGCGTTCAATAACTTCAAATAATCCTTATAATCACCACCCACTGTAAGACATTTGTCATTTCCAAACCTATAGGGATATCGTATAATACACACAGTAAACCAAATGGTAAACAATTTTGACAGCTTATGATTCTCATTACAAAGACAATAAAGGCTTATCAGGTGTCTGAGTTGTTTACATTAGACGTTATACGTGACTGAACTGAACAGCGTTTAGTATAATAATCACATTTTGAATTGAACGTTTCTTACATGGTCGGTAGGGCATGAGTTAATATATATCTGTGGTATAAATGTTTACGACGATGCCTAATGAAGTAAAACACCGCAGAAACAGAAAAATTCCTTTATTCGGATTAAAATACAATATATAAAATAAGGACGCGCGTACGAGATGAAATCACGTTGAAAGATGTCACTGTCCGGTCCGGTCTCAGAACAATAACTAAAGCTATAGAAGGATGGCTAAAATAAAAATCAGCAATTATGTTTAGTTCTGTTCTATTTTATGGCTAGAAAAGGAGGTTGGAGTGCGACAAATGGTTGACACTTAGTTTTTATTTTTTGTATTGTTATGTCACACGGTCATCAGATAATCGGTGATCAAAAAAAATCTTTGAGTTCTTTCTATAGTCACTCACTACATTACCTCAAATATGACGTCACAAATGTGGTGACACCTTTGCTATTTTAGTCCGGTTTCTATAGCTTTAGTTATTATTCTGAGGGTCCGGTGTCAATGCGTCGTCGTCCTTGCTCCCTCCCCCATTGCCGTCAGTATGCTTAATATCAGTGTATGTCCAGCAGTAGACTAATATAGACTGATGATGATGATGATGATATCTCTGGTGTTGCAAACGTCCATAGGCCACAGTTACAATTGGCATCAGGTGGGACGTATGCCCGATTGCTACATTAGAGGTACAAATAAAAAGGGCCATTCTAAAAATTTGGTATATGAACAAATTCTGAATAATTAAACTCTATTATTGGGCCTGCGTAAGTTCGATCATGTGTCTGATTTCAGGACTAAACTGGGATGGCTTTCTATCAGATTTCGACGTGAGGAGAATGTTCTTACGCTTTTGTTCAACGTGCTGTATGACCATCGTCCTCCTCCCTACCTTAAGGAGCGTTTCAAATTCCTAGGTATGGATCACAATCGCGAGCTTAGGTCCGGGGCTGATAACCTGCTGAAACATCCCTTGATTCGTTCAGAGTTCTTTAGAGATTCTTTTACAGTTAAAGCTACCAGCCTTTGGAATAACCTCCCGCCTGATGTGTGTCACTCCAAGTCACTTGTTACTTTTAAGTTTAAGCTTACTACAACTGTATCGTATGTAGGTAGGTATATGTAGTTTATTATAACAATATTATATTAGTAAGTATTATGTATATATTTTATATTACCTATTTTATTAAGTATGATATAAAGTTAATAGATTTTTTTTAATTTGCTGGTTGCCGGTACACTACCTCTCATTGTTTCCTAATTTGTCATATGCCACAAAGGTTGTCTGGAAGAGATCGCTTAATGCGATAAAACCGCCTTTGCCTATTATTATTTTAAAATTTCCTGTTATTTGTTTTGTGTATAATTGTGTAAGCAATAAAGTGTTTATCTATCTATCTATGTATCTATCTCTATTATTTTAGTGTAATTTAGTCAATTTTGATTTGAAGATTACAGACGCGACCTTCTCTGGTAGGTGTATATCCTCATTATGACATACAAAAGAGTATACAGACATAAAGTAGAGATGGCAGAGTCAGACTTTGGAGTCTCTTATTCGAAAAACGACTCGCATAACTAAGGTTATCATCATGACTTACTGCCGTACTCAGAGACATCAATTTAGTTTTAATGACAATTAAGCCTCTGGCTGTCACTTTCATATGTATAGTGCTAAATAGAGAAGGAAAGACATTTAATTGACGTCTCTGAGTACGGCTGTTAGTGTCATCTTCATACTGAAGTTTGGAGATTAGTACACAAAACTGCAGGAGCATTGCCATGCAATTTCAACTGACGTGGCTAAGCTAACTGAGGTTATATTTTAACCAAAAACCCTTCACGTGTCTAAGCTTATTCGTAAAGGCAATTAATTATTATTATACAAAACCCTCATTACAATGTCGTGAATGAAATAGAAAAGGTGTGTGAAAGACGTGGCCTTATCTTAACACTGGATAATTTAAGTACAGACGCCAGCACATCAACCTATCCAAAACTGTCAAATTTATTTAATACATTTTCAACCATATGCCTGAGACATAACGTTCAAAGTCTATTAAGGAAATTTGACAGTTTGTGGTAGGTTGACGTGCAGGCGTGTGTACAAGCCCATTTCAGGCGATGAGTTAGTAGTAAATTTATTATATCACAAACGGCTGGGCCAAGCTTTGCACGGGTTAAGAATGTTAATGTGGCGTACGTGGGCAAAGCATAATATTGTACTTAAAAATTACATTTTTTTTTACCGCAAAAGTGGATATGAATATTTAACGCAGTGCCGGTAAAGCTTCATGAAATCGCTGCCACGAAGAATCTGGGTCTTGATGTAGGTATACAGATAGATAGATAATAGATAAAAAGTTTAGATTATAAGACTCAGGTGCGCTCCTGCGTGGAGTATTGCTCTCATTTTAGGGACGGACCCGCCAAGTACTTGCTCGAAGCTCTTGACAGGTTGCAGAGACGTGCTGTCCGTATTATCGGTAACGATGACGTTACGACCAGTCTGGAGCCGTTACAGCTACGTAGGGACATTGCTTCCCTTAGTGCTTTCTACCGCCTTTACAATGGCGAATGCTCTGAGGAGCTCTTTGACCTTATTCCTCCCTCTCCATTCCTTTCCAGATCGACGCGTGCAGGTCTGAGAAGCCACCCTCATACCGTGCTAACCATCAAGACACGTACCAAAAAGTTTGGACAATCGTTCCTTTGCCGAACTGCCCGTATGTGGAATGCGCTTCCCGCACACGTGTTTACCTCCTCTTACTCTCCCGGGTTTTTTAAGCGGGGCGTGAAAAAGCATTTATGCAGGCCGCCATAGCGTGGTAGCGCTGTGATGAACGCTTTCACTTCTTGGGCTTTATTGGCTGCTTTTCATCAGGCAGGGTGAGGCCATTTTAGCGTGCCACAATAAAAAAAAATTGTTTATAAAGGTACTTCGTCACACACACACCACCATAATATATCCTATCCTATCCTAAATTAAATAAATATAAATAAATAAAAACAGTAGGGTAGGTATATAAAAAAAAACAAAATAAAACAATAAGATAATACCTACTGCAAACAGTAAAATTAAAACGCACGTAAAACAATATGTGTGTGCTGTAGCAGAGCAATAGGGTCATGTCCACAGCCCAAAGATAATCTTGCCTAGAGACATACTCTAGTATGTATAGGCAAAGCACTGGTATTCTGCTCTAACCCTAAAAAATTCTGTAGTAAAAAAGTAGATAAAAGCTTTCAGCGCATTCCCTGTTTTTGTTTTGTTTGATATAAATTCTGGTAGTGAAATTATCTCGTTGCAGTTCTAAAACGATTTCCTTATCTCGGGCTGTTGGGCGACTTAAGAGCTCTTTGAGTCATGCGACCTCGTCGCTTCTGATGTCTCGAGCTAGGTGACAAGGGTTCAGATCCAATTTAATTAAACGTTGATTTCTTATGTATCATAGCCCCTCTCCGAACAGCTGTTTGAATTTTTCTCCCCATCTTTGAATATGACTTAATGAGTATTGTGAAAAATCATATTGTTCGGTCTACAAAAAATTTATATTTAATTTGGATATTGACAGATTTTCTAATAAACATTTTGCATATCGTTAGCTTTTTAAGAAGCGGCGATCTTTTCCAAATTCTCGTTAAAAATCGTAAATCGCGTTTCATTTGATGACAACAAGATCTATGACCATTGTATTTGGTACTCTCCGTCTCATTAAAATATTGGACAGAAAATTTGAGTGAAATGTTGCGTTTTCGGAGTTGCTTTTCAATTTTGGACTTACACGTCTAGAAAATAAGGTCGCTTAACATTTTCACCGAAATTGGTCGTCACAGCGACCACATACCACTAATTACAACACCCGCTTCACTGATCCCAGGGATCCTTAATTGGACACGTTTTATTTCGCTCTTAATTTTAAAAGCGAGATTGACATAAACTTGAATTCAATTTTACGCTAGCAGAATTTACAAAACACACAATTCTTTTAAAGCATAAAAACTTATTTATTCTACTTTTTTCATTTTGAAGTTAGATTATAAAACAATAGGTATTTATTTGAATTTAACTTCACTCCAATTATGACAAAAAGGATTTAAGGATAAAAAATCTTTATGAAAGTGTATTTTTTTCAAATTTAATGTTTGCTATAGATAAAATCGCTTTCGATTGTTCTTGCAAAAGAAATACCTATATGAAAGGTTTATTTCCATTAGGTACTACAATATTTAATTAAGAACGTACTTTCATTTGATTTTTTCCACAATTGTTGTTATTAATCTAAAGTTTTCGCTTACTGTTTCATTATTAGTGAGTTATTCTTGACGCCATAGTTTGAGTAGCTATAAAACTTTTACAGGTCAACAAGGCTTATGAATTCACCGAGAGTGATTCTGTTCATAAATCCATTTACTCTGTTAAGACTTACAGTAGCCAGCAGTACAAACAATACCGTTATGAAGAGCCAATCAGAGCAATAGTTAAGGATATCAGTTAAAGTGCTTTTACATCTACGACGGCGACGATGACGGTCTCATTGTCATGAAAATATTGAAATTCCTTTTTTTTCTTCTTTTTTACGCCGACTGGCGTTCTAGTCGTCAACGTTTATTTTTATCATAGGTAGAATAACCAGCTTCTACCCTTAAATTATAAATTGGAATTTGTGAAGTTTGACTTAACCTGTAACTATACTCTTAAGATTTGAACCAACATTTTAATCCTGGCCTAGTCGTCAGCGCCTCTGTCAATTCAAATTCAAATTCAAAAATCATTTATTCAGTTTAGGCTACAAGTAGTTCTTATGAATGTCGCTATGCCATCGGTTCGTAAGTCTACTCTGGGCTCACTCAGCAAGTGTCCAGTTCTTTTCTCCCTTACAGCGTCAAAAAAAATAAAAATTGGAAAATGCCCTATCATAGCAGGACACTTTCCATTACAAATAAACACAAAAAATATAGAAGACAACTACAACATGTAAAAAAACAAAACAAATAAACAAATCTAATATATCAAATTTACATCTGGTATAAGTTAAATTTCCACAATGTCATACAGTACCACTACAGTACTCTAATAAAAGTCAAAAATTGTTTAAGAAAAACAAAGTCAAACTATAGTAATTAATACTAACAATGAGATAAGTATGCAAGAGCAGACCAGCCTCCACAGGCGGCACCCGTTCACGAGTATGACATATGAATCAGCCATCGCTTCGCTCAACCATATTTTAGGGAACGTAACGACCCGACGCACACGCCACCACCGCAGAGACAATAAAGAGAGCATGACACACTCAAGATACTTTAAATAAAAACTTAATGATCTATTTAACGCTGTTTGTTATCTGTAGGACACTGTTTAAAACTATCATATCAGTATAAAAATTATATAAATTAATTTTATTATGTATATTGATACAAATAGAGTATAATGTGTTTTTTATTACAACCAGGCTGTTTTATCATCCAATTATTCTTTGACTTTAATAATAACCTTTTATAAAAAAGTGTAACTAATTACAATGTGAAATAACATGTGCAGGCGAGCAGACTAAGATGATCACACATTCTTATCATTAAAATAATCATCAATTTTATAGTAACCTTTTTTCATTAGACCTTGTTTTATTTCTGTCTTAAACTTGTGTAATGGCAATTCTGTTAGAGTGAAAGGCACTTTATTGTATATTTTTATACATTTCCCAACAAATGAATTACCAACTTTATTGAGTCTAAGTTTTGGAACAGCAAGTTTGTTTTTGTTTTTTGTGTTAAAATTATGGGTATTACTTTTTTTTTCGAATTTATCTAAGTTTTTATAAACATAAATGATATTTTCATAAATATACTGTGAAGCTACAGTTAAAATATTAATCTGCTTAAATAACTCTCTCAGCGTATCACGGGGCTTAAGGCTATAAATAGCTCGAATGGCTCTTTTCTGTAAAACAAAAATGGTTTCAATGTCAGCCGCTGAGCCCCACAATAAAATACCATACGACATGACGCTGTGAAAGTAACTAAAGTAAACCAATCTTGCCGTTTCTACATCAGTAAGTGACCTCATTTTTCTAACCGCATAGGCAGCTGAGCTAAGTCTTCCTGCCAGGGCAGCAATATGAGAACCCCATTGTAGTTTATGATCTAAGGTAATACCCAGGAAAACTGTCGAGTTAACTATTTCAACTATTTCATCGTTCATAGTGATACTGGTATTAACCTGCTTCACATTGGGCATCGTGAATTTCACACATTTAGTTTTTTTTGCATTAAGCAGCAAGTTATTAGTGGTAAACCAATGTAATATTTGAGAGAGAGTATTACTTACGTCGTCAAATATTGCTCTATGTCTATCAACTTTAAAAATCAATGAGGTGTCATCAGCAAATAATACTATCTCACAAAGATCTTCGGTGTAGTAAGGTAGATCATTTACATAAATGAGAAATAAAAGAGGTCCTAATATTGAACCCTGGGGCACCCCCATAAGTAACGGGGCGCCAGAAGAATCAGTACCGTTAATATTAACTTTTTGAACTCTGCCAGTGAGGTATGATTTCAATAAGGTAAGTGAGTTGTCTGAGACACCATAATGTTCCATTTTTAATAATAAAGTATCGTGATCGACACAGTCGAAAGCTTTCGATAAATCACAGAAGATACCTATCGCATCCTGTTTCTGCTCCCATGCATCGAAAATATGCTTAATGAGTGCAACTCCCGCGTCGGTTGTATTTCTACCTTTAGTGAAACCGAATTGTTTGTTATGAAGTAACTGGTTATCTGTAAAATGTGACAGCAATTGATTAAAAATAACTTTTTCAAAAATTTTACTAAGAGCCGGTAGTATGGATATAGGCCGAAGATTAGATGGGTCACTTTTATCGCCTGTTTTAAATAACGGTATAATTTTACTGTACTTCATTAAATCTGGAAATACACATTCATCAACGCATTTATTAAATATTATTGCTAAATTAGACGCGATAGAAGATATTATAGATTTTAATATATCAGTGGAGATACCCCAAAGATCCTCAGTCTTTTTTATATTAAGTTCTCTAAAAGCTTTTATTATTATATCAGAATCAATATAGTGAAAATTGAATGGAATATTACATATTTTTACACTAGACACAAGAAGAGACTGGGCAAGATGTTTACAAGAATTTAATTTATTTGATGTAATGAGTGGAATTTTTGAGAAAAATGTTTCAAACGCGCCTGCCACTTCCGTATCACCATTGATGTAAGCATTATCGACTTTGAGTTCAAGTATACGATCACGAGACCTTACTTTACAAGTTTCTTTATTAATGACGTTCCAAGTGGCTTTTATTTTATTTTTTGAATTCACAATCTTTGCCCGAATGTAGTTGGCCTTTGCTATGGAACAAACTTTTTTGAACATTTTTGAATAATTTTTAACATATTCAATTACACTTGGATCCTTAGAGTTTGCCTTTATATCATATAATTGATACAATCTATTTCTACTCCTGTAGATGCCAGCTGTGGCCCAATCACTGAATTTAGTTTTAGACTTATCTACTTTGATTAATTTTTGAGTAAAGTTGTTATTAAACTCTTTTTTGATTATTTCGAATAGATTGTCGTATAAGATGTTCGCTTTGTCATTGTTACATGGTATTTGTAACACTTTATCATTAACATTCTTCTTAAATCTGTCTAATCGATTAGTGGTCACTGGCCTGTATAAAATATTCATTGAAAGACATTCATATTGGTGCTCAAATCTAACTATCTGACCACTGTGATCAGAATTTATAAAATTTATTATTGATTTCTCAATATCATTACAATTAGAAAAAATATTATCTAAACAGGTAGCTGATGTGGCTGTAACTCTTGTAGGTTCATCAAAAAGATTTTGCAAGTTAAACGATTTGAAAAGATTAAGAAACCTTACCGAGTTCTGTGAGTCATCTAAAATATTTATATTAAAGTCGCCACATACAACTATCCTCTTTTTACAATTGCATACCTTTTGCAAGGTTTCTTCCATAATGGACTCAAATAAGTGGTAATTACCAGAGGGAGGCCTATACACACAAACAATAACATACTGCTCGAGCTCCGCACATGATAGTTCAATATTTCGTTCAACTGAGAGAGATACTATGTCTTTACGCTCCTTTGATTGTAATGTATCGTTAATTAATATCAGTGACCCACCTCTTATAGCAGACTCTCTTGTGAACGAACTAATGACTTTATAATTATCAATGCTTACTAACAGTTCGCATTGTTTTAACCAGTGCTCGGTTAAGCATAATACATGTACATTTTTTTCATTTATATATAATTCTAATTCTAATTCTTTTCCAGAAAAGCCCTGAATGTTTTGATGTATAATGTTTATAAAGGTGGACATTTCATTTGTCTTAATATTTAAGTCGCAAGAGTTTTCCTCTATTGTCTGAGTGATCAATTTAAATTATTGTAAACGGATTGATTTGGAACAGATTCCAATGTACAATTTACAATGTCAATATTCTGCCCAATAGGGGCAGATAGGCTAGCCAAATTTTTGGCTGAGTATTCAATATAATATGATAGCGATAATGCTATCTGTCTCTTAAGATATTTATTAAGATAAAATTTATCTTTTGTCAAATATAATTTATTATCTAAATACTTATTTAGGTCAATTAAATGGAATTTATTCTTATTATTAAAAGTCAGAGTATGTAATGTCATATTTATTTTATGCCTTATATTGTTTTCAGTCTGTGGCAAGCTTTGGCTATAAGGAAGTGTGAACAAAACAACATTTTTAACATTTAATGAATACAATAAATCAAAACATTTTAACAGTTCAGTCTTGTCCATACTTCCCCTGTGTCCCACTAAAACCAATAGTGTGGTTTTTTCATTGAATTTGTAATTCATAATTTTTCTAATAATATCATGATAAGTTAAACCAGGCGTACAATAATTAGTAACAGTTTGTCCCAAATATGTACTTAATAATTGGCCCATGGATTTCCCAAGTTCATCACTAAACATGATAGTCTCAGATTTTACAATGTTATTCTGAGTGGAGGAACTATTGGTATTTTTACATTGCTTTTTATTTGATACAGATGAAGGACTTTGGTGATGATGAGTGAACAAGGACTCACATACTGACTGAGGGCTGCTAGATGAGCTATTTTGGTCTGACTGGTCACAATTAGACTGAATGAGGCACTTTAAAGCAAGCATGTGTTCCTCGCACTCATTTTTAGCACTATTATACTTATTCGTCATTAATTCTAAGGATTTGTGAAGGTTACAAATCTCAATTTCCATTTTCCTTATGTCACTGTCATATTCGGTAATATTATTTTCTAATAATAATGAATACATATCAAGTTCATCGCCAAGTTGCCTTCTCTCTTTAATATACATAATTTTTTTGTACATACATTTTTGCCTCTTAATAAGTTTTTTAGTTTTGGCTATATACTTATTAATTTTAACATACTTTTTAAATTTGTTTCTACTGCACTGAACAATCCCCACTTCAGTATTTAAATTTAAGGTTTTTATAGTGTCATCACTTGTCAGATCAATTGTTACAATGGGTTCCGATATTTGTGCAGTAGAAACCAGGCTGGGCGCACTACCGACTAACTCATCAAACAAGCTGTGGCTATGGGAAGTCATGGTATCACGTTTCTCCGCCTCCAGGGTGGTAATGTGGCGGTGGGCTTCTTGCAGCTCCTGCTCCAGGACCGACATGCGCTTGAGGCCCTGCTCATACTCGTCACTGCATTCCCTGAACCCAACCAGTATGCTATGCAACTTGTCCCGCTCATCTACTACTAACCTATGCTCAGTGTGCAGCTCAGCCATTTGTTTTTTCAAAACATCATATTTATTTAACGAATCCAATAGTTCCATCTCATTTTCATCTCTTTCCCTATGCAATTGTTCAACCAACCCCTTGGAAACCTCTAATTCCTTCAAAGCCAAGTCGAGTTTTCTCAATGTAACATCGAGCTTACTCTCTTCTTGGCGAGCTGAGGTCATGCTACGCGTAGTGATCGGCATCTTAGTTAATTAGAAAAAAAAAACAAAAGATAAAGATAAACACCAAAAAGTTGTTCGAACAAAGTATGAGAGGTTATAAAGTAAATTACAAAGTAACCTCAACGCGAAAGTGATCAAATATCACTTTAAATATATAAAAAGAACGGTATTGTCTAATGATTATTATAATTAAATGTAAAATTTACCAAACAATGCTATTTAAAAGAGATGACAAAGATTGACAATAACAAAAAAATGCAGTGTCATTGACTGCTCGTCGGCCGGTACGTACGATACCTGCAATTCACTAATTCACACACAATACACAGTTTTATGCACAGATTATTACGCAAAAACACTTAGAATATACTTAAATTTTGTTTCGTGATGAATTTTGGGACCAAATATAAGATTAAATAATAAAATTAGTAAATAAATTCGAGACAAAATGCAATCAGCTGTTAGCCGTAGTGTTGCCACAGAGGAAAAAAAAAAGTATCTTGACATAATAGTCAGCGTCCATATTATCTACATAAAAAACCGCAATATGTACATACCTATTTGAATTGATCCCACCGCATCGCGCATAAAGACAAATGTAGTGCGTTGTACGTAGCGTTCAACATTTTTGATACTCAGAACTTCTAACCTGTAATTACTTTACGGATTTTAAACCAACATGATTTTAATCTGGCTTGGCCGTCATATTCAGCTTCCAATTAAAAAAACCGCAGTTGGTTGGTACCCATCTGAATTGATCCCACCGCATCGCACATAGAGACAAGTGAGTTTTGATTAAGCCTAGTATGTACGTAGAGCACAACGTTTCCGATACGTAGAACTTCTAACCCGTAATACTCATTAGACCGCACCGCAGCCGTGGGGGCCGTAAAAGCCAAGAACTTAATTAACGTCCCAAGGGTTCCGCATTTGTTTGGGCGTGAATTCGGCGTCGGCAATAAAAATAAACAATGAAAATCGTTCAGGTGAACTCCGGCCAGGCACGCGCGGTTGCACCGGTTGCCGAGTAAAATGTGCGATTTTTTTTTGTTTCAGCCCGCTGCATTGTAAATTAGGCGTTTTGGTATTACTTCTTATTTAAGGAATACACAATGTTGATCGATGGGAACACGGGAACACGCCAATTGACAGCCGAACAACAAAGCTATGTTTGCTGTTCGACCGGTTTTGTGTGATCTCGTAAAGTGTGTTAATTTTTGTACTACTTTTAGGGATCCGAACCCAAAGGGTAAACGTCCGTCCGTCTGTCCGTCTGTCACCAGGCTGTATCTCATGAACTGTGATAGTTAGACAGATAAATTTTTCACAGATGATGTATTTCTGTTGCCGCTATAACAACAAAATAATACCTACTAAAAAACAGAATAAAATAAATATTTAAGGGGGCTCCCATACAACAAACGAGATTTTTTTGCCGTTTTTATAGATAATGGTACGGAACCCTTCGTGCGCGAGTACGACTCGCAATTGGTGGTTTTTTTTAGAATTCTGACAGCTTAACACCTTAAAAGATTAACTGAAGAGACAAGGAAACAAACATAAATAAAACTTAATATCAGTACATACCTGAAAGAAGTTAATAGTTTTCAGTATCATGATCATTAACAGCCATTCTAGACCCACTGCCACTGCTGGGCATAGACCATTCTTTGTTCATTCCATAACTTATTTTTAATCTATAAATTTTTAAACTACCCACTGGTGCTTTTTATGTTAACTATCACAAGCTGATCTCTCTCGTTTCCATTTATTCATTAAAGTATAACCTAGCGCTCGAGGTATTACGGTCATAAATATAGGCATGGTTTCATCGACCATCAAATCCTCAAAAAGCTTTTATTCTTTAACCGTTGTTTATAGAAATACGGCTACAGATATCGTCTTTGTCCGTTTAGAAACTTGATAATAAACATTTCTATTGTAATGTTTAGTCCAAGTACTTTCTTGTTTCATGTCGCTTTGTCTCTCTACTGGGGAACCCCACGGCCGACAATGATATAGTGCTGACTTGCCAGAACGTCCGGTGAGATAGCGGTGTGGTTAGTATTCGGCAGTCACTGGAGTATGACACATCGAACCTGTACCTACCTCACATTAAAAGTACAAATGACGTCACTTTACAACTGCCTTTGTGGTCTACTCGTTAAGACCACTGCTCTCAGGCTTAGGGGTTCGATTCTCAGGGGGGGGGGGGGTTACATGTTTGTGTACTTGGTTTGGTTGGTGGTAGGGCGTTTGTCCGCCTGTCATAGCTACCACCATCTTGTCTAAATATGTCGCTATAACATCAATGTTTGTAGCATTATTGTGTTCCGGCAACTAGAGATAAGATACCCAGTGCCTCAGTAGTTGAGGATTCCGGGTGAAGTGCGCTTCCACCATTAGCCTTATCATCACGTGAGATGAAGGCTCTGTGACAAAAACAGAATGAAGTCTTCGGAGTCTGTATACCTTGTAGCTTATGACATCGAACCTGTAACATTAAGAGATTTACTGTCCACAAATTCCAACTATACTACAAAGTACAAAATGAGGTCCTGTTATACAATTCTCCAAAACATAAAACCTTCTTTGATTGACCTGAACACCTACTTTTGTAACTAGCGATGTTTGTAACCTTTAACCTGGTTACTAAGCTAATTGACTGAATATAATATTAGTGATGTCATAGTTTGCTATAGTTGATTTTATACTGACGATTTGACCCTTTACCTACATGGTATCTTCCTGTGAAAATTCAACGTAATTAAATTTATTTTTTTCTAATTACATACTAATAAGTAACCTTCCATTTTGCTTTTGCTACATACGCTGTACTTGCTCTATGATTTGTCGAATTGGGTTTTCGCCTACAGCCGTCAGGTCCCAAATACTGAAATTATGACAGCAAACAGATATGTCAACACTAATCTCTCCTAAATGAAATGAGACCGCAAAAATTAATCACTTATACGCATTTAATGTTGTACATAGTGAATTTAATTTCCATTCACGTATCTGGTCAGACCACGATATACGCGTAACATTATTCCATTTTGGGTCATCGCAATGATAACCGCACGGTGACACATTCATTTCAATGCAACGTGGGACGTCACCGACGATGCGACGACTGATTTTCGCATAATGGGACAGTGAATGTTTTAATAAACAGATTTTGCGTGGCATTAACATGTAGACTGCCTTTTGTTTTTGTTGGATATTTAATTTGGTTGAGGGCGATTTGCGTAATGAAGAGCCCTTTTATCGTCATGGATTTGTGTAACAAATGAATGTGTATTCAACTGTGTAGTTAAGTATATTATACATCATGTTAAACACACACCATTAAAGTTGGGTTTGTTAATAATAACAATAAAAAATAATAATAATATAAAGTAAATGTTAAGTTGTTAAGAATCGGCTATCTGAACTGATATCAACCATTTTTATGTGTTTTAAATTTTAGATGAATTTTCAATTTGTTAGCTAAATCAAAGTAATTACTTTGACGGATCGATAACGACGCGACCCGCTGGGCAAGAGTGATACCAATTTTTACGGGTTTTAACAGTTTTTATTTTTCGTTTCAGGTCTCGTCGTATTCCTGCAACCCATGAAAAAATCGATGCCCTTGAAACTTGGGAAAGTGAGGATATCCATAATGTCAACCTGTATGTGGAGCCACCAGCAGATGGCATGTTATCTGATGGTGATTCCGGGGGCGAAGATTGCAACGATTTTGATCTGTTGAATCGACATCAATTGCTTGCTTCGGCTGAATTTGTTGTCGATCAGGACGAAGCTGAGCAATCTATCAACGATGCAGTAGAAGATGAGTCCACTGAGTTATCAAGTTCTAGTACCTACAGCAACTGTTTCACGTAGAACCAGACCATGCCGTAGACCACGCAAATGGGTAAAATGGGATTTACCAACATCTGTCGAAGAATAGTCGAAACCTTCACCTAGGTCAATGCTTAGTCTTTCACAGGATAGTGAACCTCTGCAATTCTTCGAACTGTTCTTAAATGAAGATGTCATCAAACATATAGTTCGACATAGTGTTATGTATGCTGTTGCAAAATATAACATTAGTTTTACGTTGTCTGCAGATGAAATCTATTGTTTTATAGGTATACTCATACTTAGTGGCTATGCACCTTTTCTAAGACATCCGCATGTATTGGGAAGAAAATGAAGATACTCACAATGTTCTTGTATCAAAATCTATGAGACTTAATCGCTTCGAAGAAATATACCGATATTTGCATGTGGCTGATAACCAAAATTAGCAAGCTTGTGATAAAATGGCTAAGATACGTCCATTGTTTGATATCATGAATAAAAACTTGTACCAGCAAAACCACAACTTCACGTAGCGACCAGTGGTCCTGTCAGTGTGAGGAGACATGCAGCAGATCACATAATTTTGACTGGTCAGGTAAGGCGTAGATATGCATTATGCAAAAACAAAACCGTCAAAATATGTAAAAAATGCAATGTCAATCTTCATGACAAATGTTTTGAAGCTTTCCATGTTTATTATTTTTAAATAAAATAGCCTCAATCAAAAAAATGCTGGCTAATTACTTTTACTAGTGTTGCGGAAACCCACAACACACACTATGCTACTGCTTAAAATTATACATTAAAAATAGAAAAAATTCCACTTACAGTTCCATGCCGCTCCCGCCGTCCTGAACGGGATCCATATGGTCCGATGGGGCCCGAATCCGGCTCCGGGTCTTCTAGGGTTCCCTAAACACACCCAAACTACCCCAAAGTGCACCTTCCCACTGAAATACCTGTTACTCCCGCAGCGGTGTGGCCGACATCCCGGCTAATTGTTTTCCCGAAACAATTCGTTTACGACGCACACTCACAAACACAGTTTGCACAATCCACTTAAGTAGAATAATACGGCTCCAAATGCCCTTATTACTACATAAAATCTATTTAATTATCAACACGCGATAACTATCAACCAGCCATATTTGCTTTCCAGAGACAAGAAAGTATAAAAAAAAAGAACAATTAGTGATGGGGCCATTATGCCACAAAACAAAATTGAATCTCGATAATCGATTCGTCCATAATACAAATCAAAGTTTTATTTCCAGCAAAAATAAATGCCTGTTTATTTGCAACATCCCGCCACCCAAAGCGGACGTACCGCTTTCTAGCCTGAAATCTTAAACTAGTCAACCGGTAATCGAGCTAAGGTCGCGACTGCGCGATTTAGCACCGATCCATCAACCAACACTTGCGCCACACGCGGAGTCCCGTCCGCGCCCCAGATTAACTTTAAAATGCGACCTCGTCTCCAAAATAACGATGGCAAATTAGCCTCTTTTAATAAAACCAGATCCCCCTCCGAAGGGGGCGACGTCCGGTCTGTCCACTTTACACGCTGCTGCAATAAATGCAGATACTCCAGTGACCAACGACGCCACAAGTCCTGACTCATTTGTTGTATCATTTGAAAACGAGACATCCGGTGTCTGCGTTCATCCTTCCAGGGATACTCAGGCAGGGCAGTGAGTGGCTGACCGACCAAAAAATGACCAGGGGTCAGGACTTCCATGTCATTTGCGTCAGAGGAGAGTGGACAAAGCGGACGCGAGTTGAGAACCGCCTCAACCTTACAAAACACAGTTGTAAGTTCCTCATACGTGAGGGTAGTTTCCCCGACTACCCGGCGCAAGTGGGTTTTTGCCGATTTTACCGCGGCTTCAAATATCCCGCCCCAGTGGGGACAGGCTGGCACACTAAATCGCCATGTGATTCCCCGCTGTGCGAGAGCTTGACTTATGCTATTACAGTTTTTATCCAGAAAATCGTTTACATCTTTTAAGTAGTTGGCAGTGCCTCTGTAGTTGGTACCGTTGTCGGACCGAATGAGAGAAGGTAAACCCCGTCGCGAAACAAAACGATCCAGCGTGACGACAAAGGCTTCCGTAGACAGAGCCGAAACCACTTCCAGGTGGACGGCCTTAGTGGCCAGGCAGACAAAAACGCACAGGTATGCTTTCGTGACCCTAGTGTTACGATAGGCTGTGGTTTTCACCAGAAACGGTCCAGCAAAATCCGTACCGACCCCGTCGAACGGCCTAGTAGTCTGACAAACCCGGTCAGAAGGGAGATCCCCCATCTGTGGCTGCATAGTGGAGGCCTTCACCCGATAACAAGATTGAATTGAATTGAAACACGGACGGCGATTGAATTCGCCGTCCGTGTTTGGATGTCGGCTACCACACTTAAATAACACGCTGCGAACCACTCTCCGAGAGGACAAAATCCAGAACTCCCTCTGTAATATCGCCAGTAACGCATTACACCCCGCGTGAGCGTTTTTCAGGTGTCTATCCGAGACCACCAATTCTACCAAAGGTCCTCCTTTGGGGAGTAGCAGAGGATGACGGCTACCGAAGGGCAGGTCGGCATTTTTGAGGCGACCTCCAACGCGTAACAGTCCATCCGTCAAAAACAGTCCGTAGTTTTCCAGATGAGGCCTTCAACACCGCGTGGTGAGGCAAGAAAAAATGATCTGTCGTTGTCCAGTCGACAGTCGCCCGCGACATATGCCCCAAGACCTCGTATTCTCGCATGAACTCGATATACTTTTCCCGAAGCACCGGATCGCGAGACATACGACGCTCCATAGACAAGAGTCGTTTCTCTGCCAACGCCCTCGATTTTCCCAAGAGAGGGGGACAGTCGATAAAGGGCAGTCGAGTTTCGATCCTACCCGACGCCATCCGGTGTGTGTGATTCTTATAAAAGGTTTCGCACTCCACATGCTCCGGATCCAGACGGGAGACCATGGGGGG
Source organism: Eudonia lacustrata (assembly GCA_947562085.1). Taxonomy (NCBI): domain Eukaryota; kingdom Metazoa; phylum Arthropoda; class Insecta; order Lepidoptera; family Crambidae; genus Eudonia; species Eudonia lacustrata. The sequence goes on along the minus strand of OX387321.1, from coordinate 7,243,027 downwards.
CTCTTCCAGTACCCAGAATTTTTGCATCGTCCTAGCGATGGAGGTAGTAGCGACGACAGGTGAGACATCCCGCGTCTCCTGGTCGAAAACCGGTCCCATTAAAACGTGTCTAAAGATGGTAGGTATAGCTACCAACGAAGAGCGGCCCAGACTCCGCTGAGGCCCTAAAAGGATCCAGCCCAGTACATCCGCTCCCAATATGAGGTCCACCGGAGCCGGCTCCTCGAAATGAGGGTCTGCCAGCATGAGACCTGATGTGTCAGGCATTGCGTCCCGCGGAATGTCTGTCGGTGGATGCCAACCCAGCAGATTGTCGAGTACGATCGCGGCCGCCGCAATCCGTATCGAAGCGGAATGCACAGGAGAGAAGGAAATGTGGGTCTGACCGGACAGACCCCCCACTTCTGTATCTCCGACTCCCCGAATCGGAACTGAGGGAGGCGCGCACTCCAGACGTAGGCGCCTCGCTACCCTCGTAGTATTTAAGCAGCCCTGTGCCCCAGTGTCTAGGAGGGCTCGTATCCGGACGAAGTCCCCCCTAGGTCCCCAAACGCGTACCTGCGCGATGGGCAAAAGAACCGTCCTCGGTTCCGACGTAGCCCGACCACAGGCTAGTCACGCGTCAGAGCCAGCAGCCGACCCTGTCGAACCGTGATGACTCGGCCAGTAAGTCGGACGCGTGCAGGCCACCATCCGGGGTGGTGCGTATCCAGCTGCCCTACCATACCGGTGATAGGGTGGGTGGTATTCCAACCTCGGGTACTCGTGCAGTACCGGTGAGAACTGTTGACGGTTCTCATGTCGTTGTTGTTCCGGCAACGGCGGCGGAGGATACGCGTACGAGTATCCGGGTGTTGGGTCCGGAGGTGGGGCTCCCTGTACCCAGTGGCCCTTAGAGGCACCAACTCCAGGTGTTGGTCGCGCCGGGTGCCGGGTTGTAGCCAGAACCTGGCTCCGTTCCGGCGGTCCCCAACTCACCTGAGCCGGGGTGTACGAGGGGTTGTAGTGTGGCGGCCGTGGCGGACTCCGTCTTTCCGGAGGCGGAGTTGACCCCGGCCCCAAACCGCCACCCGTGGGAGATCCCCTCTCCCGAACCGGTGCTGAGCCCTCAGCACTACGGGTGCACAGTAAGCGATGGTGCGGTCCGCCGCACACATCGCAAGGCCTCGCCTGGGGACACTCATTGTACCTATGTCCTCCCAGGCAGGCATAACACAATCCTCGTGTCCGAACGAGGTTTCGGCGCTCTTTTGTGGGCAGCCTGAGAATTGCTGGACATAGCTGTTCCACGTGCTGCTGTCCGCAAATCCGGCATCCAGAACCGGGGTTGATGGCGGCCGCAGCCACCAGCCTGCCGCGACCCTTCCCTGGGTTGCGTGGCGGCTGGGCGCCGTAGACTCCGGAAGTGCGGGCCGGCGCACTTGTCGGAGCCTCCTGGGAGGCTAGCTGGTTTTCCAGCAGGCCAGCCTCCTCTTCCAGGAACTCCAGAAGTTCCCCTATCGAGGGCAGAACGCTGCCGAGATCCTTGTGGACCAGTCGATTCCGCTCGAACTTGTCCCTCATCTCCTGCGACAACTTGGCCAGAACGATGTGCAGAAGAAGGAAGGACCACTGGTCGACGGGCAGTCCGAGCGTCCTTAACCCGTTTAAGGACACGGTGAGCGGGGTGATCAGCTGCGCCCTCAGCTGAGCCCTATGGTTGACCCTCGGCAATCCCAGCAGATGGGTCACGTGCGCGTCCGCCTGAAGACGCGGCTTCTCGTACCGCTTCTCCAGCAGCTGCATGGCGGTGTCGTAGCTCGCATCCTGCAGCTCCAGATGCTGTACGAGCTGTCTGGGTTCTCCTTCTAGGAAGGAACGGAGATATGCCAGCTTTTCGGCCTTGGTGAAATCCTTCCGAGTATCCACCAAGGCCAAAAACATGTTCCGGAATCCAGCCCAGTCCCGCATACATCCGGTAAAATGCGGGACCTCCAGGGCACCCAATCTTCCCATGGCGCTGGGTCCAGGGGTGTGGAGCTAAGCGGGGCGCGCAACAGGCTTCCCCTCCCGCAGTCGCTCGATGTCCTTCACCCGCTGAAGGACCTCGTCGTAAATGTCTTGGATGTGCTCCAGATCCTTGACATATTGGACGTGGAGGGCCAGCTCCTTCTCCCCGACCGGGTCGGTTGACAATAGAGCGGTTACCGACCGCTCGGCCAACAAGAAACGAGCCTGCATTTCTTTCGAACGCGTCTCCAAGGCGTCCTCCCGGTTAGGCCGATCTACTAATGCAAGCAGCCCGGTGAACCACCGGAGCTGCTGAGCCAACTCCTGCCGTGACGCTGTCATTATAAATAATTTAAACTAAATAAGCCTAAACACAAAATTAAAACGAGTCAATGAAAACACGGAATCGATTATCCCGAATCGACTCGATGCTTTCAATTGAACGAAATTAAATAACAGTTAACGTTCCGAGAAATGTCCCAGCCCAAATGAATGAACGAACAAAAACAACGGTACTACCAACCTTACAATTGAACCGCACCTGTCCCGGAAGTGCGATTTTACACGAAATGAGCTTAACCTATTACGAACTAAAAAAATACACAAAATTACACCGATTAACCTAGAGGTCCGGTATTAACCACGCTCTGCTACCAAAATGTTGCGGAAACCCACAACACACACTATGCTACTGCTTAAAATTATACATTAAAAATAGAAAAAATTCCACTTACAGTTCCATGCCGCTCCCGCCGTCCTGAACGGGATCCATATGGTCCGATGGGGCCCGAATCCGGCTCCGGGTCTTCTAGGGTTCCCTAAACACACCCAAACTACCCCAAAGTGCACCTTCCCACTGAAATACCTGTTACTCCCGCAGCGGTGTGGCCGACATCCCGGCTAATTGTTTTCCCGAAACAATTCGTTTACGACGCACACTCACAAACACAGTTTGCACAATCCACTTAAGTAGAATGATACGGCTCCAAATGCCCTTATTACTACATAAAATCTATTTAATTATCAACACGCGATAACTATCAACCAGCCATATTTGCTTTCCAGAGACAAGAAAGTATAAAAAAAAAGAACAATTAGTGATGGGGCCATTATGCCACAAAACAAAATTGAATCTCGATAATCGAGTCGTCTATAATACAAATCAAAGTTTTATTTCCAGCAAAAATAAATGCCTGTTTATTTGCAACAACTAGTTTTTTTTTATATTACAAATATAGCATTCTTGTGAATACAAAAAAAAATATATATCATAGCACACTTAAAAACCTAAACAAAACCTTTATAATTTTATAAATTAAACTTACCAACTTACCAAACTGAACCCACCTTACTCGTGGACACACAAATTCAACGACGTACAATTTATACACACGTACGAAGGTGGAAATTCCAAGGCGCCTTCAAAGGCATACCAATTACTTATCACTCCAGTGGTTCCGTGATGAAGGCACGCGGGGAATGCCTGGTAATGTTCACATCTTGACGACAGCCAGCGCGTTTGACATAGCAAAGAAGATGCAAGTTGCAAAAATGAAAAAAAAAATCAAAGCAATCACTAAGTCAACTTGAATGAAACTTTACTGCAAGCTAAATATCTAATAGAAATCATATTTTAAAACGTTTATTCGACTGAACTTATTCAATCAAAGTTTCCAGTATTCAAATAAAAGTGAATTGAAAACTGGAAAAATTCAAATCACGTTAATTCATTTGCAGATATTTTTTATTGAAGTTTTATTTTTATTCCTTGCGTGTAACCACTTGTCCTTCATCTCACCTGATGTTTTATTGCCAGTGATTTATTTGCTGTTGATTTATTTAATACTAGCGGCCGCTCGCGGTTTAACCCGCGTGGTTCCCGTTCCCGTGGGAATATCGGGATAAAAAGTATCATATGTGTTAATCCAGGTTATAAACTATCTGTATGCCGAATTTCATACAAATCCATTCAATAGTTTTTACGTGAAAGAGTAACAAACATCCATCCATACTTACAAACTTTCGCGTTTATAATATTAGTAGGATTTATTAATATTTTAGCTTGAAATTTTACCTAATTATGAATCAATTATTATTAATTATTTTAATACATTAAGATATAATTCAGATTTAATTACTATAGTTCATTCATTTATTTAATAAACAATTCTCAATGCAATAATATTACTTATAATTTATATTAATTCTAATCACATTTGCGCGACCTCGCAGGTTTTGTTCGGGTGGAAACTGAAAATCAGTGATTTGCTGCATGAGCAAAATGTTTCATTGAGTTTTCACCTTTTTGCATCGGGCACACAATTGATAACTAATGTTTGTGGTAGTTGTATATTTAATTGCCTTTCTTCTTATTATTTAAATTTATATATTTTTTTTAAATATTATTGTATTATGTTTTAATTGTGTGCATGTTTTGTTGCAAATAAATAAATTATCTATCTATCTATCTTATCTATCTATGGTAAGTGATGATAAGGCTGAAAGTGAAGGCACACTTCACCCGGAATCCTCAATTACTGAGGTAATGCTATTTTATCTATAGCTATGCTATTTTATGCTATATATATGATATAATATGCTATTTTATTTTATTTTAGCTGCCGGAGTACAACAATGCAACTAACACTAATGTTATGGCGACATTTTAGCGATAATGGTGGTAACCAGGCGGACAAACAAGTTTTCTACTTACCTACAATTTACCCATATTTTGTTATTTTCCTTTACCGTAGAGAGCCTCGTTAGAATTGGTTAAATAACAAATTGAACTTTGAAGCTTGCATAGGACACCGAAATCTATAAAGGCTCTTAAGATATAAAGCATTCGATTCAAAATCGATCGGCGCATAGTTAAAGCTAAAAATCACACAGCCTGCCGTCCGGAACGGTAAACTTTTCCTAAATCCTCTAACCGTTGGAATCAAATCAAACAGGCCGGCACGTCGACATGTGTAAATCGAGAATAGGTCATGGTGAGATGTGGCCTCCGCGCGCACCCAAATTGGATTACATCGGACCAGCCGAAGGACTAAAATGTTGCCCGCAAACAAATTGCTTGTGTCAGTTTAATAGCCGGGCGTTGAAACAAATGAAAGCCATCGTAAGAACACACTTTGATGTGGATTTGTTTCGTCATTGAATATTTTGAGTGATTCGGGATCAAATCAAAGGGCTTACCGACTGGCTTGTAAGTATGTGGGCTTTACATGCCTGCGCTTTAGTATTGGATTTAATCAGTACGGTCAAATTATTTTTTATTTTATTGATGAGCATGAACGAGTTGAGATAAAAGATTGAATTAAAAGATATGTAGGTAACTTGATTGAGGCGCCCAATTGTGTAACTGCGATGTCGTCAATGAGTCATATTGTTATCGGTAAAAAATGTTTTTACTTAGGTACAGCTTACAAGTTAGAAGACAATTAACTATTGCTCGTCTTAAATATCCCATATAATTTTTTCTCATTATTAGTATTATAAAAGTGCAGTACCTCACTCGCTCACAGGTCACTCGCGTCCGTAGGTTTACCCTCGAGACCCTACACGTGACCCCTGGGTGGTGCTAAATGAGTGACACTGACTGAGTGGTAGAGCCACGCTGCGTTGTAGCACGCATTGGGCCGGCTCGCCCGGTGTAATACCACCCTCTCACTAAATACCGGCGTGAAATAATGGCACTCGTTGCTGTTGTGTTTCGTCCGGTCAGTGATAGTTCCGGAAGCCCTATTCCCCCCCCCCACACACACACAATTGATATGGCAGCGAACTTAAATTTAGATTTACCCCAGGGGGGTACCTGCACCTCCAGTGTAGGAGAATCCCCCCCTGAGCGTCCACGCTCAGGCTGCCCTACGTATTCTGGGGAGGGCAAAAGTCCGCTCGTATCAGCACATGCTGCAGGCGGGAGTAAGGCAAGACATTCGGCACCCCCTCCTACGCTTCGCGTGGACTTCTGCAACATCAGGGGAATTCACTCCAACTTAAGCGCCGTCCATTACCACCTTGAGACGGAGAAGCCGGCCTTGCTTTTCCTTACTGAAACGCAGATATCCCCCCCTCCTGACGTCTCCTACTTGCGCTACCCGGGATACAATCTGGAGCATTCGTTTGTGCCACGCGCCGGTGTTTGTGCTTACGTCAGGGAGGATATGTGCGTTCGTCGCCTCGGCAATCTTGAAGTTAGGGACCTCTCCATCTTATGGCTGCAAGTCGACTGCGGACACCACCCTCGCGTCTACGCGTGCCTGTATAGGTCCCACAGCGGTAACATTGAGACTGACCAACTTGTCGAGAGCGTCCAAACGGCCACAGATTCCCTTCTCCAACGGATTCCCTCTGCCGAGATCGTGGTGCTGGGAGACTTTAATGCCCACCACGTCGAATGGCTTGGTTCACGCACTACTGACCATGCGGGTAGAGCCGTTCATGACTTCGCTTTGGCCTACAGTCTGTCCCAACTGGTTGCCGAGCCTACGCGGGTACCAGATGTGGAGGGCCATACACCTTCCTTACTGGACCTCTTGTTGACCTCGCACCCAGACGGCTATCAAGTGTCCGTTGATGCACCACTAGGCTCATCAGATCATTGCCTGATTCGGAGCACAGTGCCTCTCACGGAAACTTTAAAATCGCAACGTGCGGTCAGCCATCGGGTCTGGCATTATAGGTCAGCGGACTGGGATGGGATGCGAAGTTTCTTTGCGTCGTACCCATAGTGGCGAGTTTGCTTCTCGCTGGATGATCCTGATGTCGCCGCCGATTCTGTCGTTGATGTGATACTGCAGGGAATGGAACTCTTTATTCCAAACTCTATGGTTCCCGTTGGCGGCAGATCCCAACCATGGTTTGGTCGATGTTGCAAAATAACATCTCGCCAGAAACGCGAGCATTACCAAGCCTGGGCTAATGCGGTGTCATCAAAGGATCCAAGTACCAGTGTGCTCAAAAAGAAGTACAACTTTGCTGCCAGGTCTTTTAAGAAGGACATTGCCAAGGCGAAGTCATCATTTATAGGTAGAATTGGGGAGAGACTAGTGCGTCTTCCTTCGGGTACGCGTGCATTCTGGTCTCTCGCCAAGGCTGTCTTGGGGAATTTCTGTCGACCGTCACTTCCACCACTGCACAAGACCGATGATTGCCTTGCCCATACTGCAAAAGAGAAAGCCGATCTCTTGGGTACTCTTTTCGCATCAAACTCGACCTTGGACGATGGGGAAAACTCGCCACCAACAATACCGCATTGCGCTTGTTCTATGCCAAACGTTCGGTTCCTGCAAAGGTCAGTTCGTAAGGCTTTTTTTTCCGTTGACATTCATAAGTCGAGTGGGCCTGATGCAGTCCCTCCCATTGTGCTTCGGACGTGTGCTCCTGAGTTGGCGCCGGTTCTAACGCGCCTCTTCCGGCTCTCTTACACGACTGGCGTTGTCCCGAGTTCTTGGAAGACAGCCCTTGTCCACCCGATTCCCAAAAAAGGTGATCGCTCAGATCCGTCCAACTACAGGCCTATAGCCATCACCTCTTTGCTCTCCAAAGTAATGGAGTCCATTGCAAACTGCCAGCTCTTGAGGTACCTAGAAGAGAATCAGCTACTAAGCGATCGCCAGTACAGTTTTCGCCGCGGTCGTTCGGCTGGTGATCTTTTAGTGTACCTCACTCACCGATGGGCGGAGGCAGTCGAGAGGAAAGGGGAGGCACTGGCAGTTAGCTTGGACATAGCGAAAGCCTTCGACAGGGTATGGCACAGGGCTCTTCTCTCGAAACTTCCATCATACGGGCTCCCTGAGAAATTGTGTGCGTGGGTCGCCAGCTTTCTTTCTGGGCGTAGCATCAAAGTCGTAGTTGACGGATCATGCTCTGACCTGAAGCCCGTGAATGCTGGAGTCCCGCAGGGGTGTGTGCTGTCGCCTACACTGTTTCTTCTGCATATCAATGACATGTTGCATAACAACAGCATTCATTGCTATGCAGACGACAGTACTGGGGATACGCTTTACACCGGACGTACTAATATTTCTCTGGAAAGCGTCATCGAGAACCGGAATAAACTTGTGACTGACACTGAGAACATGTTAAGTCATGTCTCGAATTGGGGCCGACTTAATCTAGTCCATTTTAACCCTTCCAAAACACAAGTTTGCGTGTTTACCGCTAAAAAACATCCCTTCGTCGTATCTCTAAACTTTGAAGGAGCTCCCCTTGATACCAAACCGACCATTGGAATCCTTGGCGTCGATATTTCGAGTGACGTTCAATTTCGCGGTCATTTGGAAGGTAAAGCTAAATTAGCTTCGAAAAAGCTGGGTGTGCTCAATAGAGCGGGACAGTATTTCACGCCGACCCATCGCTTACAGCTTTACAAAGCACAGGTCAGGCCTCATATGGAATACTGTTCCCATCTTTGGGCTGGAGCGCCCCAGTACCAACTCCTCCCATTTGACCGCATTCAACGCAGAGCTGCTCGAGTTGTCGGCGACGTGGTAACCTCTGGTCGGCTCGATCCACTGGCCCTTCGGAGAGACGTTGCTTCTCTTTGTATATTTTATCGCCTTTATCATGGGGAGTGCTCTGAGGAATTGTTCGGTTTGATCCCTGCCGCTGATTTCCTTCACCGCACTACACGCAATCGACTGTCTTTCCATCCACACCATCTTGATGGATGGCGATCTACTACTGTGCGTTTCTCACGTAATTTTTTACCACGAACTACAGTGCTGTGGAACCAGCTCTCAGCGGCGGTATTTCCGGACCAATATGACTTAGGAATCTTCAAGAAACGAGCCTATTCCTTCCTTAAAGGCCGGCAACGCATCTGTGATTCCTCTGGTTTTGCGGGTGTCCATGGGCGGCGGTGATTGCTTTCCATCAGGTGACCCGCCTGCTCGTTTGCCTCCTTCTAATATAAAAAAATAAAAAACCTTCATAAATATTCAATATGTCAAAGTGTATTTTTAGTTTTTTTTAAGACCATTTCGGTGAGATTCAATTATACGAACCTCAGGTATCAAAAAGCTACAGAAATTACTAATGAGTGCAACGACTATTCTTCGCCATTCAAACACAAACGAAAACGAGATTTTGTATTACATTGAAGCAGCATTTCCTGGCGACAAACAAGATGGTTGCAATTGTACCATACAAATTTTCGTTAACGTGAAAGAATGCTAAAATAAAGCTCGCCCTTATCAGCCTTACATATTAACATTAGGTATTTTCCTACCAAACAACACAAGTACCTATATAATGTATTGTGTATAAACTACAAATAAGCCTATGTGAAAGTGTCTACGTGGGCACCCCGATGGCTTATACCGGCCTAGCCCCTGGATTAAAATGTTGGCAAACAAATTGCTCGTGTTAGACAGAATGTTAATGACAGCAGCGCACTGAAATTTACCGAGTGAAAGGACAAAAACAATGTATAAACCTTGATGGCTCATAAACTTTTTGTGTAGTTTTGAAGTGACTTGACATAAAACATGGATAGTCATGTTATAGGTAGTTTCTTTTTATTGTTCAAATCATTTTACAAAAAATAACATACATCACAATTATCCTAACACGGAAACCTTACAAGGTTTAACTGTGAGAGCCACTCTTAATATTTGTAAAAAATATGTTAGATGCAAACAATAGTAAAATTTTGATTTGTACTTGGCAAAGACCGTGTCCGAGTAATTTTTTTTAAGGTCATTAGGTAAGTCATTTATATAAGCTGGTATCAAGTAACTTGATTTTCTACCTCCATGTACAAACGGCGGCAGATCAACCTATCCAAACCTGTCAAATTTCTCCAATGAATATTGATCCTTATAACCATAACATAAAGTTCAAAATTGATTGTAGAAATTTGACAGTTTTGGGTAGGTTGATCTGCCGCCGCGTGTACATTATTATATTTAGGCAGAACATACTTTTTAAGATGTTATAGGGATAGTTGATAGGTGGCTGGCATGAGTAAGATGAGAGTAGCTGCATATCGTGCTCGAGCGTCCACTTAGAGAGGCCTATGTTCAATTATAGTAGACTAACATAGACTGATGATGAATATGATGAAAAAAAAATAATAGAAATACCATTAATTGCCAATACTGTGTACAAATTGTGCAGATGATAATGCATATAAAACATTAGAAATAACAGTATAACCGTTGAGACGTCCGTCGCGCGAACTGCCAATACACAGAATTGTCCAGGGGGGTAACCACGAGCTCTTATAGCAGTATTATTGCAGTTGTGAAAACGAGACGCGTGTAGCAGCGAATATATTTGCGTCTCTTTTCCACAACTGTAATATCTCATCCCACCTTCTCCCTTCCTCCATAGGAGTACGCGTGCTGCTCTCCGGAGTCACCGCTGTACTGTCTCGAACATTCCATCGCGCACAAAGAAATTTGGTGACTCATTTCTTTTCTCACACGTTTTCGCTCCTTCCTATGACATGGGGTCCTTCAAACGGGGCGCGAAGAGGCATCTTGTGGGCCGGCAGGGTGAGGGTGACTGATGCTGCGTTGTTTTCACGCTGCACCAGTTGTCCTTGCGACTGGACTCCGTTTCCACTTAACATCAGGTGGAGTGGAGTCATTTCCCAAGCTTTTGTATAAAAAAATAACTGCTATAAGAGCTCATGGCCAAGGTCAGGTGACAGCGCGCGATAACTATTCCGATTGGTGGAATTGTGTTAGACACAAAACATGCCATAAATAAAAAAAGAAGAATAAGACTTTGCCGATAAAAAAAATGTAAAAAAAAAACAATAAACGAGCTTGATGAAAACTAAGAAAATCACTGCGTACCCTAATATATACATAAATAATTATTTACGTTTGAGTGGATAATTACCCATAACGGATATGCAACTTAAAAAAGAATATGAATCAAAATCAGAATCAAAAAATAGTTGATGATATGATGATGATGCTGAAAGTTAATAGTAATCGACAAGGTGTAAATGCAAGTATTGTAACGAGTTTACTTCGTAAGCAATCGTCTATTTACTGTCCCACTGCTGGGCAAAGGCCTCCATCATAGAAATCAAGTCATCGCCACAATTGATGGGTGTTGGCTTAATCACCAAGCTTTCCAAATTGGGGTTGGTGATGACAAACTCGGGTTATTTTCGGTTAAACCCAAATAAAACGTCAAGTAACAAATATTTAATATGTTAACTACGATACAGTGATAACACGTTTATGAATAAACATTGTTACTTCAATTCGAACACGATCTGGTATTCTGTATATTACCATTTTAGTTACTGCAGCTGTGTTCTTATCCAACGCACAACGCTGAAATTGCAATAATCGAACCAAATGAATCCTTTGGGTACAGGCATCGCATACCCATATCAGATAGCATTAAATGGATTTAATGCTGAAATCACTCGAATTCTACTTCGGACGTTTGAAGCGATAATAGTATTCAATTAAGTGAAATGTGCAGTGAATGCACTGGCTCCTAAACCTGGTACCACTTGATTTATAATACATAACTGTATAATAACGCCTTTGCACTTATCGCTTCGTTTTGAATAAATAAATAAAATTAAATTAAATATAGCAATAAAACTTCATTGCGTCAAGCAACACCAATCGCTTTCTCTACAGACCTTACCCTAAGTGGTTTTGAAATAAGGCTTTAGCGTTGTAAAGGCTAAGATTGGAAAGGATAAGATTGGAAGCTTGAAGCTTTGGTACTTATCAGTCTCACGTTGCTTCTAAGTGTGTCATAAAAAATATTGACTGCAGCTCGAGATGAGGTGTTGTCAATTAAAATAAAACATTATGTCATGTCTACCTACTGCCTATCACATACACTTCATTTAAACGTTTGCTGGAGGAATATTTCTAATACTTTTAAGAACTTTCCATACTATTTCATAAAAACTTTGAAGATTATTTTGCAACCGACAATTAATCTTTTCGATGCTTTAGGAAAATACACAGACTAACTCAGTGAATATTCATTTAAATAACGTTTTTTCAACTGATCATTCGATTATACTTTTCTGAGTTAAATTTAAATTCATTCATTTATCTGCTACAAGACATACCTGCGATAAAGTAAGTACGCAGAAACTCGAGCGATTTCTAAATGACGCCTCTTGTAATCTGGCTCCATTGTTTTTATTGCTCACCTGGCTGTACTACCTCCACCTTGTTTCGTATCCACAGGCATTGCACAAAGCAGTTTCTAGTTTAGTTGCATGGAAACTTTTTATCTGTATAAAGTAAGTTTTTCAACTTTCTCGTTGGATTATACATAAAGGTTACTTACCTTTAAGTTTAATGCAACAAGAAAGTAGAGAACCTATTTAAACGCAATTTTATATACTAATTGTCTTGTGGTAAGTAAGTATGTAATTGCTTTATAAGTACCTACCTACTTAATAAAATCACCGATTACTATGTCAAATTATATGATCTTACTAAGTCATACCACACCATATAATATATACATATATATAATAGTAATCGCTGAACACCAGTTCTAAAAATAACCCTATAATGTGCGTGTATTTTACCCGTATTAGGTTTAGAAAACCGCAATTTCATTTACCTACGTTTTTTCTTCGTTTTGGTATTGCTATTCTCAAGTAATGAAATTTTGTTGTTGCGTGCACGTTTCATGCACCGAAGCTACAGTAATAGCAGCTAAATTGTTTGCAAATATGTTTGCTTGGCACGGATTATCTGAAATTGCTTGCTTGGAATAGCTAATAAAGAAAGTACTAGTTTGACTATCACGGAGGTACTGCGTGCTATTATTATTAGCCAAGAGAATTTTCCCCTGTTCTATTAAGAACTAATTAAAGTTATTCGCATTTCTTGTGTACAAAATGATTTAGAAAAAAATATGTTAACCCACTATTATTTGTTTTTGTTTGTGCGCTTTTTGTGCAATCAAAAATATAATTTATTATAAGGACTAAGTACATTTTAGTTACTATTTTAGTTATACTCACGAACCGTGTATGGGTGCTGCAAATATGGATGGGTATTTCACATTTTAAATTTCAAAGTTAAAAAGTTGAAAAAAACACAAATGTTGAAAAAATTTCCACGAGCAGGGTTTGAACCTGCACCCTTCTGACATACCGGGTCAGCGAGCAGGTTCAAACCCTGCTCGTGGAAATTTTTTCAACATTTGTGTTTTTGTAATTTGTTCGCAACAAAATTTGCGTTAAAAATTATATAAACATTTAAAAAGTTGAGTTTGAAGTAAAATAGAAAATAATAATAATAATAATACAAAGGTATGGAAAGGCAAGGAGCTCCACGGGTGACCTCTTCGGGGAAACTGAAGGTTTTGTCTGTGCAATTATGGATGAAGTTATGCTAACGAATAACTACCGGAAATATATTATGAAGGACGGGACGGTTGACATATGTCGGGCATGCCACCGTCCGAGTGAGTCTATCAGACATATTATTTCTGGCTGTTCTCGTCTGGCTAACGACGAGTATTTGCACAGACACAACCTAGTAGCTAGGATCATTCACCAGCAACTTGCTCTTCAATACGGCCTTGTTGAGTCTGAAGTGCCGTACTACAAGTACGCACCGGTGCCCGTTCTTGAAAATGGTCGTGCATTGCTCTATTGAGATCAATCATCACGGACAGGACTATTGTTGCCAATAAGCCTGATATCGTGGGGGTAGACCGGTCTCAACGTCAGGCGGTGCTCGTTGACATCACCATCCCGCATGACGAGAACGTCGTGAAAGCTGAGAAGGGCAAACTCAGCAAGTACCTTGACTTGGCTCACGATGTGACCGCCATGTGGAATGTTGATTCAACGAGCATTGTCCCGATAGTCGTTTCAGCGAACGATCTGATAGCGAAGAGCTTCGACCAATTTTTTTTTTTTTTTTTAATATTTAGCACGGCAAATGACTCCATACCACCTGATGTTAAGTGGAAATGGAGTCCAGACGCGAAGACAACTGGTGCAGCGTGAAAACAACGCAGCATCAGTCAACCTCACTCTGCCGGCCCACATGGTGCTTCTTCACGCCTCGTTTGAAGGACCCAATATCATAGGAAGGAGGGAAAACGTGTGCTGGTAGACTATTCCATCTTTTGGAGGTGCGACAAAGAAACGAGTCACCAAATTTCTTTGTGCGCGATGGGATATGTGTGACAGTAAAGCGATGACTCCGGAGAGCAGCACGTGTACTCCTATGGAGGAAGGGAGAAGGTGGGACAAGGTCAAACAGTTCTTCAGAGCACTCGCCGTGGTACAAGCGATAGAAAACGCTGAGTGACGCTATATCTCTACGCAATTGCAGGGGTTCGAGAGTATTAGTGACCTCTGCATTGCCGATAATACGTACAGTGCGACGCTGCAATCTATCTAAGGCATCGAGAAGGTACTTTGCGGAACCGTCCCAGATGTGCGAGCAATATTCCACGCAAGACCGTACCTGAGTCTTGTACAAAAGACACAACTGGTCAGGCGTAAAGAATCGCCGCACTCTGTTCAGGACACCGAGTTTTCGTGAGGCAGTTTTGATCACGGCTTCGATGTAGTCCTTTTGATTCAGATCACAGCGAATCGTCATACCGAGCATGTTGATATTGCTCTGCAGGCTTAGAGATGTGCCCTGAAGAGTTGGAAGGGGAAGGAATGGTGACTTCTTGGCCGTAAACGCACGTACCTGTGTTTTCTTGGCATTGAACTCAACAAGATTATTGGAGCCCCAATTAAATATGAGGTCCAATACCCGATTGAGCTCAATGACAAGATTCACTCGTTTCTCTTCAGTTTCGACTCGCCCAGCCGCAGGGTGACCGTTATACCCACCGTGCACTGTACTATCATCTGCATAGCAATGAATATTTCCAAGTGGAAGCATATCATTGATATGCAGAAGAAACAACGTGGGTGACAGAACGGAACCCTGAGGGACACCAGCGTTCACTGACATGAGCCGCGAAGCGCATCCATCAGACAGGACACGAATTCTACGCTCGTGCAGGAAGCCAGCGACCCAGTTGCAGAACTGAGCAGGCAGACCGTATGCCGGGAGCTTGGAGAGAAGAGCTTTGTGCCAGACCCGATCAAATGCCTTGGCTATGTCGAGGCTAACAGCCACCGACTCACCACGCTTGTCAATAGCCTCACCCCAGAGATGTGCAACGTACGCTAGAAGATCACCCGTTGACCGCTTCGGCCGAAACCCGTATTGGCGATCGTGAATAATGGAGTGTTCTTCTAGGTAGTGGACAAGTTGTTTATTTAAAATGCGCTCCATTACTTTGCACAAAACTGAAGTTACGGCTATGGGGCGGTAATTCGATGGATCTGACCGATCTCCTTTTTTGGGGACCGGTTGCACATTAGCCTCTCTCCAAGATTCCGGCACATAACCTGAAGAGAGCGAGAGACGGTAAAGGCGCGTTAATACGGGGGACAAGTCCGCTGCACACATTTTTAGTACTATTGGAGGAATGCCATCAGGGCCATTAGCTTTCCGGACATCGATTGACTGCAGCTCCGCACGGACGTCACACTGCCTGATTTTAAAATCAGGCATTAGTTAGCCACAGTGAGAAATTGTAGGTGGCTGTGCATTGCAATCATCGACTCGGGAGTTAGCCGCAAAGAGTTTGGCCAGGAGATCGACCTTCTCCTGCGGCTTGTGTGCTAAAGTTCCGTCAGGACATCTCAATGGTGGCAGCGAGGGTTGGCAGAAGTTTGATTGCACGGCTTTGGCCAGACGCCAGTAGCTACGGCTGCCCGTAGGATGCGTCAGTAGTTCTTGGCCGACTCGTGCAACGCGCTGGGCATCCGCTCTAATGTAAACTCTTTTGCAGGACTTGGTGGCATTATTATAGGCTGCTTTCAGCGAGCGGGTTTCGGGATCCCCAAGAGCTTTACCCCTAATCCAAGCGCGGTATGCCGCCTGCTTGTTATCAGCAGCGTTGGCACACTCGCGGTTGAACCATCGGTTGCGCCTGCCTTTGCTGATGAGATGCGGAATATAGTATTCCATCCCTAAAACTATCTCATCAGCAACTGCAGTCACACTAGCTGTCGGGTCCTTCCCACTGAAGCAGCGCTGCCTCCAAGGAACGGATGCGAAATAGTCCCGCATACCATCCCAATCTGCCGACGAGTAGTGCCAAATCTGGCGTTTCGATATCGCTGAAGGCTGTAGCGGGACCAGAGGCACTTTACTGGATACCAAGCAGTGATCCGAAGATCCCAAAGGAGCTCGAACCTCCACTCGGTAGCCAGCTGGGCGAC
Organism: Eudonia lacustrata; assembly: GCA_947562085.1. Taxonomy (NCBI): domain Eukaryota; kingdom Metazoa; phylum Arthropoda; class Insecta; order Lepidoptera; family Crambidae; genus Eudonia; species Eudonia lacustrata. Next base: position 7,226,769 of record OX387321.1, on the reverse strand, counting down.
TTGTCAGCAGAAGGTCCAACAAAGAGGGCGCGTGACCGACTACGTCTAGGATCCTGGTGGGCTGGTTCACCAGTTGAGTCAGGTCGTGCGTGAGAGCGAACGCGTGGGCAGTTCTACCAGCATGGTCAGTTTTGGAGGAACTTAACCACAACTCGTGGTGAGCATTGAAGTCCCCCAAAAACACCAATTCCGCCGATGGAAACCGCTCCTGCGCTTCATCTGCCACCCGACTAAGGTGTTCAATAAGTCGAGTTGTCTCCATGTCGCCATTATGGGATCGGTAGACGCAGACGTAGACACGGTTATGAGAGCCCAAGTCGACGTGTACCACAAGGAGGGAAAAGGAAGGGTCTTCCAGACAGCGCAGACGGCGACAGCAAACATCCGTCCGAACGAACAAGCAAACTCCGGCTTTGGCTTTGAAGGATTCTTCAAGCACAAAGCCCGGATAGTGCAGGTAGATGGTGTCAGCCGGACAGATTATTTGCGTCTCCGTCAAGAATAACATTGCTGGCCGTGCCGTCTCAAGATGGTGATGGACGGCATTGAGGTTTGCATGGAGTCCGCGGATGTTAGCGAACTCGACCTCAAACGGTAAGGTTGTGGTGGGGGTGTGCACCGCTGAATTACCAGTTCTAATGTTATGCGCTGTCATGTTGTAAGAAAGGAGGGAGGCGTGAATCGAGGAAATGCTGCTGCTTTGCAAATGGTCAAAGTGTGGTGACATGTCTCACCAGGGAACTGCCTACAAAAGAGTTTCACTAACCCGCCGAACGGAAGGGACCCCGAACCCCCCCGAGAATGGCCGCCGGGACCCCACCTTCCGGTCACCAACCGGCACGACGGACCACCCCGAGATTATGCGTGGCATGGTGAGGCAGCCTCACGAGCTGGTTAGGCTCGCTTGGGCCCCTGTACTGTGCCACGGGCGGCCAGCGGGACAGCCGTTTCTACGGGTCTCCCTGGTCGGCGGGTTAACAAAGTCTTCCTGGCACTGGTTTGACGGAAGCCTCCACAGACCAAATGCATCGCAGCAACATCCACTCGAGCTCTGATTATACGCTGGCTGATCCCGAAACGCGACCGACAAACGGTCACTTGACGGGTTTTACACCATGCGTACGGTGGTCACTAACCAGACGGGCCAAGCCCTACCACGCAGTAGAGCATATGGAAGCTTGAAAATCCGTTAGTCGCCTCTTACGACACCCACCGGAGGAGTGGGGTGACGAATTGTATTCTTTCTCCGTCACCGCATGGATACAACTCAATACAATTGCTACAACTTAGTAGTACAAAATCTAAATGGTTTAAATGTCATAACTTTTAGGACCGATCTCTGCACTCTTTCTGTGGACAATAACCTTGTCTTACACGCTTCACCCCATACTGTAATACAGTATGAGAGAATGGATTGATATAGTGCGTAGTAAATAGTTTTAAGTAAATTCAGATCAGCCACATGACGCAATTGTTTCATCACCCATATTACTTTTCTTACTTTGCTGTTTAAATTTTCAATCTGTCGCGTCCAAGAAATGTGATTATGTAATTCGACACCGAGGTATCGAATATGAGATGCTGCTACTATATCAGTACATGTACATGATTTAGATGGAGAACCATCACATGTATGTGCGCGAATGCCAAAAGATGTTTTAGGTTGGGACCTACTATTAATGGAAAAGTTTATATGTATATTTAGTTTTTCCGACATTAAGTGACAGCAAGTTTCTGTTCAGTCAGGCGATCACTACCCTTTAGACCTTGCTCAGCATGTTTACGAGCCTCATTCCAAGTGTCATCATAATATACAAGAGCAGTGTCATCTGCAAAGGTAAAAACCTTACCATTAACGGCAGTGTGAAGACAAAACTCATTAATGTAAACTAGAAGAAAGAGACTCGGGCCGAGCACACTGCCTTGTGGCGTTCTATAGGTGATGGGCATGTCATCACTAATTTCCTCACCAATTTTAACGAAATCAAAATCGAATTAACTAATAAAAAAAAACGCTAACATTTTAGTAATAATAAATAAAAAAACTAAAACAAGCTTTATGTGTTTAATATTTGTACACTTTTTTTTTAAGTGCGATTAACTTGAAACGGCAACTATTTAAAGGCCGTGACACTTTAATTTAAGTGTTTGTTTACTGGTAGAAAAAAAAAAAAATTATGATTGAATTTGTTCATATGAAAAATATGAACAAATACAATCATATTTGTCTAATTGAAAAATAGAGATATTATATCTTAAAAAGATTTTGCTATGTATCAAGAGGTAAACGTATATGTAAGGTAGGTATAACGTAAAAAGGAGATCAGAATACACTTTTCATGAGAATTTACCACAAACGGTATCGAACCCGGCTATACAACGTAGCTTCCTGCTAACAGGAAGGAAACAGTAAAGACCGTAAACGACCCAGATTCGTGAACGTACCCACAGGATGTGTGAGCCTTGTGAGATACACTATGAAGGTTGCATAGCCTCGGTTATATAACCTTTGTGGACACTTAGGTTGCCTTTCCACCAGAGATGTTAAAAAGGAATTACGTAAAGTTAGCATTAAGACTTCGTTTTGGTCATTATCGATGGCAAAGTTTGCATTCCTAATTTAAAAAGCACTCTTTGATAAATATCTTAATTTCATCTTCATCAGCTCATTTTATGTACCCCCTGCTGGGGCACGAGCTTTTCCTATGGATTAAATAAGATATGATATAAGCTACCACGCGGGCCTAGTGCGGATTGGTGGTTGTTAACGATTGCTAATGCCGCCGACTGCTAATGCATTTGAGGAGCGTAACCTGGCGTCATGGGGGTTGGGTCATTATGACCCACCATGTTTTAGTTTGCCTACAGTTCGAAAACTGTGCATGCGACATTGCCGATCTTCTCATTAGCTGGAGTTGTCGAACTCCTTTACACGTTTTTGGCAAAGAATCCAAAATTTACTGATGGACTGCGTCAGGAACAAGGAATAAGTTTTAGTAGTTTTGGATAATATATAATGTTACACTAATTTTGTTGCGAACAATTAATTACAATTAGGATTAGTGTTAAAAATACAGGATAATTTATCATGAAAATTATGCGATAATTATGAAGCTGTGTTATTTATTATCGTGATAATTTCGAACCCCTAAGGTAAGGTGTACACCTTACCTTAGGGGTCTTTATGAAGATGTGACATCTTCATAGTACTATGAAGATGTCACATCTTCATAAAGTCTAATCATTAATTCACTGGAGTAATCTGACGTTTACGGTGTTCCCAGTTTCTGATGAACAGAAAATAGTGTTGTGACAAGAAGATTGACATCAATTACTCACTCATTCATTCTCATTACTTGATCCTGAATCAAATCACATTACTCATTTTATTTACTTTATTATGAAATCTCCTAGACCAGTTTTGTTTAATCGATATAAAAATATTGTCATTGGTACATTTAAAAGCCAATAAATGATAACTTTGAAATGGCAAATTACATACTCGAATTGTATAAAATTAAACAAAAATGCAATGGATATATTTTTATTCGTCATCGTCAGACATAGAGATGAGTCGTTCATGAATGAATCCTTCAATTGGACTAGTCGACTTAGCAAGTATATCATTTAGTACACACTTTACTAAAGGAGAGTAAAGCGAACAGATAGATTACGAACAGCGCGTGCGGAAACGAGACAGTTGCACCGGTCGGAGTCGGAGTCTGCCCACACTCAATTTGACGTCTTAGGGTATGAAACATTATTATTTTAATGACTTATTTTTACTTGATTATTAGTTGACGGCGTAATTTGTTTACGTTTTGAAATTTGATTTTGTTGTCTATTATTCTAGTCTACGTCAAAATAGGTATGAGCGCGATCCGTGCTGCATGCGATAATAACATTGTTTAGTTTTAATAATTGTACTGTTTGACGATGCTTTTAAAAGTAATTGTAAATAGTTGATGTTTTAGTTGTCGTAAAAGTAACCCATGTGAAAATTCACTCGGAGACAGAGAAAGTGCTATGTGAGAAAGTGATAAAAAATGGTTTTAGAACGGGTCAGATTGATTTTACATTTTGGAACGGGATCGAGTGATTGTTAACGTAAAACTGTACTATATTGTTGAGGTTATCTCCATTTCAACGTTATTAATTTATAGTATTCTGTTTTGTCTTAATTGTTATGCAGTAAATGGTACTCCTACACAGTGGTTAAATCTGTATTTTTCTTTCAAAAAGATGGATGATGTAAAAATAATGCAATAATTAAAATACTTCCAAAATTTTCAAATAATAACAGCTACCAAAGCAAAACAAACACTGACAACTAAACTGTCAGGTGAAATTTCTCGGTACAAAAAGACATTCATATAGTACCTACCTATATTATAATTAATTAAGTACCTACTTTTTTATAATATACGTTCCTACTGACTTTTTGTGAGTGACCTGAATGACAATGAACGAAACGCATCACTAGTACAATAAATGTGGCAACATAATTTTACAATGTGACATTAGCATCTGTCAGTTTACTACAGTGAATTAATGATTAGACTATAGTACACCATCCGCTCCGCTGTATACCACATAACTTTGGTTAAAATAGACACAGTCATATGGTTGGTTGCTTCCTGTGGGTGTCGTAAAAGCCGACTAAGGGACCATTCCAGAGGATGGGCAGCAGCATCTCTCTGATGTTACCCTCAACCTACTGCGATCGCCAACCCGCCTGCCAAGCGTGGCGATTACGGCTAATACCCCTCATATCCTTGGGGGAGGCCTTTGTCCAGCAGTGGACGTCTTTGGCTGAGATGATGATGATGATGATATGGTTGGAATAGAAACATAGTTTTTTAGCCTGGCTTTGACGTCGCTCACCGCTTAGCTACCTAGCACATCTCTGGTGGTCAGCCACGCTAAAACTGCTTAAACCACAATGTTTTTATTAGCGTTCTAAATTTAAAATACTTTAAACAGATGCTGGTGTATACAAAATTTATGAAAAAAGGTTCCTGTTTATTGTTCTTTTATAAAAACTAGCTATCTTGTTATTATTAGCAGTAACACGACATAGCTACTAAAATGGTTGTTATGGCGTTTGATTTAAATACGCTGACCTCCAGACCACAGAGTTCACTTCGAAATAACGAACGCTCTACAAAGTTTGTATCAGGCCAACAATGATTTATTCATCTCCAGTTTTTAGCCATATAGCGCCTTCCGCACTTTACAAGTTGCAAGTCATTCAGAATAAATTCACTCGCAGGGCCACTAGTGCCCCTTGGTTCGTACGGAATGCTGATCTGCATCGCGATTTGGAACTTCCAACCGTGCAACAGCACCTCTGTACGGTCGCGGAGCGATTTTTCGAAGCCTCGGAAAATCACTCAAATCCGTTAATCAAAAAGGCAGCGGACTATAGTTCCGATCCCCCTAGAATCTCACATTTCCGTAGGCCGAAACACGCGTTATCAGACCCACCTAACCAGTTGTCACGGGACCTGGATCAGTTAACCGCGGCTTGGGACGCGGTGTTGTAGTTAAGTCAGCAGACATAGGCAGCTTCACTGCAGTATTAGCTATTTGCTATTTTAGCACGGCGGCTCCATCTGAGCAACGCCAGCCGCGCCTGTCGGCGTGGCACCACGTAGTTAAGTCAGTAGACAAAGGCAGCTTTACTGCAATATAAGCGTGCCCCACTAGTGGGCACGCCTAACAGTATTTTTTTTGGCGACTCCATCTGAGTAACGCCAGCCGCGCCTCTCGGCCTACCGTGGGGCGCGCGCTCCGGTTGCCTTCGTAGCCCTTTTTAGGGCAAAAGGCGAACCCCAGTGGTTGTTTTTACTGTGGTCGGCCTTAGCCTTCTCTTAGAGAGGGTAAAGGTCAATCCCAGATCTGCGGATTATACTGATCTTCAGATCAGTATCTCCCGGAATATGTTTGCATATTTTTTTCCCTGGGCTGACAAAAAAAAAAAAAAAAAAGACCACAGAGTGTATTAAACCACAGATGTCCATTAGTGATTTTATAATCGGATTAGTAAAATAAATATAGTGTGTTATTCCAAGGTAAATAATAGCCTCAACTTATAAAAAAAATACGTTGAATAAACGTTCCTAACTTCAATACTTTAACGTTAGTAATGTACAATAAAATGTATTCGCATGTAGTATTTCAAGCGACGCGAAATAATTCATTGTTTTTTAACAGCCCGAACTTTTATTGTGTGAAACTTGAATATTTACGGAAATAGACGTCTCTTATAGTAAAAGCGTACGTGCTCAAAATACGTGGGAACGAATGGACCGCCATTTAAATGATTTAAACCCCTTAAAGGGTTTCACATAAAAATCTAATAAAATTCAGGCAATGCCGGGTAATTTATGTGTTTTCTAGACGGTATATATAGTCGCGTGAGTTCTCTCTCGCTATGCATAAAAGTCATCGTTCTGTGGTTGGTTTATACTTTTTGCAGTATAATGTTCAACCATTATACTGCATATCTAAGGTGCACGCGATCACACAGTAATAGACACACAGAAGGTAAGGTATAAACATACCGCGTACGAGCAACGCATACATAGGACACGAATCTTGGAATAGCTCGGCTGCGTCCGAGCGCAGCCCATCCCCCATTTCCGTAGGAACACACGCTTTATCCACCGTTTCCTAGTGGTCATACTAATTTGTCATATCTAATATAATATGATATATAATATGATAATAAGATCCCCCCAATCAGTTAACACGTGACCTGGATTGCCTACTTGCGGCACATGGCACTTCGTCGCTTAGTTAAGTCAGCCGACATAGGCAGCATCAATGCAGATTGAGCGCGCCTGCTGGGGGGCGCACCGACTTCACCACGGCGTGCACTCTGATTGAGTAACGTCAACGTCGCCTCTCACCCCGGGAGGTGACCGTTCCGGCAGCCTATGAAACCCTTCCAAGGCTAAAGGTAACCCCCAGGAGTTTTACCGTGTCGGCATCGACCATCCCCGGAGCTTAAGATTCCTTAAGATCACACGTTGGATTGGGTTTCCCCTGGGTAAACAATAAAAATGAGGAGCTCGATGGCGCAGTGGTTAATACGCCCGGTCTGCGATTGCTCAGGTTAAGCAACTTTCGCAAAGGCCGGTCATCGGATGGGTGACCAAAAGATTATCATCTCGAGCTCCTCCGTGCTTCGGAAGGCACGTGAAGCCGTTGGTCCCGGCTGCATTAGTAGTCGTTAACAACCACCAATCCTAACTGGGCCCGCTTAATGGTTTTATGGCCCGTTCTCCCTATGCATCCATAGGGAAGGCTCGTGCCTCAGCAGTGGGGACTTTATGAGCTGATGATGATGATGATGATGATGAAACAAAAAAAAACCGAGCGCAGCTGTTGCGTGATTCCTTGTTTTTATGAGGTTGTCTATGTGTGCGTTGCTAAAGCGCGTTTCTAAGAAGTTTACCTTCTGTGAGTCTCCTTATATTGTAACGCTATGTAGTGAGCGTAGGGTTGCCAACTACTTTTCAGGAAATTAAAGTAAATCTAAAAAAAAACACAAATGTTGGAAAAATTCCACGAGCAGGATTTGAACCCGCACCCTTCTGACATACCGGGTCAGGTGCTCTCCCAATTGAGCTATCGTGGTTCTAACCAGCCCGCCGAAATTATTCAACACTATTTACTTTTTACTTTGAAAGCCAAAGGCGCCCATTAAATGTCAACAACTACCGTCATTAACATCTGATCATAATATTTTTACAAATACTAAAGATCTGTTAAGAAGTAGGCAAGCTATTTATAAAACGTTTATATAATTGCTAACGCAAATTTTGTTGCGAATAAATTACAAATACACAAAATGTTGAAAAAATTTTCACGAGCAGGATTTGAACCTCCACCCTTCTGACATACCGGGTCAGGTGCTCTTCCAATTGAGCTATCGTGGTTCTAACCAGCCCGCCGAAATTATTCAACATTATTTACTTTTTACTTTGAAAGTCAAAGGCACCCATTCAATGTCAACAACTACCGTCATTAACATCTTGTTTGTCCGCCTGGCTAGCTACCACCATCTTATCTAAATACTAGCGACCCGCCCCGGCTTCGCAGGGTGCAATGCTGATACACGCAACCACTATGTCCCTGCATTTTAAATCTGTAATATCTTCGAAAATATTCATTTCAATTACATGCTGTAAAGAGCCATATTGATCTATATTAAATGCACAATGTATTTTAGGTACTTCATTGGATATGAATTAATGCTGTATTGCTTAAAATCGCTTCGTAAATAAGCCATTATTTTTCTTAAAAAGTAAAGGAAAAAAAAATATTATTGTGGGTTATCCCTAAGAGATAGACATATACTATCGAAGATTTTTTTGTAGACCTTTTTAAGGTGTACAATACTGTAGTACATTATTTTGATCTATCTTTCTCAGCCAGTGTTTGCATTGTAAGCGCAAAAAACGTGAAACCTCTAAAATTACCAGTGTTTCTCTAGTATATTATGCATGTATTTATACATATAAACATTCCTCTTGAATCACTCTATCTATTAAAAAAACCGCATCAAAATCCGTTGCGTAGTTTTAAAGATCTAAGCATACATACATACATAGGGACAGCGGGGAGCGACTTTGTTTTATACTGTGTAGTGATGTCACCGTAACATCAATGTTTGTAGCAGTAGCAGTGTTCCGGCAGCAAGAGAGACGATAGCCAGTGTCTCAGTAGTTGATCCCGGATGAAGTGCGCTTCCACGATTTGCCTTATCATTACTCAACATTAGGTAAGATGAAGGCACTCTGCTTACCCGTAATATATTTTAAAAACAGAGGCTCATATTTGCCTATGTTTTTTAAATATAGGTCCTTACCTATGAAATTGACATTTTTTTCTCACTTATTAATAGGTATATTACTTCTAAAAGTCAATACCGGTTTTTAATATTATTATACACCTTTAATTAGGACTATGTTACCTAAGCTTCAGTAACAACAATGATTATTAATTTTGTGTCTTTATCGCCCAATATTTTTATTAAATTGACTACTTTTTTTGTTCGCGGAATTGCCTTTTTGTTTCATTGTAGCTTTGAAGAGACTTGATTTTTTTTTCTTTTTAATGTCTGCTATATTTAGCTAGTGAAACAAACACACTACTCTACAATTTTTATAGTGTTAACATAAATAGATGCTAAGAAAATTTAAAAAAACTTTAATATGTTAAATATAATTTTAGAAAAAATCTTCATACAAAACGTCAATTTCATAGGTAAGGACCTAATATAAATACGCGAATATTCATATATCAGTTTTCGAAACCATAATACGAAGAAAAGTGTTAACCCGCATCTTATTCTGAAAGATTGATTGATTAGTTAGCCTGCTTATGCAAACAAAGTGTTCACGAATAAAAAACATGACAATTAAGAATACCATCGGCTCATTCCGATTGGAAATGACGTCATAATAATACCAGCGCCAATATTTACCTACATAGCACGCCGGCCGCCTCATTTCCGAAATCTCTCAAATAACAAACGATGTTGTATGAAATGAAAGAAGTTTATTCTGTACGGGGTCGACGCCGTGAAAGGTCGAAGTCAGTCGTGATAAGGAATTTTCTGCAAAGTTCTATAAACATTACAATAATAATGACAGTCAATTTCGCCAAAATACTCGGCACCATTGAATTTATACCTATACACAAAGTGAAATAAGACTGTGATTTTAGTTTGAACTCTCTTTTGGGTGGGCATTATATGGCGAGGTCAAATGGAATATTTAGTGTTTATAATAATTGGTTTTGAAGTAATAGGGTAAAAGTCAATTGGAAATAGAGAATCTACGAAATATTTAATTATTAAGGAGCATGGCAGTTAAATAGTACCTGTATACTGTAGACATTAACTTTTGGTAGTGATTCGGATTGAGTAATTACGAGATGGATGACCAAAAGCTATCATGGAACACGTATTTAATATGAAGGGAGTTACCTGGAGCCATATACATAATATGTTATGTGTTCAGGGGCCTAGCTTAAGATTCATTCGCCAATGAAATCGCGATTACGTTAACGAAAACGAAAATTTTGTATGGCATTGAAGCAGCGCCGTCTGATAATTACTCGTATTAAGAGGGAACAATAAGGTCGACTGAATTGAAAAATATGTATGAAAGTAGACAAAATCCGTTGATTATGGAAGGATTTTAGAGGAGGAAGGAATAAGGGGACTACGAAACGTTTTTCGTGGTCCCCTTATTCCTCCTCCAAAATTCTGCCGCACAATTTATGAACGCAGTAAGTACAACTTACTGTGTTTGTGATTGTGATATTTGAGGCGATGACATTACGATCTATTTTCTTAAAACTGTACACATGTTCTTTACTGCGTTCATAAATTGTGCGGCAGAATTAGACCGATTTAATTACTTTTTTCATTTGAAATTAAAGAAACGCTTTGGCTGTGTCCCTATGTTCTTTAAAAACCTCAAAAATTGACCAGATTTTCCGTTGTGTTTCCCAAATTTGACGAGATTATATAAAAAAGCAAAACATAGGGACACAGTCAAAGCCTTTCTTTAATTTATAATGAAAAATGTCATTAAATTGGTCCAGTTTTAGAGGAGAAATCAGGGGACTACGAAACGTTGATATTGTCTACTTTTCATACATATTTTTCAATTCAGTCGACCGTATTTCCTCCTAATGAGAAGAATTAAAATTTTGCCATACAAATTCTTAGCGAATTGCGAATTGCGAACTCGCCCTAGGCACCCAGGTCACAAGGTAAATAAATATTGAATATCTACTGTGAATAGATGCGATGATTACAAGTGAAAATAGACGGTGTTGCTGATAACAATTGAATGCCAAAACTATAGCATTTGCGGTACACAACAAATGCATGAAACATCAGTAAACATACCGGCAAGCAAATTTTAATTTATTTTATTTCGATTTTACGAACACGTTGTAGCACTACCTTCCCTTACGAAGGTTTTTGTGCTTTTACTTTCTTTACGCTGACAGATGAAATCGTAAAAGTTTAATGGGCCATTCTGTGAAGTGCACTGGGTCACTCACTGGTTTGATTTCAGCAAAGGGACCAGTATTGGTAAATGAAAAATTGTATTGTGTTTTGTAGGACATGGTTAGTATAATTTATACAGAAATGTATGTCCGTATATTCCGTATATGACACATTCAATCATTCAGCCTACACTATCTACATTTATTTATTTATTTATTGATGTGTAACATCTTTCCTCTCGCTTTCTTGCAATTTGTGGGAGTGATTTCGTGAAATGGGACGGAAGTGTGTAACAGGAAGTCGGGAAAGCGCGCAAGCGCACGCCATTTGATTTGACGAATGAGCGCGCGATGGTAGAATTGGTCGTCGGATGGTACCAACCAATCGGGGAAGCGCGCGCCATTTGATTTGTCGAATGAGTGCGGGGTATTGCATTACTCTCAGTGTCAATCAACCTCTCTACAGTGGGTTGTCGGCTTTCATACAATTTTCTCTGGCTGTTATTTTTCTATACAAGTGTGTCGTCGGCAAATGTAGTATACATTAACACGTGGTTAACTTGATACCGTTATATTCTGTTAGTTCATGTTTGAAGAGATAAAAAGCTTGCCACGAGGTTTATTGTAATAGTTGATTTTAGACAATTAATGTGTTAATGTGTTAATGTATACTACATTTGCCGACGACACACTTGTATAGAAAAATAACAGCCATATTCAACTGTGTTGTGGGTTTGGAGTTAACATAACATAATCGGTATTTTTTTTCTTTTTTGTGCATTTTAATAAAAGCTTGTCTTAAGAATTTTTTTCTTTTATTTTTTTTAAATTTAGAACTATTTTATTGCCATTTAAGTAATATGTTTCCGCTTTTTCATAATGACTTGTAATAAGCTTATGGGTCTAATAAATTGTGTTTTAAATCATTAACTGCTGCCTCTCTTCTAGGAAAATAAATAAATAGTATAATGTTAGTTTCTGAAAAAATGCTTTCCAAAACCGAAAACTTTCCTTTCACTGCAATCGCACCCAGCGTGACAGCTTGATTATAATAAATTACAATAAAGTAGGTGTACCAAACCAACGTATACCCTATAGTAGCGCGTATGATGGACGACTGGCCCTTTCATGGTTCGTGCGTGACCGTGACGTCATCGGTCATCGCGTGACCAAGATGACACAGCGCGTTTGGACTGACACTTGTGTTGTAACTTGCATGGTCAGCAATAATCACAGATCTATGTTTGGTCTGTGGTAATAATAATAAATTGTAAGTAGTAATAATTAGCCTTTACTACTAATACTGTCTCATTGTTGGGTAAAACCTTCATCATTGACATCAAGTCATCACTAAAGTTTATAGGTGTTGGCGTGGCAGTGGTCGAAATAGGTAGGGCTAATTCACCTAAAGTTTGAAGAACGGACAAAAATAATGGAGATTTCCTTGTGACAATATTTTTTTTCGGAACAACTGTCATCAACACTGTCACAACTGTCATGACATCGCATAAGAACATTAAAAAATAATATTATTAATACAGTAATTGATTTTTTTACTTATTTTGTATCCTGGGATTGCTGAAAAGCTGTAGACGCGTTTTTTATTGTTTTCATAAATGAAAGACAATCTCGCTATTATTAGATTACTGGATTAGCCCTACCTATTCCGATCACTTAATCACCGCGCTTGCTGAATGTGGGTTGGTGATCTCAAACCCGGGCTATGCATCTAAAAGTCCTAAGTCACGCTTAACCCGGCCTTGGAATTTAACCCAAGGCCTCCGGATAGTGTTCTGTGTACTTTGCTAATCAGCCACCGTGGTATAAAAATAATAATTATGAAGTAAATAAACAAGAAGTATCCATGACAATCACTCAAAGAGCGAACCTAATTAGAACCGGTAAAAAACAGAGGAAAGATATAAATCGCCGGTGTGGTCCATTGGTTAAGCCACCAGTATCAGACCCAGAATTCCCTGTTTTAATTCCCACGTTAGGGTATCAATCACATTTAGTATAAAAATAAGCTTTTCCATGTTGTGAAATAATTAAACGAGCATAACTGTGGGTGTTTTTACTTTTAAATGTTGTTTTTTGTTTCTTTACTAAATCTAGTCAACCTACCTCGTACCTTCTGTCGCAAAACTAGGGCTTTAAATAAAAATAAAATAAAATAAAAATTATTTATTTCAGACCGAGATCCATATAAAAGTGTTAGTATACATAATATTCTTATAAACTATGTTAGTGTACAATCTTGGTGATAGTATACAATCTTATAAAAACTAGGTGTTAGTATTAAATAATTTTGGTTTATTAATTAAAATTAGTTGGGATCATTATCATTCTCCGCACAAAGCTTTTCCACATTGTCGAGTCCCGCCTATTAGCAATAGTAACAGCTTTGAATACCGTTGAAAAATTGGTATAGATACTTATGTCAAACGAAGAGAACGGTAAAGGAAAAAACGTTTTACTTAAATGTCCTTCCGATACGAAAGGAAAAAAAGTACAGGTATGCTTGGTGTCGTTACCTGGGTGGCATTTTTACCGGTAAATTAAGTAACCGCTCTACGCAGATTGGCCAAAGCGCAATATTTAACAAAAAAAGTAGCGATACTTTTTTAGATTACGTTACCTGCGTTACCGGTTTCAAATTACCTTTATAGAAATAACATTACTTACCGGTATTTATAGTGGGAATTTGGTAACGGTATCAAGCTCTGCACAAAACAGATAATCACTACAGTAAAACCTAGAGCTATTCACAAATTGTAGCATTCAGAATGCTTTAAATATTTATTTCGAAATTAATGTACTTAGAAACAGTGGCCCTTGCGACCTATTTGGTACCATGCTTTTTATTATCCGACTTTTGTTTTGATAGCTGACGTGTTTTTGAATTAAAATTAATAAAAGTATTTTATATTTAATTTACAATCAAAACAAAAAACTTATTGTTACGTGTTTTTATTCTTCGCACTTAAATGTGAAATCTATATTAATAGCTTACACCTAAAACCTATCACAATAATTAATACCAGTCAGCAACAGCTTTCTTTCTACTTTTCTTGTTTTAATTTACAAAGTAGGCGCTAGTTTAATAGATTAGACCGCGTTCAGTATTCCAGGAAAAATGGCGTCATTCATAAGGTGTGAGTAGTTCAGCCATGGCTTAGTCGACCAATGTTTAAGTGTAAAATACATAATACTAATATTCTTTCTGCTTTGTTATATATGTATTATGTTTTACGAAACGAATAAACCCTCTCGACACATAATGACCAATACGCATTACGACACATTTGTGTAAACAAGAATAAACGCTCTTGTTGAATGCGAGAAATATGAGGATTAATCTAAAAATATTATGGTATATTTAATTTCACGCATTTTTTTTTGCGAACAAATTTCTTTTTATCCTATGACCCGGCATCTCATGGGGTTCGAATCCCACTCGTGGAAAAAAAACCAACACTAGTTTTTCCAATTCCAATTGAAACATGCATTTGCAAATGAATGAACGCAAAACTACTGCTAATCTGATACACTTACAGTATAAGTAACTCAACACCCATCACTTTACAAGTAGTACAATGCTCATTCCTCCCAAAAGGTTTTATAATAGCATACCAGAGTTATTCCACACCACAGACAGGCCGAATCGTGTTTATTTAACTTACATTTAAAAAAAACCTATCACAAAAGAAAACATGGCCTCCCACACAGATAGAAGCAATTAAAATTGCCCATCTAATCGTAACACTGTGAGTTATCCGAAACCTTTCGCTCCCACCAAATCCCTCGTAATTTCAAATAGGTCACGTTCGCCCAGCGTTCATTTAGAGATATTAATATTTTTTACACACCCGTCGCCGACGTGTTTAAGCCTGACACCTTTCCGCAAGTAATGGAACTTTGCTCTTAATTCCCTAATAGCTATGAGTATGATTCGTTATGTAACATTATAGAGCTCTGTTGAACAAGTAACAATGGCTTGTTTGTAAATTTAACGTAAATAAACGTTTAGTACGGACCTTTTTATGTTTAGTTTTACTTTAATATAGTCTGTTTGTCTGACTATTTGTCTGTCTGTTTGTCTGAATGTTTGTCTGTCTGCTTGTCTGTCTGTTTGTCTGTCTGTTTTTCCGTCTGTTTGTATGTCTATTTGCCTGTCTGTTGGTCTGTTTACGTAGACGTCTATTTATCTAGCTTTCTGTTATTCTTTTGCGATCTGTCTTTGTGTATGTTTGTAGCCTCTTAGCTTTCAAATGGATGAAGAAACAGTTGTATAGGAAGGTATGCATAGGCAAGATCGCCTTTCCTTTTATAACCTCTTAGAATACTTCACCAGCACACGTTTTCCCTCCTTTTTGTAACATGAAGTCCTTAAAACGAGGCGTGATGAGGCACCGTGTGAGGCAGCAGGTTGACTTCACGTCTGGACTTCATTTCCACATAACAGCAGGCGGAGCGAAATCATTTAATAAGATAAATATTTAAAAAAAAATGTGAGAACAAAATCGGAACTGCTACATAACTGTCACTTTTACCTAAAAGCCCATTTTTATTACCTTTGAGCGCTTCACTTTTATTATCGGCTTGTAACCTTACGCCTTTTTCATGTTGTCAAGACCAAACATACGATGGGCGTAACATTGTTCATGCAAGATTATGTTACCGAAATTTCTATAAAAAAAAATTACACTGGTCCTATTGAAATGCGAATAAGTTATACCATCTCGGAATCGAAAGATATCATGGTTTATTTTAAAGGCAGATTCAATTGAGACCGTGGTTGCTACCCAAACTCACTTACAACTTTCCTGCCAACAACCTATGTCAACCTTATGTACCTAGCCATGTAAATACTTAAATGTTTTTGTTTGTTTATATAATTTTTAACGCAAATTTTGTTGCGAACAAATTACCAACCAACCATTATTTTCAACATTTACAAATGTTGAAAAAAATTTTTTTTTACGTGCAGGATTTGAACGTGCACCCTTCTGACATACCGGGTCAAGTGCTCTCCCAATTGAGCTATCGTATTTCTAACTAGCCCGCCGAAATTATTCAACACTATTATATATTTTTTTTATTTTTTTTTATTTTAGGCCGATGATGATGATGATGATGATGATGATTTACATTTTTACTAAAAAGGCCACGATAGCTCAATTGGGAGAGCACTTGACCCGGTATGTCAGAAGGGTGCAGGTTCAAATCCTGCTCGTACAAATTTTTTCAACATTTGTGTTTTTGTAACATGTAAATACTACTAACATTTAGTAGTAGTAGTAGTAATTTGAACATCTGCAAAAACAGTTACAAACTGTGTACTACAATTTGCATCATCATTATTCTAATGACATTGCATTAGGACTTTACAACTTATAAAAGCTACTTTACAACTTAAAAATTTAGCTTCAGTGCAGCAATTAGCACTTGAAAATAAAAAGTAAAACTTAACTTAAAAGTTTTTTTTTTTGAGAGAGATTGCTGATTGCCTCAGACGGCATTTTCAGCTTCACCGGGCTTATTTAGGGGCGGCGAGAAACTTAAAGGGTTCCTCAAGCCGTGTGAAACGAATCACCTTCGGAGGTTTTCTAGAGGGAACGGCATCACGCACTTAAGTGCATGTCCTCGTGCCCTACTAGATTCTCCGAAAGGTTCGGATATTATCATTACTGCAATTTTTTTTGTGTGTTGTGATTGTCCTTTATTTTATTTTTTTGTGATGGAAAGTGTCCTTTTATGATGGAGCACTTTCCAATATTTTTGACGCTGTAAGGGAGAAAGAGCTGGACACTTGCTTAGTTTCTTGCCGGTTCTTCTCAGTACAATATCTCCCGCTCAGAGTAGACTTACGAACCGATGGCATAATGACGTTCGAGCTATTTGTAGCCTAAACTGAATAAATGATTTTGAATTTCGAATTTTGAATTTTGAATTCTGCAACATTAACCGTACCTACTGGGAATGTAGAGGTACGAATTTGAAAAGATAAACAGACAAGACAGCACGTGAACCTTTTCTAAACTGTCAAATGTCTTAAATAAATGTTCACTCTTATGTCATATCCATAAAGTTCAAAGTTATTGACGAAAAGTGACAGTTTGTAACAGTATTATGTGCAGGCGTGTGTACCTGTTTAGTTTACATAATAAATCAATCATGATTATATTTCCATTGTTTTCTCTACCTCTATCATTTGGTTTAGTTAGCAAATATAACGTAGCGTTCGTAATTAGGTAGCGTACCATTTCTGTCGAATAGTTTGTAGTATTTAGTGATAATAAGTATTACTAACAATGTAGCTCGTAACACAATGGAATAAGAGTCAAAACTAGTCAAAAGTGTGTACATGTTAATTCTCGTGACTGTACCTACTGTTGAACAAAATAACTTTGACAGCCCAAATTAATTAGTATTCAGGCGGTCAAATAAATTTATGAGCAAAACATGACTAGCGGTTTGATGTTTTGAAAGCTTTCATAAATCGTCACGAAACATTATTGGGCTTTATGTACAAGCGTATGCTCTCGCATGTGCGCTGGAACGGGTTCGTTCATATTTTTGCCGCCTGTGTAGTTTTGTGGTTAGATCATCGTCGGTGTCAGATCCAGAGAGCCCGGGTTCGATTCGCAGCGGAGGCAATATAATTATACTATTCGTTTTCTGTTTCGTTTTCTGTTGGTAGTAGCGCTTATTCTAGTCATTTTCTGCTACCTACCCATATTAAGTCTAAGTCTGACATAAACAATGTCAGTAGCATCGTTTTGCTCCGACAGTTAGAATTACCCGGTCTTCAGTTGTTAAAGATTTTGGATTTAATTAGTATTTCTGAATTGATTGTTCTGACAATACTCATTATTTTAATTTTAATGCCTTTAGTCATCATGTAACAAGAAACGATCTAGAACCAAGGACTCTTAGGATTTGTTTTAAATAATGAAAACACCAACTTTAAAAATGTTTCTTTTATTTTCAAAACAATCTGTACTTACTTGAGAAGTACAATAAAATTTTACCTAGCGCCTTTTTATTAACAATAAAAATTACAAGGTTCTTAAATATTAGTTTACATTCGATATGCTGTCATTATGCGAACTATACATTCAATAACAATTATACATAACAAAACAACCAATATTCAATTAAGTTAGATTGAATAGAAATAAATTAAAACAAAAAACTATCACAGATACATGACTTACACTAAGCCATAAAGCAAATTAACTTAAAATAATAAATTATTATGAACTATTTTGTTTAGGCCTCAATAGTTATTGTATTCAAAATTACAACCCAATTCGTCTATCGTGTAACAAACAATCAAAAAATGTTTTAAATTATTATTTTACATTTACAATGAAATATTTTTATTGAAACTGAAGATAACACTTGAATAAAAACGTCTGGCCAAGTCGGACCTAAACAGATTTGAACACACCAAAACAACAATAAGAAACAAAAAACGATCTTCCAAATGCTATTTTCAGTTTCTACAGAAAATATGTTATTTAGTAACTCTATGCCTATGTATTTACGATGGAAAAGTCGAACGTAGAAGCCCATATGTGTTTTCATTTGCCACCTAAAATAGCGAGCGAAAAATCTGCATACCCAGAGTTCAAACTTTTGAACACTAACAGGTTTTTTGCGCTGTACGCCCCAGATAGTCACCAAATGGAAACTGAATACTCAATAGAAAAACACCTGGATGCTAGACACTGTCGTGATATTGGAACTAGAAACACATTGGCGCAGGTCAGCGTTGACTTATTAAAATCGAGATTTTTACCATGTGGGGATCCGAATTCTAACCTGGGTGTAGTTTAATCCTGCTTATCATTTATTATAGCTGCTCACGCACGCAGACGTCCTTTAAAAGTGACACACACAGTGTGACAGATACACAATGACACTTCAAGCAGGATAAGAACTAATTCTAGATACAAAAACTACAGGGGTTCGATTTTGAGTCTAAAATATTATCAAAACTGAAAATAATTTTTTTCTATTAGTTTTGCTTACCACACTTCCCTCATTCACCAATTACAGTTTTGACACTTGAAATTCTTAAACGGACCTAAATCAAATAAATAATGGAAAAAAGAAGCATTTTCAGAGAAAACTAAGATAAACATTATCCAAATTGATTGAGCGCTTACAATATGTCCCATAAATAGTACGAAATAACAAAACATTCCGAATTTTATTGAACTTTAATTAATAATATTGTATGTTATAGTTAGCCTATTATGTACATTCATCTCCTTCAGATAGATTCTTTAAATTACAATATCTATTACACATCAGCAAAAACAATTTAGTAAACAAACAACAAAACGAAATATTTGATCTGTCTTTGAAAAACGATCTGGGACGAGACACAAAAAAACAAAGAAAACCGTTGGTTTTATTAGCTTTAGTCAGTTATTAGTAATAGAGCTATTCAAACGAAACAAAAATATTCGATGGTTTACATATTCAAACGACGATTGAACATTTACATTTTTATTTGACTTTCAATTTTATTAATAAACTATGTAGAAATTTATATTTACAATAAATTACAAAGAATGCCAGTTTTGTCTTACCTTGATATGTTAAAGATAACTAAGTTACCATCAACTCTGTGTACACGCATATCATCAAATTGGAAAGATAATATCGTTACAAAAAATTTAAAGTTATTTTTTTTTGGATGACATTTTTGTAAACAGCTTGATGCCAATAAGAAAGTTGAAGCCCGATATGTACAAAACTAGATAGAAGGTTGTTATTTACGAATGTCAAGGTTTTCCTTGCTAAGAAAATGTAATACTTACCTATGTATTCAGATGAATTCTCCATATCTTTTCGTTTGTTACAATATGCCTTATAACAACAAAATTACATTTAATTTACATGCCTATTAAGCGTACGGAATGAAAAGTTAAAAAACATTTTCTTTAGTAATTTTTACATTGAAATGACAACTTAGAAAACAGCATAACTACATGAGGTCATTCATTAAGTCAGCAATGTAAAATAACAATACAATAAATTATTGACAATAACAAAAAAATTAAAAATTATATATTCAAATAAGTGTGTAGTCAATAATATCTATTTTTTTTTACAGCGAATAGTAAAACCTGTGGGTATTTAAAATGAACATCTGATATCAAAAGAGGTTGCAATTATGTATATTATATACTACTAATTACACTTCGTAGCTAGGAAAATATGACATTAAGAAGCGAGGGTTATTAAGTTGTTTTTAGAAATATATTGTCGATATGTTCCACTGGAAACTTGCTTGACGAAACGATACATTACATTATTACAAATTATTTACAGTCTTCACAAGTTTTCTTATAATTAAAATACCTATTTGCAATGTTTATAACGTTATACTAGTTTCGTTATGTTCTTCTTCTTTACCTATTGGCGTGTGGGATTCTGCTCGATACCTGCCACAAATTATAATAAAAATGTTACACAATCATATCATAGCTCATCATAGCTCATCATAGCTAAAACAGATATTTGCACCGACGCTAGGTTACAAGGGACCAGAGCAAAAAGAAGTATTATTATTATTTAAAATTGGATGGTACGTTTTTAATCTTATTAAAAACGTACCATCCAATTTTAAATAATAACTAAGTATGAAACAACTTTTTAAATTGCTTGTAGGTACTATTAAAATTTAAACATTAGCAATTTAGAAGTTTACACCTCAATAACTTTCCAATAAATAAACGTTAAGCTTAACATTTATTTTTTACAATTATGTGAAAAAATTTTAGTGAACACAAAGCCGTTTATAAACAGTTTCAAACAAAATAGCTTTTTCGCAAAAAATAACTAGTAGGTACTTACTTGGATCGTTTTTTTCTCCTAACTGTATTTACAGGTGCGGTTTCCACACAGAGGACGATCAATCTACTGCTGCATGAGTATCTAAAACAAAATGTTCAGTATGAGTTACAAGCACGGGCGTGGCGTTTTGCGACGCGGTAAGCGAATCGCTAGTACATTGCGCGTCTTACTAGGGTAGCCTTAGTCAATGGCTATAAAAAAACGCAATGATCAGAGAAAACGCACGGTGCGTAAATCGTAGCCCAACGATAACTTGTACCACCATATGACTAAATATTTATAACATTTATACAAAAAAAATTCATTAAATTTTTTTATAATTTTTTTTTATTGTATTTTATAAATTTGATAAATATTTAATTTAGCTTCACAGTGCAGCAATTAGCACTTGAAAATAAAAAGTAAAAATTCACCGTATAACTAGTTTACATTCAGTTAAACGTCTTAAGACGATACAGTCATAGGTGGGTACAATCATTTTATTATGCTTATGAATTTAAAGTATTTTTTTAAGGCTGAAACGGTATAAAGTATTTTTTGTTTATGTATATTATGTTCAGCGGATATATTTTAGTGCCACACTTTACTATAAGTTAAAATTATATGTTGCTGTTTGGGACGTTAATACACTGTTTATATTATACTCAATAAGAACACTGACCTTTATTTTTCTAGTACGGACAATCGTTAAGTCTATAAACAGTCAGTCTTCCTAAGAAAAACCTATAAACGACTTTGTAAAGATTTCCATAATATTGTAATTTTCCTGAAAGCAACATAATAATATTACAATATAGATAGTGTAGGAAAACATTTTGAATTTCCGGCCAAAGTAAAGTAATGGTGGCCGAGGAATATTCATTGTTTTAGATTCGAAATGCTGCCGACCGCATTTTTATGCAAATGTCGGTCTACATTTCAGTTGTCATAAACTATCTGTTACGGCGGTTACAGTATTTTTCATAAAGAGTGATTTGGCAAATGTTATTCAGTAAAACTGGAATGATTCAAGATCGAAGCGCCTAAAAGTATGACAGTGGAAATGTTATGTTTATTTATGCTGTAAAGTCTATTTTTACGGTACTGATGTGTATACTATGTAAAGCAATGTATACGTACTGATACGTCTTAAGTTAAAAATAACTTATGATACCTTTCCAATGAAAGTGTTAGTTTTTAGACCAACTCTTATAAAAAATAATTTTTATTAATCATTTGAGACGTTGCACTGTGCCAAGGTACCTGAACTGTATACTAAAACTTAAACAATGAGTACTCTAAAATGCTTTTGTTTTGTTTATATAATTTTTAACGGTGTCTCCTACTCCATTAACTGTCAACTTGTTAGTGGGGGGAAAAAAAAGATTCCGGTTCCTTTAAGATGCTGCCCGGAAAAAAATGTATGATCACACATTAAGGCTAACAATTTTAATACAACAATTTTTTTGTCTATAGTGTATGTGTCTTAGTACCCGATAGTAATGGTCGATACCGATAAATCATAACGACGATAGACACAACATACTTAGAAAACAGCTATTTGACATATTTTGCCTGTTACCGAAAATATAAAGTAATATAGCCTTAATACATTTCGACATCCTTAGGATCAGTATGTAACGTATGTAAATCCTTACAATAATCATAACTATGATTTTATGCGATTTGAAACTCTCCGTAATGGTCTTTTAAACACATAAATTCAGTTTAACATAACGTTTTTTTTAATTTTTCTACTAACTATTTACATCTTGTTTTTTCCTTACGCATTTCGCAAGTTTCACAAAAAATTCTAATAGTTTTGAAAATATTTTGACTTTAAAATTTGTATGGGATATCGAAATATAAAAAGGCTCACGTACTAAGTCTACAAAATAAAGCTGTCGACTCACGTCTCTTGGTCCAACAGTTTGTTGGAGTGCAGCGATGAAGCGAGTCCAAATTTGTCCGGACTGCCGCTGTGCCAGGCGTCGCAGTACGCGTCCATCGCTGGCTCGCCGTTGGGGCTAGCTCCGTGCCATACCGCCTTCGTGGGCCTAGAGCATTGCGCCATTTACATGTAATGATAGCAAACGTAATTTGGCTGCCTTTGAGATGAAAGGTTTGGAAAATTCTTATAGTTTACAAACTTTTGATAGTGTTTGTAAAGTCGCGACAATTTGGAGGATGAGCTTTGAAAAATTATGTGGCTCTTGTGATATTTGAAAGATTTTGCTAGTTCTATGTTGTATTATCAAAACTAAGACTAACAAAATTAGTATATTCTTAAAAAAATATAAACAGCAGTACATCCTGATAATAGGATATTTTATTCAATAGTCCGAATTTGTCCGGACTGCCGCGCTTTACCGTCGCAGTACGCGTCCATCGCCGTCTCGCCGTTAGGGCTGGCTACGTGCCATACCGCCTTCGTGGGCCCAGAGCATTGCACCATTTACATGTGATAGCAAACGAAATTTGGCTGCGTTTGAGATGAAAGCTTTGGAAAATTCTAGGTGACTCACGAAATATTTAAAAGTTTTTGTAAAGTCGCGGCAATTTGGAAGATAAAAGCTTTGGAACATTCCATGTGGCTCTTGTAATGTTTGAAAGCTTTTGCAAGTAGTAGTATAAAAACTATGGCCCACCGATTAAGTATATCCTTAAAAATGCTAAACATCAGTCAGTTCTGAACATAGGAATAGTTTCATAATTACAGTGCTGTTTTATAATTTATTTTTAATTATAACTATAATGTATAAATGATTTTAATTTTAAATACTGTGTAATCTAACATGATGATTTAGGACACTTATGAAAACCAGAATGGTAATTATAACCAACGACGCGACGTCTGAATCCAGACATTAAGATTTCAAACTCGTACTACGATAAAAGGAAACTTACCATGCAGGATCCATGAGCACATTCTGGCCGCCGAAGCTGAATATTCTCGGGGCATGAGCGAACAGAGCTCCTGACCCATCGAACATTTCAGCCCAGGAGTTGAAGAGGACGTCCCCCCTCGTGTTGACCACTGGTGTGTCACGGTTCACCCAGTTTACTATGGAGTCCATTGATTGAACTCTGCGGACAAAAAACAAGTGCATCATAACAAATCCGAGTATTAGTGGTTTTGGTAAAAAGCTTATAACTATTCTACTACTGGGAAAATGCCTACATTAATAAAACCAATTACAATTGATGGACTTCGGCTTAATCTACTCGCTTCCAAATGCAGGTTGGTTTTTGGTGATTAAAAATTCAAGTTCTATATTTTATTAACTTCATACATTTTCACATGTTTTATGCTCTTCAGTAACAAATTTCTAAGACTTTCAATTTTTAATAAAAAAAAACGAGCGAGCCTTACAGTACGACAGAGAAAATCTATTAAACACGAAAGGGTTGAAATCAATAAACAATAGAAAATAGAATATAGAATTAACAATGACGTATATTTTTTTACAAATAATAAAGAGAATGCAGTAAATACTCATTAGAAGACATTTGACATATCAAAATGACATTTGATTGTCAAATGACCAAATATGTCACATATAATATTAATATGTCATGCCATCGGTTGCAAACACCGTTGGATAGATGGCGCACTGTGCCGCTATTAGCACTCAAAAAAAAAAAAAAAGCAGTGACAAAATTCAGCGCTTACGTTAGCCTTGCCGGTAGCATAGCGATCAGTGCAGCCGCCCTGATTACGGAAGACCCAGGTTCGATTCCTGGCTGGGTCGGGTGGGCGTTTAATTTTTTCACTGTATTTTATAAATTTTATAAATATTACTAGGTTGGGTAGTTACTTTGAATTGATTTGGCTACACTCTTGATTCTTTGGATTAAATGATCTACAAGTTTATGTATCGTATCGCCTTTACTTTTACATAGGCTTCTCCTTGCCTTGCATTGAACCCTAAACCCACAAAAATTAATACTAAAGAAACCTTTATGTATAAATATCTTGCAATCCCTCCGATTCGGTATCTAATTCATGTAATCGATTGCGCAATGTCGTTTATCAAAAGTTACAAGGGTAAGTCCCAGGTAAGCATGAGGGTTCAGATAATCTACAGGGGCTACAAATCTTGCTGCGGGTGTGATATTAGCCAGAGTGGCGTAAAAGTCGCCGGTATGAATCCACTGAGTGCAAAAGTTCGTACCAAAGAGGATTTTATTTCTTCAAATATACTTCTTCAATTTACTATTAAGAGCTCGATGGCGCTGTCGTAAACGCACTTGGTTTGCGATTGTTAAAGTTAAGTAACCTTTGAATAAGGAATAAATTGATGAATAAAGTTTTAAGTGCCTTACAAATAAACAAAGAATAAGGTCCGAATAGTTATTCCGTGTTTTGTCTCTTTTACTCTAATTTGAAATGACGTTTAAGTGACAGGAACAAAACAAGGAATAACTATTCGGACCTTATTCTTTGTTCATTTGTAAGGCCCTTTAAAGTTTACCACAATATGCAAGGTAAGTCATGATGAAATATTTATTCCTAAAATGTAATCCACTTTGCATGCCGTGGCAGCCTCTAATTGAGACGACACCTAGCTTTAAGTCTACAATATGTTCTAAACTATAAACTTTAACTTTCCTGCTCTCACACCAATTATCTAGCCCAAGAGAAGCTTCGTTACGAAACTCGTTAAATGGTTACTAGACAACGGATAAACATACTTAAAAACTTAAATACATACTTATTATACATAGAAAACACCCAGACAATTTAGAAAAAAAAATAATTTCTAAATTGACCCGACGGGGATCGAACCCGGGACCTCAGAGATGGCGACACCATGAAAACCGGTGTACAAACCACTCAACCAAGGAGGTCGTCAAACTATTTAATTATTGCTTGTATTGTGTTTGTCTTGTTGGTTGTCCTAAAAAAAATTAACGTTAGTTTAACAGACATCCCACATGAACAGTGGCACATTGCAATATTGAATCACAATCCACCACGCTATTCGAACGCGGGTAAGTGGGTTTTGATTACAGCCATTTTTCGGCAACAACCTGGACGAACGGCTTATCGTGCCATCTGAAGCACGCAATTATAGGTTTATGTCAAAGACCTTCCAATTGGTTTATGTCATTGATTGACATACCTAATTTCTACGCTTTCATATGTTAGCTGCAAGAAGTTTTAATTTAGATCAAATAAAAAAAAACAAATATACATTGACAGTCTATCAAAGCGTCTTAACTATAAACAGTGATTGAAACCATCCTAGTAAGCATTCTAAAATGTCAGTTTTAGGGAGCTCTTAAAAACCACTTACAAAACATTACATTGACAAAACAGTAGTCTAATGTATCTATCTATTTATTTATCTATAACGTCTTTTAACCAATTTCTATGAATGATGTGAAAGGTAGGTGTTCGGTGAGGGTAGATAGGTTTTATATAATCGGGTAGACTTTTATTCGTAGTTCAGTTCTCGTGTGTTGTAATGGCCGTCGGTCGGTGCGCGGTACGGTCAGCTGTAATTATGTTTTCAGAGTGGATCAAATGTTAGAGTAGTGCAGCTACTACTCAGGTGCAATCGGAGCCTTATCAAGCTATCAGCAACCTATTGATTGCTAAGTACGGTGGCTTGTTTGATCGCTTGTTTACATGCGTTTTTATCGTTTGAGCGGGTCTATGTATATTATTATGTTGTATACTATTTATAAAGGGCAATCAATAAATATGTGAATAACGGTTAATACGGTGTGTGTCGTCCACAAGAATTGGAATGCGGTGCACCATAAAGGTCAGGTTTTATTGTATTTAATACTTATTTTTATATTTGTAAAAGTTATTATCTAACTCCACGTGTCGCGGGTACAGGTATTTAAATAAGTAAAATGTATACTGATGATTCCAACATGACAAACATATTTTTGAATAAATATTTAATATTATATATTTACCTCCTTGTTAGTTCATTTTTTTTATGAATTCTGACTGTTTTGTATATTTCGAGCAGCTCATTTTATGTCCCTACTACTGGGGCACAAGCCTTCACATGCTGACAATAAGTGCCCGGAGTCGGGAGAATGGGCCATAAACCACCACACGGGCCCAGTGCGGATTGGTGGATGTTACAACTGGTAATGCAGGACAGCTTAACGTGCCTTCCGAAACACGGAGAAGCTCGAGATGATAAATTGGTCACCCATCCAATGACCGACCTTAGCGAAAGTTGCTCAACTTCAGCAATTGCAGACCGAGCGCGTTAACCATTGCGCCATCGAGCTCCTCGACCTAATTATGGAAGGAATGAAATTCTGAAGATGAAATAGTTATTTGTTATGCAAGACTGGAAAGTTGTTGTTTCGCGCGAGTGCTTGTATTGTAACCCGAGCAAGCGAAGGTTCGCTCGTGGTTCAAAAGAAGAATCCTGAGCGTAGCGAGGGTTTCAAGGCACGAGACGCAAAACAACTTTGCTGCCGAGCAAAACACACAACTTTTCACCTCACTACTGCGAGAAAAAATGGTGGATGGAATAAAAACAGTTGAGCTTTATTATAAAACAGTTTTATTATGAATTCATATAATTTTTTAAGAAAGAAAAGTTAGGGGGTGTCTTCTAACAAGTTCTAAATTCGTATTATACTGTCTCTTTTACACACTTATTAGTGTGAGCGGAACGGCACAATGCGAAGTTCGAATTTCTTATTTCGCAGTATAAGAATAGTGCGCACCATAGTGTTCATAGTCACGTTCTAAATTCAAAAACCTTTTCCACCCAAACGGGGAAAAAGCGCTTTTCCACCCAGATTTTGAAGGAGGAAGTAAGCCTTTTTTATAATAGAAGGAGGCAAACGAGCAGGCGGCCTTTTCAAGCAAGTGAGGTG
This sequence comes from Eudonia lacustrata, assembly GCA_947562085.1. Lineage (NCBI taxonomy): Eukaryota > Metazoa > Arthropoda > Insecta > Lepidoptera > Crambidae > Eudonia > Eudonia lacustrata. The sequence goes on along the minus strand of OX387321.1, from coordinate 7,199,016 downwards.
AAAAAATATTTTAATGTGTTGAAAAAATGAAAAAATGAACACGAATGAACTGACGTTTATATTACATATATATAATATTCTAACGAACCCTTTTTGCAGAGTCTGTCTGTTGTCTATCTGTGACTACGGACCTTGCAAAAGGTTCTTTACATTATAAATGTGAGTAGATCTACCTAAGCATATATTTTTTTTATTTAAATGTGTAGTGTTCTTGTATATACACTTGAGAATACAAAGCGTTACCTATGTAAACGAACCATAAAAGCAAAATCCCCTGAATTGCAAACAGTTTTAAAACATTCATTAATATTAGATTCACTGGAAACCATATTAAATTACTTTAAATCGTTAAAGTACTTCCTGAATTTCATTGGAAGGTTAGTAAAATGCCGCTAATGAAGAAGTTTAGGAAGTTGGCTCATAATTAACGTTCAATAGCCGTTCTTATAATATAATTAAACCTTCTCAGAATTGTAGTTGCTCACTTAAATCACACACTTAAATTTAAATTCATGAAAGCTTTTATTATCAAATAGATTCCTCGTTTTGGAATAAGAACGTTTGTTTAAAATTTAATAGTCTATTCTAGGAAGATCAATGAAATAGTTTGTTTAGTTTTCTAACTACATATTGGCACGCAAATAAACTGGTCTTAAAAATATGTGATAATGATTTTGTTTGGGATAAGCTTTAAATAAATAATCCTTTAAAAAATAACATGATACCATTTTTGTAGTTTTAACCGTTAATTTCTTATGTAGGTTAGTGGTGGCGAACGAGCCAGCGGGTCACCTAAAACAATCATGGACATGGACACCCGCAACACTAGAGAAATCGCAGATGCGTTGCAGGTCTCTGAGGAAAAGGTGAGCTCCCTTCTAGAAGATCCCGAGGTCGTAACCGTCCGGGAATATCGCCGCTGTAAGCTAGTTCTTAGAACTGAAGAAACGTAAGAAGTTTCGCAGAAAATGCACAGTAGTAAATCACCATCCGTCAATGTGTTACATTAGAATGAACTTGTAACGCACTCCTTAAAGTAGCCTTAAGTTTTTCTTTGTTTTTTTTTTTTTTAATCGATTGTTTTTTTGTTATATCGAGTCATATTGACGACCACCTTGGTCGAGTGGTTTGTACACCGGTTTTCATGGTGTCGCCATCTCTGAGGTCCCGGGTTCGATCCCCGATCGGGTCAATTTAGAAATTATTGTTTTTCTAAATTGTCTCGGGTCTGGGTGTTTTCTATGTATAATAAGTATGTAATTATTTTAAGTATGTTTATCCGTTGTCGTAACCATTTAACGACATTTAAAACGAAGCTTCTCTTGGGCTAGATAATTACACTGACTGTAGGAAAGCTTAATTATTATTATTTATTATTAAAAATAGAGGTCTGCAACGTATTTTTTTACTGCAACAATTGAATCCAGATTAGCTTCTTTATCTCTGGTTCGAAAAGGATAACCTAAGCTGTCCAGCAATTTTTCGATTAAATTTCGATGAACTCATACTAATATTATAAAGAGGAAATCTTTGTATTTTTATATTTTTTATGTTTGTAACGAAAAAACTCAAAAGCTACTAAACCGATTTCAAAAATTTTTTCACCATTAGAATGCTACATTAGCGCTGAGTAACTTAAGCTATATTAAAAAAGAAATGTCCACTCGTGCGAAGCCGGGACGGGCCGCTAGTATTATATACATTTTTTTCGATGAAAACTGGTGGAGTCGAATGCTGGTGCCATTGATACTATAAATTAAAACATACAATTGAATAAAGAACACCGGCTTCCAAACAGTCATTCAGCAAAATTTTACTTATTTTTTTTTTTACCGAAAACTGGAATCGAACTCTGGTGCCACTGGTAAACATACCTGGTTGATATGAAAGCTCGGAAGTTGCCGTCCATGTTGGCCCTCTGAGCCTGCCGCCTACACTCGTAGTTGGTGCTGCTCATCCCATGTAAATCTCCCGTGTGGGGCTCGTTCAGTGCCGCGAGCCTTAGCTAGACAGGGTAGACACGCAATTACGCTCGGATTGCGATTGGTACGTACAAATGCGGGGATTCAGGAATAAATAAGAGGAGAGATAGAAAAATAGTCATGCTTTTTTTCTGTGAATAAAACGAATGCATTTATTTAAAATAAATTGAAGCTTGATTTTTTTTAAATGTTTAGGGTTCATATAGGCCAGTAGTACCTAGCCAGGATCGCCAGAAGAATTATTTCCAACAATTTGGATGAAAAAAAATTATGTTGTAATTACGGGTGCCCTTCGGTTCGCCTAAAAATTTTAGTCCTAATATTACATGGCTAAACCATATTGGCCTAAACTTAAAACGAACAATTATTGTTTCGCCTAACAATTGTTTTGCCACCATTATAATTTGGTCTAAGAATTGAAAGCCCTAATTTTAGGATCTATAATGTGAAATATCCTAAAATATATTGGCATAACGTTGTTTTGGCATTGAATTTCTAGGTTTTTTTTTAATTGAGAACAGAAATCTAGCTCCATACATAAATATTTTTTTTATAGCTCTAATACTCTGTGATTTTTAATTTTATGTGAATTAATATTTAGTAATTGCAAACTTTAGGGATTACGAATTGTTTCGCCAAATGTCGGATTTGGTAAATAACAATATGGCGATAAAAAGTTAGACAAAGTGAAATTAGACCAAACACGAATAAGAAAAGTGAAATTATGCGAAAAAAATTTAGGCTAACCGTTTTTGTGCCATTGCCAATTAGAAGTACAAAAAATTAGGCGAGCCGATATATACTTTGTAATTGCATATAAATAAAGTAAAATAATAAATATTTTGATTAATTAATTTATTTGTCAAAACATAATCCTGCCTCTTTAAACTTGAATCATTAGAAGTTAGACAGATCTTCGAAATGTGTAATGGAGCTCATTCGTGCTTCAAATTTATACAGTAGACTTAATTTACCTAGAGATTTATATAGTAGGTATGATAATAAGATATATTCAACTCACCACGGGGCCTTCTACAGCTGGATTCTTATGATGAACTAAACTCGACGTTTCTAGAATGTTCTGTACTGGTATTCTAGTTGGGCTGTTTATTGGTGGGGTGTGGATAGCTAAAAGGGAGCCCATCTAAAAAAAATATAATTACATACCGTATAATGGGGTTACTTTTGAACTAAGTGTAACATTTATCGCAGCTATAAATCCGTAAGTAGCTGCAAATATGGGTATCCCTAGCGTTCTAGGCGTCTCTAGTACGATTTCCTTCAGACTTATACCGTAAAACGACATGTGGAAAACAACTGTAGAGGACAGGAGCTGTGATCAATGTTAAACTTGATTCGAAAGTAGCCCCGTTCTACCGTACTTAAATAATAAGTGTAAATATTCATTTTAAATTTTTCGAGTTTTTCGGTGATAATACTTGTACAAGCTCTAAACTACAATATTCACCAATTCTCATTGGTAAATGAAATGGTTTAAATGTCAGTAGGTTATATCTACAGCTTCATGCAGTAGACAGCCCTTTGACAATTTATTTATACACCAAGATAAGCATAACAAGTCCGAATAGAGTACGCATAAGATAACGACACAGTATTCGTTTTATCTTGTTCAAAGTTAGGTCCCGTCGGGATAAAGAATAGCTAAGTTACATTTAAATAACTCTGAAAAAGCTGAGGAGGTTTATTATTCCCAGAAGGAGTCTGTTTTTTTTCTTAGTATACTTGTAAGGAGATGTTGCGGAGTAAGAAGTTTCCTTTTTAATAATTTTAATTTCAGTATAACATGTATACGTTATAAACTGTTGGATACTTAAAAAGTCCAAAATCACTGCCGTGCACTGCCGTGCCGTGCCGTGTATTTTTTTGTTGTAGTTTTACTCTTTTCCATTAAATTTAACTGTTGTGCGAGTTGACGACACAAATAATAGGTAAAATCAATCAAATCAGGTGCCATCTCGCACACCTGTGCGAGTTGACGAATAACTCATAATGTTTTATATAAATTTTTAAGAGCATCATCAGTCATCATCCAATCATAATATCGTTCTTGTGGGTTTGGGCTACTAACCAAGACCAACGGCTTATCATGCCTACCGCCGGTCACCCATCCACGAACCAGACATTTCGAAAGTAGCTTAAGTATCACGAACGCGCCCCAAACGTGCACACTACTGCAAATTTGTTACATCACTCGTCGTCATCGTCAAGTCGCAATAGTTTGTCGGGAGCCTGATTTTGACATTAGAATAGCAGAAAAGCAGAATCTAGGTCTATAAAAATGTTTTGTATGGACAAAAATGTGTATTGAATGACTTAGTCTTTAATACTTACAGCTACGTACTGCCAACCGTTGTTGACCCTGACAAGTAGCGCTTGTTCCTGTATGACGTATGCTAACGTTCCTAGCGGAGTGTTTGCGCCGAGCTGTACAGAAAAAACACATTTATATTTACTACACATGCTACGTACCTACGACCTTATTTTTTTTGCATTACCGCGCGCCTGTGTTTACTTTGGGTATATGTGGATAATCTACGTCACCCTTTTCCAGAATACGGGAAGTCTACCAATTTCAACCCCTCGAACGTTCGTTCATTATTTTTGAGGACCTTAAGACCCTATCTAACTAAAATTACTAGACGTGTATTTTTTTATAGAAGAACTAAGACGAGTTTCCGATCTTCTAGCAATTCGATATTCTGAATTAAGGAATTGAAAGAAAGAAAGAAATAAATACATTTTTTGGCACACACTAAACACAAAAATTTATAACATGTAATAACTTTTGTTACTTAGTAACTACTAATAATAAAATTTGGGATTTGGAATGAAGGTATCACTTACTTTTATTAATGATTCTGTAGTCTTGAAAATTATAGTTCCAACAATGGCTCGACCATCTTCGTCATCGTCAAATTCTGGGTTGTCTGCTAATGGATCTATAAAACCTGTGTAGTTATAGTAAATCTGTATAAAATTGTTAAGTTTTGTTTCGTCATTTAAAGGGTTAGTTATTCGCTAAAGAAAAGTATTCATGTCTTGAATCTTTAAACTTTGACAAAATTACTTTAGCTTTTTGTTGGGACTTTTCAAGTTACTAACATTCAAGTAGTATTTATTAACAAATAGACAAAACCTTACCATATGGCTCTTGTCGATAATTGACCAGATGGTTTAAACTTCTCAGAATCTGTAAAGGATCTCTTGGTTTGCCTGTTGAGGATAAAAAGAAGGATAACATAAGAAGCAAGTTAAATAGTCTTCAAACTTTTTAATGAACTGGTACATAATATACTTTTGAAAGTTGAAAGCAAATTTCACGAGAGAAGCAGTTAACTAGTTATACTTTAATAAATAGTGTACTGTATGTACTCTGTTAAAAAGTTACGAGAGTATCCGCTTACTACTAAAAATTACTACTAATTAACTGTTATTTGCACTAAAAACAATATAAACTGCATATTTCTCACCTGTACCTGGTTCTCGTCTATTGATCCCGGGCGTATCTGTCAAAGTATCGGGAACTTCGTTAGGGTAAAAGCCGGGTGGGCCTGGCGGACCCGGTGGCCCGGGAGGCCCCGGCACTGGGACATGCTTCACATTTGCTGCGGGACTACCTGGGAGGCCCGCTGGACCCCGGGACCCATCCTTACCCGGCACGCCTGGGGTACCATCGTAACCCCGGTCGCCTTTCTCTCCTTTTATCTATTTGGAAACAAACACAAAATAATGACAATTACTATAACGTTTACCGAAGCACCGTCACAGCTTTTCTAGAAGGAATGGCATCACGCTCTAGTACGTGTCCCCGTTTGCTACTAGATCTTCCGAGGGGTTCGGTTCGGATCGGGGTATTTATAACGTGTTTAACTAAATGTAACACATGTTATGAAGCAAGAAGTAAATAAAAGAAGGCAGTTATCTTCGTCTCATAAGAGTTGTACATCTTTACTAAAAAAACAAGGGAATATTCATTAATCATTTGACATCTATTATCAATCATTACCATCTATTATCCGCTTAAACGGCAATGGGTACTATAGTAAAATATCTACAGCATCTTTCTCTACTTTGACATTGCCTATGTGAAATCTGCAGCAATTTTGATATTAAAGTTTCTTACTTTATCTAAGTTGTGAAGGTTTAGACCGGCATCTCCTTTTTCTCCTTTCTGACCTTGAGGTCCAGGTTGTCCTGTAGCTCCTGGTGGACCCTAAAAGCATATAAAGATGTGAAAAATACCAAACACGATCATAATTTGCGAAAAACAATTGTTAATAAAGACAATAAAATCATCTAAGTAAACAAAATACAAAATCGATGAGTGTTGACTTACTGTCCATCCCGGTAGTCCTATATCGCCAGTGACGCCGTTTGTACCCGGTGTACCTGGTGGACCAGGGAGACCGGGTGGGCCTCTAGGACCAGGTGGTCCGGGATGTCCCCGTTTACCCCGTGGTCCTGTTTCGCCTTTATCACCCTAAAACAAGAGTACAAAACATAATTAAACATTGAAATATTGTCTTAATTTTAAAAAAAAAGGTAATGAGAGGTCAATTTTCCTTTTGTTTTTTTGTTTATTTACGAGATTAATTGTATACCAACAAGTGTTACCGAATAGTTTATAATTAATTATTTATTATATACAAGGCGCTGCTTATTTCAGTCTGAAATAAGAACAGTAATTTATTAATGAGTTACTATTTTCATTATAAAATAAAAATTAAGAATACGTACCTTAGTTAAAATTAAAGCTTCTTCTCTAGATATAGCGACAGGACCAGGGGGCCCCGCTTCGCCCTTATCGCCTTTCGATCCAGTTGGACCAAGTACTCCTTGGGTCCCGGGTAACCCGGACGGGCCGATGTCACCCCGCTCTCCCGGCTTACCGTCGTTCCCGGGAAATCCTTGAGGGCCTTCAATGCCTCTTGTTCCTTTTTCACCCTATAAATATAATAGCGGTTTTATAATAGGCAGATTAATTAAATACTAAAATAAAGTTGTTATATATTTCGGTTCTCAGGATGATCTCGATGCATAGGGATGGTAGGAAATCGTCGGGGATCGAGAAAGTGGAAGACTTTGGGCGAGATCTTTATTTTATTAGAGAGAAGCTTTGGCCAAAGACCAACTTTGGTCTTGATATACGTGGCGAAATATGTAAGTGATTGAAAGCAAGCAAAGTGACGTACGTACGTAGTTGTTGTAGTAGTTGTTTGGTGTTAAGCATAAATAATATGGTACAAAATATAATTTAAAGTTTACTTTGAATTGAACAAACACCAAATAATTAAAGTAAAGTGATGTATGACGTTTTCAACTGTCTCATTGCTGGGTAGAGAGTAAATAACCAGGCGTACTTAGAACTAGCTCTCAAGCAACCAATCAGAGAAGGCACAATATCTCCCAATACTAGAAATTGAACTGAATGTCTTTTATATTCTAAGATTTTTCTGTCTGTCCAAAAAATCCAAAAATCCAAATGTAATTGACATGCAAATCTATTATAACATTAACGTGCTAACAGTCTTAAAACATAAGTTAACTTTAGCTCTAAAATCTGATAAAACACTAGAATGCGGAGGCGGTTAACCTTTAAGTACCGTCGTGGGGCCTGTGAAGTCGCTGCGGCGTGGTGGGTTTTCTATTGCTTGTTTTTACCTATTTTTAACACAGGAGAGCTCTGAGCTTTCTAAAAGCTGCGACTTTAATTGGTACTTAAGTTGTAAACAACAATAAGATACAAAAAAAACATTAGATCCTAATAAAACTCAACGTCGGTACGGTCCCTTCGGCCCTACCTCGGTAGCTAAAGGTTAAAAGGCTAAAGAGTAAGCTCAAAAAAAAATCACACACAAAGCCGATTTAAAACAGAAATGTTTCGGATAATCTTACACCTATTTTGTTTACATCAAACACCGAAGTGATTACCTTGTCTCCTTTCTCTCCCCTTTCCCCTTTCGCTGCCTTCTGTGCGTCGCGAGCGGCTGCCAACATCAATACAACGTCATTTATATTCAGGTACGGCTATGAAAAAGCCATAAAATAGTGGATAGTTATTAGGGGCTTTTGGGTCTGTCATGATTATAAATTACTGTTTAAAATCCGAAACTGCTGTATAACGTTGGAATTAGGGCTCGTGAAATTGATAACAATATTTTGTAAGAAGTTTTACGTATAAGATTTTAGCTCTGTGACTGAGATTATAAGTCGACGCTAATATTATCTTTTGTAAGTTATTCTAGCTATTTATATTATAAAATATATACTCTCACATATTATTTGTGTTTTGTTTACCCTTCCTTTGTTTTAAGAAAGGATCCGCGTGATTTATTGCACAGAAAATATTTTCCATTGTGGGAGAGGGAAGAACCGTTTGTTTAATGGATCACAAGGACTTACTTGTAAGGTGGTAGGCTACCAAGCCAACGTAGTAAGTAAATAAGGACTTACTTTATTGTGTAAAGGAAAAGTTAAACAATAAAAGCTATCAAGTATAATGTTTTCTTTTTATACGCGTTAACTTAATCACTAAGAACATTTACACTAATTATAAGCCTATTAAATCAGGAAATCTTACTTCAATATGTGTCAACTGTCTACGTGTATCATAATAAATAAATAAGTCGGCCTGTGGGAGCATTATACTATTATAATCTCGGATAAAACATCATGCGTGCGTATCCAAAAGCGAAACGACGATTATTATGACACTTCATTTATGAAGTATCCTCATTTTGTCGTATATTTATAAGACGTGCTATGCTATTATATTTATTTGGTGCCTCCATGTTTAGCCCACATCCAAGTGCTTTCGTATATAAAACGAGAAGGTTCATAAGTTAAATTAAGAATAATTAGGACGTTTGTCATAACCACAGCATTATTCTCAAATAAGGTTCACTGCGACAATTCAAGACGTAGAGAAATTGTTAGGTACTGAAACAAATAATATATTATATAAATAAACTAATGAACGCAGTAATTAAGAACAAATTTTCATGTCAGCATTCTGTTACGCCTCGAATGCGCGTTATAATTAAACTTGAACATAATTGTCATAAACAAAAGTAGGCACAGATGCCAAGTTCTACGTGTTTTATAAATTCATATTTCATTTGGTAGCTTACATTAAAGTAATCTGAACTCAGTGGAAAATGATAGCTTTAAATTATGTTTGAAACAAAATACTTCACATGGCTATTTGCCGTTTTAGACAGATTTTTCAACTCTCTCTGTTTTTGAGTTTTTGATTACAGGCACATTATTTAATTTAAATCACAATCTGCGCTGTTCGAGTAAATATACAAAATAATTTTCTTCTATTGATAATCGAAGATTAAATTGGTAAATTAATTTTAAGGGCTTTAAAGTCTACATAAATTTTATCTAGTGTTTGGTTAAAACAACATAATTCTGATATGAAAGTAATAAAACATAGCTGTACCAGTGATCAGCAACTTTTGTTTCTGAATGTACAACTTTGAAACTCACCATTTTGTAGTACACCAGTTGAAATGGAATTCTCTGCTACGGCAGTTATTGGAGGGCCTGGTAAGCCCGGAAGACCTCTTGAACCTTCGAACAAAACATTACAAATATTAATAAGACCATTCAAGTAACACAGTCAAACAAGGAAAGTGCAACTGTATAACTATACGAATTTTTTATTATGTAAGACTTACACTTGAAGTTAATAGAGTTTTATTTGTGTACCAGTCTCTATTTCCACGGTCTCCATACGTAGTTATTTTATACATACCTTTACAGTAGTGCGACATAAATACAAATAACGGAAACTAGATCGAAACAATACAGAAACACAAAATAACTAGCGTAAATTGAAACGTCCATAATAAATAAAAGCAAGCGTGCAGTAAAAGGCGTACAAGGGTCCAGTGCGAAGGAATAAAGATTTTTCAAATCGTTACTATGAAGCCCTAAAATCTTGTGAACGCGTTTCCCCAGTATAAATAAGGGTCATAGTGAAACATAAAATTTTATGGTTGAGTTAGTTTGTTACCTTTTTCACCCTTTTCGGCTGGTCGGCCATGGGCGCCGGGGAGCCCCGGCGTGCCGTCGCGCCCCGGCGGACCCCTCTCCCCTTTCGCGCCATGTGGACCTCTTAGACCTATATAGCCCTGTAACAACTTAAAATGTTAGGGCCAAAGGTAACGTAACACTGCGTTACGAGGGTCAAACCGGGCGCTTATTGCATTGGGCCTCGTTTATTATCCGTGCGTCTACAAAATTAGTGACGGTCTACGAGATTTCACTTTGATTTTGTTAGTTTTGGCCCCCGAAATTCCCTTAGCAGGATGTGTTTTCTGAGTTATTTGTTTTTCCTTTCTTAGGGGACAGACGTTTTATATAACAATTGGGTTATATTTGGATATTAGGTTACACTCATTTCTATTACCACATCACCAACTTCGATATTGTTCTTTGGGTTGGTTGAAAGGATATATAGTTTTATATATCTTATAGTTATTCTAACCTTTTACATAATGAGACAATTAACTTGATAAAATCAGAAAATGTTTGATCACGAAGTTGACTTACTCTCTCTCCTTTGTCGCCTTTGGGTCCATGTAAACCCCTCTCTCCTTTATTTCCGGAGTAGCCTCTTTCCCCTTGGGGTCCGGGTAGCCCCATTTGACCTCTCTCTCCCTGAGGACCTGGTAATCCACCATTTCCGGATCCGTAAAGCACCGTTGATTCCTGTTGATTTAAATTAAGTACTCTTGTTTCTACAATTGTTATTATAACACACTTCAGTATATCTTGTTAGGATACTTTAAATAAGATTTTTATGTTTTATGTTTTTATGACATTTCTTATAACAGTTAACAAAAATTTGGATGAAATTTTGCACATAAAATACCAGGACCCGGACTTTAAATAGACTGACAGCTAGTTTTTAATATTAATTTAGTGTTAACGTAAACATAACAATTCTGCTAACCCCTTCACCAAACCTCATACGCTAGAAGTGCTCTCACTTCGATTAAGTACGGTCATGAAACAGAAAGAATTTAGTTCAATAACCCTTCAATCGTCTCGCGCTCCAATATACTTCTGTACTTCATCCTTTTTACCCGACTGCGTCAGTAGGAGGGTTATGTTTTTCGAGTGTATGTATGTATGTTTCTTTGGTACGCCCTACAGCCCAAACGGCATGGTGGATTTTAACATATGAGGTGTCGTTAGATTTGTTATAACTGTAGAAGTGACATAGCCTAAAAAAATTAGTAGTCTTGACCCAAAAAAAACTGTTAGATCGACCACACGACCAAAATTCTTTAAACAAACTACGACGTCTACAGAATTTAAAGGATATGGCCAATTTTTTTTGTGGACGTAGATGTAGTTAATAATTTTCATCTACAGCAATATTTTATGGTGTTTTGTTTTCAGGAATATTAGCAGATTTTATTCCCAAGTTTAAAAAACTCAAAAGAACTAACTTGTCAGTCAAAAGTACTAGACGTCAATAGTTTCGTTTTTACGCTCTAATCAGATTATTGACAATTAGTGTATGCGCTATTTATAAGAGTAAGGCGTTTTAATATAATTGTTTTATGTAGGTTTTGAAATGCTTGGTTAATTACTTTACAAACCAAAAAGTTTGAAATAAACCAAATAATTAAAATAAAACAAAAAACCCGACTGCTAAAACCACTATATAAAAAACAACTATACGAAAATATTGTTTGCAAACAAACCAACCAAAGAGAGTGCGGATTTAAATGAGCTAGCCACGGCCAGGCGGCCGCTTGGCTGATGATTGTCCCCGCCTACGACAACTATCAATATTCAATGTATTTTTAAATACTCATTTATTATAGATTTTATTATAAGTATAGGTATCGGACAAGGAAATATTTCACGTTGCATTCAACATTGTTCAAATTGAATTCTGGGATCGTAGAGCTTGTTTTTTCTTTTCAGTTTTTTCTCTTTGCAGTTATTTTTTATGTTAGTCCGGTTTTTACGAGTTTACAATTGCTTTTTATAAAGTTGTTTTAGCAGTCAGGTTTTTTTTATTTTTTTTTATGTTACTGAGCTGGCTAACGAACATACATTTTGCTTATGCTTTCAGGCTTTGTTATTCCACAGGAACTAATACCCTTTAAATCAGAATATAGCATTGCGAAACAATGCTACTTGGCGGCAGAATTAGATAAGTGGTCGCAATCCTCCTCCGCGACTGCATTTAAGAAGGTTTTTTTAGCATTCCTTTCCCTTTTGAGCTGCTGTTCAAAAATGGACAAAAATTTGTTTAATCTCGTAGTGTTCTTTATTTTAAGGGTTATAATGAACTACTCTTTTAAGATCTGGGCTGGTGTGTAGCGTGACCACGTCCGTTCGCTTGTACGGTCAACTGCCAAGTGATGCGGGCGGTCTCACCTCACCCGCACTATAACATCAATACACACACATCTGACTACGAATACTTACCAACAAAGCAGAGGGTACAGGACTTGCTGGCCCTGGTGGTCCAGGTGGTCCCTGTGGTCCTTGAATTCCGTCCAGACCTGGTTCGCCTTTAGGACCCGGTTGTCCTTCTGGTCCGGACGACCCCTGGTCACCTCTTTCACCCCGATCTCCTTTGGGTCCTATTGAACCTGGAGGGCCGGGGTCTCCCATTTGACCCTAAACAAGTGAAAATTAGTATTAGTACAAAGTTAAGTACGACTTAGGTATTTCATTTCGTTTTTATGGTAATTAAGACGATGGCAGAGATTTTATATAAATACATATTTTTTAAATATAAATAGCAAGAAACCATTTAGTTATCCTATATACTGTCCCACTGCTGGGCAAAACCCACAATCATTGAAATCAAATCATCGTTTCAATAAATGAGCTAGTATCATGACATCGCTACAATATGACGAGCATTTTTGAGCCAATCACAATAAAACCTTATTTAAAAAAGGACTGTGTAATTAAATAAAAGTAAGTACCTACGATATTTTATTTGGGTGCATCAATAAATTTAAGTTAAATTGTCGGAACAATGCCGGGTACAGTAGGTATGTAAGCCGAGCAATTTGCGGTGACATATAATTCGTATATTCTTTTGAAAAATGTAATGCGGCGCGGCGCGGGGAGAACGGGATATTTCCCCAGAGGCCATCTAAGGCAACATTACGTGTCAATATTGTGTTTATGGAGACCCTATGTAAGCAAATGACTATGGTACTATTAGTTACGAATACGTAAAGTCGTGGCCAAAAATATATATTAGATACAAGTGTGAGGTACTTTATCGCTACAGAATTGATCTGCGGCTAAGCAATTGAGAGAAACCGAAATAGCTTTTAAGTTGTTAGTTTTTATATAATTTGTTCAATACACATTATTTTTATACTAACTTTTATGTAATATAATTGTAAATAAAAATTTTAGGTTTACACCTTGTAATTCATATATTACAATAAGTTAAATCTTAAAGCATGACTGACTCTCATAACTTTCGAACGAGGTATACTTTTGAATCGAGTATAATATTGATCACAGTTTTTATTCCTGAAAGTTGCCGTCAACATGTAAAGCTACTGCATGATTTTGGAGGTAGTCACACCAGAGACGCATAAAACGCTAGGGACCTATTAGCAGCTACCTACATAAGGATAAACCGTGTGTTTTTTTAACTGGGAACATAAATGATCTAGTTGATATAGCAATAACATAAAACAGACAATACGCAGTTAAAAAAATGTATGACTAACACTTAACCAAAAAATTTGTTAAGTATGCCAAAATTATTTTCATTAAAAAAAATGATGGTTCCTAAGATAGTTTATCTGTATCTCTAAAGCTTTTGGAATTCCCCATACCGTTAACAAACCACACTGTATAACTACGGTGAATGTCACACTTGACGAAGTATCTCCTTTCCATCGTAACTTCATTACGATTATTAAAACCACCCACCGTTTTTCCAGGAGACCCCGTGGTTCCATCAGCACCTGTCGGACCTTGAGGTCCAGGGAGACCTCTCAGCTCTGGAGTCGTCTCCAGTATTTGTGAAATCTCACCTAAGCCGCATTTGCAGAACCCTTGCAATGTCTGAAAACAGAAAATACTTTATGTTTTTGCACAAGTTCATTAATCATCGTCAGTCTTCAATACATTTTAAACTGCTAATAATAGCTACAAACACTTCTGGGTCTTACTAAAGACAAAAGCTTTAACACCATAACGAGAGTTTGAACTAACAAATTTCTTACAGAACCATTACGAGTCAAGAGACTAAGTTTTGTAAAGTACAATTCACATAGAACAGCACGCGTCGGCACATGTTATACCACATTTTAGGGTGCGGCAAAGAAAACTGAAGTTCGTATTAGCGTGAAATTTACACATCTGGGAAAATACGACGTCTTCACACTCACATTTGGCGCCACACTGTTCAGTGTGAATTGTACTTAGCACTTGTGATTCTTCTTTATCTCTAATGCTCTCTTCTCCAATTAGAATAAGCGCCTTATAATTTCAATAGACAAGGCTAAATAAAAAAAAAACACAAAGGTGGAAAACCAAACACGATATTTACAAACACAACTTATATATTTTTTATTCCACAACAGAAAAGCGTTTAGTCTTCACCTCGTCTGATATTGAATAGGAATAAGGCCGAAGGTGGAACCGTACTTTTCCCGGAACCCTCACAACTGCGTAACTAGCTATCTTATCTTTAACTGTCGGAATACAACAATGCTACCTACTAACATTGTTGTTATGGTGACCGACTTAGATAAGGTGGTGGTTGCTAGCCAGGCAGACTTAGCACAAGCCCTGCTATTACTAACCAATAGAATTACAGTAGAACGAACGAAGCGGCCGCTCGCAGTTTCACCCGCGTGGTTCCCGTTCCCGTTAGAATATCGAGATAAAAAGTATCCTATGTGTTAGTCCAGGTTATAAACTATCTGTATTCTGAATTTCATCCAAATCCATTCAGTAGTTTTTACGTGAAAGAGTAACAAACATCCATCCATACTTACAAACTTTCACGTTTATAATATTAGTAGGATATTATGTCCCTCTGCTGATTATCAAACTCGAGACCTTTAAGTCCGAGACGGAGAGGCAGTTAATTTATAATTTAGATACTTATCTGTGAACGGCTACAATATCGATACGTACTTTGCGATAATAATGACAAATTATGTTTGATCGTGTCGATACAAAGCAATTTCTGTTTGATAAAACGGATTCTTTTTGACAACATTTATACTTCAAAGAGGGCAGGTACACAATTAAACAATGCAATTAAGAGATACGAGCCCCAAATCCCTGTCAAAAACTTATTTAAATGCAAACTTTCCCGATTACATAGAGCTTGTTCGCACAAAAGCCTTAGCTAAAATCCAATTCAGGAGAGTGAGCCACCCAATCTCATCGCCTTTTGTTGGAGGCCCCTTTGTTATAGCAAATGTACAATAATGATACGAGAGGCGAAGACGTAGTTAACGCTTTTAAACGTGCAGTCAATAATAACGTGGTTGACGCGATGTAAGCTGATTAAGCATTTTTGAAGTTCTTTGGGCATATCTCCAGAAACGAAGACTCGATGGAGAGCCTTGTTGTTGGATCGACCTTATTAGGAAGACTACGTAGTCGGACTAATTCGCAAAAGGTCGCTTTCGCAAAATGTCTACCGTTCGCAAAACGTCTCTTTCTCATAATGTCTCTTTCGCAGAATGTCGCTTTCGCAAAAAGCCTCTTTCGAAAAAGGTCGCTTTTGCACAATGTCTCTTTCGCAGAATGCTTCTTTCGCAAAATGTCGCGATACTAACTTAGAATAAAATTTAGATTTTTAAAGGAAAATCATTTATTAAAATTATAATGTAAACACACCATAACTATGTCTTAATCATTTTGAAGATCATTATATTGAAGTTATAATGTAAACAAACCATGAATGTCTTCATCATAAAATATCTAATTTCATTTATAAAAATATTTTTTTATAAATGTTCAAATAGATTTAGTTTTGTTTTACTGTACTAATGTATGATTTGTTTTGCCCTGTTTAAATTTTGGTCTGTGGTGTATTGATTTTGTATTTCTTAGGCATATTAATTATATTTTTGCAGATACCAAAATGTATGTTTTTGTTTACTTTCTAACTTCAATATGATTTTCAAAATGATTAAGACATATTGAAAATCATATTGAAAATATATTATGGTTTGTTTACATTATAACATTAATAAATGATTTTCCTTTAAAAATCTAAATTAAAAAAAAAAAATATATAAACATTTATAAATAGCTTGCCTACTTCTTAACTGATCTTTAGTATTTGTAAAAATATTATGATCGGATGTTAATGACGGTAGTTGTTAACATTGAATGGGCGCCTTTGGCTTTCAAAGTAAAAAGTAAATAGTGTTGAATAATTTCGGCGGGCTGGTTAGAACCACGATAGCTCAATTGGGAGAGCACCTGACCCGGTATGTCAGAAGGGTGCAGGTTCAAACCCTGCTCGTGGAAATTTTTTCAACATTTGTGTTTTTGTAATTTGTTCGCAACAAAATTTGCGTTAAAATTATATAAACATTTATAATCTAAATTTTATTCTGAGTTAGTATTGCGACATTTTGCGAAAGAGGCATTCTGCGAAAGAGACATTGTGCGAAAGCGACCTTTTGCAAAAGAGGTATTGTGCGAAAGCAACACTCCGAGAAAAGACATTATGAGAAAGAGACGTGGTGTGAATCAATGAAGTACCCCCCATCGACAGCCACGACCACTCTGCCAAGAGTGCCCGAATTAAGAAGAAGTTAAGAGTTGAAGCTTCAGGTTTTGAAGAGCGCGCCTAACACCCGTCATATGATGTCACTTGTGTCTATGTGCCGAATGCTAGTATACCGGCTTAGTGATATAAAAAGTAATGTTCTACCTTGTTGTGGTCTACCAACTGTTTTTAATAAAAATAAAAATAATCATCGCCGTCATCCTCATCGTCATTAATATTATCATCATCATCATCAGCCTATATTAGTCCAATACTGAACATAGGCCTCTCCAAATGCACGCCACTGAGCACGATCTGCAGCTAATCTATCTTCTACATACCTATATAAAAATCAATTGCTGTTCGTTTGTCTCGCTAAAACTCGAGAATGGCTGGACCGATTTGGCTAATTTTTATTTTGAAATATTTGTGGAAGTTCAGGGAAGGTTTAAACGGTGAGAAACATAAATAATAAATAACGGAAAATAGTAAAACGAAAATTTAATTTTCCAATACAAAATGATTTGTTTGTTTTGATGTCATGGAAACTGTAAAGCGGTACGAAGTCCGCCGGGTCAGCTAGTAATTTACAATAATATCACAATGTATTCTATTGTAAAACTGTAATGGTTCAGAATAGCACCTTGCCCGGCTGTGTATCTCACACCTATTGTTGGCAGCTTCTTTGTCACAGGACACACAATAGCCTACATAGAATTGGCCGCGATATGTCACCGGTCAAGGCTTTCTATGGGGACTGATGCAGGTTTGCTCCCCTTAAACTTACCATTGTTGCTTGAGATAAACACAAACATTTTATTAGAAATAATGTTCCACTATGGTATGGTGACATAGCGTGAGCTATGGACATGTCAAATATAACGTTCTATGTCATAAGAGTAAATAGCCTATGTATATTGTCCCACAGCTGGGAAAAGTCTATGTAATTGTAATCAACACTACAACGCTACAACTGATAGGTATTGACACAACACTTGCTAAATGCGGATTGGTGATCACAAACCCGAGCTATGCCACAAAAAATCCGAAACAATCATTGACCGACCTTGGAATTATTTATTATTTAATTATTTTGGTTTGACACAAATAAATAAAAATAATACCGTAATAATTTACGAAGCACGAAAACTTTGTGTTTGTGCGGAATAAAATGTAGCTCTCCAACTAGGTACATTTGTACAAAATAAATATTTGAAAAAAAAAATCAAATAATATACCAAGTAATGGTTAGAAATAACAACTTTCACAGCGCGCCGTATCTCGCCCACACACTTCCGAATTTGTAATAATAGATCGTTACTTACATTTTGTGTAATAACTACTGTAAATTTTAAATTTAGTTATCTAAGGCTAGTGTTTTATTGTAAATTCTAATTTCAAATGTAAAAAAGTTTCTATGTCCAGCCGCTACAGTGGCCCAAGAAAGTGGTGTACCAGTTTTGATTTAGTTTTCTAGTCATCGAAAATTACATCAACGTTCATACTAGATATCACTGAAAGAGATGCATAATAATGACGTAAACCTAATTGCTAAGTATTCATACGTCGTAGGTCACATAAAAGTACATGACATTTTAACCTTTATTACAAATGGATAAGACATTAATTACTGTAAAGAAAATATAAATTTTCTAAACAAAAGTAATAAAAACTATTTATATTAAACAACCAAATTCTATTTGATAAAAAGAAAACTGACAATTGACATTTTGTCAAAACAACAGTAATCTAGAGTAAACTAATCAAATAAAGATGGCAATAGAAGTTGTCAGATCGATCTGCAAGCGAAACTAATCTTTATCGCCTATGAATCTGCCATGCGACATTCAACCTTAGGGTGGTAAACCAATTTTTTGGGCGACCGTACAAGAGCCTTATTTGATTTCATTCAATTGTTTCTTGATTCGTATTTGTTGTCATTACATTTTATTTGTTTTCGTCGGAATATACACGTTATTTGAAGAGTTTGTGGCTAAAATAAATACTATTTTGTATATGAAAGTAAGTAAGTAAATAGCCTATAACTGTCCCACTGCTGGGCAAAGGCCTCATTGAAATCAAGACATCACTACAAGTGCATGGCTTAATCACCACGCTTGCCAAATGCGGGTTGGTGATCACAAAAACGGGCTACGTATCCGAAACACACTTTGCCCGACCTGCAAAATTAACCCGGGGACCTTCAGGTATCGAACCGAGCGCTTTGCCACTCGACCATTGAGGCGTTCTATTTTGTATAAATCAGTTTTAACTTAAGAAAATGCCTAATGTTATGAAATATTTAGTTATGTTATGTTATAATATATTAGTTATGTTATGTTAAATAGTATATTATGTTATAAAGATTACTTACATAAGTATTGTCTTTGTCTTGTCTTATGGCTCAAATAACTAAAATTATAGTTATTAACATGTCGGAGAGGTGGCGCTAGCATTGCTTAGAAACGACAAGTATAGTCTATACTTAGTGTGGTCTGCGCAGCCTATGCTCTATGGTGCGCGAAACGTCAACGTGAGTTGGCTTAGCGCGACAACGGACTGGACACATTCGAACGGGAGCGGTCGGAGAGTCCAGCAAAGATATAGAGATCTCATTTATTTTGAAATGACGATCTAGACCAGCAAGTCAAGATAAAAACTGTACGCTCGAGGACAAGCGATTGTCAGAATGACCGTGACGACGAATGGTTCATGACCCTGGTTACCTGGTTACTTTTTTTTTGTTATGCTACATTTGATTTATTATCTCTCTATGTCGAAAAGGGTTCAGTTTTCAGTTTTTAGTCATCTTATGTAGTCTTATGTAGAGTCTTATGTAGAGTCTTATGTAAAGTCTTATGTAGAGTCTTATGTAGAGTCTTATGAAGAGTCTTATGTAGAGTGTTGCAAATAAACAGGCATTTATTTTTGTTGAAAATAAAACTTTGATTTGTATTATGGACGAATCGATTATCGAGATTCAATTTTGTTTGGTGGCATAATGGCCCCATCACTAGTTGTTCTTTTTTTATACTCTTGTCTCTGGAAAGCAAATATGGCTGGTTGATAGGTTATCGTGTGTTGATAATTAAATAGTTTTGTGTAGTAATAAGGGCATTTGGAGCCGTATTATTCTACTTAAGTGGATTGTGCAAACTGTGTTTGTGAGTGTGCGTCGTAAACGAATTGTTTCGGGAAAACAATTAGCCGGGATGTCGGCCACACCGCTGCGGGAGTAACAGGTATTTTCAGTGGGAAAGTGCACTTTGGGGTAGTTTGGGTGTGTTTAGGGAACCCTAGAAGACCCGGAGCCGGATTCGGGCCCCATCGGACTATATGGATCCCGTTCAGGACGGCGGGAGCGGTATTGAACTGTGAGTGGATTTTTTTCTATTTTTAAGGTGTATTTTTAAGCAATAGCATAGTGTGGGTTGTGGGTTTCCGCAACATTTTGGTAGCAGAGCGTGGTTTATACCGGACCTCTAGGTTAATCGGTGTAATTTTGTGTATTTTTTTTAGTTTGTAATAGGTTAAGCTCATTTCGTGTAAAATCGCACTTCCGGGACAGGTGCGGTTAAATTGTAAGGTTGGTAGTACCGTTGTTTTCGTTCGTTCATTCATTTGGGCTGGGACACTTCTCGGAACGTTAATTGTTATTTAATTTCGTTCAATTGAAAGCATCGAGTCGATTCGGGATAATCGATTCCGTGTTTTCGTTGACTCGTTTTAATTTTGTGTTTAGGTTTATTTAGTTTAAATTATTTCTAATGACAGCGTCACGGCAGGAGTTGGCTCAGCAGCTCCGGTGGTTTACCGGGCTGCTTGCATTAGTAGATCGGCCTAACCGGGAGGACGCCTTGGAGACGCGTTCGAAAGAAATGCAGGCTCGTTTCTTGTTGGCCGAGCGGTCGGTAACCGCTCTATTGTCAACCGACCCGGTCGGGGAGAAGGAGCTGGCCCTCCACGCCCAATATGTCAAGGATCTGGAGCACATCCAAGACATTTACGACGAGGTTCTTCAGCGGGTGAAGGACATCGAGCGACTGCGGGAGGGGAAGCCTGTTGCGCGCCCCGCTTCGCTCCACACCCCTGGACCCAGCGCCATGGGAAGATTGGGTGCCCTGGAGGTCCCGCATTTCACCGGATGTATGCGGGACTGGGCTGGATTCCGGAACATGTTTTTGGCCTTGGTGGATACTCGGAAGGATTTCACCAAGGCCGAAAAGCTGGCATATCTCCGTTCCTTCCTAGATGGAGAACCCAGACAGCTCGTACAGCATCTGGAGCTGCAGGATGCGAGCTACGACACCGCCATGCAGCTGCTGGAGAAGCGTTACGAGAAGCCGCGTCTTCAGGCGGACGCGCACGTGACCCATCTGCTGGGATTGCCGAGGGTCAACCATAGGCCTCAGCTGAGGGCGCAGCTGATCACCCCGCTCACCGTGTCCTTAAACGGGTTAAGGACGCTCGGACTGCCCGTCGACCAGTGGTCCTTCCTTCTTCTGCACATCGTTCTGGCCAAGTTGTCGCAGGAGATGAGGGACAAGTTCGAGCGGAATCGACTGGTCCACAAGGATCTCGGCAGCGTTCTGCCCTCGATAGGGGAACTTCTGGAGTTTTTGGAAGAGGAGGCTGGCCTGCTGGAAAACCAGCTAGCCTCCCAGGAGGCTCCGACAAGTGCGCCGGCCCGCACTTCCGGAGTCTACGGCGCCCAGCCGCCACGCAACCCAGGGAAGGGTCGCGGCAGGCTGGTGGCTGCGGCCGCCATCAACCCCGGCTCTGGATGCCGGGTTTGCGGACAGCAGCACTTAGAACACCTATGTCCAGCAATGCTCGGGCTGCCCACACAAGAGCGCCGAAACCTCGTTCGGACACGAGGATTGTGTTATGCCTGCCTGGGAGGACATAGGTATAATGAGTGTCCCCAGGCGAGGCCTTGCGATGTGTGCGGCGGACCGCACCAACGCTTACTGTGCACCCGTAGTGCTGAGGGCTCAGCACCGGTTCGGGAGAGGGGATCTCCCACGTGTGGCGGTTTGGGGCCGGGGTCAACTCCGCCTCCGGAAAGACGGAGTCCGCCACGGCCGCCACACTACAACCCCTCGTACACCCCGGCTCAGGTGAGTTGGGGACCGCCGGAACGGAGCCAGGTTCTGGCTACAACCCGGCACCCGGCGCGACCAACACCAGGAGTTGGTGCCTCTAAGGGCCACTGGGTACAGGGAGCCCCACCTCCGGACCCAACACCCGGATACTCGTACGCGTATCCTCCGCCTCCGTTACCGGAACAACAACGACGTGAGAACCGTCAACAGTTCTCACCGGTACTGCACGAGTACCCGAGGTTGGAATACCACCCACCCTATCACCGGTATGGTAGGGCAGCTGGATACGCACCACCCCGGATGGTGGCCTGCACGCGTCCGACTTACTGGCCGAGTCATCACGGTTCGACAGGGTCGGCTGCTGGCTCTGATGCGTGACTAGCCTGTGGTCGGGCTACGTCGGAACCGAGGACGGTTCTTTTGCCCATCGCGCAGGTACGCGTTTGGGGACCTAGGGGGGACTTCGTCCGGATACGAACCCTCCTAGACACTGGGGCACAGGGCTGCTTAATTACTACGAGGGTAGCGAGGCGCCTACGTCTGGAGTGCGTGCCTCCCTCAGTTCCGATTCGGGGAGTCGGAGATACAGAAGTGGGGGGTCTGTCCGGTCAGACCCACATTTCCTTCTCTCCTGTGCATTCCGCTTCGATACGGATTGCGGCGGCCGCGATCGTACTCGACAATCTGCTGGGTTGGCATCCACCGACAGACATTCCGCGGGACGCAATGCCTGACACATCAGGTCTCATGCTGGCAGACCCTCATTTCGAGGAGCCGGCTCCGGTGGACCTCATATTGGGAGCGGATGTACTGGGCTGGATCCTTTTAGGGCCTCAGCGGAGTCTGGGCCGCTCTTCGTTGGTAGCTATACCTACCATCTTTGGACACGTTTTAATGGGACCGGTTTTCGACCAGGAGACGCGGGATGTCTCACCTGTCGTCGCTACTACCTCCATCGCTAGGACGATGCAAAAATTCTGGGAACTGGAAGAGCCTCCCATGGTCTCCCGTCTGGATCCGGAGCATGTGGAGTGCGAAACCTTTTATAAGGATCACACACGCCGGATGGCGTCGGGTAGGATCGAAACTCGACTGCCCTTTATCGACTGTCCCCCTCTCTTGGGAAAATCGAGGGCGTTGGCAGAGAAACGACTCTTGTCCATGGAGCGTCGTATGTCTCGCGATCCGGTACTTCGGGAAAAGTATATCGAGTTCATGCGAGAATACGAGGCCTTGGGGCATATGTCGCGGGTGACTGTCGACTGGACAACGACAGATCATTTTTTCTTGCCTCACCACGCGGTGTTGAAGGCCTCATCTGGAAAACTACGGACTGTTTTTGACGGATGGACTGTTACGCGTTGGAGGTCGCCTCAAAAATGCCAACCTGCCCTTCGGTAGCCGTCATCCTCTGCTACTCCCAAAGGAGGACCTTTGGTAGAACTGGTGGTCTCGGATAGACACCTGAAAAACGCTCACGCGGGGTGTAATGCGTTACTGGCGATATTACAGAGGGAGTTCTGGATTTTGTCCTCTCGGAGAGTGGTTCGCAGCGTGTTATTTAAGTGTGTGGCTTGTTATCGGGTGAAGGCCTCCACTATGCAGCCACGGATGGGGGATCTCCCTTCTGACCGGGTTTGTCAGACAACTAGGCCGTTCGACGGGGTGGGTACGGATTTTGCTGGACCGTTTCTGGTGAAAACCACAGCCTATCGTAACACTAGGGTCACGAAAGCATACCTGTGCGTTTTTGTCTGCCTGGCCACTAAGGCCGTCCACCTGGAAGTGGTTTCGGCTCTGTCTACGGAAGCCTTTGTCGCCACGCTGGATCGTTTTGTTTCGCGACGGGGTTTACCTTCTCTCATTCGGTCCGACAACGGTACCAACTACAGAGGCACTGCCAACTACTTAAAAGATGTGAACGATTTTCTGGATAAAAATTGTAATAGCATAAGTCAAGCTCTCGCACAGCGGGGAATCACATGGCGATTTAGTGTGCCAGCCTGTCCCCACTGGGGCGGGATATTTGAAGCCGCGGTAAAATCGGCAAAAACTCACTTGCGCCGGGTAGTCGGGGAAACTACCCTCACGTATGAGGAACTTACAACTGTGTTTTGTAAGGTTGAGGCGGTTCTCAACTCGCGTCCGCTTTGTCCACTCTCCTCTGACGCAAATGACATGGAAGTCCTGACCCCTGGTCATTTTTTGGTCGGTCAGCCACTCACTGCCCTGCCTGAGTATCCCTGGAAGGATGAACGCAGACACCGGATGTCTCGTTTTCAAATGATACAACAAATGAGTCAGGACTTGTGGCGTCGTTGGTCACTGGAGTATCTGCATTTATTGCAGCAGCGTGTAAAGTGGACAGACCGGACGTCGCCCCCTTCAGAGGGGGATCTGGTTTTATTAAAAGAGGCTAATTTGCCATCGTTATTTTGGAGACGAGGTCGCATTTTAAAGTTAATCTGGGGCGCGGACGGGACTCCGCGTGTGGCGCAAGTGTTGGTTGATGGATCGGTGCTAAATCGCGCAGTCGCGACCTTAGCTCGATTACCGGTTGACTAGTTTAAGATTTCAGGCTAGAAAGCGGTACGTCCGCTTTGGGTGGCGGGATGTTGCAAATAAACAGGCATTTATTTTTGTTGAAAATAAAACTTTGATTTGTATTATGGACGAATCGATTATCGAGATTCAATTTTGTTTGGTGGCATAATGGCCCCATCACTAGTTGTTCTTTTTTTATACTCTTGTCTCTGGAAAGCAAATATGGCTGGTTGATAGGTTATCGTGTGTTGATAATTAAATAGTTTTGTGTAGTAATAAGGGCATTTGGAGCCGTATTATTCTACTTAAGTGGATTGTGCAAACTGTGTTTGTGAGTGTGCGTCGTAAACGAATTGTTTCGGGAAAACAATTAGCCGGGATGTCGGCCACACCGCTGCGGGAGTAACAGGTATTTTCAGTGGGAAAGTGCACTTTGGGGTAGTTTGGGTGTGTTTAGGGAACCCTAGAAGACCCGGAGCCGGATTCGGGCCCCATCGGACTATATGGATCCCGTTCAGGACGGCGGGAGCGGTATTGAACTGTGAGTGGATTTTTTTCTATTTTTAAGGTGTATTTTTAAGCAATAGCATAGTGTGTGTTGTGGGTTTCCGCAACATAGAGTCTTATGTAGAGTCTTATGTAGAGTCTTATGTAGTCTTATGTAGAGTCATATGTAGAGTCTTATGTAGAGTCTTATGTAGAGTCTTATGTAGAGTCTTATGTAGAGTCTTATGTAGAGTCTTATGTAGAGTCTTATGTAGAGCCTTATGTAGAGTCTTATGTAGAGTCTTGTGTAGAGTCTTGTGTAGAGTCTTGTGTAGAGTCTTGTGTAGAGTCTTGTGTAGAGTCTTGTGTAGAGTCTTGTGTAGAGTCTTGTGTAGAGTCTTGTGTAGAGTCTTGTGTAGAGTCTTGTGTAGAGTCTTGTGTAGAGTCTTGTGTAGAGTCTTGTGTAGAGTCTTGTGTAGAGTCTTGTGTAGAGTCTTGTGTAGAGTCTTGTGTAGATTCTTGTGTAGAGTCTTGTGTAGAGTCTTGTGTAGAGTCTTGTGTAGAGTCTTGTGTAGAGTCTTGTGTAGAGTCTTGTGTAGAGTCTTGTGTAGAGTCTTGTGTAGAGTATTGTGTAGAGTATTGTGTAGAGTCTTGTGTAGAGTCTTGTGTAGAGTCTTGTGTAGAGTCTTGTGTAGAGTCTTGTGTAGAGTCTTGTGTAGAGTCTTGTGTAGAGACTTGTGTAGAGACTTGTGTAGAGACTTGTGTAGAGACTTGTGTAGAGACTTGTGTAGAGACTTGTGTAGAGACTTGTGTAGAGACTTGTGTAGAGACTTGTGTAGAGACTTGTGTAGAGACTTGTGTAGAGACTTGTGTAGAGACTTGTGTAGAGACTTGTGTAGAGACTTGTGTAGAGACTTGTGTAGAGACTTGTGTAGAGACTTGTGTAGAGACTTGTGTAGAGACTTGTGTAGAGACTTGTGTAGAGACTTGTGTAGAGACTTATGTAGAGACTTATGTAGAGACTTATGTAGAGACTTATGTAGAGACTTATGTAGAGACTTATGTAGAGACTTATGTAGGGGTTTATGTGGAGACTTATGTGGAGTCTTTATGTGGAGCCTTAGGTGAAGCCTTAGGTGAAGCCTTAGGTGAAGCCTTAGGTGAAGCCTTAGATGAAGCCTTAGGCGTAACCTTAGGCGTAGCCTTAGGCGTAGCCTTATGTGAAGCCTTATGTGAAGCCTTATGTAGGGTCTTATGGAGAGCCTACTGTAGAACCTTATGTAGAGCCTAATGTGGAGCCTATTGTAGTGCATAATGTAGAGCCTACTGTAGAGTCAAATGTTAAGAGTCAATTGTTGTTTGGTCAGGATAGACCGAACAAGAAATACTGTGGTTATGTTTTGTTACAGAGAAAAACACGAGGACGTGTTTTCATCAGGATGGCCGTGTCGGAGACGTGGCGCTAGCATCGCTTAGAAACGACAAGTATAGTCTATACTTAGTGTGGTCTGCGCAGCCTATGCTCTATGGTGCGCGAAACGTCAACGTGAGTTGGCTTGGCGCGACAACGGACTGGACACATTCGAACGGGAGCGGTCGGAGAGTACGCACGCGCAGAACTCACTTCGTTTCTAAAATCCATTTGCATCAGGAAACTGTTTCTAAATATTGTAATTGTGATATTAAAATAACATTAAAGTGACTGTAAGGAATACGACTGCGTCTTTATTTTGAAGATCCAAGAGGAACTGTGTTATCGACGAATCCAAGTTTGCTCGACCGTCCTACTACAAACCAGCCTCGCCGCCGACAAACACATTATAGGCACTATAGATCTTTCTTTGTAGCCATCATGTAACTTAGTTACTAAAATGTAGAAATGACTGTTTGTTGCCTTAAATAAATTTAAAAAAAAAAGATTTAAAATTCAAGACACTTTAAACAAAGTCAACTTAAGCGGAATTAAGTTTATATTAACATTAAATATTTATAAAATTTATAAAATACAGTGGAAAAATTAAACGCCTATGACCGGTGGATAGATAGCGCACTGTGCACTCAAAAAATTAAAAAAAGTAGTGATAAAATTCAGCGCTTACATCAGCCTTCCCGGTAACATAGCGGTCAGTGCAGCCGCCCGGATTGCGGTAGGTGTTAACATAGGTAGGCGTTTAATTTTTTCACAGTATTTTATAAATTTTATAAATATTTAATTTAGCTTCAGTGCAGCAATTTTTTAGCACTTGAAAATAAAAAGTAAAAAATTTATAGTAACATTTTTTGACGGTGCCTCCTTCACGCGGAAACACAATAGCTAGCTATCCTAAAGTAGGGTACATCAGAGATTCGGGTTTCCCTATTCCCCCGGAAAGGATTGTGGCATTTACACCACCTGACCCCTGCTCAGATAATACCACCGTTTCAAGCTAAATAATGTGTCGAGCTTCCGCACTGACATATGCATATTAAGTTTTATTTTTGTTACACACGCAAATTGTGTTTGGAAGTAAATATTTAGAATTTGAATAAGTAAGCAAATAAAGCTATACATAGATGGTCATACTAACAAATAAATTATATTACGAACTTATTATTATTAGTATAGTGTGGCGATCGAAGAAATTTGGCCAAGCTTTTTTGTTGCACTATTAAAAGGTGAAAACACGTATTTCCTCTTTCCGCTCTTATCAAAGGTCAGTCACCTAACATTTCCTAATGGTGTTCTATTTTGCTTGCGTTTTTGTTCTATTTAGTTTGTTTGAAAAATAAAAAATAAAAATTCAGTGCTAAGATTTATTTGATAGTTTCAAATTATTTCTATGAACTAGTATAGCCAATATTTTTATTTATTGTCGTAGTGTCATATCCAGGTTGTATAAAGTGCGAAGAAGCAACTTGCGGGTCGGCAAGGTGAGGACAAATCCAGCTTCAGTACTGTAAGGAGTTTATATGCGGCTCGTAGTAAAAGCTAGTTTAATTTATTTGTTTGTAAACCTCTTTAGTAGATGAGTATTGAAATCATCGATTATATGATTAAAAAGGTTAGCAACGTTTTGACACAGTAGTAGTCAGGAGCTAGACAGCCCGGCTAAGAGCCGAGGTGCTCGGAGATCAGTAGGTAATATTAAACTGTAATATTTAATTATTAATACACAAAGTTAAATTTAACTGGTGTTATCATTCATATCCACACCACAGTACTGTCTTCACATATAGCTTTTGCCTAACATCATTTGGAGCGAAGACAAAAGGTACATATAACATACTTAAAGAACTTACAACGTGATACATTCGATTTAAAATAATAACAGTATGAGTATGTATTAGCTTTAAAATAGATATAATTGAGCTTTTAAGACACTTGTTTTTCTATCAAATTTTAAAGCACTTGAATAACTTGGTTTTCTGTTTGTATGATAGAAAATTTATCCTTAGTAGAGAACGCAAAATAAACATAAAACATTGTCGTGTTTTTCTCCAGTCTAAAAGTTCTTACAGTAAAACCTAGAAGTGTTATGATTAAAGAGTGACGATGAAAATTTATTGTCGGCGTGTTTTCATAATATTATAAAAAATATACAAAATGTTACAATACTTACAGAATCACCCTTATCCACTTTGTCGGAGCTAAAAACTGAAATCATATATTCATTTCATTATACTTATTATTATTATATTATTTATTATACTACAATAAGCAAATGAAAGGTTACAAATGAAATACATAATACAGCAATTACATTAAAGGGAGCCATTCTGAATGTTATTCTTTCGCCCTTGAAACTGTTTACGGGGGATGTCAGACAGACGAACTGTAATGTCCGCAGATTTTGAATATTTTATCAGGGCCATAGCCACCGCTTTGATGTACTTTAGGTGGATGTTGCTGTATCTCTAGTAGCTTTAATGGATTCTGAAGAGGCTCACCGCGATCGTTTGCGTTATAGAAGCTCTCAAAAGTTACGATTGAATAATAGTTGATTGTTTTAACCTTAAAACAACAAAGTCGATCAACCAAACTTATTGAAATTACTTGCCTTGCGCTACACGCTTAACGCCTGTGTGTTGTGCATAAAGAAATTTGTATATACGGAAAGTGTTGTGTTGACTGTAATATAATATAACGTCTATATAATAACTGCTTCCGAAATATCACTAGTCTCATGTTAGACTCAAAACTAGTTATTCGTTACAAACTGCATAACCTTATAACTGAAACCGATTACGTTAAATAACGCCCATGCCTACTCCGAAGGTGATTCGTTTCACACGGCTTGAGGAACCCTTTAAGTTTCTCGCCGCCTCCAAAAGAAAGCCCGGTGAAACTGAAAATGCCGTCTCAGGCAATCCAAAGCCAATCAGCAAACTCTCTAAATAACAAAAATTGTTATTACTGTACAAGGTGAGTAAATGGACACTCTAATATTGTTAACACGATCTATGTACCACTTGGTTTACAAATAATATAAATAAATTATGCGCTTACATGGAGATGAATGTGAAACTACGGGCAGCCTATTTTCATCTGGATTGACCTGTGGACAAAATTTTATTATTTCAATTAATAAAAAATAAAAAATGAAAAATGTTTTTATTGCAACAAACACCTAAACTTTTGGAACAGAAGCCAGTTCCTTCCTGTTGACAAAACTCAATTGGTGTAGTAGAAAAACAATAACAATAATTAACTAAGCCAAAAATCAAAACATGACAAAGTTTAAAGTAAAGAAAGTTAAAAGTTAAACGTGACACATACACATATTATGTGTACGTGTGTGTGTGTGTGCGTGTGCGTGTGCGTGTGCGTGTGCGTGTGCGTGTGCGTGTGCGTGTGCGTGCGCGTGCGTGTGCGCGTGCGTGTGCGCGTGCGTGTGCGCGTGCGTGTGCGTGTGCGTGTGCGTGTGCGTGTGCGTGTGCGTGTGCGTGTGCGTATGCGTGTGCGTGTGCGTGTGCGTGTGCGTGTGCGTGTGCGTGTGCGTGTGCGTGTGCGTGTGCGTGTGCGTGTGCGTGTGCGTGTGCGTGTGCGTGTGCGTGTGCGTGTGCGTGTGCGTGTGCGTGTGCGTGTGCGTGTGCGTGTGCGTGTGCGTGTGCGTGTGTGTGTATGTCGACTCAACTATCTTAGCTATATAGGTATGACAAAAATGAATAATAAAATAATTATGAGACGACCAACACCTTAGTCTCCCTGTGACCACGGACCTTGCAAAGGGTTCGAAACGTCAGGATAAACATTAAATAAGTAATGTGTAAAATAAACGTGAAGATCCGTTGAAGTAGTTTCGTTTCAAAAATGAAGAAGCTTAAAAATATTCTATCGTTCCTTAAACACCCTAAAATAAATTGACCGAATGATTCTCCACCGTAAACTACCGCGCAAATAAAGTGGGCATTCCTTTATTAATGTGTTTCCGACACGCACCAGCCCAGTTTAAAAGTAATTAACAAAAATTGCTATGCAATACAAAAATCACCACCAACCTCTATGCCTTTAACAAATGACTGCGTCTTTTTGAAAGGTGAATTACTGTTCAGGTCAACTAGATAATATATCTTTTATTCTTGGCATTCATGATCAGAGTAAAAAGTCATAATATCTGATATTTGAATACATAAAACTACCTTGAAAAGCATGTGTCAAAGGCCAAGGTTGTCAAAAGCCCAACAACCACCAAAGCTATAACAGCTATTTTATTGTACTAATATAGTCATAAGTTAAATTGTTACTAACTAAATAGATCATGTTATTTGAAAATAAATAAATAGGTATGTATTAAGCGGAGATAGGCGGAGATGAGTGGAGATGTGTCGTAGTTAACTAATAAGCGAAGAGGAGGCCGATAAAAGGAAATCTATTATTCAATGTCTTGCTTTTTTAAATAATAAATAACATCGCGGTTTGACAATAGTTCCAATTTAGTCTTTAACTTTTAAATTAAAACTATTCTCATTTTATTTTTTAGTAACGCCTTGACAGCTTCCAATCAGTTATCCTCAGGTCCTGGATTCAACTTCTAGATCGTGCTAAGTGTGTTTCGTTTTAATCGATGCCTTTCCCGGGTTTGTGATCACAACTTCACATTTGGCAAGCGGGGCAGTAAAGCAAAAACCAAAAATAAAATTATATCTGATTAAGAACATAATTTACTTACACATATACAAACACTGCATTTAA
The DNA here is from genome assembly GCA_947562085.1 of Eudonia lacustrata. Classification (NCBI taxonomy): domain Eukaryota; kingdom Metazoa; phylum Arthropoda; class Insecta; order Lepidoptera; family Crambidae; genus Eudonia; species Eudonia lacustrata. The sequence goes on along the minus strand of OX387321.1, from coordinate 7,167,951 downwards.
TCTAATGCAATACATACACCCATACATTATCACCCTCCTATTGAAATGACATTGCGTAAATCGGTTTTTTGGTTTAACACCCGAATGCTAAATAGCAATGGGAATAGGCGCGCCTATACGAAGATTGATGAACGCTTTAGTGAATAGCGTATCCTTGAATAGGGTAGACCCCCATTCTGTCTCAACACTATTCAGGGTGTGACATCATATACAATATACAAGTGTCAGCTTATGTAACGCGTGAACAATGTACGGAATGGCGCTATGTTTGTTGCAATATAGCTAATAGCAACATACCGACAGTTTAGGACGATACTTGTATCGTTTTGTTGCTATAGATATTCGTAATGGATTAACGTTTAAGCTATTTTTATTTAAGTATTTATTTATTTTTTAGTATACAGTGAAGAGTTTTTAAAGCATTTTGGCCTAGACTAACACAGGAACGAGGCAAATGGCATAAGCGATTAGAGACGTCGATGCTCGGCAGTGGGGCGAGAAAGGCTGATGATGATGATGATGATGATGATGATGATGATGATGATGATAATGATGATGATGATGATGATGATGATGATGATGATGATGATAATGATGGTGATGATGATGATTATGATGATGATGGTGATGATGATGATGTCATTTGATCATAAATAATTTAATTATACAAACAAATATTTGGGAAGCTTAATAAAAAAGCTTTCTAAAACGTATTTTATACGAGTAGTGGTTAGACTTTCATCGGAATAAAGTATTAGCAGGATTCGCCTTTGTCATCAATATTTAAGATACCTTACCACTTAACTCCGTTTACAAATTATCCTTTTATCCTAATTCATAATCTATTAAATAAAAAATTATGATAGCTGATGAATACTGTAAGAGGTTTACTTATAGGTACAGTCAACAGCAAAAGTAGATGATGTTTATTAGATTTCAAAATTAAGTTTCGATAGTGTAAGTCAGTATTTTCTATATAATTATACTCAAAGTCTGCAGGTATTAGTAGACACTCGAAGGCTTTTCGATATGCGTTTAAAAAGTTTTGATTTTCATACTGATTTCATATTTTGAAACTTGGCCAATCATCAGTTACCTTTGCTGTTGACTGTACAACGGTATTTTTAGTGGACACAAAACCGTTTATTTCGTTTCGGGTACAAAGTCAAAGTAATACAATTTTTTTTTTTTAAATTGAAGGTTACATGTCGAAAGTTCGTTTTGATAATTTTATTCTAGGAAATGTTTTCAATTAGTTCACAATTCAGTTCTTGTAAACACAATAAAATAACGTTGTATATTATTATCGTGTTAAGGTGCAAAACTAAAACTTACTAACAATAACCTATTAGACGGAGATGGCACTCTCGTCTGAGATAAATGAGTTTGCCCCTCGTCGCCTTAAGAAGATTATCCGTTAATCAGTATCCAAAGTGCTATCTGCTCTGCTTATGTTTTTTCTTCAATAAAATATACTAATTCCATTTCGTCTTTTTACATTTCACGAGTAAGCACTCGATTTTTGTCTCACCTGATGTTTTTTTGAGAGAAATTGCTGATTGCCTCAAACGGCATTTCCAGCGTCAGCGTCGTTTTTTGGGGGCGGTACGTAAAGGGTACCTCAAGCCGTGTTGATACGAATCACCTTCGGAGGTTTTCTAGAGGGAACGTCATCGCACACTTAAAAGTGCGCGTCCCCGTGCCCTACTAGATTCTCCGTAGGGTTTGGATCGAATCGGGGAGCGGAACCACCTGAGGGCGCCTCTAAAGGCACGCGAGTAGACCGGGCCGTGGAGGAGGAGAGAAGCGTCCAAGTACATGTCTGTACCTGGTATAGATCGCGTGTGAACCGGTTCTACGTACCCTTGTTCTACGAGTACGCTGTCTTGGGCCTAAACTAATGTGCATGTTTAGTGTATTCTGTAAATGTGTAGTAGCATTAAGAGGATCGGGCGGGGACGTGATGTTGAGTGATGATAAGGCTGAAAATAGTAGCGCACTTCACCCAGAATCCTCAAGAACTAAGGAACTGGTAATCTAACTGTTGGAACAATACTATTACTAACATAGATGTTATGGCAATATCTTTAGATAAGATGGTGGTAGCTAGCCACATCATCAGCTTATACTTAAAGTTCATAATACTAGGCTTAGGCCTCTCTACACTCGGAGACGGCAGCTAGATATGTTACTCCACCCATCCTAGCAGCATTGGGGGGTCTCTTATCTTAGTTGGGCTTACCGAGGTCTCCATCTCCCGGTAGAACTTCTACCCATCGGGATCTTTTGTGCAAAAACTGCACTAGAGAGTAAGCAACACTATCCTCCCACTATCCCCGCATAAACTTCTCAAGGTGTAGAGGTGTCCCCCCACACCCGGGGGGTGAGGCGCCTTAGTAAGAGACGTATCCAGGGACCACCGTGGCGGGTCGTGAACGACTTATCACAGTTCTTGGAATCCCGCTCAAGCGGTAGACGGGTGCCCTACATTTTTAGTGGGTCGGCAATAACATCAGGCGAACCCTACACTTGGTTCAATAAGTTCCTGAGACTAAACACTAAAACAAAGTTTTTTGATAAAATTATTTTTTATTTATCATCATAGTCTCCTTCAACTGCAATACAGTCTCTCCAACGCTTTCTAACTTTTCTATTTGGCTTTAAAATAAGCCTCCGTTGCTGCGATTATTTCACCATTTGAGTTAAATTTCTTAAATATTTATAAAATTTACAAAATACAGTGAAAAAATTAAACGCCTACCCGACCCAGCCAGGAAACGAATCTGAGTCTTCCGCAATCCGGGCGGCTGCACTGACCGCTATGCTACCGGGAAGGCTGGCGTAGACGCTGAAACTTGTCACTGCTTTTGTAATTTTTAGAGTGCTAATAGCGGCACAGCGCGCCATCTATCCAACGGTCATTGCAACCGTTGGCTATGCAGATTCATCTTTGCAGATGAAATACTACAAATTTGATAACACAACGCTATAGTAAATTTTTACTTTTTTTTTCAAGTGCTAATTGCTGCATTGAAGCTGAATTAAATATTTATAAAATTTACAAAATACAGTGAAAAATATAAACGCCTACCCGACCCAGCCAGGAAATTCTTAAATTTAATTAAATTTCTTGCCCTAGACCATTTTTTTTAAGACTGCAAACAGCCAGTAATCACTGGGGGCCAGACCTAGAGAGTACGGTACATGAGGAAGTAATTCGAAGCCCAATTCGTTTAGTTAGGCCATCGTTATCATGGACTTGTGACACGGCGCATTGTCCTGGTGAAAGATTACTTTTTTTTTCATTCGAGGCCGTTTTTCCGCGATTTCGTACTTTAATCGCTCCAACAATCCTATATAATTTCGCTATTTATATGTTTCTCTCTATCAAGGTAGTCGATGAAGTGTATTCCATGCACATCCTAAAATACAGAAGCCAAAACCTTTCCGGCAGATTGTTGTGTTTGGCCGTTTCGGGCGGCTTTCACCCACCGCTCTCCACTCTGCTGACTGCCGTTTGGATTTAGGAGTGAAATGGTGAATCCATGTTTCATCCATTGTCACATACTGACGTAAAAATTATTTTTATTTTTATTAAACAGTGCCAAACAGCGCTCTGAATCATTAATACGTTATCGCTTTTGATCAATTGTTAGCAGACGTGGCACCCATTTGGAAAAAAGCTTTTTCATGGCCAAATTTTGATGTAAAATAGTGAAAACACTACTACTATACTACTACTAGTTGAAATCTTCACTATTTCAGCTATCTCGCGCACCTTTACCTTTCGATCTTCCTTCACGATTTTCAGGACGTGGTTGATGTTTTGTTGAGTCACGCTGCTTCATTTGGACGACCAGAGCGTTCTGCGTCTTTTGTGTCCATACGACCTCGTTTGAAATCGGCATACCACCGAAAAATGGTTGGTTTAGGTGGAGGAGATTCCGGAGAACACTTTAGAAGCCATTGCTGTGCTTGAACGGTGTTCTTTCCAATTAAAAAAAACAATATTTTATCAACACTCGAAACTCAATTAATTAATGTTAATGCTGACGTTTCGAACCCTTTGCAGGGTCTGTAATTAAAAGTAACGTGTAAAATAAACGCGTAGATCCGTAAAAGTTGTTTCATTTCAATGAGTAGTGTTCGCGTAAACTTTAGAAAACAACACGAAACTCGTATTTTTCCATTGTTTTCAAAATTAAAAAAGTAGCGTCACAAAAAAAAAATATTTAAAAAAAAACATATTATTCGATGGCCAGTACTTTCTAAAAATCAAAAGAGTTTTCAATATATGCGCCATCTCCAAGTAAGTCTCGGGACTTATTGAACGATCTAGTATACCCCGCGGAGTTGCAGCCCCGTGGGAATGATGCGGGTGGGTTTTTTCTAGGTTAAAAAGACTTTCTACATTGACAATGACTAGCGCAAAGTTCAGAACTAAATCCAACACTCTAGTTTAACGCGGATTGGTTGCAAGTTTGCAGGTTGGTTTTAAAGACTGCTTAGATAAGATAAGATAAGATAAGATAAGATAATCATTTATTTGCCAAAAAACATGGTAATAGACTTAGACCTTACGACAACAATTGAAACCAAACGGCTTAACGTAGAGAGCTCAAGATATTATGATTTGGTCATTCTTGGACTTTTGGAGCAACATTTCCAGAAATGCTTTACTTCCAAACTTGCATATTGAACGCGGGAGGCACTTTATTGTTTTTGTTTTAGCTATATTTTTTTTTATAAGCAATGTTGCTAATATTTTGCTGTATAATGTTTATGGTAAAGACAGATTTTTATAGAGATTTTTAGAGTTTTTATTTATTTAATAAGGTAAGCTTACAGCACAACACATACAATTAGCTAAAAATCATTGCTTTTTAAAAGGACACAATGTGTAGGCCTATTAAAAGCTTACACATTACTTATTAAGAGTTGTGAGGAAAGAAAAATTACAATACAAAAACATGACATGAATCAGAAATAGAGGTTTTTGTCTTAGGTTAATTTGCTTACTAAGACTCAAAGATCCATCTACCATTTAAGACGCAGCCTTTCTCCTCGACCATTAACCAAAAAAATAAATAGGTAGGTACTTAGTTGCCATATATTTATCTGGTCTGACCAGAAAAACTTGCGAAGTGCGTAATCAATATAACTTCGGACAGCATAATGAGATTCTGCCGTGCGACCTCGCAGTCAGGCCGAACTGTGTGTTATTCGGTTTCACGCCTAAAGATAAGATACCGACCCGCCTTATAAATGTTAAATACGATGTTTATTTGCTACATTAATTTGCATTAAGTAATTAAGTTGGGGATAATTTAGATTGGTTACAAACAACCAAGTGTTAACTTAGTGTCATTAACGGTTTCTTTGTGTTAGCACGGTTCATCTTATAAGCCAAAGCGGTTCCTAAACTGCCTAGTTTGCGGAACACTCAACAAAGAAATCCCTTTCAACATTACATTATCTCTTACCATACAAAAGTTTAATATTCACGGTTATGCAAAGTGCTTCAGCCAAATCTCGTATGCATTGTAACATAAAATGTCACTTATCATCTCAGCAAAAAGACGTCCACTGCTGGACAAAGGCCTACTCCAATGATCTCCACAACGACCGGTTTTGTACAGCCCGCATCCATCCAATGTCACTTACTCCAATTGACAAAAAATGTAACTTAAAGTAACACTATACGCGGGAAGACTAGCTTTTTAAATAGGGAAAATAGGTCATTTTTATTTCTGCTTCAAAGAGTCCAACCTATTTGAGGTAAAATACTCTCCACAACCAAAATCATTGAAAATAAAAATCCAAATAAAAGTATCGGTTATAAAACTACATAGCCTGAATACGTGAAACGAAATTGAATAACAATGTTATCGTTCCTTCTTTTATATTCGACTCTGTAAATAATCGGTTTGCATTATTCCCGAGCTTTAGAGATATCGTATGACAATCGAGTTGCTTTTATCGATAAGAAGTATATCAGACTTTTGTGGTGTGACCATAATAGGTGAAACCAAACGAAACGTTAATAATGAAAGCCTACTTTGATAATATTAAGTTAATGAATTATTAAAATTTGTAAAGTTCAAAAACTATTATCCAATTGAAGTAGTAAATAAATAAATTATTATCATTTTTATTTGGGATATCTTTACTAAATTAACGTATATGTGCTGTGTAATCTTTGGGGCTTGTACGTTTATATAAATAGTTTCTAAGTAATTATATTACGTACGTTTGGTTCTAGTTTTTACTAAACATAACTAACTAACTAACTAACTGACTTTTTAAATATTTTCATGTCGAATAAAATTGTAAACTATAAAATAATTTATATTCAATATCTGTTTAATATACATCTTCTATTTAAGTAAGATAAATATAAATGGAGGACTACTACAAAGACGGTTTACATGTAAAGGTGCTATTAATTTTATTTTCTCTTAGTATTTACAAAAAATATTGCCTTTTTGTACGAAATTTTGCTACGTTTATTTCTACTAATAACATTGGCGCATAATGCATTGGAATAAGATTGAAACTAGTAAAAGTGATTACATGTTTGCTCGTAACTGTACACACGGCGGCAGATCAACCTACCCAAAACTGTCAAATTTCTACAATAATTTTTGAACTTTATTATTTGGTTATAAGGATCAATGTTCATTGGAGAAATTTGACATGTTTGGGTAGGTTGATTTGCCGCCGTGTGTACATTTGAAAGCAATATGAAAACGAATCTTCTAAAAGAAATATATTAGTTCTATTGTTTTCTAAAAATTACGCGAATCTACCACCAGCCTGGGATCTTATCATCATACAAAATATTAAATCCCAGACACAACGCCATACTGCCAGACCAAAAAATACTGTGAGCTCTTTCTGCGTAAAACGAAACGCAACTAATTAAATTTAAATGAGGGTATACAAGCTACCAACCAATTATGAGACGACCAACACCTCAGTCTCCCTGTGACCACGGACCCTGCAAAGGGTTCGAAACGTCAGGATAAACATTAAATAAGTAATGTGTAAAATAAATGCGAGTAGATCAGTAAAAGTTGTTTCATTTTAATATATTATTTTTCTTGAAAGAAAAAAACTTCAACTTTAGTTTAGTACTATTAAGATCTATACTTTGGTATAAAATACTTTTTGGTACTTTGGTATAAAATTATAAGAATTTACGTTCTACTGAGCATTATCTTAAGCAACTTCGACGTATACTCTACCGGTTACAATCAAAAACGCTACAGACCTCACACGTGTTATTGTACCAAACGAAATACGCAAACCTCAAATTATTCCTATTCGAAAACGATGACACAGCCTCATTCGACTGTGAGGATGGATTACGTGCGTTATCAACGGTTGTCAGGCGTATTGGGCAAATGTTTAACTTAGATTTGTGGCAAGTGTACTTTTCATCCTAGGTAGAATAATAAAATACTAGCAAATTTTGTCAGGTGATAGCATTCTGTCAAGAATCTGACAACATTAAAAATTTCTACATTTTAATAATTATTTAAAGAATGTGCGAACGCCTCGGTGGCTGAGTGGCAGAGTGCTCGGCCCGATACCTGAAGGTCCCGGGTTCAATTCCCAGGTCGGGCAAAGTGAGATTCGAATTTTTCGATGCATAGCCCGGTTTTGTGATCACCAACCCGCATTTGGATAGCGTGGTGATTAAGCCATGGACCCAGCAATTGTTGTGAATGATGGAGCCCTTTGCCCAGCAGTGGGACAGTTATAGGCTATTTACTTCTCTTACTTCTCTATGCTATAAATATTATTTGACGACTTCTTTGGTCGAGTGGCTTGCACACCGGTTTTCATGGTGTCGCCATCTCTGAGGTCCCGGGTTCGATCCCCGGTCGGATCAATTTAGAAATACCTGTTTTTCTAAATTGTTTCGGGTCTGGGTTTTCCTATGTATAATAAGTATGTATTTAGTTGTCATTGCGTCCATTACGGACGCAATTTTGCAATTTTTTGGACTGACGCAAAATTGATTCCCGAAAAAAAAAATGGGAATAAATAAAAAAAAATGGTGGACGCAATTTTGTTCCACATGTGAAAGTTTAGTACAAGTTTAATAAACGTGCATTCGCCGTTTATATGATAATTTAGTCAAATAGGAGGACGCAACTTTGTTTGTGGGATATCTATGCATATTATGCATTTTTTCAGCATGGACCTATGCTAAAAGTGCCTACCTTATGAATGCTATTTCAAATCACTTTTGTTTGTCAATTTGTTTCACTAACACACTGAGGTTACTGAGTTTACATAATAATTTACTAAATAGGTTCCTGTCTAAAAAGTTCTCTATGAAAACGTAAGTTACGGACTCCACGTAAACTAACCCACACTGCGTAATGGAAGTTATATACCCACAAATGTGAGCACAAACATGAACCGTCAACTTGACGAAGATAAATAGCAAAATAGAGAGCTGGCAGAAATAAAAACAACCTTTAAATCGAGCGCGTTTGAGCACTGGGCTTGTGTCAACACGCCGAATGACTGTCAGTTTATATGGACCTGTAGGTATATTGATGACAAAACTTTTATGAGGCCTGTTGGTCGGACGTATTAGGAAATCTTTACTAAACAAATGACGATTGATTTCATACGAAACACAGAAAGAAAAAAATATTTATTGATACTTAGCATACAGACTATTTAAGACCTCCTTGGTCGAGTGGTTTGTACACCGGTTTTCATAGTGTCGCCATCTCTGAAGTCCCGGGTTCGATCCCCGATCGGGTCAATTTAGAAATTATTGTTTTTCTAAATTGTCTCGGGTCTGAGTGTTTTCCATGTATATTATGTTTGTATATTATGTATCTATTTTAAGTATGTTTATCCGTTGTCTAGTAACCATTTAACGAGTTTCATAACGAAGCTTATCTTGAGCTAGATAAATTGTTGTGGGTGTAGGAAAAATTATTTATTTATTTATAATTTATTTAATGCTTTGACGAAAGTTTTGATTGCTGCTAGTTAATTACTTTGTTATTAGTCTATTTATATATTCTACTGCTTAGAATAGAATAGTTTTTTATATATTTATAGTCTGCAAACGAGCAGGCGGCCCGCCTGATGGTGAGCGGTCACCGCCGCCGCCCATGGACATCAGCAAAGAGGTGTTGCTTTTGTGTTGCGGACCTAAATAAAACCTCTTTATAGATTTTTGTTGCAGGTACTATGTATAGTCGACCATGAAATTGCTTTATCACTTTAGACAAAAACTTCCGTTACAATAAAATTTCAGTTATGATCAGAAAGCCTTACTTGCAGAACGTCTTTAAAGCAAAATGTCTAAAATCAATGTCTAAGTTGTAAAAAGTCTAAGAAGCAAAATGTCTAAAAGGTGAATTGCCTTAGCAGCATTACGTCTACTATGTTAAAATGTCTAAGAAGCAAAATTCGCTAAAGCTCATTGTCAATAAATATGACGACGTATCTGTCACTTGGTGTTTTAAACAAAAATAGAACTTGTTTATTATATGCAAACAAAATTCACTTCTATGGTGGTAAAGCAATTTCATTGTCGACTATACATTTTGACAAAGATTAGTGCAATCAAATTAATTGTCATAGCTTATGGATATTGTCTTAATCACCACGCTTGCCACATTCATGCGGGTTGATGATCACAAATCCAAGCATTGAAAAAGTCGAAACACACTTTGCATGATCTGAGAATTGAACCCAAGATGCTTTTGCTGCGAATAAATAATAAATAAGAGGGGTGAACTATGTGTTGGTGATGTTTAATTTAATAATACCACTAAGACTACTGAAATATTTGTAATTTAGAAAAAGTGTAAACAAAAATTCCTCAAAAAGGCGACGCTTTCTAGGTACGAGTAGATAACATCGAATTTTATTTTCATTGATTACATTAAGTAGATAATATTCAACCTACTAATATAAAATTAAGTTTGTACCTAATCTGAAGGAAAAACGCTTAATGTGTAAAATAAAAAAAAACAACTCTGTAGATTTGTTTTTTTTTAATATTAAATAAAGTAACCGCAATGCCTCGCGCCATCAAGGTCAATAGAACAGTACTATAACAAAAAAGCTTATCAAAAAAGGGGTTCAAACATACCTATAGTCACATTATAAAAGGCAGAAGAGCAAAGTGATACAGAGATGTATCCTCCAAACCAGGCACGCCCCCAAAGCTCAGCTTACAGCCTCAGTATCAGCGATACATATAAATAATTCATACGCAGAGTCGAGTGCGTCGATATTGAACAATCCGCTCTTGCGCTTTTCCAATGTTTTCAGCTTAAGGCGAAGTTAGTTCGGTAATCCCAATGTTCACAAGAGAATTATTTCGAACAATAAACTTTTTCACAAAACGTTATTCTGTTGTTTCGAATTTATTGGAAACAGTTTTTAATTCAAAAAACAGAATAACACTTCAATTACTTTGACTTTGAATAACATAATTATGGAAAACAAACTTACGACCTAAAGCCACAAATTCTCATGAGGCTCAATTTTGATCAACTTTTAAGAAAGCTATAAGTAGAGTTTTTTACTTTTGTGTATAAATAATATTTATTTCTTATTAAAAACTATAGAGTCATTGAAATTAAACTACTTTTACGGATCTACTCACGTTTATTTTATAAATTAGTTTTAATTTATGTTTATCCTATTGCAGTCTACCTGTGACCACGGACCCTGCAAAGCGTTCGAAACGTCATCGTCAGGATATATACAAACGCGAGTAGATCCGTAAAAATAGTTCCATTTCAATGTGTATAGTATTCGCGTAATCTTTAGAAAACAATACCATATACTTAAGAAATTAATAAATTTACAATTGACTTTTACAATGTGGGCTTTTAATTATGTTTGTAAATGGAAAAAAAGAAAATTTTAAGCTTGCATATTAAATATCACATCATTAGTAATTTGTGTTGATGTAGTTGGAAAAAAATTAAAAATATAACGGTAGATTAAGACTGACTGAGCCACGCAAACGGAGCCCGTGACCACGGTCGGTAGGTACAACTCGGTCAAAACGTGTGATCTAGGAATATATGCCTAAAACTAGGTAGCTTGCGGCAAATACTATAGGACAACATTTCTATTGTAAATAAACAATTTTTAAACAATGTTTATTCACGATTGCCGTATACTTAAATTTATCCAATCTTAATAGAATGTAAATTGATTTCAGGTTATGTTCAGTCTAATTTCCATATATGCCACTCTAATGCTTAATCATCTGTTAACATACCGAGTCAACACGATTGCACAGAGTGTGTCTTCAAGCCATATTATTATTGAAACACATAAATAATTCATGCGTAGACATCAATACCTACGTAGATATTGGAACAATTCTGTGGCGTGTTTTCACAATATTTCGGCTTAAAGCCAAGTTTTTGTAATCTTGTATGGAGTATAGAAAACTCCTTAGCGATAAGCCTTTGAGTGCACGTAAAAGAAAATGGTAGATGTATGTTATTTGTAAGCTTCTATTTCACCGGTTATTTTGTTTAAATATCTGTGGGAGGTTGTGTGGCGATAATAATACGATTTCGTAGCTTTATAATATTATAGTCTTGTATATATTTTCCTCAAGTCTTCTTTTAATAATCAATCAAGCGATGAAATAACAAAACAGAATAGTCCTATTCTTTTCTGTCCCTAAACCAATTCAAAAACATTAAAGTAATTTTTTAAACTATCATGGTCACTTACATTAGAATAAATATTATTAACGGGATTATTACCATGTTTTTTGTTGTGTTTGAGTATTCGATATTCCGATACTCAAACACAACAAAAAACATGGTAATAATCCCGTCAATAATATTTATTCTAATTAAAGTAATTGTTCATAATCAAATATTCAATCCCAAATCATATAGACATGATTTATTATAACTAAAGCTGACTTATTATAAAAACATCATATATATTAAACTTATTGTCAATTCAAAGCTTGAGGATCAGAGGACTCATTATATATCTTGTATGAAAAATAATCTATTAATGTTATGTTCTTTATATATTTTTGTACGGCTTTCTTTTTGAAATAAACATTATTATATGATTGTTACTTTGTTTTGTGCTGTATTTTTTATGTTAGAAGGAGGCAAACGAGCAGGCGGGTCACCTGATGGGAGGCAATCACCGCCGCCCATGGACACCAGCAAAACCAAAGGAATCGCAGATGCGTTGCCGGCCTTTAAGGAAGGAATAGGCACGTTTCTTGAAAATCCCTAAGTCGTAATGGTCCAGTAATACCGCCGCTGAGTCCGTAAAAAATGACGTGAGAAACGCACAGTAGTAGACCGCCATACATCAAGATGGTGAGGATGGAAAGACAGTAGTGCGGTGAAGGAAATCAGCGGCAGGTATCAAACCGAACGATTCCTCAGAGCACTCCCCATGATAAAGGCGATAAAATATACAGAGAGACGCAACGTCTCTCCGAAGGGCCAGTGGATCGACCCGACCAGAGGTTAACACGTCACCGACAACTTGAGCAGCTCTGCGTTGAACGCGGTCAAATGGGAGGAGTTTGTACTGGGGCGATCCAGCCCAAAGATGGGAACAGTATTCCACATGAGGCCTGACCTGTGCTTTGTAAAGCTGTAAGCGATGGGTCGGCGTGAAGTACTGTCCCGCTCTATTAAGCACACCCAGCTTTTCGAACCTAATTTAGCTTTACCTTCCAAATGACCGCGAAACTGAACGTCACTCGAAATATTGACGCCAAGGATTGTGTTTGTAATATTGTCACTTGAAGGTACAATTGGTTTAACAGACATTAAAGGGTTATAAGCAACCATCATATTCTTAATAAGAATCAAGTCTGCGAAACCAATTTTATTGAATCTGCAAAGGACGATGTGTAACATTATATTTATGTTTAACGCATTACAAATAGTAAAGATAATTATAAATTCAGTAAACAACACAAATTGATGTTGATAAGATGAAAAGGTAACTACGTGACAAAAAATTATAAAAAAATACCCTAAATCACTTTATAATTTATTAATTATTCACTTTTTTACTCTAAAACAAAATTTCCTTTTCCTAGACAAATTCGTTGTTATTCATACAAGATTAGGCGTAACACTTGGATAAATAACGGTTTCATATGATTTCTTTTATATAGATACCTACGTTTGAATTATTAACGAGAAAAACTTTGTAATTACGACGTACGATGTACGGAGAAAGTTACTAATTATGCCATTGGAGTTATCAACTTAATTCCAGATACATTAGAATGTAATAATGTTAAGTTAAGGTCACCATGGGATCGACCTCATGATTGGGAAAGCAGTCGCGCGGATTTTAGAAGGTCGTGAGTTTCAGCGTACTGAGCGTGCGCTCAACCACGGGCACTAGCGTTTTATTGTATGCGATTTCGGTGTCCAATGCGTTCTCTCAATGACTGTTTAAGAAGCCTTCTGCAGTAAAACGCGCAATGAACGAGAAATTCGCTCGCCGTGTCGCAAGACGCTGCTGCTTGTGGCCCAGGCATAAGAGTTTTTAGAGCACTCGGAGATAGGATTCGAAAAGATGGCAGTTCAGGTGTCATAGCTATACTCCTATATTAATACGGGAAGCGAAGAGTTCGTTCCCCTTTTTAATATAATAGAGGCCTATTACCTCATAGATGTTAGTAACAATTTCCTTAACCTATTGTTAGTATTACAATATTTTTTTAACATACACAAAGCAAAACCAAATAAATGTAAAAGAGAGACAAAAACACGAGGAATCCCCCTGCTCGGCCTGCTCATTCAACATGTGAACTGACTGAACAGAGCAGAATCTCGCTGCACCAATGACGCAACACTCCTACGCATAATAGCATAAAGTCATCGGTGCTTGCGTCTGCGAACATACCAGACGCTCTGCAGTAACGCGGGAGCCTGAACAGAACCCATTGCGCACTTTATACACATTGCGCGCACGGAGAAGCGTCAGATTTCGTATAATTAAAGTTTAAAATAAGGAGGAGTTGCAAAAGATTAAAATATGTTTATTATGTTTTACAAAAAAATCTTCGAAGTAAAATACAATATGCTCATTATGATTTAAATCTGTCGATGTCAAACACTGTCAAACCCAAATACCAGCTTGAAAAAGTCTGTTTTCATTTATATTTTAAGACAGTGGGTTTTTTAAGAATATGGTCGAATTCCGACCTCTGGGCGACCACTAGCATAGTATACTTAGATATTAATGCAGAGTAAAAGTATTAATTAGTAAAACGGAACGACGGCATGGCGTATGAATTGCGCGATTAAGAAAGAGTAATAACATTGTTTCATTTTATTAATAACATGTTCGAGATTAGTAGTAGGTAGTAGTAGTAGTAATAGTGAGTTAGATGATCCAGCAGCTTGCGCGTTAGAATTGCGATGTTGTAAGTTTATCAGCTTTTACTTTACTGGCGCTAGATGGGAAACCAAATAAAAGTACTGAAGGTTCCTCCGTGCTGACGGCTCGTTAAGCCATTGTTGTAAAATTGCTGTCGTTAAAACCCGACAATTTACTTTGGGTGGTTATGGTCAGATATCCCCTGTGTAGTATATTCATGTAGGAAGACTTAAAGGTAACGATGACGACAGTTTTATCAACGAAATAATACGGTGTAAAAATAATAATAATTTGCTTTTAACCTTTGACTTCAGGGGCGCTCAACTTTTTACGATTTGTAAGTTTACAAAAGAGGTCGGGAGTTGTGTCACAAGAGTTTTGAACAGTCAGTTGTGCCAAGTTGAAACTTGGCCGGAGGGCAGGAAATTGTAGCGAGCATATAACTCCCTAAAAAGTTATATTCGAAATTAATTGAAAATCGTTGCCCCCGGGTGACCTGAAGTTATTTTGTGAGTTAAAATAAATATTTAACAGAAATAAGATTTGATGTCTTGACCTTTTTTTTATTGTTTTTAGCGTTTTGTCTATGATGTGTTAACAGAATTCCTGGGCACAAAGTTAGGGGAACCCTGTAGTTTTCCCCAAAGAACACTTATCTAAAGAGCACCAAAGCTATTTCACAAAGAGCACTAATGAATACTTAAAGGCTTAATGCACTTCGTGGACTAGTAAAAAATATTTAATTTATTAGGAATGTATTCGATGCAATTACATTACAGAGCATATAAGTATAAAAAGTCGCGTGACGCCTTAGGTGCGTTTTTTCATCTTAATAGTATCTAAGTTTGTCATAAAAAGTTTTAAAAGTCTCGACGAAATTTGTACATAAAATATACAAAGTATAATAATTATATTGAGTGTTTTTTCTTTAACAAGGCGGTACAAAGTACGCCGGATCAGCTAGTATGTATATCAAAAATACTTTATGTTTTTTTCTTATCCCTAGCATAAAACTTCAAAATAAGCAGAAAGCGTCAAACTTGTAAAAAAAGAAATGAAAAAGCTAAGAACTTCCCTTTAACACTCGTATCAAAATACACGCCGGATTTAACCGACATATTCGCACTTTCTTACTTTTTTTTTTCTATCAACAGCTTCGTACCGAATCACATTATCCTTCGTTGTTTTGTTTTTCGTGAAAATACTTTTTTTTCTGAACTTAATAACGCTTGCTGCTTTGTTCGGCTTAAAGAGGATAGTGGGTTTATTATCGGTAGTAAGTACCATTTTAAATGCAGGGAAGATAAAATAAACTAAAAAGTTGTAAATGTTTTTTAAAGATTATTATGTGTAGATATCTAAGGGGTGTTTTTTTTAGAGGATTGGTTTTTAAATTGGCAACGCTGTGTCTGGTGAATGTCAATTTGAAAGTTGGCGGTATATTAGTGGTCAGTACGTTTTGCCATTTGTATTTTGAATAGACTTACTTCAGAAAAACGCTTGCAAATTGTGCAAATTTATTTTGAAAATCATGGTTCAGCATAATTTCGCGTAAGTAAGCTGTAAGCTGACCTCCACGACCGTCCTCCACACCTTTCTTTGGGGATATGTAAAGTCACACGTCTACGCAGATAAATCACAGACGTTGGACCACTTGAAAGCCAACATTCCGGATTACGCTTCATTCAAACCAGCCGTGGCGCCCATATGCCCGAAATCAATTTTAAGCACTAATGGCATAAGAATATCTTTTAAATATGAAACCAATACCACGATAATGAAATTTATTTTTACGTGTTTTATTTAAATTTGTATACCTCTAAAAAACACCCTTTATAATCACGTGAGATTTAGCTTTGTAAAGAAAAGTAAACTCAGTGTGTCAGTCAACCTGTGACCAAAGACCGTCTATAGTATTTAAACTTCCGGAAAAAAAAAAATTAAAAAAAAACGCGAGTTGATGCGCAAAAAAATTTATTTCAAGGTTATTTACATTTAATTTCAAACGAAAATGTGAATGTTAAAACGTTTAAAATAGTGATCAAACATTTTTCATCTTAATTTTGATCATTGTATTTTTACTTCATTATAAAAAAGCTTGTCACCCTACTAATCTCAGCAAAATATAAAATAGTCAACATCAAGACCGCCCAAAAGAATAAGCCTTCAAAAAAATTTTCTCTTCAGCAATTGGCTTTTTGGCTTTGTTATGAATAAAACAGTACAGATCCCCCGTCTGGCACTCCGCTCTGTATAGAATTTTAGATTCCCTCATGTTTTAAATTAATTTAAAATCAACTTATTCCGAAATGGTTCGGGCAGATACGGTCGGCATACAAATTTACTTTTTAAGTGCAAAAACATGGATGGAGAGAACCCTGACTCTGCTCATTCTGTTATCTGGATCAGGATCCACGGAATTGTTATACTTACACGCGAACACTTTCTATGTTCTCTGCGTATTCTGTTGGTAACTACGTTTTGTACCAAATATGAAGATGCCGGAGCAGTGAGTAGCACGAAGTAAAAGCTTAGTAATCACTTAACTTAAGCTAAATACAAAAGAGGAGTTCCATGGGGCTGTGACTTTTCTGATTTTGCAAGTTTCACAATACTGGTCAGGGAACGGATGAACAAATCAAAATTTTTCAAGTCATTATGTTGCTAAACAATGAACGTCATCTCGTATTTGGCAAACGTGGTGATTAAATTAATAGGTAAATGAGCAGTTGTTAATACGAGCATAACCATTTTTTCATTCCTTCACAAAATGTAACCAACCTAGTGGCTTAGTAACCTCAGTGTACTCATATTTATGATCACTGCTGCTTGCTTATGCGCGCCTGATGCGCATGACTTCACTATAGTAAATATTTTATTTACAATTGCAACACAATTTAAAGTTAATAATTACTTCTTATTAAAAATACACACAAGTTAAAGATCAAGCACTTTGTATCTTTTAATTTTTTACCACACCTTTCTGTTACACGTTGTATCCTCATCAGCTTTCTAGACCCAAGGGTTTGCGCTGGGTTTTCATAAATCGGTCAGTTGGAGAGCTAGGACTTTTCTTTTATGAGATTAAAAAGAAAAACCGTTCAAAAGTCGAATCAAATACCGCAATTCCAATTAGTTTTGTTTTCGTTTTAAGGCATAAGTATTTAACAACCAACGATATCTGAATGCAACGTTATATTGGGGGTAACGAACCAATTTCTCGTAGCAGAGCTAAATCTACATCATTTAGAGTTGGATTGTCGATGTTTCATGAGATACTAGATTAAATATCGAGGCATCCAACAATTTCGGAATTAGATTCTCAAATCGAAAGCTTAATTTCGCTAGTTTTGAAATTGGCGGAATTGGTATTTGTGTATAGTTGTTAAACCACCAGCCCCAGAACCAGATGTTTCAGTGCCAATTCTAAATCATATATTATTATTGTATTCAGTTTCGTTGATAGTAGGAATGGTTTTAATGTCTTCATCATCATCTTATTTAATTCTGTCATCATATTAACAATGTTAGTAGCTTTGTTGTGCTCCGACTGTCAAAGCAAGTTCTTTAATTGTTGAGTACTCCAATCGCTTACTTAATACACACTACCATCAGTTTTACATTTTGGAATCAGAAAATTTTACTACTTCAAGGCTGATTAAATTTAAAATTTTCCAGCTGATTTCACAGTCTGCTGGCCTATTAAAAAAAAGATAAATAAATTAGTTGCTAAACCAGACTTCACTTAAAGTGGACTGGCCTTAGTTATTGCCAGTAAAAACAAGCTATATGGGATCGCAGAAAATCTTGTATACTGATCTCCAAACTTCAGTATGAAGGTTCTTTATTAGGTAGCCATGCTAAATAATACGACTTTCTTCGATAGCTATGTTTTATGTTAATAATAAGTTATAATACAAAATGTAGTAGGCGTCCACATACGAATGTGACGGGCGAGCGAGTGGGCTGACAGCGGCCGGCGACGATGGTGGCGTCATAGTGGTGTGCCACGCACGTTGTGTTGGCAACACTGGGGCTTATATTTTGATCATGTCCAGTTACCACCATTAAGTTATTGCAATTGGTAATAACTAATACAATTGCCTATGAGAGTATTGACAAAAAAATTACCCCGCCATTGGCTTTAATATACCGTCACACTGTCCCAAGCCCTCATCACTGAAATCAAGCTATTCCTTCGATTTGATGAGTATTAGTTGAATCACCACGCTTGTCAAATGCGGTTTGGTGATCACAAGTCCTTGTTATGCATCGAAAAATCCGAAACACACTTCGCCCGGTTTTTTAATTGAACTTCTGAAAGCGTCACAGTAACATAAAAAGTAGAAGAACAAGAAAGAGAGAATTCAACACTTACCGCTCTATGAGTGACAAAAGACGTTCGCCCTTGCAGTCTCGCGCTGATCTTCGCTGGCGTGTCCTCATCCTCCCTCTTCTGGTTGAACCACCCAAAAGCCACTCCCACCACCAACACCGCACCCAGAATCATCAATGCCAGAAAACCACCAATTGCCGCTTTAGTCGTCTGCGAAATCACCATCGCCATCTTGGATACCACTTATCACCTCTCAGTCATTATTGAGATACGATTTCCCTCACAAACTATTAACTTCAAACATCACATCCGATTTTCAAGAATACATTTGGTTGGTTTATTTAAAAGTGGCCGCTACTTTGTATCTGTAACAATAGAAAAAAAGGCAGGTTAGTTTCCTATTAATAATTACAAAGTATATTTATTTCTCCTCCACAAAAAAACATATTGTGGATAGTGGACAATTGTCTCAGCGGACCAACGACTTACATGGCTTTCGAAGTACGGAAAAATAGAGATTATTATATGATCATCCATCTAATTACCCGTCACTGTAAAAGTCGCTTGACTTACAAGATCGCGTCCAAATACGCTAGCCACTAAGCCATCAAGCTAAAGTAAGCAATGTTTAAGGTTCCACCATTTAAAGAATTACTCGACATGAAATACCTACGTATTATGTGAAAAGTCTCTTCGAACTTCGACCTAACAGACTTCCGAAAATTTGTCATTTGCATAGAATCCATCTCGACGCTGGCCGGGCTGTAGGGATTATTCCAGAAAATTTAACGCAACAAAATTGGGATGGGTGCCTTGGTAAATTGGAGTTTTATCCTCATAGAAATGGTGATATAACCGTTGTACGAGCTTAACTAAAGAAATATATATTGATATACATTTTTTTTTAATCATTGCTTGGTTTCTGTTTAATTATTCTTTTCCCAAAGTTGATATCTTTTGGCTGAGATGATAATGATGATGAGCAAATAATGCAGATAAATTGTTAAAAACTTATATAATGTATAATTTTGATTTATTGATTTTATTTCATTTAATTATACATATATATATATATATATATATATATATATATATATATAAACTGAAATACCTACTGTTAAGAAATATAGTTTAATTGATTTGAATAATTTTATTTAATATTGAATTACATTGTTGACTAACTAACATAGATTAAGATTATTTTGTAACTAACACATCATTATGGAATTAGTATGGTCTGAAATAAATCATCATCATCATCAGTTCAGTTTATGTCCCCACTGCTGGGGCACGAGCCTTCCTTAAGGATGGAAAGGGAGAAAGGGCCTTAAACCACCACGCGGGCCCGGTGCGGATTAAAAAAAAATAATAATAAAATTAAAAAAAAATGATTTATTATTATAACAATGGTCTAGCTAGATTACAGATATTTGTGATTACAGATTAAATGTGATAACCTGTATGCAAAAGTTGTTTGATATATATCGAATGCAAAATTACATGAACATAGTAGAAATAGGAATACAAGGCGACATTGAATCGAGTGAAAACATTTGAATCTAAATAGAAAATGAGACAAAATAATAGTACCTATATATTTAAAAGCCAGTTCTCGAGTAATTGACAACAATTTTATTGTGACACTATCGCCTAGTTCCGATTTAGAGTCTTACGTTAAAGAACATTGAATCGTTATTTGTTTGTACCTCTACCTACCTCTACTACGAGTACATTCTATTTCGTTACTTGGCGCTTACCGCCCACGTACCCAATCCACCCTTGTGAAAAGTGATGGGTTAGTACTAGAGTTAGTGGGCTTTCCGTCTCCCTCTTACACACAGCCAATGGCTCTGAGAAAAACAGACGGGTGAATCCAAAATACCACGAGGATATACGAAACGTATTTTGTCCAGTATAAAAAAGGTACTAGGGCTTGTTTAGCCTACATTCTGAGTCGGGGACCGTGTTTTGGCTTTTCTGCTCAACGTAACCCTGCGTAATCGTGCCGGCAACCGCAAAAGTCTGGAGGTTTTAGGAGGCTTCACTTTAATAAACCAGGTTTTAAATTGTCTGTACACAGAATGACTTATTCAAATGGGACAGTGTGAGCAAGTCTAAATCTCTTGAAAAGAAAGAGGAACTAATTCATAAGGAGTTATGTCGTTAAAACTTCATTATTTATTAAATCTTTTATAATAACATAACCACGAATAGGACCAGGTCAAATCACTTAAAATAGTTGAAACTAATTTTGTTGCTGTAAGGAATATAAATATTCATAAAATACAGTGAAAAATAGTACAGTGTAAGGGATATTTTAGTACGATACCTCGCTCAAAAATAATTTGCTAACAGTACCTAAAAATGTAATTGAAATAAAATGTAGTGTTAATTCCGCTAAATTTGCATTTAGCATACTATGAATTTCCGCAAAGTAACGCCTGATTTCATTAATTAACTGAGCAGTTCAAATATTTTGTTAAATTGAGTGAATAAAAATGTATTTTCGTTAGTTCTTTTCGTATTAAAAAGCAAGTTATTACAGCTTACTTATCCTTAAAATACTACCCCTTACAAACCTATTCAGAGTGCTCAGCAGTGATTAGTGCTCACCCGTATATTATTTTAATGTAGCACGACCAAACTTATTCAATAACACAATACTTGTCATTAAAAATACATTAGCAGTATACAATCACGTATACATACAATAGATCGTGAATGTAAGAACAATATTTCTGTTATCGATTTGTATAAAGAGTTCTTTGACGTTCAAAAGAACGTTGTTATACGAGATGCATGCACAAGAACAGAGATAATGTCTGTTTCTTTACAGTAATTCAATGTTGTGAGAGATTTGCTTTCAATTATCTTCAGCTGAGCTAGCTTTGTGTAAGAAAGGCATTATTATGTAACAAAAATAGTTCAGCTAGCTTCTATGACGGTTGCAGTGGTGTTTATAGTACATTTTCTTTTCTATTATTTTTATCCAATTTCAAAAGCGACCTTCGTAGCCGATGCTTGCACACCGGACTTTGGGCGGCGCTAACTCTGAGGTCCCGGATTCGATACCCGGTCGGGTAAATGTCGAAAACGAACTTTTCGATACTGTGTCGGTTCTGGGTGGTTGTGTACGTAATTCTGATTTCCATAATACGAGTGCTTTAGCTACTTACCTCGGGATCAGAACAATGTATGTAATGTTGTCAAACATAAAAAAAGGGTTTGGTGTGTAGATATATTTTTTTAATATCCTTAAAGCTAATTATTTCGTAAATAGTGTACACGGCCGAGTTACTTTGTATAATATTCAATTTTACCAATGCCGTTGCGAAGGTATTGTACCTCTGCATCGGAACTGTGGGACGCGCCGACGGACGTCAAGCTATTGTATGCTAGCAGCTCGATAACCCAGATACCAACAACGAAGTAAACGATTGTAAACGTAACAAAGCATTATGACGATGCGGCATAGACAATATAGAGTTTTTTTCGGAAAGGGTTGTGCTACTACTGTTGACTACCTACATCGAAACCGGAGTTAAGGGGCCGCTAGAAATCGAAGTACCAAATGATTCTCAGCAAGTTTCTAGAGATGGCATCGTGCAAGTGTGCTCCTCTGCCTCCTTTTAGATTTTTCAAAGTGTTCGAATCTGTTTCGAGAGTAGAATACCCGAGGGCAGTGTCCTAGGGAAGGAAAAAGCGCCCAAGCACGTGTTTAGATCTGGTTTAGCGCGCACGTGAACCGGGTTTTCTAGTGCCTAGGCTAGTGTGCCTGAGTGTGTAGTGACATTAGGAGGTTCGAGAGATAAGAGCCAATAGTTAAATTATGAACGTAGAAAACATTTTTTTCAAATGTAAGCATGACGACAAGCGAGCAGTGGGCGTTTGTTGGAGGAGGCGATTGTTTTATCTCACCGGTGCCGCTGATCTCGAAATTAAAACTGTCATGAAATACACTTTAAAATTATAATATTTTGGCATTATTTTCAATTTATAATTTGATCACAAATTAATAATAAAACACACCGTTATAGAGTTTTCAGTGTCAAAAATAATCATAGTGTGAGAATTAGTCACCGGGTCAAAAATCGCTCCCCAGGTGACTCTCTCAACATCTGCAATATCTGGGAAGCTGTTTGTTCGTTACCTACTTTGAGAGCCCAATTTATATCTCACTGATCCGTAGAAGGAACGACTGCGATGTTCGCTTTGATTTGTACTCAAAGCAGAATTTATCGATTGTCCTTCAGTTCTTTTTCCTACAGTGTATTTATATTACAATTTTATACAAACAACTATCAAGAAATGTTTTTCGATTCGTTAAACTTCGCCACGTAAACTACTCAAGAACTAGTCAAATACTGTCCAAAATTTATTGTTACAAACTTTTCTGTTATTGGAATACTCAGTGAAGTTGTAACACAAAATAAGAATGTAGCAGAAGGTAAGCTGCAAACACACGCGCCCCAGCAATCTCGCTACGGCTGTATTACCGATCTTTAAGTGACACCCCGCTACACACAACTTTAAAGTATATACTGACACCCCCACTAACCTTACGGTTATAAAGTTAGGTGTCCGACATACTTGCACAAGCACAAGGGACCATCTACGTCAGGTCATAACGCCAGATCAAAACGCGCCGGTACGCATCCTTTATCCGGTACTTTTGAGTGTCTCGAGCTAGTTGCCCCGTGGACACGTATAGTACACTAACTAATATCCAGATAGGTTACCGGAGCTGTAAGCTCGCTCACTTCTCGTTGCACTAAGAGTACAACTCGCAGTGTACCACTGCTCCGGCCGTCAACTCTAAAGTCAACTTCCAAAAATATCCTCTTTGGTGGCGGAGTTGTAAGCAAACTCACTTCTCGGTACCTGTCCAGGCACCTGATCAATTCCAAAGTCCTACGCGGCTGATTGAACCGGCTTTTGCATCTAGCGGACGCCTCTACTAGTTCTCCAGACTAGTGCCGGAGATGTTGGAGTAACTACTCAATGAAAACCCCCGAGCAGCACAACCAACTAAGGGCAACTCACGTGCCCCGCAGGTCTTTTCGCTTCAGGCCCCCACCGAACCGCTACTAAGACCCGCTCGCTGTGCACAAATAGAGGTCTGGTCAGACCTCAACCAGGCAGACGAACATTACCACTTCTACAACTAACCACATGCCACCACGAGTCCAACCCATGTCCGGGGCCTGCCGGAAACGCCCACGAAGGCATAACCGCTCCGTGGTACCCTTGAAAAGACAGCCGGACCCGTAGTTCCAACTGCCATACCCTACCTATCAGGGTCAGTAGATAGGGATCTTTAAGTGACAGTCGCAATCGCGATGATTTACAATTCATCGCTACCAAAACACATATTCGTATTACGGAACGTAGAACGCTACGATAGCGCCACGAGCGAGCGATTGACGAATTAAAAGTGCATGACGGCGCTATAGAATAAACCAAACGATTGCAGCAACCGCAACTATTATAGTAGCAGACGCGTTGCCATTGTGCAATTAGTACTAGTTGCTTTTTTTTCGGTAATTAGCCTGCCGACTGCCTTGAGATGGTCTGAGAATAGGAGCGTCGCTCGATCTTACCTTCTGGGGTGTCCTTATTTTTTGGTTAAACTCTTGGAATGTGTTGATGGCAATCGACAAAACCATAATAGCCAAACCGTTGACATTGATCGATGAAAAAATAACAATAATTATAGGTACTTTATCAGATTCGTAATATACATGAGGGTATCAACAAAATTAAAAACACGTCAGTCATGTTTGTACGAGTATAGTATTTAATTATTTATGTTACGTGTTGAAACACCATTCGTTACGTCGCAGGTGGTAAACCTTCGTAGTCGTATTTTTATTAAAAAGTAGCTTTGCAGTTTTTTTGTAAAAAAAATTTAAGATATATCAGTTATTTGTTTCCAGTTTTGGGTTATGAATGCATTCCATTAAATGGTCTTTAGTAAATTTATAAACCGAACAAGACTAGACATTTAAAAAAAAATAGAGTCCGACCTGAGGTACGTTATCTTTTCCGAGTTCTATTTATATGTTTTGCTAAAATAGAGCTAACAAAATAACAATTTAAAATACTGTTTTTCACGACCAACCTGTGTTTTAATCTGCGCAAGATATTCTTTTGTCTTATATTTTGTAACAAGTGATCATCGTCTTTAATCTCGATCGTCTTTTATTTTATTTTATTAAAGAGTTGGCAAATGATTCCGCTTCACTGTTGTTAAGCAGAAGCGAAGACCATAAGATGTGAACACAGCTTGTGAAGCAGAACTCTGCCTATCGCAAATTATAACCACGACAATACACGAACACACACGTACTTTAATCATCTCCGTTTTTAAGACCAACAACAATCTCAGACCCTGAGGTACTGGCTACGATTCCTTGCTTTGAAGGGACTTATTTTTTTTCTTTTTAATGTCTGTTTCACGAGCTAAATAAGCTCGTGAAACAAACACACTACTCTACAATTTTTATAGTGTTAACTTATATAGACGCTAAGAAACTTAAAAAAAAACGTTAGTATGAAATACATAATTTTATAAAAAAAAATCATACAAAACGTTAGTAGGTAAGGTAGGTTTCATAGGTAAGGTTCTAATATATCGCCATTACTTAATAGTTAGTAAAGTAGTTATGTTTCGACAGTTACAGATAAGATAGCCAGTTGCTCAGCAGTTGACGATATCGGGTGAAGTGCGTTTCCCCTTTCAGCTTTATCATGACGTAAGATCAGGTGGGATCAAAGCCAAGAGCTTACCGGTAATCATCATCATCATAACTAGCTCATTTTATCTTCCCACTGCTGGGACACGAGCCTTCCCTATGGATGGATAGGGAGAACGGGCCAAAAACCGCCACGCGGGCCCAGTGCGGATTGGTGTTTATTAACTACTAAAGGTCGATTCACACTTATCAGTGAGGTCACAGTTCCGACACAGTACCGACACAGTGCGAAATATTCTTTCATACATTCTCTATGAACGCATCCCCACTTGCTAGTGTCAGTGCCGCCACCGGCAATCACGGACGTAACGATATTTTTTGTCGAATCACGGACGCCGCAGTGGCGTCTGGCTTACCTTGAACATATTGCTAGTCTCTCTCTCTTGGTTGAGATATAGCCTTCTTCCAACGAGTATCTTTCTTCAATAACATACTTCCTAGTTTCTGCAGAAGAATATTGAAACAACTCTCTGACATTTTAAAATATTCAAAATATCCTTTCATCTTTAACTAATTCTTTGTATAATGTCATGAATTTTCCTTCTGTCTCTCTTAATTTCCATGCTTCATGCACCCATTTTCTCTTTTTTCCTTGATGCTGCTCTTCTTCTTCGTCTTAAGCAATAGCTATCATTGCTAGCTCCGTCGTATTGAACAGAGATATAGCAACAATCACGATATTTGACGACGGACACGTTTTCACTGAAGCTCCGAACCGAGTACTGACATGTGTGAATTGCAACACTGTAGCACTAATACTGAACTGAGCGAACACGTTGATGGAACTGTGACTTCACTGATATGTATGAATTGACCTTAATGCAGCCAGGCCCAACGGCTTTACTTGCCTTCCGAAGCACGGAGAAATCGAGATTATACATAATTTTTTGGTCTCCCATTTGCATTGGCCTTTGCGAAAGTTGTTTTACCTTAGCAATCGCAGACTGGGCGCGTTAACCACTGCGCCATCGAGTTCCTCTATGATAGAATGTGAGGCATTGTTATTTCACATGCTTATAGCAAGCCCTAACATCAATCAGATTGAGTACTTGAGTACAGACCATGTACCTACTGCTATTGTCGTTTTGTGTGCTCAATGATTATATTTATTTATTATTTTATTATTTTATTTTTTATCTGAACCAAAGGGACTACATCGAAGCCGTGATCAATACAGCCTCACGAAAACTCGGAATTCTGAACAGAGTGCGGCGATTCTTTACGCCGGAACAGTTGTGCCTTTTGTACAAGACACAGGTACGGTCTTGCGTGGAGTATTGCTCGCACATCTGGGACGGTTCCGCTAAGTACCTTCTCGATGCCTTGGACAGATTGCAGCGTTGCGCTGAACGCATTATCGGCAATGCAGAAGTGGCAAATACTCTTGCTCTCTGCAATTGCGTATAGATGTTGCGTCACTCAGCGTGTTTTACCGCTTATACCATGGCGAGTGCTCTGAAGAGCTCTTTGACCTCATCCCACCTTCTCCCTTTCTTCATAGGAGTACACGTGCTGCTCTTCGGAGTCACCGATTCACTGTCTCAAATATCCCATCGCGCACAAAGAAATTTGGTGACTCGTTTCTTTACTTTCTCGTTTCTTACAATTTATTGATTTATTATACAATTCAATTCACAATATAATTTAAGCTATAATAGCAATTTAATATAAATATAGGTATATATTTTTATAACATATTGTATTACATATTATAGTAAAAGTATTATTTGTTATACCTGTACAAGGTGACTAAGTAATAAGGACACTATCAATGTAAACACCATCTATGTACCACTTAGTTTGCAAATAAAAGTTTGAGTTTGAGTTTGAGTTTGAGTTTGTCGCACCTCCAAAAGATGGAATAGTCTACCAGCACACGTTTTCCCTCCTTCCTATGATATGGGGTCCTTCAAGAGAGGCGTGAAGAAGCACCTTGTGGGCCGGCAGAGTGAAGTTGACTGATGCTACGTTTGTTTCCACGCTGCACCAGTTGTCTTCGCGTCTGGACTTCATTTCCACTTAACATCAGGTGGGATGGAGTCATTTGCCGAGATAAGTATTAAAAAAAATAATAATAATAAAGGAACCTTTTAATAGGATCTACTTGCGTTATCGTATAAGTGCGTAAAACACATAAATATACCTACATAATTTTACATACACGTATGAAGCGATTTTAGTTATATGTGTTATACTCATATTCCCGTTAACTTCTGAAAACAATAATATGGTATATTAAATTCACAATGCCGTCAACTAGATTGCAAAACGGGATAACATACCACACCCAGCTTTTTTCGAATATCATATTCGTTTTAAAACTATATAAGTATATATTAATGCAATACACAATTTCAATTAATAATCTTGATGAGATTCTGTTATTTGGATTGTTCGTTCTCGCTGTCCTTCGTCTTAATTAAGCCTATTTTGACAGAGGTTTGCCCGTACACACAGGGTTACTCACGCCATATCGAATGTCAATTGATCCAATATCAAATGACCGCCAACGATTAAGCGAAAAGTCAAATAATCGAATTGTTAATAAGTCAAACGTTCAAAACATCGAATTTACAAACGATTTAAGTTAAAATACCGAAAGTTTAATAAATCGAATGATTCTTTAACAAAATTGATAAATTGCATAGTCCATTACAACATTATAATGGATAATTTAAGTATCTTAAGTAATCATGTTTTATTTATGTAACTAAATCATAACGATTTATTGTTTTTTTTGTATAAGAATGATAACAATTCGATCTCAATGTTTTGAATGTTCTAATTTTGAACGTTCGATTTCACAACATAACTTGACTTTTTGATTAATCTTTGTCGATTATTTGTAATTCGACCAATTGGCATGCGATATGGCGTAAGTAACCCGTACACACATACTTGACGTAATATAACTATGTGTATCGGCCTCCCCAAGGCCGTTACGTTATTAACGACGGCCTAAGACAGAAAATACCCCTGCGTGTAATCCCATGCACGCTGTGCGCTAGCGGTAGGGTATTCGAATATAATAATCGTGTTTTACGTATAATCTCAGTGTGTTATTCAATTCTACAAGGAGCGTAATTGGTTTTGTGTGATTTCGTTGAGGTGGGTGTTTTCATTAAGGGAATATGCTTCGAATATGTTTGATTTAACGATAAGTTTTTGTATCCTAAAATAGGAGACCGATGGAAATAGTATAAAAATCAAATATTTATAAAATACAATGAAAAAGTTAAAGTTTAATGTTATAAAATATTATGTTAGAAAGACCTGGAAATCCTCGGCACAATACTCGGTGATCTAAACAGAGTCTCTCAACAACAACGTCCTTTCTGCGACCCTCTTTTTGCTGCACATTAATGATCTGCTCATGCCCGGAATTATTGGGTATGCAGATGACAGCACGGTCACAGAAAGATATTTGTCCAGATCTAGAGTCAGCATGAAAGAACTGTGTTCCTTGAGAGGGGCCATGGTAGAGCGGACAAACTTGACTCTAAGTCGTGTTTCCCAATGGGGTGACAGTAATTTAGTTAGTTTTAACGCCACCAAAACGCAGGCATGTCTGTTCACTGCCAAAAGGAGTCCTAAGAGTCCTTTTAACCTGACTCCTACTTTCCGAGGTATGACTGTACCGATTACCGACAACCTTAATCTCCTAGGCATGAAGTTGACTTCCAGTCTGAACTTCGGTGACACCATCGAAATTAAGGCTCAAACAGCGGCAAAAAAACTGGGTGTCCTAAATAAGGTTAAGCGATATTTCACGCCGGGACAGCTTCTAACTTTATATAAAGCGCAAGTCCGATCGTGCATGGTGTATTGCTGCCACCTTTGGGACGGTTCAGCAAAATACCAGCTCGCCGCGCTTGATTCGGTGGAACGCAGAGCCAGGAAAATTATAGGTGACGATAAGCTAGTTAAAATTAAGCTTCACAGTCTCGCTCACCGCCGCACAGTTGCCTGCTTGTCGGTCTTTTACAGGCTATACTTCGGAGAGTGTGCTATTGAGCTGCATGAGCTCATTCCACCTTCCCCATTTTACCATCGAGAATCCAGACGTACGGCTGGCTACCACCCTTACCTGGTTGATATTCCACTTTTGCGCACTAAGCGTTTTGCTTCTACATTTATAATGCGTACATCCAAAGAGTGGAATTCCCTACCGGCGTCTGTGTTCCCGAGTGCATATAACCCTAAAGTTTTTAAAGCCCGAGTGAATAGGTTATTTCTGGGCAAGCTTGTCCCATCGTCGGCCTCTTCTTAGCCCTAGGGATTAGAATGAGGCCAAGAGAAAGCCCATCTCACAATAAAAAGAAAAAAAAGAAAAAAAAAGAAGTGGGTCTTAAAATGTACATGGAGAAGACGAAAGTTATGTTAAACTCACCTGTCGTACCCACTCCTCTGAAGGTTGGGAGCTCTGCCCTTGAACTGGTGGACGATTATGTTTACCTGGGACAAACGGTCCAGCTAGGTAGGTCCAACTTCAGCAAAGAGGTCAATCGTCAAATCCAATTAGGCTGGGCAGCGTTCGGTAAGCAACGTAATATCTTCTCGTCCGATATACTGCAGTGTCTCAACACGAAAGTCTTTGACCAGTGTGTGTTGCCAGTGATGACATACGGGACTGAGACGTGGTCGCTCACTATTGGCATTATGATAAGGCTCAAGGTCACTCAAAGAGCAATGGAGAGGGCTATGCTCGGGGTTTCTCTGCGTAATCGAATCAGAAATGAGGAGATCCGCAGAAGAACAAAGGTAACCGACATAGCCCGAAGAGTTGCTAAGCTCAGGTGGCAGTGGGCAGGGCACATTGCTTGCAAGACTGATGGCCGCAGGGGCGGAATAGTCCTTGAGTGGCGACCGCGTAAGGAAAGCGCAGTGTGGGCAGGCCTCCAACAAGGTGAACCGACAATCTGGTGAAGGTCGCAGGAAGCCGCTGAATGCGAGTTGAATAAAACCGGTCGTAGTGGAGATCCTTGGGGGAGGCCTTTGTCCAGCAGTGGACGTCTTTTGGCTGAGATGATGATGATGTTAGAAAACTATAAGTATAAAGGTTGTTTTATTGATACACTATGTTCACACTAATAAAACATGTTAGATAACTATGCTATACAACATGTATTGTCATATAGTCTGGACTCACCTTAATCTTTGTTTTAGGAGAGCGTGTAAATTCGGTTACTCTGTAAAAGCTTTTGACAGAAAACCGCAGATTCAGTCCAACCAAAAACATTACAGCATGCTACTAAGCTATGGTTCGATCTTCCGACTAGCTCTTGCTCTTACCCAGCTATAGGACTGGACTGAAAACAGTTAACAATGTAATAACTGAAACTTATTTCAGACACAAAAGACTTTTTAACGTTCAAAGTCCATTTCCAATTATATAATTTCGTCTATTTCATCCTATTGCAAAAACACACTTAACAAGCACTTTCCATATACTAAAACTAGTATAGAACAAATACCTTTGCCAATTACGTCCAATCTATATAGTACACTTTATTGGCAACAGTCCTTTCGTATCGGCAACTTCGCGCACAAACTACAATTAGCCAGCTTATTACGTAGCACATAACAGGTTCCTAATTATGTAACAGTTTGTCAAAGTGAAGTAGCGGACTTACACAAAGCATTATTTCCCACCTGACTCGAACTCCAACTCGAACGGGTTTCTTGGAACAATGAAATTGTCCGTAAAGGCTTTGTGGACGTCGATATTGTTAATTTTGTTGGAATACTGCAAACAGTTTTAGGGCTAGGCAGTGTGGTGTTGAGTTCGGGAGTAAACAAATTAGAAATCACGTGAAATTAACGCAATTTAAATATAACTAAGGTACTTAGTTCATAATTTCGTGTGTGTGTGCCGAAATTTACACACTCACATACACCTACATACACACCCTCACACACACCAAACCCTCACAACACATAATCAATAGCATTTCATCATTATCATCATCATCATCATCATCATCAGCTCGTTTTATGTCCCCACTGCTGGGGCACGAGCCTTCCTTAAGGATGGATAGGGAGAACGGAGCATAAACCACCACGCGGGCCCGGTGCGGATTGGTGGTTGATGGCATGGCAATGGCATTTAGTTTATAAATGCTCCTAGAGTTCAGTCTATAAATTTTTAAAGAAAATGAAAGAAAATAAATGTTAAATTTATTAACAGTTAAATAGGGACTATAGGATACCAATGAAATCGTAGCAAAACTCCTGGCCATGCAGCACGCGCACTGGTTTCTGTCAATAATACCCTACAATTAACGAGCGGCGGATTCAGCCATTATTTGCGGTAAACAAAAGACGAAAGCGAAAACAAATTGAACGCGCAAACAAAAGAGAAACGGTAATGTTGTCATAAATAAACAATTACATGCACAAAACTTCTCCGGTTCGGGTGAAATTACGTCAATAGAAAATTTACGAAGCCGAGAGCGCAATGTGAATAAACATGAACTTTTTGCCTTGACCAGAAACCGTATCAAATAGACCGCCGAAGAAAGTTATTCAGACACCATCTCGGGAGAATGAAAAGTTAAACTTTCATTGTTTGCGGCGAGTTTACGAAGACAATTTCGGTTAAAGGCCCCCGAATACATGAGAGGTTTATGCGGAATGCTTCCATACTTGAAGTGCTATATATTATTGTTATCTGAAGTTAACGCGAAAACTATAAATTTTATTGAAAGCTTTATACGGATCTCAATAGTTATTTTATTTACATGTACTGGTATTGGTCTCAAAACTAATAATTACCTATAGTTTACGCGAACACTACACATTGAAATGAAACAAATTTTACGGATCTACTTGCGTTTTTTTTACACATTACTTATTTAATGTTTATCCTGACGTTTCGAGCCCTTTACAGGGTCCGTGGTCACAGGGAGACTGAGGTGTTAGTCATGTAATAATACCTATGTATTCAACAAAAACATCGTATTTTACCCCCGAAGATCCTAAGTTACGTAGGTAGTAGTAACTTAACCTTTCAGCTACATAATGAATAGAATATAACAAAATTAAATAGAGAACTTTGCCGACAACAGTCAACCAAAAATAGAAGAGGTACCCCTTATGAGTGGCTTCTCTACAACTGTCTAACAAATAATTGATTGAAATTGATTAAAACACTAATTAACTCTAAGTACACAAGAACACAAGAATATTGAACGTCAAATTATTCCTAGAATAAAATATTGGATATGTAAAATAAGTATAAATTGAATATTGTCATGTGTAGCCTCAGACTAGGTGAAGTGATTGTCTTCGCAAGGTAGCTGGCAAGAGCTGGATGAGAGTTACCGCGAATCCTTCTCAGTGGCGTGACTTGAAGAGGTCTATGACCAGCAATGGACTAATATAGACTGATGATGATGGTGATGTCAGATACAAAATAAAATAAACATAATAGTTAATCGATAATGTATGTTAGTCATTATTCGAAATCAATAAACGTTCGTGCTTGCATTGCTATGTTTGCAATTTTCATTTCGTTCGTTCTTGTTAGATATGAGAAAAGAACTCCATTCAATGTAATTTAGAAACGTGAAACGTGCCCTAAATTACATTCTATTATTCTCAGTGCAAGGTAGACTTACGGACCTAGCCTTAAAAGCCTAGTAGGGGTTTCCTAGCCTAGCCTTAAAAGCCTAACCTTAAAGGCCTAGCCTACTAGGGAACGGGGACAAGCAATAGTGTGTGATACCCTCTAGAAAACCTCTACGGCTTGAAACCCTTCAAGTATCACGCCGCCCCCAAAAAAGTCCGGTGACGCAAAAAATGCTGCATGAGGCAATCACCAACCTCTTTAAAAAAAATGTAGACTTACGAACCGATGATTATATAGTGACATTTAAAAGAGCTAATTTTTGTAGCCTAAACTGAATAAATGATTTTAAACGCCATGGCGGCAGAATGGAAAAGCGCTCTTCCCAATATCCGAAGGTCCCGGGTTCGACTTCGCAGACATCAGTCAAATCCTTGATTGGTCAAGTTAGGCATTCGTCAAATCCTTGATTGGTCAAGTTAGACATTCGTCAAATCCTTGATTGGTCAAGTTAGACATTCGTCAAATCCTTGATTGGTCAAGTTAGGCATTTGTTAAATCCTTGATTGGTCAAGTTAGACATTCGTCAAATCCTTGATTGGTCAAGTTAGGCATTCGTCAAATCCTTGATTGGTCAAGTTAGACATTCGTCAAATCCTTGATTTGTCAAAACAGATACTCGTCAAATCCTTTCAATCCCTAGGTCGGCCCGGCATAGCCCGGCTTTGTGATCACCAACCCGCATTTGGCTATGACTTGATTTCAATGATAGAGGGAGGAAGGCCTTTGCCTAACAGTGAGACAGTATATGGGCTATTATGTCACTTGGATCCTTGGGGGAGGCCTTTGTCCAGCAGTGGACGTCTTTGGCTGAATTGATGATGATTATGTCACTTTACTGTATGTGTATATCACTTTACTTTTTGACCTTTGTGTCTGCGACTGATGACCTTACCACTGAGCTATTTCATCTGCACCGTAGTCGGTAATGACATGTCTAATATTACTAGGGCGGCAGGTCGCAAGTGGCCGGAAGCGGGTACCGCGCCACACGCGACGGCTGGCCGATTGAGCCGCGATAAAACCCTCTAAGTGTGAACGATTTGTTAACTGCAATAGGATTGGAGTAGTATCAAAGAAAAATTTAAACATTACCTATTATTATTTATATTAAAGAGTAGGTGAGTAGCTAAGCGTAATGCTCGATAGGTGAAGTGGTTTGAATTTCCAGGTTGAATCATGTTTCCAGGAATTCAATGATTTAAAAGATATTTTACATTCCCTCGGCATCCTAAGCAAACTTCAAATCCAAATTATATTAATTTCAAACCAATTTTAATGAAACTTTCTATTTAATAAGTCTAGATTTTTTTTCGCGAGCAGGATTCGAACCGGATTTTACGATATGCCGAGTCAGGTGCACTACCTTTATGGTATCGTGGTTCTGTCTTAAACTTTCTTTGCTTAGGGAAAAAACATTTAATAAAAAACACCAATAAAAAACGTTAATTTTTAGATTTAATGTGTCCATCTCTGTGAACAACCGCTTTTTATAATATTTTATATTTGACTTATTGGTTTAATTAAAAGAGCTTTGAAGATTGTATAACCCTAAAATCAAAGGGGTAGTATATTTACCGCCAGCACTAACGCAGAACACTCAAACTGATGTAAAGCAAATGGTCCACCAAGAAGTTTTTATTTGCAAGAATAAAAACTTATTTTTCTGTTCCTTCTCCGTTTATGCTATTATCGTGGAATAGACCGCCTCATAACATTCAAGACACTACTACTTTATTGTTATTTATGAAGCGCGTAAAAACTACTATCTGTCTAGTTGAGTATGATTCCATTCTAGGAGGTTTAACTTCTTAACTTCTGTTATTACTCTAACCGCAATGGTCTAGTAGTTAACAGCACCGATCTCAGACAGAGGTACCGGGTTCGATTCCCAGCTGGGGTACATGTTTGTTTGACCGCCTGGCAAGCTACCATTATCGTATCTAAATATGTCGCCACAATATATGTTTGTAGCACTGTTGTGTTCCGGCTAGAGATTTTAAGATAGCCACTCAGTACTTAAGAACTCCGTACGCTTCCATCTTCGGCTTTATCATCACACAACATCAAATGATGAAGGCCAAGGTGCTTAGGTACTCGTAAAGAATAAAAATAAAATAAAATAAGTCATTCGTTGTAGGTTCTACGGATAAATAAGTCCTATTGCTTTTCCAAGATTCAATCCTGTGAACATGTCTTCCACAGCTGGATAGCTGGATAGCTGGTTATGGGATCATGCCTGATTACTTTTATTCGACTAGGTATATAAGTACCAAGCGTACACTCCGTCGGATCAAAAGCGGTCAAGCCCTCAGACGCTCGCTAACACCATTAGTATAACTTGCGCGTTCCCTTACTCTCAGTCACAGTTATTATACCTCTTTTTCAGTTATACGAGATCAATGACTAGACAAATCACTATGGAATGGGGAATTTTCCTTCCTAGGCGTAAACGCCTTAGGATGGAGTAAGTTCATATGCGCAGGCAGCAGAAGGCAGGCCCGATTAATCATCGGTGCTTTGACAGGGCACTATGCCACAAAACAAATGCTTCACAGAATGCACTTTTCAACAAATAGTTTGTGTAGGGCATGTGGAGAGCAAACGGAGTCAATGCAGCACCTACTGTGTGACTGCGACTCTCTGGCTAGGAAAAGAATGGGACTCCTGGGGTCGGCCTATCCGAAACCTTCAACTTCAGGCTCTTCGCTTTTAAGGACGTTGCCAGACTTATGGCATCTATCTTTAAAGAGGAGGAAGAGTGAAAGGATGGGGTTGCACAAAAGATCCCAATAGGTCGAAGTGTTACTGGGAGAGGAAAACCTCGGAGATAATCTAAATGTGTCGCCATAGTATCAATATTAGAAGTGTTCTTGTGTTCCGACAGTAGTTTAGGATTTCGGTAAGATAACTGTACTAACATTAGGTGAGATGAAGGCCAAGTAAATACAATAAAAAAAAATAACGAGCCTTACAGTAGTCGCAGAAATATGTGTAACATGACTGTTTTTACTTTTTTGTCTTTTTTTATCTCTTTTTTTTTTGGTTTTTGCATTTTTCTTTTTTTTAATTGTTTTTATTTTTTTTCGCAATGAACTATTGACTATTGAGATATTTAAAAATATATTTCATGCACTTGCTTACTTCAAAAATAAGGAGACTGCTGAAAGTAAGCTTCATACAAATGCATATCACAATAAGATAATATATATATAAATTGTATATATAGTAGTGTTACACTGTTACGGATTTAGATGTTACGAACCTACTTCCGTCCCTTTTTTACGAAATCACTCCCACAAATTGTATATATAGAAGGCGAGCGGAAAGATGTTACACATCAATAAAAAACATAAAAGATAATATGAATTTTGTGTAAAAAAAATTGTTTAAGGTAAAACTGGCAGATGTAGGTTAAATTTAACTGACAAATGTATTCTTTATAGGTGCTGGAATAGTAGGTATCCGTGACCACTACGAAAGGTCGTAACTTTGATGGCACACCGATAAAGGCTAATTGTGGACTTTCAACCGATTTGGTAAGCAACGACTTCTGTAATTGTGCTCGCATTTGTTAAATAATGGTCACGCCTCGATAAGGGAGGAGGACGGTAAGTATGGCTATTTCTATAAACTTCCTATTTGTTGAATACATGATTACTTTCTACAGTTTCTCGAAAAATAGACACTAAAGAAAAAATATTTTTTTTTGAGAAACCAAAATTATTTTAGATTATAGTCATGTACGAGTACAAAAAAAAAAGTTAAAAATCTTATATGTTCGTCAAAAGGGTAGATTTTTTGTTAAATAAGTGCTGATGTATGTAGAAGTGATTTAGTATCATCATACATTTTTTAAGATTTTTTAAAATCATATCGTGTTTTGGTGGATAGAAGTTGAGCATTTTTTTAGATTTAGTAATAGTACATATATTATAGTAAAGCGTTTTATTTCAATTTAAAATCTTTTATTTTACTTGCAATTTACGTATACGAGTATACGTACAGTCAACAGCAAAGGCAACTGATGATTGGGCAAGTTTCAAAATATGAAATCAGTATGAAAGTCAAAACTTTTTAAACGCATATCGAAAAATATTCGAGTGTCTACTAGTACCTACAGACTTTGAGTGTAGTTACATAGGAAATACCGACTTAGGTAAACTATCGAAACTTAATTTTGAAATCTAGTAAACATCATGCCTGTTCCCCTGCTCATCGACCTATGCAATTACTGTCAAATTCATTTGTTTAAACTACAAAGTCTATTGAGCAAATTTGAAAGTTCATAATCTGATGTGCGGACCTGTGTACATAAAGGGTAAACAATACAAATGGATAAGTATTAAAAAAAAAATTAAAGACGACATCACATACATTGTTCTGATCCCAAGGTAAGTAGCTAAAGCACTCGTTTCATGGAAATCAGAAACAACGACGACGGTACCACTACCCGCCCCGACCCGCCCGATCTTCTAAATGCCACTACACATTTACAGAATACACTAAACATGCACACTAGTTTAGGCCCAAGACACCGTACTCGTAGAACAAGGGTACGTAGAACCGGTTCACACGCGCTCTATACCAGGTACAGACATGTACCTGGGCGCTTCTTTCCTCCACGGCCCGGTCTACCCGAGCCGAGGTCCGTGCCTTTAGAGGCGCCCTCGGGTGGTTCCGCTCCCCGATCCGATCCGAACCCTTCGGAGAATCTAGTAGGGCACGGGGACGCGCACTTTTAAGTGTGCGATGACGTTCCCTCTAGAAAACCTCTGAAGGTGATTCGTTTCAACACAGCTTGAGGTACCCTTTACGTACCTCGCTGCCCCCAAAAAGCCCGGTGACGCTGAAAATGCCGTTTGAGGCATCAGCAATCTCATCTCTCTCAAAAAAAAAAGAAACCCAGACCCGCTACAATATCGAAAAGTTCGTTTTCGACATTGACCCGACCGGGAATCGAACCCGGGACCTCAGAGTTAGCGCCGCCCAAAGTCCGGCATACAAGCCACTCGGCCACGGAGGGCGTTAAAATCAGTATGGGGAGAAACTTTAGTACATAAAGACTTGTTCTAAGAAACCGTCGTCATGTCGTCATGTTATAAAGTTAGTTAATCTACTTTTAATTTTACTTGAGAAACAAATTTGAAACCGGATATCGAATCCGGCTACCCCTTACAACAGTTAATTACTTGTCACTCTCACCTCAAACATTTCCTATTGTTCGTTATCAAAAGTACGTTAGCCGAAGAAAGTACCGCGTTTCAGTTTAAAACTTTCACAACTAATTAAATTGTTAGGATTTTTTATTTAATTTGTGTTCCGTTCCTTGTTCCGCACACTAATCAGCCGCTATCAAAATTCAAAGAAGCGCTTTAATGGAAAATTAATAGCTAATTATAGTTATAATTAACAACTTAAAAGTTCTTTGACCGGAGTTTAATTATTCAGTTGATCCGTTGAATTTATCCGTCTAATAGGGAAGAGAATAAAACCTTAAACCAGAGGGCGCTGCGAGTTCATTACCTGTCAAAGTTTACTTTTTTTTTAAATTTAAACGTTGTTTAACACATTTATTTAAATATAAGCCAATTAATTAAACAGATTAAGATACTAACATAATATTAACATTCATAGTTTTAAAGTTAAGAATCTAAATATTGACATACATTAAAATAGTTAATAGGTTTTGTTTTATTTAATTTATGTTTTGCCGGTAATTGTGAATTATTAACCAATAAGTGTTCATGAAAGTACAGCAGTGGTGGGGCAAATCAAACAGAACAATGCAACAACTCTTTTAAAAAGCTCTTAAGAATACCGTGGGAGGTTTCAGTGAAGTCCTACTTACTTATCTACCAGTATACTGAACATATTAAATAACAATAATAATATGTAACTAAACGAAGAAATTCAAGTATACAATTTCGTTTTCTAAATGAATTTACCCAGTGTAAATTAAACTAATGTGCAAACCGCAACAATACGCTAATAAGAAAAAATCTTTAAAATAAATAATTGATTGGAAACATTTCTTTCTTAGGGTTCCGTAGTCAACAAGGAACCTTTATAGTTTTGCCATGTCCGTCTGTCTGTCTGTCTGTCTCCAGCCTAGCTCTTAAACTCTTAGTACTAGAAAGCTGTAATTTGGTTAATCACGCCGACAAAGTGGTGAAGTAAAATTTTGAAAAATATTTTTTTTAGGTTACCTCCCCTACACGTAAAGCGGGGATGTAATTTTTTTTCTTGTCTACCTCATAGTGTGGGGTGTCGTTGGATAGCCATTCCAAAAATATTGCGGGTTTGTGGAATCAGTTTTTTTATTGAAGCATCCCTTTGGGAAATATTAGCTATTAGCTTTAAAGTGCAAAATTTTGATAGAGCCAAGTGTCCCCCCCGCCCCTGCCAGCCAAATGGTTATTTTTGGAAACGTGAAAAAATTCACGGTAGTTGTACATATGACGAAGTTAAAAAGAAAACTATCACAGCTAAGTAGGCTTTACAAGTTTACGAGTAGATAACAGTCGACCAACTTATAAAATGTACTTGGTGCAGTACAAATTCCTCATTGGGAACTACTTAAATAATGTTTTGAGGTGTGTGAAACCGGCAGTATCCGCATTATTGAGATGGGCTACGGAACCCTACAATGCACGTGGCCCGACACGCACTTGGCTGGTTTTTTTCTCCATTCTTCGGAAGGCACTTTCCTAAAACTGTTTTGAAGGAGATTGATGGTGCACCGGTATGTAGC
Source organism: Eudonia lacustrata (assembly GCA_947562085.1). Classification (NCBI taxonomy): domain Eukaryota; kingdom Metazoa; phylum Arthropoda; class Insecta; order Lepidoptera; family Crambidae; genus Eudonia; species Eudonia lacustrata. The sequence continues at coordinate 7,128,085 of OX387321.1, read as the reverse complement.
AATTAGTTTGAGCCTCTTTGAATTTTGCTGGATCTTATACCCCTTAAACCGGAAGACATTAATGCAAGATAGTGCTGCTCATCATCATCATTATCCGATACTAGTCCACTGTTGGACATAAGCCTCTCCAAGTGCACGCCACTGAGCACGATCCGCGGCTACTCTCATCGAGCTCTTGCCAGCCATCTTGCAACCCGCATGCCCAGCGTGGCAATTATGGGCAAACCTTCCATATGGCGACTCGGCACAGTCCACGGCCCCCAGTTCCTGGCCACCCTGCTATTCCTGATCACGGCGGCGCAGTACTGCTCACCACCAAACAAAAATTCCAACAATTCGTTACGCGAAATCTTTATACAAAAGCCACGTGATTGTGAGTATAGATTTGAAATAAAGTAGGAGAGCCTGCGCCTAATAATGCGGCGTAATCACTGTATTAGGCAAAGAGACCGTACTTATCGAACGTTTTATAGGCCCTTAGAAGAATGTGTGAACGTTCGAATATTTCGACATTCCGATTGTAACCCTGGTATGGTGAAGCCAATATTTGCCGGGGGGAACAAACGTTTGCTTCCTTTTTATGAAACCTACTCGCAAAACTTTGTTCTTTTTATTGCGGGGATTCAACGACCGTGTGTTTCCCGACTTCATTTTTATTTTATTTTATTTTTTTGTTTGTTTCTTGCGCGCACACGATACTTTATAAGTTTTATGCGACTGGAAGGAATTCCGAGAGTCTTGGAGTATCGGGAGCGGTTGCTTTGCATACGAAATTATTTGGGTTAAACGCTTTCGGTCGTCTCTGGATTTGTGAATTTAGCTTTCTGAAATATTTTAACGTAAAAGAAGAACTTTTTGCATACTAAAAATTTTGTCGTAATAGAAATTATAATATGCAACGCAAAAAACAATAGAAAGATAGGGGAGGGTTTTTAAAGAAAAAGAATGTGTATTTGTTGTACTGAAAAATATATCTATTAATCGTTATGACATTGCACATGACTTTCTGACCAGCAATATTATGTAGTTTCAGTTTGTTTAGATCAATTTTTTAGACAATGGTTAACTTTAGGATTTTTTTCTGTCATGTAGGCACATGATATGTGTACATGTATGATAAAGTTCTCTGTCCCTTATACCGTATCATACCATGACCGTGGTAGGAACGTGTCGTGTTAAAACGAGGTATTTTGCAATAACATTTTAAGTAATCTAAACTTATAAAGAAAGCAAGAAGCAGTGCTTCAATCTAGTGTTTAACATATTAAATATACCTAATATTATTAGAAACATAAGTAACATTATCTTTAAGCAAACTTTTTACAACATCAGTATTACAGGCAGTTTGGCGTTACGCTCTTAACATTTGTTGGTTAAGCCGTGCAGCTCACTACATTATTATTATTATTATTCCAAAAAAGAATAGCTACAGACAAAATAGCGTCACCATTATCACCAGCTATTTTTTGTACCCACTACTGGGGCATGAGCCTTCCCTGTGGATGGATAGGGAGAACGGGTCATAAACCACCACGCGGGCTCAGTGCGACTGCTAGTGCAGCCGGGACCACCAGCTAAAGTGCCTTCCAAAGCACACAGGAACTGGAGATTTTTTTGGTCACCCATCCAATGTACGACCTTTGCGAAAGTTGCTTAACCTCAGCCAAAAACTATATGTCCACATCGCTTTACCAAACTTCCTTTGCTCGTAGCGCATTGTTGAATCATTATGCAGTTACGTGTATTGTTAGTTCAATAATTTTCAGAGCTCATTTAATTCTTAATTTTAATTACATTTCTAAAACAGCCCTAAAGAAAAGGCATTATTAGATTATCTGTGAAACTAAGTGTCTTAATAGGTATTACATTTACAATAAGAGGATTAAGTGAATGAACTGGGAATTTATTGGAAATCTCTTAGTAGTTTAGTTAATCTCCTTATGTAAAAACCAACTATTTTGAATTGAATTATGATAAACTTTGTGAATGAATAAACTTTAGATAGATAGATAATAATATAAAACATAAACATGAACAAAAAAAAAATAAGGTTACCATTTGGCGGTCTTATCGCTTTCAAGCGATTTCTTCCAGACAACCAGTCGGATGGAGAGAGCTTATAAACTTTAAGATCAGAGGTGAAACTATGAAAACATACTAGAATAATGTACTTTAGTAGCTTATACAAAAGCTTTGTTAAAAGAGATCGTCACATTTCGACTTTTAATAATTAACGTGTCGACAGTGGCCTACCTAGGTTGGTGGACATAGGTTTTTGTGTTAAGTGGACTGATAGCAAGATACATAATTTTATTTATATATTATAGTGTGTTCAATGGTTACTGACATTTTTGTATTTAATGTTACGAAATCCAAACGTATTGAAGTTATAAATACAAAAGATGTACAGATAGGTAAATTTGGGTAAAGACAATTGCAAACTTACAATATTATTATAGCTTTTTTAAAATAACAAAACGTAATTTTGGCGCATGCAGCTGTGCTGTCGGATACCTACTCAAAGATGACATATTATGACAATTTTCCATTACCTAGTAATTATACTAACATATATGACTACTCCCGCCGCTAAGTCTGATGAAGTGTTTCCAGGCGCAGCGGCGTAAACGCTCTTAATTTGGCAACAGTAAACAATTGTAGAAACACTAAAACTGCTGGGTGTTAAAAACGAAGAGGTGGACGCAGTAAAAAATGAAAATTATAAAAAAGATTTAAAATACGAGTAAGTAGAATGCAGATAACCAGCGGGAAGCCGCTAGATGCAAGCAGCACAAAACCGGTCGTTGTGGATATCCTTGGGGGAGGCCTTTGTCCATTTATTGGACGTCTTTTGGCTGAGATGATGATGATGATTATATGACAGACTGAATATCACGTCAGTTATGGCGCGTGCAAAGCTAAAGTATATCTCTAAAGACTGCGATCCAGAGTAGTGATGTTTAGACAGTGCTAGCAGAACATAACGACTCCCATTCATTTCCCCGTCATATTTGTTCTAGGCGTGCGTCCTTCAGCCAAGAATTCAAACAAATAACATGGAACACATACAGTACTGAAATAGCTACGGAAAGTCGTATACATGACGGCGCACAACCTTCAAAAGGGCTTTGTTCTAATTAAGTAACGTCATCTTTATATAAATCTTCTGTGCGTGTGTTTGTAATTGAACTCCTTCTAAACGGCTGGACCGATTTGGATGAATTTTTTTATGTATTAAATTGGATTCGAGAATGGTTAAGATTTACAACTGGACCCGGTAGGTGGCACTGCAATAGGGGTCCATCATGAGGTACGGGTGTTTTCAAGCGGATAAAGTCGCGAGCAGGCCGCTAGTATATTATATAAGACTTGCGGCCCGTCCCGGCTTCGCATGGGTAGACATTTTTTTTAATATAGCCTATGTTACTCAACGCTAATGTAGCATTCTAATGGTGAAAGAATTTTTTAAATCGGTCCAGTAGTTTTTGAGTTTATTTGTTGCAAACATACAAAAATACAAAGCTTTCCTCTTTATAATATCTCTATAATATTATTATAGTTTGATTGTATAAGACTAGCGGCCCGTCCTGGCTTCGCACGGGTGGACACTTTTTTAACCTTTTCACCGTCCAACTATCCTGCACGCGATGTCCCGCTGTACGTCAACGTATAAATGTATTTTAATAAAGTAGGTACAAAGAAGAACTTCTATAGAAGTGCTGGCGTGGGCGGCACGAAAATCTCGAACTTCTATAGAAGTTGTTGGCGGTAAAAAGGTTAATATAGCCTATGTTACTCAGCGCTAATGTAGCATTCTAATGGTGAAATATTTTTTTAAATCGGGCCAGTAGTTTTGAGTTTATTCGTTGTAAACATACAAAAATACAAAGCTTTCCTTTTTATAATATTGGTATGATTAGTATGATATATTATGATTATGAAGTAGATGAGCTAGTAAGAGATAGTTTGCAAGTAATGTTGTTCTAACAATGTTAAAACAATGGATGGTTGACCCGAATTGATACATCTCGATCTTTCGTGTTTTGCAAGTAGGTACATACGTACATAAAGTATTTGTTGTGAGAACGGCTACTGTGGTACAATCTTGCTTCACTTAAGGTGCTATTCCGAACCAAGCTGCCAACTTCAACTGCCGACAGCACATGCAGCGACTGCATGAAGTCGGCCGCAGCTGCACTTCTGGTTTGTATGTATTTATATTTTTTTTTGATTATATTTATTTTTAGGGGACGTTTGCCTCTTGGCATGTCAATACCATTATACTATTGACTTAACTCTATTAATATTAGAAGGGAAAAGGAATCATTAACTGCAAAACTTTACTAGATTACATAAGGATATAGTAACTACGGAATTTGGGTTAAGTAAAAGGCTTTGAATAATGCCAACATCTAGACGGTTAATGTTAAATTTGTTTATGACCGATTCTCCCTCCCTTCGATTCCTGTCACATTCCATCAATAGATTATATGAAATAGCATCCAAGCGCCGCGGCAGCAGCAAGTGAGTGCCGCTGCACGTGCTGTCGGCAGTTGCAGTTGGCAGCTCGGTTTAGAATAGCACCTTTACTGTCCTCGCATCTGGACTCCAAAATTTCAAAATTCAAAATTCAAAATTCAAAATTCAAAATTCAAAATTCAAAATTCAAAATCATTTATTCAGTTTAGGCTACAAATAGCTCTTATGAACGTCATTATGCCATCGGTTCGTAAGTCTACTCTGGGCGGGAGATCTTGTACTGAGAAGAACCGGCAAGAAACTCAGCAAGTGTCCAGCTCTTTTCTCCCTTACAGCCTCAAAAATATTGGAAAATGCCCTATCATAAAAGGACACTTTCCATCACAAATAAAAACACAAAATATAAAGGACAATCACACATATAAAAAAAAAACAAAAGAGAAGATATAATAATATCTACATTTGCAAAACATCAGTTACCAGTTAAAATTTTCACAATGTCATACAGCACTAATAAAGGTCAAAAATTGTCTAAGAAAAAAACAAAAAAGAAAACAAAATTAAACTATAGTTAATAATAATAAAAATAATAGTATGCAAGAGCAGACCAGCCTGCACAGGCGGCACCCGTTCACGAGTATGACATATGAATCAGCCATCGCTTTACTCAACCATGTCTTAGGGAATGTAACGACCCGACGCACACGCCACCACCGCAGAGACACTAAAGAGAGCATGACACACTCAAGATACTCTAAATAAAAACCTAATGAAAAGTTTAACGTAACATAAATATTATTTGTATACTGTAGGACATTGCTGATAAAGGCTATCATATCAGCGCTAAGATATTTTTAAAGTAATTATTGATCCCAATAAAATAAAATAAAGAGTAGTTTTATTTTTTATTATAACCAAGCTGTTTTGTCATCTAAATATTCTTTGACTGTATAATAACCTTTCTTAAGTAAAGAAGATTTTACATGTTTTTTAAACTTATCTAAAGGTAAATCTTGTACAGTACTAGGTATTTTATTATAGTAGTGTTTACCTTGCCCCAAGAAAGAGCCAAGAACCTTTTGCAACCTGAACAGTGGCATTACAAGTTTTTTCTTATTTCTAGTATTGAAATTGTGTACATCACCGTGTTTAGTAAAAGAGTTGATGTTGCAACGCACAAAAACTATGCAATTATAAATAAACTGAGATGCAACTGTAAGAACACCAATTTCTTTAAAAATATTTCTTAAAGTAGTTCGGGAACCTAGTCTATAAATGGTTCTTATTGCTCGTTTCTGCAAAATAAATATAGATTCAACATCAGCTGCTGTAGCCCACAGTAAGACACCATACGACATGACACTATGAAAATAGCTAAAGTAAACTGTTCTAGCAGTTTCAACGTCTGTTAATTGTCTAATTTTTCTTTAACTCCGTTTCTGATTAACGTCAGATAGAGCAGAGTGATATGAGTATAGGTACTCTTCGATGATAAAATAATATTCTAAACCGCCTCTGTGGTCTAGTGGTTAAGACCATCGGTTTAGACCCAGAGGTCCCAGGTTCGATTCCCAGCGGGGGGTACATGTTTGTGTACTCGGTTTGGTTGGTGGTAGGACTTGTTTGTCCGCCTGGCTAGCTGCCACCATCTTCCTAAATATGTCGCCATAACATCAATGTTTGTAGCATTGTTGTGTTCTGGCAGCTAGAGATAAGATAGCCAGTGCCTCACTAGTGGAGGATCCCGGGTGAAGTGCGCTTCCACCAATTGACCTTATCATCACTTAACATCGGGTGAGATCAAGTCACTGTGCTTACCCGTAAATATAAATAAAAACTTATTGAATGTAAGTTGTACATATAAATGTATAAAGCGTTTCAACAGATATACCTACATCAACATATTCAGGCATGAAAACACAATTCTCAGTTGTAGCAAAAAACGTAGAGATGTAACCCCTACCCGTTCATACATACGTAGAAAAAGCCTTGTACGAATCAACATGCGACCTCGTTACGGTCAACACTGGCCCATAATTTTCTTACTTATCAGCCTGTCCCATCCGCTGACTCAAAGATTTGATCCTGTCACATGGGATAATGCGTGCGATTCGAGATTGGGGGCCCAATGCAAATATTATCGGGCCGAGTCGAGTCGAGTTGAAACGAGTTTCGGACGAGTCCACTGTTTGAGTTTGTCACCGATAGGATTTTTTCAGGTGCCGTATCGGTCTGTATAACAATGGGCGGTAGGTGGGAGCAAAAAAGCAATTTGGTTGATACCGGGATATCCATTGCTATCATGTTTCAGTGTTGGTGTCTGTCTGTGGAATGTTAGCAAATCAAATATCTTTCTGCTTTTGTTTTTGTTTTTGTTTTGCCTGAAACGAAATGGAAGATACTCAATTCGTATCTCATAAATGTGTACCTACTGGTAATAATGACTATATTTTTTCTTTTTATTATAACTAGTGATCGCTTAGTGGTCAAAATTCGATCGCAATTTACATTATACTATTTTTTTATTTTTTTTTTATACTTAGCTCGGACTAACGGACAGCGTGACTCCATCCCACCTGATGTTAAGTGGAAATGAAGTCCAGACGCGAAGACAACTGGTGCAGCGTGGAAACAAACGTAGCATCAGTCAACTTCACTCTGCCGGCGCACAAGGTGCTTCTTCACGCCTCTCTTGAAGGACCCCATAGGAAAGAGGGAAAACGTGTGCTGGTAGACTATTCCATCTTTTGGAGGTGCGATAAAGAAACGAGTCACCAAATTTCTTTACTTACTAGCTGACCCCCGGCGAACGTTGTTTTGCCAAAACATAAAAAATAAAATGTTTGGGGTGGACCACCCTTAACACTTAGGGGTATAAAAAATAGATTACGACCGATTCTCAGACCTATCGAATATAAATATAATAGTTACAAGATGAAATTTTACTAGAAAATATCAACCAGCCTCAGGAAGCTCGAGTGGGTCTAAAAGTGTTTTTACCACTAAACTAAAGCAATAATAAATAATAATAGGTAATAAATTAATTTGTTCCAGATTACACAGAGACCCATAATAGTGTTAGTAAAAAGCTTAGGCGTAGGTTACTTCTACTATGTTATTACCTTTTAATAATTTATATAACTATATAAATTAAAATTAAAAAGGTAATAACAAAGTGATGGATTGTTTGTATATCACCCCATCAAATTCGTCACATATTGCTGTTGTTGCTTTGTTTCTTAAATTTAATAACATAATCACATTTACACGTCAGCGAAAAATAAAGTACAATGTTATATTCTCGTCAACCGTTCAAAGCTATTCAGAGTTCCTAAGAAATTTTATACTGATTAGTTTCCAATAGGTGCCATTAATCATATACCACGTAATGGATGACAAGGAAAACAAGTTTCCTTTTGAATTATGAAAACGTAAGCCCTTTAACGGTTCACAAATCTGTTACTGTGAAAACGGCCTAGTGAATTCTAAGAAATAATCATTACCGTTCTTTGTACAAGAAAAGATGGGACATTGTCATTTCTATGAATATGCAATAACATGGTAATGATATAGGTAAGTCTCTTGAATTCTTTGAAATGTATACTAATAATGAGCAAAGAGTCAGATGCTTTATAAGGGGTTTATTATTATACAAAGTGTAAGCTTGAAGTAGTTATTCCGTGTTTTGTCTCTTTTACTCTAATATGAAATGAAGTTTACATGACAGGAACAAAACATGGAGTAACTAATCCAAGCTTACACTTTGTTTAGTAATACGGGGGCTATAGAAAAATATGACATTACATACTCTGACTTTTAATAATAAGAATAAATTCCATTTAATTGACCTAAATAAGTATTTAGATAATAAATTATATTTGACAAAAGATAAAATTTATCTTAATAAATATCTTAAGAGACAGATAGCATTATCGCTATCATATTATATTCAATACTCAGCCAAAAATTTGGCTAGCCTATCTGCCCCTATTGGGCAGAATATTGACATTGTAAATTGTACTTTGGAATCTGTTCCAAATCAATCTGTTTACAATAATTTAAATTGATCTCTAAGACAATAGAGGAAAACTCTTGCGACTTAAATATTAAGACAAATGAAATGTCCACCTTTATAAACATTATACATCAAAACATTCAGGGCTTTTCTGGAAAAGAATTAGAATTAGAATTATATATAAATGAAAAAAATGTACATGTATTATGCTTAACCGAGCACTGGTTAAAACAATGCGAACTGTTAGTAAGCATTGATAATTATAAAGTCATTAGTTCGTTCACAAGAGAGTCTGCTATAAGAGGTGGGTCACTGATATTAATTAACGATACATTACAATCAAAGGAGCGTAAAGACATAGTATCTCTCTCAGTTGAACGAAATATTGAACTATCATGTGCGGAGCTCGAGCAGTATGTTATTGTTTGTGTGTATAGGCCTCCCTCTGGTAGTTACCACTTATTTGAGTCCATTATGGAAGAAACCTTGCAAAAGGTATGCAATTGTAAAAAGAGGATAGTTGTATGTGGCGACTTTAATATAAATATTTTAGATGACTCACAGAACTCGGTAAGGTTTCTTAATCTTTTCAAATCGTTTAACTTGCAAAATCTTTTTGATGAACCTACAAGAGTTACAGCCACATCAGCTACCTGTTTAGATAATATTTTTTCTAATTGTAATGATATTGAGAAATCAATAATAAATTTTATAAATTCTGATCACAGTGGTCAGATAGTTAGATTTGAGCACCAATATGAACGTCCTTCAATGAATATTTTATACAGGCCAGTGACCACTAATCGATTAGACAGATTTAAGAAGAATGTTAATGATAAAGTGTTACAAATACCATGTAACAATGACAAAGCGAACATCTTATACGACAATCTATTCGAAATAATCAAAAAAGAGTTTAATAACAATTTTACTCAAAAATTAATCAAAGTAGATAAGTCTAAAACTAAATTCAGTGATTGGGCCACAGCTGGCATCTACAGGAGTAGAAATAGATTGTATCAATTATATGATATAAAGGCAAACTCTAAGGATCCAAGTGTAATTGAATATGTTAAAAATTATTCAAAAATGTTCAAAAAAGTTTGTTCCATAGCAAAGGCCAACTACATTCGGGCAAAGATTGTGAATTCAAAAAATAAAATAAAAGCCACTTGGAACGTCATTAATAAAGAAACTTGTAAAGTAAGGTCTCGTGATCGTATACTTGAACTCAAAGTCGATAATGCTTACATCAATGGTGATACGGAAGTGGCAGGCGCGTTTGAAACATTTTTCTCAAAAATTCCACTCATTACATCAAATAAATTAAATTCTTGTAAACATCTTGCCCAGTCTCTTCTTGTATCGAGTGTAAAAATATGTAATATTCGATTCAATTTTCACTATATTGATTCTGATATAATAATAAAAGCTTTTAGACAACTTAATATAAAAAAGACTGAGGATCTTTGGGGTATCTCCACTGATATATTAAAATCTATAATATCTTCTATCGCGTCTAATTTAGCAATAATATTTAATAAATGCGTTGATGAATGTGTATTTCCAGATTTAATGAAATACAGTAAAATTATACCGTTATTTAAAACAGGCGATAAAAGTGACCCATCTAATTTTCGGCCTATATCCATACTACCGGCTCTTAGTAAAATTTTTGAAAAAGTTATTTTTAATCAATTGCTGTCACATTTTATAGATAACCAGTTACTTCATAACAAACAATTCGGTTTCACTAAAGGTAGAAATACAACCGACGCGGGAGTTGCACTCATTAAGCATATTTTCGATGCATGGGAGCAGAAACAGGATGCGATAGGTATCTTTTGTGATTTATCGAAAGCTTTCGACTGTGTCGATCACGATACTTTATTATTAAAAATGGAACATTATGGTGTCTCAGACAACTCACTTACCTTATTGAAATCATACCTCACTGGCAGAGTTCAAAAAGTTAATATTAACGGTACTGATTCTTCTGGCGCCCCATTACTTATGGGGGTGCCCCAGGGTTCAATATTAGGACCTCTTTTATTTCTCATTTATGTAAATGATCTACCTTACTACACCGAAGATCTTTGTGAGATAGTATTATTTGCTGATGACACCTCATTGATTTTTAAAGTTGATAGACATAGAGCAATATTTGACGACGTAAGTAATACTCTCTCTCAAATATTACATTGGTTTACCACTAATAACCTGCTGCTTAATGCAAAAAAAACTAAATGTGTGAAATTCACGATGCCCAATGTGAAGCAGGTTAATACCAGTATCACTATGAACGATGAAATAGTTGAAATAGTTAACTCGACAGTTTTTCTGGGTATTACCTTAGATCATAAATTACAATGGGGTTCTCATATTGCTGCCCTGGCAGGAAGACTTAGCTCAGCTGCCTATGCGGTTAGAAAAATGAGGTCACTTACTGATGTAGAAACGGCAAGATTGGTTTACTTTAGTTACTTTCACAGCGTCATGTCGTATGGTATTTTATTGTGGGGCTCAGCGGCTGACATTGAAACCATTTTTGTTTTACAGAAAAGAGCCATTCGAGCTATTTATAGCCTTAAGCCCTGTGATACGCTGAGAGAGTTATTTAAGCAGATTAATATTTTAACTGTAGCTTCACAGTATATTTATGAAAATATCATTTATGTTTATAAAAACTTAGATAAATTCGAAAAAAAAAGTAATACCCATAATTTTAACACAAGAAATAAAAACAAACTTGCTGTTCCAAAACTTAGACTCAATAAAGTTGGTAATTCATTTGTTGGGAAATGTATAAAAATATACAATAAAGTGCCTTTCACTCTAACAGAATTGCCACTACACAAGTTTAAGACAGAAATAAAACAAGGTCTAATGAAAAAAGGTTACTATAAAATTGATGATTATTTTAATGATAAGAATGTGTGGTCATCTTAGTCTGCTCGCCTGCACATGTTATTTCACATTGTAAGTAGTTACACTTTTTTATAAAAGGTTATTATTAAAGTCAAAGAATAATTAGATGATAAAACAGCCTGGTTGTAATAAAAAACACATTATACTCTATTTGTATCAATATACATAGTAAAATTAATTTATATAATTTTTATACTGATATGATAGTTTTGAACAGTGTCCTACAGATAACAAACAGCGTTGCGTTAAATAGATCATTAAGTTTTTATTTAAAGTATCTTGAGTGTGTCATGCTCTCTTTATTGTCTCTGCGGTGGTGGCGTGTGCGTCGGGTCGTTACGTTCCCTAAAATATGGTTGAGCGAAGCGATGGCTGATTCATATGTCATACTCGTGAACGGGTGCCGCCTGTGGAGGCTGGTCTGCTCTTGCATACTTATCTTATTGTTAGTATTAATTACTATAGTTTGACTTTGTTTTTCTTAAACAATTTTTGACTTTTATTAGAGTACTGTAGTGGTACTGTATGACATTGTGGAAATTTAACTTATACCAGATGTAAATTTGATATATTAGATTTGTTTATTTTTTTTGTTTTTTTTTTTTTTTTTTTTACATGTTGTGGTTGTCTTCTATATTTTTTTGTGTTTATTTGTAATGGAAAGTGTCCTGCTATGATAGGGCATTTTTCAATTTTTATTTTTTTTGACGCTGTAAGGGAGAAAAGAGCTGGACACTTGCTGAGTTTCTTGCCGGTTCTTCTCAGTGCAAGATCTCCCGCCCAGAGTAGACTTACGAACCGATGGCATAGCGACATTCATAAGAGCTACTTGTAGCCTAAACTGAATAAATGATTTTTGAATTTGAATTGAATTTGAATAGTATATACTACATACATACATAATAATATACAACGTGTAATATGTAGAAAGGTGTGGTAAAAATTAAAAGATCCAAAGTGTATCCGATCTAGATCTTGTATGCAGAGTTACTAAGTTATAATTTTTTACTTTAACTTGTTATGCATTTTCAAATTAAATATTATCCTTTTGTGACTTCACATCAAAATAATCAAGTCACAGCCCTAGTGGTTTAGAAACCTCTGCGTACTTACATTTATGATCACTGCTACTTGCTTATGCGCGCCTGACGCGCTTGACTTAAATAATATACATTTTTTATTTACGTTTGCATGACTAATTAAAGTCTTAATTAAGTATTAAAGTTATGACTTAATAACAACACATACTCGTACCAGATCGGATATATTTTCATTTTGACCATACCTTTCTGTTCCACGTAGAAAAAATCAACCAGCCTCAGGCAGCTCAAGCAAGAATCGACTACCTTTGATTATTCAAAGTTCGTGGGTTCGAGTCCCACTCGAGCGTCCTGAGGCTGGTTGGTTTTTTAACTATATAGATAGGAAACAACGTGTTATTTAAATTACGCAAAACCTCTTAGGTAATGACTCAGTCCATGAAACTGAACAACTTTTGTTCTACGACTTTTTGAAATTCGTAAAAGAAAATCGTCTCTTCAAACGGATACATTCAGTCAGTTCTGATCTATCTATAGAAAGATAAAAAAAAATCCGCGATTGTTCATAAGTCGTAGAACAAAAGTTGTTCAGTTTCATGGACTGAGTCACACCTAAGAGGTTTTGCGTAATTTAAATAATACGTTGTATAGCATTGTGAATGCAAAACTCATAAATAAAAGAGTAGTTATATATTTTGTAACCACCTTCATATAAACCGCGTGATGCCGATTATGTAAAAATTATTTATTTTTATTGACAATCAAACAAATATGTTATATATAAAATTGCCCTTAAGACGAATTTAAAATGTATTTAATAAACATTCGGGTGATAGAACTAAATAGCAACTTTATAATTCGATAATCCTATACAATGCGTTTGAAAGTATATGCCATTCTGAAACACGTTTTCCTGATGGCTCCGTCTAAAAGACGTAAAAAACTTTTAATTAGTTATACTTTTAAAGCTTCTAAAATAAATAAATTAAACCAAAATGTTCTTTTTCAATTTCGCCATTTTGCAGAAAAGAACTAACCGAATCCACAGTTTTCACCAGAGATTTATGTGAAGATCCGACAACGAAACTTTAATTGGAATGGCCGAGGAACTTATGCAAAGAAGCGACAGTTAATAATTCACACCATTTTCATTTTATGACTTTGAGAATTTGAGTTCTCTATTAATTTCTTCTTATAAATCGTGAGAATATTTAATTGTAATAACTTTATTTGGTAAAGTTTGAGAATATTATTTCTCAGAGAATAATTTACATACAAAAAGTTATAACCCACGTAAAAATAAAAAAGTAATTAAGACAACACACGTCGAAACATCATCCAAAAAAATAGGAAAAAATATAAAAAAAAAATTAAAAAAATAACACAACAAACATACCACATACACTAATATAATATTACTTGTACTTAATAACTTTCATCATTACAAGGTGTAAATACTTTTTTGGAAATTTTATACTATTTTTTTATATGTTTTTTATGAACAGCTGTTAAGGCTCTTTTGTTTTCTTAATTTTATTTCTTCTTTGATTAAGGATACGCTTTATTCTGCTTTCCTCTTTTCTTTAATTCAGTTCATTATTTTTTCTTATGCCTTTGTTACTCATTTATTTCATATACTATTCTTATTGAGACAAAACTTTATTATTCACAATTACAAATGGTTGCCATTTCGATGACGAACCAGCTTTATTGCGTGCTAAACTTGCTGCTTGTAGTGGAATATTTTTTAAAGTGATTCATGTCGTTATATCTATACATTTACGGTTTACAAATGATGTAATAACTATACCTAACTATGGATTCTCTCACGTCGTCAAACAATCATATAGTCCGCCTATTGGAAAGCGGTCATAAAGATTTTCATTTGCAGAAATATCTGAAAATGTGTTAAGAGCGTTTACGCCGCACACTAGCGCCGCCAATAAAAAAAAACATATCTAGTAATTAGAGATAGTAAATCAAATTATAAAAAAACACAAATGTTGAAAAAATTTCCACGAGCAAGGTTTGAACCTGCACCCTTCTGACATACCGGGTCAGGTGCTCTTCCAATTGAGCTATCGTTGTTCTAACCAGCCCGCCGAAATTATTCAACACTATTTATTACTTTTTATTATTTATTTTTTCAACATTTGTGTTTTTGTAATTTGTTCGCAACAAAATTTGCGTTAAAAATTATATAAATATTTATAAATAGCTTGCATACTTCTTAACTGATCTTTAGTATTTGTAAAAATATTATGATCGGATGTTAATGACGGTAGTTATTAACATTGAATGGGCGCCTTTGGCTTTCAAAGTAAAAAGTAAATAGTGTTGAATAATTTCGGCGGGCTGGTTAGAACCACGATAGCTCAATTGGAAGAGCACCTGACCCGGTATGTCAGAAGGGTGCAGGTTCAAACCTTGCTCGTGGAAATTTTTTCAACATTTGTGTTTTTGTAATTTGTTCGCAACAAAATTTGCGTTAAAAAATATATAAACATTTAAATCAAATTATGCTCAACAAACTACCCCACTTTTAACTATAACGCCATATTTAACTAAACCATAACATGAGAGGTGTTCATTAGGTGACGTAAAAATGCTAAATTACCTCATTAAAATAGTTTGTTGAGTATAATTTGATTTTCTATCTCTAATTACTAGATATGTTATTTTTTTCATTAGTGTCGCTAGTGTGCGGCGTAAACGCTCTTAAAATTAGCAGGATTGGAACCTCAAATCTGGCAATCCAGGCTAGCCACCGTGTCAGATCAGAACCATGACAATACTTTCTAAATTTTATGTAGGTAGGTAGTACGAAATTTTATTAGCCGAAAGCTATTTTGAACAGTCAAAGAAATACCAAAGCTTTGAATATAATGGATTTTCAACACCACCATTTTATGTCGATTCATAAATTTGAATTTGTCGATTCATACATGTGAAATGGAAGGGGAGATTCCTTTATTGTTTTCATTGTTTTGGTTGCGGTTTTTATTGAAATTGTAGTTTTGAATATTTCATATAAGACTTTATTATTTTTTCAAAATATAGTTTTTTTAATTTAAGTTATTATAATACTTTTTACACTACCGGTGACAGAATGGTTTAGAACCTTTAGACCCCAGATGAAGAACCACTTTTACATATTATATTTTTTTGCAGCCATTTACTAACTACAAAGCTAACAGCTAGTTATATTTTATACTTTTAAAACTTTATGCACCCAACAAATAAACAAAGAATAAGCTCCGAATAGTTATTTCGTGTTTTGTCTCTTTTACTCTAATTTGAAATGACGTATACATGACAGGAACAAAACACGGAATAACTATTCCGACCTTATTCTTTGTTTATTTGTAAGACCCTAAGACTGTATAACCCTTTTTTGTCAAAATAATTACAATGGTTTCTAGACCGACCTTCATTAAAATAAACAGTAGTAAGTGGACATTTAAATATATATAAACGTTCTTTTGGAAGAAGCAACTATCCTCAACATTGTAATAATTCAAGAACTAGGTTGAATTTTCTTAAGTACACTCGCAAGTCTGTGGGACGGACCTCATTTTCTGGGCTACTTCGCTCGCTTCATTGCACTTCCCCGATGTTGTCCGCTGAGCACATATTGTATGAAATAAAATTTACATACAAGATTTCTGGTTTAAATTTTAGTAAGAGCTTAACGGAGAAGTGGTTTTGTGTCTTCCGTAAACCTAAGGCCCCTTGTGGCAGAATTTTAAATCTAAATTAAGTTATAATAAAACATTTTATAGGTACACCTTTCAACGTCATAATCAGCATATTATGTCCCCACTGCTGGGCCACGAGCTTTCCCTATGTGTCTAAACACCACAGGCAGAACGGGTCAAAAATTACCACGCGGGCCCAGTGCAGATTGGTGGTTGTACAGCTTTGTAGGGTTCGAAACATTTATTCAGCATAAAATAATTATATATAAATTAAAAACGTAAGTACATCCGTTTAAAGCGTTCCATGTCAATGTATAGTATTTACTGAAGCTTTAGACTATAAGTCTTAAAACTATCATAAATGCGTCATACCATGTTGTATTTCTTTTGTGCATTCGATTTGGCACAGTTGCTGGCTCCATATTTGATCACGGATGTACTGAAAAAACAAAACTACTACTGACGATAAACGACGAGCAAATCTTACGTTGACGCTTAAAATACGGGTTTTCCATAGCTTTGTTATATTAATTCAAAAAATGCTCAATTGGATTCAGAAGTAACCCTACCACAGGTATCATTATAAAATTCGTTAAAATTTAAGAATGCCCTCCAATAAACCATACAGAATATCCGTGCAGTGTGCATTGTGTACGGGAATCATTGTTCGATGCCTGTTCAGTCCTATTGTGTTCTCACGATTCTGTAATACTTATCCACGTTTGCCAAATTACATACAGATGTTATTTCAGCTGTGATAAATTTTCAGATCGAGAAGCGTGATGTGCTTTTTAATTTAAAGGTGAATTTCAGCATCGTTAGGTTTTACTAGTATTTCGTTAAATAACGTTGCATATTTTTATATATACAGGATGTTTGGTAATAGGTGTATATTCCCAAAACATGACCATGCAACCAAGTAAAAAGAACACTGATAACATGCAATATTATTATTTACGTTCTACTTTTCCATAAAAAAAACTCAAATTTAGTTATGTTATTAAGTTGCAATTTTTTTGTTTATCCCTGTAAAGTCTTCTTCTACTTCAGTACTCATGTTCGTTGTGTTCGTTGAGTTCGTGTCTTACTTCTGTTTATGTTTGACCATGATATTGACGACCAAGAACAACGTATCAGCTTGTCTCAGGGTTGTCACTTTACAGTTTTATTTAGTAACAAAGCATCTCAATGTCTCGGTCATGTGGTGCTTTTCGGTTATGTTCATAATTTTTTAGGGATTATAAACGGAGGGAACGGTACCCTATCTGCCATACTCAGGATTAAAAATCCTGTTTAGATATAAAAATATGATAAAGCACTTTTCCAAAGTTTAAAAAATATATTAAACACGAAATAACTCGGTAACTCCACCATCCAATTTATCTTTTATAATGTTTTTTCATAATCGAAAAAAATTACTAAACGTAAACGGGGACTTATATCAGTGGTCCATTTTATAAACAATAATTGTTGTTATTAATGATGTCGATATAACAAACGATACAATCTCCAAAACTATGTTGAAAGAGTAGATCATATTCAATAAGTAATTCATAATGATGACAATAGAAACCCGTCGTCGTCAACTCAGTAATTGGGGCATTGTTTACTGGGACCTTGATATCAACTAGCATATCAATCTCTTATTGATTTCGACGTTCAATATTATTATTGAGAAAATATAGAAGCAATATGTGATCTCTTTCTGTGTCAAAAATGATCTTATGTGTCTTTTGCTTCGATCAAGTAAGTACTAGATTCCCGATGAGCGCTTAAAATGATAGGCGATTTTGGTGCCACGGACCCACAATGATGTTTGTGGCGATGACAGTAAATATTAAGTAGAAATATTTTGCAACCTTAATTAATCTTTATGTTTAAGATTTAAGGTTCACAGTAAGCTGAAGTTGTTGATGATATCCAATGTTTTTTCAGATTTTGTTATTCGAAATTCAAATGTGTAGGTATGAGCAAACAGGACCACTTTCCTCATGTATTTTTGTTTCGGATCCTTAATCTAGTACATAATTGATCGAAGTCCTATTGTCATGCTTTAGTGGCAACATAAGCCCCAGTACTAAGAAACAGAGTACCCAGTACTAACTATTCCATGTTCTGTCTGTTTTACTCTAGTTAGAAATTAAGTTTGAAATGAAGAGTGGGCTGGCCTTCAACAAGGTGGACCGACGATCTGGTGGAGGTCGCAGGTAACAGCTGGATGCGAGCAGCTCTTAACCGGACGCTGTAAATACCCTTCTTGGAGGCCCTTGGGGGAGGCCTTTGTCTAGGACGTCTTTTGGCTGCGATGATAATGATGACAGGAACAAAACAATGAATACCTTAAGAAAGGATTCGCGATCAGGTGTATTGTATTATTCCAAATAGAAATGTATTCTAGGGATGCGACCTGGATATGTCAAAGTAATTTCTGTGTACTAATTGATATGCGCAGTTATTGACACGATTTATGTACGCCGAATATTCGAAAGATTATACATTTGAAAGCGACAGCGATATTACTTATCCTTCCATCAATAATGTTTTAGATAAAGGATCCGGAACCTGTTCACACTGCCGGCGAGAACTCGCTTTACTAGTTTGCTGATGGCGAGTACTCACTTTACTAGTTGGACGCTGAGCGATACTCGCTTGGCGGTAAGATCACTCGCCGAGCGACCATCCAGTGGTCATTTCTGCATAGAGTGCGGATCTGAGTGCTAGGGATAGCTAACATACATAATGAATCAGAACAATTATCAAACTATCATTGTTGTCTATCTAGTTCAGACGACGACGATGATGTATGTTATAATAGCGTTTGCTACGGCAGTTCTAAAAAAAACGGAAGAAAAAAGTAATATTTTGAAAAGAAGAATTTCAGAAGAGAATACAGTGAGTTAAAACTATTCAACGAGTAGTCAAATATGTCGTACATATTTAAGAATGACAAGACAACATAAAATAATAACGAGATGTACCTTTTTCCTAAATATACCGTAACTGTGTTTTTTAAATGTACCTACGATATCGACGTGACAAAGTCACGATGATTTTTCTTGTGTAACTGGAACGACAGTCACGGTGATTCAAAAATAACGACTTTGCTCATGTCTACAAGACTAGCTGCCCCCGAGCGAGTAGTGCGAGTAATCGCCCATCGTACAAGAACACTGGCCTATAGCCCAGCGACAAAACTATCGGAACTACAACTCGTTTGTCGCTGCTCGCCAACTCGTTTCTAGTTTCTAGCTCTACTCGCTACTCGCTCATCACCGGTGCTAGGCAGGTGTCCCACCACCGGCGATGAGCGAGTAGATGAGCCTAAAGATTAAAATTAAATCGTAAAACTCCATTAGTGTTTTTGGCGAACAGTGTAGGTTTTATTCAACTTGAATATGCGGAGAAATTAAATTGATTCCCACTTTTATTGCAGACTGAAATAAAAACATGAACTTTGTATACACGTAAAGCGTGTTTCATTAGTCTCAGTAAAAGGTTGAGCTTAAAAAACAAATGAACACGATGCCCACTTAAATATCTGGGCTAACTTAGAGGCGTTGTAAATAACACCTCAGGCCCACCAGCGCTTGCTTGCTGCCTAATTTAAAATGTATAATGAACAAGTTAATTAGGTATGTTAGAAATTTAATGAAATCGAAAAACTTTTTTGTAACAGTTTTATACACATTGGATACAGTTACGAAATCATTTGGAATAAAAAAATATATTCATTGTTGACTTACCTACTTCCCTTTTGGAGTACTTAGACCACCGGACTCAGACCCTAGAAGTTCCAGGTTCGATTAACAATCATCATCATCATCATCAGCCTATATTAGTCCACTGCTGGACATAGGCCTCCCCTAATGAGCGCCATAGCGCCCTGATTAACAATGTGTGGTTTAAATTACTGCATTAGGTTGGGTTAGCTTATTGCATAAGGTGACATTTTCAGCATCACCGTACTTTTATGGAGGCCGAAAACGAAACACCGTCAGAGATTTTATAGAGGGAATGGTATGACATCCGTTACCTACAAGATTCTCCGAGGGCTTCGGATCGGTTTGGATCTGTTGTTGTGTTGTGCTTCGACAAGTATTGATCTGCTAGTTCCTTATTAGTAAAAGATTCGGGGTGAAGGGTAGTTCTAAAAACCTTATCGTCATGTTGAGATGAAGGCCAACCGCTTTCTCGTTGCTAAGTAAAACATAAGGTAATAAAAATTCTCTTGATAGCCCAGATAATGAAACAGATTTCATTATCTGGGCAAAGATAAGATATAATTTTTTTTTAATTCAAATTTCTAATTCTAATGTTTAGAAAACTTCTACATTGAGATTTTTTTTTTCAGAGTATAATGTTAAAATTGCTTATACTAAGGTGAGATATCAAATGTCTATTTCATCAGCTATCTATGTCATCAGCGACTACTGTATGGTTCACTCATTTTTTTTAAATACTTTACTAGTAAGGACTTGACCCTTATCCCACCTAATAATAATATAATTACTTTTTTCTTGTAAAAATTAAAGAAAGGCTTTGGCTGTGTCCCTATGTTTTCCTCTTTTTCATAAATTATTTAAAAAAAAAGATATGAACCTTTAAAAGCCTTAAAAATTGGCCAGATTTTCCGCTGGTTCCCAAATTTTACGAGATTATATAAAAAAAACAAAACACAGGGACACAGCCCAAAGCCTTTCTTTAATTTTTAATGAAAAAAGCAATGAAATCGGTCCAGTTTTGGAGGACAAATCAGGGGACTACGAAACGTTGATTTTGTCTACTTTTCATACATATTTTTTAATTCAGCCGACCTTAGTGTTTCCTCTTAACAAGCCCTGCCACCAGCGAAACCGAGTACAAACATGTACTCCCTGCTAAGAATCTTATCTGGGACCTCTAGATCTAAGAACATGTCTTACGGCGGTCTTAACCATTAGTGAGAGATATATTAAAAATTACCATTTTACGTAAAATAATAACATATATTCCTACGTTTTTAATCCCGAAACTGTTTACTCTACAACTTGGCCTCAGCTGTACCGTAGAAAGATATTTTTAGTCCCGGAAAAACACACAGAGAACTCACCACACTTGATACTAATTCCGCTCGGGAGAAGTTACGGGAAAGTAGGTTAGTTAGTTCATATTGCTTTTTTTTGTTGGCAGCAAGAATTTCTGCCTTATGTAAAACTGCAATGGATTCAAATAAGTACTTATTAACAACAATCTCTCTAGAGTTAGAAACTAGAAAGCAGAGGTGTGTACAATGTATATTTTCTGAAAATTGTTTTGTTACTGAATTTTTTAATGGTAAATATAATTAAATTCTTTAATTTATTTAAACATGTGTTTTTAAATATAGGCATATATACATGTTAAACGTAAAACAGTCAACCATGTTGCCAAAACAAAATAAATATTTTTACATCTACAATTCGTTTTTTGCTATTCATCCGTTTGACCAGTTTTTATGGAGATACTAACAAGACTGAAGTCATATAAAAACTTACTAAACAGCAAAAAATTTCTTGCCTTCTCTTGTTTTCTTTTCTTTAGATGCCAGAACACAACAATGCTACAAACAGCGACGTTATGGCGACATATTTAGATAACATGTTGGTAGTTAGCCAGGCGGACAAACAAGACCTATCACCAACCAAACGGAGTTTACAAACATGTACCCCCCACTGTCTTAACCACTTTCCCACTTTACAAAGGCGGTCGTAGTCAAGTCAAGTCGTATTGTAGTAAATGTTCTTTAAAGCTTATTTGTGCTAATTAGTAAAGCTTAATGTAACCTTTTTAACTGGCTGTCCTTGCACTATCGCTATAAAGTAACAGAAAAATACATCTTATAATTATGAATTAAAATATTTTTGACTTTAAGATAATTATGTTTTTCACACAAACATGAGTCAGTAAGTAAAGCCTATATACTGTTCTAGACTTAGGCTACGGCCTTAATCATTGAAATTAAGTCGTCGCTACAATTGATGGATAAATGCATAATCACCATAAAAACTAAGCGAGTGTTCGCGCGTGTGTGTTTAAGATAATTATGTTTTTCACACAAACATGAGTCAGTAAGTAAAGCCTATATACTGTTCTAGAGTTAGGCAACGGCCTTAATTATTGAAATCAAGTCGTCGGTACAATTGATGGATAAATGCTTAATCACCATAAAAACTAAGCGAGTGTTCGCGCGTGTGTGTGCGAAGGTGTAAGAGTGCTTAGAGAGTAAGTAAGCAGTTTTAAGTTCTAGGATGTAAAAAAAATTGCAGACGAGATTTAAACTCTCATTTTCAGACATACCGATCAGGCATTTATGCAATTAAGCTATCGTGGCAATGGTGCCGACTAATGTCTTTAGACAACGTTCTAGCGACGATGATTACTGGTAATATGTTTTTATAGCCACCTGATGTTAAGTGAAAATAAAGTCCAAACGAAAAGACAACTGGTGCAGCGTGAAAACGATGCAGCATCAGTCACCCTCACCCTACCACCTTACAAGGTGCCTCTTTAATATTAAGTCCTTACCTATAAAATTGACGTTTTGTATAAAGATTTTTTCTAAAATTATATTTTTCATACTAACGTTTTTTTAATTTTCTTAAAATCTATTTACGTTAACACTATAAAAATTGTAGAGTAGTGTGTTTGTTTTACTAGCTAAATATAGCAGACAATAAAAAGAAAAAAAATCAAGACCCTTCAAAGCTACAATGAAACAAAAGGTCAATTCCGCGAAAAAAAAAGTCAATTTAAAAAAAAAGTTGGGCGATAAAGACACAAAATGGGTAATCATTGTTAGCCCTGAAGCCTAATTAACAGAAATTTTACCTTTGACACGGCAGACAAATCTCAATATTTCAAGATGTTTTGTTTTTTTTTGTGAAAAAAAATCTCACCTATACAATAATTGCAAATCTACTTCATTTCGTACTGTTGCAATTACATAACTACTTGCAAAAGAACCTATAAAACGCATAGTAGACGAAACAACCGAATGTAGAAAGCCACAACAAATTTTAGTTTTATTTTTATGAAATCGTAAAACCTACGTTTTAACTATTAACGAAAGAGTGGACGGTCCCATTCATCGCTGCATGGATGGGTAACAGAGCGTGTGTAGTGCCAACGAAAATAAAAATATAAAATTTACTTTATATGTGTTACTAGAATACATTGAAAGTACCACTGTTACTAAACACTGTATGTAGAAATGGAATAGAAATATATAAAAGTTTATTAGTGTCACATACCATACAATTTTAACAAACTAAAAAGTGGATTGCTCACTACGATGTTAGGTCACGTAAATTGGATAACTTGACGCTGGTCTTCTGTAAACACATAGATAGTTTAATGTACCTTGATCATGAAATAAATGAAAAGTTATTAGTACCTACTAGTAACGTCGTAAGGTAGGCTACAAGCATTTATGTAAAATTGGGTCCGGGTGTAGAAAAGGGGCCCCCAAAAAATAACAATTTTTTTTTTCACGAAATGGCAAAAAACAGCTTACTAAAAGAGTATTTTTTTTATTTTTTTTTGTATGGAGCTAGATTTCTGTTGCCTTATAAAAAAACCTTAAAATTCAAGACAATCGCTACGCTGCGCTTCGAGATTGTCTTAGATTTCTAACCTATCACGTGACCTACAGCAAAAAGAGAAAAATTTTACAACTCTTAGCTCCATACAAAGCATGATCGAAAAATCGGCTGTCTCGGACCCCCTTTGCTACACCCTAACCGTTGACCACGGCTTACATAAACAACTGCGAAATCTTACTTAATGAATTCTTACTCCCACTTAGGTACTACTCGTATTAACAAGAATAACACGACATATCAATTACGCATATTAGTAGTTTGTTCTATAAATTATACTAATATTATGGCTGGGATTTTAAAAGGTTTATATTGATAGTAATATCAGTTACTGAGACCTCAGTTGGAAAAGCTGTCACCTGGATTAGGGAAAGTCGTAAGAGTTCCACAGTTAAAGTAAACCGTTTTAATTCTAGCACCGCTCTCATATTGATTAAGTCATTGTGAATGCATCAGAATCAAAGCGTAATTTTGATTAGTAACATTTTGATAACATACCTGTTCTCTTTTTAACAAACAAATCTATTTTAGGTCACTGGGTAGCTTTACATTATATTGAATAATGCATAAAAGTCGCGATTCAAACGAACCACTTATCCGCTCAGTCTCTTCTCTAACTGGGTTAATGGTAATCTAATTCCTTTGATCCGAGAGTTTCTCCATTGAAAACGAGAGACAAACACGGAGAACTAAACATTACAATTATAATTGATTCATTATAAATAGTAAGAAATTGTTGAAATTCAGTAGAAAATTATTACTATATAATCATCAATCAATCTTTATAGTCCGGCTGTAATAATATTATTTAAAATTACTTTATATGCCAAATTATATTCCTAAGCTGAATCTAAGTAACTTCCAAATAAACCGTAATGGTTTAATTCGATTAAAACGCATTAAAACGAATACCGAAAAAAAACCATTCAAAAACGTGTAACATTTCGTAAATGCTACAATCGCAATCGCGCTATCTTAACAGACCATTAGCCGCAGCTAACCCTCCATCCAATAAAGTGGAATCTTAAGTACTACCGTGGCTTAAACACTTTTACGACACCACTATTTACCTGAGATTCGAGAACAATCACGACAATTATCACACATACACTGCACAGTCACCGGCCACGATGTTTTTAGAAAACTATGTAGCAGCTTACGAAAGTCGTAGCGAGCGTCACGTCTACGACTCGTGCTCGCTTAATCGACTTTCGCTTATCTCGTAGCGAGTAGCGCGTCCGCTCCGCTACGTAGCCACCGTAGCACTGGTGCCGCGCGCGATACGAACCACCCGCTACAGCTTGAATATTACTCGTAACTCAGATTCAACAATCAATATCCTTGGATATAAGTGAAAATATATAATGTGAAATAATTTCTCTTCATTGGTATTTTGATTGTATCAACGATTATACAGAAATCAATTAATTATAATAATGGTATAAATAAATGAAATCGGACAAAATAAAAATGAGAGAATTGTAATTTTCATAATGTATAAATAAGAGCACTCAGTGGAAAATCTGTTTCCGGACCCAAAACAATTTCGATGAAGCTCTCCTTGCTGTTTGTCTCTTGTTTCCGTTAAAATTAAAATGCTGAAATCTGTTCAGCATTGATTTGTTCTTAATTTAAATACATTTCATTATCTGAATATCTGTTATAAATTTTCCTGAAATTCTGGGATTGATTATGTTCAGTTTGGTTGGTGATAGGGCCTAGCCTTAGTCTGCCTGACTAGCTACAACCATTTTATATCTAAGTCTGTTGTCATGTAATAGCAGTGTTTTGTTCAGACAGAAAGAGATAACATAGCCGGTTCCTCCGTAGTTAAGGGTTCTAGATGAAATACGTTTCCACCTTCGGCCTTATCGTTACTTACTATCAAAAGAGATAAACGCCATCCTTGTTAAATATGAAAAATCTGTAATGCATTAACCGTGATTGCCAGTACGTTTTTTTTCACACACTAAACTCATGTTGTGTTGTTTAATTAGCCTATGTTTTCTAAATAGTCCTTTGTTGGGGTAAGGTCTCCATTATTTAAATCAAGTCATTGCTACAATTGATATTGACATTGGTTTGATCGCCACGCTTGCCAAATATGTGTTGGGATTACAAACCGGGGCTTTGCATCGAATAAGTGAAACATATTTTGCTCGAACTAAAAATAATTTTGCTGATCGGCCACTGATATAATTATTTAAGTAATAAAACTACTTAAAATTAAACTTACAAAAAGCTATATCTACTATTAACTATAAATAAAAAAATTGCCCTAAATCATCCCCATCAGGCAGAGTGCCCAGTAAGCTAGCAGCATTGCCACGTTGGATAGCTATGCTTATACGCTGGCTCAAGTAGCTGCTAGCTCTGGGGTCCCGGGTGGCTTCTACTATTTTAATAGAAATATCTTTAAAGAGTTTGTGAGCACCCGGGCTCCATGGACCTAAAGTAAGTAAGTAAGTTAGTTTTGGTATTAAATTAATTGAAACATTTATTCATAGAAAAGTAAACAATTGTACATGATTGACAACGTGAATGTAAACATTGAACATTTTTCAATTTTATTTAAAATGATCTATGCAACCGATATGGACGCCACTTAGCTTATGCCATTTCATTAAAAGCCGTGGCACTCGTATTCTGTGGAACCAGTAAGAGGGAGGCGCATTTCCAGACATAAACCTAACTAAAATATAAAATATGCGCCTATGTGAAAAATATCTATATATTTTCCACACGTCATTTGCTATTTCCACGTAACCCTTCACTACTAACTAACACCAATCCGGCTACACGTTGCCGAAAATAGAAATTCGAATGGTATCTGAAATGCGAAACAACTTCGAGGTGGACCAAAGTTCGATTCGCGTCCCATTTAGACCTGACCAGCTAATTGTTTTCGGTTTGAACGCTGTTGCAGTAACCACGTATTGTGTTGAGACAGCCAAATGTATGGCCACATTTGGCTGGGTTATTCTTGTTTATAACCGACTTCAAAAAAGGAGGAGTTTCTCAATTCGGCCGTATATATTTATTTTTTTCATGTGTGTTCGCGGATGACTTCGTCGTTTATGAACCGATTTTGATGATTCTTTCTTTTCTACTCATCTTCATCATAAGGCTATACTAATTCACTGCTGGACATAGGCCTCTCCAAGTGCATGCCGCTGAACACGATCCGCATCTACTCTCATCCAGCTCTTACCACCTTGCGAAGATCGCCGCTTTACCTAGTATGGGGGCGTCCTACACTACGTTTGCCAATACGCGGTCTCCACTCGAGAACTTAATTTTTTTTGAAGTGAAAACTTCTTTAGCGGCGTTGTACACTTTTTTTGTAATGGGTAAAAAATGTTAAATTCGCGTCAGGACACGTGGCCGGATCGAAAATTCGTAAGACGGATGACAGCCGGCGCGGCATAGGAGAGGAAGTATCCCCCTCTCTTTCTACGGCGCGGCGAAAATGTATACCTGCAGTTTCGTTTAGGCGGCGCAGGGCGCTTGCGCGAATGTTAGAGTGCTTTTTAATGTAATATAAATTGTCATGTTTGTGTACGATAGCGCAATAAATAAATATTGTATTTTACCACATAAATGATAGTACTTTTATACTGATAATTGAAGCAATTCGTGCAAAATTATTCCCTAACCATTACAAAATATCAAAAATGCACAACGTTAATATTCAAGTTTTCACTTCTGCCGGCACTCCCGAAGTGCAACCCGTCGTTTTTTTCTATCAATAAATGATTGGAGGACCCCGTTTTACATAGAAGAAACAGGCATACTACTGCACCTGACTCCTGACCTCTCTCCAAAAGACATACCTGCTAAGAACCTCCGCTCCGCTCCTACACTTTCATTCACGTACCTTTAGGATGATCCGGGATTTCCATTAGCAATCACTTAATTCAGCACCTTCACCTTTCCAATAAGGCGAACTGGAGACCTGCCGAAGGTCGCTGGCAGCCGCTAGATGACGGCAGCGCACGTCCAGTCGTTGTGGCAGTCGACGACTTTCTGGTGAGATAATGATGCAATAAACATCATTTTCGTTTTTGCCGCTTCTGTAATCTAAGGGGAATCTGTCTCAGACCCACAAATGTTATGTTCAGAATTATACTATCAGCGCGTTTGTGGTACGTTTGGTTGGTTCATGGTCATCTACATTTTATTTAAAATAATAATAATTATTATTATTATAATAAACACAAGTAATTAAATAAAAACATTGGTTGGTTCCAGAAAATGCAGTAGTTGATGGTTGCATAAATAATCAATACAACTATCAGCATTAAAAAAATGTTAATGGAAATAGCTTCACAGACATAATTTGAGAATTTTGGATTACCGTTATAAATGTAATTGAAAAATATAATTAAATAATTCTGTACATAATTCGACTCTATTAATCTTGTTCTGTTAACGTGTTGCGATTGTTTTGCGATGACCTGTCCGAGCTATGATTATTACCTACTATTTTATTATTTTAATTTTCTGATTTTAGAGAGAGGAACCTATTTTTCAAAGGTTATTTAATTTGTGAAAATTTAGATAAGCACAACATAATCCTCTATAATTATACCTATTCTGAATGTAACCATATAGTATGAGTGTGTATAACTGTTGCTAATCAATAGTCACTCCAAACCCTACCATAAAGCTCTTTGCGCAATAAAATTCTACGTTGTACAACATTTCTATTAACGACCGACTGCAAAGATACTAGGTACTTTAAAAGACTTACATTAATTAATAACACAGAACCTATTTGTCATTTTAAAAAAAAGTCTACAACACGACTTGCAAACTACTATAAAAAGCTGCTCAAAAGCTTAACTGAGATAGTTATACAAGTGTCATTATTCCTTTTGAAGTGACACTTTGTAAAAAAGCTTCTCTAATAACCCGTATTTATTTGTCATGACTTCTTTGACTTTCTGTTTACTTGAAAATAAAGCTTGATAAAACTAATAGGAATCTCGAAAAATATATTTGAAGAACCAAATACCTTTTGACATTGAAATAAGAAAATATTTGATTTGTAAATTATTAAAAAACACCGCTCTTTAACCGTTGTGTAATACAGACCGAACGAACTGCGATTCACAGGACCCTGGTTCGTTTTCTAGCGGTAGTACACCTTAATATTGTGCATGGTTCAAATTGGAAGAACTTTTTTTAAATCCATATAATTACCTACTCATTCCTTGTCTTACTACGATAGACTAATCACACTAATATTATAATTGCGAAAGTTTGTGTGTATGTATGTTTGTATATTTGTTGCTTCTTCACGCTGCAACGGATGGATGGCTTTGGATGAAATTCGGCATACAGATAGTTTATACCCTGAATTAAAACATAGGATACTTTTTATCCCGATATTACCACGGTAACGGGAACCACGCGGGTGAAACCGCGAGCGGCCGCTAGTAATTAAATATAAACGATGAAGAAATACTTAAAGTGACTTTTATTCAGTCAGCTATCACAGAAGTAATATAGTACAGACGCACGCCTGGACCTTAACCTATCCAGATATGTCAAATTTCTTCAATTAATATTCAACCATATGTCATAAACATAAAGTTCAAAGTCCATTGAAGAAATTTGACAGTTTGTGGTACTCTGATGTGCAGGCGTGTGTACAAACATGAACAATCCTACTAATATTATAAATGCGAAGGTTTGTGTGTATGTATGTTCGTATATTTGTTGCTTCTTCACGCTGCAACGGATGAATGGATTTGGATGAAATTTGGCATACAGATAGCTTACAACCTGGAATAGCACATAGAATACTTTTTATCCAGATTTTCCCACGGGAACGGAAGCCACGCGGGTGAAACCGCGAGCGGCCGCTAGTTACTTATATATACAACGTGTATCAAAAAGGTGTGGTCAAAATGAAAAGATCCAAAGTGTGTCCGATCTAGATATTGTATGTGTTGTTACTAAGACCTAATTATTAACTTCAATTTTTCATGAAATAGTAAATAAAATATTTATATTAGTGAAGTTATGCGCTTCAGGCGCGCAAAAGCAAGCAGCAGTGATCATAAATGTAAGTACTTACACAAAGGTTACTAAACCACGAGGGCTGAGACTTGTTTATTTTGATGCGACGTCACAATAGAAATATTTAATTGAAAATTGCATAACAAATTTAAGCTAATAATCATGCCTTAGTAACTCTGCATACAAGATCTAGATCGGATACACTGTGGATCTTTTCATTTTGACCACACCTTTCTGTTACACGTTGTATTAGCCATATTCTAATCGTCTTACTTACAACAACATAGTAAATTCATGTCTATCATACTTGTATCTACCTATTTTAAAACCAGATTTTTTTCAAAGCAGTGTTTCAACGCCCACTTTGGATCACAGTAAGGTTTAACAATTAAGACTGTGCAGTCAAGAGCGACAAAAACATTTCCAAATACCAATTCACCGAATCGGACCATAGATATTAAAATTCACTACGGTTGGTAAATAAGTTATGTGACAATTTCACTAATGAAAAAGATTTACTTTTCCAGACACGATCAAAGTGATGGCCGGGCGAACAGGGTCGGACTGGCAAGAATATTTTTAAGACGTCATTAGGAAACAAAATGCTTGTAAAGGTCAATGAGGTCGGCTGCTATTTGAGGTCGTGCTTGTATTTTGTCGTTTGAGTGTTTCAATTATATGGCGAGTAGATATTGTTCAAGCGAAAGTAACCGATGAAAGGTGGGCGTCCATCTTTACAGTGAATTACTTAACGATGTCAAATGGAACACTTTATGTTCGTGTTTATTTAAAATATTAGGTCCTTACCTATGAAATTGACGTTTTGTATGAAGATTTTTTTATAAAATATAATTTTTCATACTAACGTTTTTTTAATTTTCTTAGCATCTATTTATGTTAATACTATAAACATTGTAGAGTAGTGTGTTTCAAACATAAAAAGTAGTCAATATAAAAAAAAATTGGGCGATAAAGACACAAAATTAATAATCATCGTTATTACTGAAGCCATAATTAAAGGTGTATAATAAAATTAACGACCGGTATTGACTTTTAGAACTTTTACACCTTTTAATAAATGAGAAAAAAACGTCAATTTCATAGGTAAGGACCTAATATTAATATATAATGAAAAGTAGATATATCAACTGACTCGTTTCAATGTGTAGTGTTAACGTAAACTTTACAAAACACTGACTTATAAGCCTGCGATCACATTATCTCAATCAAAACTAAATACCTGCTTTAACATTTGAGATCTCAACATCAGAGCAACCACAGAGCAACTCTGAGAACCCGTGTGCGTATGCCTTAATGGTTTTCTGGTTGGTTGACTAAATAAACTGTATAAACTTTGATTTAACAAGAGACCTCATAGTTAATTTGTACAGCCAAACGAGTAGGATTGACGATGTACAGCGATGGACGAGCGAGTCAGCGAGCAGAGAGTTGAGCTAGCGAATCAGCGAGCTGATAAAGAGAATTATTAATATACATTTATTGATCGAGGTTTCACTTGCAATTGCCTATCCTTATAAGGAGATCAAGCTACACTGGTCCAAATGAGGCTATTCTAAAGACTACCATCTCACGACATCAATCGGGACCAACAGTTTAACGCGACTCTAGAAGCACAGAGGAGTTCGGGGTATTTTAATTAAGTTATAATATCCCAAAATATAACTGTTCTATATCTGGTAACCCGGCTTACAAACGTCGCTTAACTTGCAAAATCGCAAGCCGCTGCGCCATCGGACTCTTCCAACAAGAGTAGATGTTTCAGAAACATGAAGCGAGTTTAATCCATTTAGCTTTTAAAAACAAATCTTTCAAGTTAGCTTGGTACCAGCATACTAAGGCCTGAGAAATTTACAAAAGTTTGTCCATCAGACTTGGGAAGTCTAGGCTCGGCGCAGCAAGCCTACTCAGCTATAAGGTCATCCAAGACGTAATTTAACTTGAAACTCTTGGTTATGATAAATAGCTAAACTTTCGCATGCGGTTGCACCAGCATAATAGTCGGTACGTCAAAGAAATAATGTTATGCACCCGAAAAAAAATGTAGCTTTTATTAAAGAAGAATAGAATAGCGCTGGATTAACAAAAAAAAAATGGAATCGGTTAAGTAGTTCCAGAGATCACCGCCCACAAACTGACAAGCAATTTTCCTTCTTCATAACAATAATGTATGTTATAAAGACCTGAATTCCAAAGTTAAGTGCGTCTCTGCAACGACTCATTTTAATGTGAGGCATGGAAGCTTCAGCACGATTGTGCCTCTATAAAACATTTATGGAAGGCAGGCGTGTGCTGTCATTGTCGGCCGTAAATAACTCTTTATCTATTCACCGGCCATATCAGTGT
The DNA here is from genome assembly GCA_947562085.1 of Eudonia lacustrata. Classification (NCBI taxonomy): domain Eukaryota; kingdom Metazoa; phylum Arthropoda; class Insecta; order Lepidoptera; family Crambidae; genus Eudonia; species Eudonia lacustrata. Next base: position 7,095,918 of record OX387321.1, on the reverse strand, counting down.
GTACCCTTAGTGTATGCAAGTGGATTTTTCGTCTGTGCCATCGCCCCATTGCACTATTTACCGAGCACCTATGAAATTGAAATATACTGAGCTGTGACCGAACGAGTAAGGGCAAATATAGACTTGACGTAAAAGCGCCACGTTTGATGTTGGACGAACAAGTAGGTATAAATAAATGATGCGACGACGCTAAGTAAGCTGAGCTTAGTGAGTCACAAAATGCACGGTTTCCGCGTTTTCTGATCTGAGTTCTGGGTGCGAGTATTATTCATCATCCAATCACGATAACGAGAACAAGACTTGGTATGGCATTAAAGCAGGGCCTTCTGATGATAATGACTAAGTTTGCAATTTTACAATATAAATTCTTGGTCTCGTTAGCTTTATCGAATGAAGAGCAACACTCGGTCTCTACTGGCTGTGGTTTTTTACAGTGCGTTTTTCTCTTGTCTATACCGGCCCTTATTCACTGGTCCCACATACGGTGAGAGAACAATTTTCTCGTTCGAGTAGATAGCAAATGTCATAATTATAATGTATGTCATCGGAAAGGAATGAGGTGCATGTAAATATTTGAACGTGTTAGCTAGACCACACTACAGAGGGGACTCTTCTACTATCCACTCAGTAGTTCTTAAACCAGACAATAGAAATTCAATTGTTCTATGGCACTGTGGTTACCTTGGGCGTCCAAGTATCTATGTAGTTTTGATATATTTCGCGCCGACATGCTTGCTCATTATCTGAAACAACCTTTTCTGACTTATAATCTTTTTTTTTTATAGTAGAAGGAGGCAAACGAGCAGGCAGGTCACCTGATGGGAAGCAATCACCGCCGCCCATGGACACCCGCAAAACCAGAGGAGGCTCGTTTCTTGAAGATCCCTAATCTAAACGTAGGTAACCAAAGTAGGAATTTATTTCTACAACTTCAACGATTCATTGAAATAAATTAAATTAAAATGTCAAAACCTTCGTTAAATAAGTTTAGATAGTCCATTAAATTGAGCAGATTTGATCTTTAAATATAATAGCTCTTTTAGCTAGCTAATAACGAGTAACCAAACCAATTAAGTAGTTGTTACTGAATGTCCTAGAGGTTTTTACTATAATTTGACGACTTTCATATAAGAAAGTGTGTTATAAGGTTTTTGTTAGTCCAGGCCATAAAGATAGAACTAAACGCAGTACTATCTTTAGCCTACGCTTTGTAATAAGACGGATTGTGTTTGACACACATGACTCTAATAACGTAAAAAAGGTTAAACGTTGAAAGTTATAAATACTTATTGTACTACGTTGAAACCATTCATGTGACGCAATAGTTTACTATGGTGCATTAGTTAACCTAATGCGTTAAACGCAACATGTGCTGAGTGGGTTTCCTTTGAGGGCCTTTTCGGTTTCACTTTTTATTTTTTATTTTGTTTAAATTGTATTATTCTATTAATTAATATATCTATTTATTATTATAACTAGCGGCCCGTCCCTGCTTCAGATGGACTTTTTTTAATATAGCCTATATTACTCAGCCTTCCACGTTGTCATCGTCCGTATGTTGGGACCCATAAAGTGGCAATCTTTGCCTAGAATTCGTCCGACATACGTTTTATATAATTCCATGTTTTATTTGCTTAAGTCGCCTTACCAGTAATGTTCAATTGTAAAGTACAAACAGTTTAATTGTTAGTCATGATTCTTATATTGCTCTATTTAGCTTAGAATCAGCATACAAAATGTGTGATGAAAACCAAACATATTTTAGAAAGAATCACAGCCTTAACTATTGAAGTCATCCCTTTTTCAATCCGTTATTATGATTGTTTCGTAATCTTTATATAACGTTCTAAATCGTTATAGGTTTCTATAGTCAGCTAAAGGTACGTGATGCTATCCTGTATTTGTTTAAAGTTCACAACCCTAACAAATGAAACCAAGGGAGTATAACGAGAGATTGTAAAGAGATTTCTGACCATAGCAATTTGTATGGTAATGTGGGTGCCTCGTCGAGCAATTAGATTAGCTGACAAGGGGATCTTGCTTTTGTAACTTGGGAACTTAATTACTTCTAATCATTCTAGTCGGGCCATTTTTAAACTAGTCAAGTTTCGTTTTGCAGAATGGACCTGGCATTAACTAAAATTCGGGGATGGATGATGAAGTGAAGCGACTGTTGCACAGGTGATCTCAAAGTAGGTAATTATGTTGTCAATTAATAAATATATAACTTTTTAAACTATCATGGTCACTTGCATCAGTTGCATGCGCCATGATCACGGATGTACATCCGTGATCATGGCGCATGCAACTGTGCCGAAATATCGGATACTCAAACACGACAATAAACATGGTAATAATCCCGTTAATAATATTTATTCTAATTAATAAATATGTTTCAAGGGGATATACATAGATTGTGTGTAGTGTGTAATGTTTGTTTTATTGATTCAATGTATTTTTTAAGCATAAAAAAAGTATTAACATTCTGTATTCCTTCTCCATTTAAACTATAAGTGTGCGAAATTTGATACTCCTTCGTCCGAGCAATTTTCTTAAAAAGGGCTACAAAGCTTTTGCTTCACGTATTAATTTATAGATGACATTTTAAAAAGAAATTAATTATAATATCATTGCAAAGGAATAAGATGCATACATACATACTCTCACGCTTTTCTGACAAAAAAGGGGTTAAAGAGCATCGAAATCACAAATTTTGAGTATACACACCCGCTATTAGTAACCCGACGCCAAATTTAGCAGAAACAAATTGTGGTTCCGAGGTGGAATAAGATGCATATAGGTGGATAGAGAATATAAATGACTGCTAGACAAATAATTATATTGAACTCGCTTGGTGCTAAGCCTATTGTGCGGCGGCCAGTAGTCCAGATACCTAACGCAGCCACCGTCCGAATATAAAAAGGAATCGTAAAATTAACGAGTTGCCTCGGACTACTTAAAATTCATTATGGCACATAAAATCCGCTCAGATTTCGGAAAGAATCCAAAAGAAGTACAAGCCCCGGTCGCGTTGGGAACCGTAACATTTATAACAAATTTAATAAGGCCGCTCTTAGGAGAGATTTCTTCAAATATTCCAGTCGAATATGCAAATCTCCGGGAGGAAGTTACATAATCTTTTCTGGAATAATTAATTTTTAATTATTTTCTCTTTCGACCGGCTGGAGGAATTATGTTGGGAGCACACCGTAATGTGCTGCGCTGGCGTTATGCTTTAGGGGTTTGTCTTTGAAGGTACATTTTTTTTATAAAAGTTGAGGTGTCAAAAAATTATTGTTTAAGGACCTAGTTAGTAAATAAGTCATGTTTATTTTTGGACTTACAATTTTTGAACCTAATCCTACTAATATTATAAATGCGAAAGTTTCGCATTTATAATATTCGTATATTTGTTACTTCTTCACGCTGCAACAGATGGATGGATTTGGATGGAATTCGGCATACAGATAGTTTATAACCTGGAATAACACATAGGATACTTTTTATCCAGATATTCTCACGAGAACGGGAACCACGCGGGTGAAACCGCGAACGGCCGCTAGTATTATGATGTATTAAGGAATTAGTTTTATTTTTGAGTTAAACTTTGTATATATCTACTTTATTATTTTATTGAAATATATAATAATATATAATATTAATTATATATCTTTATTGAATAAAGGTACAATTGTTAACTGGCATTCGTTAGTGTCTTTCATACAGTTTACAAAAATATATATATAACATAGTTTGTATTTTATCGGGAACAAAGGAATCCTGCCAGTGCACCTATCTTTTAAAATAACACAAAAAAAACAACAACAAAGTTTGTTGCAACAACAAAGTTTGTTGCAACAAAATTTGCATAAAATCAAAAACCTATTTACCATTAAGTATTTTAATAAGTAAAGTGTTCTGCGACTTTCGTTGCTGACTGAACGAATGGCGTTAGCAAAATGTGTCATATTTGCAAAAAACTATAAACCTATTTACCAGTATTTAAAAAAAAACAAGTAAAGTGTTCTGCGACTTTCGTTGCTGACTGTACGAATGGCGTTAGCAGAATATGTATTATCTATATGTAGTATATGATATAAACTAAATTCAACCTCCAAATTTAAACACTCATTAAATAACCGCAAGCTACCATATCTAATTACCCTAAAAAACCTAATAACTTCGCCATTGTAAGTTGCAATAAGTCGTTACAAAACTCGATGAAAGCATTCACAAGCCAAGTTTACAAAGTACTTGCCAGCTCAATCGTTTATCACCCAATAAAACCCATAGGCCCCGGTTCACAAACAGCGCGTTATCTTTACAATTCACGCCTCCCAAAGATATTATCAATCATAGCATCAACAGTATGACAGCGATATTTAATACTAATAATTGAAGGGAAAATCTTTCAGATAGCGAACGTACTTTTTTAAGTCGCCCCAGGCCGATATCGCTTGACTGATGTATTATTTTCAGATGAGAAGTGAAAATGTCGCTTGCAAGGGTTGAAGGCGTCATTAATATCTGAAGATCGGGCCTGTCAGCGGGATCCTGTGTACGCGAAAGAGTCATTTGTAAAATAATTTTAATGTTGATTTAAAATATGAGGACCTCGGCAAGCTTATTACCAAAAAAGGGCAACAAGTTGCTAATTGCAGAATGGCAACGCGACCGCTACTAATTGCGGTTGCTACAATTGGTCGGTTCATTTTAGGGCGTCACCACCGGCGCGGTTATGCACTTTTAGTTCGTCAATCACTCGCTTGTGGCGCTGTCGTAGCGTTTTCTATGTTCCGTAATACGAAATTTCCAGAGGATGGGCAGCAGCATCTCTCTGAGGTTACCCTCAACCTACTGCGATCGCCAACCCGCCTGCCAAGCGTGGCGATTACGGCAAATACCCCTCATATCCTTGGGGGAGGCCTTTGTCTAGCAATGGACGTCTTTTGGCTGAGATGATGCTGAATACGAAATATGTGTTTTGGTACTGATGAATTAGGTACCGCAAATTGTTGCGATTGCAGCTGTCAGATAAAGATCGATAATAAGCCTGCGATTGTGTTCGTGGTTGATCTTATCATCAACATCAGCGTATAAATGTCCCAATGCTGGGCTCAGGCCTTCTCACATCGACGGTTTTTTTTTCCACTAACATTAGAAAGATGGGAAAAACACAGGAGTGCGTCAGATGTCGGAAACACGCTCAGAATTTCTCGGGCATGCTTTCTCTGGCGGTGCGTTGCAGCGTGAATCTAGGGTTAAATGGATGACGGTCGTCACGGTTCACCCTAGCCCTTATTAGAGGAAGTAGTGGTTTTTAGTGAGTACGTGGGTACTCCCTAATCCTTTTCGAAGCCTTCTAATCGGGACATGGAGGCAATAGCCGGGGGGAGAGCCCTACATAACCATCCTTCGTCTTCTCACTTGAACTTGTCACAGCAAGTCTTGCGGGGCGGCAAGGTGAGAACGGATAGTGAGGTACAAACCTGTTCCACTAGCTGTCTTCGCATCTGGACTCCGGTTTTGCGTGACATCAGTTAAAGAGGAGTTATTTAAAAACATAAAAAAATGTCAACATTCTTTTCTTTTTAACTGAATTCAAAATAAACAAAAATTTTAACAAAAAAATCGACTCCAAAAAATTTGACATAAAGTTGCACTAAAAAGTAAAAAATAAGCGATAGACTTATTTAAACAATAATTTTATCAGGAGAATATATAGGTACAATTATTGTTATTTTTGGAGTCGGTGCCAGCCAACGAAGTTTTTGAAGCTGGTGCCAGTCAGCCAGGAATCGAACCTGGATCTTCCGCATTCAGGGCGGCCGCACTAATCGTATGTTACCGGGAAAGCTGACGTAAGCGCTGAATTTTTTCACTTTGTCTGCTTTTTAATTTTTTGAGTGCTAATAGCGGCACAGTGCACCATCTATCCAACGGTTATCTAACGGTTATTGCAACCGATGGCTATGCAGATTCACCTTTGCGGCGGCTGCACTGACCGCTATGCTACTGGGAAGGCTGACGTAAACGCTGAATTTTGTCACTGCTTTTAAAAAAAAAGGTTTTTTTTTTTATAAATAATAAAGGTTAATTGCAAGTAAATTGAACAAACTAAACTAGGTACACAATTATTTTTCAATTTTTAGTGCAAATTTATCAGTAAAAATTTTTGGAGTCGGTTTTTTTTTGTTATTACATGTGAACTCTGTCGATGACATTTATAATGCATTACATAATGTACCTATATTGCCACACCAAAGAAATGATGAATGTGCCAAATATAAAATGAAATATGTATTTACTTATGTCCACATGGTTGATATGGGTTTGGCCTGTGAATTTTTTATATCAAACAATTCGTAAGTTCACGAGTCTGGAAACCCTTTTTTCAGATACGGTTTAAATTTATTTAGGCTGTATCCACTGCCAACCTTGTTATACGTTGGTATACTCGTATAGGTATTGGTTGTTCCGAAAAGGGTACGACATACCCAGAGGAAATAAAACAATCTAGGTATCATCAATATGAAACCACTTTAACGAGATAAAAAATTACTAGAAAAAATCAACCAGCCTCAGCAAGCTCGAATGGGAATCGAACCCACGACCTTTGAATAACCGGGCCAATGTTCTGATTCTAGTAATTTTTTTTTGTCTTGTAACTAAATCATAAGTACCATTTTGAATGCTAAATTTAAAGTAAAAACGATAATGTAATAATAATCGCGTAAGTATTTTACCAGATCAATTTAGAAATCACAAAACAGCAAATATTATCAATTATAGTTCTGGGTGCCAGTTTTATGCGCCATTCAATCACGTTAACGAAAACGAAAACATGTATAGCATTGAAACAGCGCCTCCGCTTCGGGTGGAAAACGAGGAAGGTAAAAATTTGCCAATACAATTTTTCACCCAGAAAAATTTACGTAACTTTCAACAGGCGAGATTTTAATTTAAATGAAATGAAAATTTCAGTTTAAGTTGACTATATTCGACCTCATGAATTTGCACGGACTTTCTGCAAAAACAATTGCACGCACATGAAGGAATAGGGCCATAATTATACCCACCACCCTTTATTTTATTTTTTTATGTTACAAGGAGGCAAGCGAGCAGGCGGGTCACCTGATGGAAAGTAATCACCGCCGCCCATAGACACCCGCAAAACCAAAGTAATCGCAGATGCGTTGCCGGCCTTGAGGAAGGAGTTGGATTTTGAGGAGGGAGTAGGAATTGGGAGGGGGAAGGGTGAGAGATGGGCCTCCGGTACTTTCACTCACCGGACGAAACACAACAGCAACGAGTGCCATTATTTCACGCCAATATGCTGTGAGAGGGTGGTATTACGCCGGGCGAGCCGGCCCATTTCGTGCTGCAACACAGCGTGGCTCTACCACTCAGACAAAACCCTGTCCCAATGCAGGTTGTTGGGTTTCAGGTTTGCCAAAATGTCGAAAAGTTATGAAAGTTTTTAATGTCATCTTATTTTTTGAAATAGAAACATTATGCAATTTGGGGAAAGCCAATTATATTTATGGCTTCATTAATCACTCGTTTCGTTGCTAGCTTCGTTCAGTTGTTCTACAGACGTGTGTGAAGTTACCTGTATCGAAGGCGGGCCAAATTAGTGTCTCATAGTTTTTTCTGGTAACAGAGAAATACATCTCACAGGTAAATGATACTCTGGTATTATATATACATATCTAATTAAGCTACAGTTTAGTGATGTTTTTAATTTTTTATTCTTGTTTATTTCTGAATTATCGCTGTGAGCAATGTTCTAAGGCCTAGTGTAGCACTGTTTTTAAAACATTGCCCAGGGTAAAAACGTTGTCAGTGTTGACACATTTTATAGAATTATAAAGGTTCGTGAAAATTTTATTTGATCATTTGAAGATTTTTAAGTGTCATGTCTATATTTTGATTTTATAGGTAGTAAGTTCCTAGTCCAAAAGGCTATTTTGATAATTGAATGTCTATTCTATGAAAATTATTTTTTAATTAGTTATTACATGTGTCAACCCTATGTCAAGAAAACGACTTGTATGAAATTAAGCTTCAAAGGTAACATTGCCTACCTTTAAAAAAATATAATATTACTTTTGTCTAAAGCAATGGGTACTGAATGATATCTTTGCACCATTTTCTATCACATTTTTTTTTTTCAAAGCGCTTCATGGAATAGTTTTCGAGATAACGTAGAATGGGCAAAGATTTTTTAGTTTGTGAGTTTAATATTCAATATTAATTTTTTCTGTACAATCAGGTCAAAACTTCATTTGCTGCATAAAAATTTTGTTTAGGGTACCATATTCATACGATGCATAGTTTTTCCATAATCTTCAAAGAACTAAAAAAGTCGGGCAAGAGATAAGGTTTCCCTACATTTGTTACCATATTCATTTGCACAAGCTTCACTTTGCAATTGTAACACGAGCACGCAAGCATACAACCTACCTTTGTATGTAAATGTATAACATTGAGATAGCAAAACGCGCGTAAAACTAATAGTCGGGACGTTTCAAACAAAACAAATGCCGACAAAAACAAAACATTCTACGCCGCAACGGGCATATACGGCAAACGATTATTGTTGTGTCAGTGTTAGCTTCCATTATGCCTGCTATTTACTTCAGCTGATACGCATTCAGATGCATTAATACCTATATTGTGAATACCAAATCAAATCAAAATAAAACAAATCATTTATTATTTTATCACAGGTAATAATACAGGTTGTTGTAAGCTTTAGTTAGATAGTGCCTCCTTGATACACCACGGCATACGAAATACATTATAATAACTACATTAGAACTACATTAAATAATTAAATTAAATTATACATAAAAAAACACAAAAAGCAAATTATTTCCAATTACCTTTGCCCAAAACCAACTATATAAAGAAAAACATACGTTTCGAAGGAACGCTACTTTATAATAAACTGACTGACGACCATAGTTAACAGTATCAGCCTGGTTGTCTTTACTTTAACAATAATAATTTCATCATTGTTAAAATTAAGATGACATTTGTATGTTATATGTGTGTTAGTACATATCACAAATAGTTTTGAAAAATCATCTCATAAACCCAATCATGTACCTCTAATTGTGTAAAGACAATTTATAAATAAATTTTTAAAGAAAAATCTATGAGCGTTTTAGTATTTAATACCATTAGGTACCTAAGCATAATCAATATTAATATTATAAAGCTGAAGAGTTTGTTTGTTTGAACGCACTAATCTCAGGAACTACTGGTTCGAATTGAAAGAATATTTTTGTGTTGGATAGTCCATTTATCGAGGAAGGCTTTACGCTATATAACATCATGCTGCAACTTATAAGAGCGAAGCATCAGTGAAAAATGTTGCAAAAACGGGAACAAGAGCCTAAAAAATTAAAAATGCTGCCGAAAGTCGCTATTCCACGCGGACGAAGTCGCGAGCACAGATAGTATAATATATATATATATCAATAGGAGTATATTATTATATAATGTCAATATATAAGTAAACTATACTTGTTCTTACTGAAGAATAAAGGTATCAACCGAAATATCGGATACGATAATTATTAGAACATACTTACTGGAAAGAGAGGCCTTAATTGGACCGGGTTGTGCAAAAAATGATCTAAGCCGCTTTTGATTGACATCAAAAATGGCTTTGACAAATAATATTCCCAAAATAATCCTTATTTTGTATCGCTCACTTGACTCAGACTTGACTTACTTTTTACTGTTTCCTAGAAGTATATAGTAAAGTAAAAGTAAATAGCCTATAACTGTCCCACTGCTGGGAAAAGGTTTCCATCATTGAAATCAAGTTATCACTACAATTAAAGGGTAATGGCTTAATCACCACGCTTGCCAAATGCGGGTTGGTGATCACAAACCTTGTTGGTGATCGCAAAGCCGGGCTATGCAACGAAACACACTTTGCCCGACCTAGACATTTAACCCGGGACCTTCGTGTATCGGCCCGAGCACTTTGCCACTCAGCCACAGAGGCATTTAAGTAAGTTTATGAAGTATACAGGGTTATTTGTAAAACATCAACAACCTCGCAAGACTAGGTAGCTAACATCATAAACAACAACATTTTGTTATACGACTTTTGATAGTTTGACACAAAAAAAACATCAATCTTTCATACAAAAATAAATATCAATTTAGTTTTACGTCTGAATGTTCTTATCTCTGTGCGCATCGCATCGCGAGTGTCGTCGCGCGCGTCGCCTTTCCGTATGTGAATGGAACATAGACTTACAAATGTTACGACAGTACAATAAAAGCTTGGAAAATCATTTTTAATTAACGTATTGAGTTATGATAAAACTCGTAGAACAAATGTTGTTGTCTATGATGTTAGCTATCTAGTCGTGCGAGGTTGTTGATGTTTTTTCAAATAACCCTGTATAATAATTAGAAAATTTTACTATAATTATAAGAAAATTATATTACATAATTATAGCACTTAAACGGTATTGATTAGAAGGTATATTATAATAAACAGCCTAATGTCGTGTGTGTAACCTAGTGTCTTGGATCAAACTGGAATTTGTGTCAAAACACAAATCGGTCCAATTGGGACGGTGGCTATCTTTCATTTTCATCAATATGACGCCATGTTTTAAGTAGCCCACCACGAGCACGTGCGTCTTGCAACACAGCGAGCGATATCTAGTTCATTGCGCGTTATACCACGGCAGGCTAAATCAACGTTGGTAGAGAGAACGCAATGAACTATAAATCAACTCGCCGCATCGCAAGACCTCAGTGGTCAGTTGAGCGATAACTAGTTCATTGCGCGTTATACTACGGTAAACTTATTCAACAGTGATAGAAAGAACGCAATGATCTATAAATCAGCTCGCCTCTCATCGCAAGCCATCGATGGTCGTGGCCGTGCGATAAGCCATATTAGGTGACTGTTTTATTCCGGCAATCGTCGTGGCTCAAAGGTTACCCAAAATCCTAGAGGTTGTAAATACGGGCAACGGATGCTTAAATTAAATAGCATTCGCCCGAAATGCGAAAGGCCGTATTTAAATTAAATCTTTATTTGTATTCTTGTTGCGTTTGATGAAGCAGCATTAAATAAAATGTATTCGTTCAATTAGATTATTTAAAAGACACATCGTTAATTGTGTCTTAATTACGCTTACAGTGATTAAGCAATTAGCTTTGTTACCTTCTTTTTACTTACTTTTGCTATTTAAATGGGATTTCAGACAGGAATTTGGCTTTAAATACTATATAGATTTAAGACTATTAAAAATGATCTCGAACATTATCATAATAGTTTAATTATGTATATTTATGTATAATCTGTATCTATATTTTAATTAATAACAAGTTAATTCAGCCTTTAATTAAGTACTATGGACTTTTAAATATATTATGTAAATCTGTCTCATGTGTCAGTACGTTTTGTTAACTGTCCACGGAATGAAATATTATATTTTTTTAATGCAAATAGAAATTAGCGAACTTTACAGATGCAACTTATCAAGAAGATAGAGAGTGGACTATTACTATATAGAGTTTAGTTACTTGTATAAGACTAAAGACATATATATGTGTACCTTTCATTATGTGTCCTAAGAGTACCTGCATATTAGAGACTAAACGTATTATTGACTAAAATATTTAATAAACAAAAGACGACTGAAATAAGTCACGCATAAAGGTACACTAATAACGTGTAACAGAAAAACAAATGAGTATCGTGCATGACTAATACAATTCACTTTGTGGGTGTGAAGAATCTGTTCAATTATTCAAACAAGTAGCTACTCGTATTTACATAGCTCTTACACTGGCTAGACGATATACATTAAGTTAAGACTGTCATGCAATATGAAAGTTTGTCGACTGCAAACATTGTCGCATGATACATTTTTGATATGAGTGTAACAACTTTTTGGTGATAAGTCGTGCCCACGAAGGTTGGACGTACTTGCCGGCATGCGATTCTCATACACTTGGCACATAAAAAAATATTTATGAATGAAAAATAGAACAAAAAGGTTTTTATACTTTTTTATTTTCGTTTCGATCTAAGACCGATTATCATCAGTCTTGCAACGCGAGGAAACGACAGTTTTACTATTTGGAATAATATTGGAATTTAATATAGTAGGTACTATGTGGACATTGCTGGTGATAATACAATACATACCTAACAACGAGTGATACTTAATATGGTTACATAAATATTTTTTATAGTAACAATATTTTTAAGGTAATCTAAAAGATGTTTTAGAATTGTTAGTCAAAGACAGACATTATTGTTTACTATTACAATAATATTTGTTTTTATAAAAAAGTTGAGTATACTTTTATAGGCGTTCTTGATTGGGCACGGTAGGCGTTGTTAGTCATAAGGCATTTGTATAATCTACTAATAAACTTTCGATGACTCCAAAAATTATCAAAAGGCCGAAAGTATTGACACTTTGTGAACAGTTAAGCATTACTTCAACAAGGTCGTTCATAAAGATTATAGTATTTTTTTTTTTTTATGATATTGGCTTCAATTCTTCATCGTCCACTTCATGTCTCTGTAAGCTAGATTGTGACATTTGAACTTTGTAGAAAATTTCAGAACCAGGCTACTAGACACTTTGAGGCTACTCCACCCGTCCTAACCACAATGTGAGGGTTTGAAACACCATCCTCCCCACACTCCACTCATAAATTCCTCAAGGTGTAGAGGCGTCCTCCCGCACCCGGGGAATGAGGCGCCTTAGTAAGAGACGTGTCCAAAGAGACCACTGTGGCGGGTTTTGAACTACTTCTCAGAGTTTTTGGGATCCCAGCCAAGCGGTAGACGGGTGCCCAAGGTTTTTAGTGGGTCAGCCATAACAGCAGGCTAACCCCACATACCCCGCAGTGTTGAAGCCCCGCGTGATTAATCAGCTGCGAATTTTCTTACTACGACACATATTTTAAAACAGCATAATCGAAACCCAGTAGACGCTTCGTATTGTATACAATTAAACATGCTATTTTTTTAAACAATTTCACATCGTTATACCTCGTTGCGCAACCTAATTCCCTTATAACAACATAATAACGGAAATGACGCGGCCATACAGGGCGTATATTAAAATTAACCCGCTGAAGGTCGGGTTGGCCCAAATATAAATTACCAAGGAACAGCAAGACCCTCTTGTTTCTGTACTGGCGTAATTACGTTACACAAGACCTCTGATAAGGGATCCGGAATAGAGATGGATGAATGGATGTGACGGAGGTATCGTGAATCGACTAGGGCATTGTTAATCAGTTTTTGGTACCAATGGGCCAAGCTTGATGGAGTAGAACTTTTGTGCTGGGAAGTATTTGGGATAGGGACTGTTATTGGAGACGTCGACTGAAAAGGTTAACTGATTTAAATATAAACTTTTTTTTCCTAGCCGTTTTGGAATACAATCGCTGCTATGACGACAGACTTAGAATAGATAATGGTAGCCAGCAAAGCCGTGTCCCACCCTGGGTATCAAACCAGGGTACTTCCAGGTATAAGACTGATAGTACAATGACAGAGAATAGTATTTTAAAATTCTTCGTGATTCTATCAAACCCCTGTTTTTATAATTTTTTAACTTCAACACATGCTATTCATAGAAAACTATAGAAAAAATACCCATTATCGTGTATTGTAATAAATTTTATTTATCACTAGCTGCCCGGACAGACTACGTTCTGTCAAACATTTTTTTTTTAAATTTATTAATTTTCGTGGGAACATACGAAAAAAAAAATTGCCTAATCAGTCTAGCCATTCTCGAGTTATGCGCTTAGCAACATTCATTTTTATTTATATAGATTAATTTACTTTTATTTGAAATATTTTTCGCCGTTTTTTTATCTGTATTATAGCAAATTGATTTAGAATATATCTAAGTATACAAAAATTATGTTCGTTTTTATTTATGTTTCTACCACCCACATTCGTCTAACACTTCTCGTGGGTGTAATAACAATAATTGTAAGTTACAATGCCAAAGGAAATAAATATAATAATATTGAAATGAGGTGGAATTGCTTGCCCTTTTACGCCATAACAGATATTTTGCACACACATAGTAGCAGGGTCCAAGCGCCGCAGGACACATTTTGTCCCGATCAAATACAGTGCTTTCGGGGAAATGTCATAAAGACGTATGTAACAGACCGAATGTCTATTTTATTTATTTTATTGATGTGTAACATCTTTTCGCTCGCCTTCTATACAGGGTTACTGGAAACTCGACGTATTCCTGACTGGACGTGATAGGGCAGCCAAATTACAACAAATCTAACCTACCATATGGATGGCCGAAAGTTAATGGTTTTCGAGATTTTATTTTATTTTTTTACGAAAATACCCAATTTCCTCAATGTTAAGTAATTTCGGGTACTAATGATTTTCGTAGCTTTATTAAACTATTAGCTTTGAATAAAAGGAAAACGAAATTCCATCCAATAAGCAATTGATTTAAAATTTCGGTAAAAATTTATGAAATTGGGTATATTGGTAAAACTAAAAATTTAAAAAATCTCGAAAACTATTAACTTTCGGCCATCCATATGGTAAGTTAAATTTGTTGTAATTTGGTTGCCCTATCACGTCCAGTCAGGAATACGTCGATTTCCATTACCCTGTATATACAATTTGTGGAAGTGATTTCGTAGAAAAGGGACGGAAGTAGGGTCGTAACAGTGTGATCCTGTAACTGTTACATGTTAGTCGGGTAAGCCACCAGTGATCGACACTTTAAGCCGTCCGTTGTAGGTCGTAATATTTGTAAGAGTGATTTCGCTGAAATGTGATCGTAACAGAGTAACAGGATAACAGTGTGACATGTCTTTTAATGAGTATTTACTGCATTCTCTTTATGATTTGTAAATCTATATTCTATTTTCTATTGTAATATTGATTTCAACCATTTCTTGTGTAATTAAATCTATTAAAGTCAAATGATTTTCTTTACCAACTATGTTAATAATGATTCGTTTCCTACCATTAAGAGCGACACAGCTTCCAGGAGCTTTATACAATACAGCCAGCCTTTTGTCTAAAACTGGATAGTTACAATTCTGGCTGTCGAATTGCTTAGTGCCTTTACAAATTCAGACTGCGACTATAAGCTTTTGCTGCGAAGTTCATAGTTCATTTCATGGGAAACTCCGCCCCACTTAACTGTTCGGAGTGATAAGTCAGTGAGTTAATGACGAATTAGGTTCTCCGAAAAAGTTTTTAATACTTACATTTTGACACTAAAAACTTTTTTAGTCTCCACTTTGTGTTAGAAGTTTAGGATTACGACGAGACATAAGAATGGTTGCTAATTAGTAATTTTTAGTAAAGATATATCTGTAATTAAATATGGATGACCACTAAATTGTACGTTGATTATCATGATTGACTTTTATTTTGTGTTATTATTTTTAGTTTTTTTATTTGTGATAGTAAATATAAAAAAAAATATAAAAAAAATTAAAACATACCGCTCTCTCCCTCTAAATAAGCTACTGATTGCTAAATAGCACTTTCAAATTATATGTTAGTTACTCATTTTATTTAATCAAAGGCGTAACGTTAATTACAGCATGTTATTATATATTGTATTAGATAATTAGTGAATTAATTACAATTATTACATTAGACGAAATTAAGTCAATGCAATGTTTTATGTTTTGACGTGTAGTATAAACTTAGCGTATCAGATAAGTTTGTGAAAAGTCAGAATAAAATGAATAATAGTATGTAAATTAAGGCGACGCATTGAAAATTTACGTGGCGGGGATCTTGATTTTTCCCAACAATTACAAAACATATGAAAGTAATATTTGATGACATGATTTTTCATTTAATTGACTTCATTTTGCTAGTTGCAGAAACACGATTTGTCATTTTTATAACAGAGAAAAAAATATCAAAGTAACCTCTTTTAAAAAATAGATTTGCATTTTACATGCTAACCAGACCGATTTAAGCATCTAAATTTTCTTAGTAGATTAGTCTTAACACACACTTCAAAATGGTAGTTCATTTTTTTTAAATAATTTGTAGTTTAAATTTGAAGGAAAAAAAACAGGTTTCTTATGGTACGGGGCGCAAACGCTCGTATCAAAACGTATGAGATTTATTGTTTAGCGGTGCGTCGTCGCCTTAAAAGGGAGTACATTTGTGAAAGGTGTTTCAGTTCATTGTTCAGTGTTTGTGTGATTTTTTTACCAACCTGTCTACCTTTTAATGGATAAATCAATAACGAAGTTTGTTTTCGAAAACGATGTTTCTGGTGTAGTGGTAAGACTACATCTCTAAGACCAAGGGATCCAAGGTTGCCTGTCATGATCGTGAGATGAAGGCAAGCACTAACCTGCACACGAATAAATGCAGGGGAAAAAACAGTCCAATGTTTAAAAATAAATATATTGTCAATAAGAAATATTGCTTGTAAATTAATTAAATTAAGCATTTACGTTGATTGTTCAAATATACCTAGAGAAAACAGCACTTAACTGCACAATACAGTTTAAGCGAGTAAAGTACCTATTTGCTTAAAATTATCGTACAGCACGACGAAGTATACGGGCACAGTAAAATAGGGATTCTAATTAGAAAACTTTGTATCCGTCGAAAGCAGACAAAGCAAAATGTATCCCGGAATCCCGGCAAAGAAGCCTCCTTTTTCGCAGCACTAATGCTATGGAACTTTTTGCGGAGCTCGGCAGCTCTACTTGCCGGCTTTTGGTCGTATGGATGACGAATTAAAAAGTTATCTGTAAGTATTGTGTTTTAAAAAGATTTAAAAAGTGGGATTGTAAAGAGGATTTATTTCTATTATCCCGGAGGCTTTATAGAAAACATGATTATGTTTTTAACAAAAGAAGGTTGTACAGAAAAAGAAAGTAGTTAAAGCTGAGGGAAAGAGAGAAAACGAAGATTGGAGATAAACATTTAACTACTTTAATGGAAGCGACCATAAAAGTGAGTTAATATATGAACGTATAACAGTATAGCAATTTATATGATTTATTGATAAACATATCTCTTCTCACTCGTTCAAGTACAGAACAAAAACGTTTTCGTTTTTTTAGATTATTATCGATGCGCCTTAAAAACATTAATAGTAGTCCTGTTATCCCCTAAAGAATAGGTAATACGCTTGTTTTTAGGTATTACATCAGTTGCCTAACTAAGCTATATGGCTGAACGAGCATCTATCCATTCGGGCACCGACCGACGCTTCAATCTTCAAATTATACGAATATGCATCGTTGAATTTGACATTAGACTTTACTACATATTTTACAAGCAACTGATGGATACTACAATATTAAATGCCAAGTCTACACCGCGAAACGTGACATTCAGGCATATCTACCCTAAACGAACCCATTCCTCGGGGGGTAGTAATAAAATTTGTGTAATACAGATAACATGAATGTAAATAATATTATGACAACATACGATAATATTATAAAGGGAAAATAATGACTGTCTACGAGATAAGTTGTTTTTCTGTTTTTTAATCGAGATAAAACAATTTTGCAAACAAATATTTTATAAGTGATCATCATTATCATTAGCTCATTTTTATGTCCCCACTGCTGGGGCACGAGCATTCTCTATGGATGGGTGGGGAGAACGGGCCATAAACCGCCACGCGGGCCCAGTGCGGATTGGTGGTTGTTAACAACTGCTATTGCAGCCGAGACCAACGGCTTGACGAGCCTTCCGAAGCACGGAGGAGCTCGAGATGTTAAACTTTTGGTCACCTATCCAATGACCAGCCTTTACGAAAGCTGCTTAACCTTTAGTAATCGCAGATCGGGCGAGCTACACATTACGCCATCGAGCTCCACGAGCTGCTATAGTGTTTCCCTTCATGTTAGTATTTTTTTTACAGTAATGACATCATTATTATTTGTTCTATGAAGATTATTTATTGTAATAGAGTATCTAGTAATACCAAATTTTGGTGTAGTTGTCATTAGATTTGATTCAAGCTTTGTGCTATTGGTGAATACATATCAAGGTTTCTTAAAGAAAAATAACGTTACATAGTAAAGTAGTTTCGTGAAAGTAAAAGGTCAATATTTACTTATTCCATTTCAATTTTTTTAATGCAAACTGTCTAATCATTTGGCCACCAACCTACAAATTTTTACTCAATATAAACTTTAAAAAGGTCCAAATTATGTAGTACCCTTTTAGAACGTCTTTTAACCGCGGAGAGATGGCACAAGAAACAGCACCACACAGCTTTATAGAGTAAGAACGGCATACGACGAACGACAGCGGCAGCTTAATACATTTAGCTGGATTGCCACAAACGTACAACAAGTTCCCTCTCGTGTTCATGATAGAATAGGGATGCGAGATTAAATTGCGCACTGCCACGTGAGCCAGTCTCGCGTGCATTTTATATTACGATACACTGACTTTTTGAAGGTAGAAAGTCAAAGTCAAACTCTTTATTGCAATTCTGCGTTGTACATACTACGGGTTATGTTTAGTCTAAGTATCAAATATGTCAGGACTAGCGTGGGAGTAATAGTTTCTTATGAAAAATATAGGTATTAAGAAAAGTTTTTTTTTAAATATTTACAGATATTGCCAGGTAGACATTTTGCTTTATAGTCAATATAAGATGTAGTTCAAGTGCTACATAGTCATATTGCCATATAAGTTTTAGGCCAAATTTCACGTAGTCGTTTTCAATTTTAGGCAGCATGATCATAAACGATATTATCATGTAATTGGTTATTTTGTCATGATAATACTTAAAAATAATGTAATAAACGTTATAAACTCATGAGCGGTTAAGGCGTTCAAGTTGCGTTGGCCAAGTCACCGGATGGGTGACTACATATAGACATCTAGAGCTCATCCGTTCTCTCATTGAATCAAATTTGTTTGTTATGGCCTGATGTTCCCATGCGCATGTGGGAATGCATTAGTCCAGCTGCGGAACGCATACATACTGACAAATAACAATTCCAAATAAATTTGTCAGTTCCTTCCACTTATCTCTAAAAGCTAAACACGAACAGCAGCGAACTAAAAAGTCTAAGCCCCAACACGGTCGTACGTTCCAAACTTTTATTGATTTGAAAATAGCCAATTACTGGGCGGCGAGAAAACAATTTCAGTAACAAACCAATCGTACCCAGGGACGGGAGAGGAACGGGAGCGACGGACGTCGCGACACCCCGGCGTTTTCAATTCGAGGTGTCGACCACGCGAGTTACCTCCGCGCGAAAATTCTGCGTTCGAACCAAAAAAAAACCAGAACCAGTAACAGTACCAACGAAGGGACGAAGTTCGTTTTGGACGGCACGTAGTTTACTATGTGTGGGATGAAGCCCGTAAATATGTCGAAGATTGTTTTGTTTTTTTTGGAAGAGAGTTTGCTTAATGCCTCTGACGGCATTTTTAGCGTCACCGGACTCTTTTGGGGGAGGAAGGGTTCCTAAAGCCGTGTGATCGAATCACCGTCGGAGGTTTTATAAAAAGAATGGCATCACTCACTAGTTTGCGTCCCCGTTCTCTACTATATTCTCCGTGAGGTTCGTATTGGATTGGGAGCGGAACAACGCGAGGGCGCCTCTAAGGGCTAGGACCTCGGTTCGGGGTTATCAGGTCGTGGGGGTAGGGAGAAGCGCCCAGGTACCTACTACATGTCTGTACCTGGTTTATAGCACTTGTGAACCGGGTCGTCGTACCCTTATTCTACGAGTACGGTGCCTTAGGTCTATGCAAGTGTATATGTTTAGTGTACCATGTAAATGTGTAGTGGCATTTTTTGAGGATCGGGTGGGGTTTGTTTTGCGCTAACTTCTACTAAACGTGACTTCTTTCGTCTGCCTCTTGCCACCTAATGCTAAGTGTCGGTCTTTCCCTTTGCACGCCATATCTCACGGTTAGTAGCCATTCCAAACCAGTTCTTTCCAAGGACTATATGGATACCGACTCTCCATCGAGCCGGTGGCTGTTACGATTCTACGTCCAGTTCTTGGTCGCTATGTTAGGACCTTGTGTGACCATTGTCTGTCGTTACGTCCCGCCCAACTCCACTTCAGGATGCTTACGCAGTAAAATTATTAGACATAGAGGCATTATGTCTGTATGTTGCCCAGAAACAAGAATTGTAGTTAAAAAAGTGCGAGTGAAGGGAAAACTGTCATACACTACAAGTGAACCATAGACACTCGGTTGGATAAAGCTTTGAGATCGGATCTGCCTTTGTTTTACACGTAGGTGTTATGGTGTTGCGCCTATAAGCTGTGGTGTCCGCTTGCCATCGGGCGGACTGTGTACTTGTTTGTCAATTAGTTTTAAATATATACCAAAAATAATTAATCATCATAATCATATCATATCATATCATAATATTTAATTGCATCATGTTGTACTTACACAGTGGTATTGAG
Organism: Eudonia lacustrata; assembly: GCA_947562085.1. Classification (NCBI taxonomy): domain Eukaryota; kingdom Metazoa; phylum Arthropoda; class Insecta; order Lepidoptera; family Crambidae; genus Eudonia; species Eudonia lacustrata. Next base: position 7,075,470 of record OX387321.1, on the reverse strand, counting down.
TTTAGAGTTCAGAAAATGAGCCCTGCAAGAGCATTGCAAAAAAACTTAATCAAGGTTGGAAAAAAAAATATGATACAAATAAGTTCAAACTTCTTATTTATGAATACTATTATTATTAATTAGATCCAAAAATAAAAGAATAACAAAATAAAAATAAGAATTTTACAAACAAACTTCAAAACTTACTTACTTTCTAAAAAATATTTTAAATTTTAATAGCATTTATAAATACTCTTTTAAAATGTACAATTTTTTTTTCTTATTATTAATATTTGATAGTATCTTAATATATTTTTTATCGACATATGGTAAGTTGCTGCGTTAACTAAGTGTAATTTGGTGAATGGTAAGGCTAATTTCGAGGAGTAGGAGGAGCTTGATAGCGCAGAGGTTAACGCGCCCGGTCTGCAAGTGCTGAGGTTAAGCAACTTTCGCAAAAGCCGGTCATCGGATGAGTGACCAAAAATATGTCATCTCGAGCTCCTCCCTGCTTCAGAAGGCACGTAAAGCCGTTGGTCCTGGCTGCATTAGCAGTCATTAATCACCACCAATCCGCACCAGGCCCGCGTTTATGACCCGTTCTCCCTATCCATCCGTAGGGAAGGTTCGTGCTTCAGCGGTGGGGACATAAAATGAGCTGATGATTATGATGATGATGATGATGTTAAGGCTAATTTATTTCTATTTCTTAAATTACGTATTTGTTAATAAAAATTACTAGATTGTTGATATCTTAAATCTTCAGTGCCTTGATAACTGAAAGTTTTGATTCATTTACTTATAACTTGTATGCAGCTTGGCATAGTACAAAAAACTCCATATGAATATCACACCACACTTGTGGGTGGTCTCAAAAAATTAAAAAATAATGGGGAAAAATAATATCTAAAAAGTGAGTATAAACAAAAACATGGCATTAACGTATGTTTAATGTAATAAACAAAATGCAGCATGAGAGATTACTTGAAGCGGAGCCGGCTAAGCAAGTAGAATAATGTCTTTTGTCGTTCGCGGTGCATGCATTTTTAAGTTTTTGACTAAAGTAATGTGCCTGGAAAAATAAAGAAAATTGCTTTGTTCCTGTTTTTGACTTGGAGCTCCGTCGCCTATAAATAGTGATTGTGCTTTTTTATATATTTCACCAGAGGGGACGTTTTCATCTTTATCATGATTTGTAGGAGGTAAGGTTCTTAAGCGCACCCAGAATCCTGAACCTACAATCCACAGCTGGTGTAAGGACTTGTTTAAGTCCGCCTGCGTAGTACTTCCATCGTATCTAAATATTACGCAATATTAATGTTAAAAACATTGTTGTGTTCCAGCCGTTCCAGCAGCATCAGGCGTCAGGTAAGATAAAGAGCAAAAAATTACATGTCCGGAATAAAATACAAACAAAAAACAGGTTACATCTAATAATCGATCCACAAGAATGCTTATTACTATAACAAATGTGATGGAACTTGTAGCTACGTAGGCGAACTTAAAACATGTTCTACCATCGATTTAACTCAATACCGGTTCTCCATCAATTACTATGCTGTTTAAAATGTCCAGAATTGTGTCTTACTGCCGTACTCAGAGACGTCAATTAAGTTTTAATGACAATTAAATGTCTTTTCTTCTCTATTTAGCACTAAACATAAGAAAGTGACAGCAAGAGACTTAATTGTCATTAAAACTTAATTGATGTCTCTGAGTACAGCAGTTAGTGTTTTGATTCAATATTGCAGTACAATTCAAGCACATTTAGGTTCTTCATCAATCGCCCATAAATGGGACGGCCGCAGTGGGACTACTAGAATCAGACCTCTTCCTGTGGACAGAAGTACGTAAGGGTATTATTGAAAGAGCCGTTATTTACTACGCTTGGTCCTGTCTTGGTTGGCAAGTCAATTTTCGCCTACTGCGGCTTTATTCCACTATTCGTTCATATTTTTTTTCTTCAATAATACAAGATGTATTCTTCTTCTTTTCGTGTCAATGGCCTTATATCCTCCCGATCCAGAATCCGGCCACGCGCACTGCAGCGTCCGTGGCTTTCGCTTGTGCAGGTGGTTGGGCAGACAGGCCACGAAAGCAGGTGGGTCATATCCTAAATGGGAGCACCACAGTCACAGCAAAACATGATTAAAACATATCTCATTTTTATTAAGGAGATTGACGCTAATAGACTACTTCACATTTTTCAACTATACTATTTGAGCGAAGTACCTTATTATAGTACCTACTTAAGTAGAAAATCGCAATATATTCCGTAAATTATATATTTGTAACTACCCAGAATGTCTAGTACAATTTCTAGCGTAGAGTTTTGTTTCACAGAAAACTTATGATGCTTTGACACAATAGCAAATATTCACCTTAAGTTTGGATTTCAAGTTAATATACCCAAACACCGAGAGTGTCAGTGTAAAAGCAAAACTTTAAGGCAAAGGCCGCAGAATTGTAATTATGTAGAGTCTATCTAGGGCAGGAGGGACGGAATTAAATCCTTTGTTGAACACATCAAAGCAACGCCAGGTTAATGCCAGGAACAGTCGCCAGAGGGACCGTTTCATCAGATGAATTTTTAACCAAATATCTACCCGTTGTTACGAATTTTCGATTACCGATAATATTTTGCGCACCTTTTTTTTCTTAATGGTATTTTCTATTTTTAAAAAAAAATTTGGCGATGTTTTACTTTTTATTCCGAAGTGGATTTAATTAACCTTCGGATGGCAACACGGTTTCTCAAAACATAATCGGTAACAGGGGTGCTGGGTCACCCCACAACTTTTATTAACGATCACTAGAGATACATTAAGTAGTTTTGTAACGGCTATTACTATCTTACTGACTTATGACTTGAATCCATTTTGTGTAGTGTATTTACTAAAGCTTAAAAACATAACAATTATTAATTATTGTGAATTTAAAAAAACAATTATTATGATTAAAACTGCAAGGCTTCCGTTAATTAAGGAAAGTCTGGCCAGTCAGAATAGTTATATCATACACATTATCAGCTCATATACGTCCCCACTGCAGGAGCACGAGCCTTCCCTATGGATGGATAGGGAGAACGGGCCATAAACCACCAAGTAGGCCCAGTGCGGTGCGGTAGTTGATAACGACTGCTAATGCAGCCGGGACCAACGGCTTTCAGTGCCTTCCGAAGCACGGAGGAGCTAGAGATGATAAATCTTTGGTCACCCATCCGATGACCGGCTTTTGCGAAAATTTGCATAACTTTAGCAATCGCAGACTGGGCGCGTTAACCACTGCGTCAACGAGCTCCTAACGAGAATAGTAAGGCTAAGCGTATGCTGGGGCGCAGGTGATGCAGCACAGCACAGTGCAGATTTTGCATCAGGGCAGTTGAGGCAGACACAGGCTGCGAACGCATGCTGCGACGCAGGTAAGTTGCACAGCACGGGCACATGAGTTGTCAATGTCAATGTCAGAGTCTGATAATGTGAGTTGTGAAATATAACATAGAAAAACTAAAGGAATTATCTGAAAAAACGGAATTAGGCTTATATAAAATCTATTATATGTATTTAAATGACTGTAACGTTTTTGCATTGGTACTACGAGTATGAAGGTGCCTAATTTTCATTATTTAATTGTGTGAAGATATTATTAAATTTGCATGCCAGTTTAATATAAGATCTACCACTAGGTACCACTTTTCATGCAAATAAATATATTTGATTTGATTTGAAACTGGCGGGGTGTAATCACACCCCAAGTAACCTTTTACGGGTTAAGCAGGCAAAATGTAAGGTAAGGTGTTTTTGGCGAGATATTGTCTCGGGTGGATAGAAATAGAATCAGGTAATGAATTTTTAATGAAAATCTCAATCTTAATTGCGTTTATTTTTATCATTAAATACTGTTTCACATTTTAATCTTAAAACACAATATTACTGATTGATTATATGAAACGTTTCCAATAGGCAGTATTACAAATGTTTGTGTACAAAAATTTCGGTTGCAAAAGCGCAAACGTAATCCAGCTGACTGGTCAAAACAATGATTATGGACGTTTAAAATGGCTTCATTTCAAACTAGCCATGGGATTATTACCGCAAAATAGCAGTACTAAAAGAACAATCGAAATGGAAACAGGCGTTCGTCTCGACTGTTTATTTTTACGCCATTACGTTAGATTTACTACCGAGCCACCCATTATCTTGGCCGAAACTACCGACTTTGGTTGTGGAGCGCAACTGCAAAATACAAGTCGGCCATTTTGTTAATCCGGCATACACCACTTTGTGTTTGTTGAATTAACTAGATACAAAGTACTGTTACGGTTTTGTTATACTTTGTTCGATTTATTATTTTGTCTTTTTTTTAATTTTTTTTACGGGAATGCACTTGGCGTCATCTCACCTGATGCTGAGTGATATGAAACCGAAGGTGGAAGCGCTGTTCAAATGGAACCTCAATTACTGTTTAAAAAAATATTTAGTTTTAGTTAATAAAACTAATTCATGTTTACAGCTACATAAAAAAAAATCTATGTTGTTGGGTGTCTATAAAAAAAAGAAACACTGAGTCAACTAAAAATAATATTTATTTTGTGATTTTTAGCAACGTGTTACAATTTTTAGTTTTTCTCTCCTGGGTTTGAAAGAAGTAAGAGTTGTAAGTATGTAAGCTATTAATTTAATTAAAACAATCTTAACAAACGAATTTATCACACTTCTATTTTATAATTGAGTAACAACTTAAGGTTCCTTTGTACCACCCAGACAATAGATTATCCTATGCTGAATAAGAGAATAGCCTTGTCATCTTCTCATTCAGCCTGAAATGGAAAACTTTGAAGTATAATATTGACCTAACCTTATCATTGGAAACAAATTTAAATATTCCAACAAATGCAAATTCCTATAGACATTCCAACTTTATTCGTTCCATCAGTTTTCCAATTTAAACAAAAGACGTCTGGATGATTAACTCAAATTCGTCCTCTTGGTGGATTTTTAATTATCTGTGCTCGAAAATTTTGAATATGGAATATTAAATAGCCACCGAATTTTGAGTGATAAAAAAACTCATTATGCCATGAGACTGTTCTGAACACTGAAGTTTTCCCTTTTCATGCCGCGCGCTGCATAAAGTTTTCATGGCAGCATCTGCACTGGTTTCTTGGCAAGTAATTATACGTATTTCAAAATCACACCGCCTTCCGTTGTATGATTTTCCTTTGGATAACTAAGACCGCCAGTGGTGCTACACGACATTGGATATTTGATTATTTCCTCTCTTTATAATATATCCTATCCCAAATAATTTTATGCTAAATAATTCTGAATAAAATAAACGTAAAAATGTTCTAAAATAATCTATAAAAAGACAAAAGTAAACAGGAATTGTTCTAGGCCTTCTTACAGTTTTAAATAAGATATTATGTAATTCTACGTTTGTTTGTAAGCGTTTGGACTTGTTACGTTAATGGTAACGTACAATGGTGTAATCTTATTTGATGTCATTGTAAAAAAAATAAACGGTCCAACTAAGATTTCCCTCTCACATGGGAGAGTAAAACCTTCGTTAAATAGGTAGCTTTTGTACAGTTTTTATTTACCATACCTACGTGTAAATACGAAATATCAATCAAAAACCAAGAACATAGCCAACACTTTTATTTATTGGCATTCCAAAAACAGTTTTTATCTGACTCGATGTTCGAACTAACATAAATCGGTGCCCACGCAACACAGCCGGGAGGCCTTTTTCTGGAGGAGAATGACGTCACACTAGACACATCTCGATACTGGCGCGGATTTATTGCAGCCATTATCGGATTCCTGCATTCGTTGCGGATTGCGAATCGAGGGGTAGAGTGTGGATCGCTCGATAAATCTGTTCGTTACGAAAAAGTTTTTAAACGCTTTTATGCGGTGAGCATTGATCCGTGCTCTATACAATTGAAATTCTATTGTGTCTGTATTCACAGCAGACGAAGCATTAATCGTGATTTTCTATTTCTTTTTTTGTTACAATATTAAAACTTCGTCATAATTTTTGGTTTATTTTGGTACTAAATTGACTTGATTTCAATGATGGAGGCCTTTGGCCTTTGCCAGTGGGACAGTTGTACGCTGTTTACTAAATATAAAATATTTACTTTATTATTGTCTCTCTGTTCGCTTGTTTAAACTACGATCATGCATTGTCTGATTTCTTCCTTAGCCATTTTTGTTGATAAAACAGATTTTTCTGAACTAAAAGCTAATAATAATATTACGCTTGTGTTCGGTATAGTCTCACATCTATAGTCTAATGTAGCTATTGGTGTTAAAAGTTTAAAACCACAATTTATCGTATTTAACCCGAGCATCAGGACGACGTGAAAAGAAGAGCAATTTTTTTTATGTTGTCGCACGTATCCAGCATACGTCCAAGCCCGAGAATGTGGGACGACAGCGTCCGATGCGGTGTGCAGATATCCGAAACACAAATGGGGTGTGATCGTACAAGTCGCCATATTGAGACATTGGCGGATTAAGCTTTTTTCTGTGTGTCACGGTTTTTACCAAAAAAAACTATTGGAGTAAAGCCTTTATGCCTACTTGAGTTCACTTTACATGTTATTTTATCGTGACTTTTTCAATCCTTTGCATGATGGAATAGAATTGAAAATTTTCAAAACAAATACCTATTGCATATGAAAAATAAAAACCTACAGGATATTTTTTTTTCAGTGCGCAAATTTTCTGTTGCGACTCAGAATCGGTACGTAAACAACCTTCTCATAGTAACATGCCGGTCCAAATCCTGCTCGTGGAAATTTTTTCACATTTATGTTTTTGTAATTTGTTCGCTATCAAAAAATCATATAAACAAAACAAAAACATTTTATAAATAGTTTGCCACTTCTTAACTGATCTTTAGTACTTGTAAAAATATTATGATCGGATGTTAATGACGGTAGTTGTTGACATTGAATGGGCGCCTTTGGCTTTCAAAGTAAAAAGTAAATAGTGTTGAATAATTTCGGCGGGCTGGTTAAAACCACGATAGCTCAATTGGAAGACCACCTGACCCGGTATGTCAGAAGGGTGCCGGTTTAAATCCTGCTCGTGAACATTTTTTCAACATTTATGTTTTTGTAACACTATATAAAAAAAAAATTAGAAAAAATAAAATATATAAATATAATTAAATGTATCGATACTAACATAGTTCTAAGTACCATTGTTACTAACAAAAATGAGTTGTAATTATTACTTGAAATAAATAAATATTATTATTATTATTATCTCTTTATTTATTTTTTTACATATTAATTTACATTTTTAAATATTTTCTAAAAAACAAAACAAACATTTAAAAACATAAAAAATAGGGGTCCACCGGCATCGGGACCAGGGTCCAAACTACCGGTGATTAGGGTTAGTTAGTTATTAGTATATTATTATTATTATTATTAAACTATCACAATCCTTCAATTCGTTTGGCAAACTGTGTTCGCTAAAGTATGGGAAACCCAAAATTTTTTGACAATATTTCAACCCATGTAACTATGAGAAAGGTTGTTTATTTACCGATTCTGAGTCGCTCCAGAAAATTTACGCACTGGTAAAAAAGGTATCCTGTATAAGTTGTCACAGTCACAACACACACACGTTTGTCACCTTTGTTGTGACGACCAAGTTTGAAACGTCTGGATGGCGCATTGGTTAGCGCTTTCGGTCTGCATTGCTGAAGTTAAGTAACTTTCGCATAGGCCAGCCATCGGATGGGTGATCAAAAATGTATCATCACGAAGTCCTCCGTGCTTCAGAAGGTGGGTAAAGCCGTTAATCCCGTTTGTATTAGCAGTCTTTAACAACCTCCAACCGTTTTGGGCTCGTTCCCCCTATCCATCCATGGGGAGAGAAACATAACATTGTCGAATTATCCCTATGACCAATGAAATAAAAAAACTTTCAATTGTTACCGGGAACTTTTGATTCGGTGTTGCTAGAATTTTGAAGACAAAATGTGTTGCGAGTAAGTGGAGAACGAGTGAAAATTGACATTGCCCTGTACTTTCTGCAGCGCCGTCAAACAAGTCTAACGTTCCCCTTCAATACACCAGCAGCGTGCAAAAACCGGATTGCTACTGTGGGTTCTCTTTCAGCGGGGTAACAAAGAGATGTCACTGTATTTTGAAAAGATCATGCTGTTAATAAAAAGCGCTAGTGCGCAATTAAGATTGAGGATCAGCTATTAGGTACATAAGATTTAACAAGAATAGAAGATTCCTTACCCAAAGATAGGTACTCGCTTGAGCTCGAGAGCAGCGGCTTATGAAAAGCATCGAACTTTTAATAGAGCTTGTTACAGGAATTTATTGAGTTCCCGTATTACAGTTTCTTTTCTTTTTTTTTCTTTTTTTACGACTTCATCCCTTTGGCCACAGACCTCGCAGAGAGTTCTGTGAAAACATCATAATTCAAACACGAAAATGAATTAAGAAATAGATAAACTTTCTATTACAATAAATTATAATTATTAATTTATTATTAATTTTAATGTATGGTCGACATTAAAATTGCTTTACCACCTTAGAAGTGAATTTTGTTTGCATATAATAAAACAACAAGTTCTATTTTTGTTTAAAAGACCAAGTGACAGCTACGTTGTTATTATTGACAATGAGCCTTAACGAAATTTTATTGTAATGGAAGTTTTTGTCAAGAGTGAAAAAGTGATTTCATTGTCTACTATAGGTACCTATGTCAATTATTGTATTATCGATGTAGATAAAACGGCATTAACACAAACCTCAGTGGTTTCAAATGCTGTACTAATTTTAAGGTTTAATCATGTTATTGAGCAATAATAAATAAAAAAAAAATAATACAATTAATTCAAAGCATCAAGTTTATTATCTTGCTAAAATTAAGGTTTCAGATTTTTTTTTGTAAGATAGACTTTAGTAAGGAAGACAATATTATCAGTTTTATATCCAAGTACGTCTCTATGAAAACTACAATTTCTTAGGTAATTTTACGAGAGTGCGAGTGAGTGGCAATTCAAACGTTTTATTCTAACTCTTTTCAATAACGTCAATAAGTTTCTCACAAAAGATTAAATGTGAAAAGGTTTGAAGCTGCGGGGTTTTTTGTTGATCTTTTGGCTGTCACGTCTCTCAATGGTCTATAGTAGTTCGATCGCAGATAGAACTTATTAATTTGAGCCCCAGCCAATTGAAAGTGTGACCTTTAGTCCAACGAAAGACTGGAAACTACAAATAATTTTAAACAGACTGCATTAAATTATTTATTTATTTATTTATTTGTCTTCGGAAGACCTGCCTAAAAAATAAGGATGCAAATTTGAATAATTACCAGGCTATTGCAAGGCTCGAACTACATAGGTATTACATTTCAGAGTGTCATAGAACTAACAAAGTAATTAGATTAAAAAAATATCTTCATATTTACAAATCAATCAATATATTTTTTTATGGGTAACAAGTTCCAATCATGTTTAAGAAACTAGGTCATATACGAGCGTGAAGTTTGTTTTTCAATATGACTAACAAATTCACTAACAGATAATTAGTCTTGATCTACGTAAAAAAACATCCACATTTCTTTATTTCGGATTACAATTTCCGTTGAATCTGCTCGTTCCGTCGAATACAGATCAGAGTCGTTTCTAAATAAGCAAAAAGCTAATGGTCTGCTTGAAAAACATTATGCTAACGGTCCTAAGATAAGGCAGCAGGATTACCATCTCTTGTGAATTAGGATCCTGGTAATGCCCAGAAGGAACGGGTTTTTAAATAATAACATATTCAGTTCGCATTATTTCTAAGAAAAAGTTATTAAAAATAATAATACAGACTTTATATTTTATATCTTTTAAATCTACTTCCTACTTTCCGCATGAAATCTCACATCAGGAGAGAGAGAGCCATAATCCACCACGCTGGCCCAGTGCGGGTTGATTGTTACAATGACGCCATCTTTCGACAAAAACCGGGAACAATGGCTTAACTCAAGATATTTTAATTTAATCATTCATCAATCATTAATTTCCATTGAACTCTAGATACCTCTTTCAACTTTAATTCCAAACAGTTAATACTTAATCTTGCATCATCATCATCTCGGCCAAAACACGTCCAATGCTGGACAATGGCCTCTCCCAAGGATCTCCACAAGGACCGGTTTTGTGCTGCATATGCACTAATAATCAGGTTATAGAACTTTATTCTCGTGAGACATTATGCCATATTTATCTTGCTTTTGACCTCTGACTACCAAGTGCACAGATACCTCGCGCATTAGGTCTGTAGCATGCTATAGTCTGAAATAATATGTTTGTACAATCTTGCTTTAAATGCTCCTAAAGCATCCCCGTACTCTTTAATGTTAGAAGGGAGTTTGTTAAAGAGCTTTGCTCCCTCAAAGCCAATCGGTATCTAATCCAATAAGGAACTCGGCAGCGTTGTGGCTATCCTGTTGCACTGTTGCGAAGCGACCGAGATATATATGAGGTTGTTTACCATCTAGATAGACCCTGCCACCGGCTGCAATTGACACTGCGAGTGTAACTGATACGGTAATTAACTATCATTGTAATAGCAAACAGTTGCAAGCAAAACCTTTAAGGTCGAAATAATATTAATGGAGTCGAAATTAATACACCAAAATGTAGATCAAATACAGTTTTATTTATAATGTATTTTATTTAATTAAACTAATAAGAACGTTAAAGTAATAAGAACAAACAAAATTCTGATGAATCAAATAGATTATGAGGAGCTCGATGGCGCAGTGGTGAACGCGTCCGGTCTGCGAGTGCTGAGGTTAAATAACTTTCGCAAAGGCCGGTCATCGGATGGGTGATCAAAAATGTATCATCTCCAGCTCCTTCGTCCTTCGGAAGGCACGTAAAGCCGTTGGTCCCGGCTGCAGTCGTTAACAACCACCAATCCGCACCGGGCCCGCGTGGTAGTTTATGGCCCGTTCTCTCTATCCATCTTTAGGGAAGGCTCGTGCCCCAGCATTGGGGACATAAAATGAGCTGATGATGAAATAGATTATTTTTAATATATCGTAATCAAAGATCAAACCAATTTGAAGTACTTAGTAGTATTATTATAAACTAAGAGTTGTACGGTAGATTGAATTAAAAGTGAAGTCTCAAAACACGTGCTATTACAGAAAGAACTCGGATAAAACTCATATCAAATAGATTTGATTTGATTTGAACTTGTCGAAATAGACAACTCTCATCGCCACAAAACCTATGACGGACAATACCTACTTCCACTTCTCATTTCACCTCTTTTAATGAGTAGCAGGATCCAACGCTGTGAAATGAATTCTAGCCAGTCTGCAAGCTAGTCCACTTCAGACACATTTGAAGAGCTCTACTGTTGACGGCGCACACACCGGCTATATAACGCCTAAGAACGTGTAGGACCGAGCTGTGTTCAGTGGAGTAGTTAAATGCTCTGAATACGGGTAAAGAAAGGCCGGGCTCATTAATTGCTACTGAGAATGAACTCGCAACCACGTAACGCATACGTTCTTCTCGTATGTCGCCAGGAGGCGCTGCTTCAATGCCATACTAATATTCGTTTTTGTAAACGTAATCGAATGAATTCGGATAGTAAATAAACTTACACTGAAATCCAGGTGGCATTAAGAATTTTTTAGAAGAAGAAGAAGTTTTAATTTAAAAAGACTGGTACGTTTCGTGTTTACATTTCTAAATACAAGTAGGTAATGTATAAGTAAGAGTATATAAAACAAAACAAAAAATATAATCCGGATATACATATACCATAAAAAACAAATCTGTAAAAAAAACCAAGTCTCGCAACTCGGTTCTTCTACCGTAAAAAGTTGTGAGATCCATATAATACCAAGTTGGTTAATTTATTCAGTTCCTACTTAAGGGACCTTCTGTACTAAGTTATTGCGTTATTAGCTAACCTAATAACATCATAATAATATAGTGACCATATCAATATTAAAAATCTTTTATGTTTTAAATAAAAAGATTGACTTGGCCATCGCATGAAAAAACAAAGTATCTCACAAGTAATACTTAAATTATATTAAATTAGATTGTTTAGTGCGATTGCCAAGTCAATCTATTATTTAAAACATAAAAGATTTTTAATATTGATATGGTCACTAAGTATGATGTTGTTAGGTTAGTTAATTACGTAATAACCTAAGACAGAAGGTCCTTTAAGTAGGGACTGAATAAATTAACCGACTTGGTATTATATGGATCTCACAACTTTTTAAGGTAAAAGATCGTAGCTACGAGACTCGGTTTTTTACAAGTTTGTTTTTGATGGTATCTCATTTCTTTTTGTAGATGGTCCTACTTTTCCTTTCCGGTACCATCTAGGTACCTATCTACACCTATTATTCCATTATATTATACATATACAGAGACACTGATTCATTAACTGCAAATTAATGTAACTTTGTAAGACTATTATATATGGGCTTACAAAGTTATTTTTGCAGTTGGTGTATATAGAAAAATGGACCGAAATTGCAAAATATTTTAGGTTTTCCTTGATTTGTACACTAAACACTAATTTTATTCTAAATTTGAAGCTTCTATGTCTGCTAGAAGTGCCTTAGAGTTTTGATGATCGGTCAGTCAGTCAGTGACTGAGTGACAAAATTAAGAAACTTTGACTGATAGTTCAAATTAAATTAAATTTGAAATATACCGTGTTGATCAATGCCTGCTTGGTTACTGAAAATTCAGGCTTCTAGTTTTATCCACAACAAAGTTATAGGGGGTAGAAAATTGCCTGAACTGTTTCGAGAAAAGGAGGCCGTACAGCCGTGCCGTTTTTTTGCTCGACTTGGCGGGAGCACTGTTATGCCCCAGACTATAATTACTTATTTTAATGTATTATTATCAGAAACCTGGTTCATTATCGCTTTAAAACCAAATTGCTATATCCAATGCACCAACAATTTCTTCAGATATTACAATTATAAAATAAAGAAATTAAATCACATTTACTCCATTTGAAGGGACAAAAGTAAACCATCCTTAGGCAAGTTTAAGGTTTTCGTGTCAGGTCGAATAAAAAGAGAATTATGATAAGTCGCACTTCCGCACTCATCGTGTGACACAGTGTCGTAACATGTTTTTAGCCAATTAAAAACAAAGTAAAGTAAAGAAGTCAAACTTCTATATTATTTATAAATAATGCAATTTTAAGAGCTGTAGATTTAGGATAAATAATAATTTAATTAATAAAACTCAATTTCTAATATACTAATATAATACGCAATACGCACGCACGCACGCATATGCACGCGCACGTATGCTCACGTTAAATATAATTAAAGTAAGTTTACCCCTAGAAGAGATTTCTTCCAAATTGTAAATGTTGTGTGCAGTGCAAGAAAAGTTTTTTTTACAAAAACTACGTAACTGACACTTTTACGATTTTCTGTATGGTATCACAATATTCTGTAGAAAAAATGCTATGTGCTACTGAAATCAATTTTTAACAAAAACTACGTATTCAACATGAAATCAAGGGCCTAAGTCTTGGCGCTTTTACAAAAACAGCTTTACTATTGGAGATTTTTACAAAAATAATGTAACACGTAGTTACGCAATTTTTGTAAAAAAAGTCCTTCACATTTTGAAGTTAAAAGAAAAACCCATGAGATGTTTTTTAACATAAAAGAAGGTCTACAACCTTTTTTCTTAAAGCAAAGTCAGCCGGCTATGCGTATTAAAGATGTGCGTATGCTAAATATATAACAAATATATAATATATACCTTTTGTCTTTGTAAAATACAACTATACAGGATTGCCATAAAAGCTCGTTCGAAGTGTAATAATTTACCAACAGATGTTACATTAAATCCTTTCTTTGAATCCTATTAAAGTAAACGGTTTAATAAAACTTATGAAATATTTGAGTGACCCAACAAAATTAGATTTTTATAAAAATATAGTTGGAGCAGCGATAGAAGGGGAAGGTACAGACGATATGGAAGTGGTCAATGAAGATAACAGTAGTAGCGAAGAATAGGAGTTAATGTTGTTAAGAATAAGAATATGAAGAATAATTTAATAATAATAAAAAAAAAAATATTAAATTTACTTTTATTTTAATTATTGTTGGCGTTTCCTGATTGACTTTGATTAACTTTTGAAATGTAGATTTAAAAAATCTCAAGACTTGAGATTTTTTTTTTATAAAAACAGCATAACTTAGACATTTTTGACAAAAACAGCATAATTTATAAAATTTTACAAAAACTACATAACTGTGACTTACATTTCGCATATTCTGAAATAATGGTAATAACTAATTATGTTCTCAATTATGTTTTCTATATACTCGTTAGAACTGTTATGCAAATATTAGTAATGATAAAATTAAACTCTAAGACAGGACATCGTTTTTTGTCTCTCCAGAAAAATTTGTAGCAATTAAGTTATTCAGTTTTTGTAAAAACCCTTCTAAATTTTCAATTGATTAATTGACTGTTTACAATATTATCTTGCATTATTTCATTAAGAAGAACATAGTATCACAAGATATTAGAAATTATAAATCGTTTCGGTGTAACAAGCAGCCAGCTAACACCTCCCTTGGCCAAGAATCACGGCGTTTCATCATCATGTTAATGACAAAAGAAGACCAATTTGCGTCGGGCGCAATCTCATTGTTTTTGATTAAAATTATTATTGTTCCGTTTTATTCTTCGGCTTTTTCTCTTCTCGTGTTGTGAGTTGAGACAGCAACAGTCTACATTTGCATAATAGAATAGAGTGCGCAGTATGTAATTCTATATTTTCATGGTAATATGTCATTATAACACAGTATAAAAAAAGTTGTGAAATATTACTGTATCATCATCATCATCATCTCATCCAAAAGACGTCCATTACTGTATATTCGCAGTAAAAATTATTGTAGGTAGACAAATAGTTGCTTGCATCGTTTCTTGTATGTTTGTTTGCAAATTCACAGTTTTATAATGTCTGTAAGGTATTGTTTTATTATTGCCATACTAAGCATCGATCTCTGAAACGTTACAACGATTATTATTGCTCGATTAACATTTTGTCTGTGCCTGTGTTCAAAAAAATGAGATTTTCTTTCTTGCTTTCTTTCTTTCTAATCAAATGCAAGGTGGACCGACGATCTGGTGAAGGTCGCGGGAAGCCGCTGGATGCAAGCAGCACAAAACCGGTCGTTGTGGAGATCCTTAGGGGAGGCCTTTGTCCAGCAGTGGACGTCTTTTGGCTGAGATGATGATGATGAAATGCAAGCCTTTTTATCATTTTTTAGAGATTTAAATCGATTAAATAATATTGAAATGAAACAACTTTTACGGATCTATTCGCGTTTATTTTACACATTACTTATTTAATGTTTATCCTGACGTTTCGAGCCCTTTGCAGGGTCCGTGGTCACAGGGAGACTGAGGTGTTGGTCATCTCATAATTAGTTGGTAGCTTGTATACCCTCATTTAAATTTAATCAGGTGCGTTCCGTTTTACGCAGAAAGAGCTTACAGTATCTTTTGGTCTGGCAGTATGGTGTCGAGGCTGGGATTTTATATTTCAATCATCATCAAAACAAAACAATTCATCATACAAAATATTAAATCCCAGCCTGATTAAATTTAAATGAGGGAGAGTAGGCATTTAATTTTTTCACTGTATTTTATAAATATTGAATTCAGCTTTAGTGCAGCAATTAGCACTTAAAAATAAAAAAGTAAAATTTACTATAGCGTTGTGTTATCAAATTTGTGGTATTTCATCTGCAAAAATGAATCTGCATAGCCATCGGTTGCAATAACCGTTGGATAGATGGCACTCTGCCACTAAAAAGCAGTCAGAAATCAAAAAGCAGTGGAAAAAATGCAGTGCTTATGTCAGCATAATGGTCAGTGCAGCTGCCCGGATACGGAAGACCAAGGTTCGATTCCTGCCTGGGTCGGGTAGGCATTTATTTTTTTCACTGTATTTTATAATTTGTTGTTTAATTTCTATTTTAATTCCATGTAAAGAAAGCATACCTTCATAACTTGTAAAAGTTAAGTCAGTACCATTTTCTCACAATACATTTCAAAGATTTTTAATAGAATTTTCGGATTTTCTTGAATTTATTATAAAAGTTTTAAATAGTTAAAAAGGAAGGATTTTCCCGGAAAAAAGTCCCAGATCTGGCATTCTTACGCTACCTACCTAAAACATACTCGTATACTGTCTTGTACTAGTATTTATTTACAAAGGTTAAATGAATGTATTTATAAATCATTGCTGAACATCATATATCTACCCTATTATTAGATGTAAACTATGATCAATGTATTTCAATGTTTTTCATCACAAAACGTACCAAAACAAATACTTTGGCTTTGCAATATAAGGCACGACCGACACACACAAAAATTATATTACAAATCAATCTAACTTCTACAACAAAGGCTGTTGGAGTTAATAATGAGATTTCGAACATGATGTCCTAGAAAACAAAAGATTTATTTTGTTTCGTAAATGTCATGTTTTAAGTTGTTTTGTTTCCTGTGTTGTTAGACTTAGATTGTTAGATTAAGTTTTAAACTTAGACTTTAGACTTAGATTGTTAGATTAAGTTTTTAATTGTAAATATTGTATGATTTGGTAACGCCATACTTTTTTTTTTGTAAATGTCGTTACTTCTATTAAAGCTGTGGAGTTTCTTGCGCCCATTCTTCTGCACAACTAAAAAATTAGATGTCCTGAATGGGTAGCACGTAAAAAATGTATGGACGACTCAAAAGCACTTTTCGTAAGTTATTGTTCGTACGTTATTTGAATAAAAAATTTTGACACTGACTTTGATTTCGATTTTGTTAGTGCGTCCACATATTTTTATGCATAGTTTTGACAGGACTTGGAATATTGTTTTTATTTAATTAATGTTTCCTCGTTTTGCCTGTAGGATGAGTTACAAAACCTTTGACCCAATAGCCGGTGTATTCGGGATCCTGAATTCTCAGTTCGGATAGTGTGTTTCTGACTTAGTATACATAGCCCGGGTTTGTGATTACCACATTTGTAGCGATGACTTGATTTTCTTGAAACCTTTGCCTTGCTGTGGTTCAGTGTATAGGTCTATTACTTTAAATATTGTGATGCTCTAGCAGAGCCCATTTATGGTAAGATAGGTTTTATGTAATTTAAAAAAGGACATAATTCCGAAAAAAAAGAAAAGCAAAGATGATTTAAAAAGAAAAAAACTTGGTCTCAAACGTGAAAGTAAACTTATATTACTGATTAAATTCTACTGTGAATCTACTAATATACTTTAAACAAATTGAGCGAGCTCTGAAATGGAATGGAAATTAAACGAATTTTATTATTTGGAAGCAAACGCAAAAAATTAAACTCTTGAAGAGATCCGCCTTTTGATCTGTTTCGTCCTTTTCGCAGTTAATTATGTAGGTGCTTTCCAAGACTTTGACAAAGTGGGTCGAGTGGCCACTTCGCAGACAAAAATGTTTAAGGAAAGCCTTTGGTCGTAAAGTCTCATTTACATAATTATTCACTCAATTTTAATTCGTTTAACGATATATTAGTGACACTGTATATCGACGGCGGAAAGCGGAAATGTCGTATCTCAAAAATTGGGCTAAATGACTTTTATCTATATTGTTGATAAGAAAAAAAAGGCGCTTCGAATGGTCTATGTCTCGTCTTTCTACGATGAAAAAAATTAATGATACGCCATTGATTTTTCTATAGTTTTTCTACTGTTTAGACGACAAATTGCTGTAAATAGTGGAAAAATCGCAACTTTTGAAGTTAAAATAGATACGACAATACATCGAATATAAAAAACAGTTACAACATTATTTTTCTATTACGGACATTGATTTTAAAGAGATACAACATTTCAGCCGCCCCAAAAATTTTACGTTGCCAAAGATACAGCAATATGCTCCGAACCGGTGTGTGATTATCGAACAGTTACTACACTTCAAACGTTTAATCTAATAGCGAAATTATTACTTACACCATTAGACTAGAGTATTGTTTTTTGTACAGTGATCAATACGCCACTCTAGCTAGACCCGCCCACTTCTCCCACCTCGACATATTCCCTAAGTACGCCATTTCAATCGCGTGACATTTATGCGCGAACGCCGATACTGAAAAAGCATGATTGTTGTTAAGATAAATATTCTTAGAAAAAGTTTATTTACGTGTTTTTTTACGTGTTTAAAAAATAAAAATAAACCTTCGGAGTTCGGGTGAGTATTGAATTGAATTGAATTGTCTTGTGACCGTTGATTCTGAAGAAAATTTAAAGAATCTAGAATCATTTATTGAAAAAATGATAAAAGAATCCGATATAATTTCATTTGATACTTTAGATGAGATGAAAAGCTACGAAAATTTGGTACCAAATATTGCTGAAGTTAAAGAACTTTGGCTGGCTACCGATCAAAATTTCCATGCTCTGCTGAAGTCTTCTCTAAAATAAAACTGTCCTAGCGCCGCAGAAGTCCTTCCTGTTATGAAAGAGCGTACCTGTTACTAATAAAAAAAATCCCAGCACTGCTGTAGTATTTCCTGAATTAAAAAAATGCTTACCCGTAAGCCATCCCAGCACCACTGAAGTCTTTCCTGGAATAAAAGAGTGCTTAACTGCCACCAATCCGAAATCCCCTAGCACTGCTAAAAGTCCTACCAAAAATGAAGATTGTTTAGCTGCCATATGTCTAAAATTTCCTAGCACCGCTGATTATCCCTGCAAAAATGTAATTGCTATAGATAACGAATGTAACAGCTCCGGGGTAAATCCTCCTGAGAATAAAGACTTACTTGCTACATATCAAAATTTTTCCTACAGCGCTGAAGATCCTATTTAAAAATAAAGTTTCCTTGCCTGCTATAAGTCAAAAGTCTCCTAGCAGTGCTAAATTTTCACCTGAAATTACAAATAAATAAATAAAATAAATAAATAAATGCTTTCTTGTTATCGATCAGAAATATAGTGCTACTAATGCGGAAGTTTCGTTCGGAATTGGATTACCAATTCCAAACGATACTATTACTGAAGCGAGTACTTGCAATAAACCTCAGGAATATATTTCTAGTGAAAAAAGAAGCACGAAAAGAAATCAAAGATACATATGTAAAAATAAATGAAAATTTAATATTTACTTTAAACCTTATCTTGATTTTATTGAAGAAGATGATGCTGATACATTATTACTCAATGAGGCATTTCCGTCAGAAGATTCAAGCTGTTCGTTCAGTGATAACGAGCCAACCGATGATTCGGCATCAAGCAGGACAAAGAAATTAGGAACAAGAAAAAGCGAGGCAAGAAACTGAAAAAATAAAGACTAGGAAATGAACACAAAACAAACGAATGAGCTAGAAGAACATAATGCATAACGGGAATTACAATTAGAAGAAAATACCTTAACACCAAAGAAATCTATCAAAAAAAAAATAAAATTAAAAGAACTTACTTCACTTCAGTCAGACTTACACTACTGAAAAAGGAGATGAAGTTGCACCTAAATGTATGAAAACTAACCCCTGCAAAGAAGTTATTTGTAAACGTAACTGTGGCGATGTTCCAGATACAAGACGTCTGTTGACGTAGACAAAATATCAATGTAGACAAATGTGAAAATGTAAAGACAGTAAGTTAATAAGTAAAGTAAGTAATTCATGCTTCAGACAAAACAAAAACAAAACTATGTTGAGCATGTTGAGATATGTTTTGACCATTACTGCCAATCCAAACTTAAAGGGCGAACACTTTTTGGCATTTGACGAGGTTTTAAGCAATACTTAAAAAAAAAATAATAATTTCAAAGTAAATGCATTGCAACATTTAAAAAGACGAACCCCGATTTTATGTTTCTAAAAAATTCTATGCTCTCAGATGCTGAAACTACTTCAGTGCCCTTGTTTAGTTTGAACAATACTAAACCAAAACTTAATTTGTAAACAACTACCCCTATCCCCGCTCCGATCCGAACCCTTCGGAGACTCTGGGAGGGCACGGGGACGCGCACTTTTAAGTGTGCGATGCCGTACCCTCTAGAAATCCTCCGAAGGTGATTCGTTGCAACACGGCTTGAGGTAGGTACCTTTTACGTGCTGAAAATGCAAGCAATTAGCAGTCTCTCTCCAAAAAAAAAAAACTACCCCTATCTTGTTAAAGACGTTGACTTGCTTGAGAATGTGCTGCAAAGGTTACAAAAATTCCAAGACAACATAAGAAAATGCAGTATGAGGAAAGGTTATAAAGTTCCTAAAAACTACCCTAAAGAATAGAAGAGAACGGGGAGATATGATAGAAACCTTCAAAATCCTTACTGGTCACTATGACATACAGAGATTTGAAGGGATGTTGACCAACACAAAAAATCCGCATTTGAGAGGACATACAGTCGTAAACTCACTAAAATAATTTTCCACAACAACCCACATAAGCATTTTTTGAGCAACAGAGTGCTTGATGCCTGGAATAAACTGCCCGAAGAAATTATAACAGCACAAAGTGTCAACCAGTTTAAGAGTAGACTACACCTATACCACAACAAAATTAAATAAGAAACAAATAATTTTAGGTTACATTGTATACAGGCAACTATCAGTTGTTCCAACTGCCTGCCTGAATTACCTATAATAATAATAATAACTAAACTCCCTATTTCCATCCAAAAGTATAACGACCTCAAGAAGTTAGTTGACAAACAAATCATTCCTAAATGTTACTCTCATGAATATTTGCAATTAAATCACGACAAAAAAATCAAAGATACTCTGGGTGAAATTGATGAAGAAGAGGAGGTATAGGTCTGATTGATGAAACTAATAAAGAAGAGGAAGTGTCGGAGTTTGATTATTGAAACTAATGAAGAAGAGAAAGTATAGCAGACTGATTGATGAAACCAGAAAAAAGCAGACTTTTTTGGCATTACATTCTTTAAATTACAATTAAAGCATTAAGTAAAAGATACAGTATTTTATTTTTATAACATCTGTAATTCTGACTGTATTTAAAACATTTTAATTAAGTAATTAAATAAATTAAAGTCTTATACAGCAAAATAATCATGTTTCGTGTAGTTCATATTTGAAATACAGCATTTCCGTAGCATTTAAACTTGTATCTATTTTGATTACTCATACATTACACCTTACAGATACAGCATTTCCGCTGCTCGATATTGAAACATATATTGCTGTAACTAGTAAAAAATCCATGAAGTAGTAACTTTAGGACATTTCAATCAACTGTAACAAAGAACGTTTATAGTAATAGAAATATGTTCCAAATTTCAACTTTCTATCTTTATTAATTTACGAGTTATGATTTTTTGAAATAGTTTTTTGGCTCTGGTGTAAAATCAGTTTTTTTAAGATACGACAAAATCGCTTTCTGCCGTCGATATGACACTGGCCAATTTCACTAGGCACCTTTAATAATGTATGCCAAACATAACAAAGGTGTCTTAAACTTAACTTAACTTAATAATTGTCAACGAAATGAAATGAATCTTTTTTCAAGTAAACTTACAAATGTTGAAAAAAAATCCACGAGCAGGATTTGAACCTGCATCCTTCTGACATACCGGGTCAGGTGCTCTCCCAATTGAGCTATCATGTCAGAAGGGTGCAGGTTCAAATCCTGCTCGTCGAAATTTTTTCAACATTTGTATTTTTGTAATTTGTTCGCAACAAAATTTGCGTTAAAAATTATATAAACAAAACTTAAACATTTTTCAAGTAAACTTATTAGATAAGCGCTTATGAATCGTATCAAAACATTTTACAAATGGGTTGTTTTATTCCCTTTCGGAATGTTAACCCTATTACAATCAACGCTCTGGGAGAGTGTTCTAAAACCATAATAAAACGCAGTAACACCATTAAATCTTGGGGAGCGCAATTCAACACAACTTAAGTCGAAAACTTTTAGTAAAAGAATTATGACGTGTCAAAGTGTTCCGCTTACTTCATTGCTGACCGTACCAAGAAATTACTTTTAATTTAATAATTAATGAAATAACTAATACGGTTGAAGTTTTATTCCCTAACCAGTCCCTCGGACAAGCCAAACACTATACGTAAACAAACATAGCGTTCCCGATTCAGGAATCAGTCGGGATTGCATCCAGTACCTTAGTTCCATTAGCAAATATACATCCGTATATAGATATTAGAATCTCAGGAGTAATGCAGTCCAATATTTGTGGAAATGGACTCCCCAGAGCGCACTGTCTGCTTGTACGTGCTACGTGGCTTAAATTCTGAACTCGAACGCATCTCGCCTCCCGAGCGCAGTGCGAAAATCGTAAGCCTGGGGCCGGGGTACTGACGCCTGCAGATCAACTTACCCAAACTGTCAAATTTCTTCAGTAAATCTTTAACCATAAATATCATATTTAACCGCCTCTGTGGTTTAGTGGTTAAGACTACCGGTTTAGACCCAGAGGTCCCAGGTTTGATTCCCAGCGGGGGGTACATGTTTGTGTACACGGTTTGGTTGGGTTAGTTTCGTTTCGGCACCTTCCCAATTCGGCACCCATGAATTTATGAACTCGATAAAGGATAGTGGGCAAACTTATATGGGCCTTGGTCCAAAAAAAAAAGTATTGCAGCCATTTCTCAAAGTCACACTAATATTAAGTTGTTATTATGACGCAACTAACCAAGATGATGTCGTAAACTATCCACCAGAATTTTAGAACTCGCTGGACTTGCCAGGATTGCTGCCCTTTGATCTTCAATTAAAAGTAGGATCGGTGGTCATAATGTTGCGAACTAAACTTCAACCGCGTCTTTGTAACGACACACGGCTAGCAGTGAAAAATTTACTGAACAATGTGATCGAGGCAACCATTCTAAAAGGAAAATATAAGGAAGAAGATATGTTGATACCCCGCATCCCAATGGTATCCCAAATGACGTAACATTTGTATATAAACGACTGCAATTTCCAGTGCGGCTTGCTTTGACCATAAATAAATCTCAGGGCCAGTCATTGAAAGTTTGCGGCGTTAATATTGAAAACCCATGCTTCTCTCATGGACAGTTGTATGTTGCGTGCTCCCTCGTCGAAAAACCTTCAGATTTATTTATTTACGCGCCAAGTAATCAAACAAAAACTATCGTGTACCATAAGGCATTACAATAAAAATATCATCACATTAGATATTACGAGTACTAAAGTCTTTCAATGTTATTTTATTTCTATTAGATTGCGACAGGCCAATAACTTTTGACAAAACAAAATCTGTCGGAGCAGCTATTAAATAATAATAACATAAAAAAATCAATGTAACTTTGTTTTAGAGAAATAGGGCAGAACAAGGTCTGCCGGGACAGCTAGTATTTGAATAAAAATGCTAAATGCTAAGTTTACTGGTAAAATACACTGAAATATTAAAATGATTGCCAGTGGGCTGCAGTATAATTGCAAACTTTTGATAACAAATATTAATAACTTTTTAACATTTGATTTGGTTGGTGGTAGGGCTTGTTTGTCCGCCTGGTTAGCTACCACTATCTTATCTAAATATGTCGCCATAACAACAAGACATTGTCACACGTGGATTATGTTTAACCATACGCTAAAAACTTTAAAAAAATAATTTATAAAAAAAATATTTCAAGTTAGTTGTTAACCGATAAAATATCTTGTGTTGTTTATAGCTGCTATTGTGTATTGTTGGTTTATGTGGAAACTTCACTGGTTTATGTTATACCTAATTGTATTTTTTTGTAAGATTTATGTACTTAAATGGTGTTTCCCAAATAAAGAAAAATAAAATAAAATAAATAAAATAACATCAATGTATGCAGCATTGTTGTGTTTCGGCAGCTAGAGATAGGACATAGCCAATGCCTCACTAGTTTTGAATTCCGGATAGAGTGCGCTTCCAACAATTGGCCTTATCATCACTTAACATCAGGTGTGATCAAAGCAATGTACTTACCCGTTACAAAAAAAATAAAATATTAAAAAATTATAAAGTTCAGAGTCTATTGAGGATATTTGGCAGTTTGTGGTAGTCTGATGTGCAGGCTTGAGTACGTCATCATCATCATCAGCTCATTTTATGTCCCCACTGCTGGGGCACGAGCCTTCCCTATGGATGGATAGGGAGGACAGGCCATAAACCAACACGCGGGCCCAGTGTGGATTGGTGGTTGTTAACGACTACTAATGCAGCCGGGACCAACGGCTTTACGTACCTTCCGAAGCACGGAGGAGCTCGAGATGATACATTTTTGGTCACCCATTCGATGACCGGCCTTTGCGAAAGTTGCTTAACCTCAGCACTCACAGACCGGGCGCGTTAAGCATTGAGCCATCGAGCTCCTCACGAGTGAGTGAGTACGTATCTATTGTTATTTCCGGTGAGTTCTATGATATATAGCAAGGGTCACGTAATATTTTTTAATTTATTGTTTTCATTCAAAACTCTCTCTTTCTTACTCTTGCTTATATGAACAATTTGTTTCAGTAATAGTTGTCATTTTTGAATTGTAAAGGATTGACAAATAAGTTTAGCGTAGGTATTTTAAAAAGCCGTTGAGATCAGATAGTAAGCTTCTAAGGTACTTAGTTATTTTTATGTGTTTGTTGCCCCCCAAACATCACAGTACCTAAAAGTTTTTATTTATTTCTATTTTACACTTAATTGTCATCTCAAATGATAGTAATTGATGATAAGGTCGAAAGTTAAAGTGCAATCAATCTGAAATCCTCAACCTTTATGAACTCTATAACGTGTGACAAAAAGGTGTAGTTAAAAGATCCAAAGTGTAACCGATCTAGATCTTGTATGTGTTGTTACGTTAATTGTCATGCAATTAATTAATTTTTTTTTTAATGAAAATAAAATTATTTATATATTTATTAATACACAAGACATATTTGATTAAATTAATAAACATAACTAACTATATTAAAGAAAAAATTAAATAAGATAACTAAAGACAAAATAAAACCTAAAAAATAAATAAAAAAATAAATAAATTAATTAAATAATTAAATAAATTTATTAATAATTAAATAAAATAAATAACATAAAATTAATAAAAATAAAATAAAATAAATAAAATAACATCAATGTTTGCAGCATTGTTTTTTTATTTTTTTTTATGAATAATTTATAATTAAATTAATTAGTTATTTATTAAATATTTATATAAGTGTAGTCATGCACGTCAGGCGCGCCGCGCATAAGCAAGCAGCAGTAATCATAAATGTAAGAAGACAAAGGTCACTCAACCACTAGGACTGTAACTTGTTTATATTGATGTGACGTCACAATAGAACTATTTAATTAAAGCATATCAAGGTAAAGTTAATAATTATGCCATAGTTACTCTGCATACAAGATCTAGATCGGATAGACTTTAGATCTTTTAATTTTGACCACACCTTTTTGTTACACGTTGTATAATAATTAAAAATAACAAAAGAGCTATATTTATCCCTTACTTATTGCTTTTACGAGTATGATACATTTAAAAATAGTGAAAAGTGTTATAACTTTGAGCTACTTTAGTAGTGTTAGTTAATGAGGCCGCCTTTAGTGGTGAAAGCCTCCTCTATGTCCCTCCAACAGACCCTGTCTTGTACTAGTCTGGACCATAGCGCTACAAGATATTATTTTAAGATAACACAGCCCCTGAACTAAGAAGCAATGTCACGTACGGATTCTAATTTCTTTATATCTGGTAAGACTGGCTAGATTGCTAAGAAAATCATGCCTTGGGAATGTAGAAATTCAATGTTCACCACATCCATTGTACTTACTTCTTCTGATTCTTCTTTAAATCATAGGGACTGTATTCAGTTATTTAAACACAGTAAGGTAATTTCATTGTGTAAAAATATTATAAAATAAAAAGTGTACGCTTAAATGTATAAAAAAATCTGATTGTGATACCTACACGAAGAATAGAATACAGTTTATTGGTACGATACTAAAAAATGGTATCACAAAATAAATTTCACTTATTAGAAATAATTTTAGCTTATCTTTAATGCAGAGATAATTTTGACGACTTTCGTTGCTTCCATAAAGTTATTAAAACTAGTTAAGTGACTGTAAAATTTTGGTACCATATCATATATCTTTTCTTGGAGATGAAAAGCGCCAGTTGGCTTATTATGACAAAGTACAAATGCCTGCTAATTAACCTATTCAAAATTCTCAATAAACTTTCAACTTTTATGTTTTACGAATAAAGTATTATTACTATTAGTCGAATTTAAAAAAACAATTTAACATTCTGTACTCATTCTCTTCGAAATTTCATACTCCTCCATCCGCACAATTTTCGTAAAAAGGGGTACAAAGTTTTTGCTTCACGTCTATTAAATTCTTGTTTTCTGCAAGTACCACTATCAAGTGACAAGAACGCCTAACGTGTCAACAGTTTAATATTTCAAAGCTAAATGACTTCTATGGATGAGAATGGCGGACCAATCCTAGACTGCAAAGTAAGGCGTGACGTCAAAAAGCCGTTGCGCAGCTTACAAAGTTTGGACGCTACAAAAGGTTTAAGGAAAACCGTGATAGTGACGCATACTAGACATTGTTGTAAGTGCCTAGTACGCGTTATATTTGCCATACGCTCACGTTACCGAAAACGAGAATTTGTAAAAGTTTTACCTATCCTCGTTTGTCACCAAGAGGCGCTGATTCAATACCATACAAATTCTTTAAACATGATCGAACGGCATATAAAACTCGCAAAAGCACTTAAGTTGCTTTAAAAACACCTCTGGGCTCAGGCATTTTACACCCAAATGCAATTTATGACCAAAATTTGCTCTTACTCCAAGGCTCCTTCTTAAAATCT
The DNA here is from genome assembly GCA_947562085.1 of Eudonia lacustrata. Taxonomy (NCBI): domain Eukaryota; kingdom Metazoa; phylum Arthropoda; class Insecta; order Lepidoptera; family Crambidae; genus Eudonia; species Eudonia lacustrata. The sequence goes on along the minus strand of OX387321.1, from coordinate 7,048,610 downwards.
AGACTGAATCAAACATGTAGGAATATCGACGTTTAAATTGTGGTTCTGAAATGGTGAATTCTCCCCTTTTTTTAATGGCTGTGAATCATATAAAGTTAGTGGTATCAAGTTAGTTAGATAACGCTTGTGATTGTGTGTAATTTATTTTAGTTAAGATAACCTGAAGCATGTCTGTGTTGTCTTTTTTCTAGGTAAATCTGCCTAAAACACAAAACTCTACGTGATATTGGCGGAATTGTGTTCAGCAATAGACACAAAATATGCCATAAATAAACGAAGAAGAGGTAGGTGAGTGGTTAACAAGTAACTTAAACTTAAGATATAACTATACGCCTATCTAAACTTACGTGTTGTTTTATTTAAGTGCTCCATGTTTCTGAAAGCCTGTTCAAGCCAAAGATTTAATTTTTCAAAGCGAAAACACTTCTTTACCCTCCATTTCTCGGCCGCGAACAAATTGTGGCGTCATAAACGGTTTCCGTGAAGATTACAAAGTTACTTGAAGTTAGGTGGAGCTTATGTTTTTTTTCTTTCATTCCTTTATGTGGATAAAAAGTGAGTTGTGCTTGCAAATGCGCATTTATCGGATACTCAATACGAAACAAATAATTACAATTATAAGTAACCCATCGTTAAAATGACTAAACCAGTCTTTACAATTTATCTACTTCTAAATTAACTTATTCATTTTATAACTTAACATTTTAGATTGAACTTAATCTGGTTTAAAATTTCCTTCATTGTTTTACGCTTAAAAATGTTTCTATTATTTAGTTATTGGTAAAGATGTAAGTACAGTTACAAAAACATAATTTGCATTTCTTAGAAAAGAATACATATCTAAGTATTTGATCCAATGATATTTATATAATTATATCTTATATGTATATATACATACAGCATATCTGTAAAATAATCAGTTTTATTTTATTGGAGTACCCTTAAACAGCTTACCAGAAGTCCATTAAAATGCTTGGAAGTGCCGTTTTTTGTTCAATTAAAATAATAATAATCAAATAAGTTGTATGGGAACGTTAACAAATGATAATCTAGTTCACAATAGTGACTTTTGGACCGTGTTGGCTTCAGACTAAAAAGTCTCGGACGCAGTAAAAAAAACCTTTGGCTTACTACATACTAAAGTGTTATTGTCTAAATTTTCACGAGTAGGTATACAATCACGATAGTATATTTAGTAATCTTCTATAGCACCGAAATTATTAAATGCGAACCGAATGCAAAGTGGTGCAATTTGGATTTATTTTTTTAATCTTATTTTTTTGGAGGCTTTTGTCTATACATAGACATGTCAGCCTCATCGTAACCTAACCTTAATGTTTAATTAAATCTACTTACTTAAATAAAAGACAGAGAAGGGACTCAGTGATGTAACAAACAGTCCACCAAACATTTTGCAGCTTTCGAAGTTGGTTCTGCTAGAATACTTGTAAATGCCCCTATATCATATCTATTAATATTAAACTTTTGCATCATTGAGTCCCTTTCCCTTCAATTTGGAATTCCACTTTTCCACAAAACATTTTTTTTTCTATAAACAACAAAATAAAAGTTAAAAACTTCTTGGCTGAAAAGTTAAGAGCCACGTTTGCCGTTTTGTTTTATTTCGAAAAAAAAAAGAAGTTTTATCAAATATTAATGTTAAGTAACGGGATTTCCGTTTTGTGTGTTGACAAATGAAACAAAACACCGCAACATCGCTTATCAATACTTTCATAAACCGCGTGAAATCACTATGAAGCCCCACATCTAACACTCAGGGGGTTTGGGGGGGGGGGGGGAAATCATTCAATATTTTCTATCATCAGTATCATCACACATCCATCATATCGTATCACATCATACACGTACGAGTAGTAGTCATATAAAAGAAAGCCGCCGGAACGCGTCTGTTTGTCTGTAGGACGGGCTAATCTCAGGAACCACAGTTTTTTTAAATACATATACAGTCTTTCGAAGGTGGTTTACGTACAAAACACAACGTGAGATACGCGTGTTCATTCAAGCAGACAAAGTCGCGAGTTATAGATTATTTTGTAGACAAACAAAGACAATATTGTACACTATCTTCATAACTATCACGCTAAACGTGCAAACTGCAGAAAGTCTTTAAATAAGAAAAACTAAATGTCAAGATATCATTGACACTGAAAACAATTATATTTCGTATGCCGCGCGGACAAAGAGTGACGTCATAAACGGTCTTCTACAGATCTACAAAGTTGCCAAGGAAGTGACAAAGGCCCCGTATAAAGGGGGCGACGCAGCGAAAAACGGAGAAAGGTCGCAACTGAAACAACTTTAATGCTGACACTTTCTGATTTCTTTTGCTTTGTTGAGTAAGGGGTCACACCTCTTAGTGTTCTGTTCCCTCAAAGATTTAAATTATTTAGGTTCTTGTATATGGTTTTTTTTATAGACTTAAAAAATAATATCTAACTATACATATAGGGTCTAACAATATCAAGAAGCGAACGTTTAAGCGAAGCATCTATACATCACACTGAGCATGCTCACCAAATTTGGTCCAAAACTACAGTCTCGTTACCGAGATAATCAACAAAACATTATCATAATTCACCAAAAAATACACCCTTTCCAAACTACACGCACACAAAGATAGCCGTGTGTATGAATGTCATACAATGGTTTTTCAATTGATTGCGTGTATCTGTACACTATCTTTTTATTGACGCTTGCATGCGTGTTAGTAAAGATACAGCATGTTTCATGATGTGCATTATTTTGATTGATTTAGTTTGTTAGAAAGCATAACTTTGAAAAATCACTATAAAACTGGAGTCCAATTTTTGTCATTGTATTCAGAATGATGTATAGATACCGCCCTTAAACGTTCGCTTATTGATTCTGTTAGACCCTGTATATATACCTAAATCATCTGTAGTCTGAGTGGGTAGATTGATCTGTAGTCGGACCCGGCGGTACTGGCTTAGGTCAATATCACTCTCACTTTATTTTGTGTTATGCCCATGATTGTATGGTAAATCGTGTGGGTGAGTGTCCGTAAATGTTTTTCTTTCTTTTACATTATATATATCTTCTACATTATATATATCTTCTACATTGTATATATTGTGCTCAGTTTGGTTTGTGGTAAAATTTATTCTAAGTCCGCCTGGCTAGTTATCACCGACTAATCAATTCTGTCGCTATATGGACAATGTAACTCATTTTACATTACATACGCCATACCTTTTCGAATTTAGTTAAAAACCAAAATATCAAAACAATTTTTACATTATGTCACTTGTGATGCTTTTTATTACAAGTAGGTAGGTATATCTGCGGATTTTTTGCTTAACAGGCTAAATAACGTTTACCAACGTGCAGAATAAAGCCAACAGATTGCTAGAAAGTGTTTTATCATTGGCGCTAAAGTGCTAAAGTGCTAAACTCAAACAAAAGCGGCCGGCGCGGCGTTAAATCAAAACTCGAAAGTAGTTTGGAACTGAACGTTTAAATTTGTTTAATTAGCTCTTTAACTCTAGTGCGTTTTAGTGTAAATAAAAACCAGGAGAAAGCTTTTTTTGATGTTGACTAGCTTGATATTTATGTCACAGTAAAAATTAAACTCTACCAAATATGTACAGCGTACAGCACATGAGCTTCTTCTTATGAGTACCCATTTGAAAGTGTTTCACTGATTTATTAAAAAGAAATTAGTCTTTTTATAATGATATATAACAGAGGTTTATCTTTGCAGAAGCGAAATCTAGATACGAAGACTGCACTGCTAGTAGAAACAGAATGACATACAAACAATCAAGCAAGAAAACAAATTATATTTTCATAGCTCCATTCTTCAGATATGATATTACCATGTAGTTTCTTCAACGTACTAAGTAGTGTCGCACTTTTAGATTATATCGATTAATTCTTAATTCAATTTAATCGATACAAAAACCAGGTCCCACCGTCGCCCACGCCGTGATCTCATTGATTCTTTGTGCGTTTTTCAGATGTCCAACCATGTGGTTGCAATGATTAATTCCAAATTAAATACTAAAATTATGTATAATTTGTACGAATAATGAAAATGGCGTCACAAATGCCATTTAATTAGAGGAAAGTTTGCCAGTAATGGCCGACGAGGTACAATTGTTAAACACACCAACATCAAATGAGTTTCAATTGCTATTACCGCAAACAGATACGATTGAAATTACAAAATGTGACAGAGCCTCATCTGAAACTCCGCAACAAGACATCACAAATAATAATAATGAAATTTTGCCAGAGGCAACGGTCGAATTAGACCTTGAAATACGATTGGCGTCGGGAGATCCAATTGAAGAAGGGGGTACCCAGATATGGATCTAATGTTCATTACGATTTAGCACAACGTTGGCTCCTAATATTAAAGAAAGGTTTGCCTAAAGATGTCAAAGAGAAGTTGCTCAAGGAACAACAGGTTCCAGATAACTGCAAACTGCTAAAATCACCATCTCTACATCCAGAAATTGCTACCGCTGTTGCAGAAGTGGTAAGAGTAAGAGATAAGAAGATGGAAGTTAAACAAAATCAATTGGGATTAGGGATTACAGCAATTTCTCGAGCTTTGGAGATTATTATTAAAGATGGAAAGAAAGTAGACATTATTAAATACCTATCAGATGGCTGTAGAATTTTGACAGATCTCCATTACACAGAAACCATATTTCGCACCAAATGTATTATGCCATGCCTAGATAAGTCAACACTAAATATAATTCAAGAAGAAGAAAGAGATGAATTTTTATTCGGCCTAATGGTACAGATAGTTTCATTTTGAACTTAAAATATTAAAAAAAATATAGTTACAATGAACATTTTAAAATGGAGGAATTTTTTTTTTTTTATGGTAAAAGGAGGCAAACGAGCAGGCTGGTCACTTGATGGAAAGCAATCACCGCCGCCCATGGACACCCGCAAAACCAAAGTTATCGCAGATGCGTTGCCAACCCTGAGGAAGGAGTAGGATTACAGAAGTGTATGTACATTATTATCAAAAAATAACTATATGGCCACAATTGATTTAAAAGAATCTTTCTTGTTAATTTCAGTAAATAAAAATTATAAAAAATACTTAAGATTCCAAATTAAAGATAACGCACATAACTTAATTACCTATGAACCTTACGGTCTGTCATCAGCACCCAGAACATTCACAAAAATAATGAAAGAAGAACCTAATTATAGGTAACGTAAGGAAACGCGGTCATAGTTCTATAACTTATTTGGATGATACCCTTTAGTATAGGGCAAACTTATGAAACATGTCTTAACAATGTTAAAGAAACTGTAAAACTTCTTGAATGTTTAGGTTATATCGCACCACGCAAGCCCATTACGGATTGCTTTGTTAAAACAGAAACACGTCACCAGGTCATTTTATGTCCCCACAGCTGGGACACGAGCTTTTCCTATAGATGGAAATACCACCGAGAGAACGGGCCAACCATAAGCCACTACGTGGACCCAGTGTGGATTGCCAGTGTGGATTGATGGTTGTTAAAGACTGCTAATGCAGTCGGGACAAACGTCATGTGACTTCCGATTGAAGGGATTTTTACAAAAACTACATACACATACAACAATAACACTAGTGCATACTACATTTTATCATTTTTCTCCATATCGTAGATATAAATAGTGGAAAATGTTACGTTATCAATCCAATACACTATCATGAATAAATAATCAAAATTTTAAAGTAATGAAACGAAAAACTTGGATTGGAGAAAGTTTTTTTTATTTCCTGTAAAATATATTGCTAAAAAGTTATGTTGTTTTTGTAAAAATCCCTTCGATTGTATATGCTACGGCCACACTATCGCGATAACGCGAAGATTTGCGTTGTCGAGACACGTCTGGCCAAACAATACGTTCTATCGCGAATCATCATCGCGAATACAAATGCACTTCGCGCCGCTGCCTGTCGGTAAATTGTCGCACATCAAAGGGTTTTATCGCGACAAAGTTCGTCCGGTTGGCTACACTTCGCGCGCTTAGTTGACTGACTGCAAGGCGTGGAATTAATAAAAAATTATGCATTTTTGTGTAGGTATAGATAACATCTAACTAAGCCTTTTATTTCTCTTCTTTACCCTTTTATTTATTTTGTTCAAATTTATCATGACAACGCGAACACGAATCTTCGCCTTCAAGTCTGGCCGTAGCATTAGTGATTCTAAATAGTCGTTACAGTTTGTGACTTGAAGAAGAAGTGAAGGCAATAAATAAGAGAAAAAATATATTTTTAAAATATCTACCAATTTTTTATACATATTTATGATTGTAGATACAGAACCTACCCACATTCAGTATGAAATTTAATTGAATCAACCTAAGAAGTCATAAATATGCTAAAGTTAAACAAAAACAAACCCTAACAGTGAAAGTTTAGAGTATTTTTTTTAAAACACTATGACTAATTTTGGTTCATGTAATAATAAACTTAAAAGTAACGTACTAAGACTTATTTTACTAAAACGAGAACATCTTTTTCTCCATTAGGCATGTTTCGATCAATCTGCCGGTGACTGTACAAGTCGTAATTTCCTTACGCCCCTTCAGATGGCTTATTACAGTTATTACTTAACAAATTAAAAAACTTCCCACTTGTACCCGAAGTGGGGGGTGCTCCGAATGTCCCCTTTTAATATTTTCTCTCCTCATGAGACTTTATTTTTTGTAATTAGAAAAGTACGAGCAATTAAAACTTTTATAATTGTCGAGATGGGGAATGCTGAAATTTACTTTGCAGTGAACAATGGCCACCCGACAGAGACAATAAAAAGGGAACTTAAAAACTTTCTCAATTAGAACAGGGAATAATGTTACGTTGAGTTCGATGCATCATGGCGCGAGACGACGCTGGACCAGGACCACCGGCACCGCTCGCAAGCGGTGGGAACGTAACGATGATTAATTGAACTAATTACTTTCTAAAACTTAAAACGTCTGCTACCTACTTTTGCGCTTAGTACAGCTTAGTCTAGATCAGGGATAGGCAAACTTTTTCATTCGCGTGACAATGTTTACTAAAAAAATCTATGGCGGGCCAGGCTATTAAATTTTTTGCTGTATATTTTCAAGAAATATTTTTTTTTGTAAAATAAAAATATTGATAGGTACGCATTTTTTGAAACACATACGCACTTGATTTTTGTTTGAGGCCGGAGATGGCCCGCTGGCCGTAGTTTGCCCATCCCTGGTCTAGATTGTTACTTGTCCCTTCATCCATCTGTTTAGTACATCGCTATAGTGTAGGTACCTGTGTTAAAGTAGGTTTCTATATATTAATATAATATAATTATCATGATGAACTTAAAACTTTCTAAAATACAAATCTGATAAACGTAAAGTTGAGTTCGATGCATCATTGCACGCTAAGACGCAGTGGGAAGGTAACAATGATTAATTGAATTAATTATTTTCTTCGCGCTTCGTACGGATGTTGCTATGAAAACCCGTAAGGTATCTACTGAAGAGTGATTACGGCACATCTATACCTCTTCTCCTCTCCGCTCATCTCCGCTTAGCTCCGTCTTTATTTGTTAACATAGTAGCAGACAGTAGCACGAACCTCAAACTAATCGTTATGATTCTAAAAAGTCTGCTACTCTTTTAAAACGGCCAGTTCGTCAGTAATTAAGTTTTCCGGGTAAAAGCGCTTCCGCCTTCGGCCGTATCGTTATTTACTATCAGGTCGGATTAAAATTTGTTTTGAAAATGTATTAAATTGTAATGATTTAATCATTTTATATTTTCTATATTAAATTATATTGTCATCAATTTAGAATTAAAATATTTGTCTAATTACCATGAAATAACGAGACGACCCGTAGAAATTAATAATCACATCAATCAAAAGGACTCTTCGCATTTCCGTTCGTACTAAGTCGTAAAATTGAATGATATCACTTATAAATCAAGAACGCAAATGACGAGAAAACGGAAAAAAAATTCAGCCATTAAGCCAGTCACGCGGAAGATCAGCGCTGCTGCCTGATTCATGAAATTCATTTATATCCCCGTGCTGTGACCTGCTACGTACTAATACCGTTTTATATTCAAGAGCTTCTTTGATATCTTTAAGCTTTCCTAGTACGGTATTAGGTGCTACGAAATGTAATACCGAAGATAAAAATTATTAAGTAATTTTTGCATATCTTAGCCCGGACCAGTTTTTAAACATTGTCGTCGGCTTTGTTCTTGAAGGTTCTCGACCAGAGTTCTCGACGTATTTCATCATGCACTTGCGTCATTCACTAGTTACACCTTACACGCTTTATAGCTTTGCTCTGTGACTTTGTCTTATATATACAAAAACAGAATTAGTTTTAAAGTTTATCTGTCAACCTTCAAGCTTTGACCTCACGCGGTGAAAAGCAGTTTAAACAGTTAATTGCAAATGCGTGACCACGTCCCGTGACTTGTCATTGCGATAGTTGCTTTACTTGTATGATCGCAAGCTGACCGAACTTAATAATAGTAACTGCCTCTGTGGTCTAGTGGTTAAGACCACCGGTTTAGACCCAGAGGTACCGGGTTCGATTCCCAGCGGGAGGTACATGTTTGTGTACTTGGTTTGGTTGGTGGTAGGGCTTGTTTGTCCACCTGGCTAGCACCACCACCCTATCTAAATATGTCGCCATAACATCAATGTTTGTAGCATTGTTGTGTTCCGGCAGCTAGAGATAAGATAGCCAGTGCCTCACTAGTTGAGGATCCCAGTGAAATGCGCTTCCATCATTGGCATCCTTATCATCACTTAACCTCAGGTGAGATCAAGGCAAAAACTCCATCGAAGCGTACATCGCGGTTTTCGTACGGATTGGACTCCGATTAATATGGTAAGTACCTACCTTGCACACTAGGTTACGTACACGCACGTCTAGCTCGTACTTAGGATCTGTTTGTATCGTGCGCGTTTGTACGTGTTCTTCCAAGTTAAATATATATCAAAACGCATCCAGAGTGCGGATGGCTTAAAAACTAACTTTAGATTTACTAGACCCCACGGAAAGTAAACTGAATTACACCATTTAGGTACTAAATCTAACCTATTAAGCATTCTATTTCAATTATTTGCAATGGAACTTTACGAAGCGCGAGTGACCCGAATAATGCGGAAAATATTACGTATTCATACGAGACCAACCTGTCCCGACCCCCGTTTGATAATGAGACCTTTCTGTAAAGTTTCGCCTTACCTTAATTTGCATAATTGTTTAAACATTACGTTCAATTACATTATCCGTACCGAGACAAATCCTTGAGTTTACCTGTTCGGAACGTTTGTTCGGATTTCTAGTGAACCATTGGGTTATAATGAATGGTTTAGTTTGTTTTTGTTTTCAGTCATTTTGATTCAGTGGCAATAATAAAAAATGATTTTCAATCATTGTGAGCTAACGCTGTGTTGCAAAGGATGAACAAGAGCCTGGAACTCTTGAAAGTTATAAAACGGAGGAAGCTGCAGTAATTCGGGCACATTATGCGCAGCAACAAGTACAGCCTCCACCAGCTCATACTGCAAGGAAAAATACAAGGCCAGAGAAGACCAGGCCGTAGAAAGGTGCAATGGCTACAGAACCTCGCCAAGTGGTACAAACGCCTTACAAATATTTATGGTCAAGACTGAATCGGAGGGACAACAAGCGAATGCGATTTCCTCGTGGTCCCCCAAGGGGAACAACGCAGGAGGACGACGATTCCGCTACGAATCTGAGTACTTCAGGGCTTTATAGAGCCGCAACATCACGGGCCTTAGAGCATTGTTTAATGTCACGGGTCCAAGTAGCCATAATGAAATCCGATCTCCGATATGAGATGGCACATGAAAAGAAGAGCTAACATAGTTAGATGTTTTACTTTGTGAGGTGATAGCTCTTGCAGCAGCTTAAGCCAATTATTGTGTTAAAAGGATCCGTTTTAATTAATAAATAAGTAAAGATTTTTGTAAACGATACTTACTTACTTACGTTCTCCATTGGCTCTGTGATCCGTAGTAGATCGTGCTGTCTGACCCAAGACGATGCCACTGCGCTTTAACCGCGAAAAAAAAAATACTACCTTGGATAGGATATTTATCTTAATTAATGGCTTCGCGTTAAGCATTGAGCTAGTATCTTATTGTATAGTATTATAATAAACTAAGAATTGTTATAATGAAGTCTCACAACACGTGTTATATTACGAAAAGAGCTCGGGTGAAACTCCAATTCATCGTTATGTTGTTATTTTGCGAGTATTAGTCAAATGTATGTAATGCAAAATTATTCATGAGCTTTAAGCATGAATTACATAAAACAAAAAAAAATGTCATTAAAAATATTATTGTTCCTTTTTTAATCACCATCATTTATTTACGCTAATGCATGCGAATAGAAAAAAGTAACAATAAGTAACATAATCTTACAACATTATAGTCCGGGAGGTAGCGTTGTAAATACTAAAGTCATAGTAAGCCGGCTGATTCAATTCAATTCAAATTCAATTCAAAAATCATTTATTCAGTTTAGGCTACAAGTAGCTCTTATGAATGTCGCTATGCCATCGGTTTGTAAGTCTACTCTGGGCGGGAGATCTTGCACTGAGAAGAACCGGCAAGAAACTCAGCAAGTGTCCAGCTCTTTTCTCCCTTACAGCGTCAAAAAAATAAAAATTTGAAAATGCCCTATCATAGCAGGACACTATCCATTACAAATAAACACAAAAAATATAGAAGACAACCTCGATGTTAGCATCGATAGTTGATCATATATGGCTAATGAGTGAATCGACCGTCAGCAGCTCAAGTAGCGGTGGGTGTGGGTATAGGAGGTTCCGAAAGTGGTAAAAAAATAAGTAATAGTACGCCGGCTAAAACTTTTTTCATAAGTAGTTGATATCGTACTGAGCTGAAAAAAAATCATTAATCACTATATGAACTTATACCTACATAACATTTTATTATGCCTGAGTCCAGTAAATAACTATGAATATTTAACACAATCAAAAGAAATTAAGAAATCAACAAGTAAGATGCAGATTGCATATTCATTATCTTTTCAGTTTGACCTACGCAAACCGCATTCCAAACAAGACTGTTTGATTGTCATGTCATGTCATAGGTCAACAAAGTTCAAACATTATCATTTATTTGTCACTATTCCGGTTGAAATTTGACAATATTATGGTATTTTAATAGTTACGTCTGCGAAAACTATCAGTCTGGCTGGATGCGGGCAGGAGAATTCTGCAAGCTGGACCTTAAAATATACTGTGCATTGCTCAAATAATCTGTATCTTTACTGCGTCAGCTGACGGTCTTTCCACGACTACACATGCAGCTAATTGTTGTTTTCGTACTTTTAATGATTTAATCAATCGTCTATTTAAATTTTATCGGGCGCACTATAACTTTATTTTACGTATTTTTTTTACAAGTTTATGCGAGCAGCTGACGCATAGTCCCCCCTCCACGATGCAGCTGACGATTTTTTTCAGTACTATATCAACTATTTATGAAAAAAGTTTCAGTCGGCGTACTATTACTTATTTTTTTTATATTTTTTACCACTTTCGGAACTTCCTACACCCACACCCACCGCGGGTACGCCAGCTGACGCTTGGTTCACTTATTAGTAATACGAGATCTGTTGAAAAAGATAGCAATCGATCGGCGTAAAAACACTACCTAAAATGCAACGCTACGTCCCGGACTATTAGGAGCTAACACAATTTATGTAGGTTCACGAATAAATGCAAAGTATACATAATATTGAAAGAAAGCTGTTTTACAAAACAATTTATTTATTACGAGATGTTAAATGATATTTTGAATCATTACTAAATATTTGGGAAATTTGAGAAATAGACGAATATTAACAAAATCGACTTCTATTAAAAGTATAGTTATTTAAGTATTATTAATATGTATAATTTATTGCATATTTTAAAAAAAACAATATTTCAGAACAATTTCAAATCGTAGTCCACAAGAGCAAAAACTGCTGACATCACTCATCTCGAATCGTCTCAACTGCACAAGCACAGACTAACAAACGCATAGATAGGTACATCGAAAAAAATGGTACATATTTTTTTATGAGTTTAAAAACAATTAACAGATTACTGAGCAATTAGTTGTCCTAATGGATTGTTATCTATTAAACCTTTATCCAATTTTATGATCGGTGGACCCTCTGTTAACCGGTGTAGGCCGGTTTGTTAATTACAATGGTGACAAATGAGGTGAATAAAAATTTTGCTTTACAAAGTCTCGTATTCGTTAACGTGATCGAATGATAAATAAAACTAGCACTAGTCATAGTCACCCGCTAACTACGGATAAGCCATAATTCGCAAAATTACATTGGAATGTCACAAATCTATCTCATATTCTCAAATTTTCATAAAAACGACACATTCGCAAAATGTCAAATTTTTGAAATGTTACTTCTCACAGTGTCACTACTCTGCGCACGAGAGAGGAAAAAACAGTGCTTTGGGCGCACGACCCCGAAACAAAGGGTATTCTTTCGTTTGCAGCCCACTTCTTACACGGGGACAATACAGCTTTGTTCCTCTTCCCGCGCGATTATTAACAACAACAATAATAGCTGCGACTCGCGAATTACACGGGATATGGTCGACATTGTTAGCAGTGATTCGCATTTGCGCCGGACCCTAGGCGATCCCTTCTGTAATGAGGCTGAGATTAAAATGGTGCCGGCCCCGATGGTAGTTCAGCCTTTTTGAAAGTTATTAGAAAATAGAATAAATGAATAGGCCATTTTACAAAAGGACCGTTAGTATTTTTTTCTAATCTCAATTCATATTGTGCCTGTGGTTCATACATACAAATTATTTATCTTCAGCAATTATTTTATACACAACAGTACCTAAAAGTGTATCTAAGAGGACAAATTGGTAGGGTTTAAAAAAAGTGTATCTTACAGGAATAAAAGCGCAGTTTTATTAAAAGTTTCTCTACGGGGAAAGTGTATCTCTGGGGAATAATTCGATTTTTCTGCTGTCTGTGTCGAAAATAAGAGTGTGGCGAACTTACTTGATAAAAATAGAACTGTGGCGAATTTACACATACTTTTTTCTGTGGCAAACTAACTTTGTGGCGAATGTACAACAACCCTCATTATCATTCACTCATCTCTATTTTTTTTAACTTACTTTGTTAGTAATATTTGTGGAACGATTTTTACTTAAATGAAATCTATACTAATATTATAAAGCTGAAGAGCTTGTTTGTTTGTTTGGTGGAACGCGCTAATCTCAGGAACTACTGGTTCAAATTGAAAAAATATTTTTGTGTTGAATAGTCCATTTAATGAGGAAGGCTATAGCTATTTTACATCACGCTATGACTAATAGAACGTGGTTAAAACCGCGGGGCATAGCTAGTGAAATATATTTATTAGAACACAGTTAGTACAAACTTATCGTCGTCATCATTATTTTGTGCTATCATCATACTGAAGTTTGGAGATCAGTATATAAAATTTTCTGCGATCCCATATAGCTTGTTTTAAGGGTGCGCCGACCAAAAAAAGCCAAAAGTGTAGTCACGGTTAAGTTGATAATATGATGAAAAAACTGTCGTATTACATAAACAAAATATATATTTAGTATAAAAGGGAACGTGTTTACAATTAGTCCGACCCATAAATACATAAATAACACATAGTTTTTTCTACACACTATCATTTAAAGTTGGGCAAGATAAGATAAGATAAGATAAGATAACTTTTATTGCCATAAAATTGTGTAAATACATAGCATGGTGTTAAGCATATTATAATTGGGAACAAACAATTTACCCTAGTCGGGCATGCAAAAATCATGAAAACGAGTGGCAGCGTTTAGTTGATATCTTATTGTTTATCTAAATTATTATACCTCTAATTATGTCTAAACAATCACCAATGTCTTAACTACAAATCGTCCGTCTCACATGTTCGATTTATCGAGCGGTTTTTTAAATTATTATTTTTCAAATTAACACGTTAAATTCCCCGTACGTAATTAGTATGGCCGCGCGGCATTAAATAAATATATATGGACTATATATGGAATATAACTAGTCTGGCCATAAATACTGTTACATAAAAACATCTTCTTTTTTCAACTTTTTAATTATTTTGAATTTGGAACGCGTTTCTTATTTTAAAAACTTCTTTCGATTTCACGCCATTTCACATAATTTTTCGTGTTCATTATCAAATTACAATATGGAATGGGATTATAAAGAAAATAGAGGAAAAAAAGTAAGTAGGTATGTCGTTACCTTAACATACAATATTATTAAATAAATAAATAATAAACTTTCCTACACTCACACCAATTACCTAGCCCAAGAGAAGCTTCGTTAAATGGTTACTAGACAATGGATAAACATACTTAAAATACTTAAATACATACTTATCATACATAGAAAACACCCAAACCCGAGACAATTCATAAAAACAATAATTTCTAAATTGACCCGACCGGGGATCGAACCCGGGACCTCAGAGATGGCGACACCATGAAAACCGGTGAGATGTACAAACCACTCGACCAAGGAGGTCGTCAAATGAAATGACTCAATTTAAATAAGTAGCTCAATATGCTTATAATACCTTGTTTTAGACGTACCTACAAACGAAATCAGTCGGTCCAATGAAAAGGCAAATTCTCAGATTGGTACGTACGAGTATTACAGAGTTTCGCTGGGCAATAGAGATTGGTCAGTGAGAGCGTTCTTTTGTTGGGTGACATCCCATTTGCAATTCAATTTGGGGGTATTCTGTTACGTTTCCGCTATTTATGGAAAATCACTTCGTACATCGTATTTGCGGAATCGGATTTAATGTAACGCTCTGTGTATAAATTAATTGGTATGTTTGGTACTGGAATAAGAATGTTTAATTTGTTTAAGAGCGTTTACGCCGCACACTAGCGCCACTAATGAAAAAAAAACATATCTAGTAATTAGAGATAGAAAATTAAATTATGCTCAACAAACTATTTGAATAAAGTAATTTAGCATTTTTACGTCACCTAATGAACACCTCACATGTTATGGTTTAGTTAAATAAGACGTTACGGCCACTTTTAACTATAACGCCATATTTAACTAAACCATAACATGTCAGGTGTTCATTAGGTGACGTAAAAATGCTGAATTACTTCATTCAGATAGTTTGTTGAGCATAATTTGATTTTCTGTCTCTAATTACTAGATATGTTTTTTTTCGTTGGCGGCGCTAGTGTGCGGCGTAAACGCTCTTAAACTATACTATTAATAAAGTGAGTCTTTTGTATGTTTGAGGGGGGGTAATCTCGGAAATAACAGGTCACTGATAGAATGCTACTTTTCTTGCGAGTAAAATAAGTTATATTTTTTTGATAAAAAACTTCTTTAATGTTTATACAGGATATTTTTTTTACCAGTGCGCAAATTTTCTGGAGCGACTTTCTCATAGTAACATGGGTTGAAATAATTATGTCAAAAAGTTTGAGACTCTTCATACAAATCAGGCTAATCAAGTGTTCGCTAAAGTATGGGAAGTCCAAAAATTTATGACATATTTCAACCCATGTTACTATTAGAAAATTTACTTACCGATTCTGAGTCGCTCCAGAAAATTTGGGCACTGGTAAAAAAATTATCCTATATTTTTTTATTTGGGAATCAAAGTAATGCACGTGGACAAAGTCGCGCGAAAAGCGCTAGCGGTCGGTTCGATTATCAAGTACCTCTAGCAATTATTAATTGACAACCATTTAGTATGTACCTACATTGGTTATAATTGCACATCGTCATCAGCATTTAATCGCTATACATCTAAGCTTAGGCCTTCCTTTAGAAAGAAACTACTACATTGGCAGATCGGGCCTACTGGGGCCCAACACGGGTTGGTTTTACACTTTTACCGCTTTGACCGCTTCATCATCATCATCATCATCTCAGCCAAAAGACGTCCACTGCTGGACAAAGGCCTCCCCCAAGGATCTCCACAACGACCGGTTTTGTGCTGCTCGCATCCAGCAGCTTCCCGCGACCTTCACCAGATCGTCGGTCCACCTTGTTGGACTTTTTTTTTGACCGCTTAATTCACACAAAATCTTCTATTAAATTTGTTTTATGCCACTTTATCATAATTAAACACAGTTTTTAAATACAGATATGCGAATTTGAGTAGAAATGTATGTTATACGTATCATATATACTTAAACGCCCAAAGCCACCACTTTGATATCATTTTATTAAAACGCTGTCTTTCTTTTGATCTTCCGTAACACAATTGTCATTTTTCATGAAGCACATACATAATGAAAATGTAAAATTACTACGACGCTACTCTCCTCTTGTATTTAACTTCCTTCTGTTAATTTATATAATTGTTGTAACAGCACCAAGTATACCACCGGTTTGTAAATATTTTGTGGTGCAAATAAAGAGCCTACAGCGGAATCGTAAAGGGTATTTTTAAATTGGAACTGTATACTCGTACTTATATAGTGAACCAAACTATATCTACAAATACACTGTCGTAGTAATATTTGATGTTTTTCCTTTTTTTCGCTTTATCCATATACGTTCGAGTACCTACTAGTACAGATGCCTGCACATAAACCTATCCAAAACTGTTAAATGTTCAACCATATACCGTATATATGTCGTAGTATGATGGATAAAGCCGTAATATAGTTATATCCCTAGGGATATAATTATATACCGTAACATAGTTATCAAAAGCGATTCATTGCTATCTTACGGTCACAATCTACTAATATGTTTATGTGACTAAACTAATCTGGTTAAATAGTTATAAATCTACCATAAAATAAAATAAAACAATTATATATTGGTTTTTATTTTTAATATAAAATCAACTTTTTGTAACCTGCAATTAGTTACAATACTTTTTAGCAATAAAACATACTAAAGTAATTAAAATTAACATGTACTTAGGTACCTGCCGTGCCCTACTCGTGTAGGTCACGTGATAGGTTCGAGGTAGTTTTTTTTTATTAGACAACAGAAATCTAGCTCCATACAAAAACATCCCGCACTACACACCTACAATTATTTCACTACACTTAATCAAGTAATATAATTATATCACTAAACTTGAACCGTATTATAATTATATTCCTAGTAAGATAGTAATGTATAAATACGTTACGGTATATAATTATATCCTTATATATACCGATACAACTAAATTAGAGCTTTATATATTATACTGCGACATATACATAAAGTTCAAAGTCTATTGAGACAATTTGACAGTTTGTGGCAGTATGATGTGCCGGCGTGTGTACCCCGCCCGACCCTTTAAATGCCACTACACATTTACAGAATACACTAAACATGCACGTTTAGGCCCAAGACACCGTACTCGTAGAACAAGGGTACGAAGAACCGGTTCACACGCGCTCTGTATCAGGTACAGACATGTACCTGGGCGCTTCTCTCCTTCTGCACGGCCCGGTCTACCCGAGCCGAGGTCCGAGCCTTTAGAAGCGCCTTCCGCTCCCCGATTCGATCCGAACCCTTCGGAGGGCACGGGGACGCGCACTTTTAAGTGTGCGACGCCGTTCCCTCTAGAAAACCTCTGAAGGTGATTCGTTTCACACGGCTTGAGGTTACCTTTACGTACCTCGCCGCCCCCACAAAATCCCGGTGACGCTGAAAATGCCGTTTGAGGAAATCAGCAATCTCTCTCAAAAAAAGGCGTGTGTACAATAAAGTCGCATTTTAACAGTTGGAACCAGGCTATTAGTGATTGAAGATTCTAGATGAGGAGCTATATGTCTTTCACGTTGCGGTCACCTATTTTAACATGTTAGTTAGCTTCGACATCTTCAAATTAATCTACATCTCTCCACACCGATCTCATTTTATTTCCTATACCTATAGAACCACACCAGCCCCCCTAGACAAGTGGCCAAAGGCTAATAGAATAGAAATCAAATAGAATGATTATTGTACGGGATTGACATAAGTCAACGATACGTATAAATTACGTTTATGTTATACAATAATCATTCATCTAAGAATCATCATCGTTTTGTCACTTGTTTGAGGGGGCAGGTGCCAAGTGCGAGTTTCATTCGCTATGCGATCACGTTAACGAAACGAGAAATTGTATGGCAAAATGTTGACTCTTCTAGTATGCCGCCAGGAGGCGCTGCTGCAATGTTATACTAATTTTCGTTTTCGTAAACGTAACCGAATGAATACGGATAGTAAACAAAACTCACACTAGGCACCCAGACGCCTATATACTACCGTGGCCAAATATTTTAAGCCGTGTTAACTCAAAATTACCCTAATTGAGCTGAAAGTTATTTCAGTGACTAGCCACAGAAAAGGTTATACGAGTATAGACTGTAGTATTATTAAGCTACTAGCACCTTACCGTGTGGATTTGAGAGTTTAAAAAGAAACTTCTTTATATATAATTAAAATATAGCATAAAATACCACAAATTGGGTCCCACAAGGCCGAAAACGACATCGCGGCCGACCTAGACGGAGATGGCGGGACGAGTTGGACTCATTTTTGAAGAATTGGTCCCAAAAAGTGAAAGTGAAACCGTGAGTATCGGAAAAAGGGAAGGGAGGCCTTTGCCCTGCAGTGCGACGATATAGGCTGAAAAATAAAATAAAAATATATATACAACGTGTAACAAAAAGGTGTGGTGAAAATGAAAAGATACAAAGTGTATCCGATCAAGATCTTGTATGTGTTGTTACTGAGACATAATTATTAACTTTATTTTGTCGTGCAATTTTAAATTAAATAATTATATTAGTGAAGTCATGCACGTCAGTCCCGCATAAGCAAGCAGCAGTAATCATAAATGTAAGAACACAGAGGTTACTAAATCACTAGGGCTGTAACTTGTTTACATTGATGTTACGTCATAATAGAACTGTTTAATTAAAAATTGCATAACAAGTTAAAGTTAATAACTATGCCTTAGTAACTCTGAATACAAGATCTAGATCGGAAACACTGTGGATCTTTTCATTTTGACCACACCTTTCTGTTTCTGTTACACCTTTCTGTTGTATATACCTATGTTACCCGCAAGGATTGTAGCATTCTAGCAGTGAAATATTTTTTGGACTATTAGTTTCAGAGATTACACTCCTCACACAAACAAAGTCACAAACTTTACCTATTTATTAATAGTATAGATTACCCGAAAGTACAAACAAATAAATGTATTTTTTTTTATAAATTGCAATTAACAGACCCGCTATCGCTTCTGTTTTAGACCAAACACGTAGAAGGAAAACAAGCGTCTTCCCGCTCTCCTCGAAACGAGATGACACCTTGAGTAATAGTACTCGCGTCGTGTCAGACTTTCACACAATTTTTCTTCCTAAAATATCGTGCCGCGTCGACCCGCGAAATGAATACGTACCTAGGTACCTCCAGTTCGTTTTTGAATCAGTAACACCGGAGAAGATCGTAACAACTTGGCGTTTCCCATTGGTGGAAGTCATTTTGTATAAGTGAAATGAAACATATTTATTCGGAGCATCAATGGCAACTTAACATCATTTATATTTTGTGTTAAGATCTTAACAAAATTGATCAATAAAGATATATGACTTAATGTAATGTTCATAAATACTTATAAAATACTGTGAAAAAATTAAACGCCTACAATATAATGTAATGTTCATATTGAATATTGTTTACCGTGTAATACTGTCAACGTGTTGTTTTAACCGTGAAATGTGTTATTAATGTAACGCTATCTCCACTATAATGTAGATAAAAATTGTGAAATGTCCAATTCTACAATGTTTATCTATTCAACCGAAATGGTCACCACCAAGCTCATAACATGACATTGACGTGCCAATATGCGCTGATTTTCGTGCGAATAAGCTTTAAAAAACAACACCATAACTTCTGTCCTTGTACTGGAATGTCATAACACTCTCCAATCCATAGCAGAGGCAAACAAAGTAACTTTGCAATGGATTAAAGGACACAGCAACTCACAGGGTAATGACGCCGCTGACGAACTGGCCAAAAGAGGATCGATGGCAGCAGTTTATGGACCGGAACCACTGCTGCCCATACCTCAGGCCCAGATAAAAACGTGGCTGCGCAAATTAACCGAAGAAGAACATCTAACAGAATGGAGAAACAGTGTAGGTAGCAGGCAAACCAAGAATGCAGTTCCGGTGGCATCAAAAAAGCTTGCCCGCAACCTCCTTAGATTAAACAGGGACAGGATCCGTAAAATCATCGGTATTATTACTGGTCATTGTCCCTTAAACAAGCACCTATTTACGATAGGTGTGACCGACAGCCCTCTATGCAGAGGATGCATGGAGGCGGAAGAAACGCCACAACACGTGCTCATGGAGTGCAGGAGTGTGGCAGACGAACGGGCACGGTTTCTCCAAACACCCAGAACGCTTGCGGAAGCCTGCAGCAGCCTGAAAAGGCTGCAAGCCTTCTGGGATAATCTGGGTTGGTTGGAGTAGGCAGAAGGTACAATACGTACAATGGCCAAATCGAATGGCTAAGTGCGGATACAGCCCAGTATAACTAACTAACTAACTAACTATGCGCTGATTTTCTGTGGATACAGTAAGCGAGGAAGGCGCAGATCCTTAAATGAGTTTTAATATGTATATAATACGTCAATAACAAATACATAGGTAGTTATTGAGGAGCTCGATGGCCCTTGGTCTGCAATTGCCGAAGTTAAGTAATATTCGCAAAGGCCGCTCATCGGATGGGTAACCAAATATTTATCATCTCGAGCGCCTCCGTGCTTCGGAAGGTATGTCATGCATTACCAGTCGTTAACAACCACCAATCTATACCGTGCCCACGTGTTGGTTTATGCTTCGTTCTCGTGGTGTTTTCATCAATAGGGAAGGATCGTACCCGATGGGGTACGAATATAGGGTGTTAAAAACTCAAAATTCTCATACAAAATATGACACAGCAGTGGAATAAGACTATTTTAATAATTTATTTGTCAGAGATGTTTTGGAAATATGTATTTTATCCATGAAATAAGTGTGGACAGATACCTAGTAAATAAGCTTTTACTTGTAGTTCTTTATAACTTTTTATAATGATGATTAAATCCAAAGTAAACTAATTTAGCTACCTTTATTCTTATAATTTCCATACACCACCACCTAAACACAAACGTTGTTTCATAGTGACATGCTCAAGTCGGGTATCTACCAGGTATCAAGCGGCTGGTTATTCGTAGCCGCTGGTTTCGGTAACTACCGGCTTACAAGCCGCTGGTTAAAACTATAGGTAGGTACGACGAGCCTTCCCTATTAATGAGTGAGGACATAAAATGAGCTGGTTAAAAGTTATTTATATTAAATAAATTCAGTTCTTTCTTGTATTGACATTGCTTTTGTTTTTGTAAATTTTTGGCAATTTTCAATTATTCCATAGCGAGGAAGTGTCTGACCTTTATCTCACTGAATGGTAAGTTATGATGAGGCCCAAGGTGAAAGCACAATTCACCCGGAATCCCCAACTGCTGAGAAATTTGCAAACTGTCAGAACACTGACGTCTGAGATGTGACTGACCCCAACCAAATTAAAGTTATTTAATTTACCTTTACATAATTTAGACAATAATGCTACATTTCAGTTAGAATTTGTTAAAATGGTGGTAGCTCATCAGGGGGTTTTTAAATAAACCCTAACACCAACTAAACCGTTTACAGTGCTTCTTTTAATGTCTCTCGATAATAATCGCATTTCCGAGTGCAACCAACTGAATATTAACAGAGTGAACGAGAGTGCGGCAACTTCACACAAGCGCTCCAAAACGCACGCACACAAACTCGTAGTTTACCTACATTAGCACACGGAAAAAAGCATGGGAAAGAAGTACCCGATGACGCGGCTGTCATCGCAAACGCGGATCGGGCAGCGTATGTTGCTGTAGTAACGGAGAATAACAAGTATGTCACTGAGCGCTGCCGATCTTATTTAAACCTTGTTTCTTTATTGGAAATAGAAAAATTTATTACATAAGTATTCAAAACTAGCCAAAACTATTTTTGATAATATGTCCGACCTTAAATATGTACCTCCATGTAAATGCTTTCCAATAATATATTTAAAAAAATTATAACTTGGCATGCGGATATATTACGTTGTTAAATTTAATAACGCAGCTTTCAAAACTGGCCGAGCGAGGCGTAAATATTTTGTTGTGTCCAATTTGTAAATTAATATTTGATTACGATTGTACTTTATAATGATATAAGTATTTTATAGTGTACACCTAAATTGTGTGTTTCATTTATAATATATAAGACACCCAAATTCACACAATTATAAATTAACTATGTGTGGCTCACTCAACCCTAGCCGGTAGCTACAGCTCGTACGTCAATTCAAGATCACGGCACTGTTGCCGCACTCTCGTTCACTCTGATATTAATTTTAATGTTCATAAATTATTAGATTTATTATGTTTAATATTTTGAATTCAGAACAACGCACTTTATTGTTGTTTTGCTTTGATTTTTCTTTTTGAACTATACAAGAGCTGTCAAACTTTAAATCGTAAATCAATTACGCGTGACACAGTAATATTTATTTTCATCCCTACTAATATTATAAATGCGAAAGTTTGTGAGGATGGATGTTTGTTACTCTTTCACGCAAACTACTTAATGGATTTTAATGAAACTTAACAATAATATAGTTCTTACTCTAGAATAACATATTAAAAGGCTACAATTTATAATTATCTTTTATAATTATTAAGAGTTACAGGCAAAAAACTGATATTTGTAGTGGATTCAAAATACGACGAAGATGTGGTGGTTTCCGAAAAACTTAAGCGCTTATTGCAACAATACATTCCGTCAAAAATTGTTCGTGTGAAACTGGCACCTAAAAATTAGACTGTGCCGAAAAAAAAATAAAAAAATTGGACGAAATAACTAGCGAAACATCAGTGTACAACTCCATCGATAGGCATGTCATCCGATGACACTACTAGCTATCCCATGCAGATCCTAAACTCTTTGGAGCTATCCGGGGTGCCATCCCATAAGCTAGAATTAATTAGGTATACCCGTTTTGTTAATTCACGACTTGGTTAGGCACGTGCTAAGGGTACTTATGCAACGTACTCGGTAGCGAGTCACAACCTCAAGAGAAACAATGTGCTTATAGCACTTATATATATCAAATAGTAACTAGCATACCATTTAGTTTTAAAAGTCTACATAACAGTTTCCATAAAATGTTACATTTTCAATGACTATCAAAAGTCACAGGGTCAAACCTTAAAGATAGCAGGAATACATTTGGGTACGCCATGTTTTTTCTACGTTCAGCTCCTACAGTGCTGTGGAACCAGCTAACAGCGGCGTTATTTCCGGACCATTATGACTTAAGGATCTTCAAGAAACGAGCCTATTCCTTCCTTAAAGGCCGGCAACGCATCTGCGATTCCTTTAGTTTTGCATTTTGGGTGTCCATGGGCGGCGGTGATTGTTTCCCATCAGGTGACCCGCCTGCTCGTTTGTCTCCTTCTAACATTTAAAAAATATATAGTTTATAGGAGTAGGTATATTGCAGTGAATAGAAGACTAAAAAATATAGTTATAACTCATACCACAGAATCCATCATTTCCAAAGATACACAGACGAAGTCGCGGGTAGCCGCTTGTTCTAAAATAAATTAATAATAATAATAATCTCTAATTAAGGTGATATACCGCAAGCCCTTTCAGTTTCCCACCGAAACCCTATACCAAATATCCGGATTGCTCTCCGTTAGAAGACTTTATGTTCTGTACATGACACTACGATACCACAAAATGTTACCATTTGACCAAAACAAACTTAGAAGAAGAAGGTGCGATATCGTTGCTCCTACATACCGTACTCGAACAGTCTTTGCCACTCGACAATACAAAGCTCAAGCCCCACACGCCTACAACAAAATTAACCGCTTACCTAATATTTACCCCTTGCAAATTTATGAGTGTAAGAAAACTCTGTTCAAGTGGCTGTCTGCTCTTAAGTCTGCTCTTAATTATGACGACGTGGAAAACACACACACACACACACACACACACACACACACACACACACACACACACACGCGCACACACACACACACACACACACACACACACACACACACACACACACACACACACACACACACACACACACACACACACACACACACACACACACACACACAGTAAGTAGGAAGAGCGAGGCTTCCCCAACTCAAGTATCTTTTGATTACCTTCTGGGGTGCCCCGGAAACTATATTGTAAACGATTTACAGAAATAAAACACATTTTAGTTTAATTTAATTTAATTTAATTTAATAATTAAAAAGAGTAGTAGCAACTCTATATATACTCTCTCATAGTAATCCGACAACAGCCGAAACACGTAGTTTGCCGAGAGTCATTAAGAAATGCACTGTACAATATGACCTCTAAGTCTAAGACCACTAGAGCGCAGACGCGGTTCTATTATTATCATTACTTTTGTTTGGGGGTTGCAGCATTTTCTGGCGAATTTCTTGTTAACTAAAATAAAGTAAACAAAAGACACCAGAAAGTTATACAAAATTGCAAGAAGTTTGCGGTGCGTCGCTAGGATGCGCTGGGAACCCGTCTCTGTTGCGGTGTAGATCGAGAATTGTGAACGTCTCCGCATGTTTTCACGGAATAGCGAGTCTGTGAAATGCCAAGTTAGGACGCTTTGATGTATGGAAATGAGCAATGCAACAATTTGAGACAATCGCCCCAATGCTTGATTAGAGCATGCACTCTGGGATTCAGGATTTTATACAAACATTACTGACTATAATTTAGATAAAGATTATATTTGTTATCCATACAAAACAAAAATTAAATTATGTATTGAGGTGGCGAACATCAAAATTGTTATAAAATTTACTAAGACTACTACTAGACTGATTTACCTATAATATATAGCTATATTTGCATTTAGCATGGCAATAACTGGAAAAAGTTTATAATTGGATATAGCAATGGACTAAAACTCATAGTTAATAATATTATGAAAATGCTGAGTGCTTTTTGATTAATCAGCCAAACCTATTTAACAATCATAAATATTTGATTAGCTTTAAGTTAATACTTGGCTAGAGTTCGTAATTCGTATTAAAAAAACGTGCAAACTCAAACTTTTGTAATTCATCGCGAAGCGTAGATTTTTATAAGTAGATAATCATAATTTTTCTGAATTTTATTTTTAAGTAAAAATTTTCGTCGAGATTGTTGCAGATTTACATTTCACACGGTTGTTCGTCCAAGAAAACTTGGAACTAATTTCGCGGTTCACTGGTGCTATTCTCGCACCGGCAAGTTCATTGCAAAGTGATTTTCTTTGCAAATGTACGGGAAGCAGTACGTGCCCGCGGTGACTAGACAGAATCAAAAAGTTTTCTCTAACAAGTTTTCTATTTTATTTTTAATCTTTACAAAAGTGTATGCAACATTGTTATGACGTAATACGACGTTCATGAGGAGCTCGATGGCGCAGTGGCTAACGTGCCCGGTCTGCGAGTGCTGAGGTTAAGAAACTTTCGCAAAGGCCGGTCATCGGATGGGTGACTTTAGCATCTCGAGCTCCCGTGCTTCGGAAAGCACGTACAGCCGTTGGTCCCGACTGCATTAGCCACCAATGGGCCCATGTAGTGGTTTATGGCCCGCTCTCCCTATCCATCCATAGGGAAGGCTCGTGCCTCAGCAGTGGGGACATAAAATGAGCTGATGATGATGATGATGATGATGAATACAATGTGTGCGCAAGGTGGAAGGGAAAAAGCGCTTTGGGCGAATATAGAAATCATAACTGCGGATTATACAGGAGAGGACCAGCCTCTATCGAGGAACTATTTCATCATGATATTGACAAGAGAGTACCTTTTTTTAATCAAAGATAAGTCAAATGATTCCGCTTTACCAGATGTTAAGCAGAAACGGAGACTAGATGTGAAGATACCTACAGGAGCAGGATTCTGGCGCACTAGACATCCTTACATTGCCAACCCGCAAGTTGCTTCAAATATCCGAAGCTGTCCAACCTTCAAGATTGAAGAGGCACAAACAAAAGAAAAAGGATACGGCATTTGAACACCTTTAAAGCTACCACGCCTTATTCACTTCCTAATTTTTCTAGCTAACGGTAATGCGAAACAACAAAGCATAATGATGCAAACAATACCAAAACATTAGAAAATTAAAGCTAAAACGAGGAAAATAATTAAAAAAGAATCCACCCGCTTTGTATTCAAGTCGTGTTAAGCGTTTTTTGTCCACAAATTGCAAAGATCTCGACCTAAGGACGTATTACACTGTGCGGTGCTGGAAACACGGGTACGAGACGAGGTACTGACGAGCAGACGAGGCAATTGCGCAAATCAGGAATCGAGAAACAAACTAAGTATTTTACAAATTAAGGTTAGCACAGGCAATCAAATGAACTTTAAAATTGATTTCCAAACAATTGATTTTTGGCGCTTTAGCAGTTTTCCCTTTCCACCGATGATATTATTTTACACACTTAAAGCGTACTTATTCCAACAAACTATGTCCATTGTGGAATTCGAACCGTCATCGTCAGTCAGATCCCTTAAGGCTAGACCAACAGGTACTCATCACACAGTATTCTGAGTGATGAGTGGTAGTTTTTTCAATATCGAATTCCCGAACTTGTAAAACCAACTTGCCAAATGGCACTGCTCCGATTTCAAACAACTTGTAGTAAAATAGTGGAGAAAATTCTCTTAGCACACTATGCCTGAAGTCCTCTACACTATGTAAGTACCGAAATAAGTCGACGTTGCATACACGGCTCGGCCTTCCGCTCAACACGGCCACGTTGAATTATAAAGCGTCCTTTAAATAGAGCGTTCCATGCCCTCTTCCGTCCTCATTTCTCAGTGCTGACTAATTTATCATTCAAGCGATTAGGTAAGGTTATTTTTAATTTGTTAATGATAAAAACTGGCGAGATAGATGCCCAAATTGAAACACAATATTTAAAGTAATTGTATAATCCTCTTATTACTCGTCTATCCTAAATAGACAAACGAGATGAAGGACTTTGTCAATGCTTATTTTAGGTTTTTTAGGGGAAATCGTTACACCTAATCCGTCTTTGCAAAACGTGAATGAAACGTGGACTCCTTTATCTTTAAAACTAAATGTGTGTTGTTGTATCCTTTGTCGGAAACAATATAGTTATTCAACTGCTTGAAAATCTTAACATAATTAATAAATTTGCAGCGTTTTTACATTCGCGTATATAATTGGATTCCTACTGAATTGTATGCAAAAGCTTTTGTGATTTATTAGATTTTACTTATCTATAACAATTTATTGCATTCACCACTCAAAATTGATACGGCCAATAAACGTGTAGCAAAGACAACTAACTTCTGATCATGATCAGCATAATATGTCCTATGGTTGGGCTCAACTCCTCATGAGCAATATCTCATAAGGGGTTGGCCTATTACTCACCACGCTGGCCCAATGCGGCTTGGCTTAGCTATCGTACAACAATAATTAGGAGCAACTGCTTAGTTAGCCTATCATATGGAACAAGGAGTAACTCAAGGTATTTGACATCACCATGAACAGCTCAGTTTTATCTCTCCATAGCTGGGGCTCGAGCCTTCCCTACGTATGGATAGGAAGAACGGGCCATAAACAGTGCGGATTGGTAGTTGTTAACGACTGCTAACGTAGCCAGGACCAACGGCTTTACATGCCTTCTGATGTACGGAGAAGCTCGAGATGATACATTGTTGTTACCCATCCGATGACCTGCCTTAACGAAAGTAGCTTAACCTTAACAATCGCAGATCGGGCGCGATAACTACTGCGCCATCGAGCTCCTCGAGGTATTTGTCACCCATCTGATAACCTAGCATTAAAAAAGTTGTTTAACTTACAAGATCGCAACAAGAACCCGTAAACAGCTGCGCCATCAAGCTTCTATCTTATTAGGTAACTTAATATGACAAGCAAGCAAGATTTGAAAAGGACGCGCAACGGACGACGGAATTGTATCATCTTCATTGGGACACATTCCTTAAGTCTGGTATAGTTCCAAGACCCTCGATTTCAGGGGAAATCGACCTTACTCCGGGCCCTCTACGTGTCTGTCATGCTAATGCTTCATGAATAGACGTGTACTGTGAACAGCACATCGCAAATCACAATGCGTGCAGCAATTTGAACTTTATGTAAAAGAGAAAAGGTGTTATTAGTTTGCTTTGATGTTTTCTTTATGTGCCTAATACTAATTTGAAATGTGATTGGCACTGTTAATTTTAAGGCGATAAGCAGGATGGAGTCTGGGAATAACATTAGTGGTATTACGTATTCAGGTTTGGTTAATTGGAGTTTATCTATAAGGAAGAAGTTAATGGATAATGGAAGTAGGATTAACTAATTTATGTTAATATTAATCTATTTTAATTAACAACTAAAGAAGTGGGCTTGTTAATAGCCGATAACACGCGGGGAGCGTAGTTAAGAATTATGTAGTACAGGTTACCTATAATTATAAGTTACTGTACAGACTATTATATACTTTGTAATATGCATTACACATCATATTATTAAACATAATACATAAATACATAAAAACCAATGGAAATTATCAAAGGATTTCAACTCTAGCATTCCCCGAACTGCAGGCATATTATGTACAAAAACATAATAATACTCTGGCGAAACATTACACCAAACCAATTGCAATAACTTCAGGAATCCAAAATTGTGTCGCATCACGGAGCGTTTCTATTAACATTCCTCGAATTACATTCTGTGTTCAATTTGACCGGCGCTTGCATATTTATTTGTGTTCTGTACCTGGTAATATACAGATCCTGAGCAAACTCTTTTTTTTATTGAATACTTTTTTGTGAAATCTTGCGTTTTGCGATTTTTATTTTTTTATTCATAGCTTGGCAAATGACTCCACTCCACCTGATGTTAAGTGGAAACGGAGTCCAGACGCGTAGACAACTGGTGCAGCGTGAAAACAACGCAGCATCAGTCACCCTCACCCTGGCGGCCCGCAAGGTGCCTCTTCACGCCTCGTTTGAAAGACCCCATGTCATAGGAAGCAGGTAAAACGTGTCCTGGTAGATTATTCCATCTTTTGGAAGTGCGACAAAGAAACGAGTCACCAAATTTCTTTGTGCGCGATGGAATGTTCGAGACAGTACAGCGGTGACTCCAGAGAGCAGCACGCGTACTCCTATGGAGGAAAGGAGAAGGTGGGATAAGGTCAAAGAGTTCTTCAAAGCACTCGTCATGGTATAAGCTGTAGAAGACGCTGAGTGACGCTATATTTAACTGCCGTGAGTTTTAACCGACTCTGTGGTTTAGTGGCTAAGACCACCGGCTTAGACCCAGAGGTCCCGGGTTCGATTCCCAGCGGGGTGTACGTGTTTGTGCACTTGGTTTGGTTGGTGGTAGGGCTTGTTTGTCCGCCTGGCTAGCTACCACCATTTTATCTAAATATGTCGCCATAACATCAATGTTAGTAGCATTGTTGTGTTCCGGCAGCTAGAAATAAGATAGCCTAAAACCTCACTAGTTGAGGATCCCGGGTGAAGTGCGCTTCCATCGTTGGCCTTATCATCACTTGAGATCAAGGCATTGTGTTTACCCGTTATTATAAAAAATAAATAAATCTCTACGCAATTGCAGGGGCTTGAGAGCATTAGTGACTTTTGCATTGCCGATAATACATATAGCGCGCCGCTGCAATCTGTCCAAGGCATCGAGAAGGTACTTTGCGAAACCATCTCAAAGGTGCGAGCAATACTCCACGCAAGATCGCACCTGTGTCTTGTACAAAAGACACACTTGATCCGGCGTGAAGAATCGCCGCACCCTGTTCAGAACGCTGAGTTTACGTGACGCTGTTTTTATCACTGCTTCGATATAGTCCCTCTGGTTTAGATCGCAACGAATCTCCATACCGAGCATGTTAACACTGCTCTGCAGGCCGAGTGATTTGCCGTAAACGCGCATACCTGTGTTTTCTTGGCATTGAACTCAACAAGGTTATTGGAGCCCCATTTAGATATGAGGTCTCGGAATCAGAATCAGATTCAGAATCTTTATTGCATGTCACAAAAGTTACACAGTAACCGAATAAAAAATCGAATCGGTCTAATACCCGATTGAGCTCAGTGACAAGATTTACTCGTTTCTCTTCAGTCTCGACCTGCCCAGTCGCTGGGTGACCGTTATACCCACCGTGCACTGCACTATCATCTGCATAGCAACGCATATTTACAAGTGGAAGCATATCATTCATATGCAGAAGGAACAGCGTGGGGGATAGAACGGACCCCTAAGGAACACCAGCGTTCACTGACATGAACCGCGAAGCACATCCGTCTATGAGCACTCGGATCCTACGCTCATGTAGGAAGCCAGCGACCCAGTTGCAGAACTGAGCAGACCGTATGCCGGGAGCTTGGAGAGAAGGACTTTGTGCCAGACCCGATCAAAAGGCTTGGCTATGTCAAGGCTAACAGCAACCGACTCGCCACGTGTATCAATAGCCTCACCTCAGAGATGTGTGACGAACACCCGTTGACCGTTTCGGCTGAAATCCGTATTGGCGATCGTGAATTAAGGGGTGTTCTTCTAGGTAGCGGATAAGCTATTTGTTTAGAATCCGCTCTATGACTTTACACAAAACTGAAGTAACGGCTATTAGGCGGTAATTAGTCGGATCTGACCGATCTCCTTTTTTAGGAACCGGTTGCACATTAGCATCTCTCCAAGATTCCGGCACACATTCTGAAGAAAGCGAGAGACGGTAACGACGAGTTAACACGGGGGACAACTCCGCTGCACACATTTTTAAAACTATTGCTGGAATGTCATCAGGGCCATTAGCTTTCCGAACATCGATTGGTTGCAGCTCCGCACGTACATCACACAGTCTGATTTTAATATCAGGCATTGTGTGGCCACAGTGAGGAATTGTAGGTGGCTGTGCATTGCAGTCATCGATCGGCCTTCGCCTGCGGCTTGTGAGCTAAAGATCCGTCAGGACATCTCAGAGGTGAGAGCGAGGGTTGTGAAATTGTGCAATGTTGGTTGTGATATTGATGTTGGCCTCTAATAGTCTTTACATTGTTACATTTTTTAAAAAAGACGACTATTGAAATAATGACACTATATAGTACAGTTAACAAATTACTTTTTTTTTTTTTTTTTTTTTTTAATTACATAATAAGCTTAAGCAGGGTCCAGATGCAAAGACAGCTGAGTGGAGCAGGATGTGCTTTACCAGCCGTCCTCACCTTGCCGTCCCACAAATGACTTTTCACACCTTGTTAAGGACCTCATATTGTAGGGAGAGCGAAATACTTGTCTTCATCGTTTATCTATACACAAGCTGTGCTCGCGACTTCGTCCGCGTGGAATAGTGACTTTCGGCAGCATTTTTAATTTTTTAGGCTCCTGTTTTCGTTTTTGCAACATTTTTCACTGATGCTTCGCTCCTATTGATTGCAGCGTGATGTTATATCCTCGATAAATGGACTATCTAACACAAAAATAACTTTCGAATTCGAACCAGTAGTTCCTGAGATTAGCGCGTTCAAACAAACAAACTTTTCAGCTTTATTATATTAAAATATAGATATATTTTATTATATTCCTTTGTTCGTGTTCATAAACTTAGAGAAACGACATTAAAATACGAAACCCTAAAAACGAAGTAATCCCTAATTTTTAAACCGCCACTCTCGCTGGTTCAATGCGGTCTATTGATCAAAAATCACTGTCTCCCTTACAAATTTAGAAGTAAGATAGACTAGATAGCTACTTTTGTTTCCGATTTGATTTCGCATCGGGGCTGGGGCTCTATCTCAGTCTGTTAACTAAACGATAATTTAAGTAGGCCACGAGCCTTGCTGTGTTCCGACAGTTATAGGTATGATAGATAGCCACTGGTGGCTTCCGGGTGAAGAGCATTGCCCCTTTGATCTTTTTTTGTAGTACCATCAAGAAAAACGCAATATGAAGCACCCCTGCCCGCTGTAAACAAATACTTCATCTTCGCACGTTTATCTTAAACTTTTATGTCAAAAAGTTAGGACAAATTAATTCGAAGCCAGTTACAAATGAAAACGAGGGCAAATGGAATAATAGAATTAGTCCAATTCATAAGTCTTCACAGTCGGTGTCGGCCGTTCCTATTCATTTTTTCCTGGTTGACGCACCGCAATGTTTTATGAAGAGAATTTATGAAAAGCATCCACGTGACGTGATTATGTTGGCTCCAAGTAAAAGGTTTCCTGTAGAGATGCTACAAAAAACTTTGTCGCAGCATCAGAGGTTCATATTGAGTGTAAAAACACACTATGCCGAAGGTACGCGACCGAAGTTCCGCAGCTGATTTTACGTTCCGACATATTCGGCTGATATGACACACCATAAGTGCCGAACTTACGCCCCGCCCCCGGATCTTCGTAGGCAATCGAAACGAACTTCGGTCGCGTAATTTCAGCATAGTATGTTCCTACACTAAAAGTCACGTTGTTACAAACTTTGATAGTAGATAGAAGTGAATAGATACGTTAATTAGTATAGAGATTAAAAAGTTTTATTTTCAATTTTACAACGAGGCTGAACCATAACCAGCCAGGCTGTTTAAAATCAATCCTACCTGAAACAATTCAAACCGAACATTATTAAAATGTTTTCTCTGCTATCTAACAGTTCAACATTTCAGCATTGTTATGTTCCAACAGTTACAGTTATGATATAATAAGCTTCTCCAATATTAAATGTGCCGCCATAACATCAATATTTGTAGCATTGTTGTGTTCCGGCAGCTATAGATAAGATAGCCAGTGCCTTACTAGTTGAGGATCCCGGGTGAAGTGCGCTTCCATCATTGGCCTTATCATAACTTAACATCAGGTAAGATCAAGGCACTGTGCGTACCCGTTAAAATAAAAATAAATTATACATATATATAACGCTGAACGCCGCTAGGGTCTCCGCCATAGACTCTTTTGAGTGCGTACACATTTTCAAGCCAGGTTATGTGGTGCGTAAAAAGAGACTACAAATAACTTGCTAGTATTATTTTGCACATACTCGTACATGCAAAATAATACCATGATTAATGTTATAATTCAAAATCTGTGCGGAACACTGATTTAATGTTATAATTTATATTAAATATTAGCTTTTTGTAAAGCATATTTTTGTTAAGGCTTATTGAATCAGTATCGTATGTTAATACTCTTTCTATTGCATTCTGAATAAATATAATGTTGCAAAGTGATAGTCGCATCACTGCGGCGATCTCGCCTTTGGCCTCTATATTACAAAACGGCGAGGCTCGTTGTTGCGCCAAGAGAAAAATTAAAAAGAATATTTTTGAGGACGCTAACAAATTTTAAGCAGTTTTTTATGAAAACATGACTAAAACATGATACTAGCAATTTCACAGAGAAATATGATGTCACGCGTGAATTTGTCCTCCTAATGGCCGGCAATTCGTTTTCATCACTTCTCTGTGTACGACTGCGTAAAGTTCATTGCCATCTGAATAAATTAATGCACCTTATAAATATATAAAACCTTAATATTTGGTATTCATTAAATCGTCATTCAAAACACATTTAGACGGAGAGCATAATACTTTAAACTCGTAATTACATTGAAACGATTTGATAACGTTTAGTTTTGCTATTGTACATAAATATTCACCTTGTGATTAACGCTAATGTGAAAACAATAGTGATTTAGCAAATGATTCTAGTATTCATCTAGGTATAAATTTTTGCGATGAATGGTTGCAATAAAATCTTGAAGCTATTAGAAAACAGAAAGGCATTGGTCCCATCTAAAACTGTAAAGAGGATCTCCAAGAATGCACAACAGTTTTGGTGGAATTCAAGAATTAGCGTTGTATCTGAAAGAAAGTAATCCTCAGCATTCCGTACTGAATTGTTAAGCCTATTTATTTTTCAGGGGGAGAGTACAGAATCCTTTCGAGGCAAAAAGTTCGAACGGGCGCTTAATGCGATTGGATTCTACCAAGAATTTCGTTAATGTTAAGCGGAATCTGCGCAATCTGATTGCTTCGATAAGTGCTGGGCAGTTTCGTTTAATGCTTTAATACTTTCAAATTCTCCACGATCCTTGCTTTGATCGATTCCTTGAACTCCATAACTTGTATCAGATAAAAATTCTGGAGTCTTTGCAATATTTGCTTTGAATATGCACAAGCATTGATACGGCAAGGTATGGAGTATTTTATACCGTACTCGGACGTAACATCACATGGCAAAGCTCGCCCGTGGTTTAATGCTGACTGTCGTAGTGCTGAGGCGCTGAAATTGTCTGCTTATTCCGCATGGGCTGAAGCTCGAGCACGCAAGTCTTCGAATACTCGTTTTCTGAAGAGAGCCTTTAACCAAGCCGCCAAGTCGTGTAAAAGGACACTACGCAGATTCAACCACATAAGCCGGATCGGGGCTAAATTAGCCTCTTACCCCCCAGGTAGTAAGGTTTTTTGGTCCCTGGCAAAAGCGGTTGAATCCAATTTCAGTCGGCCATCCCTACCACCATTGCTGAAGCCTGACGGTTCTCTTGCCCACTCTGCGGAAGAATAAGCAAATTTATTTGTCTCTCTTTTTGCGGAGAATTCGCGTCTGGACTCTGCTGGGAAAACTCCACCAATCTCATCTCGTGCTGACTGCTATATGGCAGAAGTGCGCATTCACCAGAAAGAGATCCTAAAAATCCTGCAGACCCTGGACGTGAACAAGGCGAACGGACCTGATGGCATACCTGCAATAGTTCTGCGTTCATGTGCTCCCGAGTTGTCTCCACCCCTCACACGCCTGTACCGCCTCTCACTTGAAACAGGCATTGTACCGGAGTCATGGAAGCTTGCTAACGTGCAACCCGTGCCCAAAAAAGGCAGTCGAGCTGACCCTGCTAATTATCGACCCATCTCAGTCACGTCCATACTCTGTAAGATAATGGAACGTGCACTGAATAATAAACTCCTGGCTCATTTGGAAGGTAACGATCTCCTCAGCGACCGCCAATATGGATTCCGCCGAGGCCGCTTAACTGGGGACCTTCTAATATATGCCACACATCTATGGAGTGAGGCCATTGAGAAATACGGAGAGGCCCTTGCGGTGTCCCTCGATATCTCAAAGGCCTTTGACAGGAATTGGCACGCGAGCCTTATAAGCAAGCTCCCATCATTTGCATTTGTCTTCCTGCTAACTTTTGCGCTTGGATATCTGATTTCCTGAAGGGAAGATCGATACGCGTTGTCCTCGACGGCTACTCATCGGACCAAAAGGCTATCGATGCCGGTGTGCCTCAGGGATCGGTTCTATCCGCAACCCTATTCCTGCTTCATATAAACGACCTGCTTGTGCCCGGTACCTTTGGGTACGCAGACGATAGCACCGTTGCGGATAGATACATGTCGAGTGCAGGGGCTGGCAGACAAGATGTCGCCTCTTGTCGAGAGGCCATGGTTAGCCGCTTGAACGAAGCCCTCCAAGCAGTATCCGATTGGGGCGATGCCAATTTGGTCACATTCAACGCTGCCAAAACACAGGCTTGTTTGTTCTCAGCTAAGCGGAGCCCATTTCACCTGGCTCCGACTTTCCGGAATGTGACTGTAGCTATGACTGACAGCCTACAGCTCTTAGGTGTTGAGCTCTCGTCCAACCTCAACTTCGGGCAGTACATCGAGTCCAAAGCAAAGACTGCAGCTAAAAAACTGGGGGTTCTCTCTAAGGTCAGGCGGTACTTCACGCCAGAACAGCTGCTCCAACTTTATCAAGCACAAGTTCGATCATGTATTGAGTACTGCTGCCACCTTTGGGATGGATCAGCCAAATACCATCTGGCTGCTTTGGACTCGATTGAAAAACGAGCTAAGAGACTCATTGGTGACCCTGCCCTGATAGAGGCCAAGCTGCAAAATCTAGAACATCGGCGTAGGGTGGCTCGTCTGTCGGTCTTCTACAGGATTCATTTCGGGGAGTGCGCGAAGGAGTTGCACGACCTAATCCCACCATCCACTTTCCGCTATCGGAGCGCGAGGCGCGAGTTCTATCCCTATGTTGTTGATATGCCACCTTGTCGCACGAGCCGATTCGGTTCAACTTTCTTAGTGCGTACAGCTAGGGAATGGAACGCGCTGCCTGCGAATGTGTTCCCTGAAAGGTATAATCTGGACCTCTTCAAGGCTAGAGTGAATAGGCTATTTCTAGGCAGGCATGTTCCATCCTCGACCGCACCGTCACTTAACATCAGGTGAGGTGTAGTCAAATGCCTGCCTATAACCAATAAAAAAAAAAAAAAAAAAAAAAAGCATATTCTGTAGTTTGGTTTGTAGACGGTTAATGTCACTGTAAGTATTTAGAAGTAGATATTTATGTAACGTACTGATCTATCCAGATAAATAGTTTCATTTTCATTAAAAATAGTTACAGTAGAATATAACCAAAACTATGATTTTTATGATTCTAGTACATTTAGACCCCCTTCCTATGCATGGGGTCCTTCAAACGAGACGTGAAGATACACCTTGTGGGCTGGCAGAGTGAGGGTGACTAATGCTGCGTCGTTTTCATACTGCACCAGTTGTCTTTGCGTTTGGACACCATTTCCACTTAACATCAGGTGGAGTGAAGTCACTTGCCGTATTGAAAAGAAATAAAAAAGCTCTTAATTTTATATTTTTTGTACGATGTTGGAATTTAATAGGTAGGTATTGTTTGGAGTCACAGAATCGGGAGCGGAATTTATTTTATTGTTATCATATAAAACCGGCAGTGAAAAGGATGTCATTATTCTTATGGATTCAACTGGAAGTTTTGTTTTGCGCCAACAACAGCGATAAATCATCAATTCCTCGTGTAAAAATCATTTTTGCATGACGTCATTTCCGCACGCTTTTTCTGAGGCCATTTCGTTGCTATTTGTGGAATTTAATGAATAACAATACTTGATGAAAAAGCCAAAGCCTCTTTTTAAGTAAAGGTTTTAATTTTAAAATTCGTAATAAAGTTCAGATTACTGAAAATATGTATCGGTAGGAGTGTAGGTATTAAAAAGTGTTTTATATTAACATATTTAACCCATTTGTCAAAGTTATCATTACTAAAACACAAATGTTGAAAAAATTTCCACCAGCAGGATTTGAACCTGCACCCTTCTGACTTAACGGGTCAGGTGCTCCCCCAAATGAGCTATCGTGGTTCTAACCAGCCAGCCGACAATCCTAAATTGGGAGAGCACCTTACCCGGTATGTCAGAAGGGCGCAGGTTCAAATCCCGCTCGTGTAAATTTTTTCAACATTCGTGTTTTTGTAATTTGTTCGCAACAAATTTTGCGTTAAAATTATATAAACAAAACAAAAATATTTTATCATTACTATTTTTTAATTCTGTGGTACTTCTGAGTGGGGTGTGTGTTATTTTTACCTGTATATTTTTGTAATGCTAGACATAACTTTTTCCTTACCAAGAACCTCTTTGGAGGTAGTCAGAACGCTTAAATCTGGCTACTCACAGATTTTTTTCAAAGAGTTTTTTTATATAAAAAGGCTTATTAAATCGAAGTAGAAGTGACATGAAGATCTAGCAATAGAAGTTTGCGTTGATTAGTGCCTTAATATCCTTTCAATCTCTACTCAACACAGCACTGAAGCAGACGTATATTGGAGGACAGTCAATTTGCGACAAAGCCCGGGTTTTATATTAGCACCTAATGTCATTGACATCACTTAATCAACACCAAAACAAATACCCAACATTTAGGAGTGGAAGAAATAAATGAACGTGTGCTACAAATGGGCGGGCTGGAAGACACATTCCGCCGTCCGTCTGCAGAGGCGAGCTAACGAATCGCCTGCCGTAAATCGCGGACCATTCTTGGGAGACATTTGTCCGGTCCCCGGAATACTCTGCGCTTTTACACTTTGTCAGCGGTTGCTCACGTACTTAGTAAAGGGACACGACAGTTTGCCGTTGAGTGTTGCTAACGCGTGAATGACAAATGACGTCAAATTGTTGGTTTGCGATTGGTCGTCTCCCGGGTTAATCTGCGAAGAACTTAAGTTTTATAGTTAGGTAGCCTTTGAAACCTTTCCGAGGACATTTTATTCCTTTTCTTGTCTATTGTCTCGTTAATATTATACAATCTGTATGCACTTACACTTTAGGGGTGGATTCTACACTCAAATATACAATGATAAAAAAATATTTAAAAAATTTCAAGCTGCTCGTAGCAAATTGATTACTTTGTGGTTTTTGCGTTATTTTTGGTGTTGAAAACACAACAATTTTTGGTATTTGGTTTTTGTCCTATTGATGTTCTAACTTTTGGCTACTTTACTGATTGTTTTTTACTTGTGACTAGTTTTACCTTTTTAGCTCCTGCAAAAATCGAAGACAATAAAATAAAAAAAGCTGCCATGACAAAACTATGAAGCTTGGAACTTTTTAAGTATTTTTTATTATGTATATTTGAGTGTAGAATCCACCCCTAAAGTTTGTACAGTGCATGCTAATACAGATTGTATAGTTCGAGAGACGGTTTCACAAGAAGAATGGGGAATACGAGTAGGCGTTTAATGAACGACGCGATTTTTGTATATCAATAATAAGCAAGCCGGAATATTCATACATATCAGTCTCTTTGTATTCACTCTTTTTTCTTAACATCTTTTAAGATTCAGCTAAAATGTGTATAGAAATTACCATTTGTTTCAGAACAATTGCATGTTCATTGTTTGCCATTTGACAGTTTTCTTTAGTACTGTGATTATCATTGTAATGCCACACACATCATTTATAGCAATGCAACTAATCTTTCTTTACATCAATCGTCTGTCTAAAATACATACGGAAATAATTACAGCATTCATACACTTTACAACAAAGTCCTATTTATCGTCTATCAAGCTCCCGCAAACCTTATATATTATATTACCCTCAGTAGAAATAACGTTGTTCCGCCCATATCAATAAAATAACAATAAAATTAGTTATCGAAAGCCGGAGCTTTGCCGTCGGTCAAGACGAACTATTACTTAATAGATCCGTCCAAACAATAAATGCCACAAAAGAGGTCCGGGTATTAGAGCAATATTACTTCCTTCAGGCAATACAAGACGCAGATGTTAAATATTAATAACGCAATTTGGTACAGTTGCGTTCTACCACCATCTTTACCGTTTCATCACGTTAAAATATACCATCAGTCATATCTTGACAAGGGCACAACTAACACTTCTTATTACAACATAGATAAAGTTCAAATTGGTTCAGCGTCGAGTTTCGCGGGAACAGCTAATAAGATACGTTAACAAAACAGAGAACGCGCGAACTGAGATACTTGTAATTGGATAGTCGGTGTACAAACTTCCAAACTAATCATATTTGTGTAATACTAACTTGTTGGGTTAGTTGATACTGCGAAGCTCGCTCTTGCGAATACTCTTTTGTGAAGTACATCTATCTATCCTTATAATAGTAACTGGGTGACTGGTTAATTAATAGAGAAACTATTAAGCAACTGTCAAAACGATTTTATTTAATAGAAATTGTATGGGATAGGCAAACTACGCCGTCACTATATTGTTTCGTCAAGTCAGTGTATTTTTTTCCTTTATTTCATGGATTCGTGCGATTAGCACACTTAGCCAGTGTCAAAGTAATTTTTCTTACAAGTATTAAATAAATAAATAATATTTCCTTCTAGTATAGATGATGATGAATGATAATAGAAATGAGAAATGATATACTTTCCAACCCCTCGAGTAGCTATCTCAGTAAAGATGTGGGGCTTTACTAAGTCCTCGGGCGGAATTCTTGAGAGAATTTGAAAAATGAAAAAAAACACAAAAGTTGAAAAAAACATTTGTATTTTTTTAATTAGTTCGCAACAAAATTTGCGTTAAAAATTATATAAACATTTTGAAAAGTGAAGTTGCACTGTTTTGTTTCATTTGCCAACACTCATGCGCACTTACGAACACTTAACAGTTAATAATCTACCATTATTTCACATTAATATTCGATATAACAAAAAATTGTAGAAAATAAAACAAAACCGCAGACATGACTCTTCACTTTCCCGCCAAGAAGGTCTCAGTGTTTATTAATAACTTTTTGTTATAATTTTTTTTTTTTTTTTTTTTATTTAGTGCAGTGACGATACATTTGCTGAAGCTTGCGTTAGGGATCGTCTACTTGGGGTGTGTGTTGGGTGACCTCCTCGTGGTACATCCTGGGCAACGGGCAGCCTCAACATTCTCCTCCTCGAGAGGAGTTTGCTGTGAGACTGGCCGGCTAACAACCCGACACAGGCGGGAGCCCCTTCTGGGTCCTGCACCTCCAACGTGCGTGCCCACTTTGGGTCGCACACTCGCTGCTCCTTCTGAGCAGCTTTGAGAGGAGTTTTGACGACGCCCCTTCTGGGCGTCGTTACACGGGGGGGGAAAGGGT
The DNA here is from genome assembly GCA_947562085.1 of Eudonia lacustrata. Lineage (NCBI taxonomy): Eukaryota > Metazoa > Arthropoda > Insecta > Lepidoptera > Crambidae > Eudonia > Eudonia lacustrata. The sequence goes on along the minus strand of OX387321.1, from coordinate 7,008,011 downwards.
AGATCGGCGCCCCTTCTGGGCGTCGTTTCAAACGACGGCCGCCCCTTATGGGTTCTTAGGTCGCAACGGGGGGAAGGGGAACACTGCGAAAGCAGTGTAACGGGGGTCTACGCCAGCCCCCGATCATCGTAAACCACCGCGGTCTCTGCAACGACCCCCACTCGCGGCGTTGTGGGGTACGCGGGTTCCGTGGTGGAGCGAGGGCTTGCCTTAACCGGCCGGCCGCGTGAAGGACACACTAGGGTTAGGGTTCCCTGCGCATGAGGCCACTGCGCAGGGTGACGTTTAGTTGCTCTTATACTCGTGGGAACAACTATGTCCATTATTTTTTCTGACGCTTGGGAGGAGATGGCGGAGTCTGACTCCAGATCCGTCGTTTCGGACGAAAGACAGGTGGCTGGCGAGAGCCGTAAGAGGTCGCATGCGCTTGATGAGGACATCGACACCGATGACTTCTCTGGCGCGGAGTCTGTGAGGTCGAGTGCCTCAAAACGAGGTGCTTCCAGTCGTGGTCGAGGTACTTCCCGGTCGAGGAAACCGGCACCGAGGGACAGTTCGCCCATGGTCTATCCCGATCCTAAGGATCTTGAGGATAACGGGGACGGCACACGCATCGGCCTGAAGGAGGCGTATGCGGAGTTGCAGAGGCAAGAGCTCGCGGACCTGGACGCTGAGCTCGATGCCGAAAACGAAGCCGAAGAAAGGGCTGTTGCGGAGTTCCGCAAAAACAGCCGCATTCGGGATGAGGAATCCGCTGCCGTCCTCGGCACGGATCTGCAAGGCCTCCGCAAGGCGACAAAAGCGCAGCTGGCCAAAGATCGCCAAGCACGCCAAGAGAAGGCGGAGCAGATCACTGCGAAGCAGTTGAGGCGTAAGAAGCTCCTCGACCAGGAAGAGATCGCTCGGATCGCGAGGGAGGACGAAGTGAAGATCGCCAATGCCGTGCGGAAGGTCATCCCGTGGTCGGCAGAGCGGGACGGTATGACCGCTGGCCAGGTGCACGAGCAGGGCATCCTGTGCGCTCGTGCAATTACCGAGGTTTCCAGGAAGTCTGGAAACCTGAAAGGTACGTAAAAAAAAAACACAAATGTTGAAAATGTTGAAAGCTCAATTGGAAGAGCACCTGACCCGGTATGTCAGAAGGGTGCAGGTTCAAACCCTGCTCGTGGAAATTTTTTCAACATTTGTGTTTTTGTAATTTGTTCGCAACAAAATTTGCGTTAAAAATTATATAAACATTTATAAATAGCTTGCCTACTTCTTAACTGATCTTTAGTATTTGTAAAAATATTATGATCGGATGTTAATGACGGTAGTTGTTAACATTGAATGGGCGCCTTTGGCTTTCAAAGTAAAAAGTAAATAGTGTTGAAAAATTTCGGCGGGCTGGTTAGAACCACGATAGCTCAATTGGAAGAGCACCTGACCCGGTATGTCAGAAGGGTGCAGGTTCAAGCCCTGCTCGTGGAAATTTTTTCAACATTTGTGTTTTTGTAATTTGTTCGCAACAAAATTTGCGTTAAAAATTATATAAACATTTCTGAAAGGTACGTGTCAGGGGGAGCTGAATAACGCTGCCAAAAACCTGCAGCGGGCTCTGTCTAACCTCACCTCGCGGTGTATGTCGGACGAGACGGAGCGCTTGGAGTACCAGAACTCCAAGCTCGTCAAAGAGGTGCAGGACCTCAAGTCTGAGGTGGAGGCTCTGCGTATGGAAGTGGCAAGGGTGAGGCGTTCCTCTCCTTGTGCAGAGGTTTCTTGCCCTCCTCCCCCTCCAGGCCTATAAACGATGACGACAGCTATTCAGGAGCTGCAGCGCTCCTTTAGCAGCTCGATCGGGGCGCTGAGCTCCCGTCTAGACGGGCTCGAGGTTAGGCTCTCTGAGCCGGCTCAGCCCTCAGAGGGAGAACGTCCCCCAGCGCCTAGGAGACGGGAAGAGTTTCCCCCTCTCCCTGCGCCAAGGCAAGGACCGCCGATCACGCGCGCATCGGCGATGAGGGCAGTCCGTGCAAACGCGGCCCCCGCTGCTGATCCCTCCGACCCACCGCAGCAGACCACCAGCTCCGCCTCGGCTCCCCCTGTGAATGTCGAGATGTGGGAGACGGCCACTGGCCGTAAACGGAGGAAGAGGAAAAACCGTCGTACAGAGACGGCGACGGCCACGACTGCCCTGACCACATCAGGCCGCGCACCTGTGACTAGCCGAGCAGCGCCCCCTGCGCCTGCCGCAGCCCCCAAAAGGGCTAGGAGAGGAAAGACGAACCTGAAAAGGCCGAAGTCCACAGCTGTGGCTATCCAGCTGAGGCCCGAAGCTATCGCTAGTGGCGTTACCTATGCCCAGGTGATGGCTCGGGCCGTAGAGGCCTTCTCATTGGAGAGCCTCGGCATCACGGAGGGGCTCCGGACCCGCACAGCCCAGAACGGTGCTAGGCTGCTAGAGATCCCAGGGGTCGATAGCGCCAATCTAGCAGACCGACTGGCTGAGCGGCTCCGTGAGGTCGTGGACGACGCGGCAACAGTCGTCCGGCCCGAGAAGTGCGCGGACTTGCGCATCTCGGACATGGACGACTACATCACGGCTGAAGATATAGCCTCGGCAGTGTCCAGCAAAGGTGGTTGTGCGCGCGAACGTGTGAAGGTGGGGGCCATAAGAGACGGCCCTAATGGCTCCAGCTCCGTCCTTGTTCGCTGCCCGGTCGGGGCGGCTAAGGTGCTGAGCTCCGCCGGAAGACTGCTCCTGCGCTGGTCGTCGGTGCGGGTATCAGTGCTCGACCCACGCCCCATGCGCTGCTTTAAGTGCATGGGCTTGGGCCATGCCAGGCTGAGGTGTCCCTCGGACGCCGATTACAGCGAAACCTGTTTTCGCTGTGGGCAACCGGGACACAAGGTGTCGACGTGCACTGCCAGAGAGCCGCGTTGTGCCGTGTGCGCTGAGAGAGGGCGGCCGCATGGTCATGTCATGGGGAGCCGGGCATGCAACCCCCCTGTAAAAAAGAGTACTGCGCAGAGGGAGCCTGCAGTTCCAGAGCCTGTCGAGGCGATGGAAGAGTCAGAGGCATTTGAGGAGGCACTGTCAGAGGCTGAAACTCTGACCTCTCACCACAGTGTGGTGTTTGACGTTGTCGCGTCGACGTCGTCCGCGGCCCCAGTCCGGCGAGGGCCGGTGAGGGAAGACAGCCCGGACATCCTGGATGTCCCACTCGCGGAGAGGATGGCCAAATAGGGCCTTGCAACGTGTAGGCGTTGAGTGCTGAGGTGTAACAACCACCGGCTATGGGGGTCGCGTGGACACTATTTCCACAGGCGCCGCGTTGCCCTTAAGCGTCGGTCGTGACGTCAGGTCCCCGGGGGTTTTAGTGGGTCGGGCAGACCATCGCCCAACCCCACATACCCCGACAACGAGTTGAGCACAACGCTCCCCGTGGGATGACTTGGTTGCAAGTTTCCCCCGGGTTAAAAAAAAAAAAAGGGATCGTCCACTTAGCGTACACAATCGGTTTTCTGTGATAATGGTATTTAATTATGATGTTGCTTAATTAAAGCCAAGGGTTTCTGTAGACACAATAGGCAGCCTTGCGGATGTGGCGATATCAACAAGACTCGTAAAGAGAACGCCTGCCAAAAGGTAGAATTTAGTTGTCAAGAGCAGTGTTGTGTGTTCCATGTATTGTTTTCTAAAGTTTACGCGAACACTACACATAGAAATGAAACAACTTTTAGGGATCATACTCGCGTTTATTTTACACATTACTTAATTAATGTTTATCCTGACGTTTCGAACCCTTTGCAGAGTTCATGGTCACAGGGAGACTGAGGTGTTGGTTGTCTCATTATTAATTGGTAGCTTGTATACCCTCATATCAGGTGCGTTCCGTTTTACGCAGAAAGAGCTTACAGTATATTTTGGTCTGGCGGTATGGTGTTGGGGTTGGGATTTAATATTTTGTATGATGGGATCCCAGGCTGGTGGTAGATTCCAACCATCTTCTCTATTGAAATTAGGATGGTTTTTATTTTCAATATCCTCGCGTATCATCCTAGGGATGAAACGTTGTTCTTTAGCGAGTATTTGTGGTTTATCAAATCTGATGTAATGGTTGGGCTCCTCTAGGGAATGTTCGCATACTGCAGACTTATTTTCGCGCCTATGCTTGACGTCGGCTATATGTTCTTTAACGCGGGTTCCTACACTTCTCTTTGTTTGCCCGATGTAAGAGAGCCCACAGTCGCAGTCCAGTTTGTACACGCCTGCATCTTGAAGGGAAACGTCAGGATAAACATTAAATAAGTAATGTTTAAAATAAACGCGAGCAGATCCGTAAAAGTTGTTTCATTTAAGTGTTCCATGATGACAAACTATTATTCGATAAACATATTGATAATGTAGTAAGGCTAAGACTTCAACGGTCTAGGCTTTGTAATGCGTAGTGTCAATGATTTAAGCCAAATTATAACTCAATAAATTTTGTACTGTACGTGTCCGTAGCTACCTTGAGTACGCGTCTCATGTTTGGAACCCAAGATATCAAGTTTATGTTGCGCGTATTGAAAGTATCCAGAAGCGATTCACGAAATATCTATGTTTTCGTGCTAGAATTAGGTATGAGTCTACGTCTTACTTGGACTTATGCAGAAGTCACCACCTACTTCCATTAGAGAATCGGCGGGATATCTCAGACCTTGTATTTTTGTTGATAGTTGCTTCTGGTTCTGTGGACTGCCCTGAGCTGGTTTCGCATATAGGCCTCCTCTTAAGTCACGCAGATTTCATCCGCTTCTGTACCTTCCCAGTGACAACTCGAACTTCAGGCAAAACAATTTTAATGCTGTATCCAAGGAGGTTGACATCGATTTATTTAACACAAATTGTTTATTTGCAAGGCGTCTTTTGAGTCAGTTGTTTTTATTATGTTATGTTAATGTGCTATGCTTGTAAAGTATACTCGTATATAACCCTTCTTTAATTTGTTGCTATATGTGAGGACCTGTAATTGACTTTTAGTTGCTATTTTTAAGTTTCTACTTTGTTTATTATCTGTTGGTTTTATACTTTTTCAACTCTATATATTATTATTATCATCTTTATTCATTTTTTTCCTTAAAACTAGATTATTATTATTATTATTAATCAAACATGAAACTCAAAAGCTTAACAATTATTAACGTTACCATATTATACCCATAGCTTAAAGTAAGTTATTCTAACATAGACTATACAATAGCGGTCAAGTTATATCAAAGCCAAGACGAGGTGGTGTCAAATGCTTGGCAAATTCCGAAGCTCGCTTAGTACAATTGACGTATTGAAGTGATATCAAACTGATGCAACCACATCAATAATCAATACGCAAACAAGACAGTTTGCACAGCTCCCGATCTCTAATCGGACCCAACAGCTGATCTCAGCGATGTTCCAACATTGCTGGACAGACTGACAGTATCGACAAACACACGCATGTACTCTCAGCTAATAGCGAATGTAACATGTATGGAGAAGGCTACCGTATATACCTATGAAAGAGAAATAATATACTGTTGTATTAAGTATATAATTATATATACAACGTGTAACAGAAAGGTGTGGTCAAAATGAAAAGATCCTGATCACAAGAGTATATTTGTGTGTGTGTGCCAAATACATATGCGTGTGTCAAGCACATGGTAGTGTGTGTAATGTTTGTTTTATTGAGTTAATGTATTTTTTATGCATAATTTAAAAAAAAAAACATTTTGTACATTTTGTTGTGTTGTTGTTTTCGTTTTTTGTAGAGAAGGATCTCTATATAAACTATAAGTGTGCGAAATTTCATACTCCTCCGTCCGCGCAATTTTCGTAAAAAGGGTAAGTACAAAGTTTTTGCTTTACGTATTAATATATAGATATTAATATGTATATCCATGCCAAATTACAGCTTTCTAGTACTAAGAGTTTTTTTTTTTTATATTAGAAGGAGGCAAACGAGCAGGCGGGTCACCTGATGGAAAGCAATCACCGCCGCCCATGGACACCCGCAAAACCAGAAGAATCACAGATGCGTTGCCGGCCTTTAAGGAATAGGCTCGTTTCTTGAAGATTCCTATGTCATATTGGTCCGGAAATACCGCCGCTGAGAGCTGGTTCCACAGCACTGTAGTTCGTGGTAAAAAATTACGTGAGAAACGCACAGTAGTAGATCGCCATCCATCAAGATGGTGTGGATGGAAAGACACGAGTCGATTGCGTGTAGTGCGGTGAAGGAAATCAGCGGCAGGGATCAAACCGAACAATTCCTCAGAGCACTCCCCATGATAAAGGCGATAAAATATACAGAGAGAAGCAACGTCTCTCCGAAGGGCCAGTGGATCGAGCCGACCAGAGGTTACCACGTCGCCGACAACTCGAGCAGCTCTGCGTTGAATGCGGTCAAATGGGAGGAGTTGGTACTGGGGCGCTCCAGCCCAAAGATGGGAACAGTATTCCATATGAGGCCTGACCTGTGCTTTGTAAAGCTGTAAGCGATGGGTCGGCGTGAAATACTGTCCCGCTCTATTGAGCACACCCAGCTTTTTCGAAGCTAATTTAGCTTTACCTTCCAAATGACCGCGAAATTGAACGTCACTCGAAATATCGACGCCAAGGATTCCAATGGTCGGTTTGGTATCAAGGGGAGCTCCTTCAAAGTTTAGAGATACGACGAAGGGATGTTTTTTAGCGGTAAACACGCAAACTTGTGTTTTGGAAGGGTTAAAATGGACTAGATTAAGTCGGCCCCAATTCGAGACATGACTTAACATGTTCTCAGTGTCAGTCACAAGTTTATTCCGGTTCTCGATGACGCTTTCCAGAGAAATATTAGTACGTTCGGTGTAAAGCGTATCCCCAGTACTGTCGTCTGCATAGCAATGAATGCTGTTATTATGCAACATGTCATTGATATGCAGAAGAAACAGTGTAGGCGACAGCACACACCCCTGCGGGACTCCAGCATTCACGGGCTTCAGGTCAGAGCATGATCCGTCAACTACGACTTTGATGCTACGCCCAGAAAGAAAGCTAGAAAGAAACCCACGCACACAATTTCTCAGGGAGCCCGTATGATGGAAGTTTCGAGAGAATTTAGACAACAGAAATACTAGCTGCCCTACTCCCGTAGGTCACGTGAAAAATGTGTTTAAGTAAAAAACATTTGACAATTCAGAACTTTTTATTGACTTGACCATGATAAACCATTATGCTTTATAATTTTATGGTTTTAGACTATTATGACTAAAGTAAATATGCGAAAGAAAATTGTGCATCAAAATTTTATGCCGAATTAGCATTATGCGAAAAGATGATTATGCCAAAACTAACAACTCCGCCTTAGAGGTAAAAATGATTCCAATAGGACAAAAAAGAAAGCGTAGGCGCCCCACCAAAAACTGTGCTCCGAATCAGGCAATGATCTGATGAGCCTAGTGGTGCATCAACGGACACTTGATAGCCGTCTGGGTGCGAGGTCAACAAGAGGTCCAGTAAGGAAGGTGTATGGCCCTCCACATCTGGTACCCGCGTAGGCTCGGCAACCAGTTGGGACAGACTGTAGGCCAAAGCGAAGTCATGAACGGCTCTACCCGCATGGTCAGTAGTGCGTGAACCAAGCCATTCGACGTGGTGGGCATTAAAGTCTCCAAAAGAGTATATACAGAGCTAGGCTGGGCACAGACAGACAGACAGATAGGCAGACAGATATGGCGAAACTATAAGGGATCCTTGTTTACTACGGAACCCTATAAATGTTGACAAAGGAGATTGACCAATGAAGTATGGCATTTGGTTTCACATTGTACGATTATGTACCCCTATAAAACCTACCCTCATCTTATAGAGTTTTATCTTGACATTGAGTTAAAAAAACCTCAATTCTCTAGTTCGCCGGAATGACGAGAAATAGACTTATGAAGTTCATCAAATTATAGGTATTTTTGACATCGAAAACAACGTTTTACTTATCTTCTTTTGCAATTCCAGTGTCAAAACATTACCTACATTTTATAAGTAGTTTCGTAGAAATCAAGTTAAAATAAAATATTTAAAAGAGGCAACTTCATACGACGCTATAGGCACAAATATGAGGTCTTGCTTATATGGCTATCACCATACTTCAGCATTATGTATATCTATGCAAAATGCAATTGTAATTATTCCTTATTATTTGAAAATTGATAAGGAACTCGATGGCGCAGTGGGCTAGTACGTCACAGGTTGGGTGACCAGAAATTTCGGCCGGCTGCATTTGCGGTCGTTACTACCCTCCAATACACATGCGTAATACGAAAAGCACAGCACACCTCTAGGGCATGTTGCGCGCTATGCTCAGGCGCCCCGCACTCGTGGTAGGATGATGATGATGATGATCTCCCAACCCATCTGATTTATTAATTTCATTTATTGATTAGTAGATTATTATCAATCGATATAGGGTTTTAATACTGGTAACATTGAAAGATAGTGTCAAAGATGGTTGATTCTGCGATGGAACAAAGCATTATTAATATATTTTTTCCGTCGAAGTTAAGACTTAATTCTAAAAAGAATCAAGTACGAAAAAAACTACATATTTTATATATTAATTAGATTTTGATACAAAGCGTTTTCATTAAGGTCAATCTCCTTTGCACGAGTATTATACAACCACGAGAGCCTAATGGAAGGACACCTGCCCCGTTGTTGAAAAAATAGTTTTTCAACGCATTTCTGTGTTAAAACCTTATAGTCAGTTTCAACAAACCTGATGGGAGTAGATTGCTTTGAAAGCACGTAGGTTTGGAAAAACATTTTTAAAGAGAGGTTTGACACTATTCGTATGACTTGCTATTAAGCTAGTAGGTGAATGACATTCGTTTCTTTTTTTATTGTAATTTAACAAGTTAAGTTATGTTATTGAAGTAAAACTATATATTTTGTGTAATGTTAGTACAGGGCAGAAAGAATAAAGTTCCCTGTTGATTTTGTTGTCGATCAGCAACAACAAGCAACAACCAAAATAGAAAATGGGTGTAGTGAGCTATGGCTACGATTAGACAAACACCAGCGTCTATTTTCTGCTCAATGTTTCATACAATAAACGTTTACAAAACTGTAAACACGTATTTTCTCTTTTATGGCGGGCTGATCAACAATATTGTGTAATTGTTGATCTTCATTTTGGTATTCGATGTTTAGATTATTATTTTATTTTTATATCAAAGCTCCCAATAGGGAATTATTTAACTTATAAGCATAGATCGGATTAGGTAGAGTTTTTTGACATACCTTTGCAATGTTAGCATATCATGGATAATCTTAGGCAAACTTAGTTTTTTCCAAAATTTGGATAAAACAAAGTATAAGATTTTTGAAAATAATCTCCAGTAACGATCACCTAAATCACACCTTGATAGTCTGACGTGCAAAAGAGTTAAAAGTGTATTTTCTCTTATTATTTTATCGGGTTATCCATACTATTGATAACGTTATGAAGCAATTCACAGAAAAAACTCTACATATTCCGATCTATGCTTATAAGTTAAGATAAGGTACGATCTACCTTCACAAAACAAGGAGGTTTTAATAAACTTCATCACACACCATAATGTTTTATTAAGTTTACATGAACTAATTAAACACTTTTTTATCGAATTTCATAGAGTATATTTTACATATTACTGTAAGTACCTTGAAGGTTCGAACCCTTTAAGGTCTCCTTATGACCACGGACCTAAACATCAGAATTAAATGATATTGTAAAATAAAACGCGATTAAAATTAGTAAAAAGAATTTCATCTCAATTGTTCCATACCAATTATAACAGGGAATTGCGCACAGATTTCAACACCCAGTACGTACAATTTAACGTTTCCGCGAAAACTAAAGGTAGCAGAGACAATTACTGCAGAATAAATCTAGAGGAGCATCTTACGACTTCAGATGGCTTGTTTGGACTCGGGCCGCGTACAGCTAAATGCCCCCAGTAGTTTATTGGAAGACGTGAGTGGAATCGAGCATTCTAGAAAATGCTCTAGGCAATTAACAAAGCTATGTTCCTGCTTGTACTTTACAAACGCTCTAATAAACGGCGCGTGAAGATAATCATGTAATGGTACTGAATTACATATTTTCAACAGACTTTCGTAAGAGGAGGCGGTTATCAATAAAAGGGGTTTGTTATTTTTAAATCCTATACTTTAATTTCCTGTTCTTTATTCTGAAAATATTCTCTAAAATTGAACATGCAGACACACAAGCCTAGATCGTGAAAGTAAGGGGACTTTCACTTTATCACAGCACCGGATGGGTGACAACCGCAAGTGTCTCCTCAGATTAAAGGTTCACATGAGTACAGCTTTTTTGGGTACGTCGACAACTTTCCCAGCTCTTTTCGGAACCGTGTCAAAACTCAAGCTAATTATGTTGACCAACTTGCTCTTTATAAAGATTCAGCGGTTTTACAAAGTTGCAGCAGCTTTATAAAGTGTCAGCAGTCTTATAAAGTGGCAGGAGTCTTATAAAATTGCAGCAGTGTTATTAGGGCCAGCCGTCGTATATTTATTTATTTATTCATTTATTTCCAAAAAAGCACTTGTAATACAATACACACACGTCCAAAACGCAAAACAAGTTAATTCAATATATATTATATAGTTGCAGCAGTGTATAAAAAGCAAACTTTATAAAGTGACAGCAGTCTTATAAAGTAATAACAGGCTTATAAAGTGGCAGAAGTATTGTAAAGTGGCCGCAGTCTTATAAAGTGACAGCAGTCTTATAAAGTTGCAGCAGTCTTATAAAGTTGCAGCAGTCTTATAAAGTTGCAGAACTCTTATAAAGCAAAAGTCCTTGTCCTGGAATGAAATAAATTAGAGCAACAATTTAACGCAGCCAATCGCAGGAGCAGAAGCAGTAGTCGCAGCAGCTAGTCACAATGTTGGCTCCAAATTGAAATAATCATAGACAAAATCATAATGGAATTTAGCGCAAGTCTCGTTGTGTATTTCATTTCAGATGAGAGTAAAAAAAGATAAAACACGGAATAATTACTCCAAGCTTACCTTTGTTGATTAATACGTTAATCTGAAGAAAAGCGAAAATCTAAAGCTGTTTTATAACAAATAGTATACCTAAGTTTAAAGTTGTCTTAAAATATATATTTTACTGATCCACTTGCTTGGTATTTTATAAAACCTGTTTTACTGTGCTTCCTTGAGTGGCTGAGGTTTACGTGGGTCTTACAAAATTTTGTCACGTAGGTAAGTGCGACTGCTCAGCTTTACTGCAGGTATTTACTTACATTGTCGGAACACACAATGTATTATACAGATGTCTCATGGATGTTTCAAGTTTATATGAAATTGGCTCACGTGTGCAAAATTTACAACTGTAATAGTGGCCCACATTGTAAAGCTATGGGCGGGATGTATCCACTGTGCAGTTGAATCGTAACTTTAAACGTCCAATCAAAAATGATGGCTTGTTTCTGATTTTGTCAAAACTTTTTGGATAAAATGTTTAGAAGAGGTTTTCAAATCTTTTTTAGATATGTTGAGCATACATAGTTTCTGTTACACGTTGTATACCGAATATATAGAAAAAGTAAATGGTATCAGCCTGGCTATCTTTGAAAATAAACAAAAATTTTAACAAAAAAAAAACGACTTCAAAAAATTTGACTGAAATAATTGCACTAAAAAGTAAAAAATAATTACATAGTTTAGTTTGTTCAATTTACTTGCAATTAACCTTTATTATACTCAATCTTATATTCTTAAAAACAATGTGACTGCCATATACTTAAGAGCGTTTACGCCGCACACTAGCGCCACTAATGAAAAAAAGAACATATCTAGTAATTAGAGATAGAAAATCAAATTATGCTCAACAAACTATTTGAATGAAGTAATTTAGCATTTTTACGTCACCTAATGAACACCTCGCATGTTATGGTTTAGTTAAATAAGACGTTACGGCCACTTTTAGCTATAACGCCATATTTAACTAAACCATAACATGTGAGGTGTTTATTAGGTGACGTGAAAATGCTAAATTACTTCATTCAAATAGTTTGTTGAGCATAATTTGATTTTCTATCTCTAATTACTAGATATGTTCTTTTTTTCATTAGTGGCGCTAGTGTGCGGCGTAAACGCTCTTAACTTCACATCTAACAAAATATATATGACAAACATGCAAATACCAAATATTTACTTGCAATCCACTTAAAGAAACAAATTCGAAAATATTTTTAGACTGCTTATATAGACAATCATTTTAATAGGATAATATATAGGTACAATTATTGTCATTATTGGAGCCTAATGTACTTTATCAATTTAAGCTAATTGTATGTATTGTTCTTATTGATGAATAAATGTCTTATTTTAACTGATATTGTTGGTATTGTGTTATGTAATGTTTGAAATACACTGAAACTTTTTGTATGAATAAGGGTTGACTGACAGACTTATGTGACTTTCATGCCAATCCTTTCATGTCTGCAAATAAGCACTTTTACGTACTCTTATTTCAATGTATTTCAGTCGCTCATAATACCTCTTTGGAAACAAAGCGTAGATTTGTCAAATTAACAAATGAAAATCAAAGCTCACTTTCGAAATAAAGTTTAGTTTTTGGTTATATACCGCTTTATGGTTTAGTGGTTAATACCACCGTTCTCAGACCCAGAGGTCCCAGGTCATGCTCATGCGCATGTGCTTCTCAGCACATGGTTGTACTCAGTTTCCCACGTACACGTACACGTTTTCCCTCCTTCCTATGATATGGGGTCCTTTAAGAGAGGCGTGAAGAAGCACCTTGTGGGCCGGCAGAGTGAAGTTAACTGATGCTACGTTTGTTTCCACGCTGTTACCGGTTATCTTCGCGTCTGGACTCCATTGCCTCTTAATATTTATATTACAAGAAATATAAGAAATATTTTACAAGAAATTTTTGAAATTCCTGTGCTACCGTTTAAAGGATACTTTTAACTCCTCGGATTACCTTAATGTCTGTAAGAAACACCACCTTTTACCTCTTGAACTAAGACACGAGATAGCTGATATAACATATCTGCTAAAAATTGCCTCGGCTAAGATAGACTGTCCCCAACTTTTAGCTAAGCTCTCGTTAAAAGTTCCTCAAAGGAATTTTAGGAGTAACCCTACCATCAGTTTACCGAAAGCGAATACCAATTACAGGCAGAATAGTTACTTATGGCGTGCGTGTGCCAAATTTAACCTACTTAGCAGGCTGTTTGAACTGGACCTTTTCTGTACCAGTGTACCATCAGCGAGGCGGATGTTGAGCGAGCAGTTCTTCGAACCCAGATAATATTTGTAACTATAGTATATTCTGTCGCGGTAATACAAATTTGTTAATAGTTTGAGCGAGATTAATTATGCGTTGCTTAGTGCTTCTTTTTAATTAATAAGTAACTTCTATCAGTGAGAACGAGTGGTTTTTATGTGTTATAGTTTGTAACCCTATTTAAATTTTGTAAACCTTGGTTTTCCTAAGATAATAAAATAAAATAAAATAAATAAAATATCAGGTGGGATGGAGTCATTTGCCGAGCTAACTATAAAAAAAGAAGTTTATTTGGTGGTGGCTTGTTTGTCCGTTTGGCAAGCTAGCACCATCGTTTCTAAATGTGTCGCCATTTAGTAGTATTGTTGTGTCATAGTCATTAGTATTTATTGCATCATGTTGGTATGGTAGAGATCTTAATACGTACCTAACAATATTAATAATAGTCCCTTAACAGATAGAGATAAGATTATGAATATGTTCCGACAGTTAGAGATAAGATAGCCAGTTCCTCAGTAGTTGAGGTTCCGGGTAATGTGCACTTTCACAACCTTATCATCTAGTGAAATGAAGGGCGCGTGTTTGCCCGCAAGGAATAAAAATAAAATTTCACAAACCGTAATATTTTACTTTCCAAATATTTCTAAAGCCAACAAAACCCGTAATAAACAATAGGAGCTCGTGCTTATTCATTCACAACGCTGAAATCCAGTTTGTTTGCCGTGCGAAGTGTTGTGTACCATAAAATTAATATTTGTTTACAGTGCCCGCCAACCCGTTAATCAGAACTCTCCCTAGAAAACGTCAATGTACAGTCGACCGCAAAAAGGTAATCTTGTTTCCTTATTTTGTTTACATTTTATTTATTATTTTTTAATTTACGCCGTACCTTACGTATTTATATTTATCATTACATAAATATCAGAAGTGCTAATAGTACACTAGCCTATCTTTACAATGTTATTTTTAGTTTATACGAAACCTGAAAACTGTTTGTTCAGAAGCAGTAATAGATTCGATTTCATTTTTTTTTTTTTTATACCATGTTACATTTTGACCAAATAATATTTCCAAAATCTCAATTATAGTATACCCTACTAAAAACACACAACGGGACAGCACAAAAAGCTTGTAACTTCGTGAGTTTTCAAAATATATATTTTTTTGTACTTACTGATTCTTTAAATGAAAATATTTGACCCGTGTTTCGGTTTTCGTATAAACTAAAAATAAGGTTGTATGCTGGCCTAATGCTGGGCAAATGTCTTCATCAATGAAATCAACTCATTGCTACATTGATAGGTATTATTGATCACAAACCTGGGTTGTCCATCCAAAATTCGATTAACGCTTTTTGTCCAAAACCCTGTGGACTGCCTCACCTTAGAACATCGCTTTGCAATAATAGTCATTTTCTGCGCTAATATGTATTGATTAAAATCTAGCTATTTGATTTTCAAAACATAAATATTTCTTTTTAATGGCATTTTAGTTTTACTTAACTTATTATTTTTGTTACAGTTTAACTTAAACACATTTTTTAACTTATGCCTCAGCCTAGCACATTTCTCATATAAACTGTATTTTCAAACTTTCAGACACACATTCACTCTTCACATAATAATTCACTAGATAATAATATAAGATAAATAGATAATAAGATATTAGTCGGTAAATACACACAAATTATCAACGATGATTATTTTTCCGTCTGGCAAAAGTTATTTGCGTTTGGTTAGAATATTATATTATTAATATTAAGTTCGCTTTTGTTAATTTGTTGGTATTTTTAAATATATTTATATATCACCATATTTTTATATACGTCTTATGGCAAATCAAGATGCCTTACATTAATTAATGTGGATTAACATGATCTGCAGGCTTCATTTGTTGTCCGAGGCGGGGGCACCTGACACCGAAGAACAGGTTTTTCCTAGTTTGGTTGAAGGTAGTCTCAATTTTTGTCAACCAGCGCTGCCTTAATACCTAATTTAACATAAGTCATTAAAATATGTAAACAAACTTCGCTGTATACTTGAACAAATAAATGTTTATTATTATTATTTATTACTTACAAAATAAAAATTGCTAATCATATATTATAACTTAAAAAAAAATTTCATATACATACGTCACAAGTCACGTCAGGACTTCTTGGCGGGAAAGTGAAGAGTCATGTCTGCGATTTTGTTTTATTTTCTAAAATTTGTGCTAAGTCGAATATTTATGTGAAATAATGGTGGATTATTAACCGTTAAGTGTTCGTGAGTGTGCATGAGTGTTGGCAAATGAAACAAAACAGTGCAACTTCACTTTTCAAATTCTCTCAAGAAGTCTGCCTGAGGACTTAGTAAAGCCCCACATCTTTACTGAGATACTCGAGGGGTCGGGGGGTATATCATTTCTCACTTCTCATTTCTATTATCATTCATCATCATTATGTACTGAAAGGAATTGTATATTTATGTATTACTTGTAAGAAAAATTACTTTGACACTGGCTAAATGTGCTAATCGCACGAAGCCATCAACTAAAGGAAAAAAAAAAAAAAAAGTCACGTCAGATTTGTACGACTTCATTGCAATTACTTTAAAACACTAAATTTGTACATACTAAAGTGTTTTCTATAACTGTACCTGCGACGTAAACTCATTGTTTCTACCGGCTGAGTTATCTAATTATTCCAAACAAGCCGAGTTTGTTCGTAGTTGGCGATGGCGGCTAGAAAATATAAACGAAACTCTCCATAGAGATCTAGCGATCAAAATCAATGAATTCAAACGAGCTTCAAAAATTTAAAAACGGCTTTAATCGAGTTTTAATTACAATTTGTAAGCTGTGCATTGGCTGTATATTTAGAACTTGATAAGTTTATTTATTTCACATCATTGAAATGGCACTCAAATCTTAATCTTCTCAAAAATTTGTCGTAGATAGAGCAAGATTTTGTTTAAAATGTTATTGCAATTAATATTGTCTAGTAATTGGTATTTGTAAAACATGTACATTCATAATAATTAATATATCATAATAATAATAATATATTGCTTTATACAGATACCGTTATTAATTTAGTTTTATCCCTTTATCTATATACTAGCTGTGCTCGCGACTTCGTCCGCGTGGAATAGTGACTTTCGGCAGCATTTTTAATTTCTTAGGCTCTTGTTCCCGTTTTTGTAACATTTTTTACTGATGCTTCGCTCCTATTGGTCGCAATGTAAAGTTATATAGCCTAAAGCCTTTCTCGATAAATGGACTATCCAACACAAAGATATATTTTCAATTCGAACCAGTAGTTCCTGAGTTTAGCGCGTTCAAACAAACAAACTCTTCAGCTTTATAATATTAATATAGATATAGATTATTACGTGAACCAAAAACTTTGTACTTACCCCTTTTTATGAAAATTGCATTGTATACTTCATTTCATATATGAGTAAAAGAGACAAAACACGGAGTAACTACTCCAAGCTTACACTTTGTATATTAATAAGCCCCTTATAGTTTATATAGAGAAGGAGTGCAGAATGTTAATATTTTTTTTTAATTATGTATAAAAAATACATTAAATTAATAAAACAAACATTACACACACTACCATTTATTTGACACACACGCATATATACTTTTTTCAAAAATTTCAAAAATGGAAGAGGAGCGGCCGAAATCTGTCAATGCCAATCCAAACTCACATTCAATTTTTTTAAATTTTTCATTGCTTAGGATATAATCCGTGCAGCCTTAATAAAATTACGGTCGAATTTCGACCACTGGGCGACCACTAGTATTAATATCATTACATATATGCATAAAATGTTAACTAACTATATAGTGCAGTACTCAAAATAATACAGTTATGAATGGTACCTATAACTGGGCTATAGTATATGACTCAACCTCATAGTATTTTTTTTTTTTTAAATGCTTACTCCTCTTCCGACTTAGATCGTCGATGCCTGTATTTGCTAGTTCTCTTTATCATGCGTTCTCACTTCTATTCCTCTCGTACTTTTATACTGCATACTACACATTCATCCTTCTCCATTCATTCTTTAGGCGCGGTGGGTGTTCCGCATTTAAACCCTATGCTATGCTTTCTTATCTCATTTTTCTTTAATTTCATTCTTATTCTAGGTACACGGGTAAATGAACTTTTCTAGACTGTATTTTATTTTTACATTTTTCTGTTTCTTTTATGGCTATTACGTTTCTTACTCTAATGCTATTGTTATTACATGTTCTGTTTATGTTCTATTATTACAATTTAGTGCTTAAGTTATACATTTCTTATTTCTAGTTTTGGTTTTTTACATTGTTACTTACTACATTATCTTATTTTCTTGTTATCTATTGGAAATTGAGCATATATACGCGCAGGTATATATGTCATTCCTTTCTACAACTAATATTTAATTTTAATTCTTATTTCTATTTCTTACTATAGTAACAATTTTTACACAAAATTCTAGGAACAGTTTTCTGTGTTCTCCTTTTATAAGGTCAGCGAAGTTCTTCGCCACAACTTTGACACCTGTTTGGATTTCTGTGTTTAACCTCTCCAGAGCGCGTATAGGGCACTCGGAGAGGATGTGTAGGAGGGTCTCTTGTGTGTCAGGATCACAGGCACACGACGGGCTATCCTTACACTTGAACTTGTTCAAGTATGCGGAAAACCCGCCGTGTCCCGTGAGAGCCTGTGTGGTGAGGTGTGTATGTGTTAGCTTCCGGGTGGTGTGGTAAGCTATTATGGCGTCTGGGAAGAAGGTCTTTGTGACCTCGGCTGTGCTGCTGGACTTGTACCTCGTGTTCCATATCTCAAGAGACTCATTCCTGATGATCCTCTTGACATACGAGACCGGGCACTTGTCGTAACCTCATAGTATTAGCCCGATCAACCATTAGCTTCATCATCAATAATCATCATAAACAACATCATCAGGTTAGCCGAAAGACGTCCATTGCCGGATAAAGGATATCTACAACGACCGGTTTTGTGCTGCCCGCATCCAGCTGCTACGGAAGGTCGCGGACTTTCACCATTAGCTTACACAGACAAATCTCGATACCGACAGTGTTTATGTTTTGCACACCAAACTGAAGATCGTGCCTTGATACCCATTATATCGCTTTTATATTTCCTTTCATATATTTTGTTTATTGACAAACGACTACGACAGGCTACGCAGCGCCTGGTTCATTTTGCTGAGCAAAGGTAACGAAAAGCGTGCAAGTTAATTCATGATAAGGCTCCTACTATCCGTGGCGGGAGAAAGAGGTTGCAATATGCCCGCCACATTCCCTTGTGAACGGGGTAATGGTTGAGGATTGTGAATCGTTAGCCGTCACTAGCCTCAAGACATCTGAAGAGTGACCAAACTCTCTCCGGTATTCCTTTTCTGGCAGGCCGCTGTTGGATTGAACTCCGGTGATTGTTGATAACAGCCCCCGATCATCCTGGCGCCCAAAGGGGATGTGCAAGAGTTTTTAGTGAGCAGACCTTCCTTTCTCCTTAAGTGGGGTCAGGGGAAGAGTCCCACATAACCATCTGCGTCTCCCGGGCGCAGTGATACCAACTAATTATGAGACGACCTACACCTCAGTCTCCCTGTGACCACGGACCCTGCAAAGGGTTCGAAACGTCAGGATAAACATTAAATAAGTAATGTGTAAAATAAACGTGAGTAGATCCGTAAAAGTTGTTTTGTGTGTAGTGTTCGCGTAAACTTTAGAAAACAATATGTTCCATTGTTATTACTAAAATAAGTTTGATCCCACAAAAAATAACTGAAACAGTAAAACTTACAATACACTCGGGGACAAAAGTACTTGAGATATTGCGCAGAATTTTAATTGTCGCAGCCATTTGGCTTCAGCAAATTTCTTAAGTTTATTATTGGTGTTGTTGAAGTCAACTGCTTTAGTGAAATTCGGCAAATGTATTATAAGTAATAAGAAATATTTTATGTTGCTAGATTAAAACTGGTTAGAGTATATATAAGTTTTAGTTTTAGTTTTATTAGTCTGTAAGGTACTCGTATCTATAATATGGGCCTCAATGTATGTATGTTTGTAATAATTTACCGTATTTAATGTATAGTGTAATAATTTACCGTCTTTAAATTGTTTGTTGAATGAATTAAATGATTATGATTATACACAGGTTGCACAGCTGTACGTATAAACCTGGATAAGTTTTTTTCTTATTTATTTCTGTTTACAAATTAAATGTAACATAGCCTAATTACATACTAAGAATAAATATTAATAACGTCCATTCTTAATCAAGTGAACACAGCATGCGTTGTGTGGACATGTTGGATAATTATATATTATTAAGAAAATATTAAAGTAGGGAAAATATGAAATACTAAACATAAATGTAAGTATTATTTTTTTAAGACAAAAATTTTTATTGATTGTAATAAGTTAGGGAAGGCTACGCCAACATTCAGGCTAAGCGAATGCTGAGACGCAGGCGACGTAGCTCCGCGCAGCGCAAAGCAGAGCAGATTTTGTAATGCATATTGCATGGTCGTTCCGAGAGCTGCGTACGCTGCGGCGCAGGCACGTGCGACGCAGGCATGTGTCTGCCCTGCCCTGCGCCTCGTTGTAGTGCCGGCACAAATTTCTGCGCGACGCGTGCTTTTCGACACATGTTTTTTTACCATTTTGTAATAATGACAGAACAATTAACAGAACGCTCTCGATAGTACACATTATTCAATATTAGAACGTTTTTTCAGATAATTACTTTAGTTTTTCTATGCTTGGAAAACTGTAAAGTAGCAACAACTCACATTATCAGACTCTGACATTGACATTGACAACTCAACTCATGTGTCCGTGCTGTGTCACTCTTACCTGCATCGCAGCATGCGTTCGCGGCCTATATCTGCCCCAACTGCCCTGCCCCGCAAAATCTGCACTGTGCTGTCACCTGCGTCTCCTGCGTCTCACCATACGCCATCCTTCTATGAGTGACTTACTTAATCAGAAACCAACCGTACGTGTGCTCACACGATCATCGGTACCTATAAACATTCCTCGGACCGCACAGATTTTTAGATGTATCTCTATCACGAATAACCGTGTGCATCTTCTTTATAGGATGATTATAATTACTACCTGTATCTTTTTCATTTGCGCCAATTTTACATTATTGCAAAATGTATAAAGACTGGAAAATCTGATATCGTTAGAAATGTAAAATCGTCGAGACGAAGATCGTAATAGTATCCCAACTGCATGGACGGCTGAATGGCATCCCATTTCATCAAATTATTTCGATTTTTTACCGCCGCCGACGCACTGACAAAAGCTGATGGAAGTAGTTTGTTTGTTTAAACAAAAAGGCTCGAACACCCGAGACTGACTAGGAGAAAATATAAGGTATCATAATATCTCTTCAAACTTAAAAATAGCATTAATTCTGCATGAAGCAGAGAGAAAGAGAAACCCTCTTAGAGTGTTTCAATCACACGGCTTGAGGAACCCTTTAAGTTTCTCGCCGCTTCCAAAAACCTCCGGTGACGGTTAAAAGGCCGCCTGCGGCTATCAAATAACTCTCTCTCAAAAAAAATCATTGGCGCAGCAACAATGAAGGGTTACCGAATGGGTGACCTAATATGGTCACTTGACGAATTAAAATATTAAATTGTGTTATTTATATCCAATTAAGATGTTATTATAAGTTTAATGTATGTATTCAATTGTACGTAATTGAATTAATGATAATGTCATTTTAATTATTATTTCAAGTACAAGTAATGGTGTATTGTTTTCTAAAGTTTACGCGAACACTACACATTGAAATGAAACAACGTTGAAACGTCAGGATAAACATTAAATAAGTAATGTGTAAAATAAACGCGAGTAGATCCGTAAAAGTTATTTCATTTCAACAAGTAATGGTGATTCATTATTGCGGTAATATTGCATGCTGTGTGACAGTAAAATATGTAGAACTTATATATATGTACTAAAAAACACCACTTTGTACCATATTTTTAGCAATCAATGATTAATTTATTTTAATTATTTATTTATTTATTTAAAAATATCTCTAGTCCCAGTTAGGCCACGTTAAGCCTTTGGTCCTGGTTGTTGACGTAAGATGGCCCGATATCCTCATGTGCTATGTTCATGTGGATAGGGCCGTAGTGAAACGTTTATATACAGATTTTTATTTATTTTATTTTATTGTGAAAGAATAACATCAGCCAACTTAAAACTATTACAAATGATCTTAGAGCTAGACTAAATTAGGCCAATTATGCTATTCATATAGATAGATAGAAAAAGATAAAGATGATGGTAAAAGCCAACATCTTATGTAAATATGTCGCCATAACATCAATGTTTGTAGCATTGTTGTGTTCCGGCAGCTAGAAATATATTAGCAAGTGCCTCAGTACTTAAGGCAGAAGGCAGAAGTGCGCTTCCACGACCAATGATTCTTGTCATCACTTAACATCAGATGAGGTTAAGACACAATGCTTACCAGTAAAAATATATATTAAAAAAAAAAACAAAGTAGAAATAATAAATATAAAAAAGTTTCAAAGTTTTAAAGGAATCAGACTATTCCAATACCTTCTCCATCTCAATCTTCGCATTCCAATATTGGACAGTGGCATTGATAACCTACAATATTTTCTTCGGAACTAAAGCCCCATGTTCAACCATAAAATAATTTTATGTTGTACCTACAATCTATAAAAGATGACCCCCGCTTTCCGAGCTTTCGGATAGGAACTATCACAGAACGATTTTATGGCTATAAACTCGAAGTGTATTGATATATGGAGAGTAGATGTAGATAAGACTTGGGTAGTGAGCGGGTATATTAAACTCAGTTTGAAGTTTCGGTCTGACCAATTTGCCAATTTATTTTTATGAGATTGTGCTCTGAATTTGAATGGAGTGGTTGATGCTCCAAATAGTTTTATGGTGTGTATATCCGGTGCATATTTTGATGAGCTCTTAACGGAAACTATGGTAGTTATTCAACGTTACTCAGGAGACATCAAACATTTTGGTGCTGATGTAAACGATATCTGCAGTAAACAATTTCGGAACTTATGAGACCAATAAGTTTTAGTATAGGTGGAAGTCCGGCTACAGCAAAATCACATTAGTGGAGTTTCATCAAACTTTGAATTTAATTTAAGTAAACACTTTGAAGTTGTTATTTTATTGCAGACATTTAAACGTTTGATATACAATACAGCTACAGACACATCTTTGTTTATAAGATTCGGTGAAATTAGAACACTACGAATAAAGTACCTACTTGTGTATTAAATGCTTGATATTTCTAACATTATAAAAGTGTGGGATTTAGAAATTCATAACACTTTATAGGATTTTTTTTCAATGATTTTACTACATCCCTTTCCTTTTCAGTGAAAACTATTTGCATACATTATTTACTGTCTAAAACAGCTATAGCTGATAATAATATTTTATTTAATGCAAAAAAGTAGGTAATATCTTGTGACTAGAAAACAAAAATGAACACGTATGTAGAATTATTGAGAGCAGACGAAGCAAAAGAGGTATTTATGAACCATAGCAAGTGGCAGAATGTGGTGGAAAGCCTACCTATATGGGAGACAAGCGTAATTGTATTATTTATATGTAGATATCATTAATTTCTTTCCAGTTCTTTATACGTTACTAACAGAACTCATTGAAACCAACACATCACATTGATTTTAATCTCCAATAACAATGTTAAATATAATTTTACTTCTTTATTATTTACTAGCACTTTACTCGCGACTTCGTCTACGTTGAATGGTGATTTTAAAAACAAACGGCGGGGATTGCCTTGCATCAAGTGATCCGCCTACTCGTTTGTCACCCTCTAATATTAAAAAAATATGTACCATTCTATCAGTGAATATTTTTTTAGAATCGGTTCAGTAGTCGTAGAAGTTACCCTCCGCAAACAAACAAACAAAGAAACAAACATACTTAACCTCTTTATGGTATAGGTATAAATGAAGAGCTTAATGGCTCAGTGGTTACCGTACCCGGTCTGCGATTGCTAAGGTTAAGCAACTTTCGCAAAGGCCGGTCATCGGACGGGTGACCAAAATGTATTATCTCGAGCTCCTCCGTGCTTCAGAATGCACGTAAAGCCGTTAGTCCAATCCGCACTGTTCGTTCCCACGTTCTCCCTATCCATCCATAGGTAAGTTCATGCCCCAGCAGTGGGGACATCAAATGAGCTAGTGATGTGATATAATAAAGATATAATTTTAAGCAAATTTTTTGCAAAAATATTATATTTGAAAATCAAGTGTTGAAAAATTTGTCATTTTTTTTAATAATTAGTTTGGCTTGCATTTATTTATTCTCATACAAAGATATAGTTCATTTAAAATAAAATAATAAAAAAATCAATACTAAAACTAAAATAACAATTTCAAGTCAATTAGCGAACAACAGGGACACGTTTATTATTAAGCAAGCACTATCCTACAACGCTGTGTTCAATACGCAAAACCGAATGGAAATACCAAGACATAACATCTAAAGGATAGATGAGCTTTTAATGGTATTAGTTGTAATACCACTAATGTGTTTAGTTTGGATACTAATGGATTAGTTGGACGCGTCTTCGCTCACACTATAACGTCCCGTTTTGTTTTGACGGAATCGGATAAATAGTTGACACATCTAATTCTGATTGATAGTTACTAGATGTTGGACTTGATCTGTGAATCGGATGGTGGAGGCATTCGGATCGAGAGACTCTTGAAGGTGTGTCCGATACCTAATTGTGATTATTTTTTTGAAGTGAAAAGTTCTTTAGCGGTGTTGTACATTTTTTTTGTAATAGGTAAAAAATGTTAAATTCGCGTCAGGACACGTGACCGTCAGGACACGTGGCCTGATCGAAAATTCGTAAGACGGATGACAGCCGGCGCGGCGTAGGAGAGGAAGTATCCCCCTCTCTTTCTACGGCGCGGCGAAAATGTATGCCTGCTGTTTCGTTTAGGCGGCGCAGGGCGCTTGCGCGAATGTTCGAGTGCTTTTTAATGTAATATAAATTTTCATGTTTGTGTACGATAGCGCAATAAATAAATATTGTATTCTACCACATAAATGATAGTACTTTTATACTGATAATTGAAGCAATTCGTGCAAAATTATTCCCTAACCATTCCAAAATATCAAAAATGCACAACGTTTTATTCAAGTTTTTACTTCTGCCGGCACTCCCGGAGTGCAACCCGTCGTTTTTTTTTAAATTGTATTTTAGTAAGAGTTAAATACGAATAAGGAAAATAAAGTTAGATATTAGTTTTTCTTTTATTTGTGATAATAATTGTACCTACTCCTCTTCACGTCCAGTGGCGATGCCCAGAAGTTTTTCATATTTTTTTTATTTACAATATTAACAAATATGTTTTAATTGATAATTTAATATCTTTGTTAACATTATGATTGCAATAAAAAATTGAGTATTGAGTTAAACAATAAAATTGCTGTTTGAAAAAAAAAGTTATCATGATACATAGCTACGGAGCATTAAGACATCATGGATAATCGTAGCCTAAATTCTTCTAAGTTTTATATACTTGATACTGGCTAGATGTGATTTTAGATGATAAAAATACAGTAACGAATAACATGTATTTACACAAAATACGTAGGTGGCTGGTATACCTACAACATTTTCGAATATAAAAACTCATGCTCTTTTGAAAAATTAAATATACTTTAAAACTTTTGAGAGATCTTTTTAGTATAATGTTGTTGGAAGGTCACGTGATTTTCTAGATCATTGAACTTATTTTGTGTAGAAGCGTAGACATTCAAAATAATTGGTTAAAGTGAACGATGATACTTAAACATCAGTATCATGTTATGTTTCTATGATCAAGTTAATCAAACTTTGTGTTACTTATCTAAGTATGAGTAACGCAAACCCCTAAGGGTTACGGCAGACTTAATACGATGATAATATCGTTTTATATATAGGTATTGATAAACACTTGAAAACTTCATAGGTTGAATTTTGAAGGATAGGACGATAGGACACACTTTTATACTCAGACAAAGGTTAGAGGTATTTAATTATTTATATGTATGTGTTTATAAGGGTAATTGAGCTTCAGTAGTTATCACATTATTTCATACATCCAACACAGTAACAATGTTTAAGATGTGAATTAAAAAGTAACTTAAAAAATCTAAATTCATAACAACAACCTTTTGCATATTTTATTTTTGTACGTAAAGCAAACAGCCCATCCATTCAAAAGTCTCTTAGTTTAATATACCTAAATACTAAATTAAAAAAATATATATATTAATTTGTGAAATTTTATGAATGCCACTACGCCATTGTGCCATAAGTCTATGGGAGACTTTGTACTGAGAAGAACCGGCAATAAACTCAGCAAGGGCATAATATATATTATACAGCGTCATATATTGGAAACTTTCATTTTTCAACTTTCACTTTCAAAATTCAAATCTTATCAATATCAAAAATAATAAATTAAAATATCATAAAATATATCATAAAAATATCAAAATAGCAGTAAAATAAATAAATATCAATAAAAACTTTCAAAATTCAACTTCCACTTTTACCCTCCCCTATCATAGAAGGAAACTTTCCTTTCCTTCAGGACAACTTCGTCCACTTTCCTATCTCGTCCACTTCCTAACTCGTCAACTATCCTATCTCGTCCACTTCCTAACTCGTCCACTTTCTTATCTCGTCCATTTCCTAGCTTTAATCATTGGTAAGCTGATTACGCAGTCCAATTCAAATCCGTTTAAATCGAAACAGATGCACAATTTACTGAGGAAACCAAACAATGTTGCAATAGTTGACAACAGCCGAACAAAAGCTATTTTTGTGAATATATGTATTTAACGGCAAAAGACTGGAGTCGAGGAACTTTTCTAAATATTGCTATAACGCTCTTGATTTTATTTTCCTTCGGTGCCTTGCTGTTTAACCTCGTAAACATGATGTGCAATACACAATACGAACGGCCATTCTTAGTTTACTTCAAACAATATTTTCCTTTTGTTTACTGTGTACTGAATTTGTTCAATATTTTCTTTGTTTGTTTATTCTAACAGAGTAAGCGTTTCTGAAGTTTTGCAAGGTCAACGTTTTCCGATTCACTTTGTTAAAGATTGTTTGGTTTGCAATTTTCTACCGCAATTGACTCTAGCAAGATAATTTACTTATTAGCCTTAGAGGAGTATTGGTATTGCTTGATTTCACTTACATATTTTATATTTTTGCTTCAATCTCACCTGATAATAAGTAATTATAAGGTCGGAGCGCATTTCGCATGGAATTCAATTTCAAATTCAAAATTATTGATTGCATGCCACATTGGTGTACATAGTAATTAAATAAATAGGTACAAAAGGTGTTAAAATAAATAATAAAATGACTATCTTAACTCCCGTTACAATTGGAAGATAAAGATTTTTTTTTTAAAGAGTAGTCTGATTGCCTCAAACGGCTTTTAAAGCGTCACCGGGCTTTTTTTTGGGCGGCGAGGTACGTAAAGGTTACCTCAAGTCGTGTGAAACGAATCACCTTCGGAGGTTTTCTAGAGGGAACGGCATCACACACTTATCTATCTAAGTTATTAACGAAAACTAACGAACATAACGAAGCTTCTCTTGGGCTAGATAATTGGTGTGACTGTAGGGAAATTTATTTAATTATTATTAATTAGGTCCATGTCATAGTGGCGATATTGGTAAGATTTTCATGAAAATGACAATATTTCGAGGAAGGAAAAAAAATACTTACATTTTTTTTCGTACTTTAGGTACTTACATATCTATTCAATACAATTGAAAGTTTAAATCGTTTACGAAAACGTTCGTGTGAGCCAAAAATTATTCACACCTTCATGTTGCAGTAGCGATTCCGTAGAAGGCTTAATATAAGTGAAGGAACCTCACATATTGCTCGAAGTAAATTCACATTAACATCATATTTCTCTAAAACTAATACTTCATATATCTTGTTGGAAGCCAGTCTAAGCATCGGCTGAGACAAGTATCACAAAATTTATGGCACAAATTAGCCCGGTGCCGACTGCAATAAATTTACATATGAAACTCATAAGTTAAAACCCTTGCTTTGTTAGTTCCAAGCTGGAAACGGTATGTTCGAAACGGTACCGTGTTAGTTTATCTCAACCAATATTGTTAAGAAGTAAACTTTGTTTTTTTGTATGTGAAGGATAACCGCTGAACGATAAACTGTTTCTAAACACTTTTACTTTTCAATCAAACATTAGCGTTTTGTGTACCCCCTCATCTAAAATATGAATTAAATGAAATACTCATTCAGCGCTGACTACCTTTGATATTATATAACGAACTTTTTCTAAATATACATATAATAATTCTTTCGATTTCCTAAGTATGTTTTGCAACCATTCCCAATGGATGAGATATTTGGGTATTATCATCATCATCATCATCATCATCATCTCAGCCAAAAGACGTCCATTGCTGGACAAAGGCAAAGACATAGTCCTGGAGTGGCGACCGTGTACCGGAAAGCGCAGTGTGGGCAGGCCTCCAACAAGGTGGACCGACGGTCTGGTGAAGGTCGCGGGAAGCCGCTGGATGGGAGCAGCACAAAACCGGTCGTTGTGGAGATCCTTGGGGGAGGCCTTTGTCCAGCAGTGGGTATTATGCCTCTAGCAAAATGCTAATTTAGCATTGACTAATTCTTCTATTAAAGCTGTGTAGTTACTTGCGCCCATTCTTATCCACAGCTAAAAAATAGTCGTCCTGAATACCCATTCAGGACGACTATTTTTGCTGATAAAAAAATGTTTGAACTTTGACTTTGTGTTTTATTTCTGCACTCTAATACTCTCCCGTCCAAAATATAAAACAAATAAAATCATAATTAAGCTCTGATTACCTTTGAAATTACATTAATGAGCTCTTGCTTGGTCCCGGCTGCATTAGCAGTCATTAGCAATCACCAATCGGCACTGGGCCTGCGTGATGGTTTATGGCCCGTTCTCCCCATCCATCCATAGGAAAAGCTCGTCCCCAGCAGTGAGGACATAAAAATGAGCTGATGATGATGGGCTTTTGCTTAATATTCGTGTACCTACAATGTTTCCAACTTCTCAAGTTGAATACACCCACAGTATGTTTTGTAACCATTCGCATGTATCAGATATTTGGGTTTTATGTCTCGCTCTTAGTTTGCCCTCGTAAAATATGACCTCCATTTACTCAGTCGTCTGACGTCTTAACTTTTTTTTTATCTCCGCTCAATCTTCAG
Source organism: Eudonia lacustrata (assembly GCA_947562085.1). Classification (NCBI taxonomy): domain Eukaryota; kingdom Metazoa; phylum Arthropoda; class Insecta; order Lepidoptera; family Crambidae; genus Eudonia; species Eudonia lacustrata. The sequence continues at coordinate 6,979,394 of OX387321.1, read as the reverse complement.
AACGTGATGTAGGATGCACGATCCTATAAAATGGAAAGATGCAAAGATAGGCACATCTGTATATATTTTTAACGTTACATCAATAGGTTAAATAATATTCGTTTTTTATTATTTGGCCTTATAATTTTTACTACATTTTTTTATTTTATTGAAGTTAAGCCTGATTTTTAGAGGAGACCAGATAAATAAAGACAGCATGTAAAGCAGGACTATGTTTTACTTTGCCACCATGCCAGTATCTTTACCTTTTTCTCATCTTATAGGACCCCATGTTATTAGGAGGGAATACGTGTGCTGGAAGAACATACTTTTTATGGCAGTGCGACAGAGAAATGAGTCACTGTTCTTGCTTTGCAACGGAATAATGGCACACGGTCAATCGGAGACACCAAAAACGAAGAAATGTTATTATATTTTTAATTTATCTTTATCGAATTTTACGTTTTCAAGTCGCGTAAAGTAACGTAACGTAGTCGTTAAGTTATTGTAAGTTCGCTTACCCAGTATGTAAGCTTATGGTTCGCTTTACAAACCCGTTAACAAAATATAATGTAAAACCTCTAATAAAACTTTTTTAACTTATTACTGTTGTGTTGCAGCAGAGCCCTTAGCCTCCAATCGCATTTTTACTTCTGTAGATCTAAGTAAGACGCTCCCCGCAACATAATTTTTTGGTCCGTACAGATGTAAAATAATGACAAAAGAAGTCGGCATTGTAGAATACAAAAATAATAATCGAATTGGAACTGCTTCACAAACACCGAAATGCAAATGCTAGACAAAATAGACTTTACTTGGCAGTGTCTGCTCGCTTCTCTCAAATTGCACCGAAAACTATTATTGGCATTCCGCGAGCTCTAAAATATACCACCCCCCAATGCCCGAACACAATCACGTACTTCGCACACCGTTTGAAATTTTAAAGTGAAAATAGCGATTCCTTTCATCATATTATATGGAATTAACGGTAAATAAATATCTTTCAACACGTGTTTTGCTATCCAGTCAGCGCGTGATCCAAGAACGGACTTAACTGAAATCTGCCAGACAGCTGAGGCAAGCACTGATTCAACGGAACAACTTGTGTTATAAAACAGAAATTACTACCTAATAAGATTTTTTTTTTGTGATTTGGCGTACCAACGACATGTTATTTATTTCAACACGGTTTCAAGTTCCTAAGAACAGTTTTATTACTTCTTAACATACTTTTTTGATTTATTGATTTGTTTTGTAGGAAAACTATATGTATAACACTGAAGAATCCACTTTTTGATTCACACAAATAGACAATAAATAAACAATTAAAAAAAACTACAAGCACTAAGTAATGCCTAAACTATTCAACTAGATTTGAATTTTCAACAATATCAATTTTATTGCTAAATGCAGTTGTAGCTTACCGACCACTACTTCACGTCTTAACTTTACCAGTTCTATGCCACTAACAAAAAGGATTAAACCGCACGCAACATTAACATTTCTCTAAACACACAACAATTTGTTTTTAACAAACGAGTCATTTGTATAATGACAAAGAGCCTGTTCCAGTGCACCCTACCGCCGCGTTCATCACGAACGTAATCACGTGCTTAGTACACGGGGCCACATTGCAATTTCGGTGTCGCCGGCGCATTTTGCTACGTGGCAAACTGAACGCAATATGCGCCGAGCTTTATGCTGGCTGGTTGCATTTCTATCGCGCGGATTTTATATAACAATTATGCGGTTATGAAACGGGAGAGTTAATAAACCTCTTTTCAAGTTAAACACTTTTTTTTACGAATTTAGTCGCGTTTAATTTTTTATTTTATTTTATACACACGTCACCAACTATTTATAGTGTCCGTGGTAACAGGGAGATTAAGGTGTTGGTATTTTCATAGTTTATTTGTTACTTGCATGGCATAGCGTCTATTAACCTTAAGAAAGCCGCGGGAATTGATTGGATGCGGAAGGCGTAGGACCGGGTATGTTGGCGAGATCCATTGGAGTTGCCTATGTTCAGCATTGGACCTGAGAATGATGACTACGATTATTGTAGTAGTACGTTCCTATTACGTAAAACGAGCTCACGGTATCTTTTGGACTTAGAGCATAATTTCAATGTGGTAATGTAGTGTTCGCGTAAACTTTAAAAAACAATATGCCTCTTGTGGAAATGTTGACTTTGTCAGCTTATGACAGAATTGACGAGGCTCTATTTATAACGAGAAAACAAATTATTAGTTCAAACATAATAAAATGAGGATAAAACTACAGTTGGGTCTTTGATGCACATAAAATTGTTTGAAGCTCTAAAATATAGTCTCCTTCCTCAAATAAAAACAAATGCGCTTAGTGCTTTGTTCTACTCTCAATAAAGGCTGAAGTTGACACAAAGTTTCGTTTGAGCGACACGTTGGTCGCATGCATATTTCAATGTGCTGGCATTCAGCACAGTGCAGCTTTAGAAACAACTTTACCCCGTTTTGTTTACTATAATGCAGTTATATGTGTTTGACCTATGTGATTCAGTCGTAAGGCCACCGCTCTCAGATTCATGACTTCATCATCAGCTTTTATACATCCTACTGCTGCGTCAAGTTCTTCTATTCCACCCAAAAATTCCGGAATGTTTTATTCCGATTGTCATTAATCGGAACTTCATAATTCTGAATAAATAAAATTTTGATTTCAAATAAAAGTTTTTTTATTTTCAAGCATCAAGGTGTTGTGTTAACTACGCTGTTGGTAACGTTATGTTAGATTTGTAAATAGAAGGAGAAAAGCTGGCAAAGCGATTTTTAATGTTTCGGAGTTTTGGTATTCGGGATTTTTAAAATCGTGATAATAATAATATTCGGAATTAAAATAATTATTAACGGGATTCTTACCGTATCTATTATTTATGAGTATCCGATATTTAGTTAATAATTACTCTAACGCAAGTAACCAAGATAGTTTAAATTTTTATTCAGAATTAAGTTTTCGTTTTTTTTTATTTTTTTCATGTAGTGCACCCGGGGATATCGGGTCACAATTCATGACATGTCATGACCCAATACTTGGGTATTTATAATAGCCAACATACGACAACAACCGGGCTAAATTACTAACGCTGCCTTCTGAAGCATGGAGGGATGTCGGAAACTTGAGATATTTTGAATTTGTTCAACTTTCATCGTTAGTACCTAGTAAATAAAGTAGCTTCATCATCATCATCTCATCATGTCAGCCAAAAGACGTCCACTGCTGGACAAAAACCTCCCCCAAGGATCTCCACAACGACCGGTTATGTGCTGCTCGCATCCAGCGGCTTCCCGCGACCTTCACCAGATCGTCGGTCCACCTTATTGGAGGCCTGCTCACACTGCGCTTTCCGGTACGCAGTCGCCACTCAAGGTCTATTCCGCCCCAGCGGTCATCAGTCCTGCGAGCAATGCAATGCAAAATAGCTTAACTTGCAAGATTGCAACCAGAATGCAAGCCATCGATATCCTCAAGCTTCTGTTAACCAACCCGTATATATACAGTATGAAGCAGCGTTGAGTATTGAATCATCTAATTTAAGATGGAGATATTTAGTGTAGTCTCGAGCCATCGAAAAGATCTTTGATTGTTTTTGATTGTCTTTAGGTTAGTTTGTAAATGTATTATCAGCATCCATCAACAGCTCATGTGCTAATGCAGCTGGAACCAACGGTTTACCTGCCTTCCGAAGCACGGAGGAGCTCGAGATGATAAATTTTTGGTCACCCATCTATTGACCGGCCTTTGTGAAAATTGCTGAACCTTAGCAATCACAGACCGGGCGTGTAAACCACTGCGACATCGAGCTCCTCGTAGCAGTAAAGTGTATTATAGAATAGAATAGAATACCTTTATTTTAACAACTATGGCCTATAGGTATAATATATACCTACCTTAAATACTAGCATACACACAGTGGTGGTCAGATAATTAAGAACGATTTATAAAACAGAAAGTTTTTGAACAAATCATGTAATATTTTTTTGTGTTTCTCTCTGATATTATTATGTTTTAAGATGTTTATATAAATTTTAACGTAAATTTTGTTGCGAACAAATTACAAAAACACAAATGTTGAAAAAAATTCCACGAGCAGGATTTGAACCTGCACCCTTCTGACATACCGGGTCAGGTGCTCTCCCAATTGAGCTATCGTGGTTTTAACCAGCCCGCCGAAATTTTTCAACACTATTTACTTTTTACTTTGAAAGCCAAAGGCGCCCATTCAATGTAAACAATTACCGTTATTAACATCTGATCATAATATTTTTACAAATACTAAAGATCAGTTAAGAAGTAGGCAAGCTATTTATAAAATGTTTATATATTTTTAACGCAAATTTTGTTGCAAACAAATTACAAAAACACAAATGTTGAAAAAAATTTTTCAACATTTATTATTATATTTTATTATGAAATATTCACATGACCAAAACGAAAGAAATTAGGAATAAAACGTGTAAAATAATAATGGATTTTTCACAAAAATACTCTTTTTCTAAAGAGTAACAAATTTTTTTACAAACAAATCTGGACAAATAATTAAGAACGAACATTGAATTGTTCGAGAATTTACTTTGATGAAAACATTAATTATCTGAAATTAGTTTAATAAATACAGTATTAACTATAATTAATATTTCGTGGCATGTCCACGGCTCCTAATAACTGCTTTGCAGCGGCGAGGCATCGATTCTATTAATTTCTTCTAAATAAAACATCATAAAGTTCTCTCAAATTGCCGCATTGTCGATTTGATACACTTTTCCTGACTTCGCACCAAAAATATTTGATTGAATTTAGATCTGGGCTGTTAGCTGGCCAGTTTAAGACAGAAATTGATTGTGATCCGAGAAATTCTTTACTGAGCGTGCCGTATGTTTAGGATCATAATCTTGCTGAAATATCCAAATTACCGGAAGAACTTCTTCAGCATAAGGTAACATTGTTGTTTCCAATATTTTTGTACTGAAGTTGATCGATGTTACCTTCTACGAGTTTAAGAGGTCAGATTCCGTGACCAGAAAAGCACCCACAAATTTTCACATTTCCACCGCCATGCTTTAAGGTCTTTTTTGTGAATTGGGGTCAAATGCATTTTTCAAAGGACGCTGCACGGAACGTTTGCTATTAGAACACACTCTGTTTATTTCGGTTTCATCAGAAAAAAGAACATTTTTCCACTGTCGAGCTGACCAGTTTTCATACTTTCTTGCAAACGCAAGACGGGCTTGTCTATGGCACTGTTTCAACAGATCGACAACATGGGTACCTTTCTTATACGTCCGTGCAACTTTTCTTCCACCAAACCTCTACGTACTGAGATCGCTGAAGGGTTGTCTTCTCCAAAATATGCTTTTCTTATTTCGTTAGACCCCTTAAAAGGATCTTGTCTTGCCAAACGAACGATATTTCTATCATCTCGTCGCGATGTCTTTCTCTGTTTAGACGCGCGTGGAATATTTGAAGTCGTTTGATACATATTAAAAAGCTTCACAGCATGGTAAACCATCGTTTTCGAACGATACAGATGATCAGCTATCTTTTTGTACGACCAATTCTTTTCACGAAGTTTTATTATGACATCCCTAGTGGATTTGTCGCAACTTTTGTTTTTCCCATTGTTATTTTACGAAAAAATATCGTTTTCATAATATTAACTATTATAACTAAATGGCGCCAATATTATACTAGAAGTGACTTAAACACAATGTTCGATATTTAAATTTTAATAAAAAAACTAAACTGTTCAGCGTTTATAATTATGTGGCCAGCCAGTTAGTAGTCATGTTATAATAATCAGTGTAAAATTTAATGGATGTATCAAATTTATCCGTTTTGTTTTTTAATTAGTCACGTGTGTAAATTAATATATCGATAGTATGAAAACATTTTGCAAAGACCCAAAAATGAATAAAACATGTGTAAGGAGGAACTATGCAAGTGTGTTTAAAAAATCTTGTATCACACATAAGCGTTCTTAATTATATGACCACCACTGTACATACAAAAATAAAATATAATAATAATAATACCAATATAAATTCTTATAATAAACTGTTATATGGAAAACTTTCACCAATTGAACGACGCTCCACAGTGACAAAAATCCGTTCAAAATACCGAGGGTGTTTTTCCTCCGATCCGTCTAAATGCGAGTAGCTTCATATAAATTGTTCAGCCCCTAACACTTTCGTCTGTTGTGACGGCCCGTCGAAACAGATGGCCCATAGTGAGAACTAAAGCCTTAAAGTTCCTGTTTTACGACAGAACCTTGATAGACGCATTCCCTGTTATTTCAAAACTTTGGCTAGGATACTAAGTATAGGCTTTTATAATTAGTCTTTTCGTTAGTAAACAAACTATTGTGTCTGATATTTTTAATTTCATTGCTTAAAGGCAGTTTTGTGAATTTCAAGTGACCATGTGCTGGGTGGAAAACAATGAATACAAAAGGAAGAAGAGGAAAAAAAAGAAGATGATGAATAACATTTATTGTCACACACACTCGATTAAGGAGCCTCCTTTATGTAGCGTATAGAAGTAATTAATAAAACTACTGTTACTACAAAACGAGGTTTAAAATTAAACCTGGTTTTAAACTAATGCTGTCTCATGTTTGTTATTAAACAGCGTGAGTGTTAAAATAAAAGTAATTATGGTGTACATTCTATTGGTTAAAAACAATAAAACCACCTAGTAAGTAAAGTAAGTAAATAGCCTTTTACTGTCCCACTGCTGGGCAATAGCCTCCATCATTGTAATCAAGTCACCACTACAATTGATGGGCAACGACTTTATCCCCACGCTTGCCAAGTGATCACAGACCTGTTTCCCGACCGCCTAACCGATCGCTTTGACTACGCGTATAGTTTATGACGTCATCTTGCCACCTCGCAACGCCTATGAAAGCAATATCAAAAGCTAAAGGCTTTCGATATTGCTTTCATAGGCGGCACGAAACGACAAGATGACGTCATAAACCACACACGAAGTCAAAGCGATCGGTTAGGCGGTCGGGCCCCTGGGCTATGCATCGAAAAATCCGAAACAGAAAGACCGTTTAATATACAAATCTCCTTCAATGAGTACACACTTACTAAGGATTTACAAGGAAGCGCCTTCAAAAAGTGCTACTGAAAATATTTAGCATAGTATCTGACCTTCGTTTGGATGGCGATAAAGAAACTTTTCGGTGCCATTAATAATGAAAAGACTGCCAACGAACGGCCTATAAGTTTCCTTCAATTAAATTTGCCCTTTTATTGATTGCTTTCACCGAGACGTTGATAACTTATATTCAGCATAATTAAATTTTATTAAGATTGAATAAAAACCTCAATCAAACTGGCAGGATACTGGTAAAGTATAAGACGTATTTAATGTTTTCTAATTTGTAGAAACGCCACTAACTGCCGTGAGTATTTCTTTACATTTTGGATACCTAGATTTCTTGAAGCAAACACTATTTATACATATTTGGGGTTTGGAGTATGTCCGGAACTCGTAGGATAGCATGTTGTAGTTGTACACAATAACGCCAAAGAAAGTTTTGCTATTTCAAGTCTTCGTATGGGTGATCAAATTAAAAGAGATCTAATATCAAAAAGACGTCCTCATTAGGTAGTAGGTAAAACGTTTTTGTGACTATTTGAAAGCACTTAATTTAGTTACAACTACAAGCAATTTATTTTTTTGAATAAACATTTATTTATTTCCACTTATTTTTATTTTATAATTTGTTATAAACAAAAATAAAATTTTCAAGCTTCGTTGGTTCTTGTGCTTGTCGTAACATGGTAGTCAATGACATCCATCAATGTCTGTACTGTAGATACAATTAATATCGCACTTACAGTTTTTTTCTCTGCTGACGTACAGAAAACTGATTGCAATTGTTATTGCGCAGAGCTCATATCATCATCATCACCAGATAAATTTATGTGCATAGCAATGCATATTTACCCTATGTGGTGCCGGGGATGAAGAATTGCACCACCCCATCTCAACCCGTGGGTGTCGTAAAAGGCGACTTAGGGCCCATTCCAGAGGATGGGCAGCAGCATCTCTCTGAGGTTACTTTCAACCTACTGCGATCGCCAACCCGCCTGCCAAGCGTGGCGATTATGGCAAATACCCCCCATCTTGGGGGAGGCCTTTGTCCAGCAGTAGACGTCTTTTGGCTGAGATGATGATGATGAATGCATATTTATTAATTATGTGCATTTGAAGAACGGGCCTTAAAACACCACGCGGGCCCAGTGTGGACTGTTGATTGTTAGCGACTGTTAATGCAGCCGGGACCAACGGCTTTACGTGTTTTCCAAAGAAAGGAGAAGCTCAAAATAAAACATTTTTGTCAACCTATCCGATGACAGGCCTTTCCAAAAGCTCGCAGACTAAGTGCGTTAACCACTACGCCATCAAACTTATTGTGTCATAACCATACTTCTTAAAAGCATGGAAAATAGCTAGTATATTTCCAAGTAGACATTTAATTTCCGATGATAATGAAAACCGGGTTAACCAAATTCATTATTTAACCGCAGATTGAACGTGCAGAATAAGCACAGCTTAACAGGTATTAAACTATCAATCACAAGCAAAATTAACTGCGTAATCATGAAACGAAAATTCTGGCAGAGTGCCCGATGAGGTTTGCAAAAACAATGGAAGGCTGCACTGATTTATTTTACTACAGCCAAGTAAATCGTACCACAGTACACCATTTTCTTTTCAGCAGTAATTTACGAGAGACGGCTAACATTGAAGTTTAAAATGCTGTACTACCGAGTTCTCAGCAAATGCTAATAAACCTTTTTTCTCTGTTTGCGCGGGTATGTACACTAGTACAACGAACATTTTTAAAACCTAGGTATGTGAAAATGGCACAATTAAATTTTTTCTTCTTTGTATCTAAATAAGTACCTAGAGATCCTTTTTGGTTTTATAAGTATGTATATGCCCACATATTATCATCAGGTAGCAAAAGAAATCGAGGTAGACAATACAAACGTTGGGAGGATGACATAAAGAAAGTAGCCGGTCCGGAATGGACACGTATAGCAAAGGACAGGTCAAAATGGAAAACCTTAGAGGAGGCCTTTGTCGAAGGACAAGCTGAAAAAGAAAAACCGGATGCCGCTAACTAGAAAAATAGTATTAAAAAAAAAAGTATAGGTTTAATTTGCCATGTTAACTAGTATCGTTATCAGCAATAAAGGCTAATTTTATTTTATTTTATTTTATTTTTATATATGCCCACATAATTATATTGTTTTAATTATAATTAATACTGTTTTCAAATTAAAATTAATTGGATTTCTTAGTTTTCTAGATTTATCTGTCAAATTCAAGTTTTCTATTCTGAAAGAGTTTCATTCAAGTTCTAGATCGGGTTATATTTCATTTGCTAATAGTACCGTCATGTTGTTTGTCATTTTTTGTTAATCGAGGCTGATTTTCAAAATTCAGAAATTGTTACTCAAACTTTGTTAACTTAATTCAATTAGTTTAGTGGCTGGATTTCCTTATATACTTTTACAAGTATTTATATGCAAAGCGGATCTAAATGTCAGCTGAGCTCAAGCCTTAACATGTGAATGTAAGTAAATCATAAATAAAATAAAAAAATAAAAAAAAACAGTGAACGCGCGTTTAACAACAGCACGTTGATAGATTGGGCCATACCAATGCTGCTTGTCTTAAAACAGTTTAAAGTGACTCCCAAAACACGAAAGTAATGAGATATTTTAATTTGGTCACCCATGCTGGCCCTGCGAAAGTACCTTGACTTGCAAGACCGCTCTAGTCACTGCGCCGCCAATTGTTACATTTGTTCACTTATGTTAGTGTTTTACTGACTCATAAACTTATTTCTATTGTCCAAAATGAGTTCCCCGTTTCGTATCAAACAAAAAGGATTAATTACAATGTAGTCCAAATAAAAGTTTCAAATAGCCCCGTACGTTGGAAAGAAAAACAAATGTAAAAGAACTCGGGGAGGTCTTGTTCGCCCGCTGATTGTCTTTAGCACTAATTAGCTGGCAAAAAGTTTCGGTTTCCCAAAGTTCCCGCAACCGGGTGCTAGTTAAAACTCCAGAGTTATGGAGGAATTCGATATTGGCGACGGACTTGCTAAAAGTGCAGATGTGACCTAGTTCTTAACAAAAACTGTTGTTGGTTTTTGTTTGGTCCTATTTATTGGAATGGAATTCATCTGCTTTTATTTAGCATTCGCTGATACCGCTCGCGACTACGTTATTTTTATCGGTATGGTGCGCGTCGGCTTTATCCGTTATTAGTAAAAGGTGCAAAATGAGTACAAATAATCCATACATACAATACAATACAAAATATTGAAATTAGTTTAGAAAATAAACTACAATTCAGAGTACTTAAGTTTAATTATTCATTTAATGAAGGTCTTCAATTATAATACCATTTTATTTATCAACAATCACGACAAAATAAATGTATGTAGGATCTTTTCTTTTGATAATTTTATTATTATGTATATTGATACATATTAATAAAATTATCAAAAGAAAAGATCCTCTAAGTGGTAGGGTTCTAATCAGGATCCGACTGAATAGCGACTATCTACCCTCTACCTATTTTACTTATAATACGGCCCTGAGGAAGCCCGCTGGTTATGTGATGACCCTCCCCTAAGCTTCCGCCTTGATAGGGCCAGGTACAAAGGCCTCGACAGGGGTTCGGGAGAAGAGGGCATACCCACTAAAACTCTTTGTACTATTATACTACCATATATCGCAAGGGTGGTTCGCGTTTACAAACAGCAACAGAAGACTTGAATGCTACCCAGCGACGGCCCGCTAATATGGAGGACGCCCAGAATAGCTCAGGTGCCCTTCAGACTCCCGTGAGACTCGTGTAGCGACTGCAAGGTTCCCCACATTATAAATGAAAAAAAAACAAAATTTAATTATTCAGTTTAGGCTACAAACAGCTCTTATGAGCGTCATTAAGCCATCGGTTCGTAAGTCTACTCTGGGCGGGAACCTTGTGCTGAGAAAAACCGGCAATAAACTCAGCAAGTGTCAAGATCTTTTCACCCTTACAACGTCAAAAATATTGGAAAATGCCCTATTATAAAAGGACACTTTCCATCACAAATAAACACACAAAAAATAAAGGACAATCACAACACACAAAAACATCAAAATAAAAAAAATATCTAAGTTTGAAAAATTACATTAATATAGTCCGGTAAGCAGCGTCACTGCAGTTGAAGGTGGGCCGGGCCAACTACCGCCTCTTTACCGACTTGTTTGCGGCGGATTGAGTCCCTCATGGAGATACTCTTCGCGGACCCTCTCCACGACCTCAAATAACCGCTTCACTGAACGAGCATTGCTAAGCACGCTGGGCAGCAAGAGAGCCACGACTGGCCAAGTATCCTGCCCAACTCCACTTAAAGTCTAAATATCCGTTCGCTGGCATACTAGACTATAGTCTTCTTGCCATTTGTCGAGTCAGTACCATAAAAAGACAGACATTTATAAACACTCATGCTCACTGCACTGCGGCACAAACGCGTCATTTCTTTAATGCGCCGACCGGTGTCACTTGTGAACAAGCGCATTTCTCAGCAGGCGTTTTGTCTCTTTGCGCCTTTGCGCGCTTTGAAAGCGTTCAAAAGAATCGTTTGCATTCAGGCTAATAACAGGCGTGCGTTACTTTGACTTGATGTCGTCTTTTTAATGTGGTATAATTAAGATTAATGGTATAACTAGTGGTTACCTAGTGTGGTGCCGGGGATAAAGAATTGCACCACCCCCTCTCTTCCCGTGGGTGTCGTAAAAGCCGACTAAGGGACTATTCCAGAGGATGGGCAGCAGCATCTCTCTGAGGTTACCCTCAACCTACTGCGATCGCCAACCCGCCTGCCAAGCGTGGCGATTACGGCAAATACCCCTCGTATCCTTGGGGGAGGCCTTGTCCAGCAGTGGACGTCTTTTGGGTGAGATGATGATGACGATCTAGTGTATAAAGCTGTGCATAATTGAAATAACACAATAGATTTGTAAAATTTGTTGATTTTTATGTGTGATTTTTGAATTTGTAGCAATAATCACCTATCACATTAACCTCAATAATAATAAACAGAGTATAATCTTCGAATATTTAATCTATGATTTGTCTCTATTACTCTAACTTGGAATGAAAACGTGACGGGAACAAAACGTGGATCATCTATTTTAAGCCTATAAGCTCCGTTTATTAGTAAGGATTGTGTAAACCTTCAATTGTGAGCCCTGTACAAATTACTTTTTATTAAAAAAACTAAAGATCTCTTTAAATTAACCGTCATGCAATTTGTATGCTTTGGACCTCGGTTTTGCTATTTTCCTCGTAGTTCAAATATCAAAATCAGGTAACTGAGCCACAGTGGATGTATTGAAATAGTAGAATCGAGGTCCTTAATTACGCCTCATTCACTCTCTAATAGTGAAGACTGACCGATGACGCGTATCATCGTAACGTAACCGTAACGAACCTTTGGTGGCGAGCTTGATACGTCACGTCATTGCTGACTGACCGATATCTGGGTCCGCCCTGTTTTAGGTCCGCGAGCTCCAGCCGCTCGCCGCTTGACTCACTGTACTGATCATGCGAATGCTCGCATAGAACATGTTACGTTACGGCAAAGGGCTCCGTTCATACTCGACCGTGCTATGTTATCCTATTCATCATCATCATCATAATCATCATCATCATCATCATCATCACCATCATCATCATCATCATCATCATCATCACCATCATCATGCACGCCACTGAGCACGATCCGTGGCTACTCTCATCCAACTCTTGCCAGCCTTACGAAGATCGTCGTTTTCCAACTATTCGTAACTATTTCTAAACTTATAAGTACGAATCAAGCCGTATTAATAACAGTTTCGAACCCAATTAATGTGAAATAACTATAGTAACAATACCGTTCCGCCCCCGACGGAGGCTAAGGACGAAGTTCCTCGCTGCAAATTAATAAATTTCACACTAAAAGTAGTACTGCACTCCACTCAATCTCTCCGCGAGTTGTCGCATTGTTCTTCGGAGCCTGCGGGAATGTAAAATGGCGCTTTTCATCAAACTATTAAATACATATTTATAGGAGGTTAGTTGTAATCTTACCAGTAGTTAAGCGGTTTTTACAGTGCCGGGTTTGGCTGGCTTATACGTATCTACCGCTTTTTGTCTTAAAATGGCTGTTGTTAGGTCAAAGCAGCAGATGAATTATGATCAAATCTCCCAATGTGCCATTGTTCATGTGGGGAAACCTGAGCCCAGCAGTGGGATGATTAATGACCAATAGTCAAAAAAAAGAGAAAAATGATATCTAAGAACAGGAAGTTCTTTCTTTTCTTTAACATTATAATATTATAATAGATTTTAATCAAATACATACTCGTAGATACATTTTAACAATATAACTTAAGACTTTCCCAAGTTAGTAAAATAAAACAATTCTATTATGATGATTCCATTATTTACTTACGTTACTGATCCCCAAACTGAAATTGGTTAGTGCCAGAGGCTGTTTCAAGCACAGTGTAGCCAAAATTTGGAATGACCTCCCACCGCCAGTTCGTTCAGGGATTAATCTCTCGCTACCAACATTTCGCGGGAGCTGTCGCAACTGGCTGCTTTATGAGCAGCCGTTGGCACTAGCTAATTACAAAAATAGGTAAATAATATATAGAATACTGTAAGTAGATTAAATATTTTAAGTTTAGATAAAGCTACAATTTATGTTTTAATCCATGTATAATATTTCTGCTATAGCAGAATAACAGGGTTTGTGGGTCTTCTGCAAAAACACTGAGCCATAGACCTTTTGTGTATATTTTTTTTGGCAAATAAATAAATGAATATACTTATTATTATTATTTATAACATGCCCAATAATTAAACAAATTATGTCACTAGCGCGTGAAGTAGGTGTGCTTCGTGGAATAGAAAATTAGTTATTTTAAAAAAATATTTGAAGCCCACCTATGGCTGTGTTAAGTGGAATACTTTAGGTGTACTTCGTCTGGGTGTGCTTCGTTTGGGTGTGCTTCATGGAATACCTCACCGTAACGACTCGATAACGTTCGGGTTAGCGCGCCTTGAGATTGGTTATTTTTTATTTCAGTATCTTGCGCCTCGGGGACTTGCCGCTGCTGATGCGCACATGGTGCCGGTAGCAGTGACCTCTCAGCGTTTTTATTTTAAAATTTTAATTGTTATTTATTCCATTTCCATTTACTAAAACAAGAGTTTAGTCTCAATGTACCAACACATTAATGCCCACGGATTGTTAAATATCTGAAATAAAAACTCATTTATTTATTTTATTGTATAAATCGAGCAACGTGACTGATGTGTGATACTTTAACCATTTATGGCATCCTGCATGTAAATGGTTTAATTTTACGAAACCTATGGAACTTATAACTTATTTATTAAGAGCGTTTACATGTTATGGTTTAGTTAAATAAGACGTTACGGCCACTTTTAACTATAACGCCAATTTAACTAAACCATAACATGTGAGGTGTTCATTAGGTGACGTAAAAATGCTAAATTACTTCATTCAAATAGTTTGTTGAGCATAATTTGATTTTCTATCTCTAATTAATAGATATGTTTTTTTTTTCATTAGCGGCGCTAGTGTGCGGCGTAAACGCTCTTAAGTAAAAACGTTTTAAAAACACTGTTTCTATAAAAAGACACCTCAAATATTTATATTTTCTAAATAATGGTGGCCCTTTCCAGCAACATTTTGGCGCCATTTAAAGTTTTCGCTTTGAGGATATTTTATATGAAACGATGCGTGATTATTTGCTTCCAAATGAATTAGGTGGACTTTCATTTCACGTTAATAATGAAACAAAAAAACAGCTTGCTTATGTACCTAAGAAAGTAAATCCTACTAATATTATAAACACGAAAGTTTGTAAGTATGGATGGATGTTTGTTACTCTTTCACGTAAAAACTACTGCATGGTTTTGGATGAAATTCGGCATACAAATAGTTTATAACCTGGATTAACACATAGAATAGTTTTTATCCCGATATTCCCACGGGAACGGGAACCACGCGGGTGAAACCGCGAGCGGCTGCTAGTCCTCTTATACAACCGCCTCTGTGGAGGAAGTAAAACTTATAGCTAGTTCTGGGTTCAATTTCCGGCAGGTGCTCTTACCTAAGTCTGTTCGTAGTTTGATTCCCAGCGGGGCACATTATTGTCCTCGGTTTGGTTGGTGGTAGGCCTCGTTCAGAATCGCCGGTCTTGCGACTTGTCCATCTTATCTTAGCTTAAGTAGTCATCATCATCAGCTCATTTTACGTCCCCACTGCTGGAGCACGAGCCTTCCCTTAAGATGGATAGGGAGAACAGGCCATAAACCACCACGCGGGCCCAGTGCGGATTGGTGGTTGTTAACGACTGCTAATGCAGCCGGGACTAACGGCTTTACGTGCCTTCCGAAGCACGGAGGAGCACGAGATGATGCATTTTTGGTCACCCATCCGATGACCGGCTTTTGCGAAAGTTGCTTAACCTCAGCACTCGCAGACCGGGCGCGTTAACCATTGCGCCATCGAGCTCCCTGCGCCATCGAGCTCCAAGTAGTAAGCCATCGTATCTTAGGAAATTGAACCCGGGACCTTTGGGTATCAGGCCGTGCGCTTTCCACTCCGCCACCGAGGCGATTATCTAAGTATGTACCCATAACAATAGTAGGTAGCGTTCTTGTGTTCCTACAATAAAGATAAGATAGCCAGCGGCAGCGGCTAAGTATTCCGGGTAAAGTGCGCTTCAATCTTTGATTGTCACCAGGTGAGATGATATATTACACTTCCCCATTCTTTAAAGTACACAATGGTTGTCTCAAAATAGTCATCCCTCGGCAGTCATATTGTACAAATGCCAATACCTTATCCGTTTCACATCTACCATTAAACTATTACAAAACTCCACAGTAGCGAATCCAGTATCTTCTTTTTGCTTCTAAACTCTACTAACAGCTCGGCTAATTTTAAGGCAGCAACTACAGACTACGTTGTACCAAGTTGCGAGTAAGCTTTTGTTTCTTTGCTCCGCGTAAGTCCTTTCGGAATTCCGTGTAGGACAGTGTGCGGTCAGCTACATAGTAACCATCGTACGAAGTTGTTGCGAACTTCTTTTTGAACTAAAAAGGTTAAACAATTTTGAAGTACTTGAAGATATTTTTTTTATTAAGGAACGCATGTCGGTCCTCATCTGTTTGTGCCAGTTTATTGACAACTGTCGAATTTTAGTTACCAAATCCTTACAAAAAGGAGTGTTATTACATCTACAGTTTTATGGTTATTACTCTTTGGCCGTGTTCTCTCTCGACTAATGCGACATCAGGATTGACATCATCACCACTGCTTTTTTGTCCCCACTGCTGGGGCACGAGCCTTCCCTATGGATGGATATGCGGAAAGGGCCATAAACTACCACGCGGATCCAGTGCGGATTGGTGGTTGTTAATAGTCATTAGCAGTCGCTAATGGACAAACAAATAAAATAAATAAAATAAACTTTCCTACACTCACACCAATTATCTAGAGAAGTTTCGTTAAGAAACTCGTTAAATGGTTACTAGACAACGGATAAACATACTTAAAATACTTAAACACATGCTTATTATACATAGAAAACACCCAGACCCGAGATAATTTAAAAAACAATACTTTTTAAATTGACCCGACCGGGGATCGAACCCGGGAACTCAGAGATGGCGACACCATGAAAACCGGTGAACAAACCACTCGACCAAGGAGGTCGTCACAGCTAACAGCTTTGATATGATAAAATTTTGGTCACCCATTCTACGACCGGGCTTTGCGAAAGTTGCTTAACCTTAGTAATCGCAGCCTGACCACTGAACCATCGAGCTCCACAAGATTGTACTAAAAAAAAACTCTGTGGTACTTAATACTTTAATAATAACGGTAATGTGGAACTGCCAGCAAAGTTTAATGCCCCATTCAGTATATGCACGGTGTAGCTCAAAGTTTGCTAGTCATACGTCCAGTTCGTACCCGTGTGGTCAGCCTCTTGAATACGACTTGTACGGCTTGTACGGCTTATACGGTGAACTTCGGACGGGCTTTACGGGAGCTGTATTTGTAAACAGCTTCTTGCTGGCAAATTTAACGTTTTAGTTGGATGAGGTACAGTTAGGAGTTGTTTTACCTTAGAATATGATTTGCGACCGTTCGTGTTGAACTTTTATTTTTCTTAAATGATAGCGACATGTACTCGTTACAGTTGACCTTGTTCATCAACTCGGCTGAACGGCTAAGTTGGCACCATTTGATAATACTTACTTTTTTCGTGGTCAACTCAACCGACCGAAAAGTCAGAGCTATGTACAATTTACTATTAAAAGTATTTTATACAGTTGACTAAATTTTAAATGTGTCAGTGCATCGGTGACTGAATGATCAATGATCAAACATTAAAATGTTCATATAAAGCTACTTTATCGATATTATCCTAACAACATCACCACCAGCCTATATTTTACTGCTGGCCTCTTCAAGTGCAAGCACGATTTGCAGCTAAACTCATCCCGCTCTTGCCAGCCACCTTGCGACGAGCGTCGCTTCACCTAGACTGAGGGCGGCCTACAATACGTTTGCCCATACGATTCTATAAACCAACGCTTACCCACAAGAGGATAAAGGGGCTTTCTATATAGCACGATTTCCTGATATTGAAGACCATATCCTTTTGTATGGAAGTCCAGCTCATCCCGCCATCTTCGCCAGGGTCTTCCACATTATTATCATCTCATTGTCGTGATCGTTTTGTTAATATAGCGATCTTATATGATATAGCGGTTTTTGCTTCAATAAAAGCGAACGTCACATTTTTTTAAATACACTACTACACGAACTACAACATCAAGAATTCATCAGTTAAGGTTAAAGAATTTTATTTAACTCATAAGAAATTTACATTTCACTTACTGAGCTAAAACATGCACTTAATCTAGTAAAATTTAATGTCTCGGCGAGCAAAAATGTACTTAAACAAATAACTAAAAGCTTATATTTTAACTTAATTTTTAATTTGTCATGGTGTTGGTTGCCATCTGTAACTGATACTAGTAGTTATGCAAACAAAACAAAACAATCAACTTAAATCTACCATAGCTTAACATAATTTATGTAGCTAAACAAAATTTTTTTTTTTTTTTAGTAGTCAATATTGCTAGTTATGTAGGTTTTTAATCTTTTCTTGTATATTGCTAAGCTGACTATGTCCTTAATATCTTTTGGCAAACAATTGTAAATATGTGCCCCTTCAAAGCTAATGTTTTTCTTGCCATAGTTGGTGCGGGGTATCGGCAACTGTAAGTTTTCAGCTCTGCGAAGCAATCGTTTTCCTTTAGCTCTATTAGTTTGAAATGACAATTTATTGAGTGTGAATTACTTTTAATAAAATCTTTTTAATCAAAATGCAAGTGTAAAAATGGTAAAGTTGGTTAAGGGTCATAAGGTTCGTTTCAGAATAAACTATGTTTGTCGCCGTAAGAAAATCGTATTTGAACAGTACTTTGATTATTTTATTTTGGATTACTTGAAGTTCTTTTAAATTTGATTTTGCTGCACTGCCCCATACTTCTATTAGATAGTCTAGATGTGATTTAACTAGAGAGAAGTAAACCGTATAACAAACTTTTCTTGGCATGCATCTTATCATCCTGCGTATGGAGCCCAGGAGTGATGACAGTGTATTCTTCACTTTGTTAATGTGAGCCTTCCATGTTAGACCACTGTCAAGTATCAGACCAAGATATTTCTCCTCTGATGATTGCTTTATTGCAATATTATTTATAGTTAGGACTGGATAATCTAGTATTCTTTTATTTTTGGCTTTAAATATCATGTAGCAAGTTTTTGTTGTGTTAACCGTGAGTAAGTTATACTGAAACCATTTGTTTAGCATGTCTAGGTCTTCCTGTGCTTGGCTAGTAATTTCTTTTAGTGTTTGACCAAAGTAAAAAATGCACGTGTCATCCGCGTACAAGGTAACTTCCCCGTTTAGCGAGAGCTGTTTAATATTGTTTACATAAATTAAAAATAGCAACGGCCCAAGGATTGAACCTTGTGGAATGCCACAAACAATAGGATTAGGAGTACTTTGATATTTATCATATTTCACAATTTGCAATAGATTTGTTAGGTAGGATTCCAAAATTTTGTAAGCTGCTCCTGATACGCCAATACTGGTTAACTTTGTTAAAAGAATACTATGACTTACTGTGTCGAATGCCTTTTTCAAATCAATAAATATTCCAAGGCCAATTTTTTTTGCATCAATGTTATTCTTTAAGGTGGTAATTAAGTCTACTGTTGCAGCAAGAGTATTCGCCTTTGGGCGAAATCCGTATTGGCGATCATAGAGAAAATCAATATTATTCAAGTGTTCGTTCAAACGAGTATAAATTATTTTTTCAAATATCTTGGAAATTACCGGCAAAACTGATATTGGTCGATAATTTCCAGGATCAGATTTTTTACCGGATTTGTGTATCGGTGTGACTTTTGCCACCTTCAGCTGGTCAGGAAAGACACCATCATGCAGGCATTTATTTATGCAAAGTGTGATCTCTTGCAGTATGCAAGGTTTCAGACATTTCACCACTTTTGTGCTGATTCCGTCTATACCCACGCTTGAATTGGAGTCTAGTTGGTTTATGATTTTTTCCACTTCATCTTCAGTACATGGGGGTAGAGTTGAAAAGTGCGTGATATCTTCATTGTTATGAGTCTGGATGTAGGTGGTATTGTTATGATGGTATTTTGATGGAATCTCATTCGCTAGTCGTGTTCCCACCGATGAGAAGAAATCATTATATACCTTGCATATTTCATAACCGTCTGTGATTTCGACACGTTGATTCATGAGCCTCGGGGGAGCATTTTCCGTTGATGTTTTGTTTTGAGATAATTTATTAATAAGCGCCCACATTTTTTTAGGGTCGTTCGAGTATTTATTGAACTCCTTGTGATAATATTCCCTTTTTGTCTTGTTGATTTCTTCAGTAGTTTTGTTTCGTTTATTTTTGTATACTATTTCTAGGTTGGTATCGTTCGGGTTCTTTTTGTGTTCTTGCCAGCTAGCATTTCTGTCATTTATGTAATTTATTATATCCTTATTTATCCATTCCTATTGTGGTCTATTCAAGACTTTAGTTTTTCTTGTCGTATTCTTATTTATAGCATCCCTTATAATATTTTCTAATTCACTGTAGGTATGGTTTTCAGTCAGAAAGCACTCTTCTTTTGAACTGTTGTATAAAATATCGTAATTAATTGCTACGTATTGTGTTCGCTGGTGGGGTTCTGGTGTATATTTCTGTATTTCTAGGAATATTTGTCGATGGTCCGAAATGGAAGAATCTATCAGGGCCATTTTGAATTTGTTGTCTTTCAGATTGCTATAGATATGATCTATGATAGTATTCGTTGTGGACGTTGTACGAGTAGCATATATTTTATCTACTTTATTTAATATTTTGTATTTGTGTTCTTGTATCATACTTGTATATTTATTTACATTTTTATCTTTAAGCAATAGGTTTAGATTAAAATCTCCGAATATGATAGCACGTCTTTTATTATGTATCTGTAGCTCTAGGTCATCTACTAGAGCGTTAATATTTGTGTCTGGTGGTCTATAGATTAGCCCAATATCTAACCCAAACTTTTCAATATGTACCCACACGTAATTGTTACCATTCGTGTACTTTTCTTCTAGTAATTTATGTTTAATACCATTGTGGACGTAAATCGATACACCACCTCCTCTGGTATCTGTTCTATAGTTGTAGTAGTGTGTGTAGTTAATTATTTGAAGGTATTTAGCTTCTTCTTCATTTTTTATCCAGCTTTCGGTCAGTAATATTACGTGTATCTTTGGTTTAATAGAAGTTATAATGCACTTAGTTCTTCCAGCTTCCCTGGTTTAACGATACTTCGAATATTAGTATAAAACAGGTTTAGTGACTTTTTATCCATTGTAAGGTCATCATAAGTGTTCAGAAGTTCATAAGTAGTACTGCTTTTTTTCGTATTCATGGTGGTGTGTTGGATATTTAGTATCTCAGAAGTTAAGGATTGTCGTTTTTTGGTTGATTTTTGACAATCCGTGGGTAGTTCAAAACACTACTGACAGAGCGACTTGAAATTTACAATTGGCCGTGTGAAATCAATTCTCCCCGTATCTGAAATCGCATGCTGACACCTGGTACCAACGTAGCAGCAGTTTGTACATCGTGTGCAGAAACTTGCGCCATGCGACTACTAATGAAGTCCCGATAAAGTCCCCACGATAACCCCGTTACCCGATATTGCATGTCTGACCATATCGGTGTAATACACTGTGGACGGGCTTGGGTAATTCATTACTATGGGTTTGCAGTTATTGCAGCAACCATACATAAGACGATTATACTATACTAGCGGCCCGTCCCTGCTTCTCACGGGTGGACTTTTTTTTAATATAGTCTATGTTACTCAAGATAATCCAGCGCTAATGTAGCATCTAAATGTAGCGTTCAGTAGTTTTTGAGTTTATTCGTTGCAAACTTACATACATACAAAGATACAAAGGTTTCCTCTTTATAATATTAGATTTAGATTATCTTTTTTGTATAGTGGTTTTCACATAATTTACATATAATCGTCTTAAGTAGGTATGATTGCTGGTATGATATATACAATGTTATTTTTAGTTTATACGAAACCTGAAAACTGTTTGTTCAGAATCAGTTTCAGTTCAACTTTTACATAATTATCTGATGTAAATTTGTTAACTTACATTTTTTATTTTGTTTTTTTTACATGTTGTGGTTGTCTTATATATATTTTTTGTGTTTATTTGTAATGGAAAGTGTTCTGCTGGAGAAAAGAGCTAGACACTTACTGAGATTCTTGCCGGTTCTTCTCAGTACAAGATCTCCCGCCCAGAGTAGACTTACGAACCGATGGCATAGGGACATTTACAAGAGCTACTTGTAGCCTAAACTGAATAAATGATTTTGAATTTTGAATTTTGAAGTAATATAATCGATTTCAATATTTTTTATACCTTACATTTTGAACAGATAATATTTACAAAATCTCAAATTAATTATTCCCTTGAAATGAAACAACTTTTACGGATCTACTCGCGTTTATTCCCTACTAAAAACACACAACGGGGCAGCACAAAAAGCTTGTAACTTCGTGAGATTTCGAGATATATTTTTTTTTGTACGGATTCTTTAAATGAAATTATTTGAACCGTGTTTCGGTTTTCGTATAAACTAAAAATAAGGTTGTATATATAATATGACTAGAAAGAAAAAATAAAGAATGTAAGAGAGAAAGACAGAAAAACCTTCAGATTGATACATAATCTTATGCTATGGTGGTTACATTAGACTGTGCTACATTAATGAACGTAATCCACTTACTCTGTACGTTAAAGTGAGACTTATCTATATCTATTTTCATTTTTGTAAAGATTTTTTTTCTGTTTGTAGCATGTTTTAGTAGTCTGTACATATTAAGGGTATTATTATTATTATTATTATTAATTACCTATCCTTTAAGTTTTAATTTAATGTACCTATGTTTTTTTTTGTGGCTGTAACCGCGTTGTGGATGTAATTTATTTTTTATTTATTTATTATATTTATTTTTTTGATGAAATAAATAAATAAATATATCTATACTATTAGTAAAAAGGTAACGTTTATGACTTTGTTTGTTTCTTTGTGTGGCGGGGCTAATCTCTGGAACTACTGGTACAACTACAAAATATCTTTCACTGATAGAATGCTATATACCTTGTGGGTAACATGGGCTATATTTTATTTTGACAAAATGTCTTTTTTTAATTTAAGAACTAAAGTTTTGGATTTTTGTATGTAAGTACAATACGAAATCCACGTGAACGAAGTACGAAAAGTGCTACTTCAATATTATTATATTGAAGTAGCACTTTTCTCATACGCTACGCCATTGACATCCAATCTTCATACCAGACTTTAGAAAATAAATATATTATATTATTAGGTCCTTACCTATGAAATTGACGTTTGGTTTTTCATACTAACGTTTTTTTTAAATTTCTTGGCATCTATTTATGTTAACACTTTAAAAATTGTAAAGTAGTGTGTTTGTTTAACTAGCTAAATATAGCAGACATTAAAAATAAAAAATAAACGAGACCCTTCAGAGCTACAATGAAACAAAAGGTCAATTCTTATTATTCTTTATTTTAAAGTTTATGTTCCAACCAGGGACGAATGGAAACGATGGCCACCGTCTCTGGAAAAAGACAGCCTAATCTGGTACACCGACGGATCAAAAATGAAGTCGGGCACAGGGGAAGGCGTCTATAATAACGACTTCAAGCATAGTCAAAGCATGGGAAAATTTGCTACTGTAAGCAGAAACTTTCACAATTCTTCTATGCGCAAAGCAGAATATAGAGTTAGTTATTAAAAAGCGCAATATATTCATCCTGAGTAACAGCCAAGCCGCACTCAAGTCACTCATATCGCCCCGAATCGACTCTGGCCTTGTTCTGGAAACCACAAAAGCTCTAAACAAGCTAGGTGGGCATAACAAGGTGGGAATGGGGATATGGGAATCCACGGCAACGAGATGGCGGATGCACTTCCAGGGAGGGCTCAGAGACCCAGCTTATTGGTCCTGAGCCGTTCGTGGCACTTGCACAAAGTACCATCAACAAGGCCTTAAAAGATTACATCAAAAACAGGCACGGCATCGAATGGAAAGAGCAGCCGGGTATGAAACACTACAAATCCTTCATAGGCGAAAACGCCTTAGGACGGAGTAACTTCATATGCGGAGGCAGCAGAAGGCAGGCCCAATTAACCATCGGTGCCTTGACAGGGCATTATGCCACAAAACAAATGCTTCACAGAATGCACCCTTCAACAAATAGTTTGTGTAGGGCATGTGGAGAGCAAACCAAGTCAATGCAGCACCTACTGTGTGACTGCGACTCTCTGGCTAGGAAAAGAATGGGACTCCTGGGGTCGGCCTATCCGAAACCGGAAGACTTCAGGCTCTTCGCTCTTAAGGACGTTGCCAAACTTATGGCATCTATCTTTGCATAGGAGGAAGAGTGAAAGGATGGGGTTGCACAAAAGATCCCAATGGGTCGAAGTGTTACTGAGAGGTGGAAACCTCGGCAGGCCCCACTAAGATAAGATAAGATAAGATAAAGGTCAATTCTGCAAACAAAACAAGAAGTCAATTTAAAAATAAAAATTGGGCGATAAACACAAAATGAATAATCATTGTGAGTCCTGAAGCCTAAGTAACATAGTCCTAATTAAAGGTGTTCAATAATATTAACAACTGGTATTGACTTTTAGAAGTAATACACCTATTAATAAGTGAGAAAAAAGCGTCAATTTCATAGGTAAGGACCTATTATAATATAAATATTTGCAACCCTGTGCGTACTCCAATCGAATTGGTGTATTTAATTTAAGTTTTCTTTTTCTTTTTTCCTTGTGATGTGTATAAGACTAATGTAGACTATACTCCTTAACTCCATATAAAACTTACTTGCCAATTTTTAAGATTGCAGGTTTATACTTCAAGAGATTTCATGTTTATTTACTAAGTCAGTGAGTGAATAGTATTTCGCTTTTACGTATTTTAATAAAGAAATTATTTTGGCCTCATGTGGGGAGTCGGGAGGTAAAACGAAATATTCAGCTTTTGAGACGGAAGCTCTCAATTCGTACAACTCTAAACGGATAACTTTACCCGCTCGGCGAGGTAATGCCGGCACACCACAAGCTAACTTAAAGAGAAAAATTTCGACTCGCAAAAATGTGCGCCGTATTATGTACAGAGGATAGATGTTGGTACTGAAACTTTTACCTTCTTTCTATAGGAATTATATTCTATAGGTGGCTCACCTATTCAAAAAGATTTTTTGGCGATATATTTACGTCTTTTCTTAGGAAAGGAAGAAGAAGGGTAGACTGTGTAAAAGATACGACAAAGAAAGAAGCTAATGATGAGATGACGGCTAATCGGAGATAATGAAAGAAGAAAGCACGTTGCGCTGGTTTTAAATAAGTTTTAGGAACACGGCAGGTGATCACAGTCAAAATAAAATCTTATATTAAAAAAAATGCATAGGACCCGTGCAACGACTTATTACCAAATTTTTCCATGTGCTCTCGTGTTTTTATGGAAAAACATAAAGTAGAAAACTACGTGTATCCCTTAAGTAATATCGTAAAGTTTCCTAATTTGACATGTATCTGATGAATTAAGACTGTCATCAAAACTCTCTGTTTCAAATCTATCATATTTCGCATTTAAACCACCAAGCTCGCTTGTGCCTACCCACCAACTGTAATAGGATTTTTACAAAGCTAAGACCTTATTTAGAGGCGAGTCTCGACTCCCGACATATTTTTATGCCACAATACAAAAGTTAAGCTGCACTAAAAGCCCTTGGGAGACTGTAAGGTAAAGAATCGAATTTTTATTTTCTTATTCCGCTGACGTACTTACGAAACTATATAAATGGTGTAGGTAAGCAGATTTTTTTTTAAAAGAAGCAACTTAATTGTGAATTTAAAAAGCTCAGATAAAATAATGGAAGTTAAGCTTACTATTTTAATGTCAGATCCTTTGAAGGAGTCCAACAGCTGCGGGATTCGGAATACACCTACATCATAGAATGTCAATGTTTTGTTAAAAAGAAAACTTGTAAAAAAACAAGTCTGGGCAACTCAGTTCTTCTACCGTAAAAAGTTGTGAGATCCATAAAATATCAAGTCGGTTAATTTATTCAGTCCCTACTTAAGGGACCTTCTGTCTTGTCTTAAGTTATTACGTAATTAGCTAACCTAACAACATCTTAAGTTACCATATCAATATTAAAATTCTTTTATGTTTTAAATAAATAGACTGACTTGACCATCGCATGAAAACTCAATCTATCTCACAAGTAATACATATATTATATTAAATTAGATTGTTTAGTGCGATTGCCAAGTCAATCTATTATTTAAAAAATAAAAGATTTTTTTATATTGATATGGTCACTATGATGTTGTTAAGTTAACTAATTACGTAATAACTTAAGACAGAAGGTCCCTTAAGTAGGGACTGAATAAATTAACCGTCTTGGTATTATAAAATGTGGATCTCACAACTTTTTACGGTAGAAGATCTGAGTTGCGAGACTTGGTTTTTTTTACAAGTTTGTTTTAATTAATGGAATTAGGCGTTATTTTGCGGAGATCCATAGTACAAAAAAATGTAATTTAAATAATATGTAGTGTTAATTCCGCTAACTCAGCGGAAGTTAGCGGAATTAACACTAAATATTATTTAAATTACATTTTTTTTGTAAGTTTGTTTTTGATGGTATCTCATTCCTTTTTGTAGGTAGTCCTACTTTTTAACCGACTTCAAAAAAGGAGGAGGTTATCAATTCAACTGTATTTTATTTTTTTATATTTCTTACCTCAGAACTTTCGACTGAGTGAACCGATTTTGATGATTCTTTCTTTATTTGAAAGCTGGTGCTTCCCGTGTGGTCCCATTTTAATTTAGTCCAGTTCTGATGATGGAATCCTTAAGGAATTGAGGGAACTCCTCGAATATTGTAGGCATACCTATCGCGATTTTGGTATTTTCAGAAATAAGTCAAGCATTTACATTCAGAAAGTATCATTTGATGAAATGTAACTGATGAAAAAGACCACAGATTGCCATCGGAACTCCTCAATGATAAGTATTTCACGGGTGGCGATAAAATATCTCGATTAAGATAGTTAAGCGACTATGATGAAGCAAAAGAAGACAGGCATCGGAACTCAGTTTTTGATTTCCTACTTTGAGATAGGCGTTTCTCGTTTTCTTCGCTTGTCTCATTTAAACGGCGCTGCCTCATACGAGCAGCGTGTTTAGTAGGTCTACCCATATACGCTTTTGATAATTAGATTGAAACGAATCACTAAAAAGCGAGAAATAAACAAAAATTTTAACAAAAAAAAAAAAACTGACTCCAAAAAATTTGACTGATAAAATTGCACTAAAAAGTAAAAAATAAGCGTTAGACTTATATAGCCAATAACTTTATTAAGAAAAAATATAGGTACAATTATTGTTACTTTTGGAGTCGGTGCCAGCCAGGGTAACTTTAACATAAACATTTAACGACATACTATATTATAATCATAATAGTACTTACATTCAATCTTATGCATGAAATTTTGACTACAAACGCGGACTGGCACCGGCCCCAAAAATAACAATAATTGTACCTATATTTTTTCTTATTAAGTTATTGTCTATATAAGTCTAACGCTTATTTTTTACTTTTTAGTGCAATTTTATCAGTCAAATTTTTTGGAGTCAGTTTTTTTTTTTGTTAAAATTTTTGTTTATTTCTCGCTTTTTAGTGATTCGTTTGCAGTTGGTGTATCTAGAAAACTGGACTGACATTGCAAAATATTTTAGTTTTCCTTGATTTATACACTAAACACTAATTGTAATCTAAATTTAAAGCTTCTATGTCTGCTAGAAGTGCTTTAGAGTTTTGATGATCGGTCAGTCTGTCAGTCAGTCAGTCAGTGAGTGGCAACATTATGAAACTTTGATTAGTTATAATTCTTAAACTATTGGTTCAAATTGAATGAAATTCAAAATATACCGTGTTTATACAATGCCTGCTTGGTTACTAAACATTCAGGATTCTAGTTTAATCCACAACGAAGTTATAAGGGGTCGAAAATGGCCTGAACTGTTTCGAGAAAAGGATAGTACGGCCGTGCCGTTTTTTTGCTCGACTTGGCGGGGGCACTGCCGTGCCCCCAGATAAAACAAATGGCAAGTGTGTTGGGTACAGTTATTAAGTAATGCAACCAAAGAGAACGTATAGGATTGGCAGAGAGACATCCATGGAATTATTCTGTACCACATTGTACATTATTTTCTAGTTCTTTATTACTATTATGTTCCCGCATAAACAGTTTTGATAAATTAGAACAGTTTCTTACATACTATTCTCTGGACTTTAAGTTTTACTTAAAAACGAAGCTTCCCATTGGTATAATAAAAATAACGTTATATATTTGAAAACGACAATACAGAACTGTCAAAAACGACACCACTCAAACGTGGGTATGTCCAATCACGATAAATTTACAAGCACAGGTCAGTCAGACTCACAATTTCCGATATTCCTGCTGCATCAAAATACGTAACTAAGACTTTTTTGTGGCCCCCCAAGCTCGTCTGTAAAGCCACCTGTCGAATAGGATATTTTTGATTGACGCGATAGGCACCTAGCGAATTTTAGGAACAGTTATTTTTCCAAAGCTCCACGAAATGCAATTACGTATCGACCTAGAGCGGAATAAACAAATCTAGGACAACAACACATTTGCTGAGCCAATCCCAAGTTTTTACTTTTTTGTGTTAATGAAATAATCGAATGTCCATATTTTCTAAAAAGCTGCATGAAACATGAGAAAAGCAATTGCTTTCACCAGTTCAATGTACATAATGGTGAAGCTGGACTCTTCATGCTTACAATTGAACTACAAAGGTTGTAGACAATAATAGTAACAGATCAACGAGCTCCAAATAATATTCTGTCTCCTATCCGAGCAGTGGTACACTGCGAGTTGTGCTCTTAGTGCAACGAGAAGTGAGCGAGCTTACAGCTCTGGTAACCTATCTGGATATAAGATAGTGGACTATACGTGTCCACGGGGCAACTAGCTCGAGACACTAGTCTTAAAAGTACCAGATGAAGGATGCGTAACCGGCGTGTTCTGATCTGGCGTTATGACCTGACCTAGATGGTCCCTTGTGCTTGCGTAAGGATGTCTGACACCTAACTTTATAATCGTGAGGTTGGTGGGGGTGTCAGTATAAACTTTAAAGTAGTGTGTAGCAGGTTGTCTCCTATCCGTATAGATAGATGATGTTAAGTTCGCTGTTATGGCTACAACCCTGCTATACACGACTTTAAAGTTTATACTGACACTCACGTCAGGTCAAAAAGTAGGTGTCAGACAAC
The DNA here is from genome assembly GCA_947562085.1 of Eudonia lacustrata. Taxonomy (NCBI): domain Eukaryota; kingdom Metazoa; phylum Arthropoda; class Insecta; order Lepidoptera; family Crambidae; genus Eudonia; species Eudonia lacustrata. Next base: position 6,950,241 of record OX387321.1, on the reverse strand, counting down.
CTTGCGCAAGCATACTAACTCGCACAAGGGATCATCTCCGTCAGGTCATAACGCCAGATCAGGACGCGCCGAAGCACATTCTTTATCTGGAACTCTTAAGACTAGTGTCTCAAGCCAGTTGCCCCGTGGACAAGTTCCTTTCTGTCTTGCGCTGTGACTCGACAATCTTCTAAATTGCGAATAAGGCTAAAACAATTATGCTCATTATCGAAAACGCAGACTAACCAATAGACCTCAAATGAGGTCAGAATAATCAGTAGGTGAGCACAGCGTCCAACTTTTTCTAATAAGCATCCACACCCGAATGCCAACACTTTGAGGTTAGAAACGAGAACGATTCCCACATAAATCCGCGCTTCTGCTCCCTGGAAATTGGCTCCGTTTGGCCGCACATGTCACTAAGCGGATTTTAGCCCAGCAGCTGTGCTTGTACAGTCTAAGTTACTGCTGCGAACCTTTTCATTCAGCTTCTATTCTGTTATTTGTCAGCTTTATTCATTGGATCATAAACAAAAGCTAGCGTTGTGCCTAGTAGTGATTGTGTGACGGATATTGTTTTTCTGAAGTTAACGTGAATGCTACTGGGGTTTAAAACGTCATTCAAAATTATGTTAAAGTGTTATCGCAGTACAAGTGACATAAACGTCTATAGAAATAGCAGGAAATGTTTTGAGTTTCAACTGTTTTTAACACGCACGCACGCACGCACGCACGCACGCACGCACACACGCACGCACGCACACACATACACACACACACACACCCTAACACATCCTAACACACCCTCACATACACACACGAGCGCGCTTACACGTAACACTAGTATTTAAGAGTAATTTATAGATAGATAGATAGATAGATAATACTTTTATTGCAACACTATAAAACATAAACACGAACAAAAGAAAAACAATAATAATATTACAAAGTTACAATTTGGCGGTCTTATCGCTTTCAAGCGATTTCTTCCAGACAACCAGTCGGATGGAGAGAGCTAATTAACTTTAAGATCAGAGGTGAAACTATGAAAACATACTAGAATAAAGTGTATTTTATAAATGAAGCAATTTATATAGGTAACAAAAACCTTTTATTCGCTCTTTCAGCTATTCTCTTACAATTATTGTTTTTGTTGTTGTCTGGCAAGGACCAGTATTCTTAATTTTTGTCTTTAACTCTTTCTTTACCTCCTGTTCTTACCGAGTTGGTGGGAGCCTGATGACCTGTACAACTGGTATATTTATATCAATCACAGGCGTCAGTCTCACATAAACTACTATAATGTACAACTGTTTACTTATAATCATAAAATAGTATACTTGTGTTTTTGATGACAAAATAAGTTTTTTTTTAATTTTTATTTTTTTATTATGAGCTACGACAAATTGGACTCCTGTCAACTTAAGAGTTGTCGTTAAAACCCACCAACCCCATTAAACCAGCATATGATTCAAGGCCTCATTTGCCTATATGTTATTGTTCACGTGGGAAGGCCTAAGCCCAGCAATGAGACGATTACAGGTTGATGATAATAATTATTAAAGTAGGTATGTAACTATAAAAACAAAAGAGAAAATTGTCTTTTTACACCATCTTTACTCTACTGACAAAGGTTGACAAAGTTTCAAGCGACACAGACTTACCCACGACTTACCCATTGATATTCTTAATTGGACAAATTGTGTAATGACAAGCAAGGTTACGTTATAAACAAAATTGTAGATACACAGAGTTCGGAAACTTCAAGTGTGTACGTACACAAACGTTGATCAGGGCATTGCCAAGCCGCCTTGATTAATTTATAGACCATAATAACACTTAGCTCTGAACCGGCAACGAGTTCATTTTCATTGGGTCCCGTATTCAATGTTCCGGCTACAGCCGCAAAGCATACATTACGTATAAAAAATAATTCTAAGGATTTTAAACTTTGAACACCTCGGTAACCGAGTGCCAAAGTGATCAGCTTGATTACTGGAAGTCTTATGTTTAAAAACTCAGGTTGACTAAAGTAAGGTAAAGTCACCAAAGAGCACGCGCTACCAAAATAAATAATAAATAAAAATAAATAAACTTTCCTACACTCACACCAATTATCTAGCCCAAGAGAAGCTTTGTTATGAAACTCGTTAAAATGGTTACTAGACAACGGATAAACATACTTAAAATACATACTTATTATACATAGAAAACACCCAGACCCGAGACAATTTAGAAACACAATAATTTCTAAATTGACCCGACCGGGGATCGAACCCGGGACCTCAGACATGGCGACACCATGAAAACCGGTGTACAAACCACTCGACCAAGGAGGTCGACCAAAGATTACCGTATTGCTACTTATCATCATCATCAGCTCATTTTATGTCCCCACAGCTGGGGCATGAGCCTTCCCTATGAATGGATAGGGAAAACGGGCTATAAACCACCACAAGGGCCCAGTACGGATTAGTAGTTGTTAACGACTGCTAATGCAACCGGAACCAACGGCTTTATGTGCCTTTCAAAGCACGGAGTAACTTGAGATGATAAGTTTTTGGTCACCCATCCGATGACCGGCCTTTGCGAAAGTTGCTTAACCTTAGCACTCACAGACCGGGCGCATTAGCCACTGCGCCATCGAGCTCCTCATTCCGCATTGCTACTAATTGAATAAAATTAAATCTGTTAGCAACGACTTGCCTGTGACATAACGTGTGCATGCCAATATAGTGCGTAGTATTTATTAATTCCATATAATAGGTATGTGTTTGCAATAAGAAAAAAAAAAAGCATTGCTTATAGGAATACATACTCCTCGGTAGTGCGTACTCTTTAGTGGCATTACCCTACTCAGAACAATAACTAAAGCTATAGAAGGATGGCTAAAATAAAAATCGCGCAACTATGTTTAGTTCCGTTCTATCTTATGGCTAGAAAAGTTGGAGTGGTTGGAGTGCGACAAATGGTTGACACTTAGTTTTTATTTTTTGTATTGTTATGTCAAACGGTCATCAGATAATCGGTGACCAAAAAAAATCTTGAGTCCTTTATAAAGTCACTCACTACATTACCTCAAATATGACGTCACAAATCTGGTGACACCTTTGCTATTTTAGTCCGGTTTCTATAGCTTTAGTTATTATTCTGAGTTACCCTACAGGTTTTTTTAATTATCTTATTCTATTTTAAGGCATTTGTCTTTCATAGACATGTCATGTTTCATCGTAACCTAACCTTAATGAGTAACTTACTGTACTTATACAATAAACGGGAAAGGGACTCCGAGATACAGTCCACCAAACATTTTGCAGCTTCCGAAGTTGGTTTTGCTAGAATACTTGTAAATGCCCCTTGTAAATTAAACTTTTGCATCAAGTACGAAATATGGGTACCTACCTAATTATTTTGTAGCGAACAAACAATTTGGAACTACTATTTACAATTCACCTTACCGGGTACCTAGGTCAAAGGGTTAGACCGATAAGCGGGTTGAAATCTCGTGTTTTGTTTATAACACTGTTTCAAATTAGATATATTATTTTAACTTGTATCCTTTTGTATGTTTTATTGTTTTGTGCAGATCAATAAATTATTCTTATTTTTATCCATATTATTATTCCTATTCTTATTCTTAATCCTCTTCTTATTCCTATTTCATATTACTTTTTCTATTAATTTAATATTAATTTTCCAAACCTATATTAAATTATTGTATACCTTGTTTTAACATAGGGGGAAATGTAGTGAAACACCTAAAACCCAACAACAGCAATATGTATACTAACCTACATTTCACAATAAAGAGGTTTGTATTTGTATTTGTATTCCTATTCTTATTCTTATTGTTATTCCTTTTCTTATAAGTAGGTATACATAATACGCGTAGTTACACCACTAGGCACAGAACTCAACGATCCTGTAATCACTCTAACAAGATAAATCTAAGACATGTGATAGCCAAAGCGGTCCATTTGAGATCAATAACTCCCATTTACCAATTTGTTGGCTTGTTAGAACTCGATTCGAAACCTTTTTGGTGAATTGGATTCTGAGGAATGACTCATTTATACGAATTTGTGTAAAACTAATCGCTTTTATTCATGATTCTGTAGGACTTTGACCCCTCTTTGGTATAAACTAAGTTCAGTCTTGTATGTTACAATGGTTACACTTGTATCGCATATGGTGGATTACAAAACATTTCAAATGGGAAATTGGTGGTCTGTAAACATTTTTTCTCTGTCTTCTCTGGGTTCACGCATAACTTTCACTTAGTAAATAGTTTATGTATATAAACATTCAAAACTCTTTAATAATACACGCGGGAATGAAAATTTCTATCGTATTAAAATTAGAAACTTTATTTAATTGCGTATAATTCAGTTGAGTCAACTTATGACCTCGGCCGGTACAACTTTTTTTTTTTATATTAGAAGAACAACTTGTTCGAAACGTCAGATATAAAAATGGTATGCCTCTGATATCTTTCTTCTATGTTCTATTATACCTTTATTCTAATTAAAATTCTTTGATTATATAAAAAACGCAAAAGTCTAAAAATGTAAAATATTTAAAAAAAAATCTTCAATATTTTTATAATATTCACCTTGCACGAAATATTTCTATTTTTACATTGATGTTAAAATAAAATAATACAGTACAAAGCTCTTTGGCATTGGAATTAAAATAAACAACCAACCATCGCGTGATAAACTAACATCAATGACCAATGCACAGAGAATCTAGTTTCAAACCCATAAATCTAACAGTTGTCGTACTAAGTTAACAACAAATAATAGTTTCAAACGCGACAATCGTCCACGGACCAGCATTAGCATAAGCAATAAAACTTCGGGGAACTTCATAAGCCGCAAAAGAGGTTGCTGCGATGAATCAGTTGAGAATGTGATTTTTTTCTTCTTTGACAATCTTTGCTTCAATTCTTAGTGCTTTGGTCTACAAAAAAAGTTGCATGCTTGTTCTTTGATGCTGTATACATTAAAAAAAAATAACAAGCCTTACAGTAGTTGCATATGATGTGTAACACAACATCTCACCTTATTAATACGCAATTTTAACATTATATTCTGAAAATTTAAATGATCTGCACTTTATTGAAACATATCATCAGTAAATATTTATTAATATAGTTTAAAAGTCTACACACGAAATGGTTGAAATCTTAACAATATAAAATAGAATATAGAATTAACAATGACGTATATTTTTTTACAAATCTTAGAGAACTCAGTAAATTTGCCATATCAAAATGATGACACAATATGTCACTTAAAATTTGTTCTCATTATCGATTTTAAATTTGCGCGCGCATCCGACTCCGTATATTTTTTTACAGATCATAAAGAGAATGCAGTAAATACTCATTAGAAGACATGACACACTGTTATCCTATCCTGACGCGCAAGTTTCGAGAAAATACATCGTAATATCAGCATCTCAAATATCACAATCACAAACACAGTAAGTTGTACTTACTGCGTTCATAAATTGTGCAGCAGTATCACACTGTTACGATCACATTTCTACGAAACCAATCCCACAAATTATTGTATGTACAATGTGTAACAGAAAGGTATGATCAAAATTAAAAGATCCAATGTGTATCCGATCTAAATCTTGTATACAGAGTTACTTTGACATAATTGTTAACTTTAATTTGCTACATAATTTTTAATCAAATATTTATATTGTGACGTGACATCAAAATAAACACGTCACAGCCCTAGTGGTTTAGTAACCTCTCTGTACATACATTTATGATCACTGCCTGCTTGCTTATGCGCGCCTGACGCGCATGACTTCACTAATATAAGTATTTAATTCACAATTGCATGACAAACTATAGTTAATAATTATGTTTAGTAACAAACACCACATACAAAAACTATATCGGATACACTTTGGATCTCTTCATTTTGACCACACCTTTCTGTTACACGTTGTATAGAAGACGAACCGATGTCACTGTTACGACCTTACTTCCGTCCCTTTTATTATTATTTATTATTATTTATTATTATTAGTAAATACTTTTGTAAAAGGGACTAAATAAAAGAGGTCCCACTTTATTTTATCATATAGGTATCATAGTGGACGGGAGTGTCAGACGGATTTTTTTCATGTATCCTCCATGTTTACGAGCACTGTATATCTTATCTCCAGCTGCTGAAACACAATGCTATAAATATTGATGTTAAGGCGGCATATTTAGATAAGATGGTGGTAGCTAGCCGGGCGGACAAATAGGTACCCCCCCGCTGAGAATCGTTCCCTGGACCTCGGGGTCTGAGACCGGCTGGCGGTCTTAACCACTAATTTAGGTAATGCTGAAATGAAACAACTTTTACGGATCTACTCGCGTTCATTTTACGCATTACTTATTTAATCTGACGTTTCAAACCCTTTGCAGGGTCCGTGGTCACAGGTAGACTGAGGTGTTGGTCGTCTCATAATGAGTTGGTAGCTTGTATACCCTCATTTAAATTCAATCAGGTGCGTTCCGTTTACGCAGGAAGACCTTACAGTATCTTTTGGTCTGGCAGTATGATGTTGGGGCTGGGATTTAATATTTTGTATGATGGGATCCCAGGCTGGTGGTAGATTCCAACCATCTTCTCTATTGAAATTAGGATGTTTTTTTAAATTTCAATAGCCTCGCGTATCATCCTAGGGATAAATCTTAATTCTCTAGCTAGTATTTGTGGTTTATCAAATCTGATGTAACGGTTGGGCCCCTCTAGGCATGTTCGCATACTGCAGACTTATTTTCGCGCCTATGCGCTGCAGTAATGCTGCCGTGCATTTGGAATATCTTCTCAAATGGTTTCCCTTGTATTAGAGTGATTATTAACGGGGTTTCCGTTAGTAATTACGCTAATGCAAGTTACCTTGACGATTTAAATGTTATAATATAACTTTAAATTAATTAAACCCTATTATGGTTTTCCTTGTGTTTTGACAGACTATAGTACCTACGAGTTATAAAATAAAAAGCACGCTATCCAATTACGTTCAATAATTAAAAACGTTTGTGTTATCAATTTGGTACCTACTTTGCGCCGCAAGATTTTATTTAAAATTCAGTCAGATTTTTGAGTAAACGTAAAAAAGGCTGAACTAGCAACAATGTCTGCCGTATATCATTTTCTCAGGCGGATGCTAATAGCGACCGCCATTAATGTTTTATCACTTCCGGTGTGCTGAGCTCCCTCTGGCATTTAGTTAGGCGAACGATTAAATTTGAACCACGCTCAACCGAGCCGAACCGGTGAAAACGCCGCGATAACCTGTGTTTAGTGGGGAATTCACAATTTGAAGACACGAAATTATAAAAATCAAGATATTTTTAATTAAAATGATAGTATAAGGAACTGTTCTACAGCTGCGTAAAGGCCTTAATCATTGAAATTAAGTCTTCGCTACAGATGATAAGGATCTTAACGCGGCGGGTTGTTGATCACAAACCATCTATCAGGAAACGTATCTAAAAATCCGAATACTTTGACCAACTTGGGATTTGTACCCGAGACCTCCACAGATATTACGCCGAGCTTTGCCAATCTGAGATTGTTTTAATTTTTTTTTTCAAGTGCTAATTGCTGCACTGAAGCTAAATTAAATATTAATAAAATTTATAAAATAGAGTGAAAAAATTAAACGCCTAGTCGACCCAGCCAGGAAGCGAACCTGGGTCTTCCGCAATCCGGGCGGCTGCACAGACCGCTATGCTACCGGGAAGGCTGACGTAAGCGCTGAATTTTTTCACTGCTTTTTTAATATATAATTCTTTTTTAAATTAATTATTAATCTTTTTTAATAATTAATTTATGAAAAAAGGAAAACATAGGGACACAGCTAAAGCTTTTCTTAAATTTTTAATAAAAAAAAGAATTTATATCGGTGCAGTTTTGGAGGAGGGATCAGGGGACTACGAAAAGTTGATTTTGTCTACTTTTCATACTCATTTCTCAATTCAGTCGACCTTAGTGTTTCCTCAAGCAGTGTTAGCCAGATTCATATTTCTAATGTGTTACCCTGTAAGGTATTTGTCAATGCTCCTGCATTGCCTCTCATCACCAGTTCATTTTAAGGCGCCACTGCTAGGCCAGAGCCTTCCCTGTGAGTGGATAGGAAGAACGGGCCATAAACCACCACGCGGGTTCAGTACGGATTGGTGATGGTGACTGCTAATGCGGCCAAAGGCTCTAAGGGCCTTCCAAAGTACGGAGGAGCTCGAGATGATAAAAACGTTTGGTCACCCACCCAAAAGTTGCTTAACCTTAGCAATCGCAGACTGGACGTGTCAACCACTGCGCCATCAAGTTCTGTGTTGCCTTTAATGACATTTATGCATTTTAGACCGTTTACGGTGCACACTAGCGCCGCCAATGAAAAAAAAACATATCTAGTAATTAGAGATAGAAAATCAAATTATGCTTAACAAACTATTTGAATGAAGTAATTTAGCATTTTTACGTCACCTAATGAACATCTGACATGTTATGGTTTAGTTAAATAAGACGTAACTATAACGCCGTATTTAACTTAACCATAACATGTCAGATGATCATTAGATGACGTAAAAATGCTAAATTATTTCATTTAAATAGTTTGTTGAGCATAATTTGATTTTCTATCTCTAATTACTAAGGTAGACGTCCCTAATGCCGATAACGTCCCAGTAACCGATAACTAGTTACATTTTTATGTTTTCTCATTTCTACCAAAAAGACTTTTTAAGTATTCGAACGGCAACATTTTCTTAGTAATATTCTACGCAATTATAATAGCAACACTTATCCATAACTGTAATGGCGTCTTAGCTATAAAACATTGAAAGTGCTTTGCCCGAAATAAAACAAAAAATACGAAGTTTTGTTACTGAATTACGAAACCACCAGGGTTCATTGCTAAGCTTGCTGTGCTGCTGCTTTTAAATGTAAGGTAAGAGTGTTAATTTACTAATACATTTGAGTTAACTATGTAGTGATTTAACCTAAAACTCAAGGCAAATCTTAGTGAAAAGTTAATATTATTACATATCACATCTATTGGTACTCACAAATCCCTACTTGACCTAGTACCCGTTAAAATGTACACTATTTTAACGGGTTTTGGTACACGCATCAACCTAGTAATAGTCAATGCACCAAAACCCGTTATTGTACCCTATTTCCTTGCATTAAATGCCATTATTCAATAAAATATTGTATACCTTTTTATTGGTTATTGGGACACACGGTTAACAGTGCACCTAAGCTCGTCATAGTTCTTAGCATCTTGAATTTAAGTGTCATTATCGTCAAATAAAAGGACAAATGAAATAAAAGAAGGATGCCTCGACGACACAAGTGGTTAGCGCACTAACTAACCACTTGTGCCATCGAGGCAAGGATTTTTTTTTTTTTTAATATTAGAAGGAGGCAAACGAGCAGGCGGGTCACCTGATGGAAAGCAATCACCGCCGCCCATGGACACCCGCAAAACCAGAGGAATCACAGATGCGTTGCCGGCCTTTAAGGAAGGAATAGGCTCGTTTCTTGAAGATTCCTAAGTCATATTGGTCCGGAAATACCGCCGCTGAGAGCTGGTTCCACAGCACTGTAGTTCGTGGTAAAAAATTACGTGAGAAACGCACAGTAGTAGATCGCCATCCATCAAGATGGTGTGGATGGAAAGACAGTCGATTGCGTGTAGTGCGGTGAAGGAAATCAGCGGCAGGGATCAAACCGAACAATTCCTCAGAGCACTCCCCATGATAAAGGCGATAAAATATACAGAGAGATGCAACGTCTCTCCGAAGGGCCAGTGGATCGAGCCGACCAGAGGTTACCACGTCGCCGACAACTCGAGCAGCTCTGCGTTGAATGCGGTCAAATGGGAGGAGTTGGTACTGGGGCGCTCCAGCCCAAAGATGGGAACAGTATTCCATATGAGGCCTGACCTGTGCTTTGTAAAGCTGTAAGCGATGGGTCGGCGTGAAATACTGTCCCGCTCTATTGAGCACACCCAGCTTTTTCGAAGCTAATTTAGCTTTACCTTCCAAATGACCGCGAAATTGAACGTCACTCGAAATATCGACGCCAAGGATTCCAATGGTCGGTTTGGTATCAAGGGGAGCTCCTTCAAAGTTTAGAGATACGACGAAGGGATGTTTTTTAGCGGTAAACACGCAAACTTGTGTTTTGACAGATTAAGTCGGCCCCAATTCGAGACATGACTTAACATGTTCTCAGTGTCAGTCACAAGTTTATTCCGGTTCTCGATGACGCTTTCCAGAGAAATATTAGTACGTCCGGTGTAAAGCGTATCCCCAGTACTGTCGTCTGCATAGCAATGAATGCTGTTGTTATGCAAAATGTCATTGATATGCAGAAGAAACAGTGTAGGCGACAGCACACACCCCTGCGGGACTCCAGCATTCACGGGCTTCAGGTCAGAGCATGATCCGTCAACTACGACTTTGATGCTACGCCCAGAAAGAAAGCTGGCGACCCACGCACACAATTTCTCAGGGAGCCCGTATGATGAAAGTTTCGAGAGAAGAGCCCTGTGCCATACCCTGTCGAAGGCTTTTGCTATGTCCAAGCTAACTGCCAGTGCCTCCCCTTTCCTCTCGACTGCCTCCGCCCATCGGTGAGTGAGGTACACTAAAAGATCACCAGCCGAACGACCGCGGCGAAAACCGTACTGGCGATCGCTTAGTAGCTGATTCTCTTCTAGGTACCTCAAGAGCTGGCAGTTTGTAATGGACTCCATTACTTTAGAGAGCAAAGAGGTGATGGCTATAGGCCTGTAGTTGGACGGATCTGAGCGATCACCTTTTTTGGGAATCGGGTGGACAAGGGCTGTCTTCCAAGAACTCGGGACAACGCCAGTCGTGTAAGAGAGCCGGAAGAGGCGCGTTAGAACCGGCGCCAACTCAGGAGCACACGTCCGAAGCACAATGGGAGGGACTGCATCAGGCCCACTCGACTTATGAATGTCAAGGGAAAAAAGAGCCTTACGAACTGACCTTTGCAGGAACCGAACGTTTGGCATAGAACAAGCGCAATGCGGTATTGTTGGTGGCGAGTTTTCCCCATCGTCCAAGGTCGAGTTTGATGCGAAAAGAGTACCCAAGAGATCGGCTTTCTCTTTTGCAGTATGGGCAAGGCAATCATCGGTCTTGTGCAGTGGTGGAAGTGACGGTCGACAGAAATTCCCCAAGACAGCCTTGGCGAGAGACCAGAATGCACGCGTACCCGAAGGAAGACGCACTAGCCTCTCCCCAATTCTACCTATAAATGATGACTTCGCCTTGGCAATGTCCTTCTTAAAAGACCTGGCAGCAAAGTTGTACTTCTTTTTGAGCACACTGGTACTTGGATCCTTTGATGACACCGCATTAGCCCAGGCTTGGTAATGCTCGCGCTTCTGGCGAGATGTTATTTTGCAACATCGACCAAACCATGGTTGGGATCTGCCGCCAACGGGAACCATAGAGTTTGGAATAAAGAGTTCCATTCCCTGCAGTATCACATCAACGACAGAATCGACGGCGACATCAGGATCATCCAGCGAGAAGCAAACTCGCCACCATGGGTACGACGCAAAGAAACTTCGCATCCCATCCCAGTCCGCTGACCTATAATGCCAGACCCGACGGCTGACCGCACGTTGCGATTTTAAAGTTTCCGTGAGAGGCACTGTGCTCCGAATCAGGCAATGATCTGATGAGCCTAGTGGTGCATCAACGGACACTTGATAGCCGTCTGGGTGCGAGGTCAACAAGAGGTCCAGTAAGGAAGGTGTATGGCCCTCCACATCTGGTACCCGCGTAGGCTCGGCAACCAGTTGGGACAGACTGTAGGCCAAAGCGAAGTCATGAACGGCTCTACCCGCATGGTCAGTAGTGCGTGAATCAAGCCATTCGACGTGGTGGGCATTAAAGTCTCCCAGCACCACGATCTCGGCAGAGGGGATCCGTTGGAGAAGGGAATCTGTGGCCGTTTGGACGCTCTCGACAAGTTGGTCAGTCTCAATGTTACCGCTGTGGGACCTATACAGGCACGCGTAGACGCGAGGGTGGTGTCCGCAGTCGACGTGCAGCCATAAGATGGAGAGGTCCCTAACTTCAAGATTGCCGAGGCGACGAACGCACATATCCTCCCTGACGTAAGCACAAACACCGGCGCGTGGCACAAACGAATGCTCCAGATTGTATCCCGGGTAGCGCAAGTAGGAGACGTCAGGAGGGGGGGATATCTGCGTTTCAGTAAGGAAAAGCAAGGCCGGCTTCTCCGTCTCAAGGTGGTAATGGACGGCGCTTAAGTTGGAGTGAATTCCCCTGATGTTGCAGAAGTCCACGCGAAGCGTAGGAGGGGGTGCCGAATGTCTTGCCTTACTCCTGCCTGCAGCATGTGCTGATACGAGCGGACTTTTGCCCTCCCCAGAATACGTAGGGCAGCCTGAGCGTGGACGCTCAGGGGGGGATTCTCCTACACTGGAGGTGCAGGTACCCCCCTGGGGTAAATCTAAATTTAAGTTCGCTGCCATATCAATTGTGTGTGGGGGGGGGGGGGGAATAGGGCCTCCGGAACTATCACTGACCGGACGAAACACAACAGCAACGAGTGCCATTATTTCACGCCGGTATTTAGTGAGAGGGTGGTATTACACCGGGCGAGCCGGCCCAATGCGTGCTACAACGCAGCGTGGCTCTACCACTCAGTCAGTGTCACTCATTTAGCACCACCCAGGGGTCACGTGTAGGGTCTCGAGGGTAAACCTACGGACGCGAGTGACCTTAACCCCCAACCCCCACCCACGTTTTACTTTTTATTTTCAAGTGCTAAATTATAAATTTTATAAATATTTAATTTAGCTTCAGTGCAGCAATTAGCACTTGAAAATAAAAAGTAAAAATTTAATCTTTAAGTTATGTATACTATTTGATAATACTAAAATTGTAGTTTTGATAGACTGAGTTAAACATTTTTGTTGGCTAGCTTGTTTAAATGCAGAGTTAGTTATTATTTTTTTTTGATTATGCTGTGGATTGGGTTCTTTTATGCTCTTTCTTATTATGTTTTGTTATTTTAACTTAAAGAAAATATTTTTTGATTTATATAATTGTTTTTTTTGTATTAGTAGTCATAAATACATTTCCTTAAAATTTTGGCTTTTCTTTAAGAAAGTACCTCTATATTCCCTACATCAAGCACAGTCACAAATATTATATTTCAGTGAACTTTAACATAAAGCAACAGAGTTCAAATTCGCAATTAAAAATACCGGATTTTAGGACAGTTTAACGCTTACTAGTACAAATTTAACGGGTATTGGTACAATTCGGTCTTTTTTATATTTCTTTGGATTTATGTGTATTAACATTAACATAATTATGAATAAAACAAATTATTCAAGAGCTAGATTAAATTACTTATATGCTCATGTAAATATCATTTTTGTAACTCTACCTATTTTAACGTAGCAGACGTGCAAACTCAGCAATGTTCAAAACTTAACGGATACTGGGACGTTTACCTTAGATATATTTTTTTTTGATTGGTGGCGCTAGTGTGCGGCGTTAACGCTCTTAATAAAAAACCATAGAGGCGAATATAACCTCATTTACAAACTGCACTTCAACAGTTTGAATAACTAACTTGGTAGTTAGTAATAAAATAAAACATTAATTGTAAATCTCGTGTATGTTTAATTGATCGTTTTTATGCGAGCGACCCAGATGGTTTCCATTATGAAAATAAATAAGAAACACAGATTATGAACAAACATCACTCACTCTCGAGGCTTAGTAATGAATATTCTCTGTACATCCTCAAAATAACTACTACTATGAACCACGACATCGATAACATAGTTAAAAACGAGATGTCATAGATCTATACACATGAAATCAGGTATATTATTGACGGCTGTTATGGTAAAGTAATTCAAAATGCTTTATTCAGATAAGGGTAGAATAATGAAGCTCTCTATACCATCGGTTCGTAAGTCTACAAGGCTGGAGACTTTGTACATAAAAGAACCAACAGGTAAACTCAGCAGGGGTTCCTATCCATAGAAACCCCTGTTATAGAGACGCACTTTCCATATTCCCACTGTTTAGCGCAGGTCCCTATCTTGCTGATTCGCTCAGACGACATTTTCAGCGTCACTGGTCTTTTTTGGGGGCTGCGAGAAACTTAAAGGGTTCCTCAAACCGTGTAAAACGAAGGATCGTCAGAGATTTTCTAGAGGGAATCGCATCATGCAATAGTGCGTAATACCATTGCACATGTGCTGTTAACCTTTCAGAAAGCTAAGATACATATGTAAGGAATAGGTTCACGCCAGTTCACGCCAGTAGTCTGACGTGAGTTCGTTTGTGTACAATGTATGAATCTTTAAATTTTCTCATTAGATAAGAACTTTATTATCTACTAGTGGATCCGGCGGAGTTTGTACCGCTTTAACAGTTTCCATCAAGTGATTAAATTCTCTTTGGTTTCCATGACAACAAAACAACAAAAGATTTGTATTGGAAAATTAAATTGCTGTTTTTAGTATAGATATAGTGTGATTCCCGTGGGAATATCGAGATAAAAACTATCCTATGTTTTAATCCAAGTTATAAACTATCTGTATGCCGAATTTCATCAAAATCCATCCATCCGTTGCAGCGTGAAGAAGGAACAAATATATATACATACACACAAACTTTTGCATTTATAATATTAGTGTGATGAGATATGAACTTCGCCTTAACGAACATGTTTGTATTAACAATATCGATGAGGGTCATCGTTTCCTGCACAGAAGGCATATAATGCGTACGTCAAATAGCTACATACCTACTTTTGCATCAACTCGATTTCGTAAGAACAAAACCAGTGACCCACTTAAGCAATTTACTGTTTATAAGACTTAATGGCTGATTTAAGATGATTCTCATGGTGGATTCCCATCAGGCCTTTGATCTCACCGAAGATCTTTTTTACTTTTTTAAAGAATACTTACAACAACATTTTTTTTTTGAGAGATTGCTGATTGCCTCAAACGGCATCTTCAGCATCACCCAGCTTTTTTGGGGGCGGCGAGGTACGTAAAAGGTACCTCAAGCCGTGTTGAAATGAATCACCTTCGGAGGTTTTCTAGAGGGAACGGCATCGCACACTTAAAAATGCGCGTCCCCGTGCCCTACTATATTCTCCGAAGGGTTCGGATCGGATCGGTACAACAATACGTTGTGCAGGTAAATAAATGGCTTTTATTTTTATTTTATTGTTTTATAATATTAGAAATAATTTACTGGTGTGAGTTTGCTAATTGCCTCAAGCGACAATTTCAGGTTCACCTGGCTTTTTAGGGGCAGGCGGCGAGAAACTTAAAGGGTTCCCAAGCCGTGTGAAACAAAGCATCTTCGGAGGTTTTCTAGAGGGAACGGCATCACGCACTAGTACGTGTCTCCGTGCCCTACTAAGTACAAACTACTTGGTATATTTATCGGTCTACACGTATGCGAATTGAATACCTACATGAATCCAGATTTACATTTAAATACAAAAACTATTAATTCAATCCTTATCTAAACTGGGTGTCAAAAAGATTGCTTCGCCAAAACTAACCAGACGAGAAAAAGCAATAAAACACATTTTGAAGTGAGCAATTGAATTAAAAAATATTACTCTCAATTTGCACTTGGCAAATCGTCAAATGAAACGTAACTATACCGGAGACTGATAAATGGTAGTCATTTATTATGATTTAAATATATACGAAGATCAAGGGCAGACGAAAATAACACTACAATATAAAAAAAGTAAAGTGGTTTTAGCCTAGTGATCTACGTAAATATATATTATTAGTACACTCGTCAAATCGGTTTTAAAGATCAACCACAGACCTACTGGTAATGCGTAGAAAAATCAGAAAAAAATGGCCGACTTGTGAATTGAACCCAAGACACAGATATCGGGCCGAGGGCTTTAGGTACCACTCGACAATCGAAAATAAGCTTTAAACCATTTAAAGGTGCATAAACCTAAGTTTGGTCACCCACCCAGTGACCAATCGTTTCCAACAGTTGCTGACATTCAGATCATTATTCAGTAACAAACTTGCTTTTTATCCAACAATTTTGTCAAAGCACACGTTAAGAGATAAGTAAGTGTCGCAATCTTGCAAACTAAACATACTTTGCAAGATGAAATAGCTTCTGCGTGCTTCGTGAGGCACGGTAAGCCTTTGTTACCGGTCATCGTCGTAAGATAGCCAGTCTTTGAAACCTAACCATTGGACCAACGTATGGTTCAACCTCCCCATGTACCTACACACGCCTGCACTGATCTCACCTGATATTAGGTGATGATAAGATCAATTGGTGGAAGCGCACTTTACCCGGGATCCTCAACAGCGAGGTACTGGCTATCTTATCTCTAGCTGCCGGAACACAACAATGCTACAAACATTGATGTTATGGCGACATATTTAGATAAGATGGTGGTAGCTAGCCAGGCGGACAAACAAGTCCTACCACCAACCAAACCGAGAACACTAACATGTACCCGCCGCTGGGAATCGAACCGGGGACCTTTAGGTCTAAACCGGTGGTCTTAACTACTAGACCACAGAGGCAGTTGGAGAAATTTGACAGTTTTAGATAGTCTGATGCGCAAGCGTCTGTATTATTGTTTGAGTGAGAGACCCTAAGCGGCTAAGCCCAGCAATAGGATATCTTACAGACAATCAATTTCAAATGAAACACTAACGATAAAGAAGTGCCGATGATTTTGCTCACTGGTATTTTTTTTATATTAGTAGGATGCAAACGAGCAGGTGGGTCACCTGATGGGAAGCAATCACCGCCGCCCATGGACACCGCAAAACCATAGGAATCGCAATGCGTTGCCGGCCTTTAAGGAAGGAATGGCCCGTTTCTTGAAGATCTCTAAGTCGTAATGGTTTGGAAATACTGCCGCTGAGAGCTGGTTCCACAGCACTGTAGTTCGTGGTAAAAAAAATACGGGAGAAACGCACAGTAGTAGACCACCATTCATTAAGATGGTGTGGATGCAAAGACAGTCGATTGCGTGTAGTGCGGCGAAGGAAATCAGCGGTTGGGATCAAACCGAAAAATTCCTCAGAGCACTCCCCATGATAAAGGCGGTATGCATTAAGAGAGGCCTATGACCAGCAGTGGACTAATGCGGGCTGATTATGACGATGATTTGAAAATTTCAGCAAAAAATCGAAAATGTTTGCCTTATAAGGAAAAACCAAATTAGTTACATCAATAAAACTTGGAAAGAAAGAAGATTTACATACGTAAATATAATACCTACTAATGTGAAGTAACCAAGCTATTCCATTATTCAAAATACTAGTACACAATTAGACTATGACAAATCGTCGCAACACTATGATAAATAGCCAAACCTTGGCATGTGTTTTTATAATATGAGTGTAGAAGTGTTACATCTGGAGCGCATCATATAGTCACATTACTGTGTTAATCAAAGGTATAGTTATTTTTGAATGCCTACTTATTTTTTTTCCCAAGGAGGAATCTCAATGGCGTTTCGGTTTGCGCGTTGTGGTTGCGATAAAGTTTATTTTAAATAAAAAGTGATGTTGTTATGGTTAAATATAATTTTACGCTAATTTTATTGCAACAAAAACAAATAAATTGAAAAAAGTATGTTTATATGTTGACATGTTTATCGACATTGAATAAGACTCCTTTGGCTTACAAAATAAGAGTTGATTAATTTTGACTGGTTGAACAGAGCCATGATAGCATCGTAGGTAGTGCACTTGACCCGGTATGTCAGAGGGTGCGGATTCTAATCCCGATCGTGGAATTTTTTCAACACTTTTTCAAAGAGAAAGATTTTTCTATAGACGTTAACAGGGAAGTGCAGTGACTTTATTTACCTGATGGTAACGGAATTCTCAATCACTGGGACTGGCTATATCTCTAACTGTTTGATTACTTAACAGAACAATTATTAAAAAAACACAAATGTTGAAAAAATTTCCACGAGCAGGGTTTGAACCTGCACCCTTCTGACATACCGGGTCAGGTGCTCTTCAAATTTTTTCAACATTTGTGTTTTTGTAATTTGTTCGCAACAAAATTTGCGTTAAAAATTATATAAACATTTATAAATAGCTTGCCTACTTCGTAACTGATCTTTAGTATTTGTAAAAATATTATGATCGGATGTTAATGACGGTAGTTGTTAACATTGAATGGGCGCCTTTGGCTTTCAAAGTAAAAAAGTAAATAGTGTTGTATAATTTCGGCGGGCTGGTTAGAACCACGATAGCTCAATTGGAAGAGCACCTGACCCGGTATGTCAGAAGGGTGCAGGTTCAAACCCTGCTCGTGGAAATTTTTTCAACATTTGTGTTTTTGTAATTTGTTCGCAACAAAATTTGCGTTAAAAATTATATAAACATTTAGAACAATTATTATACATATACATAATACATGGACATAGTTATCTAAAACCGGAGTAGCGGGGGCATTGGTGACCTGTAAAACGGGTTTTTTTTACAAAAAACCTATCTCAGGCTCCAGTCTCTCACATAATGGTTTTAATATTATGTTACATTTGTATTGTACTCACTTATTGTATCACCTTTATGTGAAAGAGAAATAAATGACTTCTTATCTTATCTTATCTTATAGCAACACACTTAGACAAGATGGTGCCAAGCAAACTTAAAACCAGTACCGTCAACCAAACCTAGTAGGTACAATAAAATCCCTGCTGGGAACCGAACCCTGGTCCTTCGGGTTTGGGATCGGCGGTTTACCACTGGATCACAGAGGCTGTTAAATACTAATAAAACACGAGTAGAAAATATGATTAAGTTACTAAACGAATATCTGAAAACATCAAACAAAATTTTGTTTATAAAGAAAAAATATTACATTAATTTAGTTAGTACGAGATTTGATGATTCGACTAAACAGTAGCGTGTTTATTAATCCAGACAGGAGGTTGAATGTACTGACTAACACTTCAGAGCACTGTTTCGCAATTTTATCTTCACATGCTTTGATCTCCGATTTCTAGAACGATCTATTCGTAGAGTTTATCAGGCTAAGTTCTATTTTGTGTTTTCTTAAAATTTGTATTAGTTGGAAGCTGATTTCTTACAAATCTGTCAACACGTTAGTAGTAGCCCTACTCAGTTAAATTTTTTATCGTGATAGGTGTTGTCAACATGTCGACACGCGCATTGCGTCCAAGACTAAGGACTCTTTCAGTTTAGACGTTTCGTGTCGCACCGTGCGGTTTCATATTAAACGCCAGCCGCACGACAGCCGCACGACTGTTTTAATATGGAACGCAGTGTAAACGTGCGTTAGCCGTCCGACAACAAACGTCTAAATTGAAAGAGCCATCAGTCTGTCGCCATAGTAACAATGTCAGCAGAATGGTAGGCCCCGACAGTTAGAGGTAAATAGACAGTCTCTCAGTAGTTGAGGACTCCGGGTAAACTGTGCTTATGCAATGTGTATCAAGGGGGTAACCACGAACTCTTAAAGCAGTATTATTGCAGTTGTGAAAACGAGACGCGTGAGCGACGAATATACTCGCGTCTCTTTTCCGCTTTTGCAATAATACTGCTATAAGAGCTCATAGTCAGGGGACAGATAGGTGTGGTCATAATGAAAAAAAAACCAAAGTGTATCCGAACCAAATCTTGTATGCAGAGTTAAAAATTTATATTATGACGTCACATCAAAATTAACTAGTCACAGCACTAGTTTTTAGTAACCTCTGTGTACTTACATTTATGATCACTGCTTGCTTATACGCGCGTGAAAGCCGCGCAAAGCCTCTATTAACCGAACATGGTTTGTATGGGAAAGTTAAAAAATTATCTCGTTTTTTGACCTATGTTTCTTGGGGAAAGTTGTTCAGTTTCATGGTCTGATCTACCCATCTGCGGGAAAACAACCACTTAAATGTCTCGGTGTATATTTAATTATCATTGGCATGACAAATTAAAGTTAATAATTATGTATAAGTAAGAGTAACTTTAATACTACATACAAGGTCTAGATCGGATACACTCTGGGTCTTTTAATTATGACCACACCTATTTAATTCACGTTGTTTATAGTTTCTATAGAGACACTGATTCTTCAAGTGCTTGTCTCTTACTCTAATACTCGTAGTCAGCGTTGTACAATCACCAGCAAAAGTAGCAGAACGCTGTAGCGTTTTATTTAACCGACTAAATAATATGACAGGAGCTTGTCAACTTCTAGTAAAGCTATCAGTCAATTGGTACTAATGATATATATTAATGTACAGACGCCTGCACGTCAATCTAACACAAACTGTGTAATTTCCTCAATAGATAAAAAACATTTTTTCAACATTTGTGTTTTTGTAATTTGTTCGCAACAAAATTTGCGTTAAAAATTATATAAACATTTATAAATAGCTAGCCTACTTCTTAACTGATCTTTAGTATTTGTAAAAATATTATGATCGGATGTTAATGACGGTAGTTGTTAACATTGAATGGGCGCCTTTGGCTTAGTAAAAAGTAAATAGTGTTGAATAATTTCGGCGGGCTGGTTAGAACCACGATAGCTCAATTGGAAGAGCACCTGACCCGGTATGTCAGAAGGGTGCAGGTTCAAACCCTGCTCGTGGAAATTTTTTCAACATTTGTGTTTTTGTAATTTGTTCGCAACAAAATTTGCGTTAAAAATTATATAAACATTCCTCAATAGATTCCTGGCTGGGTCGGGTACGCATTTAATTTTTTTAACTGTATTTTATGAATTTTATAAATATTAAATTTTAGCTTTAGTGCAGCAATTAGCACTTGAAAATAAAAAGTAAAAATTCACTATAGCGTTGTGTTATCAAATTTGTGGTATTTCATCTGCAAGGACGAATCTGCATAGCCATCGGTTGTCAAAACCGTTGGATAGATGGCGCACTGTGCCGCTATTAGCACTCAAAAATTTAAAAAAAAGCAGTGATAAAATTCAGCGCTTACGTCAGCCTTCCCGGTAGCATAGCGGTCAGTGCAGCCGCCTGGATTGCGGAAGACCCAGGTTCGATTCCTGGCTGGGTCAGGTAGGCGTTTAATTTTTTCACTCAATTTTATAAATTTTATAAATATTCCTCAATAGACTTTGAATTTTATGCATATGGCATATGGTTGAAAATGTAATGAAGAAATTTGACAGTTTTGGATAGGTTTATGTGCAGTCTCTACAGAAGACATTTCACATTTTTTTTATAATTAGTTTAAATTAATAAGTAATTTTAATTCATACTCATTTTTCGTGTTTTATCATTTTTGTATACCTATATTATTCACTAAGAATAGAAAAATAATAAGTTTAATAACGCACATTGTTTACGACAAGGTTTTCCCTCAAACCAGGAAGTAGGTATTTTTCATGATAAGCGACAATCAATGCAATGCAACGGCTGACCTCAATCGAAACATTTGAAATACCCATGAAGCAGTTTAAAATACACTTAAGTTAAAAAAATAAACTACTAATCATTGCACGACTTGGGGAGGGAGTATTTCATAGAATTTATTGATTTTAAAACGAGCTAGTATGGTTTATACTTTCCGACAGAACAGTTTAAGACATTATTTAGTGGATGTGGAACAAATTTTTATAAATTATCTTTAGTTGAATTTTGGAATTCGATGAATCTGTAAAATCTGTGACTATGGTTGTGCATGAACTTGGAAACTTGGATGTGTCTGAAATTGCTGTATTCGTCGGAAACTTGTAGTGATACCTACCTACACTATTTTAATGTTATATCAATAGGATAATATTAAAAATATATATGTAACGTTTGGTAGGTGCTGTTTTACTTCTTCGTGCTGGTTATAAATATGACATCAAATGAAAAAATATGGATTGATCTTTGTAATTAGTATTTATATCTTTATAACAGTTGATTATTATTTGTTTATTTATTAATTTCATCTTTATTGCACTATAAAAAATAAGAACTAAATGCGGACTTAATTCCAAATCGCATTCTCTACCAGTCTATTATTTTTATGACTATTGCTTACTATTTTTATAATTTAAGGTTTATATTTGTTATACCTACATGTTTTAATGTTAATTATTACCTCGTGTGCTAATTGGTGTCAAATTTGTTATATCTTATTATTTTCTATTTATATATGACAACGCTGTTAATATTTAATTAAATTGAAATATTTAATAACAAATTCGTTTTTTATTATTTTACACTAACAGTTTTGCTACGGATTGTACCTTTTGTTACATTGATAGTAATGTGGGACGAGATGCAAAATGAAAATATAATTTATTTTGATTTTCTGCAACTCGTCCTAAATGGGCCATAGGCATGTGGGACGAGTTGACGAATTACTCGGTCAATATGACCGTTAGTATTCTAAAATAATTTTGAATGTGCTGTACGCCTATATAAATTAAATAGGATAATAGCGACCCGCCCCAGCTTCGCACGGGTAGTAGAGCCTTTTATATATCTTAGGAGTAAGCATTTGGCCTTCATCTCCTTATGTTAAGTGATGATAAGGCCAAGGTCAAGAGTACCCTAAACCGAAGAGCATGTATGAAGGAAATAATGAAAGTGGACGAAGCGAAACAAGTATGTATGGATCGTAGCAAGTGGAAAAAAGTGGTCTCTGCCTACCCCTACGGGAAAGAGGCGTGATTATTATGTATGTATGTATGTATGATAAGGCCGAAGGTGGAAGCGCACTTCACCCGGAATCCTCAACTACTTTGGCACTGGCTCTACACCGTGAGGAGTTATTCGCGGGGAGTGTGGGTAGGATGAGATGAGTTCTCGTGGTATGAATAACCCGATATTTCCGGCCCCCACGACAAGGTTAGGACGGGTGGACTCTCCTCCGAAGAGTATATATGCCTATTTTGTTCCTTTCGTAGTGTGGTATCAACTTATTGCTTGAAGAATGTGGATTTAAATATTTATAAAATTTATAAAATACAATAATAATAATGATGTGGATTTAATTGAAATGTAACATATAATTATGTTCATCCTACTTGGGGTAGTTTATTGTATTTTATTTCCAATCCTGCAAATATTTCAAAAAGTAAAGAACATAATAGACGTACATAAAAACAAACTAAAATATTTCTTCTTATTACAAACTTCTTCTTACCTACAAAATTTAAGTTCTGCCTGATTACGTGTAAAAACGAACATTTCAGATATAACACGAATCAGGGCAAACCATTGAGTGACTAAAAAAATTCCAGCAATTTTTAAAGTTTGACCTTGTGCTTAAATAATAGTCATTCCAAACGTTAATTAGCAATTCTGAGTTATCATTATCATCATCCTCAGCCTGCAAAAGTCTATTGCTGAATAAAGGCCTTTAGCTGGATCGCCACCACACCCGACCCTCCGCCCTCCGCACCCAACCACTTCCCGCCGCCTTCTTCAGATCGTCGGTCCAGCAAGCGCGTGGCCGGCCCACACGACGCTTTGAGCGCGGTCTTCACTCAAGAATACATCTGCCCCACGGCCATCGGTTCTTCGACAAATATGCCCCCGCCCATTGCCACTTCAGCTTGCTAATTCTTTATGCTATGTCAGTGGCTGAGTGTATCATTGTCATTCTTGGTACATAAGCAGTTTCTCTAGTTCCGCAGCCAGTTAATATGGTACATTCGATCAATATTTTATTTTATTAACTAGTTTGAGTCTTGTGCCGTTGCACAGCTTAGATGGGTTACACCTTCTTAGTAATAACCTAATATACTTTTAAAATTAATTTGTGCAAGGAATTCTGAAAGCGTCGAAGAATTCAAAAACTTTGATGGATAATGTCTTCTCTCTATCCACTACTGTGTCAGCTGAGTAGTAGATTTGTGATGATGCTTCAAATCTTGAAAGAATGAATTCATTAATCAGTCAATCACTTTAATAACTTGCTCATTAGTGGGTGATAGCAAAACCCTTTCTTGAAACCAATTTAGTGTTTTAGCGGTTATTTAACTATATTTGCACCAAAATACATGGATTATTAAGATTGATCTTGTCATTTCCGACTTGAAATTTATCATTACCTATTTTAAGCAAATGGTCAGAAAGTTGTGAGATAGTGTGAAAACTGTGTGTTGAGGCAAGATATATTCTTATCATAGACTGATTAGGCAGGCAATGGATCCAAGCTGAATTTGGGTCATTTACCTTCATTAAATGTGTAATGAAATTTATATATCAGTCAGATCAGTAACCAAGACCATACCTGTGTTATTGGAATCATTAATAGGTTGTGACTCCCAATTTTCACTAGATCGCCCATATACTTAAAGCCCCCAATAGCTATGCATATAGATCCAGTTCAATGGTTCAAGTTCAAGTCAGTAGGACTTGAACCAATACCTAACACAAGTTTATTAGCTTTTGGGATGGGACTCGTTTATTTATTTTATTTCTTTATATAAAAAGACAATACAAACTTACAGCTATATATACAGCCAACATGCTTATATGCTAGGATATTACATCAAAAAAACACTAATCATAACAAATTATTATAAGTAACCAAGGTAAATGTTGTGTTTCCTTAGTAGGATGGGTATAGGATCTACAAATATATCCGCATCCTGGACTTTCGTAAGAAAGGAGTTAAAGTGGTAGACCGCTCGAGCGCTGGGAATGTTGCAAGCATGTCGCGTGCGCAGATCACCTGGAGTCGCGAACAGTTGGTGTCGTCGGCGCCCTGTTCCTCGCATATAATTTTGCGGCACGTACAATCCCAAGCGCTCTGCTGCTTTTGGACAGTCCATTTTGCTGCGTAAAAGTAAACAGTAAAAAGTAAAAAGTTGTTCCTTCCGCCCGTTGACTTCTACAAAACCCAGACACAATAGAATTCAATTGTTTGTCGGTCACATGACGCTTAAGATGTTACAGACCTATTGTTTACGAGTTAAGAGTGCAATAATAATAAGAACTATAATCTTTATTATATTACTAGTTGACCCGGCAGACTTCGTACCGCTTTGACAGTTTCTATGACAACATAACAAACCAAGACATCAAAATGTTTCACAGCTAGGAACATTTTGTATAGGAAAATTAAATTGACGTTTTTAGTATTTTCCGTTACTTATTTATTATATATGTTTCTCACCGTTTAAACTTTCCCTGAACTTCAACAAATATTTCAAAAACTAAAATTAGCCAAATCGGTCAGGAATATAGTGACGTGCACTAGCACGTCCATATGTCCAACGGAACTATCCGTTGGACATATTATCAGCTAAACTATACTATACCATACTATACTATACTATACCTTACTATACACTAGATAAAACCTTTATACTTTAGAGGCTGAGCTGTTCAAATAATAGAGCTATTCCATAGCCCCTAAAGCTGAACAGCGTGAAGCTGTCCATTATTTTATTCTGCAAGGGCCAGTTTAATTACCAAATCACTAGCGGTAAATCACTTGCGTATAACAAATTCGCTTTGACTTCGCCCAAACAATATAAAGGCGTAGATTGTTAGCTTTTCACATCCAATGGTCCGTGAAATTCGGTCCCGATCGACTGCAATATATAATAATAACGAGTTCTCTCTGTCAACACAACATAAATAGACCCAGAAGGGAAGCTTTTTACATACCGCGCTCTAGCAACGCACACGGAATCTCGGACCATCTCAAACCAGTTCGAACGCAGCTGTTGCGAGTTCCCGTGTCCGTGAAAGTTTGTCTATGTGTGCGTTGCTTGAGCGGGTTTGTATGGTTCGGATCCGATCCGAACCCTTCGGAGAATCTATAGTAGGGCACGGGGACACGCACTTTTAAGTGTGTGATGCCGTTCAATCTAGAAAACCTCCGAAGGTGATTCGTTTCACACGGCTTGAGGTACCCTTTACGTACCTCGCCACCCCCAAAACAGCCAACCAGCAATCTCGCTAAAAAAAGTGTTTGTATGAAGCGTACTTTCTGCTGTCTTTTTATTTAGTGCTGCCATGACGGTGTCGTTTGATATTCTAGCGTATTGGTTTCGGATTGCTGTCATTAATGTGTAACCGTACGATGTCTAAAGAGATTAGCAGTAATCCTTAACGCAACTTAGTAAGTAAATAAATAAATAAACTTTCCTTCACTCACACCGTCCCGTCCGCACTCGCACCGTCCTTGTGGTCACTCCTGGTTGTTGCTGAAAATCAGCGATTACTAGCTATGCGAGTGAATACCACGCTGAGCAACGACCCTTTTGAGATGCTGCGGCACACACACATTTTTGTATTTTTAATACTTGTGTTATGAAATTATGTTTAGTGTAATTGTTGTTTTTTTTTATTTACGATTGTATATTGTGTGTGTCTATAGTGTCCAAATAAAGACGTTATCTATCTATCTATCTATCTATCACACCAATTATCTAGCCCAAGAGAAGCTTCGTTATGAAACTCGTTAAATGGTTACTAGACAACGGATAAACATACTTAAAATACTTAAATACGTACTTATTATACATAGAAAACACCCAAACCCGAGACAATTTAGAAAAATAATAATTTTTAAATTGACCCGACTGGGGATCGAACTCGGGATTAGTTGGGTGTTCGCTGAATCATCACGCGTGCCCTAGGTGGGTTGATTACGAACCTATCGTGCGTGCGTCTATGCGTACTTTCCCACTCCGCTACCAAGGCGTTTATGGTAACTCAACATAATAAAACAAATGATTCATATTAACAACGCTGAAACCGTTAACCAAGATCTACTAGACATACCCTTTAACCTTTTCACCGCCCAACTATCCTGCACGCGATGTCCAGCTGTACGCCAACGTATAAATGTATTTTATTAAAGTAGGTACAAAGAAGAACTTCTATAGAAGTGCTGGCGTGGACGGCACGAAAATCTCAAGCTTCTATAGAAGTTGTTGGCGGTAAAAAGATTAATATGGATAGGTACTGTAGTAAATACAGGGTAGGAAGGAGTATACCGACAGATTTTAACCATGGATTCCTGGTGGGGTTAAGAGAAAATAATGTTATACCAACATGGGTCCATGCCTTATTAACTTACTTAATTTCTGGAACAAAAAAAATATCGATAGTACTTTCTTGTGAACAATGCCTTAGTCAAGAGAGTGAAAAAGAAAACTTCACACTTCACGAACGACTCCGACAAAATACGATACACGACGAGTGGAGTATGACGTCCGTATGACACTTGATTATTAAGAGCTCTAGACAACAAACGTCAGGTTAACATATAAATAAAATTATAAAGTCATATTATAAAGGCGTGTTACCCTTGAGATTTTTCAACTTTTAAATTACTTAAATAGTTTAATATCTCAAAAATTAGACTTTATCGAGCTACATTTATATTACTTTTTTTGTCTAAATAGGCACTAGAATCGTTGGTTTCAATCTGTCGGTATACTCCTTCCCACCCTGTATAATACATTCAACTCGAAGGTATTAATGCTAAAAACCATAATTTGAAAGGTAGGATGGTTAAATAGAATGTGGTTCCGTTTTAAAATTGGGTAAATCTTTTTTGAAAAAGATAACAGCAACTAAAAAAAGTGTTTTAGCAAATTTTTACAACATCACATGTTTTCGTGCAGTAAACGAGGGGAAAGCATTTACTTACATAGCCAAGCAATAATGGACCCAATTACAAACAAAATTAAAATAATAGTCGCATGACTAACTCGCGTGGCTGACGGTGGTGAGACATAGGCTATTTTAGAACTTTTTAACGGCTTGTTTTTAGCACTAAAAACACAAATAATGGATATTTTGCCTTTTTAGCATAACGTTTTTTTTGCTTGGTTAAAGGAATTTGAGGTGATTTTAAGTCGTAGAGCTGTATTAAATTTAATGTCACTGATACGTAGATTCGTGGTCACTGACATTATTTTAAACGAAGTCTACGGCAAGAGCTGGATGAGAGTAGCCGCGGATCGTGCTCGTTGGCGTGCACTTGGAGAGGCCAATGTCCAGCAGTGGACTAATATAGACTGATGATGGTGATGAAGTCACACGATTCTGGATTTCTATGTAAAATAAATAAGGTGTGCCTTGACACAGAAAACCAAAATTTACCAATTTCTAAAAACTTGAGATGAGATGAGAGAGAATTTTGGTAGAAAAATATATGAAAATACTAGTGGACCCGGCGGCGGGCGGACTTCGTACCGCTTTGACAGTTTCCATCAAGTGATTAAATTCTCTTTGGTTTCCATGACAACAAAATAAAAATGAAATTGTCGTTTTTAGTATATTTATAGTGTGATTCCCGTGGGAATATCGGGATAAAAACTACCTACCAATTATCCTATGTGTTAATCCAGGTTATAAACTATCTGTATGCCGAATTTCATTCAAATCCATCCATCCCATGCAGCGTGAAGAAGCAACAAATATACGAACATACATACACACAAACTTGCGCATTTATAATATTAGTGTGATTTGCAAAATTATGTAGTACCTACCTAACAAAAGAAAGAGAATCAAATTTGGAAGACCCCGAGAACTGTGGTAAGTTATTATCATTTCAACAGTAGCATACTATTCCGAAAATTCATGTACACATGCACGCTCGCACATCAGACAACCACACACTGTCAACTGTCCTCGATAGATTTTGAACTTTATTAATATGGCATTCGGTTGAACATTTATTGAAGACATTTTACAGTTTTGATTAGGTTGAAGTGCAGACGTCTGTACGCTCATCTTACGTCTCATAAGGGTGCAATTAAGTACGCTTTAAGAACTCTCATTCGAAGGATAAAATAAATAGTTCGCTCAGAAACTTCTTAAATGCGGGGCACTTGACGAAAGTGCAGACAGAACACTAAATGCAGTAAAGTTAAGTGAATGTAAATCACAGCTCCAGTTTTTTTACGTCTTGACCTAAATACTGGATAGATTGCCCTGATTCCAGGCACCAGTTTAGAGAAGCAATTGAACTATTCTGCTAAATGGTTCCTGCTCTATAAAAAGGTTTATTTTCGTAGATCGGCATCGATTCTAGAATCATAATGTAACTTGTTTTCTATATTTATTTATTCTGTATTCTACATTTAATAGAAATCAAGATTAAGAAGCGACGGATGAAACAAAAGAAGAGGACTTGGTCGTCAGAGCGCGGCTATGACGACATCTGATTATCATCTTCTTTAATAATTTCTTGATACACATATCCCAATATAAATCTGAATCGATTGATTCGATCTTATTGAATAACGCCTCCGTTATAAAAGTTCAACCACGCCGGTTGTAACAAGGTTTATTCCCGCCCGCTCTAAGATTTTGTTCCCGAGCGCTCCAAGAGTAAAATAATACCTTGGTTTTATTTTTACCCCATTTAAATTTCGCGTTCCATTTAAAACAATCATTTCAACTGTTATTATCGCAAACTTGATACAGGTTGAAAGTGATTTCAATAAGTAAAGACTTCCATCATTGAAATCAAGTCATTACTACAATTGTTGGGCTATGCTAAAATCCGAAACACAATTTGTTCGATCTGGGAATTGAACCCGGGACCTTCAGGTATCACGCCGAGTGTTTCGCCACTTGGCCACCGAGGCGATGTCAATAAGCACATTACTGAATAACTACGAGTTACTGTTAAAATATCCTACTTAATGTTATAAACGCGAAAGTTTGTAAGTATGGATGGATGTTTGTTACTCTTTCACGTAAAAACTACTGAATGGATTCGAATGAAATTCGGCATACAAATAGTTTATAACCTGGATTATCACATAGAATAGTTTTTATCCCGATATTCCCACGGGAACGGGAACCACGCGGGTGAAACCGCGAGCGGCCGCTAGTTAATCCATAAATCTACATTTGCCCATTCAAATTGAAAGAAGTATCCATTCGTTAGACCTTTTAATCATCCTTGTTACAGTTTATGATTTAGGTGACACAAATAACTTCAAGGTGACACATATAAAATGTGACTACTGTCTGAGTCATTTCATGATCTAAGAACTTCAAATACATTAACATTAAGCTCATAGTCACGTTTAGGTATTATGATCATAATATTTTATAGTACAGCAATTATATATCCAATTCTCATAAATTACAAGACTCAATCGTTATAATATGTCATCATTTATTTTGTGACTTCACAAATAATGTTTTAATAGCAGTTACATCATCTCAAATGTACTGAGTACTAAATAGTATGTAGGACATGTGAATTTATTGTATCGCACATTTACACCAATGGAATTAAAATTACTTTAAAATATCAACGTTCAAACCAATTGATAGCGGATAGGTTAACTTAACAAGATACATTTATAAACTTATATAATAAATGACTGGTTTATCTCTGTTAATATTATATCTAACTTGAATGTAGCTTTTAAATTGGTCATTACCATGGGAATGAAACGCTTTATACAAATGTTATACAGTCTCACTTGCGACCTCACAGCCTGCGATGGATTCATCACACATGCTGGTCTTCTGTGGCAACTATTCCGTCGCGAACTAAGAAATTTGGTGAATCATTTCTTTGTCGCACTACCTAAAAATGAAATGGAATAGGGTCCTTTGAACGAGATGTGAAGAAGCAACTAGCGGGTTGGTTGGGTGAAGACGGCTAGTGAGGCCAATATATCTTTTTAAACTATTATGGTCACTTACATTAGAATAAATATTATTAACGGGATTATTACGACTTTTACGACCATGTTGAGTATCCGATATTTCGGCACAGTTGCATGCGCCATGATCACGGTTGTACTGAAATTATTGGGGTGATTATGAGCAGACAAAACGATCTACCCTCTTCCTTAGTCGTTTTTTGCGCTCGATACTCGTACCACGTCTGCTAAGTCACTATTCACTCGAACTTGTTCTTGACACACTACACTAACCGTATCAGATTGCGAAACGGCACTTTTGTTCTTTTTACGGTCTTTACATATTATGCTGATCACTGGATTCCAGATACGAGACAGTTTAAACCCATCTTCGCGATTGAAATTTTTGTATTTTGTAATTTCAATTGCTTCTCTATCCAATCTAGGTATGTAGTGGCGTTCTGTCGAAATTATCTGGGGGTTATAAAACTCAATCCAGTGATTAGGACCCGATTGGATCAAATGTTCAGCAATGACCGATTTTTGCGTATCGTTATTCTTTACAGCTTTGATATGCTCCTTAATTCGGCAGGCTACTGTACGTTTTGTTTGGCCATTATACACACCGGGCTTTTCTAGGGGAAAGCTGTCTTTTGGTGACCGTAGACATTGAGCTACTTTTCTAAAAGGAGTGAAGATGGTTTTAATTGAGCAGATACCTATATATTTGAGACCTTGTCTGTCACTCCTTTCATATACGGCTTATAAAGCTGCCTTTCTACCGTGAACCTATCGTGTTTGGTTTTGTTTCTGGATGTTAACACCTTCCCTTTGTTTAACACAACACAACCACATCAAACATAACAAAAAACATGGTAATAATCCCGTTAATATATTTATTCTAATAATGAGGCCAAATCCTGCTCTGCTTTTGCTTATTATCAGGTAGAACGGAGTCATAAGGCTCAACAAAAGTAATCACTAGTATTTAGATACATAGAAAATAAACGCGAGTATGATCCAAATTGTGTTTTATGTCGTTGGGGTATCTATAGAAACAATAGAATCTACGGCCTGTGTTAGTTATATTAACAGATGGCTTAAGAAATATGAAAAAGGGAAAAATACATAAAATCGATCTTGCTTTAGATTGATTTCATGTATTTTTTGATTAACTCAAATAATCACAATTTTTATGCAGTTAAACTGGTTGATACTCAGCTTAATTTACTTGCATGCATACTGCGTTCGTGCATGCTTGCTTGCTCGCTTAGTATGCTTGCTTGTATGCATGCTTGCGTGATGCACTTCGTCAGCGATGTGTGTAAGGAACACCTAAATCCTAAACTAGATTAACAAAGAGTACTAATTGAAATGCCGTTCGTAGAAATATTTATACCACTTTTTCTAATAATTGAATATAATATGTATTGAAAAGTAATTTCAAAGTATTACCCGAGGGCCGTATCGCAATTGCGAAATTGTTTGCCAGTCTTCACTAAGTAAGTCAAATTAAGTCTACAGGTGAACGGCTTAGCCTACTTCCAACCTATTCAAGGCAGTGTATCGGGATAATAAAGTCTTGCTTCAACATGGCTTCGACGTCTGATTAAGGCTTTTGTTACGGACAGAAGTCTCATTATTGTATTGTATAGGATTAGTTAGCGAATATAACTTTATAATGTAATACGGTTAATATATTTAGGTTTATATGTTATTTTAATAAATATTTCTTATGTTTGTCTTTTCATTTAACACAAGGTAACTGTGGTATGTTTTAAAGAGGGCCAGGTAAACGTGCCCAGAGGCCTAATGCCTCACTAAGTAGAGATAATTAAATAAGTTAATTAAATCTTAAAGTAAATATAATATTTTAATATTGTAAGGTATCCAGATTACGAGAGATACCGTAGGGTAGATAAAAATACATGTAAGAAAGAGAGGTCCAACACGAAAGGGACAACTGCAAATTACGACGGTTCATGTGGGTAGTGGAAAAAATTGTATACCTACATGGGCCGGCATTTGCCCCCACCACGCTCACGGGCATGACCCAAAGTGTATAAATACAGGCCGGTCAGAGCAAATTTTTGTAAGCTCTCCGGACCCCACCTATGAAGAATAAAGAAGAAATAATCAAGAAACGAGTTTTAATACAGTCCACATCGAAGCACAACGGCTGACTTGTTTGTAGCTGCAACCAGCCACGAACAGTTCCTTTGGTCCTTCTGAGCCGGATTTAGAAGATCAGCGGACGATTTGAAGAACAGAAGCTTTCATCCATTAACGTCGGCTGGAAGATTCACCAACGCATTTACGTAACCACCAACGCATTTACGTAACCACCAACGCATTGTACCACTTGTGTTCTGTCACAAGTCTAACGCGGGCGGACCGCGGCTCAAAAACGTCCCACCACCTAGCGGTGCCAAACGGTGGGCGTTCTGAGTAAACGCCGTTCAAGGCGGGACGACTTATCGGACGGGGTCGTCAGTTTGCCTTTTTCAAGGCAAGCTTAAGTCCGGCTACGCCAGTACGGTTTGTCGTGGAGCGGGGGTCCTTTCTGTAGGCACTGCCTAAGCAGTCGGTCACTCCAACCGATGCGCGAGCGCCCCGTTGTCCACGTCGACTCTCTGCTGGGTAGGTCCTTCCTTTCCACTCCCGCACGAACTCCATCCTTGGACGGGCTCCCCACATAGCGTGCCCGTTTGAGATTGGTAGGGACAGCAAGAAAGAAGATGCCGACTACCCGAAGACAAGGTCAAGCCGAGGCGACAGCGGGACTACGAACACCTGACAAACCACCAGAATCACCCTCAAACAATGCCTCAACCGTGACGCCATTGGAACCGCCCCCAGAGACCGCTGAACGCGGCATCACCGCCACTACGGAAATTAGACGCAACGACGACGCACCCCCACCCGACGCGCCCAGAGCCGGGCCACCGTCGGTACGATCAACAGCGAGCGTCGCCTCACGAATTAAGCATGCGCAATTTCAAGCGGAGATGCAACTCGCCGAAGTACGTCGGCGAGAGATACAATTGGAAGCGGAAATGATTAATAAGAGACTTGCATACGAAATCGCCGTTATCGAAGATGATACGGATATAGAACCGGAGAGCTTACCCGCCGATATAACCCAACTGAAACTGGATGACTGGTTGGATCGGCGTCGGAACGTGCATGGACCCGATACGAATAAAGTCGGAAATGTACGACAAGGACAAAAGGATGCGCGTGCAAATGAGATGGACAGAGGTCGCCACCTCACTGACTCGCCATGTGTCGAAGACGAAAACGCAGTGAAAGAGGCGGAGCCCCGTGACCAAACGAATAAGAACGACACGGAAATGGTTAAGCTCGCACTCACACTAGAGAAAATGATGCAAAATCGACCGATTGCACGACAAGCACTGGATTTGCCTATATTCAGCGGCTCGCCGGTCGAATGGTTGCCTTTTAAAGCGGCAATGCGCGATACGACTAGACAATTCAACTTTAGTAAAGCCGAGAACTTGGCACGATTAAGAAGCTGTCTTAAAGATGAAGCAAAGGAAGCGGTGTCCGCTCTTTTATATACGGCCGTGGACCCGGAAGTTGTAATGAAAACACTCGAGCAATGCTTCGGACGGCCGGAAGTTATAATCGATCGAGCGCTGGATGACATTAGAAGACTGCCGCGACCCGGCACGACGGCCAGTGAGTTGAACACGTTCGCAATCAAACTGCAAAACATTGTTTGCATACTCGATAATATCGACAACAGAGGCTACTTACGGAACCCGATGTTGACGCGAGAAGTTGTGGACAAGCTCGGACCGCACCTACGCTCAAGGTGGTGCGACTATGCAATTGATTACGGAAGCTATGCCGAGCCTGAGATCGTTACACTGTCCCACTTTCTCATGAGAGAAGCCGACAGAGCCCTACAGTACGCATACGTGAGCTACAACCCTACGAGAAAGAACGTTGTTACCGAGATGAGAGCGAACGTGAAACAACGAATCGAGCGAAAGAAAAGCACAGCTGTGTACGCAACGAATGATGACGTCATAAACAAAGAATGTCTATGTTGTGGAGGACGTCACGACGTGCCGCAATGTGATCGCTTTAAAACCATGACGGTTAGACAACGATGGGATTGGGTAAAGAAAAGCGGAGTGTGTTTCCGTTGTGCCAATAAGAAACACCGTCGCCTACAATGCGATAAACGCGATCTGTGCGGCATTGATGGTTGTCGCCATCCCCACCACGCCTTACTACACGAGCACCGCACCAGGCTGAATGTAACCGAGATGGTAGCGTCGGTCAATCACTCGACCGATGCTACTAAGGTACTGCTGAAAGTGTGTCCCGTTACCATCAAGGGACCGAAGGGGTCAATCGACACATACGCCCTACTCGACGAGGGGTCAACTGTCACACTAATCGATCAAGACCTGGCGGACCACGTAGGCGCGGATGGGCCGGCGAACGATTTGCAAATACGAAGCGTAAATACACAAACGACGTGCGAAACCAAGACGGTGAATATAAAGTTGATTGCTACTACGAATAAACAACGATTCGACATAAAAGCTAGAACAATGAAAGATTTATCACTCAACGGACAGACGGTGCACAACGATTGTTTGAAATACGCACACATGAAAGAGCTATCAAACAGCGACGTCTGCTACGGATATGTCAAGCCTCAAATATTGATTGGGGCAGACAATTGGCATCTCATAGTCACACGAAGATTGCTACAGGGCAAGCGAGACGAACCGATCGCATCGCTCACGAAGCTGGGGTGGGTAATACACGGATCAGCGCCACGGTCAAGCGTGCTGATGGAGAGTAATACGGTTGCGGTGTTATACGTAAACACACCGCAATGCGCGACGATCTCGCGCACTCTCTCACCCGACAACGAACTCCATGCTATGGTAAAGAAGCACTTCGAAATCGACTCACTGGGAATAACGAAAAAAGAGCGAGTGAGCCCGAGTGATGCTCGCGCCATAGAGCTATTTAACACGACGACAAAGAAAGTCAACGGAAAATACGAAGTTCGCTTACCGTGGCGACGTGATGACGTCACGCTGCCGCCGAGTTACGAATCAGCACTGAGACGATTAAAATCCATAGAACGGAAGATGGACAAGTCTGACGAATTCAAGCGAGCTTATACGAATCAAATAGAAAATCTGTTTGATAAACGCTATGCCGAGGAAAGTAGCGAGAGCGATTTGATGAGCCCGCATTTATGGTACTTACCTCACTTCGCCGTAACGAATCCGAATAAGCCCGGAAAGCTACGAGTTGTTTTTGACGCGGCCGCCGAAGCAAATGGAGTTTGTCTGAATGACGAGCTTTTAGAAGGTCCCGACTTACTACGCGACCTGGCGGGCCTGCTACTACGATTTCGCGAACGAGCTATCGCGATTACGGCCGACATACGAGAGATGTTTCTTCAAGTTAAAATATGTAAAGATGACCAACCCGCTCAGATGTTTCTATGGAGGGGCACCGACCGAACGAAGCCACCTACGCGCTACAAGATGACGTCGATGATATTCGGAGCAAAAAGTTCACCTTTCTTAGCGCACAGCGTAAGAGACTCGAACGCCGCAGCACACGCTGCCGAGTATCCACGAGCATACGAAGCGATTACGAGAAACCATTATATGGATGACTACGTCGACTGCTACGACACCGAACAAGAAGCGATTGCAACAATAAAGGAGGTCGCGAAAGTTCACGCGCAGGCAGGATTCACGCTGGCCGGTTATAACTCTAACGGACCGCGCGTGTTGCGTGAGCTGCCAGCAGAAAGCCGTGACACAGCACCCCGACAGCTCGGCGCTAGTTATCAGCAATGGGGAAGGACACTCGGTTTACTATGGGACGCTGCTACAGACGAGTTGGCGTTTAATACTGAGATGGTTCGCGTGTGCGACGACGTGAAGCAAATGAGGCGCGCTCCTACTAAACGAGAGGCGTTGAGCGCGGTTATGTCAATATTTGACCCGCTTGGCATACTGAGTTATTATACTATACGAGCGAAGATTATCTTACAAGGCATATGGCGGTTAAAAATAGAATGGGACGAGGCCTTACCCGATTACGAGGCCGGCGAGTTCCACGAATGGTTAAACGGTTTGAGAGCATTACGTAGTCTGCGTCTACCCCGGCGTCTACATACGGGGGGAGTGACGAGAAAGCAGCTACATATTTTCTGTGACGCCAGCGAGGTCGCTTACGGCGTTGCAGTATACTGGAGAATGAAGGGTGAAAATGGCAAAATAAGAGTCGCACTTGCCGCTGCTAAGGCCAGAGTGGCACCGATAAGGCAACAAAGTATTCCGAGAATGGAGTTGCAAGCGGCATTGATAGCTACGCGACTAGCAAGTTCAGTATTGAATGAGCAAAGATGGCAACCTGAGAGAGTCGTATATTGGACCGATTCACAAACAGTGTTAAAATGGATTAACAACGACACGGTGCGCTACACCCCCTATGTAGCGCATCGCTTAACTGAGATCACAGAAACGACGATGCCGTCACAATGGCGATGGGTCCCTACGGCTCACAATGTCGCGGACGACGTAACGCGCGGCAGTGAGATTACGAAAACGAAAAATGATCGGTGGTTTGTCGGACCGGCATTTTTATACGAAAACGAAACTGAATGGCCTGCGAGTGACGACATCAATAACGAACACAGCGCGGAGAGTGAACACTGCGTAACGCACACGCATATGTGGCAGAGTGATAGTAGAGTAGTGCCCAACGCTAAACGCTTCTCCTCCTACGAGCGTTTAGTAAGAACGATGGCGAACGTGCTACTATTCACTCAGAGATGCCGCCGCCGCGCTAGTAAAATGACGATTGAACATATCAACGAGGCCGAGCGCCTACTAATAATTGAATCGCAACAAGAGAGCTTCGCAGACGACATCGACCGCCTCAAAGCGTCCCGCAAACTACGCGCGGGCAGCAGACTACGGCGACTTGACGTGTTCATCGACAAAGACGGAGTATTACGAGCAAGAGGGCGAATAAGGGCAGCGGGTGTGTCTGCCCCCGCTACTACGCCCGTAATACTGGACGGCAGCCACCCGTATGCGCGGTTGCTACTAGATCGTGAGCACCGTCGCGCCCACCACTCGCACAATGAACGCGTCGTCAACGAAATAAGACAACGATACTGGGTTCTACGACTGAGGCCGGCTGTGAGATCTGTGGCATTCAATTGTGCATTCTGTAAAGTGAGAAAGACGCTACCTACGACGCCGGTGCACGGTGACCTACCGAGAGCACGTATGGAAGCCTTTGTACGGCCGTTTACGAACTGTGGCCTCGATTACTTTGGCCCGATGATTGTGACTATCGGCCGGCGTCATGAGAAACGATGGGGGGCGCTATTCACATGCCTCACTACTCGAGCTGTGCATATTGAACTTACAGCGAGCTTATCTACAGACTCTGCGATTATGGCTCTAAGAAGAATGGCGGCCAGGAGGGGATGGCCTCAGATTATATACAGTGACAACGCTACGAATTTTAAAGGCGCGGACCGAGAGCTAAAGGCCGCATACGAACAATGGGAGCCAGCGCTACGAGAATATGCGCTAACAAAACGCACAGAGTGGCGCTATATTTCACCAGGCGCGCCGCACCAAGGCGGCGCATGGGAACGGCTGGTGAGAACCGTAAAAACGGCGCTGCGCGCTACACTCAACGAGAAGTCGCCGCGTGAAGAAGTACTTATAACACTACTGGCTGAAGTCGAGCACACTGTCAACGCTCGGCCTCTAACACACGTCTCTGTGAGCATCGACGACCCGGAAGCGCTAACGCCCAATCACTTCCTTTTGGGCAGCTCGAGCGGCCTGCCCACCACTGGGCCGTGCGAGCGCGCCGACCGAAACACATGGCGGGCGGCGCAGGCGCTGGCGGACGAGTACTGGCGACGATGGCTGCGCGAGTATCTACCACTACTCATACCGCGCGGCGGCACGCGCGACTCCGAGCGACGCAATGTACAAGAGGGCGACGTGGTCATAATTGTGGACAACACACTACCCCGCAATGTATGGCCCAGAGGCGTCGTTACGAAGATATTCCCTGGACCTGACAACGAAGTACGCAACGCAGAGGTGCGCACCAAGGGCGGCACGTTCCGACGACCGACGACGAGACTGGCTGTCCTGCCGATGGAGTGAAGAGGCTACGCGGATGCTGCGCCGGGGGGAGCCTGTTACGGACAGAAGTCTCATTATTGTATTGTATAGGATTAGTTAGCGAATATAACTTTATAATGTAATACGGTTAATATATTTAGGTTTATATGTTATTTTAATAAATATTTCTTATGTTTGTCTTTTCATTTAACACAAGGTAACTGTGGTATGTTTTAAAGAGGGCCAGGTAAACGTGCCCAGAGGCCTAATGCCTCACTAAGTAGAGATAATTAAATAAGTTAATTAAATCTTAAAGTAAATATAATATTTTAATATTGTAAGGTATCCAGATTACGAGAGATACCGTAGGGTAGATAAAAATACATGTAAGAAAGAGAGGTCCAACACGAAAGGGACAACTGCAAATTACGACGGTTCATGTGGGTAGTGGAAAAAATTGTATACCTACATGGGCCGGCATTTGCCCCCACCACGCTCACGGGCATGACCCAAAGTGTATAAATACAGGCCGGTCAGAGCAAATTTTTGTAAGCTCTCCGGACCCCACCTATGAAGAATAAAGAAGAAATAATCAAGAAACGAGTTTTAATACAGTCCACATCGAAGCACAACGGCTGACTTGTTTGTAGCTGCAACCAGCCACGAACAGCTTTCAATGCTGCTTCTGATACTTACTTTTCTAATAAAGACTCTTTTGTGTACATTTAGAATAAGGTTTTAATTGTTGTTGAAAATGTTACCTATAGGTTATTTAAACCTAAAACTTAGGTTTAAATATCATCATCACTACCAAGGCGTGGGGTTAGGTTTTAGGTTATAGTAAACGTTTTACCATAGTTATTACCTACCTCTAGACTCTAGTCTTGTCTTGATCTTGTCTAGACAAGATTAAGACGATATACCTGTTTTTTTACATTCACAGCGCTTCACAACTATGTTAAACTATTCTATATGCATCTAGAATTCTGTATGGTAAAATAGTACTTACCTACATTATTATTTTGGTGTTGTAAGCCAAGTGCTTTCCCGAAAGATATAAAATAGTTAAACACTATTTACCTGAAACATACTTATTTTTGTAAACTTACTCATGTAAGTTTACTTTTGAGCTGTTTTTTTAAAGTCATAACATATTTTCGGTTTTTTATAATATAATTAAACATTTATAAGACGTTAACGTAATTTATTTTTTATAAATATACCTATTGTAGGTAATACGGTGATCTTGTGTTTAAGTAGATCTCCTAAGAAAATATTAGCTTACAAATGTAACACTAAAATCTGTCAAAAACGTTTGAAGGAGACACTTGCTTTTGTTGCACAAACAGAAAGGTAATGTTGCACGGAAATCGAACCCGTTACTAAAGCCGTCATATCTTACCGTCATGAGCAGGTCAACCATACATTGGTCTCGTATTATACATAGCATTGGTTTGGCAATAAATCAGTGACAATGATGTCGCCAATCCCAAAATACGAATTCGTTATTGTGCCGGGAGACTATGCAGAATGTCCGCCTCAATAGTTATACGCAATTCGCAAGCTCGTGAAGTTTATTTTAAACATTGTGTTTTGTGCTTTTTTAAACAGAACAATACCGGTCCTTGTGGAGATCCTTGGGGGATCCTTTTGTTCAGAGAGCGTCTTTTGACTGAGTTATTGATGATGACGTGTTATTTAGTTATTGCGTACCTATATTTATGTACTTCCTATGTAAGTTATTAAAGGATAGGTAACAATTTTTTTTTGTCTTTAATGTATTTTTTGTAATTAATTAAGTACCTACTAGGGGTTGTGTATAACTATTTAAACTTACGTAGTCAATAGCACTAGACCAATTATTGAATCAAATCAAATCAAAACACATTTATTGAATCAAATCAAATCAAATCAAATCATTTATTGCATATCACATTTCAATAAATAAGATGGAATATTTAGGCAGGTATTCATGTGACACCCTGCAAGCGCACAGCAACAGCATCAGAAAGCTATCTTATAATAAAATGTACTTATCTAATTTTAGTTAATATTATTCTCTGTTATTAATAAAGGTTATGAACATTTACATACACACATTTACATTACTATTATGGTAGTTGTGGTTTTCATATTTCGTGTATTATGATTCGTGAATTTTCGAACTTGTATTGTATACGTATATGCATATTGTAGCATTTACATACAGTACATTAAACTTACTAGTATTGTTACTTGCTTTTAGTTTATATATTTATTATTATTATTAAATTCATTTATTCAGATAAGTGCACATCCAATTAATTTATTATAGCATTTGACAAAACAGTAACACATAATTAAAATCAAAATTTACAATATAAAATATATAATTTGAATTTTACTAGTGGCCAGCGGGACAAAAAAAAATGTTTTTTCTCTTTCTTTTTTTTCTTTCCTCCCGCCGGAGGAATAATAATTGTGAGGCACTGGTGCATGCAAAGACATCCAGTGCCTCATGAAAGGGGGTTTACAAAAGTTATTGTTACTTTGTCACTGGTTCTTATAAAATAAATAAATTGTTGTAGTATTTTGGTAAATCTAATAAATCGAAGTAGATCAACGTATAGGTAGTCTAACTTTCACATCTGTAGTTTTTAAGTTATTGAGGCAACAACTGCTCCGAACAAATATATACAAGTTTCCAATCAATTTGCCGCCACAATTTATTTATCACAACTTAAAGACCTTCATTAACCGGCTCTAATTGGCATTTGAAATGTTAATAGAATGCCATTAAGCCTCTCGTAATAGAGCGGTAAGAATCAAAATAGCTGATTCGAAGCATGTGCTATGTAGGCGCCAGTGATTCATATTTATAGCACTAGGTTCGTATTAGGCTACAAGTCAGGCGACCGGGCGGAGCGACTAGCGAATTCACTAATACGTGGCGTGTTGGTGTAAGTTTTAAGCGTTGGTACATACATATCGCCCAAATACGTTATTTGAGAATCAAATGTAGTGAAAGTAAATTTATAGAGGTAAGTTGTGAAGGTATCCATTCTTTGTAAATCGGGGCTCTTAAAAGTTTTTAATTGTAAATGTATTGAATTATAATGACTTATTTGACGACCTCCTTGGTCGAGTGGTTTGTACACCGGTTATCGTGGTGTCACCATCTCTGAGGTCACGGGTTCGATCCCCGGTCGGGTCAATTTAGAAATTATTGTTTTTCTAAATTGTCTTGGGTCTGGGTGTTTTCAAGTATGTATTAAAGTATTTTGAGTATGTTTTTCCGTTGTCTAGTAACCATTTAACGAGTTTCATAACGAAGCTTCTCTTGGGCTAGATAATTGGTGTGAATGTAGGAAAGTTTATTATTTATTTATTTATAATATTGTATGTTAAGGTAACGACATACCTACTTACTTTTTTTTCCTAAATGTATTATTTTTTTATTGAAGCTGTGCAGTTTATTACGTCCATTCTTCGACTGTATAGATGAATTCCCCAAAATTTTCTTTCACCGGTATTTTTAGTTCCATTTGCGTTTTTCCCCAATTTCTTTATTTCCTATAGGTTATTTCTACCAGCAGATAATTTCGTCACACGCATTTCTTTCTACTCGTTATTTTTGCTATACGCATCTTTACCAATGCAATTTTTTACCAATCTGTTTTATGCACATGTTTTGTTCTTATGCATGTTTCAAGTGCCATCAAATGTTGGCGCCTTTAATCAAGATTCTAAAATGGTACAACACTTGTTGGTTTATGACTAAAAATAAACGAGAAAAAATAAAAAATAAAAATTTCTGATTTTTCCCATGATGGTTACCATCTATCCTATCACCCTGTTTCGGCTTGAGGTTGAGTTCTGGGACACCCTGTATAGTATAGATAGACTAGCTGACCCGGCGGACTTCGTACCACTTTGACAGTTTCTATGACAGCAAAACAAACAATATAAGATATTTATGCCATATACGTGAAACATGCATAAGAACAAAACATGTGCATAAAACAGATTGGTAAAAAATTGCATTGGTAAAGATGCGTATAGCAAAAATAACGAGTAGAAAGAAATGCGTGTGACGAAATTATCTGCTGGTAGAAATAACGTATAGGAAATATAGAAATTGGGGAAAAACGTGAATGGAACGAAAAATACCGGAGAAAGAAAATTTTGGGGAATTCGTCTATACAGTCCATTCTTCTCCACAGCAAAAAATAGGCTCCCTGAAAAAAATAATTGAACGATTTAATAGCATTAATTCAGTTTATTTGAATAAAATTTTTAACTTTGATTTAACTTTGATTTTGTCTTTGTTATGCCAACTAACCGCAGTGCGGTGAGCGTTTCGACCGCGCGATGGAGAGAGAATCCGCTAGTCGCGTAAGTGGTCGCGTCGCCTGTCGCCCGACTCGTGGCCGAGCGGTTGTCAGGCCCATGCTTATACGTGTTCCCATAATAGTTGTTATCTTAGTAACTAGATCTTTTTCTTAGACGTGCCAACGAGTATACTAAATTTGTAAAAACTTTTTTGTGGAAATATTTTAATTATAAATTTATTTAGCCCCAACACTATTTAAATAATTAGTCTTTATTAACAGTCAGCAAAATGGTACAAATTTTTTGTAACCTTTTTTTTATTGTTACTGATCCGGTATACAAGCATAAGGCTGTACGTGCTTTCCGAAGCACGGAGAAACTCCAGATGATACATTTTGGTCACCTGATGGCCGGCTTTTGCGAAAGTTGCTTAACTTCAGCATTCGCGGACCGAGCGCGTTTAACACAGTGCCATTGAGATTCTTAGGGCAGATTACCAATTTTTTTAAAGTTACGCTTAAACCGTTACAATTTAAATTAAAGTTTATATTATTCGTCCACCGCGTTCGTCTTTGTTGCTTGAAATACTTACATAGAATATAGAATTGTTAGATGAGCAATATGTGTAGTGGTTGTACTAATTGATTGATTTAATACACAGTAATAACTTGTTATTATTTGTTTAAGTAAAATAATTTTAACTGTCAAAAAAATATTATATGTATATTATTATTTAAATATTTGTGGTTTTAAGTTCTTAACCCGTGTCTGTAAAATCGCGTCAGCGATATAAAACTAAAGAGGGAAATGAGTGGTGATGTAATACGAATTGACATGTATAATGCAATTTAATTGTAATGCAGGAATTGTTATCAAACAGTTACATGAATGACTGTACTAAGGGGCGTATTACACCAAACAGAAATCGAATAGTGAAATGTGTGAGAAAAGGAAGACCGAAGAAAAGAAGGATAGATTGCGTGAAAGATGAAAAGGCAAAGAAAAGAGTAAAATGTTCAGATGACAATGATCAAGGTTAATAGAATAAACAAACATGATGCGCCGACCCCATATACAAAAGGGGATAGAAAACAAATGCTGATAATGGTTATCTCGGGAGTTTGTCATTTCTTTCTGACTATTTTTTTATATTCATTGCGAGTAATCACTTTTTTTTATTAGGATAAACAAACAGTGACAAATTACAAATATTTATGAGATATACATACAACAAGTATTTAATTTGACACCAACACCGTTTACCACATCTTACATTCCGAATTTAGTTTAAGAAAAATAAGGCAGTTAACAGACGTTGAAACTGCTAGAACAGTTTACTTTAGTTATTTTCATAGTGTCATGTCGTATGGCCTCTTACTGTGGGGAACAGCGGCTGATATTGCAACTATATTCATTTTACAGAACAAGCAGTAAGAACAATCTATAGACTAGGTTCACGAACTTCTTTAAGAAATCTTTTTAAAGAAATTGGTGTCTTGACAGTGGCGTCTCAATTTATTTATAATTGTATAGTTCTTGTACGTTGTAATATCAATTCATTTACTAAACACAGTGATGTACACAATTTTAATACTAGAAGTAAGTCAAAACTTGTAATGCCACTGTTCAGGTAACAGAAGGTGCTTGGTTCTTTCTTGGGGCAAGGTATACACTATTACAATAAAATACCAAATACTGTACTAGATTTACCTTTAGATAAGTTTAACAAACATGATGCGCCGACCCCATATA
This sequence comes from Eudonia lacustrata, assembly GCA_947562085.1. NCBI lineage: Eukaryota > Metazoa > Arthropoda > Insecta > Lepidoptera > Crambidae > Eudonia > Eudonia lacustrata. Next base: position 6,905,376 of record OX387321.1, on the reverse strand, counting down.
CAAAAGGGGATAGAAAACAAATGCTGATAATGGTTATCTCGGGAGTTTGTCATTTCTTTCTGACTATTTTTTATATTCATTGCGAGTAATCACTTTTTTTTATTAGGATAAACAAACAGTGACAAATTACAAATATTTATGAGATATACATACAACAAGTATTTAATTTGACACCAACACCGTTTACCACATCTTACATTCCGAATTTGCATTAAAGAGCAGTACGATATCTTCCATAAGCTTTGACCATTCCGTAAGTATTTGTTTTTTTTTATACAATTAAAAATACAATCACACAGATTACTAACTATAATTACTTACACTTACACTTGACCTATATGTAATGAATGATAAGCCTAAGGTCTACTGAGGCACTGACTACCTATCTAATCTCTAGCTACCGAAACACAGCACAAGATGGACTCTTAACCATCCAAACCGAGTACACAAACATGTACACCCTGCTGGGAACCAAACCCGGAACCCCTGACTTAGACTGGTGGTCACTACTTAATCACTAGACCACAGAGGCGGTTAATTTTCAAGTCGTGACGCTGCAACTTATTAATATCTCATCCGAGCAACACAATTATCATACACTAGCTAAGCCCTGCGGTTTCACCCGCGTTCTATTAGTCATAGCGTTATGTAATATAGCATATAGCCTTCCTCAATAAATGGACTATTCAACATAAAAATTTTTTTTCAATTCGAACCAGTAGTTCCTGAGATTAGCGCGTTCAACCAAAGAAACAAACAAACAAACAAAATCTTCAGCTTTATAATAATAAGTATACCTACATGTGGTTGTTGTAAGGACGTGTGTGATAGCTTTAACTTGTTAAACGATTGATCGTTGAATCACTGGCGCCACCAAGCTGCGTGTTAATATGCTCAATCATTATTAGGTATGTATTTTTTGCACTAATGCATAGCCTTATAATTTTTATAAAAAACGTAAAAAGTATAAGTATGGTATATTCACTATAGCACCGTTTCCGAATACAGTATTCAATCAAGAACAGACTGGCTAAAAAACTCTCTAGATGTTCCTTTAAAAAAAACAAACAATTGGCTCGCCTAGAAAAAACAAAAGAAAAAACGTTTTGCTTTTTTTCTTACTATTATTATCTACTACACTACTGCTCTCTAAATATACCGATAAAACTATATCAAACACACCCTATCCTTCCCATCTAATTAATAGGCTTTACATTTCTTTAAAAAGACTGTGAAAACATTAAAAAGCGTGCTAAATCACTGTCACCCTTTACCACAAATCAGCGGCGATCTCATTAGTATGTCGCGTAAAAACTACTGTATACCCACGCTCAGTTCACAGTAAATTATTTACTTTTACCTCTAAGGGTGACACTCCATTGAAGTGGAGCGGAGCTGAGCGGAGTAGAGCGGAGCTGAGCGAAGTAGAGTGGAGCAACTTTATGTGCAATGAAACTCTATTGAGGCTTATTAGCTTATCCGCTACCTAGAAGAACACCCCTTAATTCACGATCGCCAATACGGGTTTCGGACGAAACGGTCAACGGGTAATCTTCTAGCGTATATTACACATCTCTGGGGTGAGCCTTTGATATGCGTGGCGAGTAGATGGCTGTTAGCCTTGACATAGCCAAGGCTTTTAATCGGGTCTGGCACAAAGCTCTTCTCTCCAAGCTCCCGGTATACGGTTTGCCTGCTCATTTCTGCAACTGGCGATTCTTCACACCGGATCAGTTGTGCCTTTTGTACAGGACAAAGGTGCGATCTTGCGTGGAGTATTGCTCGCACCTTTGAGACGGTTCCGCTAAGTACCTTCTCGATGCCTTGGACAGATTGCAGTGGCGCGCTATACGCATTATCGGAAATTCAGAGGTCATTAATACTCTCGAATCCCTGCAATTGCGTAAAAATATAGCGTCACTCAGCGTCTTCTACCGCTTATACCACGGCGAGTGCTCTGAAGAACTCTTTGACCTTATCGCACCTTCTTCCTTCCTCCATAGGAGTACACTGGAGTCACCGCTGTACTGTCTTGAACATTCCATCGCGCTCAAAGAAATTTGGTGACTCGTTGTGTCGTGATATACGTTTTTTGCGACATAAACGGCCGTATCGTTTTTTATCGTTTACTTAGAAGTTTGATTTTTTCACAGAATGAAAAAAAATAACTGGAATAGAGAAAAGCGGAACAGCTTTATTAATAAAATCTTTATTGATACGAAGCTAAGTTTTGCCCCCCACCACTCTGCCCCGCGCCGCCCCGCTCCTTTTTCTTAGAAATGCGACGCCATTCCATGACTGTCTTCTCCGCTTAACGCCGTTCATTGGAGCGCAGCGGAGAAAATACTTCTTTAGAAGGGTTTTGATTGGATCGAGAGCGGAACAACCTGAGGGCACCTCTAAAAGACCTCGACTCGAGTTGACCGAGTCGTGGGGGTGGTAAGAAGCTCCCAGGTACATATCTGTAGGTTCCTGGTATAGAATGCGTGTGAACCGGGCCTTCGTTTTGTTGGTCACCGAGTACGGTATCTTAAGCCTATGCGAGTGTGCATGGTTTTTTATACTTAACTCGGCAAATTATTCCACTCCACCAGAGCTAAAACGGAGTCCAGACGCGGAGACAACTGGTGCAGTGCCGGTAGACTATTCCATCTTTTGGAAGTGCGTCAAAGAAACGAGTCATCTAATTTCTTTGTTCGCGATGGTATGTTTGTGTATCATGCGAATGTCAAGTGGCATTTTAAGTATGGAGGTCGATGGCGCAGTGGTTAACGCGCCCGGTCTGCGAGTGCTGAGGATAAGAAACTTTTGCAAAGGCCGGTCATCGGATGGGTGACCAAAAATGTATCATCTCGAGCTCCTCCGTGCTTCGGAAGCACGTAAAGCAGTTGGCCCCGGCTACATTGGCAGTCGTGAACAACCACCAATATTGGGCACCGCATTGGACCCGCGTGGTGGTTTATGGCCCGTTCTCCCTATCCATCCGTAGGGAAGGCACGTGCTCCAGCAGTTAGGACATAAAAAACAGCTGATGATGATGATGTTGATTTTAAGTATGCGGGCGGGGGGGAAGAGTCTTTGAAATATGGGACTTTATTACTTTATTTTCACACAGCTCTGCTTCGCTCCGCCGCAATGGAGCCTTGCCCTAACACGCCGACACACTAACACGCAACAGCCACTGACAGACCGTAGGGTAGACGTAAATGGCCCGAGCTTGCGTTGTTAACTTGAGGAAATCACTTTTATAATGGACTGCACGAGGATTCTATGGAAATTTGCATGCAGGTTCTGTTCTATTGGCCTATATTTAAATTTATTATTAAAGATAGAAAATAAAGATAGTCTTTGTAAAAATAATTTAAATAGACTGCTGTAAGTATCAAAGTCTCATATGAATGTTGCATAGGTATCCAAAATATTGGCACATCATGTACCTGTACTAACTAAAGAAATATATACGTTTCAAATCACATAGAAATAAGGGGTTTGGATAATTTGCTTAATTAATCTATTACGCTCACATTTACAGGATAGGTACATTATTTTCATACATTTGGGGTTCGGGGTTTCAGTAATTTAAGTATGTAGGTACCAGAGATGCGATTTATTTGAAATCATTATCAGCTCATTTTATGTCCCCTCTGCTGGGGCACGAGCCTTCCCTAAGGATGGATAGGGAGAACGAGCTTTTAAACTACTACGCGGGCCCAGTGCGGATTGGTGGTTGTTAACGACTGCTAATGCAACCGGGATCAACGGCTTTACGTGCCTGAAGCACGGAAATTATTTAGTTGAATTAATTAATTATTTGAAATACTTGTATTTAAAATGCAAATACAAAATGCAAAATACCTATTTTGTATGTTGCATTTAAATGCCTTTTAATAAAAAATATTTTGTATTTTATTTGAAATACTTTTCGAGATGTATTTTACATTTTTTCAAATTTTAAAATGCAAAAATACTTTGTGGTTAAGTTTAGCCAACATTACCAGTCCAAGTACAAAGTATCAGTACCAAGCTTAGCACCAGTGGAGATACTTTTTTCATATGGTGGGATGATAATGAGACCTCACAGAAGAAAAACTAGTGAAGATGTATTCATACAACTGGTACCTATTGTTAAAAAGTGTAATAAATAAAAATAAAGAGAATTGAACTAGACAAAAGGTCTATGGTGCAAAATAAGTATTTTGAAAATACTTATTTTGCATTTAGCATTTCAAATATAAAACGCAAAACTATTAGGTATTTTGCATTTGAAATAGTAAATTGAAAAAGTATTTGCATTTTGTATTTAAATACATTTTTTAACTATTTTTTACATCTCTGGTAGGTACCTATATTTTCATTAATGTAGATATACCTGTTTAACCCCAATAATGCTTTATTATTATCATTATTGTTATGGCGACGACAGACTTAATTATAATAAAATCTCAAGATTGAAGTTAACAAGTAAGGTAATATTAGAATACATTAATTTTGGTATTAAAGTTTCTCTACATTTAAAAAAACGAATTAAAAAAACTGTTGTTATAGATTAGCATTTGAATATTTTTACTGGCTTTACAAATGGCTATTTATATATTATGAATAAAATTACATAAAAATAATGTTGATTCTCTAATTAACATATTCAATGTTAGACACGTTATTTTATTGGCATATCAATGGCTAGATTCGATGTAGCCGAACAGACTTTTTAACCCGATTATGCTAAAGTGAATCGCTTGTCGAATAATGATACTATAAGCTAGGCGTGTGTCATACGAATTACCGATTATAGAGTACGTGTTAAAATAAAGTCGTTTCTGCTTTCGAGTTGAATGCAAATCATCGATTAACTATTTTTGCATTACGTCGAAGTGCAATCGATCTTCTTTTGTTTTGTTACTTTTTGTATCGCATTATCTTTTTTTAGCTACAATTCATGGTGTCGCTTAAAGCATTTAAAAATTAAACATAAAATCTTTAGATAAATCGAAAGAATATAGTGTATTTTCTGAAGTTGTATAAGTACGGACTGGATTTAGTTGACTTATAGCTGGTGGCGAGTTCTCGTTTCGGAGGCCAAGACTCACTTTGGGCTAATGGAGTAAGTAAGTAAGTACTTAAATCTGAGTAGTGGAGTGAATTGAGCTTAGTTCCAGTTTTCGTGCTTGCGTTTATTTACTAATCACTAAATAAAGTAAGTAATTTATTAACACTATTACAAATAAAGTGGCATTGCGATCCGTACAAGAGTGTAAAACATAGTTGCCAGTATTAAAAATAAATCTCTTTTGTTGGTTTTGTCAGTAGAAGATATTTTTTTAATTCCAATAGGTACCTACACATTCTACAAGATTGAAAATCATATTTATTTTCAGTTTACTTATCCCTACTAAGAAAACCAAATAAAAACAAAAAAATATTGTACAAAACATTCTAGATTATATTTATAAAGCAAAAATCTAAATCAAACGGTAAAGACAATCATTAAATTCATCCTGGTTTAATGGTTCTCTAACTGTCTAGTTTAATATATTTATATATATATATATTTTAATCATATTTTTTCACTGTTGTCCATTTGTTTGTGCCAATGAATTGTAATTGTTTTTTTAGTTATATATATGCGGAAACATGTAAATAGTGCATAGTGGCAATTTAGTATATGTTAACAGTTAATCATCACTCTATGTTTTCCAAATAAAACAAAATAAAATAAAATAAATAAAATATTAAATTTAAATACCTAGACACTTTTTATTTCGTAGGGCAGTAAGAAAAAAAGATTTTTAATGTATTTATTTATATTATTTATATATTTATAAATATATGTATGTGATAATAAAATAATGTACTATATTAGATACTAGTAAACAGCATTCGGAATAAAACAGGTTACATTAGCTCCAATTCAACCAAAGAGCTAGCTCCAACTTAAGCACTTACTGCCGCACTTAGAGACGTCAATTACGTTTTAATGACAATTAAATGTCTTTCCTTCTCTATTTAGCACTATACTTAAGAAAGTGACAGCAAGAGACTTAATTGTCATTAAAACTTAATTGACGTCTCTGAGCACGGCAGTTAGACTAGTCACGAGTACCGTATAATGGAGTTACTTTTGATCTAAGTGTAACATTGATCGCAGCTATAAATCCTTAAGTAGCTGCAAATATGGGTATCCCTAGCGTTCTAGGCGTCCTACGATTTCCTCCGGACTCATACCGTGAAACTACATGTGGAAAACAACTGTAGAGAACAGGAGCTGTGATCAATGTTAAACTTGATTCGAAAGTAACCCCGTTCTACCGTAAGTCCTCAAATATAATATCAGTTTTTTGATACCGATACCGAACAATACAAATAACATAGGCACTCAAAAACAATTTCGTGTATAAAGCACAAGCATTTTGCAGGTCTAACCAATACAGTAAACGTTGTATGTAACGATGCGTTGAGTGCTGACAAAGAGTTTTCTTGCCAGTTTGTTTTATGATTATGGAAAGGATCAATGGCCGTACGTGCTTACGAACTAACATTTGGAGGTTTTATTCACTATTATGCCTTCGGGACTACAGAACTACTGCTTTGCGAAAACAAAAGCTTGCAGCGTTGACTGGTTAGAATCATGTCGCAATCATCAATACAATGAAAACGAAAAGTTATGACTCGAGGTCAAGGTCAAAATTTATATTAAAATAAAACTACTATTACGGATTTACTCGCGTTTATTTTACACATAATAATACACAGGGAGTCTCCCTGTGACCATGGACCTTGTCAAATTAACGTGTAAAATAAATGCGAGGTGATCCGTAAAAGTACTTTCATTTCAATGTGAAGTATTCGCGTAAACTTTAGGAAATAAACATTTCTACATTAAAGAAGCGATAAACACGATATCCGGACCAAAAATGTATCATGTCTTGCTCCTCTGTGCTTCGGAAGGCACGTAAAGCCGTTGGTCCCGGCTGCATTAGTAGTAGTTAACCACCACCAATCCGCACTGGGCCTTCGTGGTGGTTTTTTAACCGTTCTCCCTGTCCGTCCATAGGTGATGATGATGTGATTACGATGTCCGGTGGCTCTTGGGTCAAGCTCGAACAAACTGTTTCAGATTCTTCGATGCTTCCCTTAACAAATAGACAAAAAATAATAGTTATTCCTTGTTTTCTCTCTTTTATATGATAGGAACAAAACACGAAATAACTATTCGGAGCTTATTCTTTGTTTATTTGTAAGGCACTAACCCCCTTTAAAATAAACAAAGAGTAAGGTCCGAATAGTTATTCCGTGCTTAGTCTCTCTAACTCTAATATGAAATGAAGCTTACATGACGGGAACAAAACACGGAATAAACTATTCGGAGCTTATTCTTTGTTTACTTGTAAGGCACTAAGAGTTTGTGATCATCAATCCGTATTTGACAAGTGAGACTATCAATTGTAGCGATGACTTGATTTTAATAATTGCCTTTGCATAGAAATGACACAATAAATATATAGAGACCAATCACTTGTTGCTTATTAAAGAGGTTTTATTATTTTGAGGCTTTTGCCTTTACAAACATGTCAGTCATAATCAGTCACACAAGCTGTACTTATGTCATAAGCGGGAGAAGTAGCTTTAGTTATTGTTCTGAGGGAGAAGTACTCTGTGACGCGGCAAAAAGTCCACTAAATATTTTGCGGCTTTCCGACATGTTAGTTCCCCTAAAATAAATAAATAAATGTTTCCCACACTCACCATCACCACCTATCTAGCTCCAAGAAAAGCTTCCTTAAGGAATTTGAGAAACGGTTAACTAGACAACGGATAAACATATTTAAAATACTTAAATACATACTTATTATACATAGGAAACACCCAGACCCTAAACAATTTAGAAAAACAGGTATTTCTAAATTGATCCGACCGGGGATCGAACCCGGGACCTCAGAGATGACGACACCATGAAAACCGGTGTGCAAGCCACTCGACCAAGGAGGTCGTCTTTTTTCCCTTAGTTATGGCTTCGTGCGGCTAGCACATTTAGCCAGTGTCAAAGTATTTTACTAGTTAGATAGAAATAAACAATACTTACAATATTTAGATGATAATTAATAATGATTACAGAAATAGGTAATGATATGTGATAGGCCCCCCAAACCCTCTAGAATATCAGCAAAGATGTATACATACAGATGTATGTACGTACATATCTTTACTCGTGAGGTCTCCCTCACGCAGACCTCTTGAGAGAATTCGAAAAAACACTGAACGGTTAATAATCCACCATTATTTCACATTAATATTTGACATAACACAAATTTTAGAAAATACCCAAAGCGAATCTGCAGACATGGCTCTTTACTTTCTCGCCAAGAAGTCCGCTAGAATACTTATGAGATAAGATACAATATTATATGAACAAAGGTAAGCTTAGTAACAAATCTGTCAAAAATATTATATGTACAAACTCTGTTGAGTTCCATTTATTTTTTATTTCTTTTTTCGCGTTTTTTTACCATAGTAAAAAAGGTTGTATCCTATACTTCCGTTGTTAGTTTGGTTACGTCGTTTTGTTGTTTATTTCAATTTACAAAAAAATATATATTCTATGCTCTTTTTATTTCCAATTTTGTATAACTCATACTGTAGTTTTAAAAACAACTAATAAAATAACGTTAAAACTTAATAAACCAATCTCTAATTCTTGTAGCACAAGATTCCTAGACTACAAATTGAAACCTTAACAACGAAACACGAGTTCTCTTGGGGAAACTAAATCGTCTTAAAATACCCACCTGCTTAATTAGAAATAGACCTGGGTCTTTAAAAGTTAGTGTAGTGTGAGTTAAGTCTTATTCATGGAAGATTTAGAGGTAGAAGTGCACTTTATGTTACTTGGAACTCTTACGTAAACTAGTTGAGATAATGACACTTTAGATGTTGGGATAGAAAATGCTTATTGACCACTTATGACTTTTACAGCCAAATGGGTGGTGAGAGACTTATTACTTCATCAAGCCGTAGTGATCGAAAGGTTCTGCTAGTTTTTCTAAGGCCCGGCATCACAGAAGCGTCTCCGTGTACGTACCTAGGTAGGTACTAGATTTTTGAGGCATTCGAGTTAGAGATAGATTGAAATTAAACAACTTTTACGGATCTACTCGCGTTTATTTTACACATTACTTTTAATTAATGTTTATCCTGACGTTTCGAACCCTTGGCAGGGTCCGTGGTCACAGGGAGACTGAGGTGTTCGTCGTCTCATAATTAGTTAGTAGTTTGTATACACTCATTTAAATTTAATACAGTATCTTTTGGTCTGGCAGTATGGTGTTGGGGCTGGGATTTAATATTTTGTATGATGGGATCCCAGGCTGATGGTAGATTCCAACCATCTTCTTTATTGAAATTAGGATGTTTTTTAATTTCAATAACCTTGCGTATCATCCTAGGGATGAATCGTTGTTCTCTAGCGAGTAGGTATTTGTGGTTTGTCAAATCTGATATAAAATAATAGTGTAGTGTTCGTGTAAACTTTAGAAAACAATAGAGATGAAGTTAGTTGGTATAATTATAGTAATATACATGTGATGCAACCGCCAACCCGCACTGGGCCCGCGTGGTGGGTAATAGCCCGTCCTCCCTATCCATCTATAGGAAAGGCTCGTGCCCCAGCAATGGGGGCGTATAGGTATGAGCTGGTGATGGATGTAATGCAGTTGACAGCAATCAAGGTACTTTAAGAAATATTAGTTTGCAATATAGAAAATTAAAACTTAGATATTTTTTTAAATATTAACTACACTTTAAAGAGAAAATATATTTAAATTTTAAATCGATTGAAACCATGTAAAATCACTTAGCTAGCTAGCTAGCTTATATAAAAGTAGGTAAAAATTATACAAAAGATCTTATAACGTACAAAATATTCGATTTTTTATTAAGCTTTCAAGATGTTTGTTTACCGAACCTAATTCTTATAATGTTTGATTATATAGCAGGAAGCAAGTGACGATCACATTGTCACTGCAAAAAAAACAATTAAAACATGTCATTTCTGGCGGGTTGGCCCCATTCTGTGACATTGATTGGAGATGTAATTAGTCTTTGTCGGAACATCAATTTTTGGTATAAAAATCGTGTCAAGGCTATTTCAATAAAGATGTATTAATTAAGCTGTTCGCGGCTTTTGTTTGGAAATTCGATACTGTCTCAATAATATAAGTTTATTTATGAACGCTCGCGACATCGAGATCGCATCGGAGGCCAAGTATAAACGTAAGGTTCAATTCCCAAAAATTTTTTTAGTTAATATATATTATAATAGTACGCGGTAGTGATATATAAGTAGTACGTAGGATTTTTAGTGTCCTTTTATGATATTATGAAGGGCATTTTCCAATATGTTAAAGGAAAAAAAGAAATGCCATCGGTAACTTACCGGCTCTTGTCAGTACAAGGTGTCTCGCCCTGTTGACTTACAAACCGACGATAGCGTAGTTTAAAGTCTAATTATTCATTCACTGGAGTAATCTGACGTTTACGGTGTTACCAGTTTCTGATGAACAGAAAATAGTGTTGTGACAAGAAGATTTTCATCAATTACTCACTCATTAATTCTCATTACTTCCAAGATTTTCGAATAATAACACCTCCCAAAGCAAAACAAACACTGACAACTAAACTGTCAGGTGAAATTTCTCGGTACAAAAAGACATTCATAAACCTACCTATATTATTAATTAAGTACCTTTTTTATAATAAACGTTCCTACTGACTTTGTGTGAGCAATCTGAATGACAATGAACGAAACGCATCACTAGTACAATAAGTATGGCAACATAATTTTACAATGTGAGATTAGCATCTGTCAGTTTACTCCAATGAATTAGACTTTAGTGTAGCGTTTTAGCCTAAACTGAATAAAAATTTTGAATGAATGAGTAGTATCCACTCACCATATATACCTTTATACAAAATTACACTTACAACTAAAAATTTAAACTATAAATAACAAGAGGAAAAGTTACTTTGGTGCAATATTTATAAGTGCTAAAGGGTTCCGACTCAGTTTTTTTTGTTGCAACTGAGGTCATAACACTGGTATTCTGACAAAAAGCGTAAAAAGAACGCACAACGTTTTGAATTTTTCTCTTTTTTTACCAACAATGTTTGTTCCGAAAGTTCAGTAATAAATTATACCTACCTAGTTTTTCAGTATGATTATTAATTGAGTATTTTACGTTGAGTACACTTACATTTTATCGTCAGGTGAATAAATAAAAATAAAAAAATATTTATCTCTATTATATGTCAAATTGTCAAGTCGAATGTCGTTTTCCCGTTTTAGAATAATAAATAAATAAATAAGTCAAGGCTGATCCTAATAATTTCAATAACAATAAATATATTATGAGGAGTTAATGTAAATAATTTAAAAGGGCGAATATTTGTGTACAATCACATACAATCCTGATTTGAGAACAAACCTCAATGTATATTATGTTTAATTTACTATGTAATATGGTAATTATTATATTTACTATGTACACACGGCGGCAGATCAACCTACCCAAAATTGTCAAATTTCTACAATCAATTTTGAACTTTAACATTTGGCTATAAGGATCAATATTCATTGGAGAAATTTGACAGATTTGGGTAGGTTGACCTGCCGCCGACTGTACCTAATGGTATATTTATTGCTCGCAGTAAAACTTGATTCCTGAGAAACAAAGGTTGAATCAATTAATTCTAAGAATAAGCATTTTAAAATGCAAGTAAAGATTTTACTTGCAATTAAAGGCTTATGTCTGGTCACGTCTTAACCATGGTTAGGTAAAATATTGACATATTTTGAGGTCGAAACAATTTATAGGCTTATGATGTAGGTATATTGTATACAACGTGTAAAAAGGTGTGGTAAAAATTAAAGGATCTAAAGTGTATCCGATCTAGATCTTGTATGTGTTATTACTAAGAAATATTACTAACATAAATTTTTCATACAATTGTAAATTAAATATTTATTTAAGGGCTGATTTTTAAATCGTCAGATAAAGTTATTCATTGAATAATTTGACATATTGACAGATTCTCTTTAGAAAATATTTCACAATGACAATCTTATTCTTCGGATATGACTTAACTGAGGATTGAAAAATCGGGCCTAAGTGAAGTTATGTGTGTCAGGCGTGCAATAAGCAAGCAGTAGTGTTCATAAATGTAAGTACACAGAGGTTACTAAAACACTAGGGCTGTCACTTGTTTAGTTTGTTGTGACGTCACTTTATTTAATTAAAAATTGCATAACAAATGAAAGTTAGTAATAATATCTTAGTAACTCTCTATATCTTAGTTTCTTGACGACCTCCTTGGTCGAGTGGTTTGTACACCGGTTTTAATGGTGTCACCATCTCTGAGGTCCCGGGTTCGATCCCCGGTCGGGTCAATTTAGAAATTATTGTTTTTCTAAATTGTCTCGGGTCTGGGTGTTTTCTATGTTTAATAAGTATGTATTTAAGTACTTTAAGTATGTTTATCCGTTGTCTAGTAACCATATAACGAGTTTCATAGCGAAGCTTCTCTTGGGCTAGATAATTGGTGTGAGTGTAGGAAAATTTATTTATTTATTATTTATTTATATACGATCTAAATCGGATACACTTTAGATGTTTTAATTTTTAACACACCTTTTTACACGTTGTATAATGTTTTATTGTTTTTTATTAACAGAAAGTAGTCATGACATACTCGTGCATCTTTTGAATTACTAGCAATAGTAAATACTCCTTGAATAAACTGGTAAAACAGTCAAAATACTTATTTCTTTTACACATTGGGTATTCATTGTTAGGCAGAAATTAATTAAAAGAACCGCCTTCCATTAGAAATATCAAAGATAAATCAATAATTGATTAATTAGACACACAATGGAATTTCGAATTCGATGCACACGAAGAAATTCGAACAGATTAGAAAACTTCTTGGGATTGTTTGTACGAAGCTCAATAAACTCTTGACGTATTCTTGGATTTAATCAATTAGTTGAATACCTTTGCGATGATACAATCGAAAGTAACATTCACCGTGGGTGGTTAATAAGCAGGTTCGCTCTAGCACACTATTAAACCTATTGATAATTGAGATTCGTTTTAGAATTATCCTTCAATTGATAGCTTGTGTTTTAGCATTAGTCAACTAAAGGCCGGCAACGCATCTGTGTTTCCAAAGGCCGGCAACGCATCTGTGATTCCTCTGGTTTTGCGGGTGTCCATGGGCGGCGGTTATTACTTTCCACCAGGTGACCCGCCTGCTCGTTAGCCTCCTTCTAATATAAAAAAAAAAATAATAATGAACGGGTATCATGTAACCCTTTAAGGTTTTAAAATGCGAAATCATTCAAATAGTAGGTAAGTAAACAGCCTATAATTGTCCCACAGCTGGGCAAAGGCCTCCATCATTGAAATCAAGTCATCGCTACAATTGATGGGTAATGGCTTAATCACCACGCTTGCCAAATGCGGGTTGGTGATCACAAACCCGGGCTATGCATCGAAAAATCCGAAATACACTTTGCCCGACCTGGGAATTGAACCCGAGACCTTCGGGTATCGGACCGAGCACTCTGCCATTCGGCCACCAAGGCGTTAGTAGTAGGTATTGCGTAGTAAAAAAAAATATAAATTATGAGTCGTTAAAATTAGCGGGATTTATAAACAAGTAGGTAGGTAGGTAAGTATATTAATAGTATACTAAGTTTGTGTTCAAATATATGTAGTTGAAATGTTAAAATAGGGTTTAATGTAAGCTCTTTGGTCTCCACCAAAGAGTTATGAGTAGGTATCTTCTACGAATTCAAGACATACCGTTGGAAACCGGAACGCTGTAAGTAGTCCCTATAACAAGCAATGGGAAGTATATTCCCACCACATTTTGAACTTTATGTCATTGAGATAAGATTAAAAACCAATTAAATATTCAAACATTTACGCCTTATTAAGGGTTATACCTGGTATCTATTTTAAAAGGTAGCATAGTGGACCAGTCTTAGACACTTTAAGCCCAGTGTTCGACACAGTTTTTGTCGCTACAAAATTTAGAAAAAAATTAATTAAATTTTGAGGAACAACATACTTGACTTAGTGAAAAGCGCAAATCACAACCTATCAATGCTTCCAACGCAGGTATGGTCTTGGTCACTGATCCGAAACCCAACATGACAAAAGTCACTTATATTTCACTAAATAGCAACCTTAAGTAATAAAACCTGCGCTGCCGAGTTGATTGATTCATTGAGGAGTTTCTTGTTGTCAAAAAATAGTAAAATTTTAAAAAGGTGAAATTTTCTCACACATTTTCATAGATGTAATTGATCCAAATATAGCTTAGGTCGATTGCCTAATCAGTCTATGATAAGAATGTACTTCAACACACAGTCCCACTCTCTCACAACTTTCTGACGATTTACTCAAAATAGACAATGATAAATTTTAAGTCGGAAATGACAAGATCAATCTTAATCTAGTATATAAAATTCTCGTGTCACGGTGTTTGTAATTAAACTCCTCCGAAATGGCTCGACCGATTTTCGTGAAATTTTGTGTGCATATCGGTTAGGTCTGCGAATCGGACAACATCTATTTTTCATCCACCTAAATGTTACCCCTAAATTTTTTTTACAATTTAATTATCCTATACAAAATGTTCCACGATTTGATTGTATTGTTGACATAGAAACTGTCAAAGCGGTACGAAGTCCGCTGGGTCAGCTAGTAATCTGTATATTAATACGTGAAGCAAAAACTTTGTACCCCTTTTTATGTATGAAATAGGAGGAGTATATTTTTTTTTTAAATAATGCATAAAAAATACATTAAATCAATAAAACAAACATTACACACACTACCATGTATTTGACACACACGCATCTATATTATTTTCAAAAATTTCAAAAATGGAAGAGGAGCGGCCGAAATTTGTCAATGCCAATCCAAACTCACATTCTATCTTTTTAATTTTTCATTGCTTAGGTAGGATACAATCCGTGCAGCCTTAATAAAATTACGGTCGAATTCGACCACTGGGCGACCACTAGTATTAATAATATTTTGGTGCAAATCTAGTAACATAACCGCTAAGACACTTAATTAGTTTCAAGAAAGGGTTTTACCGCCCGCCGGGCCCAGACACAAAAGAAATTCAATTGTTTGTCGGTCAATAGCGATTAAGTTGTTAAGAAAGATTTTTTATTTAATACCAAAAAAAAACCGTTTAAATGGATTAAGACAAAGCAGATCTATACTAAAGTAAGGTTGTTTGAAGTTTTGACTCTGAACTATGCGTGTGCGATGAGCGTGCCGCAACAGCCGTCTACCGCCTATTTCTCGGCGATTTTTAATAATCGTCATTTATTTCGCGTGAAATATTCCGAAAAAACTGACATTAGCATTTAATTATCATACTGTCACGAAAAGGACAGTATAACAAAGCTAGTGAAAAGCAGTTTTAATAGTTAGAAAGAATTAATAAAATCGTTTTAGTATTTCTGTCATTTGCAATTTTAATTAAATTAGTAAATTGAAATAAATATTTATGTAAGTAAACTAGTTTTTTTCTATTATTTGTGACTGTGAGAAATAATTTTTCATTTCGTTTTCATTTCAACATATAACGTTTAAATGTAACAAAGTTAAAAAAAAGCATTTACGGTCCGGGCCAGTCTTACATACATACCTACTAATATTGAAATACTAACAAATGGCGCATATTATCGGCTAATAATTCTGGGTGTAATTAATAATCGACAAGGGAATGTAACGAACAACGTCAAAAGTTCCAGTACAATGGCGATGTGACATCCCGCACAGGGCTGCCAGCCATTGTGACGTCAGATTTTTTTTGAAGACGAAACTTTTTATTTTACAATGACACTAACTGTAGATAAGAGATTACATATTTTAAAAAACTGATAAAGTAACAAGTCCTACATTTCGCACTACACTACACCTGTAAGTAAGGAAATAAAAAGAATTTTTGATTATAATATAATAATATATTAATTCCAGAGGATGGGCAGCAGCATCTCTCTGAGGTTACCCTCAACCTACTGCGATCGCCAACCCGCCGGCTAAGCGTGGCGATTACGGCAAATACCCCTCATACCCTTGGGGGAGGCCTTTGTCCAGCAGTGGACGTCTTTTAGCGAAGAAGATGATGATGATGATGATGATGATACGCACAAAAAATATTCATGTAATCGACAGTATGATGTTTTCTGTATTTGGATAACTAACTGAGTCATACATTTTTCGAAAACTAGCGTTAAAATATTACGTATTGTTAGGTTCAGTTATCGGCCGCAGCAAGTAGCATTTGGGTATTTACGAGTATATTGAGCTGAGGCTACGATTTTCACTAGCCAATTTTTGTTTCCGATTTCACTTATCCATCAACATGGTACCAAGTCCCCTGTTCTTAAAATATCCCCTTAGGTAGAGGCTATCCTTTGTAACACTTAATTTAGACATAAAAAAGATTTAAAGGGTTACACCAGTAGGACTTAAAATAAAAGCTATTTCTGTACAACAAAAAAGGCTAACTGTCTGAACAGACACTAGCCTTACAAAAATAAACATCCCTTACCCCTTTAGAGAGATCGCTCCCGAAATAAACAGTTCATTGTTGCAAATGTTTTAAGTCTTTTGGCTGAGATGATGATGATGATGATATTGATATACATATATTATAATAAATGAATATATTATATTAATAAATGAGTATGATAATAAATTATACAGTACAACACACAACTTTAATTGTTTCTTACCAGTCAGCTCGCAGCATCACTAATGATGCTTTCGGATTTGGTTTTTAATATGAGTACTGACATAATTTTAATAAGATCACGTCGTGTATTAAAAAGTTTTATATCCCTCATTTCAACATAAACAAAACTATCATTCGGTCAATCTTATCACACGGTCATTAAAAAAGTCACGTGGACCCGCGAACGAACGGCCAATCTAAAACACTCTCTAATTATGCATCCCCAAGATGTCACGGTAACGGTTGTACAAACAATCCAGCACGTTAAGACCACAAACAGGTTTAATAACCCACGCCACGTTTACCTTAACAATTTGCAAACTTTTGTGACTTAACGCGCGCTCAAAAACACCCACTGTGTCCGTGCTTAATTACTCTGCGGTCGCAGTGGCAGCCCTAATGTGAGGGGAAATATTTTACCCACCCAACGAGTATTAACGACCCGTCTAATGATCCTTACATCCGTGGAGCATCATTATTGATTTTAGCGCGTCATCAGCGAATTATTGTCCATTGAATCCGATGATAACGCGGTTGCTGCTCATTAGTACAGATTAGAACGAATGATTGAGTCTGCGTTCTATGGAAGTAAACATCGGTGACAATGTTCATTCAGATTTTCATATCGTGTGCGCTTCAAATATGGAAAATGCGAGCGTTTGAAATTCAATACGGTATTCAGTGAGCTGGCGCTAATGAAACCTTCATGGCGGAATTCAGTCAAATGGATTTTTATTTTTAATTTGAACCTTTTTGAATTTTTCCCCTAGTCTGTCCTAACGCCATATTATGGTACGTAACAAGTGATTTAACCATTGTTATACGTTATGGATAGTGCATCTGATATACAAGTAATACGAGTTACTATTTTATTAGCTAGTGCTTCTCACTTCTGAGAAAAAGCTTTCTTTTATTCCGTTCACAAAAAAAATTAACTAAACAATTAAGAAATTCTTACTAAAGTTCTTAAGCTGGAGATCTTTTGCTACACAAGTTTGTATGGAGCCGCAATACAAATTGTAAATAAAATCACAAAAATTGTTAAACACGTGGCTTCACTTGCATAAAAATTGGTTTGTCACAAAAAGGGAGAATAAAATTTCTTTAGAGAAAAAAAGTACTTATCCTATTTATTAATAAGGAAAAAGCTTTCATAATTTTATTTTAGGAATTATTTTCACCCGAATGTTACTAACACTATAATTCTACTAGTCTGGAACCTAATCCTACTATCTATACTATCTATCCATAGTTCCCATTTTCATTTTCAATTGCATTTGTTGCTAACATGATGTTGTGGTCACAGTCTTGGATATGATGGTATGCTAGCAAACTAAATTAGATATGTACACAACAAAAAAAAACATTACTTAATTAACTTAACTTAAAGAAAAAAGAGAAAAATAATTAGAAAATTAAAAACTAAAGATCTACAAATAAAAGATGTCCTCTAACTGTGGGCTCATGGGAACGGTCCCAAGAATGCTGGCAACATTGCCCCTTTGGATTGCCAAACTAATACGCTGGCAGAGGTAGCTGCCAGCCTTCTTGTCACCGGAGGCCTCGATAAGGCGAGCACTTAACTCTTTAACAAGCTGCTTTGCCTCCGGCCCCCATGGACCCATGGTACTTACAACAAGCCCTACCTACCACTAACCAGATCATCAGAATAAACTTTACGATAAAGGAGTCAACAGAATGTATCACCTACCAAGTGAGATAAACCTCGAGCGATTGTGAAGTGAAGTTGAAAACAAAACACTATCAATCTTTTTGAAAAGATAAATTGAATGATATAAATATCGACTAGATCAATTTAAACAATACAGAATATTTATTAAATTGTTCTCAGTCACTCGTTAAAAAAACTAGACTTTATTTTGGCACGCGATCTAGATAACTTTTCTGCATCATTTCTAATTTTAATTTATAAGAAGTTTCTAGCTGGCATATTTTCACATCGTAAAGATTGAAATACATTCATTCATAGGATATTCATGAATTGAAAAAGGCCATTTTTTAAAAGCATTATACTATGCCTACTTCTTCTACTACTTCTTCCTACCTACCTACCTACCTACCTACTACTTCCTCTTTGTATTTAAATACATACAATACCTAATGTATCAATAAAGTGGCTATGTAAAAACGATGTATGCACATTAAAGTTTTAAAAATATTGACACATTAAAACCTTTAAGGAAATCCCGTCTAAATTAAAATATATATACATATAATTATACTAATCTAACTTTCTACTAACCTTTCTACTAACTTTAACTTAAAGTCGCTCAGCGAGCTATGGAAAGGGCTATGCTCGGAGTTTCTCTGAAGGATCGACTTCGGAATGAGGTGTTCTGACAGAGAACAAAAGTAATCGACATAGCCCATCAGATCAGCAAGCTGAAGTGGCAGTGGGCCGGTCATATTAGCCGCAGAACCGACAACCGTTGGGGTAAACGAGTTTTCGAGAGGAGACCGCGTATCGGCAAACGTAGTGTAGGACGCCCTCAGACTAGGTGGAGCGAGGATCTTCGCAAGGTGGCTGGCAAGAGCTGGATGAGAGTAGCCGTGGATCGTGCTCGGTGGCGTGCACTTGGAGAGCCCTATGTCCAACTGTGAACTAGTGATGAGATCAATGACTCTACGTGTATACTTATCATATTTTCCTTAATGTCTTCCTTAGTGGTCTTTTCTGGAATACTTAAAAATTAAGAGCTTGGTATCTTCTTTATCACCATCAAGAGCTCATTATAGGTTCCTACAGTTGGGGCACGAGTCTTCCTCATGAGTGGAATACCACCACCAGAACGGGCCATAAACCACCGCACCCGGTCCAGTGCGCATTGGTAGTTGTTAACGACTGCTAATGCAGCCGGGAGCAATAGCTTTACTTGCCTTCCGCAGCACGGAAGACCTCGAGGTGATAAATCTTATCTTATCTTACTTATCTTACTTGGCCATCGAGCTCCTCTAACTATAGTGATTAGTTGCATATACCTATATTATACAGTAAGAAATGCATACCACCGCACCCGGAGAGACGCAGGTTATGTAAGACTCTCCCCCTAACCCTTTTAAGGCGGAAGGAGGAACCACTAAAAACTTACCCCCATGTGCCGCTAGGATCCGAGACCGCCATATCAATCACCAGAATCCACCCTAGCAGATATATTATGTACCTATCTACTAACAAGCTTAATGTAAATTACAATGTGTTAAATGCATGAGCACATGTATACAATAGTCGCAAGCGAAGCTCGCGACAATCGCGCGGGTAGGTAGCGTGGCCAGTCGGTATTTTCATGCGAAAGCGCGCGCATGCGTAATGGGAGAATTTCGTTGTCGCACACGTGAACCGGTATATTGAATTAAAATGTGAATAAGCGTAGAATTTTGGATAGATTTTTAAGTGCGTTGTTGTGATATGTTTAAAGTTTAGTGACGACGAATATTTGTGAGTGGTTTTTTTTGGAAAGAAAAGTAAAGAAAAATTCGGACAACATGAAACACGTTCTGTAAGTGTTTTAATACCATTTTATTGTGTTTTAATATCTATAAGGATAAAGATGTTTTAATAAGTATACAAATAATTATAGTTATAATTATATCATTACGCATTTGTTGCGAAAAAATTACAATTTGTAAAAAAGGGTTGAATAAATTACCACAAGCGGTAATAACATATTATATTTTCCTATTATTTTCATTAAAATCACAACACTAATACTTATACAATGCAATCACATAATACTTTTTATAAATGTAACAAAATTACCAAATAATTTTGTTTTTCTTATTCACAAAAACTTTGTCGTCATATAAAAAGTAGGTATATCTTTCTAAACTACAAGTTATTAATTTTACAAATACATAGTCAAGTTATAAAATCCCAAAATCTAAGGATCACCCAATAACCGTGTCTATCAATATGGAACCTAAAGCTGTTTGCATTACACTAAAAATTTATAAGGTTACGTGACAAGATGCAATAACAGGCTCAGCGAGACACACGGTTATGGAGACTTCTATATGTACCGAACATTAAACATATTATGTGTTTAAATTTCATACATATTATTCATAGAGTTCAATTCCCAGGTCAAGCAAAGTGTGTTTCGGAATTTTCGTATTTTTGCATAGCCCAGGTTTGTTTTTTTTTTATACTATATATATATTTTATGGGTAAACACAGTGCCTTGATCTCACCTGATGATAAGTGATGTTAAGGCCAATGATGGAAGCGCACTTCACCCGGGAACCTCAACTAGTGAGGCACTGGCTATCTTATCTAGCTGCCGGAACACAACAATACTACAAACATTGATGTTATGGTGACATATTTAGGTAAGATGGTGGTAGCTAGCCAGGCGGATAAACAAGCCCTACCACCACCCAAATCGAGTACACAAACATGTATCCTCCCGCTGGGAATCGAACCCGGGACCTCTGGGTCTAAACCGGTGGCCTTCCACTAGACCACAGAGGCGGTTTAACTAACCCGCATTTGTCAAACGTAGTTATTAAGCCATTACCCATCAATTGTAGTGATGACGTGATTTCAATAATGGATTCCTTTGTAGGCTCTTACTTTTTGACTTACTTTTTAAGTACAAGAAAAGTGGGCATGTTATGAAAAGGGATGAAACGCATGTGACTAAGAGAGTAAAGCATATTAGTATTAATGAAAGGTGAGAGGGAGACCAAAGAAAAGATGGATTGTGTAAGGAATGATTTAATGAAAAAGGGAGAACTGTCCTATTGATAAAAGAGAGTAGTGGGAGAAATTTACATTTTGCACTAACCCCAAGCAACATGGGCACAAGGCAGTAAGGAGAGTACAAAGAAAAGTGCCTAGAAGTGGCAAAGAGATAGATGAAATCCGTTTCTGTGATATAGTAGTTATCCTACTGGACCCAGATCCAGAACTAGGTACTAGTTCCGGATTGCGAAAGACCCAGGTTCGATTCCTGGCTGGGTCGGGTAGGCGTTTAGTTTTTTCACTGTATTTTATAAATTTTATAAATAAAAACACAAATGTTGAAAAAATTTCCACGAGCAGGATTTGAACCTGCACCCTTCTGACATACCGGGTCAGGTGCTCTTCCAATTGAGCTATCGTGGTTCTAACCAGCCCGCCGAAATTATTCAACACTATTTACTTTTTACTTTGAAAGCCAAAGGCGCCCATTCAATGTCAACAACTACCGTCATTAACACCTGATCATAATATTTTTACAAATACTAAAGATCAGTTAAGAAGTAGGCAAGCTATTTATAAAATGTTTAAAATAACTTTTAACGCAAATTTTGTTGCGAACAAATTACAAAAACACAAATGTTGAAAAAATTTCCACGTGCAGGATTTGAACCTGCACCTTTAAAAAGTAAATAGTGTTGAATAATTTCGGCGGGCTGGTTAGAACCACGATAGCTCAATTGGAAGAGCACCTGACCCGGTATGTCAGAAGGGTGCAGGTTCAAATCCTGCTCGTGGATTTTTTTTCAACATTTGTGTTTTTGTAATTTGTTCGCAACAAAATTTGCGTTAAAAACTATTTTAAACAAATTTTATAAATATTTAATTTAGCTTCATTGCAGCAATTAGCACTTAAAAAATAAAAAGTAAAACTTACTAGGTACTAGGTTCGATTCTCAGCGGAACGTACAAATTATTGTCCATTGGTTGGTGATAGGTCTTGCTACCTTTGCTACCCTTAAGTCCGCCTGCTAACACCATCTTACCGAGATCTGTCGCCTTATCGACATAGTTAGTAAGTAGTATTGTTGGGTTCCAAAAGTTACAGATAAGGTATCTAGTTTCTCAGTAGTTAATGACTCCGGATGAAGGTCAAGGCAACGCGATTTCCCGTTGTGGAATATCTATATAATACTAGCTGACCTGGCGGACTTCGTAACGCTTTGACAGTTTCCATAACAACAAAACAAACAAATCATTTTGTATTGGAAAAATTTCAAAGAACTAAAAAAAAATTGGGGTGAACCATCACCTAGGAGTATGAAATATAGGTTACGACTGATTGTCAGACCTACCGAATTTACATATAAAATTTCATAAAAATCTATCGAGCCGTTTCGGAGGAGTATGGCAACTCACATGTGACACGAGAATTTTATATCTATAGAAGATGTATATAGATATTATCTAATAGACCATGCGACTTTACGCTTTTAGTGAATTTATTATGTCATCGGATCATTTACGCTAAATTATTATCGCTATCGAATTGTAAATTTGTATATATTCTAAGTTCAATGTTAATTTTATGATGTTGCAATAATATAATTCCTAGGTATTTATAATAATATTTAATATTATACAATAATTTAATTAGGAAAATATTTTTATTAACACTATGCTCTTATAGCTATGTTGCTCAGTTGTTAAAAGTATATAATATCTATAACGTCTCTTCATCGTCAGCTACAAAATATATTTCACTAGCTGACCCGGCGGACTTCGTACCGCTTAAGCTTAGACAGTTTCTAGAAACAACAAAACAAATAAATCGTATTTGTATTTATTTATCATTATCAGTGTTTCTCTACTATATTGTGCATGTATTTATACATATAAACCTTCCTCTTGAATCACTCTATCTATTAAAAAAAACCGCATCAAAATCCGTTGCGTAGTTTAAAAGATTTAAGCATACATACATACATAGGGACAGCGGGAAGCGACTTTGTTTTATACTATGTAGTGATGATAGTTTCATGATATTTCAATTCGTTTGTCTTTTGTTTCGAACGATGAAGTGAATAGGTATATACAACTGCTCGCTCGGACTAACACCATATTCTAAATCTGTGCTAACTATAGGTATAGTATGTTCAAGGCCAGCTTAAACACTTAATTATATAATATTAAACAATGTATTTTTGCTTCAGCCTTTTCCTGACATTTACTGGATTAATCATCTTTTGTATGTAGGTATTTGAGTACAAGATAACTATGCTGTTGGTTGCTAGGAATAGATTACTTGTTAGCACCTATGCCGCCTTTTGTAACTATCTCTGCGTAAATTTTTTTATTTCTATTTTTATGTGTAATAAAATTGTGATTTCTTATGAAATTTACGCAAGCATTACAAACATATTTTTTTTGTATTGAAAATACAATTAAAACTACTGAACTTAAATTAAGATCAAACTAATACAAAGTAACGATTTGGCAGCAATATCTCCTATAATACAAATAGTCTGCCTCAGTATTTTGTCCTAAGCCCTACCGTATCGATACACGAAAATACACATTTTATTTCCAATTTCGTCCAACTAAAAAAAAACCAATTATTCATAATCACAGTAAATCACCATATTATTTGACATCACGAAAAGACCCAACAAGTAGGTATAAACTTTAATAGCAACAAAAATTCGTCAGAAATAATAGTCGCATACATTTTGGGCGGCTACTGATATGAGTCAGTAACTTATAGGTATAGCAACAAAAATTCGTCAGAAATAATAGTCGCATACATTTTGGGCGGCTACTGGTATGAGTCAGTAACTACAACAAATATGCAAATATTTACAAAACGTCTCTAATCTCACATTACCTTGACTGCGATCGTGTATCATATTCAGCGCGTTCACCGGTCAATGGCATCTTGTCAGTTAGTACAATGAGCACCATATCAGGAGTGACACTCATACACAGAAACGGACAAACAAATTGCCTTTGCTATGTTACCCGCGGATTCTTCTTCTGAGACTTTAAGTCACCATCGTAAGGTTTAAGAAGGTTAGACGTAAAAAAGCACTAAGTAAGTTTCTACGTTTTTAATAAAATAATATTTCAGTAAAATTTTTGGTCAGCCATCTGATGACTGGATTTTGCGAAGTTGCTTTACTTCAGCGATCGCAGACCAAGCGCGTTTGCCACTGCACCTGCGCCTTCGAGCTCCTCGTTAGTCTCATCAACCTATTCGTATATAAGCGCATGATCTTTCCCTCTCGTGAAACAAAAACTTTGTACCCCTTTTTACGAAAATTGCGCGGATGGAGGAGTATGAAATTTCGCACACTTATAGTTTATTTAAAGAAGGTTATCCGAATGTTAATATTTTTTTTAAATTATGCATAAATAATACATTAAACCAATAAAACAAACATTACACACACTACCATGTATTTGTAATATATATATTATGTAAAAATTTCAGCGGCGACCGACATCTGTCCATTGACAGATGTCGGCCGCAATCCAAATTCACATTCTATCTTTTTTAATTTTTCATTGCTTAGAATACAATCCGTCAGCCTTAATAAAATTACGGTCGAATTTCGACCACTGGGCGACCACTATACTACACTATATAAGATTAATATGTGCAACGTGTGGAATATCCCCAAGGATATCGGTTGTATGTCACGAGCGTCGTGCTAAAAGACCTTTACCTACCTAAATAACTAAAAATTTTCAATATTGAACGTGTATTGGGAAGGCGGCTTCGATGAATATTATTGTCGTAATACGTGACTTTGCCTGGCCTTAAAGGCCAATATGGCTGTGTACCTATCACTCTGGAACTGCATTTGAAGTTTATTAAAGTTAAGCATTACTCATGCAGTCTATAAGACCGAAGTTAAATTGAAGTATGAAGTTTAACTCGAAATGTAGATATCTGTTTTGATTATTTTAGAAATCCTAGGATTTATTTGGACTGACGAAATAAAAAATAGGTATTCAAAATTTGTCCACTCTTAGCAACCGTAACCGTAGCGAAATTGTAGAACGCAAATTTTTCATTCTTCAACTGTTTTCACATATTTTTAAATTCTTTCGGACTGATGAATTGGTTGAAACAGAAAATATTAAAATTTGTTAAGATAGATAAAATATTTGTTTTCAACTTGGAATCTTTCGAATTGCAAATTCCATATTTTTTTCTAACTCTTACTACAAAAGTACCTACTTCAGCCTATATTAAGTCTAGATATAAGTATTACGCTGTAAATGCTGAGTTTTTTTAATTGCCAGATGATACAAACCCATAATAGACATCAAGTTATCGTTACAATTATAAATTATTGGGCATTCGCTTAATCACCACTTTCGCCAAAAGAGGGTTAGTGATCACAAACCCGAGAAAACAAAACTTTTCGACTCTATGATCATTATATCTTCATCTTCTTCTTCTTCTTCTGCCTATAACCACCCACTGCTGAGTGTTGTATGCCTCCTCATATGCACACTATTCTATTTGTTTTTGGGCTTTCTGCATCCAGTTTTTTCCGTGACTTTCGTGATGTCATCTGCCCATCTAGCCTTCTGGCGGCCCACGCTTCTGGTGCCAGTCCGTGGTCTCCACTCTAGCACCTTCCCGCTCCACCGGCCATCAGTTCTGCGGCGTACATGACCCGCCCATCGCCACTTTCTTTGCGTAATGATACGCCCCACGTCAGTTAATTTAGTGCGACTCCGGATGGCTGGGTTTCTTATTTTGTCGCTTAGTTCGATACCCAGCATGGCGCGTTCCATTTTTCTTTGGGCTATTTGAAGCTTTTGAACGTGTTGTTGTGTAAAGGTCCAAGTTTCTGCTCCGTAGACCACATGACCAGCTGAATGCACTGCTCAAATTCCCTTCGTTTTAGAGAGAGGGGCACTTCCTTACTCTTGAAAATTTCGGGCAGCTTACCGAACGCCCCCCAACTGAGTCCAATACGGTGTTGTATTTCTTTCGCCTAGCGCCTGTCCGTCCTTCCCAAGCGTAATTAGTTGCCCCAAGTAGACATATTCGTCAACCCGCTCTATCTCTTTACCATTCACCATGATGCTGTCTACGGTGGGTTCCTTGCTCATCATTTTAGTTTTTTCTGTGTTTATGCGTATACCATTATATGATGATCATTATATAGGTATATGAAACTTACGAGTATTTGATCAAGTAGGCCTTATCCTTGCATTCAAGTGGGCATTATCCTTGCATTGGGACATATTACAGGATCTGATGATGATAAATATAATAAAATACTTTATTTTTAATCATAATTTAACCGTTTGATTGATGTAATGATTAAAATTTTCTAGCTTTCAATTCTGTCTGTAACCTACTTTATAACCATGACTCACATTCTAAATCTAAATGAAGCATAGTTCGTATTTATTGATACTGCAACGACAAGCAACAATGTTTCGCATTCTAACACGAGACCTAAAAAAAAATGACATCACATCATCCACATTCTCATTTTATGTCCCCACTCTGGGCCAAGAGCCTTCCATATGGATGGAGGGAGAACGGGCTATAAACCACCACGCGGGCCAAGTGCGGATTGGTGGTTGTTAACAACTGCTAATACTGTCGGGAGTTGATAAATTTTCGGCACCCATCCCATGACCGGTCTTTGCGAAAGTTGCTTAACCTCAGCACTTACAGATCGGGCGCGTTAACCACTGCGCCATCGAGCTCCTAATTTCATCATAAAAAGTTATTTATCTATTATTTTTCTATACACTATCTTACTATTATAAAATAGATTTCAGCAAGTTTAGCATCATAAACAGAATTCACAACTCACATTTATTTTTATTATTTTATTTGAGATATTTTTGTTTGCACTTTTGTCGCTTCCTTTTAAACATGATGCTCCCATTCCACCTTTGGTTGGCTGGAAGAGATCTCTTTTAGAGATAGGTCTACCTTTGCTCACCATTGTTTGTAAACTGTTCTCTGTGTATGTTTTGTGCAATAAAGAATATATACATTTCTGTGTCATGTCAGCAAATGTGTTGAGCTGTGAAAGGACATTGACAATAAATACTGGCACTATAACACGTTTGTCAGTTCTGTAAATAAGCATGTACCTACCTACAAAGTTGAATCAATTTTATTGCGAACCAATTCAAATCGTTGACGGTAGCCGTCCCGATCCGATCCGAACCTTTCGGAGAATCTAGTAGGGAATGGCGGCACGCACTAGTGTGTGATGCCATCCCCTCTAGAAAACCTTTGACGGTGTTTCGTTCATACGGCTTGAGGCACCGTTTGGTTCCGCCCAGTCCAGTCCGGGGACGCTGAAAATGACGCCTGAGGCATTCAGAAAACACTCCAAAAAAAAAGGCCAAGTGCGAGTCGGACCCGCCCATGAAGGGTTCCGTAGCAGCAAGTAACAATATAAAAGTTGCGGTTTACGATTTATGAGGTATTAAAAAAAAACTACTTACTAGATCTCGTTCAAACCAATTTTCGGTGGAAGTTTGCATGGTAATGTACATCATATGTTTTTTTAAGTTTTATCATTCTTTTATTTTAGAAGTTACACACATTTTATTACTTTGGACGTGCGCAAACTATTCAGTTTAGAAAAAAAATATATTAGAAACCTCAATATCATTTTGGAAGACCTATCCATAGATACCCCACACGTATGAATTTTATGAAAAAAAAATTAAGTTTTTAGTTCTAAGTATTGCGAGCCCCCAAAATTTATTGTTTTTTTTCTATTTTTGTGTGAAAATCTTAATGCGGTTCACAAAATACATCTACTTACCAAGTTTCAACAGTATAGTTCTTATAGTTTCGGAAAAAAGTGGCTGTGACATACGGACGGACGGACAGACAGACAGACAGACATGACGAATCCATAAGGGTTCCGTTTTTTGCCATTTGGCTACGGAACCCTAAAAACGGTACCAAACGAAGACATACTCTGATCGAATGCGAGAAATAGTGTTTAATCCTTATAGCTCCGTTAGATCACTGCTGGCGTGACGTGAACCCATACTATAACACAAACGTATCAGCTTTCAAGAAGGGTTACATAACGGACATACAGGACTACATAAAATATTAAGTAATAGCGTATTAATTAATAATAATTTAAAATATAATTATAAGAAAGAAGCAGCTCTCTGCTTCGGATGGCACGTCAAGCCGTTGGACCCGGCTTCATTAGCATTCGTTAATATCTAGGTACCAACCCGCACTGTGCCGTGTGGTGGTTTATGGCCTGTTCTCTCTGTGATGTTTCTTGGAGAAGGCTTGAAACTCAGCAGTGGAGAAATAAATGAGAGATGTGGTGATGAAGAAAAGAATAAACGTTTTCCCGAAGTAGACTAATAAACGCGAAGTACGTCACATAATTATGTGTAGCGTACATAAACAAGCTTATTTCCAGAGTAATAACTACAAAATTATCGCAGACATTACAACATATGGCATTACCGGCTGCTATAAATATAAATTGTGTTGTTAATTAAGTCTTGTCTCTTAGAAGCGGGACGTTGTTATATCAAATTACACGATACAAATCACACTAAGGAATCGTAAATTTAACAAGGCAAAATAAATCCACTTATTAGCTATCGATTTTTATTAGTTTATTGTTTTGTTTGATGGCGAGTAAAGAAGGAGATCGCTGAAGTTACGCAACTTTCGCAAAGGCCGGTCATCGGATGGGTGACCAAAAATTTTCATCTCCAGCTCCTCCGTGCTTCAGAATGCCGTTGGTCCTGGGTGTAATAGAATTAGATTGATATTTTGTTAAAATTATGATTATTAGATATAGCCTCGATGGCTGCGTGGTTAAGCGCTCGACTTGATATCCAAAGGTCTTGTGTTCAATGCCCAGGTCAAGTAAAGTGTGCTTCGGCTCTTTCAATGCATAGCCTGTGTAAGAAGTTTAAATAATACCAAAACATTAATGTCTAATCAACTTCAAGATTTCGCTCGTTATCAAACTCCTTTACTGAATGAGAGAGATATATATTCACAAGATGAAGTCGTGTGAGGTCGCCCTATTAATTGGATTGATAAGGTTCGCTCGAATAGTAACATCGGAACGTGTTGCTAACTCTAGTGTCGAGCACTGTTAGTAGCTAGTTATAAACCTATGAAATTGGAGTTTTTTTTCTCACTTATTAGGTAATAGGTGTACTACTTCTAAAGGTCAATACCGGTTGCTAATATTATTATACACCTTTAATTAGGACTATGTTACTTAGGTTTCAGTAGAAACAATGATTATTAATTTTGTGTCTTTACCGCCCAATTTTTTTTTTAATTTACTAACTTTTTTGTTCGTGGAATTGTTCTTTTGTTTTATTGTAGCTTTGAAGGGACTTGATTTTTTTTATGTCTGCTATATTTAGTTAATGAAACAAACACACTACACTACATTTTTTACAAACGTTAGTATAAAAAATAAAAATTTATAAAAAATCTTCATACAAAACGTCAATTTCATAGGTAAGGACCTAATATTATATGAACAAATTATTTAATTGCCTCTGTGGTCTAGTGGTTAAGACCATCGTCGACCATATGGTTTGGTTAGAGGTAGGGCTTTGTTTAGCTAGTTAGTTACTACCATCTAATGTAAATAAGAGGTAAGATACCCAGTTCCTCAGTACTTGAGGATTCTGGGTGAAGAGCGCTTATCATCACTTGACATCAGGTGAGATAAAAGTTAAATGCTTTTACGAAAAAAAAAATATGTTTGTGCACAATTAATTGCACATAATACATAGGTACATATTATACTATTACATTATTATTTGGGTGCGACTACACACCGTCCTCTAACGCTGGGTGGTCGTATTCAGTGCGCCAAGCTCATTTAAAAGTGCATTTTAATTTTTGTCATGTAACTAACATTAGTGTATAAGGTCTATTGTAATTACTAACAATCTATGGAATTATTCTGAAATAAATACTTATTATTATTATTATTATTAAAGATGGCGGTCTTTAAATTCCAACAAAAATTTTACTCCAGTAACAAAAAAAATGTTTTGTAATATGTTTTTGTTTTGTTTATATAGTTTTTAACGCAAAGTTTTTGCGAAGAAATTACAAAAACACAAATGTAAAAAAAAAATATTGAGCTATCGTGGTTAGAATCACTATAGCTCAATTGGGAGAGCACCTGACCCAGTGTGTCAGAAGGGTGCATACTGCTCGTGGAAATTTTTTCAACATTTGTGTTTTTGTAATTGTTTTGTATTTTTTTTAGTAAATTTTACCAGGCCAGCATGGTTAATTTAGCCCGTTCTTCTCAGTTTGTGAAAGAAACCTTGAGCTCGGCAGTGGGACGGACGGTATCGATTGTTAGTGATGATGATAACGTTGAAGATAAACAAGAAACAATAAATATTTTTACTATTCATAGTCATTCAATACGTATTGACTTGGAAGTCATAAAATGTGTTTATTTAGTTTATCTGTTTCCTTAGTGATATGCTAGCAAAAACGCCACGATTCAGGTTATCCAAACATAGTTTTCAGTAACATCACGATATTTGCGTGTTCGATTTGTATCTTTAATTTCCTTGCAAACATTTGTTTAGCAATACGTTTTTTGGTGATTATCTAGGTTAGCACAGTTAATAAATTATGCTGACAGCAAGCAGTTTTTCTTTCGTTTTAATTAAAATATATTGGAGTTCAAAGTCTGTCGCCATAACAAAGAATGTATGTTAGCGATAATAACTTAAAACTATTAAGAACAGATATTGTTTTCTAAAGTTTACGCGAACACTACACATTGAAATGAAACAACTTTTACGGATCTTTTACACATTACTTATTTAATGTTTATCCTGAGGATAGTACGCGAAGCTATTGAAATTTAAAAAAAAAACCTAATTTCAATAGAGAAGATGGTTGGAATCTACCACCAGCCTGGGATCACATCATACAAAATATTTAATCCCAGCCCTAACACCATACTGCCAGACCAAAAGATACTGTACCGCACCTGATTAAATTTAAATGAGGGTATACAAGCTACCAACTAATTATGAGACGGCCAACACCTCAGTCTACCTGTGCTGTAACCACGGACTCTGCAAAGGGTTCGAAACGTCAGGATAAACATTAAATAAGTAATGTGTAAAATAAACGCGACTAGATCCGTAAAAGTTGTTTCATTTCAGTATTAAGAACAGTTTACTTACTTTTATAAAAAAATGGAACAATGTATTATTATCTGAACTTCTAATTACTTAACAATAAAAGGGTCAAACAATAATTAATTATTAATATCAATACACAATTAAAGTTATCCTTAACTTAATATCAAGAAAAATAAGTATTATGAAATGCGCCATTATTTACTAAGTTCATTCCCGTCCAGTCCATCAATCTTCCAGTCTCGTTGTCAACAAATATATCCGTGCAATTTCTAGCAATTATCAGCATTACGCGTACCACATAAGACATACTTTTGCGTGCAAACTATTTTCGTATAGGGCAGTGTTAATGTTGACACCCGCTACTGTGGAGATTTCCTTGGATACTCGCAAACCGCTTGACCTAGTTGTATCGCTGAAAATTCTATAAGGAAGCTGCAAATATTCTTAGAGTTTTGTTACTAAATATAACATATACCTAACCTAATATCAACGCATTGACTTTGATTTTTTTTTTGCCCAGTAGTACCCAGTATTCGACACAGTAACGTTGGTACCTACCTATTCGTCAATAAAATTAACATTGAATTTCATTGAAATAATAATTGGATTGGATTTGAGGAGCTTACTGGCTCAGTGGTAAACGCGCTTGGTCTGCGATTGCTGAAGTTGAGCAACTTTCGCAAAGGCCGGTCATCGGATGGGTGACCAAAAATCTATCATCTCGAGCTCCTCCGTGCTTCGGAAGGCACGTAAAGCCGTTGGTCCCGGCTGCATTAGCAGTCGTTAACAACCACCAACCCGCACTGGGCCCGCGTGGTGGTTTATGGCCCATTCTCCCTATCCACCCGTAGGAAAGGCTCGTGCCCCAGCAGTGGGAACATAACATGTGCTGGTGATGATGATGAATAATTGGATGACAGCTAAGAAGTAAAGTCTGTTCTAGGACCCTATTTCTAACGATTTAAGGAGAGAGGTGTAATTAACTGGTCCCTGTCACAACAACCTTAACCTGTACCACAACCTTAGTAAACTAACTAAAGAAGTTTTTTGAAGTTCACTCTACCACTGCACGTTGAAATGTAACATCGGTTGGGGTCCGAAACGTCGAAGTAAAACATAAAAATAAAAATTAAACATGAGTAAATTCGTTAAAACTGTTTCATTTCAATCCTCGTTGGATTTAAAGAATTAAGCAAGAGTATACTGTTCAAGCCGTCATAACTGGGTAACTAAAGAATCATTATGGTTATTTATAATTTTACGCAAATTTTTGTTGCGAACAAATTACAATTTGAAAAAAAAGACAAAGTGTTGAGAACATTCTACGAGCGGGATTCGAACCCGCACCCCGTGACATACCGGGTCAGGTGCACTACCAACTACGCTATCGTGGCTCAATCCAACTCCCCTAAATTAATCAACACTATCTACTCTTACTCTGTAAGCCAAAAGAGCCCTATGCAATGTCGACAATTACATCATCAACATCCGTTCTTAATATTTTTACAAATATTGAAAGGTCAGTTCGAGTTCGAATCTCGTTTATGGATTTTTTTTGTTTACTTTTACTTTTTGTTGGACTTAGTTTGTTTTCAAATTAAAGAATCATTATCATAATCAGCCTATATTAGACCACTACTGGACATAGGCCTTTCCGAGTGCACGTGACTGGACATAATCCGCGGGTAGCATCCGCAGCGGATGAGGCTAAGCGTATGCTGAGACGCAGACGACGCAGCTCTACGCAGCGCAGAGCAGAGCAGATTTTGTAATGCATGGTCGCGCCGAGAGCTGCGTACGCTGCGGGCGCAGGCACGTGCGACGCAGAAATGTGTCTGCCCTGCCCTGCGCCTCGTTGTAGTGCCGGCACAGATTTCTGCGCGACGCGTGCGTGTCGACACATGTTTTTCTACCATTTTATTATAATTTTGTAATAATGACAAAACAATTAACAGAACTCTCTCAATAGTACAAATTAATAATTAGTAAAACGGTTTTTCAGTTAATAATAATAATGCTTGGAAAACTCTCTCACCTCTCAGGGCAACTCACATTATCAGGCATTGATAATGACAACTCATGTGACCGTGCTGTGTCACTTACCTGCGTCGCAACATGCGGTCGCGGCCTATGTCTGCCCCAACTGCCCTGCCCCGCAAAATCTGCACTGTGCTGTGCTGCGTCACCGGCATCTCAGAATACGCTTAGCATGAGAGTTGTCTGATCCAGCTCTTGCCAGCCGCCTTGCGGAGATCGTCGCTCCACCTAGTCTGTGGGTTTCCTACTACATATGCGGATACACGGTCTCCACTCAAGCGCTCGTTTACCTTAACGATTTTCGAATCCACCCATGTTGATGGGATTGAGGATTGCAGGATCCTTGAGGATTGGTGTTGACCAATCCTCCAGTACCCTGCAGAAATTCACCCGAGTTCATTATTCAGTTGCCGACATCCTGTTCTAAAGTTACCGATGTATAAAAATCACACTAATATTATAAATGCGAAAGTTTGCGTGTATGTTTGTATATTTGTTGCTTCTTCACGCTGCAACGGATGGATGGATTTGGATGAAATTCGGCATACAGATAGTTTATAACCTGTATTAAAATATAGGATACTTTTTTCTTCTTCTTTTTATCCCGATATTCCCACGGGAACGGGAACCACGCGGGTGAAACCGTGAGCGGCCGCTGTATATTATATATTTCGTCACGTTGTATTTTACAAACGGAACAATACTATATGAAAACATTAGGTTTATTTAAACAACATGCATAATTGACTTTTTTGGCGTTCTACTCACTTGTTGGTAAGATGAATGGCCGTAAATGTAAAGGCCGAACACATAAACACGATACGACATCGCACCGCAAAAATAAGCGTTGCGCCAGGCTAGTATAAACCTTATTGCCTGTCAAATACTAGACAGACGCCGCATCGTGGTACGACGCGACGTCGTGTCGTGTTTATGTGTTTCGGCCCTAAACGCTCTTCACCCAGAATCCCCCACTACCGAGGAACTGATTATTTTCTATGGCACACAAAAATGCTACTGACATTTTTTTATAGCTAGTTATGTGCCAGCTAGCTAACACTAATTAAACCGAGTACAACATTAGGCAATCGAACCCGGGACTTCTGAGTTTGAGAAGGGATATATCTTATCTTATCTATCATAGTGGGGCCTGCTGAGGTTTCCCTGTCTCAGTAACACTTCGACCCATCGGGATCTTTTGTGCAACCCTTTCCTTTCACTCTTCCTCGTCTGTAAAGATAGATGCCATAAATTTGGCAACGCCCTTAAGAGCAAAGAGCCTGAAGTCCTCCGGTTTCGGATAGGCCAACCCCAGGAGTCCCATTCTTTTCCTAGCCAGAGAGTCGCAGTCAAACAGTAGGTGCTGCGTTGACTCGTTTCCTCTCCACATGCCCTACATAGCTATCTGTTGAGATGTGCATTCTGTGAAGCAGGGATACCTTTTAGTCCTTATTATCTTAGCCTGACCTCAACAGAGTCGTACTTAATCGTATTCTGGCCTAAAACTCAACTGATTTAATACGAATCTATCCTGGCTCGCCTAAAGGCTTCGACCGGAGTCATGTAATAACATACTGCTTGCTTTGCTACGGGTTTGGTTACTAGTGAGAGTAAGTTCTTATCATTTGGATCTAGAATTGTAGAGTTGGTTCTGAGTCTTGCTAATAGGTACTAGCTACCACCATTTCATCTAACTCTGTCGCAATAACAACAACGATGTTAGATAAACTGATAAAGATAAACTTTCCTACACTCACACCAATTATCTAGCCCAAGAGAAGCTTCGTTATGAAGCTTGTTAAATGGTTACTATACAACGGAGAAACATACTTATAATATTTTGTTATTATACATAGAAAACACCCAGACCCAAGACAATTTAGAAAAACAATAATTTCTAAATTGACCCGAACGGGGATCGAACCCGGGACCTAAGAGATGGCGACACCATGAAAACCGGTGTACAAACCACTCGAACAAGGAGATCGTCAAATTTCAATACCTTGCTGTGTTACTACAGTTATATAATGGAATAGAATCAATTATAAATAATAATAGAAAAGAAATATTTTTATTGACAGGCTATCAATTATAAGGTCAGATAGTCAAATCTTCACTTGCTGAGGGTTCAGAGTAAAGAGCGCTAGCATTTTCTTTCCTTTCTTTTCTTAAAAAGGAAAAGAAAAGGTACATTTAGTCAGCGATATTATCACCACATTTACAATAAAACCAAAAATGTATAAACAAAACAAAAGACAACAGTTATATTTGCAACGTCACCGGACTTTTTGGGGACATCGAGAAACTTAAAGGGTTACTCAAACCGTGTGATAGAAACACCGTCGAAAACTTCTATAGGGTTCCCTACTAGATTCTTCGAGGGGTTTGGATCGGATCGGCGGCGTCGCTAAGTCGCAAGTTTCACAATCGCAAGAGTGCATCGCTGTAAAAAGTTGATGAGAAACCAATCTTTTTCAGCACTTTATTAATTTACAACAGATGAAACAAAACCAAAGCGTTTTGAAGTCATACAGAAAAATGGCCTTAGTTTTTTAACTGACCACGAAAATAAGGTTATAATAGCTTTGCTGAAGAGGTTATGGTTGGCACCATATCCACATCAATACATAAATATAGCCCATTCAATACATGGAAAGACCCTCACTCATTTGGCGGGATGCCAGCGTTTTAATAAAAACAAGAGATAAGAGTCAAGTGGGTGTTAATATACAGGCAGGAGAAAATCGTTTCTATTTATAAATGTAGTAGGATAGTCGTTCGATACATATCAATTGCAAAGAGATACGAGAACAATAGAAAAACGGATTTATAAATGCTGTTGCGGAAACCCACAACACACACTATGCTACTGTTTAAAATTAGGTTACACCTTAAAATCTACCGAATGAGAGAAGGTAAACCCCGTCGCGAAACAAAACGATCCAGCGTGGCGACAAAGGCTTCCGTAGACAGAGCCGAAACCACTTCCAGGTGGACGGCCTTAGTGGCCAGGCAGACAAAAACGCACAGGTATGCTTTCGTGACCCTAGTGTTACGATAGGCTGTGGTTCTCACCAGAAACGGTCCAGCAAAATCCGTACCGACCCCGTCGAACGGCCTAGTAGTCTGACAAACCCGGTCAGAAGGGAGATCCTCCATCTGTGGCTGCATAGTGGAGGCCTTCACCCGATAACGAGCCACACACTTAAATAACACGCTGCGAACCACTCTCCGAGAGGACAAAATCCAGAACTCCCTCTGTAATATCGCCAGTAACGCATTACACCCCGCGTGAGCGTTTTTCAGGTGTCTATCCGAGACCACCAGTTCTACCAAAGGTCCTCCTTTGGGGAGTAGCAGAGGATGACGGCTACCGAAGGGCAGGTCGGCATTTTTGAGGCGACCTCCAACGCGTAACAGACCATCCGCATCCAGAAATGGGTTGAGCCGAGAGATCGCTCCCTTGAGCTTTGCGCGACCGACGCGCTAAATCTTCAGTTCGTCCTCAAACCGGTCAGCTTGAACCAGCCGTATCAGGGCCAACAGTGAACTCCTGCGTTCCTCAGCACCCGCCACGGGTGATAACTGCCTCTTGTCTGGATGGCGGTAGTTATGTAGAAATCTCCGGATCCAGCAAGTTACACCTAGCAATTTGTCCAGTTTGCTGTATCGAGCCGTCAACCAATTCGGATCTGGCCTTGACTCGTTTGTTGTCACCAAAACTTTTATTCCAGGGAGCATCCCTAGAGAGCCATCGATCATGGTGACCGGCCATGATGACTCACCCTCCTTTAACCACTCTGGACCCCACCAGAGGGCATGCTGCACCAATTCCGGCGCGGTGCAGCCCCGAGAGGCACAATCGGCAGGATTCCAGGGGCCGGGAACGTGCCTCCAACAAATTTCGATGCCCGAGTTCTGTACCTGAGATACCCGATTGGCCACAAACGTTTCCAATACGTGGGGTGCCCCGCGTAGCCATGCCAGAGCTACCTGACTGTCAGACCAGGCGTAGACATTCCGGATGTCCACCGTAGACGTCAGTTCCTTGTGCACGTGGCACAACAGTTTGGCCAATAGATGCGCCCCGCAAAGCTCCAGCTTCGGAATTGTCAGCCTAGTTTTGAGAGGAGCCACCTTGCTTTTAGCCAGAAGCAAGGAGACGGCGACTCGACCCTTCGAGTCAACCGTTCGCAGATACACCACTGCGGCATACCCTCGTTCTGACGCATCGCAGAAGCCATGTAGGCTTGCCCTGTATTTGCCCCGCGGCAAGATCCGCCGCGGCAACGCCACCTGATTGATCGCCTCGATCGTAGAGATCAGAGCGAGCCAAGTGTCGAGTGAGAGCCCTACCAGTGGCTCATCCCACGAGACTCCGAGTGTCCACAGTGTTTGCAATAAACACTTCGCCATAAAAATGCACGGGCTGATCCATCCATTTGGATCAAACATCCGAGCGATGGTAGAAAGGACCGTCCTTTTCGACCAAACTCTTGTAGTTTCCAGTTCTACCCGGAATGTGAAAATATCGTGAACCGGCTGATATTTAATTCCCAAAACGGCGATAGAGTTCGGGTCCCCTGCGTCCTCGAATAGCTGAGGATTCTGTTGGTGATCTTCCGGAATCCCAACCAGAAGCTGTGGCTCGTTGGATAACCATTTTCTCAACTCATAACCACCAGCCGCGAGGAGTCCGATCAGTTCATTCCTGATGATGAGCGCCTCCTCCAGAGAGGCTGCCCCTGTGCAGATATCATCTACGAACACGTCACGTGTCAGTAAAGCGGCTGCCCGGGGAAAGCGAGCCCGTTCCTGCTCCGCCAGTTCCAGCAGTGACCGGATGGCAATAAAGAGACTCGACTTCAGGCCGTACGTATTGGTGTTGAGCTCGTAGACGGTGATGGGATCCTCCGAATGTTCCCTCCAGAGTATTAACTGAAACCTCCTGTCCGCAGGATGTATTATTGTTTGGCGGAACATCATCCGGATGTCCGCACCGATCACCACCTGGTGTCTTCGGAAATTTAAAATGATGTCGACAATGTCCCGATATAACTTCGGACCAGAATGGAGACATTGGTTCAATGAAACTCCAGTCGACGACGGTGCCGATCCGTCAAAAACAGTCCGTAGTTTTCCAGATGAGGCCTTCAACACCGCGTGGTGAGGCAAGAAAAAATGATCTGTCGATGTCCAGTCGACAGTCACCCGCGACATATGCCCCAAGGCCTCGTATTCTCGCATGAACTCGATATACTTTTCCCGAAGTACCGAATCGCGAGACATACGACGCTCCATGGACAAGAGTCGTTTCTCTGCCAACGCCCTCGATTTTCCCAAGAGAGGGGGACAGTCGATAAAGGGCAGTCGAGTTTCGATCCTACCCGACGCCATCCGGCGTGTGTGATCCTTATAAAAGGTTTCGCACTCCACATGCTCCGGATCCAGACGGGAGACCATGGGAGGCTCTTCCAGTTCCCAGAATTTTTGCATCGTCCTAGCGATGGAGGTAGTAGCGACGACAGGTGAGACATCCCGCGTCTCCTGGTCGAAAACCGGTCCCATTAAAACGTGTCCAAAGATGGTAGGTATAGCTACCAACGAAGAGCGGCCCAGAATCCGCTGAGGCCCTATAAGGATCCAGCCCAGTACATCCGCTCCCAATATGAGGTCCACCGGAGCCGGCTCCTCGAAATGAGGGTCTGCCAGCATGAGACCTGATGTGTCAGACATTGCGTCCCGCGGAATGTCTGTCGGTGGATGCCAACCCAGCAGATTGTCGAGTACGATCGCGACCGCCGCAATCCGTATCGAAGCGGAATGCACAGGAGAGAAGAGAATGTGGGTCTGACCGGACAGACCCCCCACTTCTGTATCTCCGACTCCCCGAATCGGAACTGAGGGAGGCGCGCACTCCAGACGTAGGTGCCTCGCTACCCTCGTAGTAATTAAGCAGCCCTGTGCCCCAGTGTCTAGGAGGGCTCGTATCCGGACGAAGTCCCTCCTAGGTCCCCAAACGCGTACCTGCGCGATGGGCAAAAGAACCGTCCTCGGTTCCGACGTAGCCCGACCACAGGCTAGTCACGCGTCAGAGCCAGCAGCCAACCCTGTCGAACCGTGATGACTCGGCCAGTAAGTCGGACGCGTGCAGGCCACCATCCGGGGTGGTGCGTATCCAGCTGCCCTACCATACCGGTGATAGGGTGGGTGGTATTCCAACCTCGGGTACTCGTGCAGTACCGGTGAGAACTGTTGACGGTTCTCATGTCGTTGTTGTTCCGGCAACGGCGGCGGAGGATACGCGTACGAGTATCCGGGTGTTGGGTCCGGAGGTGGGGCTCCCTGTACCCAGTGGCCCTTAGAGGCACCAACTCCTGGTGTTGGTCGCGCCGGGTGCCGGGTTGTAGCCAGAACCTGGCTCCGTTCCGGCGGTCCCCAACTCACCTGAGCCGGGGTGTACGAGGGGTTGTAGTGTGGCGGCCGTGGTGGACTCCGTCTTTCCGGAGGCGGAGTTGACCCCGGCCCCAAACCGCCACCCATGGGAGATCCCCTCTCCCGAACCGGTGCTGAGCCCTCAGCACTACGGGTGCACAGCAAGCGATGGTGCGGTCCGCCGCACACATCGCAAGGCCTCGCCTGGGGACACTCAATATACCTATGTCCTCCCAGGCAGGCATAACACAATCCTCGTGTCCGAACGAGGTTTCGGCGCTCTTTTGAGGGCAGCCCGAGAATTGCTGGACATAGCTGTTCCAAGTGCTGCTGTCCGCAAACCCGGCATCCAGTTAACCCGTTTAAGGACACGGTGAGCAGGGTGATCAGCTGCGCCCTCAGCTGAGCCCTATGGTTGACCCTCGGCAATCCCAGCAGATGGGTCACGTGCGCGTCCGCCTGAAGACGCGGCTTCTCGTACCGCTTCTCCAGCAGCTGGATGGCGGTGTCGTAGCTCGCATCCTGCAGCTCCAGATGCTGTACGAGCTGTCTGGGTTCTCCGTCTAGGAAGGAACGGAGATATGCCAGCTTTTCGGCCTTGGTGAAATCCTTCCGAGTATCCACCAAGGCCAAAAACATGTTCCGGAATCCAGCCCAGTCCCGCATACATCCGGTGAAATGCGGGACCTCCAGGGCACCCAATCCCATGGCGCTGGGTCCAGGGGTGTGGAGCGAAGCGGGGCGCGCAACAGGCTTCCCCTCCCGCAGTCGCTCGATGTCCTTCACCCGCTGAAGGACCTCATCGTAGATGTCTTGGATGTGCTCCAGATCCTTGACATATTGGGCGTGGAGGGCCAGCTCCTTCTCCTTGACCGGGTCGGTTGACAATAGAGCGGTTACCGACCGCTCGGCCAACAAGAAACGACCCTGCATTTCTTTCGAACGCGTCTCCAAGGCGTCCTCCCGGTTAGGCCGATCTATTAATGCAAGCAGCCCGGTGAACCACCGGAGCTGCTGAGCCAACTCCTGCCGTGACGCTGTCATTATAAATAACTTAAACTAAATAAACCTAAACACAAAATTAAAACGAGTCAACGAAAACACGGAATCGATTATCCCGAATCGACTCGATGCTTTCGATTGAAAGAAATTTAATAACAATTAACGTTCCGTGAAATGTCCCAGCCTAAATACAACGGTACTACCAACCTTACAATTCAACCGCACCTGTCCCGGAAGTGCGATTTTACACGAAATGAGCTTAACCTATTACGAACTAACAAAATACACAAAATTACACCGATTAACCTAGAGGTCCGGTAGTAACTACGCTCTGCTACCAAAATGTTGCGGAAACCCACAACACACACTATGCTACTGTTTAAAATTAGGTTACACCTTAAAATCTACAAAATCCACTCACAGTTCCATGCCGCTCCCGCCGTCCAGAACGGGATCCATATGGTCTGATGGGGCCTGAATCCGAGTCCGGGTCTTCTCGGGCTCCCTAATCACACCCAAACTACCCCAAGTGCACTTTTCCCCCGAGGAAATACCTGTTTTCTCCAGCAGCAAAGACGCCGACATCCAATCCTGGGATGGCGAATTGTACTCCCGATGCGATTCGCTTACGACGTACACACACACAAAACACAGGTTGCACAATACACTTAATTAGAGTAATACGGCTCCAAATGCCCTTATTACTACATAAAATCTATTTAATTATCAACACACGATAACCTATCAACCAGCCATTGTTGCCTTCCCGAGACAAGTGTACCAACAAAGAAAAAAAGAACAATTAGTGATGGGGCCATTATGCCACTAAATAAATTGAATCTCGATAATCGATTCCCAAATCGATCCGTCCATAATACAAATCAAAGTTTTATTTCCAACAAAAATAAATGCCTGTTTATTTGCAACAAATGCTAAAAATATATACATAATTAGTAACAATAAAATTTGAGTAGTTAAAACGGGATTCATGGGTTTTCA
Organism: Eudonia lacustrata; assembly: GCA_947562085.1. NCBI lineage: Eukaryota > Metazoa > Arthropoda > Insecta > Lepidoptera > Crambidae > Eudonia > Eudonia lacustrata. The sequence goes on along the minus strand of OX387321.1, from coordinate 6,863,204 downwards.
TGGTCGGGTCAATTTAGAAATTATTATTGTTTTTCCAAATTGTCTCGGGTCTGGATGTTTTCTATGTATAATAAGTATGTATTTAAGTATTTTAAGTATGTTTATCCGTTGTCTAGTAACCATTCAACGAGTTTCATAACGAATCTTCTCTTGGGCTAGATAATTGGTGTGAGTGTAGGAAAGTTTATTTATTTATTTATTCTAACCATGTTTATTATAAGTATGTGAGTATCCAATATTTCGGCACAGTTGCATGCGGCATGATCACGGTGAGTAATTCCGTTAATATTGACTCTAATGCAAGTGACTGTTATAGTTAAAATGGTTTTAACAATAAAATGTTTTATCTTATGAGACTGTCATTGCAAATTAGAAGCATCATGAGTTTTACTTATCATTGCGCAAAGAAAGTGGCGATGGACAGATCACATAAGCCGCAAAAACGATGACCGGTGGAGCAGGAAGGTTCAAGATTGGAGACCACGGACCGTCACCAGAAGCGTTGGCCGCCAGAAGACGGGTTGAGAAGATGGGCGGATGACATCACAAAGGTCACGGAAAAGAATTGATTGGAAAAAGCCCAAGACCAGACAAGATGGCGTGCTTGTGAGGAGGCCTACACTCAGCAGTAAGTGACGAAGAAGAATAAGAAGAAGGTTTACTTACATATTTAATTTATTAACTTACTTTTGGTAATTAAGTGGTAAAGTAAATCATATAAATCCTTACGTTAGTAAGAAGAATACACAATAGTCTAGAAATCGAAGTTTGTGCTATTGATCGCGTGGGAAGACTTTTCTCTTTTCTCTTCTCTCCGTTCTCTTCTTCGCCACCCCTAGCCAAGGGCCTCCCCACACTCCTACTACTTAAACCGCCTCTGTGGTCTAGTGGTTAAGACCACCGGCTTAGACGCAAAGGTCTCGACTTCGATTCCCAGCGGAGGGTACATGTTTGTGTACTCGGTTTGGTAAGAGCTTGTTTGTCCGCCTGGCTAGCTACCACCATCTTATCTAAATATGTCGCCATAACATCAATGTTTTAAGCATTGTTGTGGACCGGCAGCTAGAGATAAGATAGCCAGTGCCTCAGTAGTTGATGATTCCTGGTGGAGTGCGATTCTACCTTTGGCCTTATCACCATTTATTATCAGGTGAGATGAGGAGCTCGATGGCCCAGTGGTTAACGCGCTTGATCTACGAGTGCTGAGGTAAGGCAACTTTCGCAAAGGCCGGTCATCGGATGTGTGACCAAAAATTTATCATCTCGAGCTCCTCCGTGCTTCGGAATGCACGTAAAGCCGTTGGTCCCGGTTGCATTAGCAGTCGTTAACAACCACCAATCCGCACTGGGCCCGCGTGGTGGTTTATGGCCCGTTCTCCCTATCCATCCATAGGGAAGGCTCGTGCCCCAGCAGTGGGGACATAAAATGAGCTGGTGATGTGGTGATGTGAGATGAAGTGCGACGCGTAAATATAAAAAAATATATATCAAGTCGAGTTCTATGACGAATAAATACTATATCACGACAACTCGTTCGCGAACCAAATCATAGTTATTTATAAATATTTATGCCCATTGAGTTGGATAAGATAATTTGGTGCACCAATCATGTTTTACAAAGAAAAAACAGATCTCATTTAAATATTTCGCCAATCGTAAAACCAGTTCATTCGATGTTGTGATGAGATCGTCAATTGGTATCGACATATTGAGACTTTGTTATTATAATTAACTAGCTGACCCTGCGGGCTTCGTACCGCTTTGTCAGTTTCCATGACAACAAAACAAACAAATCATTTTGTATTGGAAAATTAAATTGTCGTTTTTAGTATGTTCCGTTACTTATTATTTATGTTTCTCACCGTTTAAACCTTCCCTGAACTTCCACATATATTTTAAAATTAAAATTAGCCAAATCGGTCTAGCCAACATTCATTTTGATTTTTATACTTAGATGAAAATTAAATAACATTGGTATTAATAAAAAAGATACCTACTTAGGTATATCATGTTTCATTGTAATTCTAAATTCCTTATTAATTGATATCGTAAAAACAACGAACCCATGTTAGCCTTTGGTTGGGTATTTACCGCTATTAGATAGGTATTTGATTTTGAAGTGACGTAATCTGGTATCTGCTTTATTTATTTTGTATGACAATTTTGGCAGTCTTTTGCAACAAGTTTACCTATTTAAATTTTTACTTTTTATTTTCAAGTGCTAATTGCTGCACTGAAGCTAAATTAACTATTTATAAAATTTATACAATACAGTGAAAAAATTAAACGCCCACCCGACCCAGCCAGGAATCGAACCTGGGTCTTAGTAGTACGTTGTATTGGGTAGTGAGTGACGTAGCGCTTACTTAAGCCTTCCCGTTAGCATAGCGTGCAGCCGCCCAGATTGCGGAAGACCCAGGTTCGATTCCGACTGGGTCGGGTGGGCGTTTAACTTTTCACTGTATTTTATAAATATTTATCTATCTATCTTACCATATAATATAGAAGGCTAGAAGGTGAGTTTAAAACATACCGCCCTCAAGCCACTCACACATAGACACCTTGCGTGGAAAGCTGATTTGGAACAGCAGCGCTATTCTCTAAGCAAAGCGTCGAACTCGACGTTGAACTCGCTCATGACTTGCAAACGAATTTCGACCTACTTTCAAATAGTAATAAAGTCTACATTCGTTAAGTTATGAGCGAGTTCAATATCGACGAGGTCGACGCTGTTTTGCTTAAAGAATAGCACTGCAGCTCGGAACAGTCCTAGCGCAGCTGTTCTGAGATTCCGTGTCCGTGAGAAGTACAAACCTTCCATCACCATTACTTTTTTTTTAATGCAACGCAAAGTTGAGCGTTAAATTTTATTTCAACTTTTTTTTTAGGTTTGGGAGACCACAAGTTTGTTTTTAGCAATAACGTGCTAAAAAATGGTAGGTCCTTAAAAATGATATTTGTTACAGAAATATCATTTTTAAGGACCTACCATCCCCTAAGATTCCATTAAAGAAAAAAAATTGGGCCTAGCTATAAAAAAGAAAATGTTATAGGGGTTAAGAGGTACGACAGTGGCGAAATTTCAAAAAATTTAATAAAAAATCTTTTATAATAACATTTTTATGACCAGGATTTTTTTTAATGCCTGAATGCTTAGGTACCCCCTACCTACCCCCCATTTTCGTATGTTCAACGATCTGCCGAACACCCTGTATATGCTCTTCTGAGAACTTTTTGATTCACCCTCGTATTGCGATTTTCTTTAAATAAAGTAATACTTGATTTTTTTTTTACCATTGCACAAATTTTCTGGAGCGAGTCAAAATTGGTAAGTAAAGTAACTTTCTTAAAGTGACATGGGTCGAAATAAAACAAAAATTGGACTTCCCATACTTTAGCGAACACTTGATTAGCCTGATTTGTATGAAGAGTCTCAAAATTTCTGACATATTTCAACCCATGTTACTATGAGAAAGTTGTTTATTGTCGATTCTGAGTCGCTCCAGAAAATGTGTACACTAATTTAAAAAAATCCAGTATACTTGAGTAGAGATCGCGTATCGGATGCCTTCAGACTAGTTCATCATAGACGATGTTTGCAAAGTGGCTGGCAAGAGCTGGATGAGAGTAGCCGCGGATCGCGTTTATGGCATGCACCTGGAGAGGCCTATATCCAGCAGTGGACTAATATAGGATGTTGATTATGATAATTAATTACCTACATTTTGTATGGAAAAATTTAATGTATGCAAAAAGTACTGCTCCACTCGAAAACTACCTAAAAAAAGTACTGACGTTAATGGAGATGGGAAAAAACAAATATCGCAGTAACTCAATTGAATAAGCCTGGAATGTAAAAAGTTGCATTTTGTGATTGTAAAACCAATTACAAAACTACATATTTAAAAAACAATTTTTTTCTCCTCATCTCCCATTGTTAAACACCATAAAAAATATCACAATTTCCGTTCCTACAGCTGGAGCCGTTATATGCGCCAATGAGTATAAATTTGGACTGCAAAACCCTTTAAAGCAATATGGGGTTACATCTAAATTGGATTTTGCGAGACGCCTCAGAACGCTCGAAATAAATTGTCATGGATATTAAGGTTCTAACTTGATTCATAATTATGTGTTTCGCGAGGTATGCATTTTGTGTGCGTAAGTTTTTTGGCAGGTTGTTTCTTTGATAATGCGCTTACTTGATAAGCTAATGAACAATTCACGTACTAGAAGGCATGAAGACATACAGTTTTCAGTAGTTACGGATTCTCTACCGGATTCTCTACCTTACTATCTGGTGAGATGAAAGATTAAGCACTTCCCAGTTGGAAAGAAAAAGAACTCAAGAAGTCCCTGGATAAACAAAGCATAACGCGTAATTATGGAAATCCTAAGATACGATGCATACAGAGACGAAAGGACGGTGTCATAATACAGGGCACAGTCCCTGATTTTCATAACAAAAACCGTAACGATATCATAGCATGTGTATTCCCATCCGTCAATCGATTTTAAATTCGTTCGTAATAAGTTCCAACCAACAGTATTCAGATCTACCATATACGGTTAGTTGGAACTTCGTTCGAACGACTTTAAAATCGGACGTTTGTATGAAAATGGATTCGTTACGATATCGTTACGGTTTTTGTTATGGGAATCGGGGGGCAGGACTCAGACGTTTGTCACTTGTTCGTCTGTTTCACGTTTATAAATGGTGTACTGAAAGTGTCCACAAAGTCACGTGTTGTGTACACACAAGAGCGAAAGGACGGTGACACTTTCTCGGACCGATCAAGAAAGATTGACGATTTTACACCAATTTTACGGTAATATTTGTTTTGTAATGCACACACATAGAATCGGACGAAGGAAGTCGATGTGGACGCTGCAGTGTGCGTAGCTCTTGTTGGCGTCCTGTAGACTTTGTGTTTAACGAACCTATATTCGAAGTTTGTGACATATTCCAGCTGACATGAAGGTAAATTATTATTGTCGCTGGTGTAAGAAACATCAAATACTAGATAAAACGCTAGCCCTATATCTTCAAATCTAAAAACACTGACGTGTGAAACCCTTTTGTGACAAAAATCCTTCAAAAAGCTTGTATATTTTTTACTTGTCAATGTGTAGTGTTTGCACTTTAAAAAACCATATGGTTACGAGTAATGCGGGGTTAAACTTTTTATTTATTTAAATCTTATTTTATTTTATTTTATTTTTATTTTTCTTTATTAGGGATAACAACAGCATTTTACAATAGTGATTGTGTAAAGATAATGTTACATGTTCGTAAGCCAATTATAGTTATCCACGGATAAAAGCCAATTATAGTTATCCACGGATAAATTATAGTTATCCACGGATAAATTATAGTTATCCACGGATAAAATCATTCATAAGATCATTCTGGTGTCAATTTTTTAAGATTAAATTTGAGTTAGAATATAATAATTGTTCGTTTAATATTTTTCATTTTATTTCTTGTTTAAATTTGTAATAATAAGGTTTACAACCTTTACAATAAATAAAAATGATACAACTATGCTAGGATATTATTGCTGTGGCAACAAAAATGCTAAGGCACTTTTAATTTTGAATACAAGATACACCATTACTCAATATATTTTATCTCCTAAATACAATCACACAATAGACGTTTTTGATTATCTTTCATTACTTTTTAGGTCGAAAGCTGTCATACATAGATAACATTTTTACACATGCACAATTGCACACGTCCGATCTTAAGGCGATTATGCAAATCTATATCACTGTGTACATAAACTAGTTTGCATACAATAAAAATGTTTTCTGAGCATTAAGTTGTATGGCAAGTTATTGCAGCCACTGGGTATCAAAAAAAGCAAAATATTCATTAATTTTGCTTTTTTTGTTAACCAGTGGTAGATCAAATTTTTATTGTATGCAAACTAGTTTATGTACCACGATACCAGGATAGCATAGGTAGTAGTGCACCTGACCAGGCATGTCATGGGGTGCCGGTTCGAATCCTGCTTGTGGAATATATACAACATGCATACATACACATATATACATACATATATGCATACACACATACATCCATACACATACATACATACATACATACATGCATACATACATACATACATACATACATACATACATACATACATACATACATACATACATACATACATACATACATACATACATACATACATACATACATACATACATACATACATACATACATACATACATACATACATGGCGTTACGCTGTAAGCCCCGAGGGGGTAGAGTCCAAACAGCAGCCAGCCACTCGGGCCACGTTTAACCAAAAAGTATAGGTTTACATAAAAAATTGTGAAAGTATAGCGACAGGTAGCTAGCACATCGCTTACACAATCACTAACCCTTCCTGTTGACGAATTGAGCTGAAATTTTGCATGCCTCTGTCGGATGACAATGCAAAATTATTATGACATGGAGCTGATTTGATTATGGAACCGGAAGGTGGCGTTAGGAACTCGGTAGTTAAACGTAACTATCGTTATACAACCCCATCGAATTTGGACTCCTTTGATCCGTCTTGACGAGTCCTTTGGTGCTAGATGGTAACCAGGGTCTGATGATGGAACCGGAAGGTGGCTATAGGAACTCGGTAGTTAAACGACACAACCCCATCGAGTTTGGACTCGTTTGATTCGTTTTGACAAGTACTTTGGTGCCAGATGGTAACCAGGGTCTGATGATAGAGCTGGAAGATGGCCATAGGAACTCGGTAATAAAACGACACAACCCCATCGAGTATGGGCTCGCATGATTCGTCTTGACGAGTTCTTTGGTGCTAGATGGTAACCAGGGTCTGATGATGGAACTGGAAGGTGGCCATAGGAACTCGATCAGAAAAATAAGTTAGTTCGTTCGTTCGTTCCGTTTGTTATGAATTTGGATTTTGTCTTTAATTAGATGTATTATATAGATGACCCAATGCCAAGGAGAGCACGTGCCGACGGCTGAATGGTTTAGGGTGTGTAAACAATTCACACATCACTACTTCCTCAATTTGGGTATTAAATGAAAGGGTTTGATTGTAGAATAGTTCTATAAAAATAAAATTAAAAATTAAAAACTAAAAACTTGAAAATAAAAATAAATAGTGTATAATTTTTTTTTTAAGTCAATCGGTTTTATTGAAGATATAAAAAAAAATATATTAAAAGAAAAAAAAACTTTTTAAAACAAACTTTTATTACTTGTTAAAAAAAGAACTAAAAAGTTAAATATAATTTAAACCTGATAATAAGAAAAAAAAATAGAAATAAAAGCGTGTTACATTGTAATTTCAAAGGAAAGAGTAATTTTAAGAGACTTAGGATACTTCCATTGACCTGCATGTATGTAAGGGAATTGTGTACTTTTGTAAAGCTACATCCAAATTACTTTGAAAAACAGTCCGATGCCGTTTCTAGGAACACAAGACATGTAGATAAACTTTATTTACCTGTATGTAAATCTGAGGTTTATAAAAGGAATGCTTACTTAATGGCTATTCATGTTTATAATAAGATACCAAATACTTCTAAAAACTTACCCCTTGTCACTTTTAAAAAAAAATATCCAATTGGCTCCTTGAAAACTGTTTTTATACCATGAATGAATTTAATAATTATAAACATAACATTGGTTAAATAGACATTAATAAATTATTGTGTAATTGATGACTATTTAAATATTATTGAGATTGTGACATAGATTTCTTATTTTTTTTTATTTTTTCATATTTATGTGCTATTTATTGTGTTTTTATGATTTTTGCCTTGTTTATGTTTAAGAGGGATGATTTGAAATAATAATAAGTATTGTCATGAATAAAATTTTAATTAATATTTGCACACCAGTAAACTGGTAGAATGCATTGGCTCGAAGTAAAATAACCCAACAACTGTACCTGTGACCTGTATTCTCGCAAATAAAGATATTTGATTTGATTTGATTTGATTTGAAAAATAATGAAGGTGTATTAGGCTAAATATTCTTTAATGTTCCATCATAATGTAACACGCTTTTATTAAAAAAATATATATTTTCAGGATTAAATTATTTTTAACATTTTAGTTCTTTTCCCATTCGATGACCGGCCTTTGCGAAAGTTGCTGAACTTCTGAGGAGCTCAATGGTAAACGCGCTCGGTCTGCTCTACCCTTTATAAAGATAATGAAAACCTTCTTAATTCGCCTGTAAAATTATTCCAAGCCAACCTTCTTCATTTATTGTCTCAAAGTTACTTCTTCCGAAGCAAACCGTGACAGTATCATAAATTCAATTGTATTATGTTATAGTACTCGTGCATACGCACTAAACTCAATGCATCAAAGTAGTATTGGCTATGTTCCAAGATTCTGTGTGTTACCATTTCTAGTTTTCGATTGTCTTGAATAATTATATTAAACGTATTAACTTCCCTCTTGAAACGTTTTGATATCCTAGTGCACAACAAGATTTTTTCTTAAGAACTATGGACCGTAAAAAAGTTTTAAAAGTAATAAGAAATCGTAAAATGTTTCGTCGTGATCGTTAAATATTTATTAAAACAGTATTTCGTAGGTCAAAGGTTCATAGTTTTATAAGATTAGATAAGGAATAAAAACAACTAGTCTGAGGAAGCTCGAGTGGGAATGGAACCCTTTGACAACAAAGCTCCAATGACCCTCCTCATAATGTTGTAGCCTGTGACCGCTGAGCTATCCGAGACCCCGTGAGTTCTATTCCCACTCGAAGACTGGTTGATGTTATTTTTTAATGCGCATCTTTCCGCTCGCCTTGTATACATACAACTTGTGGAAGTGATTTCGTGAAATGTGACGAAAGTTGGACGTAACAGTGTGACAGGAAATCGGGGAAGTGCGCAAGCGCGCGCCATTTGGTAAAAACGATACACTCAGTTGTTCTTAAACCAGACACAATAGAAATTCAATTGTTCTATGGCACTGTGGTTACCTTGGGCGTTCAAGTATATTATGAACAAGATATATTATTATTATATGTGACATATTGTGTCATTTGTCAAATGTCGTCTAATGAGTATTTACTGCATTCTCTTTATGATTTGTAATAGTAGTTTATGCAACTGTCATATAATGAAGGGTATTAAAACACGAGTGTGAGTTTATGAAACGAGCGCAGCGAGTTTCATAATAGTAACGAGTGTTTTAATACCCGTGTTATAAGCAGTTGCATACACTACTTTATCTTCACTAATGTAATTAGTCAAACAACAAGAGTAAAAGCTGACAATAGTTAATTTATAATAATTGTTTAAATTTTGGATGGTACAATTTTGAAAGTTAATGTTAATTATTGATCCAGCAGCTGTAGCGGTCGCGGGGCAAGCAGTAGAGCTCGTAGACGGAGTTGGAATATTTATAATTACTTCATTCGTCTTGTTTTCTATACTGTTCAAGATCGTATTTGAGACTTGAATTTTATTCATTAAAAACTCATCAATGTAGCTTTCAGCCACAGTAGAAGACTTCCACCCCCCGTGTCGTTTCAGTGCGGTCAAATCACCACGGCTATCTATGAGAAGGGTCGCCGAGGTGCGCCGGAAGCAATGCCCCGTGTACAACGCTGGGTTAGGCAGATTCAAAAAACTTGCGATAGTTTTTCCCAGAGCACCAAATTTATTAATACCAGTTCTTTGATCGACGCACTTCCCCGATCAAGAAAAGCTCAAGAAAAAGGCAGGGTTTCGACAGGGGGTGGGTCGAAGTTCCATGTATTTTTTACATACGGCATAGCAGTTGCCCGTAACAACGAAAGAACGATCTATTTTCGTTTTTGTTTTCGAAACTTTCACCATGATTGTACTGTCGTCTATGTTAGAGACTTCATCGAACTGGATGTTGTATAGCACTTGCCTTCGGCATGCCCCCATTATGCCGAAGATTAGTGCAACCTGTAACAATAAACGATATAATAAGCTTGAGGTACATAGCCAAGGCAAAAACTATGATTTATGAAGTAGTAAAGTGTAGGTACCTACTACCTAATTTATACACAAAGCGCTTAAACGGAGTGTCTAGATAACTTGCGTGTGTAGTACGTAAGTACTAGGTAGATTAAATAACAGAACTAAAATACACTTACCTTTTCAAAAAGATACAAAATATCTGGTGAATCTTTCAGGAACATCTTTATTTGACCTGATGTAAACGTCAAGGACTTTTTTTCCTTGCGTCCTTCTGAACTGCGTTTCAGGAACGCTATGACTTTTGAATACTTCGTGATATCAATATTGTTGTAGATACTCAGTGTGGACTTGAGCATAGAATATTTAGCCCACATAGAAGATGGCTTGAATTTGTCGGAGAGGTCTTTGAGATACACAAGAATGACATTTTCAGAAAATGATGTAGTTTTCTTTTCGATCTTCCATGCCAAAAAGTTATTATATTCTTTTTCATATAATTTTCTAGATTTTTCTGGCAAAAGATTGTGAGTTACTTTTGTTGCCAATTCTAGAATATCCGGAGGCGTACAAATATCATCGTCGCTGTCCATTTTTAACTTTTAGTTTGTATTTTAAAAACAAAACACATTGCGAAATATTAAATTCACGCGTACGTGTATTGTCACAGTGAACTTGCCGCCATTAAAATCTAACCAATGAGAGCGCAGCTGCGCGCGCAGGGCCAATCAGGAGCGAGCGCGCGCTGTTCTTTTTTTATTTAATTGGCACAAGATCTTACTAAAGAGTTTTGTGTATGTAAGTTTAGTAGTTTCGACGAAGTTTTCACGTATAACCCAACTGTTTTCAAAAGCCAGCCTAATATCAAAATTTTATACAACTTGTATGAGGATTTTGACATAAGTTTTATTGATGTTATAATGAGATTTTACGATATCGATGTGGATATTATACCATCATGTGAAATTGCTTAAATTGAGTGTTTTGTTGTCTGCGCTATAACAGTAGTAATTATAAGTCAAGTATTGGAAACATAAGTAGAATGTTACAACATTAGTGTAGATAAAAAAATATACGTAATTGTTAATTCTATTTTCTATTTTCTATTGTAATATTGATTTCAACTATATTAATAAATATTTACTGATGGTAATAAGTCTCAATAAAGTGCAGATCATTGATAAAAAATCCAAGTAAGTAATAATGAATAATTATTCGAATAAAATATTTCAGTAGGTATATAGCTTTTTAAATTTTAAGGTTAATTTCTGTCACTGCTTTAATGGAAAAGTTTCCGTATTTTATGTTACACAGCTTAAGCGACTACTGTAGGGCTCGCTCGTTTTTTTCTAATAATTTTATTTTGTGACTTCGTATAGCATTGTGAATTGAAAAACATTAAATAATCAACAGTTCCTTACACGAAATGAACACTTCAAGAAATGGACAAAGTGAGCAATGCAACTCATTAGAAGAGTAGTCCCCAGTTTGCGAAAGACGAGCTCGTTCGAGTATACCACCTGAGACAGTAGCTTTTATCTCACGTGTTATAATAATACATTGTCTAAAAGTATTTATTGTTTTATACGTTATAATATTGTCTTGATGGCTTATTCGCGTGCTTCTAAACCTGTCCTAATAGGTAATACTCAGACCATCGTGTGTAAGTACTAGTAGTTACGAGAAGAAATAGCTTTTCAATTGTTTTAAATGTAGTCCCATCTCAAGGAACGCTCATAGTGTTTTGTTTAATCTAAGTTCTTTGTTCTCTCATCCAAACGTGATGTTAGGGATATACAATCCCTTCGATTTCGCTTATTAAACTACTATGTTGTTATTATATATTGTTTATTTTAGATAAGGCACAGTCATATGGCATCATTCTATGATTCAGCATCAACACGTGATCAGAGATTACGGACGGGAGAGAGAGGATGCGGCGTAGCTATGTAATGATTAGGGTATAAATATTATATTACGAAGGGAAAAATAGAATGGTTGGAACAAACACTTATAAGGTTTCGTTAGCCTAATTAAATGTTAATGTAAACGAATTATTTGTACTTGAAAATCAAAGTCTATAGGCAGTTTAATGGGAAGAGCAGTCATCTATATAGATTGCGAAAGGTTCAAGTCTCACCAGTGGCAAGTCGTCTTGTTTTAAGCGATTTATTTTTCAATTTTTGCCCGTTATATCATAGGTATGCATAACTTACTAGTTAAATTTGGTAAAGCATTTACCTAGTAGCAACTAGCAACAAAAACATACACAATCGTGTTTCCATGGCCCTAATTCTGACATTTTCGCCACAGTCCAAATCTCAAAAAAATAGGGCTTATTATAACATTACGACTTACAACAATGGAGTTTCTTTAAGTTGTTCTTATTATGAACAGCTTTCTGGTCGAAATTAATTGAATGGTATCGCTGTGATAAGAAAATAAGAAAAAGCCTATTTGAACTATCAGGAAAATGTCCTGGCGCCATATCAACTATCTAATCTCTTACAAAATTATGCACGTCTAACGCCAATGCGTTATGCTCTGCGTATGACGTATACGCGAACCAAGCGGTTAACTAAGATAAAAATGCGCATTATCTACGTCTCGCACGCACTTAGACCGAACATTTGCGAGCGGCGTGATTTCCATTCGTGCGCGATTTGGATCTAAGTCGGTTATACCAGAGTGAACGAGAATGCGGCAACTTCATGCAAGCGCTCCGAAACGCACGCCCACAAGCTCGTAGTTCACCTACATTAGCACACAAAAAAAACACGGGAAAGGAGTACGCGATGACGCGGGCTGTCCCGCAAACGCGGATCAGGCAGCGTAGGTATGTTGCTGTAGTAACGGAGAATAACAAGTATGTCACTGAGCGCTACCGATCAGTATACACGTATTTTTCTTGGTTTGAGTGTCGCGATTGCGAGCATATAGGTGGGTGCCTATTGGAAATGTTTGGAAAAAAAAACCTGTTTTGTATGAGGATGTCTCAACACACACAACCATAATCCCAGTTTACTTTGTCGACAGATATAACTAACTAGAATGGCGCAACGACCCAAAGCGAGTCTTGGCCTCCGATAATAAGAGTCGCCATCTGGGTCAGTCCTGCGCCACCTGGTGCCAGTCATCCGCGTTGAGCTCGCGCAAGTCCTTACCGACCTCGTCCTCCCAGCGGTACCTGGGTCTTCCAACCGGCCACTAGGACGTCCCATGTATGCTCGCTTTACCGCACGATCCTCTCCCATCCTCTCGAGGTGGCCGAGCCAGCGAAGTCTGTGGGCCTTTATCTCCCCGATGATATTCGGCTCGTCCACCTGATCATCCAGCTCTACATTTTTCCTCCTCCTCCATACTCCGTCCTGTGTGCGTACTGGCCCCAGAATCTTCCTCCAGATCCTTCTTTCCGCCACCAAGAGTTTGGTCTCTTCTTTAAGAGTGTGATATTAATTTCAGGTATCAAACTCATGTCAACTGTGGGTTGACACGGGCAATTTAGCGGATAAAGGGTATTCTGGCAGAACCGAATAAGTGCAAAAAATTCAAAAATTTTGTTAGAAACATAGGATACTCAGTTTTTGTCGCATTTTTTATCTGGCAAAACCATATAACTGTCGAAGCTTTAACAACGGATTTTTCTTCTGGGTGAAGAAAATATCTAGCATTTTTTTCAATAATTTTACAGGCAAAAAGTGATATAGACTCTTAAAAAACAGAATTTTAAAAAAATACAGTGATAACGGAATAAAACATTTTATTTTCTTTACCCACAAAACACTTAAAGAAAATTGTATTTTATATTAACAAGTAAACAAAATATTGCATCTTATTTGTTTCTCATTGGTAAAACAAACCCAGTTCTTTGTTTTATTGACAGGCAGAACAGAATAAGCGAGTTTGTTGTGTTTTGCATGCTACAAGTAATGCAATTTGATCCTCTTCTACAGAGATAAGGCTTACTTAGTCTGTTTTGCTTGCTAACGTTTTTGTATATTAGTCTCAGTTAAAAGTCGTCGCGTGCGCACGTGTTTATTTCATCGAGAGCTTATATCGAATAATTACTGTGTTATATTACGTGAATCTGTGTGAAATGGGTTCCAGAGGAAAGAAGATTGTATCTTTGATTTTTTATTTACATACGTAATTTAATTTTGAGGTTATAATTTTATTTTATTTAAAATAAAAGATTGTAATGTTGTTAAGACGCTAAGTTAATGCTAAGTTTATGTTTTTAGGACAACACTCTTCTTCTGAAAGTGATAGCGAACCAGTTTAACATCATACTGTTGTAGCAGCTGATGTTCACCAAACGAACAACGATGGACTTTCCAGACGTCGATCCGGTATGTATTTCTGCATAAGTACATACCTTTATGATGATATTATAATAGACAAACATATCAGTCATAAGTATATCAGTCGTTTACTGCCGGGAATAGGTCCCCTAAATAGTAATGCATAGGTACCTATTGTCATGTACATAACGGTATGAAAGACGAGCCGAGACATTACTCTTACCTTACCCGCTGTGAGCGTATTTTTTACGATTAACTCCCACTTAATAAAAATATCTAGTTATTTACAATGCCCGGTTTTTTTTTCAGGTCGTCAACCAGTATCAAGAGTTCCACGGAACGAATATATTATCAGTGACGAAATTGAAATAGAGATGGAAAGCTTATTTGGCGATGTATCTGATAACGAAGATCCTACTTATTTACCTTCCCTCCCCAACCGACACATAGATCAAGATGGTGGCTTAATTACTCTTCAAGATTTAATAGGAGACTGTTTACAGCCAAATAATGATGGAGTCGATGGTTTGTTAGAAAAAAACATTCTATTACTACAGAAAGAAAATAAAAACAAAAAGAGTCGTCCGAAATTGCTAATTCAATATTACAGGAAATTTTAAATAATATGTGGAAAAAAGTTAAACCAATGAAAAGGTGGAGAAAATCTAATCCTGAGTGTTGGGCAGTGAACATAGCAAAAAGAAGAAAAGCTGATGGTTTGCCCTACAAGTCTCGCTCTAAAGAGCGGCCAGCAAAGATTCCAAAGGACATAAACTGTTCTGAATGTAAATACAAATGTTTTGATAACTATGATGAGAACGCAAGAAAGGAAATATGTCGACATTACTGGCAGCTTGATTTTGTCGGTAAAAAAAATTTCATTCTTTCTCATATAGAAGTAAACCATCCTAAGCGAGTACTTGCTGTGAGAAATAAACGTGAAAAAAGAGCTTACACTAAAAAATGCTACTTTACAAAGAATGACGCTAAAGTTCATCTGTAGTCTTTGACGCTATAAACAAACGCAATAGTATTGGTGCTTTTGATGCAATTGACAATAGAGGAAATCACGAGCCGGCTAATAAAACCGGAGATACTGGAAGGAATTCGTCGCCACATAGAATCATTTCCATGTGTGGAGTCTCATTATACAAGAAAAGATACTAGCAGAAAGTATTTGAGCGCAGATCTTAATATAAGAAAAATGCACACATTGTACAAAGAGTTATGCCAGGAAAAAAATCAAGAAGCAGCAAATGAGCTCACTTATCGAAGAGTATTTGCTACGGAATACAATTTTAGTTTTTTTGTGCCGAAAAATGATCAATGTGCAATTTGTACTAATTATGAAAAGGATTATTAAAAGAAAATTATAAGGAGCATATCCAGAGGAAAAATGTTTGTATGGCGGAAAAGGAAAAAGACAAGGAGCGAGCTAACAAAGATCCTAACTTTTATTCGGTTTCATTCGATCTGCAGGCTGTACTTCAGATCCCTCACTGCAAAGTGAGCCTGTTGTATTATTCTCGAAAGCTGTGCGTCTTTAATCTCACTGTTTATAAAGCGGGTTTGCCCAATAATGCATACTGTTTTCTATGGTCCGAATTGAACGGTAAAAAAGGGAGGTGCGAAATTGGAACGATTTTATTACATTATTTAACTAAATGTATTCCAGCAAATGTAACTGAAATTAGCCTTTTTTCTGATACTTGCTCAGGTCAAAATAGAAATCAATATGTGGCAGCAATTCTTTTGTGGGCTGTTCAGAATATTGAACATATACAGATTATAGAGCAAAAATTTTTAGAATCCGGGCATACATACATGGAAGCCGGTTCTATGCACAGTGCTATTGAATCACAAAAGAAACAAACTTCAGTATATTCAATGCAAGACTGGATTTCAATATGCGAACGTGCAAGGCGTAGGAAAATACATACTGTTCAACAGAAGAAGATAGTCAAGGAGCCATACAAAACAAAAGAGTTTAAATACCATGAATTTTATGATTTAAAAGATCTGGCTTCTAAGATTATACATAACAAAGATAAGGATAAAGAAGGCAATAAAGTACCAATGGCTTAAAATCAAACGACTGAGGTTTGTAAAGGGGGAGAAAATAATTTACTTTAATTATGACATGAGTAAGAATTTTAATTACATTGACATTACCGGTAAAGAAGGAAAAACTAGAGCTACACGAACAAAAAGAAAGGAACAGGAAGAATTTCCAACTGAGTTAAAAAAAATGTATAAGGAATCGTTACCTATATCCGAAGCAAAAAAAAGGATTTACTAAATTTGGTTAAAAAAAAAATAATACCAGAAGAATTGGAACCTTGGTATAAAAATCTGAAAACCGTTAATGTTCCTGAAGAGGCTGATGAGGAAGATGAGATGTCTTGCGAGGAAACTATTTCGTAATTTTCTTTACCAATATTTTTTCTTGATAATATTTTTTAAATGCTATTTTATCTACAGGATTAAAATGTTTAAACTTAAGAAAGTTTACAATAAATAACATAAATATCGCTTATTTGTTTTTTTTAATGCACTAATTCCCATAAAATTTACAGGTAGAAACAGATAACTGAGAAAAAAATATTTTTACCGCCTTAATAAGAATTTTATTTCAACTTTTTTTAACATCAACTTATATAATAGAGGACGGAGAACTATTCTTAATGCAGTAGGTAAAGATTAATGTGTGTTTAAGAGATTTACAGCATTTTTACGTATTTCAGGTAAAACAAGATAACTGCAATACCTTCACGCCAACTTTTCCCTTTTTTTAACTTTTTATGACAATTATTGCAAAAATTAATGTATCAAAACAATCTAAGATAACGTATCTGAGTAAAAGTAGTGAACATTTTCTTTAATTCTGATTTGTCGTTTACCTATGATCATCCAAAACTTTAATTGCCTTTTTCTCATTATAACAGTTTCGCTACTTATCCGGTTCTCCCAGAATACCCTCGAATACTGATTTTTGTGCGTTTGCTGAGAAGCCTGGACGCCAACACCTTGTGTAAAGCTGCACTACAACGGAGGGAGTTTTGTATTCTTGTATCTATTTCCTCTTCCCTGGTGTTAGTGTCCGTTATAGTACAGCCCAGATATTTAAATCTGTCCACTCCTTTGTAAGTGGCATTCCCGATTTTAAGGTTTGATCTCGGTACTCTGACATTTTTGTATCTACGCATGTGCATATACTCGCTCTTATGGTGGTTGATTCTGAGACCGACTTTCTTTGCCTCGCCTTCCAGTATTTCAGCTGCCAGTATTACCGCTTTCTTTTTTTTTCACCCAGTAAAGCAAGGTCATCCGCGTATCCTACCACCCTATGCTGACCATTCAGCCGCACTCCACCATCGAGATTTAGCACTTTTCTCGTTACGTGTTCGAGTGCTAGGTCGAAAAGCGTGGGTGATAGCGCATCCCCCTGCTTCAAACCGGTCAAAGCCATACTGGTAATCACCTATAATGGTCTCAGCGTACGGCTCCAATCTTCTTAGCAACACATAAGACAGGGATCTTGTATGCAGATGGTAGCAGGGCGATTCCGCGGTAGTTCTCACATCTTTTCCTAGGGCCTTTTTTATGTATTGGCGACATATAAAAAGGTAAGTTTATAATATAAAAAACAGCCAAATACAAAGCCACACAATAATAAATTAACTATAAGTGACTCAACCCTAGCCGGTAGGTACAGCTCGGTACGTCGATTCAAGGTCACGGCACTGTTGCCGCACTCTCGTTCACTCTGGTTATACCCTCAGACTGTTTTTATGATCTGCAGCTATAACCTATTTATTTATTTATTTAATTAATTGGCCCAACTATAGAGTACATACATTCACAACAGGTAAACTAATTCTCACATTAAAATTGAATAAAGGTGATTGTTGCGCACCGCGTTTACATAGAATAAGTAGTTTTTCTATCAAATCTGGTTAAATTTTACTTTTCTTTTTTGAAAGAAATTGCTGTAGGCTGCAGGCCCTTACTGCGTAACCGGACTTTTGTGAGCGGCGAGAAATTTAAAGGGTTCCTTAAGCTGTGGTGATACCGAAACATTTCTAGATGGGATGGCGAAAGTGCGTCTCTGTCCCCCTCTCTGTGGCGTTCGAATCGGAACAACCCGAGGGCGCTTCTAAAGGCTAGTAGACCTCGGCTCTGGTTGGCCGGCTCGTGGGGGGTGGGGGGATGAATAGTAGAAAGAGTCCGAAGACCAGGTTCACACGCGGTATATTTCAGGTACATGCATAGTATAATAAAACCAGGTATGGCATTCCCAGTGACAAGTGACACAAGCCTACGTCATCACCGCTATTGATTGCTTGAATTTGCTTGTACTGCCATACTGGCTGTACCGGTGATGACGTAGGCTTGTGTCACTTGTCACTGGGAATGCCATACCTGGCGTAGTATTTTATTATACCATGGGTACATGTACAAGAGATAGCAGCAGTAGCAGTTTTGGCTTTCCACCACGACGACTGTTGTAGCTGGAATATACCGAATGTGAACAGGTTCTTCGTACTCTTGTTCTAAGAAGACGTCAATTGCTGGACAAAGACCTCTCCTAAGGATCTCCACAACGACTGGTTTTGTGCTGCTCGCATCAAGCGGCTTCCCGCCACCTTCAGGAGATCGTCGGTCCACCTGGTTGGAGGCCTGCCCATACTGCGTTAACGGTACGTGGTCGCCACTCGAGAACTGTTCCGTCCTGCAACTGACGTGCCTTGCCCACTGTAAGAGCTTAGTGTCTTGAATTATCATATTTACGCAATCACCGTGGAATGGTTTCATTTTATGTCTTCTCCTTCTGCCTAGCATTGTACTCTTTCTACTTAACTCGATCTTCAGCATCCTCTTTGGTGAGATAGCAAGCCAGCAGGCGATTTCGAAATTAGCGTTCAAAACACTAAACTTTATATTTGGGAAGGTTCTCTAATGTTAGAACCAAACCAGAATTAAAACATTTGCAACAATGAACTGTTTATTTCGGGAGCGATCTCTCTAAAGGGGTAAGAGATGTTTATTTTTGTAAGGCTAGTGTCTGTTCAGACAGTTATCCTTTTTTGTTGTACAGAAATAGCTTTTATTTTAAGTCCTACTGGTGTAACCCTTTAAATCTTTTTTATGTCTAAATTAAGTGTTAAAAAGGATAGCCTCTACCTAAGGGGATATTTTAAGAACAGGGGACTTGGTACCATGTTGATGGATAAGTGAAATCGGAAACAAAAATTGGCTAGTGAAAATCGTAGCCTCAGCTCAATATACTCGTAAATACCCAAATGCTACTTGCTGCGGCCAATAACTGAACCTAACAATACGTATTATTTTAACGCTAGTTTTCGAAAAATGTATGACTCAGTTAGTTATCCAAATACAGAAAACATCATACTGTCGATTACATTAATATTTTTTGTGCGTATCATCATCATCATCATCATCATCTTCTTCGCCAAAAGACGTCCACTGCTGGACAAAGGCCTCCCCCAAGGATATGAGGGGTTGTTGCGGAAACCACTATTCACACTATCTGCTACCGTTTAAAATTAGGTTACACCTTAAAATTCACAAAATCCACTCACAGTTCCATGCCGCTCCCGCCGTCCAGAACGGGATCCATATGGTCTGATGGGGCCTGAATCCGAGTCCGGGTCTTCTCGGGTTCCCTAATCACACCCAACGGCTACCCCGAAGTGCACTTTCCCCCGAGGAAATACCTGTTTTCTCCAGCAGCGAATACGCCGACATCCAACCATGGGATGGCGAATTGTACTCCCAATGCGATTCGCTTACGACTTACACACACACAAGACACAGATTGCACAATACACTTAATTTGAATAATACGGCTCCAAATGCCCTTATTACTGCTTAAAATCTATTTAATTATCAACACACGATAACCTATAAACCAGCCCTGTTGTTTTCCCGAAACAAGTACCAAAAAAAAAGAACAATTAGCGATGGGGCCATTATGCCACTAAATAAATTGAATATCGATAATCGATTCCCAAATCGATCCGTCCATAATGCAAATCAAAGTTTTATTTCCAACAAAAATAAATGCCTGTTTATTTGCAACAGGGGTATTTGCCGTAATCGCCACGCTTGGCAGGCGGGTTGGCGATCGCAGTAAGTTGAGACTTAATCTCAGAGAGATGCTGCTGCCCATCCTCTGGAATGGTCCCTTAGTCGGCTTTTACGACACCCACGGGAAGAGATGGGGTGGTGCAATTCTTTATCCCCGGCACCACACAGGGAGCGTATATACATTTGTGCGTATATATCTTTTATATACATACTATCTTTTTAGTAGGTTTTTGAGAGTCCGCGAAGGTTTTTTAATTGTAAAATTATCACGGGACACGTGTGTTGGTATGAGTCACGGGCAGGCCATAAGCTTAATACAAATTTTGTTTCTTTTTAAGATAGGTAATAATAATAAAAAAACAAAAGAATTCAAAAATTGAATTAACAACGTTGTAAGTGCCTGCTCACTAAACAATGACCTAAGAAGTCGTCATTCAGATGACTATATACATATATTTTATTTAGAGCATATATTTATATGACATCACGTACGTTCTTTGTTATGTTATTGCAGTCGCTAAATGTCATGACGAGCAAAAACAAGAATGAACTTCATTTTATAGCGAAACATTAAATTAAGTGTTTAATCCCAGTTGTTGATAAAGACAGACATGAAAGATCTTGTTGAGCTAAAGCCAAGTTTGCAAGATTTATTTTTTTATAACTCTCTTTGTGCACAACAACAGTGCATCTAGGAAATATGAAAACGTCTAAAGACAGATTATTTATTGTGGCCGCCAGTTGTAATCCTGCTGTGGCATTCAGCGATTTAATACTGCAAAAACTGCTATACTCGGACTGAGAGTGAAGTCAGCTGAATAAAACTAGGTAGTTTTAGTCAAATCATATTTCTGGTAAGCTATGTTCTGAAGAAGGTTCTTCAGAACATCGCTTACCAGAAATATGATTTGATTCGAAGGTGCGAAAATAGCTTTTAGTTCGATAAAATAAAATTTTAAACTTATCTAAATATTATCTTCTGTAACTAAGTAAAAAGCCTTATATACTGTCCCAGTGCTGAAAACAAAAAAGCAGATACCTCAATCATTGAAATCAAGTTATCGCTACAGCTGATAGGTAATAATCACCACCCTTACCAAATTCGGGTTAGTGATTACAATCCCCGGCTATGCGTCTAAAAATCTGCACAACACTTTACCCCGCCCGATCCTCTAAATGCCACCACACATTTACAGAATACACTAAACATGCACACTAGTTTAGGCCCAAGACACCGTACTCGTAGAACAAGGGTACGACGAACCGGTTCGCACGCGCTCCATACCAGGTACAGACATGGGCGCTTCTCTCCTCCACCACGGCCCGGTTAACCCGAGCCGACGTCCGAGTCTTTAGAGGCGCCCTCGGGTTGTTCCGCTCCCCGATCCAATCCGAACCCTTCGGAGAATCTAGTAGGGCACGAGGACACGCACTTTTAAGTGTGTGATGCCGTTCCCTCTAGAAAACCTTCGAAGGTGATTCGTTTCATACGGCTTGTACCCTTTACGTACCTCGCCGCCCCCAAAACAGCCCGGTGAAGCTGAAAATGCCGTCTAAGGCAATCAAAAATCTCTCTCAAAAAAAAAACAACACTTACCTGAGAGGAATTGAACGCAAGACTTTCGGATATCGGGTTGAGAGCTTTTTTACTCGGCCACCGAGGCTACTACTACTTAATAATAACACTTGCCTACCTGTTAAGACTACACAATAAAATAGAATTGCAAGGTCATTTCAAGAACTAGTTTAACACTAGATCTAGTCAGCCATAAAGTCTAATTACATCAATAATAAAGTGATTTGTTAAGAACCCAGAAGCAAAATAGAATTTACCTATATAAATTGCGCGTCTTGTGTGGAGTTTGACGGAGCTGTAAATAATCTTATGAAAGTAATATCGACTTTGAAAACATTATCCATACTTATGAATGACCTTTACGCAATACTCTGCAACTGTAAAAGCACTTCAATTCGTAAAAGAACTTACGATTTCATTGTTACAAAGCCCAATAGCTAATGTGTTGTTTAAAACACATATAAGAACCAAATCAATTCTGAATCTTCTTGCGAGCTTTTTTAAAATTTCAGTATGTTCACAACCAACCAAAGCAAATGTGTCCTTTCTTTGAAAGCATTTTGCATCAATGTAATCAACTTAGGAAATGGAATATGCCAGAGTTTTTTTATACCTGCCCTCGTGAAAGAAGTATACACTCTTACCTACCTAAGTATGTGGTCACATTGCGAATTTTCGCACTGTATTTGCCGTTGTCATTACATCAAACAAGCCATGAGTTACTGTAATAAAGTTCAAAATGGAATGTTTTGCTTTATTAGGGTGAAAACATGTTTAATATTATGTTTTTGCGGAGCCAAAGTCTTGACAAGGGTCAGAGTTGGCTTTCGCCGAAAATGGATTTTAGTGTGTTAAGTTTTTACGATGCAGCGTGTGTTAATGGAAACATACGGTTTTTTTCTTCAATCTCTTATTTGCTAGCGCGAATTGTGTTGGAATATGACTATGTTGTATGTTGTTATGCCATTGTATGTTAGTATATCGTTAGCAGTTTTAGTTCTGTATGCTTTTAACTATTGTTTAAATACGTTGCTAAAATCCAATAATATTATAAATGGTTGAATAAATATGGTACTTTATTTGATCACTGATATTCAATGGCTCGTGAAGGAAGTCTGGTGCCCCAGTAGCAGGGACATAAATTGATAGTGAAAACGGCACAAATACGCAAACCTGGGTCCAAATTATTTATTTGTTCCGTTTGCGTTGGAGACATTGGGTCCATGGGGGCCGAAGGCCAAGCAGCTTGTTAAAGAGTTGAGTGCTCGCCTTATTGAAGCCTCCGGTGATAAGAAGGCTGGCAGCTACCTCTGCCAACGTATTAGCTTGGCAATCCAAAGAGGTAATGTTGCCAGCATTCTTGGGACCGTTCCCATGAGCCCACAGCTAGAGGTCATTTTTTATTTATAGGTCTTTTTATCTATAGGTATATATATATTTTTTATAGGTTATGTTATGTTTTATTACTGTGTGTTAATACTATAGAAATAAATACTTTAATATATAGTTACAAAAATAAAGCATATAATTGAGATGGCGATGATGATAATTTGATGCTGAGACGGAGCGTGGCTGTCTTATAATGGAAATAAACGGCGAGAAAACTAGCTTTTCATTTTGTATTTTCTAGTCACATTATTGAAAAAGGCTTTCCTGGTTGACAGGCATATAAATAAACAATGTTATTGTTTTTCGCCTCTAAACTTTTCACTGCTGGACTGGAATTAACGCATCACGCTGGTCCAATGCGGGGCACCAACCGGGACTTAATAGCAAAATCTAGATATCTAGAATACTGAATAGACAATAGTGCTGGAGTTAGAGCAATAATTATTATTTAAACGCAACATTACAGTGTTGTTCTAATTTCGTGATGAAATACAATCTAACGACAGCCACCAGGACTTAGAGCAATAATTAGAAGGAACTACTCTTAGAGCAACAAATTGAACTGTGTGATGTTAGCTTTAAGTGCCTTTTATGCGCCATCACGATTTTTTTGGCGGCAAATGATTCAATCCCACCAGATGTTAAGTGGAAATAGGGTCCAGACGTGAAGATAACTTGCAGCGTGAAAACAAACGTAGCGTCAGTTAACCTCACTCTGCCGGCCCACAAACCCAAGATGCTTCTTCACGCCTCTTTGGAAAGGACCCCATATAATATACCATCTCATTAGACCCCATAGAAGGAAGGAAAACGTGTGCTGGTAGACTATTCCATCTTTTGGAGGTGCAACAAAGAAACGAGTCACCAAATTTATTTGTGCGCGATGGGATATTTGAGACAGTGAAGCGGTGACTCCGAAGAGCAGCACGTGTACTCATATGAAGGAAGGGAGGTGGGAAGAGGTCAAAGAGCTCTTCAGAGCACTCGCCATGGTATAAGCGGTAAAACACGCTGAGTTACGCACATCTTTACGCAATTGCAGAGATTCGAATACTGAACGCATTATCGGTAATGCAGAAGTCGCAAATACTCTTATTTGCGACTTCTGCATTGCCGATAATGCGTTCAGTGCGAAGCTGCAGTCTATCCAAGGCATCGAGAAGGTACTTTGCGAAACCGTTCCAGATGTACGAGCAATACTACACGCAAGACCGTACCTGTGCCTCGTACTAAACACAAGCACAACTGGTCCGGCGAAAGGATCGCCGCACTCTGTTCAGAATACCCAGTTTTCGTGAAGCTGTTTTGATAACGCCTTCGATGTAGTCCCTTTGGTTCAGATCGCAGCGAATCGTCATACCATGTTGATACTGCTCTGCAGGCTTAAAGATGTACCCTTAAGAGTTGGAAGGGGAAGGAATGGTGACTTTTTTTGCCGTGAACGCATATATCTGTGTTTTCTTGGCATTGAACTCAATACTGCAATTCAGACAAGAGGGATTCGAAAGTTAGCGCATTAATCGCTTTGCAAACACCATTGTAGTAGATACAGTCGGAACATAAAATGGAATTGATAAAACTGAGCTTTTCGATTCGGTATTATCGCCGAGAGCGACTCAAGTTGAATGTGATAATTTCCAGCGATAACGTCGTCGGCGTATGCTAATGCGTGTGAAGGCTCTACTTATGTAGCTTAATAAAAAGCAGGGCTTTTTTTCTTATCTGGTAAGACATTACCAATATTATGTACAACTGAAAATAGTAGTATTCATATAAAAAGTGAAGACGCTGAAACAGCGGCTAGCGTGTTCGGGTCGCGATCTTGCAAGCTAAGCAACTTTTGCAGTGCTGTGTCAAATGATGGGTGACCGAATTAAAATATCTTGACCTATTCCGTGCTTTGAAACGATTTGCCGTCGCTGCCCTGTCGCAGTGCTGTCGTAAGATAGCAACCTTAATAACCCACAAATCCTCATTGGGCTAAAATGATTGGGTCTGGTTTCGTTTTTTAAAATTTATATTAAATAAAAAAAATATCGGATACTTAAAACAACAAAAACATTAATTAGGCTAAAAACCACTCTAATTCTAATACGCTTTATTTTAACATTATGTCAAGTTCTAACTAATATAAACTAAAAAAAAAACACAAAAAACACAAATGTTGAAAAAATTTCCACGAGCACACATTTTTTCGCAACAAAATTTGCGTTAAAAATTATATAAACATTTATAATATAAACTAACTAAGTTTTTACGGTTTCACATTTATACTAAGTACCTATCGCAATACTTATCAAGCAAAGTCGTTAGGAGTAATACAGTAATTACGCGGTCCATAAAAGCTTGTTTATAATTATAACATAGACATGATTGACAACAAGACATAACACATTTCGTACTTGATTTATGTAATTCATTGAGCAGTAATAATTTATGTAATTGTTGGAAAATACGTACCTACAATATAGGTCATACCAACAATTTAGTAGTATTGATGTATTCCGATAGTTTTAAATAAGTTAAGATAGATAAATAAATTGTTTATTGGTCTTAAAAAAAAGAAAACGACAGTCACACATAAATATTTAGATTATTTTGGATTGTGTGCTTAAATACAGTGCTAGTACTATACACCGAGACATTTAAGTGGTTGTTTTCCCGCAGGTGGGTAGATCAGGCCATGAAACTGAACAGCTTTCCCCAAGAAACATAGGTCAAAAAACGAGATAATTTTTTAACTTTCCCATACAAACCATGCTCGGTCTAAACAACCACTAAAATGTCTCGGTGTATATAGGTAGTTGCAAGATAAAATTTTACTAGAAAAAATCAACCAGCCTCAAGAACCTCGAGTGGGAATCGAACCCGCGACCTTTGGATAACCGGTCCAATGCTCTGACCGCTGTACTACCGAGTCTCAAGGCTACAATTATAGTATTAATGTAGCTTTGGTTGTCTATTATGCGTTATTAGATATTAGATAACTCTAATGGAGGAGCTCGATGGCGCAGTGGTTAACGCACCCGGTCTGCG
Source organism: Eudonia lacustrata (assembly GCA_947562085.1). Taxonomy (NCBI): domain Eukaryota; kingdom Metazoa; phylum Arthropoda; class Insecta; order Lepidoptera; family Crambidae; genus Eudonia; species Eudonia lacustrata. The sequence continues at coordinate 6,836,834 of OX387321.1, read as the reverse complement.
AGTGCTGAGGTTAAGCATCTTTCGCAAAGGCCGGTCATCGGATGGGTGACCAAAAATTTATCATCTCGAGCTCCTCCATGCTCCGGAAGGCACGTTAAGCCGGTGGTCCCGGCTGCATTAGCAGTCGTTAACAAGCACCAACCCGCACTGGGCTCGCGTGGTGGTTTATGGCCCATTCTCCTTATCTATCCATAGGGAAGGCTCGTGCCCCAGCAGTGGGGACATAAATGAGCTGATGATGATGATGATTAGATAACTATAGCACAAAATAAGGAGTCACAGAAGGTAAGCTTAACATATGTACAGTCAACAGCAAAGGTAACTGCTGATTGGTCAAGTTTCAAAATATTAAATCATTATGAAAATCAAAACTTTTTAAGCGCATATCGAAAAACCTTCGAGTGTCTACTAGTACCTGCAGACTTTTACTGTAGTTATATAGAAAATACCGAGTTATACTTTCGAAACTTAATTTTGAAATCTAGTAAACATCTACTTTTACTGTTGACTGTACCACGCTCGAGCAAAGCATTCATAGACAGCCTCTCACGGACACGGAATTTATTCATTTTATTCATTATAAGCTTTCACAGGCACTTATTGACGTCAAAACTATAAAATCATAAAACTAAAAAAATACTTTAGACTAAACTACTGATTTAAAAAATATTAAAAAAAAAAATCCTACACTCACCCCAATTATGTAGCCTAAGAGAAGCTTCGCTATGAAACTTGTTATTTGGTTACTACGGATAAACATACTTAAAATATTGAAATGAAACAACTTTTACGGATCTACTCGCGTTTATTTTACACATTACTTATTTAATGTTTATCCTGACATGCGAACATTCCCTAGAGGGGCCCAACCATTACATCAGATTTGATAAACCACAAATACTCGCTAGAGAACAATGATTCATCCCAAGGATGATACGCGAGGCTATTGAAATTAAAAAAACATCCTAATTTTAATAGAGAAGATTGGAATCTACCACCAGCCTGGGATCCCATCATACAAAATATTAAATCCCAGCCCCAACACCATACTGCCAGACCAAAACATATTGTAAGCTTTTTCTGCGTAAAACGAAACGCACCTGATTAAATTTAAATGAGGGTAAGCTACCAACTAATTATGAGACAACCAACACCTCAGTCTCCCTGTGACCACGGACCCTGCAAAGGGTTCGAAACGTCAGGATAAACATTAAATAAGTAATGTGTAAAATAAACGCGAGTAGATCCGTAAAAGTTGTTTCATTTCAATGTTTAATGTTCACGTAAACTTTGGAAAACAATATACTTAAAATACTTAAATACATACTTATTATACATAAAAAACACCCAGACCCGAGACAATTTAGAAAAACAATAATTTCTAAATTAACCCGGGACCCTAGAGATGGCGACAGCATGAAAACCGGTGTACAAACCACTCGACCAAGGAGGTCGTCAAAAATTCTACCACCAATTCGGATTTTGGGAGAGCCTTCGACCGAAAAGAGCTGGCAAGAAGCTTGATACATACCGCTCAGGTAAGCTCAGGTAAGCTCAATACATACCGCGCTTGAAGATTTCACTGCTGGCACTCTCCTAGGTATACCAGTTCCAATCTTACTGTAGCTACTATTTCTTTTTAGCCCATTAAATAAAAATATTCTAATAAAGCTATACATTTCGCACTTGGTCGAATTTAATAACAAGAATGATAGTGAACGAACAACACACGGATGACCGATTGTGGAGCCCGAACAAGTAGACCAGAAACGTACGGAAAACATTGTAGGTATTGTGTGAAAACAATTAATTTTATCTATTCACCAGAGGACTGCAGTGAAATGCGGGAGAAATGGAATAAAAAGTGTTGAAACAAACTAGTAGGCAGGTGTTTTAGATCTAATACTTAACGCCACTTTGGACAACCTATATTAAGAATGAATGAATAAATTAATTTATTCCTGAAACACGGTGCAATGTCATAATAATATAGTTCTAAGAGTTGAGCGTATTTCGCCAGGAAGCGGCGTAGAAACATTATAACAATTAAATTTAAATAAAGTATACAAAATCTTGGGGGGAGGCCTTTGTCCAGCAGTGGGCGTCTTTTGGCTGAGATGACGATGATGATATAAAATCAATTAACGATAAAATTATAATAATTTTATAATATCACTCACCACCTTCACTGTTCATATCATCTGTACGCCGATGACCTTCAGCTTTACACCCAAGCACGTGTAGATGACCTCTCAGATGCCATAGGAAAACTGAATCGGGATTTGGAAGTGGTTAACGACTGGATTGGTGATGACTGATGAACGTAGATTTGGTGTGGCCATAAATCCCTCAAAGTGTCAGTCGATACTCGTTGGCAGCTTGCGATTGATGGGTAGAGTGGGAATTAGCTCTCTTGAGCTAATTGTATACGACGGAACGGTCATACCATTTAGCCCGAATGTCAAAAATCTTGGCCTGCATCTTGATTCTACGCTCAGTTGGTACTCTCAGGTCGCTAATGTTAGCCAGAAAGTTACCTGGACCTTGCGCTCCTTGAATCGCCTGAGGAACTTTTTACCATTTAAGACAAAGGTTATGCTTGCGCAAACTTTAATATTTCCCATGATTGACTATAGTGACGTGTGTTATTTCAATCTTAATGCTGACTTGTTAGGTAAACTCGACAGATTGCTCAACAATACAGTTCATCTATAACCTCAAAAAATATGACCACATCTCGCAATATAGATCCGAGCTAAAATGGTTGCCCATTCGCCAGCGGAGGCGTGTACGAGCCTTGACGACACTATTTTCACTGCTTAATTCTCCAAATTCTCCCTCTTATCTCACTCCTCATTTTCAATACCTTTGCTTCTCTCATAGTAGGAATCTCCAATCTACTAATAATCTTCTCCTTCTCTGTCCTTCCCATACATCTGGCGTTGTACACTCGTCCTTCCATATTCAGTCCATTCTCCTATGGAATGCGCTACCTCTTGAAATCAGGATGGCTACGAGTTGTGACGCCTTTAAAAAGAAAGTCCGTATGCTCTTTTTTGATAAGACCTTGGCAGAATAAATAAATAATAAATAAATAAATTTTCCTACACAATTATCTAGCCCAAGAGAAGCTTCGTTATGAAACTCGTTATATGGTTACTAGACAACGGATAAACGTACTTAAGTAAAAAAGTAAAAGTAAACAGCCTATTACTGTCCCACTGGGCAAAGGCCTCCATCATTGAAATCAAGTCATCGCTACAATTGATGGGTAATGGCTTAATCACCACGCTTGCCAATGCGGGTTGGTGATCACAAACCCGGGCTATGCATCGAAAAATCCGAAATACATTTTGCCCGACCTGGGAATTGAACCCGGGACCTTCGGGTATCGGGCCGAGCGCTCTGCCACTCGGCCACCGAGGCGTTCATACTTAAAATACTTAAATATGTACTTATTATACATAGAAAACACCCAGACCCGAGACAATTTAGAAAAACAATAATTTCTAAATTGACCCGACCGGGGATCAAACCCGGGACCTCAGAGATGGCGACACCATGAAAACCGGTGTACAAACCACTCGAATGGGCAGGTGTATGTACTTACTTATAATTCTCCATGATAGTCGATCGAGATAGCATCAGCAAAGCTTAAGCCTCTCAAAAATTACCCACATAGGCCTGCAAAGCCCGCGGACACGCTTTAACATAGAATTTCGATTAATATATGATTGATTATAATACGATCCACAATAACGACAAAACAAACAAAAACATCGATGTAAGGAAATATTTATAGTTGTAATTTTTGTGGAAATCGTTGTTGATTAAAATAGACACATGAATCCACCTTATTAGAGGTACCTTGGGTTGAGTTACACTTATATCTAAACTAAGCGAAGTGCCTAAAATCTCCTTAATAAGCGTATTCTATATATTAATACGTGAAGCAAAAACTTTGTACATCTTTTTACGAAAATTGCGCGGACGGAGGAGTATGAATTTTCGCACACTTATTTAACTTAAGTAAAATTCTGTATAAATCTTGTGCATATTTCTTTCAAGTGACAGGATCCAAGCTAAAAAGGGTTTAATAGCGTTCGCCCCGCCTGCGCTCGAACTATTTTAATGTTCCTTATAAACGGAAATACGTTAGCCGATATATTTGCAAGGGATCCTACCAGTATCGGCGTGGCAGAGATCCAGAATTGTGTCATGTAGGCTCACGTTTCCACTGTCTATTATTGTCGCATTATTGTGTCGGGAACATGAAAAAGAAGTTATGAATACAGCGTGAGTCGTGACGTTTCGTATTTGTATTGCGAGGTCGTGCTTTGCTTATTTCGTTATTATTTCTTTTGATATCATCCTTTTTATGTTACATAAATGGTAAAGCATATCGGCATCTACCAGATGATTTTTTATATTCTGATTAGATGATGATGATGATTGGTCCGAGTGATTTCAATCATGGCGACCACTTCGACTCCTAGTCGATAAAGCTCTGGTGCGCGAAGATGGCTAGCATACACGAACTTCTTAGTAAATTGGTGGTGCACTGAGCGCACGTAAATAATATTATGATTAGACCTAAATATAAACGTATCTATTTTGGTGGTAGGTAGAAACTTTTTCTTTAAGCAAGCAGGGATTGTTGAGCAAATGCTGTATCACAGTTTGAAGTCCCTTTGTTAAAACATTCAATCCTTTTAAGTTACTGAGCATTGAGCGTACGTGAATATGACAATAAAACATCAATATAAACCTACCTACTCAGGTGGCAGTAAAACTTTCTGCAATCAAGCAGAAGTGTTGATCAAATGCTACAGCATCAGCAAACTGTGATACATCACAGTTTGAAGTCCCTTCGTTAAAACATTCAGTCCTTTGAATTCACTGGGTGTACCTTTAAAGTTACTATACAAAAGTCACAGGGTTGGCAACGACTTACAACCGCTTTCGTGGCCTTTTCTTGGACGCTTTCATAATCAGTAATCCCAGATTTTAAGGCTAAGTGGTCGGCATAATATCGATGCTAGTAGCATTGTATTGTTGTGTTACGACAGTTAGAGATAGGATGGAGCCGGGTTTCTCAGTAATTGAAGATTTTGGGAAACTGCGCTTTCACCTTTGTCCTTATTGTCGATGTAATAAAGGTTACACACACACACACAACTAATAGGCAATATTTACCAACTGTAGGTATATTTAATCGAAGTAACAAAAAAACATTGATGAGACATTTAACTTCAATCACAAATACGTTACAATGAATTGACAAGGCAAATAAACTGCCTTAGTAGAATATCAAATTAACTCAAAATAGTCGCTTAATACAACAAAAAGTCTTGTTTAAGAATGCAACATTAACAGATCCCTTGCGTCCGTAAATGAATGCATAGAAATGCCCTAACTTTTAAGTTCTTCTTCTTAAAGCACAGTCAAGGTTTTTCGTCTAAACAAATAGTAACAAAGAAGCAAAAACTATAAAAACACAATAGCTGCTAGTTAGGTTTAAGCAAGGTTTATTCCGCATTGTGATTGATTTGACTTTAACAAATTGCTACTTTTTGCAACCATCCGATCCCATTCATAAACTAAACAATAACATAGACGTGTATGCAAAAAAAACTAGGACATGTCAGTCAGTCAGTCGCGTCACGACACGGAGCTCTAAATATAAGTTGATTATCTGAATCCCCAGCATTGACGGTTCCGTTTCTTTGTCGTAAAGCAATATTACGAGTATAAACAAAAGAAAAATAAAGTATAGTCTATACGAGTATACATACGAGTATACCGACCTTATGCAAAGAGGTTACATAAGAGGAGCTCGATGGCGCCGTGATTAAGGCGACGCACCGCTAAACAATTAATCTAATTCGGAGCGAGCCTAGAAAAACTGTTTTTTTTTCCTTCAAATTAAAACTACAAATTATTTTAAAAAAATGAACTAGCATATTAAAGTGTGTGTTAAGACTAATCACTAAGAAAATTTAGATGCTTAAACCGGTCTGGTTTGCCTGTAAAATGCAAATCTATGTTTTAAAAGAGGTAACTTTGATATTTTTTTCTTTATTATAAAAGTTGACAAATCATAATTCTGCAAATAGCAAAATGAAGTCAATTAAATGAAAAATCATGTCATCAAATATCACTTTCATATGTTTTGTAATTGTTGGGAAAAATCAAGATCCACGCAACGTAAATTTCCGATGCATCGCCTTAACGCACCCGATCTGCGAGTGCTAAGGTTAAGTCACTTTCGTAAAGGCTAGTCATCGGTTGTGCCCAAAAAATTATTATTAGCAGTCGCTAACAACCATTAATCCGCAGTGGGCCCGCTATTCCATCCATAGGGAAGGATCGTGCACCAGCAGTGAGGAAATAAAAATGAGCTAGTGGTGCAATGGGCTACACCATTTTATTTACCACCCATGGCAAAAGCAAACCCGCATTGGTGATCACAAACACGAGCTACGCCTAATCTGGGAGTTGAACCCGAAACTCCAGATATTTGGCCGGCTGGCAAATCAAATAAAATCAAATCAAATCATTTATTCGTATTAAATGCGGTACATTATAGTGATGGTAAGTGTGAGGTTAAGAATCACACATTTAGCTAACAAACATACAAATATTAAATTAAATATAATTAAAATGAAATGGAATTAGAATTAATTAAGTATACATGTCACAAGACTGTATATAAAGCATTAGATTAAGCAATGTTGTCACTCGGCCACCAAGACGATTTTAAAAAACATGAAAAATGCCTATTAAGTTATTTGTATTTTTAATACTGTACCCTAAAAGGCGTATTTCGTAAGTGCTACATCCATACATCAATTGATAATGGACAGACAGACAATAATAGCAGTTAGTCAATCTAGATATACGTTAGATAAGTTTAATTGTTCTAACCTGATAATTAGCTGTCAGCTAATAGGTTACAACCATTATTCTTTTAATATTACACTAATTCCGTTATTATCAAATAAGAAGTTCAGTGATATGAATTAATTTAAATATTTTAATTATGTTATGCTTAGTTAAAATTATCTGCGTATAATTCAATACGTCAGAACGTTAAAAAACTCAATATAATAATATACCAAGTTAGTATTTGTTTTTTTAATCTTGCGAGTAAGACAGCTTTCGCTATGTCGGCTGACTGGATGGGTGACCAAATCAAATATCTGGAACTTCGTGCTCGGAAGGCACGCTAAGCCTTTTACCGGCTGTTGTTGTAATATGGCAATCGATAAAACCCACATTCTGCCAGATGAGTATAAGGTTAAGATCCAATCTGCACTGTTCCATTCCCACATTCGGCCTTCCTGCTCTTATGCCTGCCCTCAGGCATCCATCAAGTTCATATTCATGTGGGAAGACCTGTGCCTAGCTGTGGGATGTTTATAAGGCTGTGATGATGAGCATCAGTAGGTATTCGTAAAAGTCAGTAGTTAAGAGTACATGAAATGTAAATGCAAATAAATGGCCACCTTATTAAGTATTGACGTCATGAAATAACGGTAGATAATTCGACTATTTGATAAATTTAATTTTAGTAAAACATTTTACATGAACATTGATGATGATGATGATGATGATTGCTCCGACCGATTTCGGTCATGGCGAGCACTTCGACTCCTAGTCGGTACGGCGCTGGTGCGACCGAAGATGGCTTACACATCTATACTACTATTTATAACTGTAGGCTTTGTCTGTACATGCAATTTTTCTGACAAATTTTGGGATGACTTACTAACACCAATTCTACGATTTTTGAATGTTTTGTCTGTCGGTCTGTCTGTCTGTATAATTCAAGAATGGCTTGACCGATCTTTATGAAAATTTGTATGTACTAAGAACATGAGATTGTGCAAATGATAGGCTATAAAATAATATTACATTTTATTTACAAATTTTCGCACGGCGAAGCGGTCGGGTGGCGGCTAGTTATCGTATAATTATATCGTGCTCAATGATTCGGATAAAATATTGATAGGTAGTTGTGTATTTCGCCGCCGCAATAGAAAATGATTGTTATAATGGTATGTCGGTCTTTATTTTTTTTTTTCAAAATAAAATATAGCCTGTGTCACCTGCAAGAACTGTAACGTGGTAGGTATCAGTGAAATACTTTTTTTGGAATTGGATCAGAAGCTCCAGATATTACTCTCCTCAAACAAACAAAGTCAGAAACTTTACCTATTTATCAATAGTATAATATACATGACAATGTAAAATTTAAATATTATTGCTGACCCTGTTAAGCATGACCCATGAGGGTGCTCTTTGATGATTTTTTATTAAACCGCAACTAACATTTTACCCGATGCTAAGTGACGAAAAGGCTGAAAATCGAAGTGCACGTCACCCGTAAGCTTCAGTCACTCTGAGTCTGCATTACCTACCTTTAAAGTGTCATCTAGCCAATCTAGATGAGTATCTAGGTTTATTTTTATTAGTACATAATTATATCCAAATATATATTTTTCTAATTTATTACTTTAGCTTGGAAACGTCACCTCGCACAGGACCTGCCAGAATACCAGCGCCGTTGCGATGTGACTTTCTCACACCGTAATGGCATATGCTGAGGTAGGGTCCTGATTGGCTCGTCACACTGTTGTGTTTATTTGTTATTTATTTTTGTTTTTGCATTTTATGTCTTTATGTTTTTTTAATTTATTATATTTTTAATCATGTCATAATCAATAAATGTTTTTTCTTTCTTTCTTCTTTCTTTCTTTCATCTGTCTCGAACGCTTCAGAGTAACAGTAATACAGTTGGTTATTTTAACCGCATCTGTGGTCTAGTAGTTAAGACCACTGGTTTAGACCCAGAGGTCCCGGGCTCGATTCCCAGCGGGGGGTAAGTACATGTTTGTGTACTCGGTTTGGTTAGTGGTAGGGCTTGTTTGTCCGGCTGGCTAGCTATCACCGTCTTATCTAAATATGTCGCTATAACATCAATGTTTGCAGCATTGTTGTGTTGCGGCAGCTAGAGGTAAGATAGCCAGTGTCTAAGTTTAATGAGGATTCCGGGTGAAGTGAACTTGCACCATTGGCCTTATCATTATCTAACATCAGGCATCTCACCTGGCCAAGTGCCTACCCGTAAAATATATTTAAAAAAAAGAAACGCTTGCATAACACCGTCTCTTAGAAAACATCTGAAAATGCTTCAGCAAAATAACTTTACTTTACCTGATCTTAAGGGTGCACCGACCGTAAGTGACAAGTGTCATACTTAGAACGTTGGTTTAATGCTCTAAGGTGTCATATATTTTATTTGAAATGTCTTCGTCCATATTTATTTGATGGTACGCGGCCATACTCATTTTGCATGGGGAATTTAACGTGTTAATTTTCACAAATTATAATTTAAAAAACCGCTCGATAAACAGAAAATGTGAGACAGACGATTTTTAGTTAAGACATTGGTGATTGTTCAGACATAATTAGAGGTATAATAATTTAGATAAACTATAAGATATCAACTGAACGCCGCCACTCGTTTTCATGATTTTTGCCCAACTTTAAATGATATTCTAAAAAAAACTATAGTGTGTTATGAATTTATGGATCGGACGAATTGTAAACACGTTCTCTTTGATACTAAATATACATTTTGTTTGTTTAATACGATAGTATTTTTAATTATATCAACTTAACCGTGACTGCATTTTTGGCATTTTTTGATCGGCTCACCCTTAAGCAGAAGCAGAGTCCAAAAGCAAAGACATTTGGTGGAGCCAGTTTTCGCTTCACTACTCTAGACGGCATCACCTTGCCAACCCACAAATTGCTTCTTTACACCTCGTTTGAACGCCCTTATGCTTATCCCGAGCTTTAGGAAGGAAAAACTTGTTGTTGTGGTTGCTTGAGGAATCAATAAGAATAAATTAAACACTATAAGTAGTTACAGACTTAGATAGAAAGTGGTACTCGTCAGTTGTCCACCTGACCACTTTCAATCTGCAATTTATTAAATTACTAGCGGCCGCTCGCGGTTTCACCCGCATGGTTCCCGTTCCCGTAGCAATATCTGGTTAATAAGTATCCTATGTGTTATTCCAGGTTATAAACTATCTGTATGCCGAATTTCATCCAAATCCATCCATTCGTTGCAGCGTGAAGAAGTAACAAATATACGAACATACATACACACAAACTATTAGTAGGATTATTATTTTGATACAATTTTGAATGTTATTTATTAAATTAAGCTTAAAAATTTATTTCAATTCAATTTACTGCATAATATTATAACATGTGTTAGAGTTATATTTATTTTAAATTTATTGTATGTATTGTTTCAAATGTTTTCGCATCTGCATGATAAGCTGTGTGTACACGTTTTCTGGATGTCGGTCTTGCACTGTTCTATTGTAATTGCTATTTTATGCTAATGTTGACTATCATCTGTTGTGTACTCCATAAATAAATAAATAAATAAATAAATCTAAGTACCTAACTAATAATTCGAGCCCAGAACTTCTGCGGGAATTAAACACTGGATCAACCGGTTGTTCATAATTATAGGTCGGGGGTATATAGGTATCCCAACAAATTACGTTTGTAGACCTATTCTCATTATGAAGGTGATTATATTATTATGTTCAGTTTTAAGAAACAAACTAAAATTCTAAGAACATACACTGTAAGTATATTAGGTACCTACCTAGATTGTCTAGCACCAGTTTACCTTGCCAAACAAGAACAATCGTAGTCGACTGCCCGACCTTTTGGCCATCCATAAAGCTACAATTGACAACATTCGGAAATCCCGTGACCAGGTATTGCGAAAGTTGCTTATCTAGCACGAACACAACCTGAAACATCGAGACGCTGCTTTGATGAAATAACATAAAAATTTATTTAAAGAACAACAATACATATATCAACAGAGCATTAAAACATATTCAATTAATTAATGACAGCAGAGAGAAATACATAATAATTTTCAGCTGATACTTACTTAAGGATATCATGATCAGTAAGTAGATACCATGCAGCAACCTTTTAAATGGCACAAAAATAATTATGAATTTATGGGTTTATTACTGGAAATACATAATATTAACCCCAATACCATACTATCACCAGTCCAAAAGATACAAGAAGCTCTTTCTGCGTGAAACGGAACACAGCTGATTAAAATAAAATGAGGGTATGCAAGTTACCAACTAATTATGAGACGACCAATACCTCAGTCTTCATGTGACCACGGACTCTACAAGGGGATTGAAACAGGATAAATATTAAATCAAATAAATGTGTAAAATAAACGCCAGCAGAGCAGTGAAAGTAAACTTTAGAAAACAACAATACAAGTTTACAAAAATGAGGAGTTAATATTATGTTAATTGACTTTTATCACAATCACAAGTTACGCCAAGTGACTTGTCGACGCTCCAAATTACTCGTACGTGAAAAAACGTGCCGGTATATTACATTTAATAAGGTTTCACCATAAAATAAACAGCGTTTAGATTGAACAAATTCCTCACAATGCCATCTCGGTTTCCACAGAACTTTCGAGAACACTTTCAGGTAAACTGCAATTTTACATTTAGAGGCTACGCTCCCGAGGTTCCAGACAGTAGTTTAACTTTAAAAAATTCATGAAACCAAAGCGATTTTATACGAGTCGCGCGATATTAGTTTAAAATGTGAAATTTAATTTTCTTTCTCCTTCAACTTTTAATTACTGGCATTCTAATTTAATTGTTAATTTCACAAATAATATTTAAGAACTTAACACTACTCTGTCGTTAGTACGAGTGAATAAACGTGAAATAATTAATGTAGCCAAGTGAAAACACAAAACAATGAAAAATTTTAATTAAATATGTTTTTAAGATTCTTTTTTGTTTTATTCATAACGGGTATTAACACATTTATAAAAGTCTTGTAAACACATCAAGAAAAGCTTATATGCTAGTGCTATGCATGTAATACGCATTGAACCACGATTTCTCGTATTCATCCCGAGCTTGCATTAACGTACATAATATCATGACATCATCATCATTATCACCAGCAGCAGACTAAGCAGCTCAGTTTGGTTGGCTCTTTGTCCTCCCTTCTAGCTACCACCACTTTACCTAAATATGTCGCCATAACGTCAATGTTAGCGTCGTTGTGTTCCGGCAGCATGATAGCCAGTGCTACAGTATTTGAGGATATCGGGTGAAGTGCGTTGTCACCTTCCGCCGTATCATCTCTTAACATCAAGTTCTTACCTCTATCATTACATCCATTTTATGTCCCCTCTGCTGGGCACCACCCTTCTCAATGGATGGAACACCACGGTTAGAACGGGCCATAAACCACCACGCAGGCCCAGTGCGAATTGTGGTGCAGCCGGGAATAACGGCTTTACGTGCCTTCTGCAGGAGGAGCTAGAGATTAATTCAGTTTTTGAGATTTGTCATCCATGTGATGAGCAGCTTTGTGAAAGTTACTTAACCTCAGCAATCGCAGACTGGGCGCGATAATCACTTCGCCATCGAGTTCCTTCTCCTTTTTACACATTTTTTTTTTTTAATTACTGCATGTTGGTTGCCTTAGTTCTTAATATTCAAAAAGCAGAAAGAAAGGACAAAGACTAACCCCCTTATTCATAAAAACTATTTAAGCATTATTTAGTTAATCATTATTTTGTCTCTTTTTCTCAAATTCAGAATGACGTTTGTGTGACGTTGAACAATATTTAACTAAATAACGGTCAAATAGTTTTTATGAATAAGGGAGTAAATATATAGAGAGAGCAGAGGCGCTCGTTGCAATAACTACGCACTGCAGAATCAATATGGAGCTCTGAAAGGAGCTCGTTCCATTGTCATATCTCTCCTTCCATCCACGACTAATGTTTTTCCAATATCCGTACAGTTTGAGTGCATTTCTATTCCGGTATAAAGAGTGCGGTATATTATGGCTTCCTTATTGCTTTCTACGATGTCATTAAACAGCGGCATTAAACTACAAAAGAACGGAATGACAATAGTATTGCGTCTTTCATTAGTTTCTTACAAGGTTTCATATTGAAGGATGTCTTAGCCTTGTAAATAAAGCCTGTTATATTTTTATATTGTTTATGCTCACCTTTTATTTGGTGACATAGTTAATTATTTTTCTAAATATGGTTAACTAGCGGCCGCTTGCGGTTTCACCCGCGTATTTCCCGTTCCCGTGGGAATATCGGAATAAAAAGTATTCTATGTGTAAACCCAGGTTATAAACTATCTGTATACCGAATTTCATCTAAATCCATTCAGTAGTTTTTACGTGAAAGAGTAACAAACATTCATCCATACTTACAAACTTTCGCGTTTATAATATTAGTAGGATACTAGCTTCCGATCACAACGTCACTTGCATAAAATAAAATGTATGACAAGCATACCTTTTTCTTCCTACTTAATTTAGATTTATGTAAATTGAATACTTATTTATGTTAAAATAAATAGTAGGTAACGAAGATAATCTATTTAATACGCATAAAACATTATTGTACATTTTTTTATTTGGGAAACAATACAGTAGGTACCAAAAACTTTAATAGATATAATTAATAACATAATATCAAAGCTTTCTTTCTTTCGTAAGAGAATAATTTCTTCCCATACTTATGTAAAGCCCATAGATATTATATACTGCATACTTTATTTTTTAACATACAACAATAACTTATTTAAAATTCTTGTAAAATGTTCCAAAGAACTTTCGCTTTCTAACAATTTGTACTTACAACTTTACTGCGTATTGTACTCAAACATTAGCTAATCTCTTCGAACGCACGTGACTTCCTGACAAACACTTGTGACATTTCAAAAGTAACTGCAGTTTAAAATCGCAACTAGCAACATCAGCTACCAACGGAAAACCTCGTTAGCTTACATGATTGACTGGACGCCATTAGTGCTATTACACTCTGAAACACCGAATTACCACCCGGACACAACATAATAGCTTAAGGACCATTACTTAAGTATTTAGGGATGGGACACTTGCTCGATGGGACAACAGATATCTGTAATAAAGGTATACTCCACACACAGGTATCCTTGCTAAAGGCACATCCTTAGGTATGTCATAGATTTAATATTCAAAACTGACATTTAACACTAATATCATTTTTAGACAAGTTTTACGAAACGGCATAATATTTGCTTGTTTTGTGATTACCTTTCAAGCATTGATTGAATAATTCACAGGTGGAGTCAAAGTTAAAGTTTATTACCTACCTATAAAACTTTATGGACATAAAACCGCCACTACAGTACAGACACTCCCGCCATCTCGTAAAGACCGTCGCCATTTTAGATGCTTCGTCACTAACTGTCGATAAATTCCTTAACATTTGAGCTGTTCCTTTTTCAAACTATCTTACGGGTAGGTGGCCTTCATTTCACCTGATGTTAAGTGATGATAAGGCCGAAGATGGAAGCGCACTTCACCCGGTATCTTCAACTAGAGAGGCACTGAATATCTTATCTCTAGCTGCCGGAACACAACAAATTCTACAAACATTGATGTTATTGCGACAAATTTTGATAAGATGGTGGTAGCTGGCCAGGCGGACAAACAAGCCCTACCACCAACCAACCGAGTACCAAACATGTACACACGCCTGCACATCAACCTACCACAAACTGTCAAATTTCTGCAATAGACTTTGAAATTTATTCCTAAAGCATATGGTTGAAAATGTAATTTGACAGTTTTGGCAGGCGTCTGTACCGAATCGAATCGAAACCGGGGTCTGAGACCAGTGGTCTTAACCAGAGACGATTCATTATCTCATTTTAAAGGAGAATGAAACAATTATCTTCTTCTTCTTCTCATGGTGGCACTTCATTACTAGAGGTCTGCCGTCAGCTTTCTAAATTCTACCAACGCGTCTTTTCCCTTTTATTCTGACGACCTCCTTGGTCGAGTGGTTTGTACACCGGTTTTCATGGAGTCGCCATCTCCGAGGTCCCGGGTTCGATCCCCGGTCGGGTCAATTTAGAAATTATTGTTTTTCTAAATTGTCTCGGGTCTGAGTGTTTTCTATGTATAATAAGTATGTATTTAAGTATTTTAAGTACGTTTATCCGTTGTCTAGTAACCATTTAACGAGTTTCATAACGAAGCTTCTCTTGGGCTAGATAATTGGTGTGAGTGTAGGAAAGTTTATTTATTTTGCCCATCATAATCAGTTGAAGCAGTTGGTACCTATCATGTCTTAAAATATGACCCAGATATCCAACTTTTCTCTTCTTGATGGTACGCAACCCATCTCTCGGGTCTTCTGGACGCGCTGGAGAAATCTCTCGTTAGAAACCTTCTGCACCCCCAACTAATGCGAAACATACGGCGGTAGCACCACATTTCGAACGCTTCTAAGCGTCGTCTTGTGTCCTCTTTGATGGACCACGCTTCACATCCGTAGGGCACAATAGGCCAGGTATAACATTGCAGTAAGCGCCTTCTGAGCCTTAAGTTTAATCTACGATAACATAAGACTTTCTGCATTTTATTAAAGGATGCTCGGGTTATTTCTACACCCAGAGTCGAAACAATTATAGAACCCATTAAAAACATAAATGTGAAATGAGATCCAAGTTCATCATGAGGGGGTCAAAAGTGTCTCCAAATGGTTCGTGTAACATTACACACGGTGCTGCTCGCCAGTTCTGTTACCTTACACTTGGCTTGACACGCTACCGCGTGTTTAGATCTCGTGTACGACAATGTTTAGATAAAACTTTTTAGTCGGTAAATGTCTGAACGGCTCGCCAGAGCGCCAAGTGTGGGTTTTACTATCCGTATTCATTCGATTATGTTTACGAAAACGAAAAGTATGGAAAAAAAATACTCTTCTCGTATGTCGCCGGGAGGCACTGCTTCAATGCCATACTAATTTTTGATTTGGATAACGTGATCGAATGTTAAATGAAACTCTAGTGTGAGTTTCATTTGGCACCCTGATATAAACCAGCCACCGCAGCCCAGTGACGGTCAAGTTTCAGTTCTTATGACTCTTCCCTGTTATTATCTGTATTTAGTATATCTATTTCACAGTAAAATAAATTAATGCTATTTATAAAATAACTAGTGAGTCGCCCGCAAAACTTCGCGTTTATTCAACAGATATTTTAAGAATTTCGAAACCTTTGACAGGTTTCTTTATTTTTCTGCACTACTACGGCTAGAGCTCCTCAAAATGAGATTATAACCGATTTTTTTATGTTGTGATTATGGGACGATAGCTGCACATAAAAATTCAATGAGTCCCTCACCACTTCCACGTCCCGGTCAACCCAAGCCGAGGTCTTAGCCTATAGAGGCTCCCTCGGGTGGTTTCGCTCCCAAACCGATCCGAACCCCTCGGAGAATCTAGTAGGGTACGGGGAAGTCCGTGAAGCCGTACCCTCTAGAAAATCTCTGACAGTGCTTCGTTTCACACAGCTTAAGGAACCCTTTAAGTTTCTTGCCACCCCCAAACAGGTACGGTGACGATAAAAACGCCCAGTGGCGTTTAGCAAACTCTTCAACCAGGGGTTATTGTACATTTGCCACAAAATAAAATCGTCACATTTTGTACACTCCATACATTGAAAGTAAATTTGTCACATGCATTAAAAATATGTATAAGTTCGTCACTGGTCCAACTTAAAATATGATAAATTTACTTCATAAAAATAGAAGTGTGGCAAATTTACACATACCTTTTCTGTGACAAATTTACTTTGTGACACGACGGTTATCGGCCTGATTTACAACATCACTAGTGTCGTGCTTATGAAAAGCGCGAGGTTTCCATTCGATTAAGTTTCGTGTTGCCGACACAGGGACTCATTAATGGAACTAGTGATGTAATTTGAAAGGTGCAAAATGAGTCTTTGAGTTAATTAGACATTTAAGAAATCAGTAATTGACGTTTACCGCTACAATGAACTTAAAGCTGTTAGGGTATTATTCCGATATCTATGTTTGAACTTCTTTATATATGGGTTTTGCAAAAAATATTGATGATATATTACACGTAATGTAGATAATGACTGAAATAAAATCTGTCAAGCCTTTTTGTTCTTCGGAAGGTACGTTAAGCCATTGTTCACGGTATTAAAATGGGAGTCGATAAAACTTACCAACCTGTATTAGACTTGCGTACTAGACTTTGGCCCGATCTCTTCATATACTGCTGTTCATGGGGAAATACATGAGCCCAGTTGTGGGACGCTTGTGGGTTAATAATAATGACGATGAAAAACTATTTCTCACCACCACTGGATTTCACATAATGGTCGTACAATTTTTTTTATAAAAAATTACAAATGAAATATTTAATAAAATTATTGTATTCAGCAAACTATAAATTCAATTGGACGTAGTTTATTGAATGGAATCCATTTTATTAAACAGCTTTCAATCAGTGTAACTTGACTTTTAATTTTTGCCTAAGGATTGTATTTACGTCATAAAATTTTTACTTAAATAACAATTTTAAACATATTTAAGTAAATAAAAGTAAGTGAATAATTTTGAGGAGCTCGATGGCGCTATGGTTAACGCGCCCGGTCTGCGATTGCTGAGGTTAAGCAACTTTCGCAAGGCCGGTCATCGGATGGGTGACCAAAAATTTATCATCTCGAGCTCCTCCGTGCTTCGAAAGGCACGTAAAGTCGTTGGTCCCGGCTGCATTAGCAGTCGTTAACAACCAACAATCCGCACTAGGCCAGCGTGGTGGTTTATGGCCTGTTCTCCCTAGGGAAGACTCGTGCCCCAGCAGTGGGGACGTAAAATGAGCTGATGATGAACTAAATAAAAATATATAAATTGATTATTACATATTTTTATAATTATTATATTATTTACTATTTATTATACTATTTTTAATTCACGTTTGGGTATAGGCTGATTATGATGACGATGATAATATAAATTTGCTTTATTTAAAACATCAACAAAATAAATATTAAACAAAATAAAAATATTTTTTAACACTCGATCGCACTAATAATCGATTTACAAAACCCATCACTAGTCGGAACCGGATTCACACCAGTTTATTAACTCTAAATTCTCGTTTACGGTGCATAAAGGTGTTCTTAAATGCTTCGATGTGCCATAATAACAGGAGCCAGTCTTTCGATTAACTTATGCATGCATAAAACCAATTCTTTATTTAAGTATCAACAAGATTTGATGTAGTTATGCTAATTTTGGAATTGATAACTAATTAATACCATTGAAATGGACACTTAAATGTCACAAAAGTTTTATAATTTACTAGCTGTGCTCGCGACTTCGTCCGCGTGGAATAGTGACTTTCGGCAGCATTTTTAATTTTTTAGGCTCTTTTCCCGTTTTTGCAACATTTTTCACTGATGCTTCGCTCCTATTGGTGGCAGCGTGATGTTATATAGCCTAAAGCCTTCCTCGATAAATGGACTATCCAACACAAAAAGAATTATTCAATTCGAACCAGTAGTTCCTGAGATTAGCGCGTTCAAACAAACAAACAAACAAACTCTTCAGCTTTATAATATTAGTATAGATTTGCATTTTTGCCCTCGTGACACGTGTGAATTAGGTTTTTATTACAAAGCATAAGAGTCTCACCGCATAAAATATGGAGGGCAAAAGTATTGTTATCACATTATGACATATTGTTTTTTGAGAAAAGTTGTGTACGCAAATGAGCTTCACAAAATCGTTATAACACTATTTATTATTATTATTAAAATTAGGATTATGTACCTTGTGGCTATACCTAATAACGCCATCGCCACCGGCACCGTTCTCAAATTTCAGTGACGAAATCACAATCCAGGTACTTTAAATTGAGAATCATTTTCACCAGTTCAAAATTAGCGACCCTGTTCCGTTCTTTAGTATGTGAGGATTTCAGGTAAACTCCACCTCTATCTTGAGCTTTCTAGACTTTATCATCTATCTAGACTAAGGTCAAGTAGCGCTTTGTAATAAATATTAGGAAAAAAACCTAATAGGAAAGTCAGCAATTAAATATGACTTATTACAGGATGGGTTGAGAGCTTGATGTCGCAGTGGTTAACGAGCCCGTGGCGGTAGCCAAAGTAACATTAAGAAAACGATAGCGAAGTTCGAAAAGAATTAAAATGTATGGGATTGACATAAGCCACGCTAAACCACGTGGTCAATCTTATGTCAATCCCGTACATTTTATTATTTTCGAACTTCGCTATCGTTTTCTTAATGTTACTTTGGCTACCGCCACAGGTTTGCGATTACTAGAGACAAAATGAAGAAGAAACTTTCGCAAAGGCCGGACATCGGATGGATCACCAATTTATCATCTGAAGTTCCTCCGAGCTTCGGAAGGCACGTAAAGCCATTGGTTTGGGCTGCATTAGCAGTCGTTAACTACCACCAATCCGCACTGGGCCCGCTTATTGGTTTATGGCCTGTTCCCCTATCCATCCATAGGGAAGGCTCGTGTCACAAGTAGGCATAATGATGCTGATATAATTATGTTTTTTGAAGAAGAGTATAGCATCATAGTAAAAGTAGCTTATATAGATGGGTTAATTAAATCTCATTTCGTGATACTCTTTTCCAAACATTTTGTACAGCAAGTCAGTTGACTGTAGGTACTTTGCAATCCTATTCACTTTGATACAAGTTTGACCCACTTTGAAACCAGTGTGTTAAAACAAATACATCAATAGACATTAAAAGCGGCATAGAAGTATAGAAATATCCTTAATCAGTGGGTGTTTATGAGATTTATGAGACCACTATTTAAACGTCATTTTGTAAGCTACACCCTACTTTAAATGACTGGTAACAGATGTTGTACACCTAACCCCTTCACTAGTTTTCTACCTTATTTCAAAGTAGTAAAGTTAAAAATGTATTGTGCATAATAATATCAGAGTCCCATAAATGTTAAATTGTGCATACTAATTCGCTTTTGAGATTTCGATTGCTATCTCATGCACTAAAATCATTAGTTAACTGATAGCTGTTTATGTACAAAGTAAGGTGGCTATACTAAAACAGTGTTGCGATTGTATATTTTCCAGAATTCAACGTTTCAATAATTTGTAAATAAATATTATAAAACACCATGCAATAATACGTAACTGTTTGTATAATAATTCAAATAACAGTAGGTAATTTGTAGATTAAACGTAAAGTCGTGCTAATGGCATAAATTCTTTGAAATGTTTGTGTCAATTGTTAGTTCCATTTATGGACGTTATGGCGCTGCGTTGTACCAATATCCATAGAATATTTATGTTTTATGCTAACTAGTTATGCGATAATTGTTAGTGTTGGGCCTACTGATACTTTAAAGCAGTCTTTGTTTAATTTCCTAACAAGATATTTGACATTGTCCCAAGAAAAAACAAGTTTTGTATCATACCTTCAGCCCAAAAACACATAAATATTGGCGGTGACGTAAAAGTAACATTAACAAAAACTTACTGTTATTATAAGTATGTAGCACTTCTTCCGATATCATCATTTCGGCATTTTACAAGCGTGGTAATTAAACTACTACACATCAGTTGTAGCGATAACTTGATTTCAATGATGGAGGCCTTTGCCCAGCAGTGGGACAGTTATAGGCTATTTACTATTACTTAATATCATAGTCCGCTGCTGGACATAGGCCTCTCCAAGTGCACGTCATTGAACATTATCTACAGCTACTCTCATCTAGATTCGATCATGATCGCGCAGCCCAAACCGTTAAATCAATAAAAATTAACACACAATTTTCCGAAATTCTTACAGGATCACTAAATATGTTTACGCGGAGAAATCTTAAAGCGGTCGCTATACTCGTAATATCAGTTACAAAAACAAAAGATAATTAAAGAAAATTATTTAACCCAAATATTGTTAACGCAGAAACTAGTTAAAACTCTTTAAATTAAAATGCCTCATTAGCCAAAGATACAGTTCTTAAATCTAATTAAGCATTACCTTTGAAGATGTTAACACTAACTAAAGTCAACACACACGATGTCCATGACGCTCTCAAATTTAATGAACGTGACAAATCCGGTGAATGCAAAGAAAGTCGCGGGCACACGGGGCTAGAAAATAAAACTGACAGTGGTACAAATATGAGATCAGCCGGAACTGGGTCACTTGTGCTCGCGAATTCCCTGTCTGTCGCCAACTTGAAGCGACTGGGTGAATGGGCCGCTTTCAAATTAGTTTTGGGTGCTCCATTTTATTTTTACATAATGAAAGACGTAATATTAGCGGCCACATCATTTGTGAATCAGTGCCGGTGATTAATCTACTTAGTTCGTTATTCATTTTATTGTTTACTTAAAACTTTTGTTAATAGAGATCAAAGTTGAAGTTTGAAAAGAAGCAAGAAGAATATGTCAAGTAATTCTTAATTATTTACTTTATTTTACTGGCTATCTGTAAGTGATGATAATACACCACGTACATGTACACCATAATCTAAAAATACCATTGATGTAATTATAAAAACTAGTGATCGCCCAGTGGTCAAAATTCGACCGTAATTTTTATAAAATCTGTTTACTAAACAAAATTTTATTAAGGCTGCACGGATTGTATCCTAAGTAAAAAAGAATTTAAAAGATAGAATGTGAGTTTGGATTGGCATTGACAGATATCGGCCGCTCCTCTTCCATTTTTGAAATTACTGAATTTTTTAGAAATTTGAAATAACTAGAATATTCTTATGAATTCTTGGTTTTAAAAATGATGAGAGAGTTATTTCACCACCCGTATACTAACGTTAGTGATCTAAATTACAAATTCCCAGAAAGCTTTTATTTAACTGTTCGTATTGATATAGAACATTTCTCATTGGTATTAAGCTTCCGTTTCTAGGTCAAGAATAAAGGCGAACTAGTCACGAATGATCTGGCACATTCTATTTCTCGGAGAGAGGGAGTTTTATTTTTTGGAATTCTTTCTGAGGATTTACTGATTTGAGATGAATAAAACCTTTGTGGAGAACTACCTACCCGTTTTCGATTGATCAAGTTTTCATTGGACACGCAAATGAACGATTTCAATAGTGACGTTTGACGGTATTTGTTCTCAAGAACCGTTGGCAACTTATGCATACGGGTCATTGGATAGGTGACGGAATTTAAAATGTCAAAACCACCTTCTTGCCTCGAAAGGTGCATACAGATGGTGGGCTGTGGCCCAATGTCCACATGCACTATTGTTCATGTAGGAAACCTAAGCCCAAACGGTCACTGTAATATTTACAATCTATGTTCTCAATCAGCTGTTATGTCAACATTAACTCCTTTATTTGCCATAATATCAGCAATCGGCAATATGAGCAATGCAGAGGTCACTAATGCTCTCGAGCCCCTGCAATTGCGTAGAGATATAGCGTCAATCAGCGTCTTCTACCGCTTATACCACGGCGAGTGCTCTGAAGAACTCTTTGACCTTATCCCACCTTCTCGTACGCGTGCTGCTATCCGGAGTCACCGCTGTATACTGTCTCAATCATTTCATCGCGCACAAAGAAATTTGGTTACTCGTTTCTTTGTCGCACTTCCAAAAGATGGAATAGTCTACCAGCATACGTTTTCCCTCCTTTTTGTGACATGGGGTCCTTCAAACGAGGCGTGAAGAGGCACCTTGTGGGCAGCGGCAGGGTGAGGGTGACTGATGCTGCGTTGTTTTCGCGCTGCACCAGTTGTCCTTGCGTCTGGACAACATTTCCACTAAACATCAGGTGGAGTGGAGGCATTTGCCGAGCTAGGTATAAAAAAAATATTATTTTACATCTCAGAACTATAACGAAAGCTTAGTTATTACTAGCTGCGGCGGCGGCGGACTTCGTACCGCTTTGACAGTTTCTATGACAAAAAAACAAACAAATTGTTACTCTTGAGAATATGTAAACAAAATTTCATAATGATCGGTTGAAGAGCTTACGCGTGAAAGCGTATCAAACAACAAACAGACTCATTTTCGCATTTTTATTATTAGTTAGGATTCTGAGTTCCACATAGCCTATCCATCTCTTTCTAGGCTGATGATCATTATTAGGTAGGTACTATAAAAAAGACTGTAATATTTTTATCAGTCGTTAAATGTCACAATGATTGTACTCCCTATTTTATCTACGAGTACTACATAAAAAATCTTTTCTATTTCCGAATGAAGTGGAATCCCGAATAAAGGTAATATAACAGCGTGTGGGATATTTACATAATTTTCTTTGCACATTTTTCCGTGTAAATTGTTGAATGTTACTTGTTAGGTTGATTGCACGATGGTTTATAGATAAAAGGCATAATAAAAAGTCACTACTTTAAGTGGAACTGGAACTCTTAGGAAACTCTTGGGATCTTATCTTATCTTTTCTTAGTGGGGCCTGCTGAGGTTTCCCTCTCTTAGTAACACTTCGACCCATCGGATCGTTTGTGCAACCTCCATCCTTTCTCTCGTCTTCCTATGTAAAGATAGATGCCATAACAACATCCTTAAGAGCAAAAAACCTGAAGTCCTCCGGTTTCGAATAGGCCGACCCCAGGAGTCCCATTGTTTTCCTAGCCAGAGAAAAGGATTCTTAAGGAACTATTGGGATTGAGACCAGAAGTGAGATCTACAGGGGCAAATAATATGCTGTTTCAAACACTTTAGACAAGTAGGCAGAGAAGCTTGATGGCGCAGTGATAACCTCGCCCGGTTTGCGATTGCTAAGGTTAGGCAACTCTCGCAAAGAACGGTCATCGGATGGGTGGCTAAAAATGTATCATCTTGAACTTCTCCGTGCCTAGGAAGGCACGTGAAGCCGTTGGTCTCGGCTGCATAAGCAGTCGTCAACAACCACCAATCCGCACTGGGCCCGAGTGGTGTTTTATGGCCCGTTCCCCTATCCATCAATAGGGAAGGCTTCTGCCCCAGCAGGGACATAACATGAGCTGGTGATAGGTAGTAAACGTCGTGAACAGCCTTAATTTACCCTTTGATGTGACGGATCTAAAACACCAAGTTCATATAGGCATAATGTTAGTTTTTTGTTCATATATTATATACTTTTTAATCTTTCGTTATCAACAGGGACCAACACGACTTTAAATGTAAATAAGATGGGTTTTTTTTCGTTTACAACGGCTTAGGCTATAACTTGAGCAAAAATTTAACATTCAACATAATTTGGCAGTCTCGTTTTTGAAGTTGTTTTACTATTCATGAAAAGCTAGTAAAAACACCGTACAGCATGACACATCCATCACCCATTTACGATCGCGCAAAAACACGCCGTAAATACAAGCCCAATCTGTTTTAAACAGCGTCTTTTTTTAAGTTCTAGATAGGCTATAACGCGAACATTTTTATAACACATTTTTTATACTTTAAAATTGACAGCTTGGTTCCTTTGAACCATTTTTTACAAAATCTGACAACTATGGACTCTATACTGAAACACTTAAATATCTCATTCGCATGACACGCTTACAGCGATAATGACACACAAAATTGACAGTCACCATCATGTGGAGGTACTGCTACTGGAAGATACTTTCTCATCTCAGCCAAATGACGTCCACTGCTGTACAAAGGCCTACCCCAAGGATATTGATATACGGTGTACATTTCTTGAGGGAACTTTGCCATAATCGCCACGCTTGGCAGGTGGGTTGGCGGTCGCAATATGGTGAGATAGTCACAGAGAGACGCTGCTGCCCATCCACTAGAATGGTCCCTTAGTCGACTTTTACGACACCCACGGAGAAAAAGGAGGTGGTGTAATTCTTTATCCCCGACACCACACAGAGAGTCACACTTGTCAGTCACAGGGAGACACTCACAGTCAGTATATTGAACACGACTTTACATCACAGACTTAAGCAATCGCCATTCAGTTCAAGTCTGCCTATGATTATGCTATCTATCAAGATCCTGCACCGCTCACACATTTACGGTTCGCGACTATGGCAATGACGTATATCTATCACCCCCACAGACCTATATTAACATTATTTGGTCTGCGACCACCGACTGTCTGTGGGTTGTCTTTAATAAAGACATAATATGAAATACTCATGCATTCCTGCATTCTAAATGACCGCGTCCGTTTAATCTTCCCAGTTAATACAATTTAAATAATAGTGTTGATAGGTACACAATGTATGCTAGTAGTAACAATGTAGTAACACAGTAATAACTTGGTATTAGACCAATCAACACAATTGACTCAGTTTATATATTTATTACTAGCACTTAACCCTCGTCTTCGACTGCGTGGATTTGAGACATTAAAAATAAACTTTTTTTATTATTAATGTTTATTTTATTATAGCAAACAAACAAACAAAGTCATACATAAGTCATACCAATTTATTAATAGTATAGATTCTCATATTTATTATAGGCCTTTGTCCAGCAGTGGACGTCTTATGGCTGAGATGATGATGATGATGATGATGATAGATTCTCACAATGTAGAGTGTCGACGCCTTACCCACACATTAACTGGACATAACATAATGTGATAAATCGTAATGCGCTCTGGGTAAAAGTCTAATACAGTCACATCATATTAATGACCATAAACTTTTGCCTCTTGGGCCATCTAAAACTTTTTTTGTATAACCTAACGATTGGAGTGCAAGTACAGATACCTGAACATCATCCTGTCAAAATTCTTCAATCAATGTTCAACCATACGCCATAAACCTAAAGTTCAAAGTCTATTGTGGAATTTTGACAGTTTGTGGTTGGTTTCGCAAGTTGGTGACTTTTCAATTTTCCGCGCAAAATAGTAAAATACAGTAGTTTTAGTAAATAATAGTCGCACATGCTTTGTTCGCTATCGTAATATTTTCATATTTGAAAAGAAGTATTTGATTGGCGCTGTACTAGCTTCCTTTAGTCCTTTCTATATCACATATCACATATCCCTCCAATACATACCGCATTAAAGAACGCCGCACGCCAACGAGCGCGCTGCGGCGGCAACCGCAAACCAGAGTTTGAAAAAGATGGCCGCTCCCGCTCGCGCTTATAGGAGCTCTCCATTTGGTCGTTTAATAGCTATTACGGCGTTCTGAGTGTTGAAACTGAGAGATACCACGCGCTGGCGCTCCAGGTCCGTGTTCCTGCCAAGTTCATCCGGCCACCAACCTGGTGCCGGTTCAGACAGCTCGCTCGCCTGCCGGACACGTGGTGCCTGCTGCCGCTTGCTGATCAAGGTATATCCCTCTTTCTCCCTCGAACTGTTTACCCATTGCCCTTGTCGCCATCCCTTGCAGTTCGAAACATCGCCCACATAATATAACGCCTATAAAAAAATACAGTCCCCTATAAATTATAGCATCGCACGCGCCATCAATGGTAGTGTAATACTAAAAGATTTGTGAATAGAAGAATTTCTCCGTCAAATCAGATCTTGCTGCTTACAGCAACATCCTAGATTCATAAAGCTACTTCCCAGTCACAATTTTGTTCTTATTTTGCGATTGTGCCCCAACTAATTTGACCCAAATCGATCATCATTACTGCGCGACGTATCTCGGTTAGTGCCGGCGCCGCTTGATTCCATGATCCAAGTCAACTTTTTGTCTTAAAAAAGGTTTCTTTCTTAGTTGGGATTCTTAATGCAATCGACTTGGTGCGGTAATGCTTGTTCTAAATTCATCTTGCTACCATCACCATCAACATCATCAGCTCACCTTCCCTATGGACTAATAGGGAGAACGGCCATAAACCAGCACGGGGGCTTAGTGCGGGTTGGCGGTTGTTCACGACTGCTAATGTAGCTGGGACCAACGGCTTTTACGTGCCTTCCGAAGCACGGAGGAGCTCGAGATGATAAAGTTTTGGTCACCCATCCGATGACCGGTCTTTGCGAAAGTTGCTTAACTTCAGTACTTGCAGACCGGGCGCGTTAACCACTGCGCCATCGAGCTCCTCAATCCGGTACCGCTCTATTTGGTTTGCTTGTACTAAATACATCTTGCTAGCTACCCCTATAATATTATCTAAGTCGGTCACCATAACATCGATGTTAACATCATATTTGTATCCATTATTAAGAGGAAAGGAAGGAATTCCTTTATTCCTGGTGAAGAGAACCACTTTCACCTTTGACCTTATGGAAGTGAGATAAAGAGCTCCCAGTTCTAAATTAAAATAAAAAATTAATCGTTTTAAATTAATGCAAGTACAGCTTAAACTTAGCCCTTGTTTTTAAAGTCGAGTTTTATATGTCACTGGTTTTAATGTTATGCATTTTCAGCGTTAAAAAGGTGATTTATAACGTTTATATGGGTTACATTGTGTGATGTTGTTAATGTCAGTCACTCCCTTTCAACACTTTGACATACATCACGCTTCGCTCTTATTCGAATGAATCATCGTTTTGTTGAATTGGATCAACTTTGTTGTCAGTGACAGTTTGTACCTCATTTGTTTATTAATTGTAGGTTTATTGTTGCAGTTTTACTGGTCGTCATATTCAACAAAAAACTACTGTCCTTATAATAATTTCATTGAGTAGTTACTCCAACATCTCCGGTACTAGTCTGGAGAACTAGTAGAAGTGCCCGCTAGATGCAAAGGCCTCCGGTTTAATCTGCCGCGTAGGAATTTGGAATTGATCAGGTGCCTGGATGGGTACCGAGAAGTGAGTGTGCTTACAACTCCGCCACCAAAGAGGACATTTGGTAGTTGACTTTAGAGTTGACGACCCGAGCAGTAGTGGTACACTGCGAGTTGTGCAACGAGAAGTGAGCGAGCTTACAGCTCCGGTGACCTATCTGGATATTAGGTAGTGGACTATACGTGTCCACGGGGCGACTAGCTTGAGACACTAGTCTTAAAATTACTGGATGAAGGATGCGTACCGGCGTGTTCTGATCTGGCGTTATGACCTGACGTAGATGGTCCCTTGCGCTTGCGTAAGGATGTCTGACACCTACTTTGGAACCGCATAGGTTGGCAGGGGGTGTCAGTATAAACTTTAAAGTAGTGTATAGCGGGTTGTTGTTGTCCTTATAATAAGTAAAAGTTAATAAGAAGTATTAAATACTTATATGGGATTTTATGACTGAATAGGATAGGTGGTGTTAAAAATTTCATACTTTTTTCAAATGTTACTTTATATCTTTTTATATTCATTTGTGGTAAGCACTGAACCGTGTAGAGAGTTTGGAAACGGAGAATAGCCACCTGACGAAGCGGCTCGACAAGCTCAAGAACGCCAAGTCCGCGCTGCTCAAGCAGCTGTGACGCTGATGCAGGCTCCTTCCCAACACGCACCTCCGGCGCTCACGGCTCGCGTGTGATCCGGCAATAGTACAAATAGCATATCGACGGCGAACTTCAAATCCATATTTCTTCCGTAGAATTTACTTTTTACATCTTTCAGTGTTAAATAATAAAGTAAACTATACTTTTGACCAGTTTTGACTCTTACTCCACTATAAGAGTTACATTGTTTACATGTTAATGCTCGTGACTGTATCACTAGAATTGGTTTGAATGAAGGAATGAATGAATGAATGAATGAATGAATGAATGAATGAATGAATGAATGAATGAATGAATGAATGAATGAATGAATGAATGAATGAATGAATGAATGAATGAATGAATGAATGAATGAATGAATGAAAGTATAAATAGTAGCAATAACATTTTTAGAGGTTTTATATAAAAAATGGAGGAGCTCGTTGGCGCAGTAATTAACGCGCCTGGTCCGCGAGTGCTGAGGTTAAGCAACTTTCGCAAAGGCCGGTCATCGCGTGGGTGACCAAACATTTATCATATCGAGCTCCTCCGTGCTTTAGAAGGCACATGAAGCCATTGGTCCCGGCTGCAATAGCAGTCGTTAACAACCTAATCCGCACTGGACACGCGTGGTGGTTTATGGCCTGTACTCCCTATCCATCCATAGGGAAGGCTCGTGCTCCAGCAGTGGGGACATGAAATGAGCTGATGATGATGGTAAGCACTTAGCCTTTATTTTATCTAATGTTAAGTGATGATAAGGCTGAGGTCCCACCCGTTGGAATCCTCAAATACTAAAGAACTGGCTTTCCTTTTTCTACCTTTCGAAACACAACAATGCTACTGACATTGATATATGACGGAATATTTGATCACAATCATCATCTCGTCATCTCAGTCAAAAGACGTCCACTGCTTGACAAAGGCCTTCGCCAAGGATCTCCAAAACAACCGGTTTTGTGCTGCTTGCATCCAGTGGCTTCCCGTGACCTTCGTCAGATCGTCGGTCCACCTTGTTGGAGGCCTGCCCACACTGCGCTTTCCGGTACGGTCACCACTCAAAGACTATTCCGCCCCAGCGGTCATATCAGTCTTGCGAGCAATGTGCCCTGCCCATTTGGTCACAATAGTGATCGCTAATTAGACGGACTTAAACCATACCAATATAGTTTGGTGTATAATGAAGTATATTTATCTTTATCTTTTTCTAATCTTACCAACAAGATAAACGCATTCATAATAAGATATTTCTCATTGACTATTAAAGTACCTATCATACATCAGCCAACTACGCTAACCGGCAGTTGTACACAAATGCTAATCACCAGTCATCAACAGTGATTTATCGTCAAATTAACCCAAAGACAAATCTCTAGATTACAATCCGGTAATTTCTCATAGAACTAAGATATTTTCTTTATCAATGCGAAACAACTGAATACATAATCAACAAATATCAATATCTGCTTGAGACAAACCGCAACTCTCTACGTCAATTTGACAACTTATCACGTAAGCTTTAAGGTTTAAATTAGTGGGATACGCATGAGCAACGTATTGACTAAATTGAAAGTATGTTAAATAAACACGCAAACGAAATAAAGCTAACACTTCATAATGTCGGCACCCTTTATGTACCTTAACGTATATTCGCTTCGTTTGTTTTTAACTGTGAAGATAGCGCAAATAAAGAATCAAACTGAGTTATTCACTAAGGAATATAAACTTCTTGACGGGAAAGTGAAGAGTCATGTCTGTGGTTTTGTTTTGTCTATTAATACGTGAAGCAAAAACTTTGTACCCCTTATTTACGAAAATTGCGCGGACGGAGAAGTTTGAAATTTCGCTCACTTATAGTTTATATAGAAGTTACCCGAATGTTAATATTTTTTTAAATTATGCATAAAAATGCATTAAATCAATAAAACAAACATTACACATTACACATTTTTATAAAATTATATTTTTCATACTAACGTTTTTTTTTAAATTTTGTTAGCATCTGTTTATGTTAACGCAAAAAGTTAAGACCTTTCAAAGCTACAATAAAACAAAAGGTCAATTTCGCGAAAAAAAAAGTCAATTTAAAAAAAATTGGGCGATAAAGACAAAATGAATAATCATTGTTTATTACTGAAGCCTAAGCAACATAGTCCTAATTAAAGGTGTATAATAATATTAACAACCGGTATTGACTTTTGGAAGCAATACACCTATTAATAAGTGAGAAAAAAACGTCAATTTCATAGGTAAGGACCTAAGTATTATTATAAATGCGAAAGTGAGTTTGTTTGTTGGTTTGTTATGCTTTTATGCGTACACTATTCAACCGCTCATCATGAAATTTTGTACACAATTCTCAAAAGTACGAGTATAATCAAAAACATAGGATTCTTATAATTAAAATAAAAAAGTGAGATTGTTTCTTTGTTTGTTTGATACGCTTTCACGCGTAAACTCTTTAACGATTCGTTTGTATTGTTGTCATAGAAACTGTCGGGTCCGCCGGGTCCAGTCCAGTATAAAGTGGATATACATAGTGGAAGCCAGTAGCCTCGCGCTACTGGTTTCATGTATGTTATTGGTAACACCGACAAGTTTTTCATGGACAAAACATAACATATTATAACCCACCACCCTAGCCCATTAAGTATTTATTTCTCCTTAGTTTACAGTTTCTATTGTGACCAGTACAACTGCCACATAAAGGTCCTATCCTTAACCAAGACTTCAGTTCCCAACGTACACAACAATGATACTCGGTTTGGTTCGCGGTAGGGTTTGTTCTGAGTCTGCCTGCCAACCTACCACCTTCTTTTCTGTCGCTAACAACAATGTACTGTCACATAAAGGTCCTATCCTTAACCAAGAGTTCAGTTCCCAACGTACTCAACAATGATACTCGGTTTGGTTCGCGGTAGGGTTTGTTCTGAGTCTGCCTGCCAACCTACCACCTTCTTTTCTGTCGCTATAGCAACAATATAATTGCCAGTCCCTTAATAAATTGGAGCTAAAGTTTGCATCAAACTTTAACAGTGTCGTCACTTACCATTATGTGAGAGGATGACAAATCACTTAACCTTTGATAAAAAAATATATAAATAATACTACATAGGTATTATCAATGTTATTGTTACGTAAAATAGCTTCTTTGTACAAAAAGGTGATATTAACCAAACAATCGCAACCCAAACAGAAATTCTAAGTATCATCTTAATAAAGTCCCGAAACATAATCCCACACCTACTTGTTCCGAATAATTTCAATTTCAGTAAAGTCAAACGAGATAAAACAATTGCCATAACACAGGGGAGGTGTAAAGCATGTACTGTGAATAGAATTTCTACTTGAACACATTTCACACTACATACACCTTATTTCGTAAGCAATAAGAGTCATAAAGTATCCAAAATGTAATAGAATTTTTGCATTCATTCGTACGCAGCTTTCACTTTTACGCACATAAGTACAAATTGTTGAGCATAAAACGAAAATTGTCGTAATAATTACGCGCACGACACGAAATGTACTCGGTATGACGTCATACATACTAATATTACAACCGGCTTAATTAATACCTGCCATAGCAGCGCAGCCTTCATCAAACCTCATACGAATACCTAATTTAATTTATCGCGAAAGCAATTTCATGTACAAGTAAAATATAAACACAAGCGCGTCTTATTTACATAATGTAGCTTCGTCTGTGGCTGACATATTAGACAAATTAGTGTATATGGAACGTTACGTTATTGTACATGTATGCCGATTTTAATGAACTGTTTACGATAACTAGATAATAAAGCAGTCATGATGTTCAATGAGGAGCTCGATGGCGCAGTGGTTAACGCGCCCGGTCTGCGAGTGTGAGGTTAAGCAACTTTCGCAAAGGCCTGTCATCGGATGGGTGGCCTTGTCTAGCAGTCTTGCAGTCGTTAACAACCACCAATCCGCACTGGGCCGGCGTGGAGGTTTATGGCCCGTTCTCCCTATCCATCCATAGGGAAGGCTCGTGCCCCAGCAGTGGGGACATAAAATGAGCTGATGATGATGATGTTCAATTGTTTTTGTAATTTTGATCTCTTTGTACTACGTTGTTTGGTAGTAGGAAAAGTGTTTCTCAACAGTCATGAAATAACAGTGCTATGCAAATATGTTAGTGAATGTCAATGAATTTCGATGAAAGAAACGAACAAAACATATAATAATCTAATAAACATATAATTTAAACAATTCAAAAATAAGATCCTTTTGATGGGGAGGTTTTATTTTATGGGTAAGCAGTGTCTTGATCTCACCTAATGTGTGATGATAAGGCCAATGATGGAAGCGCACCTCACCCGGTATTCTCAACTAGTGAGGCACTGGCTATCTTATCTCTAGCTGCCGGAACACAACAATGCTAGAAACACTGATGATATGGCGACATATTTAGATAAGATGGTGGTAGCTAGCCAGGCGGACGAACAAGCCCAACCACCAACCAAACCAAGTACCTACAAAAACATGTACCCCCCGCTGGGAATCGAACCCGGGACCTCTGGGTCTAAACCGGTGGTCTTAACCACTAGACCACAGAGGCGGTTAAAAATATTCTACAAAAGATAAGATTCTAATTAATAATCATTATTTTTTTTTAAATGGGCATACAAAACTATTCTTCTCATATGTATATAGTCGACCATGAAATTGCTTTATCACTTTTGACAAAAACTTCCATTGCAATAAAATTTCGCTAAGGCTCATTGTCATGATGACAACGTATCTATCACTTGGTCTTTTAAACAAAAATAGAACTTGTTGTTTTATTATATGCAAACAAAATTCACTTCTAAGGTGGTAAAGCAATTTCATTGTCGACTGTACCTATCTTCAAAGTGACCAAAAGTTTTATACAAACTTAAATCCCCCATCCCATGAAAATCCTTTCTCTTTAGGGATGTAAGCTTTAGCGGAAAGTTCCATCAATAAATCTGCCATCAGTGTGCCAAGTTTCATCAAAATCCATACAGTATGTAATTTTCAATAAGTATTTGAATAACATATGAACTTCCGTTACCTACCTACTTCTTGAAAACCCTTTTTTTCCATCATTAAATGTAACTCTAATACTGCTCCTAATCTTATAATTGCGTGAAGTTCCATTCAATCTATTTATTAATTTTCACGTAATATTTGGGGCATATAAACAGGCAGGGGCCCGACCGCCTAACCGATCGCTTTGACTTCGTGTGTGGTTTGTGACGTCATCTCGTCGTTTCGTGCCGCCTATGAGAGCAATATCGAAAACTATAGCCTTTAGCTTTTGATATTGCTTTCATAGGCGGTGCGAGGTGGCAAGATGACGTCATAAACTATACGCGTAGTCAAAGCGATCGGTTAGGCGGTCGGGGGCCAGTTAATAGTAGGATTAGAATTTGCGTTTAATTTAAATTATCTACTTATCAGTTTTTAAATTATACGTGAGACAGACATTTTATCTTGGAGAAAGGCTAACAGACAAACAAGTAACAGAAGTACTAAAATTACGATATTCAACATTACTGCTTTACACTAGCCATAACTTTGTTACGTTATATTAAGTCTAAACTAAACTAAACTAAACTTTCCTACACTTACACTAATTATCTAGCCCAAGAGAAGCTTCGTTATGAAACTCGTTAAATGGTTACTAGAAATACATACTTATTATACATAGAAAACACCCAGACCCGAGACAATATAGAAAAACAATAATTTCTAAATTGAACCTACCGGGGATCGAACCCGGGACCTCAGAGATGTCGACACCATGAAAACCGGTGTACAAACCACTCAACCAAGGAGGTCGTCAATCTATACAGATGTTTGCGTGATGCTTGGGACAGCAAAATAGAACGAATATTATACAATAATAATATGTATAAAACACAACAAATTGTATGTAGCGAGTTCCAAGAAGATAAGATGTTAGCGCGACGCTGTTTAAAATAATTTGGTATTCCCCTCACAGCGTACTAATTGATAGCGCCGGCAATTAGAATTACACTGATTTCTATGTGTCTTCACATTTGCGAGTCAAAGTCAAATCAAATATTGAAATGTTATGGCAACATTTGGGAATATTCTTGAACCGAACATGAATTCAAAAGATTTTTCCATTAATGTCCTTAATCGTGTTTCGTGTCTTATTGGTCTGATTTTAATATCGAATCTTTTTTAAACACGACTGTGGTCGTTTAAAGAGCAGAATCGAGAACCTGTAGACTTTTATAATCACACTAATATTATAAATGCGAAAGTTTGTGTGTATGTATGTCTGTATTTGTTCTTCTTCACGCAGCAACGGATGGATGGATTTTGATGAAATTCGGCACAAAGATAGTTTATAACCTGGATTAACACATAGGATAGTTTTTATCCCGATATTCTCACGGGAATCACAATATAAATATACTAAAAACGACAATTTCATTTTCCAATACAAAATGATTTGTTTGTTTTGTTGTCATGGAAACCGAAGAGAATTTAATCACTTGATGGAAACTGTCAAAGAGGTACGAAGTCCACCGGGTCCACAAGTTTTAAATAAAAGCCTGTTGTACCTTCTATGCGGCCAGTGTTATTATGAGAAAAATAATTATATTTGTTTTAATAGCGCAGCACGGGTTACGCATTTATTTGTCACAATTTGATCGAAAATATGAAATTATGAACTATTATTTATTATGATAAGGTATAAATCCTTAATTGGACTTTCTGTTTTCTTTTGTCTTTCTTTTTTCTTTTGGTTTTAAAGTATATTTTCATATAGAAGAGTGAGTAGAGTAGCTATACCTATACCTACTGTTTGTAACTGAGCTCAAACCATAGTTGTAAGTTAAGATGTTAGGATTACAAATAAGTATACTTGTGTCTACATGTCAAATAATTGTGTATATTTACACTATGTTAGTTATACTCTTTTAGTTATATTCATACTAAATATATTATTTCCAAATAAAATAAAATAAAATACAAAAACTCTTGTAAATCTAGCGTAATTCCTTCTTACTCAATAATATTAAGAAATTATAACTAAGACTCGATAAATTTTATGAAAGTTTGCCAAGAAGGGCCTAAAACCTTGTAGCGGTTGAATATTAAGAATCCGACTAAGTATAAGACGACTCTACTACCTATTTCTACCGCCAAGTCGTATTGTTTTTCGGTTAGAATAGCATAGAGTAGAATAGAAGTATTTATTTGTGAAATGTAGTTTTTTGTTAGAGAGAAAGTTATGCGTTTCGGTTTGAAGGGTACTTAGATCTAGTGTAAGTAAAGGGCATAGAAGCATATTAATAAATTCCTAAAGGCCGCGTGATACACTCGGCGTATACTACCAACCAAACCAAGTACAGTTCGGCGGATCAACCTACCCAAACCTGTCAAACTCCAATTAATATTGATCCTTATAACCAAACAATAAAGTTCAAAATTGATTGTAGTGACAGTTTTGGGTAGGTTGATCGGCCGCCGCGTGTACTTCCCCTTACTGGGAATCAAGCCCGATGTTACTTAAACAAAATTATCAAACAGAAGTAAGGCACCAAAGAGTTATCAAAATAAAACTTCGTTAAGATCATCCGATGCGTAGAATGAAAGTTTATGGTTTCAATTAACATATTAATAACAGGTAAACGTTTATTCCAAGTTGTTCACGAGCCAAATAGGATTGCTTACTTTGGGTACAAGTGGAGAAACTCCGGTTTGGGCTTAAGGTCGAGTTACGTTGGAAATTTCAGTTTATTGAGTAACTTTGAAATAATAATCCTATTCAGTACTGGAACTTTTTGGTTGTGTTATTCAAACGAGATGTAAGTGTGGACACAGATACAATATTTATTGGTTTTATGGTAATTTGTTATGATAATGTTTATCTAGTACCTAAAGTTCAGTAAAGTCTGCTCAGAGGCTAAAGTAAAGTAGTATTATATGCAAAATTTACTTATAAAATTTGTGAATATTCAGATTAGGTATAATTGTTAAGCGCAAGTATATTCGTAAAACCTATTTCATTTAAATCGATAACAAAGATATGTTTAAAAAAAAAATTCTCGAAATAAAATTTTTTTTTTTCATGCTATTTGGTAAAATGTAATCAATTTAATTACTAAATACTCAA
Organism: Eudonia lacustrata; assembly: GCA_947562085.1. NCBI lineage: Eukaryota > Metazoa > Arthropoda > Insecta > Lepidoptera > Crambidae > Eudonia > Eudonia lacustrata. Next base: position 6,800,434 of record OX387321.1, on the reverse strand, counting down.
CAATCTAATTGCATAGCAGGCTGGATTTCATTCAAAGTTGTTTCATTAATTTCATCCGCTATATAGTGACGTAAACTCAATTAAAGTTATAATAAGGAATGTTTATCATTTTAAAGGTTTTCTAGTAGTATTTAAGTTAAAATAACTATAACTCAAAATTCTTGTATGTTCTAAAAATTATATATATGTATATGAGCCAACAGTCATTGTCAGGCATTAGAATAGAAACGATAATCTCTCCTTCCTCTTTATACCGTCATTTATTTCAATATTGTCTTATAAAGACATAAATTATGAAGATAGAAGAAGAAAATAATAATAAATAAAATAAAAATATCACGTAAAAATATATACAACTAGCTGACCCCGCAAACTTCGTACCGCTTTGACAGTTTCTATGACAACAAAAGAAACAAATCGTATTTTTATTTGTTTATCATGAAGCAACTTTTTTTCTAGTTATAAAATTGTAGCCAATGTTACTCAGCGCTAATGTAGCACTCTAATGGTGAAAGAATTTTTTAAATCGGTCCAGTAGTTTTTGAGTTTATTCGTTACAAACAAAAATACAAAGCAAAAACTTTGTACCCCTTTTTATGAAAATTGCGCGAACGGAGAAGTATGAAATTTCGCACACTTACAGTTTATATAAAGAAGGAATACAGAATGTTAATTTTTTTTCAAATTATGCATAAAAAATACATTAAATCAATAAAACAAACATTACACACACTACCACGTATTTGACACACACGCATACCTACTCTTCAAAAATTTCAAAAATGGAAGAGGAGCGGCCGAAATCTGTCAATGCTAATCCAATCTCACATTCTATCTTTTGAAATCTACACAATACAATACAATCCGTGCAGCCTTAATAAAACTACGGTCGAATTTCGACCACTGGGCAACCACTAGTTAGTATAGACAATCCTTCCATTTTGTAGGTACTGCTAAAAAACAAAAAGCAATCGATCTAAAGCGGAACAAAATAAACGATAAAATAGGAAAGTGCGATCTTGGCACCCGTTCACGGATAAGACACAAATCAGTCATCGCTCTGCTCAACCATATTTAAGGGAAGGTAACATTAAAATACCAAGCATTTATCCATAACTGAAAGTTTCCCTTGCAATTAAAACGAGCTCGAAGCGACTATTCTCTAACGAGGATACTTACAAATGTGTCGTGCTCCCAGCCCCAGCTCGTGTACAAGTAATATAGACAGACGAATCCTCAAAAACAATTTCCCCTATGTGTATATCATGTATATTTATTACAGACAGTATTTCTATCATCTCCAGGAAGAGGATAATATTTTTTCGCCGCAAAATTGTGTTTTCCTTATCGACCATTCTATTAGCAAACCGTTTATTACGCGCACTGTATTATGTTATCATAAGCATTTGGATGTCTTTGCGAATATTGTTCTAGGATGATAGATATATTTGCTTGACTATTTCATAGAGTATACGTATGTAAGGAAATATGAGAATTACTTTTTATTTGCTTCTAAACGTTAGCCTCACTCACTACTACAGTCCAGCTGTGACAGTTACTTATGTACCTCAGTCTGAACGTGGGTCAGCAAGGACTAGTTATATTATATGTAAAGGTATCATGCCAACTCGTTTATTATCATAGTTACATTGTTCTTCAACCTTTGGATTTGGTTGACGTGGTTGGAATAAGACACTGTTAGAGAAATCATTATAAACTGTTCCTGTATAGCAACTTATTTATTTCAGAAATGCCACAAAACATTTACAGAATACTAAAGTATTCTGTAAACTTCTGCCGTAGATTCATTCATTCTAAGACCCGATTCACACGCGCTCTATACCAGGTACAGACAATCATACCTGGGCACTTTTCCACACTCTAACGGCTTAGTTTCGTTTCGGCACCTTCCTATTTCGGCACCCCAATTTCGTACTTCGTAAAGTCAGTCAGTCCTTAATATTATCTAGAAAGGAAAAAAAAAAATTGTACCTACAGAGTATAACGTGCTTAGCGACCAGATCAACCCAAGTCGAGGTTATTATAGGCGCCCTCGGGTTATTCTGCTTCCGATCCGAACCTCTCGGAGACTCTAGTAGAGAACGGGGACACGCACTAGTGCCTGATGCCATTTCCTGTACAAAACCTCTGACGGTGTTTCATATCACACGGCTTGAAGAACCCTTTAAGTTTCTCGCCAACCCAACAAAAGTCCGATGACGCTGAAAATGCTAAGTGACATACGGCAAACTCAAAAAAGCAAGGAAATTATAGAAGCTCATCGTCCCTTTAGTAACAAATACGAAGAAAAGTGAAATCTAATTCTTTTCCCCATTTTAGATACGCGGTTCCTGACACTTTCCAACGAGTAGTGCCACATAACCCTTTTCTAGTTTCTATAGGTTAAAAATCCTGCTGAATATGTAACTCCGATGACCCCTACTACCATCTATCAAGGTTCAAAACCCTTCGCGGTGCCAGTTGACATCGAGCCTGATCCCAGGCAGATGAAAAATGGCGGTTCGAAGTTTTCGAAATTGGAATAGTTAGAAACCCTAAACGGTCCCTAGAAACTGTAACTGCGATAAATATGTGTCACGTTGCGCTGACCCAATGGGCGTATTATGAAGTCACTGAAAAATCGGTGAGAAATATAATCACTTGTTTATAAATCCTTATTCTGCCTCCAAGTAGCATCCTGCTCATTAATATTATCATAATCAAATTCTCAGCTAAAAGACGTCCACTACTGGACAAAGGCATCCCCCAATGATTACCACAACGACTGGTTTTGTGCTGCTCGCATTTTTTAGAATATCAATAACATGAATTAAGCATAACAATAAAAGTATAAATAAATGTTGTACACTTAAATATTTTTTTGTAGCGGTAAAAGCTATAACTAAAAAAATAAAATTGTATTTTAACTCATAATATAATTTCATTAAATTTGATTTTTTTTTTTCCAGATACATAATATTGGGCTTGCTATTAAACACAATAAGAACTCAATCGGAAGGTTAGTAATTTTCATATTTTTATAACTCCCTATTTGGACCAAGCTACGCTAAAAATTATCTCAAAGACTTGTCTTGACTGGTCAATATCATAGCTGAAACAAACAACTTCGTTAACATCTTTTCGATGTAATATAAGATAAGCCTTGATCCCATTCTTAGAGAAAACCGAAAAGAAATGAGTTGAGTCTTAGCAACAAGTAAATAAGGCTTATTTTAGTATTATTTATTACAGCTATTTCGATGTTGACGTATATATATAAATTGGGTCCTTACCTATGAAATTGACGTTTTTTTCTCACTTATTATTAGGTACTTCTAAAAGTCAATTTCGGTTGTTAATATTATTAGACAACTTTAATTAGGACTATGTTACTTAGGCTTCAGTAATAACAATGATTATTCATTCTGTGTCTTTATCGTCTAATTTTGTTTTTAATTGACTTCTTTTTTTGTTTTTTTTGCGGAATTGACCTTTTGTTTCATTGTAGCTTTGAAGGGACTTGTTTTTTTTTCTTTTTTATGTGTGCTATATTTAGCTAGTGAAACAAACACTCTACTCTACAATTTTTATAGTGTTTACATAAATATATACTAAGAAAAGTAAAAAAACGTTAGTATGAAAAATATCATTTTATAAAAAATCTTCATACAAAACGTCAATTTCATAGGTAAGGACCTAATATATGTAACGATGCGCTAGAGATAGAAGCGCACTTACCTTTAATCCTTAAACTCTGAGGTACGGGCCGCCCTACCTCTAACTAGTATCTACGACCAATTATAAGTTAACAACAATAAGACCGCCTCTGTGGTCTAGTGGTTAAGACCCCGGTCTCAGACCCAGAAGTCCCGGGTTTGACTCCCAGCAGGGGGTACTTGTTTGTGTACTTACGGAACTTTCAACAGTTTTTGAGTTCAACTAATGAATAATAGGTAAAGTATGTTCTAATTCTTCCTGGCTAGCTACCACAATCTCATCTAAATATGTCGCCATAACTTTAATGTTACCTAATATGAGTAGTATTGTTATTCCAGCAGCTAGAGATAAGATAGCCAGTGGCTCAGCAGTTGAGGATTCTGAGTGAAGCGCGCTTACTCCTTTGGCCTTACCATCACTTAGGTAACATTAAGTCAAATGCTTACCCGTAAGTAGTCAAAATATGACGTTAAAACTGTTTCTATGAAAGTAGACTTAGACTAGATGGTGATGATTAACCAGGAAGAATAAGAATATAATCTATAGAATAATACCTTACTTAAAATTCATCGTCAAGTTTAACTTAAAAACTATTAAAAGTGCAATTCAGATTATAAAGAAGCAAGTTTCTAATCAACAAAAAACAACCAACAAAAACCCCACCGCTTCCATTTGCAACTAGAGCCTTTTTAACAACCTCTTCAGTTTCCCAACAACTTGTAAATTTTGTTTGCCAGTGTATTAGTTAACACCAAAGCTATGTTTAGTGCAAAAACCTACCGTGACGGCTGCCATTAAGGTCGGATCAAGATTAGCTAAAACAGCTTCTACTAATATAAGGGTGCGTCTTGATGCCTTGTTTAAACTAGAAGAATTCGTGAGATCATTGAACCAGCGCACGGTCAAGTGGAAAGACGTGTTTAAATGTTCAATAGCACAGATTTTTCCGTGTTTTTGATAGTTAATAAAAATATGTCTTGCTGTTTTGTTTTGGAATAGAAATCATAAGTTGCTAAACTTTTGACTCCATAATTATGTATCTCGTCCTTAAACTTATCAATCAGATTTTAGTAACTAAACGAAACAAGCGCATTACGTTTCGTTTTTAAACATTTCTAAACGCAGCACAGAAAACGGATGGGGCGCCGCTAATTCAGCAATTTGTTTGCTTCCACTTTGACAAATAGCGATAGATAAGAAATTCGTGTAAATGGAAATGTTTATACTTTAAAAATAGAGTTTTGATTTCACTTTGACCCAGAATTTCACAAGGTTCGATTCCAAACTTTAAGTTAATGGTGTAGCATATAGTGTCCGGAATAGGCAATATTAGTCAATGTTTAATTAACACTGAGCTCTTTCGTTGAGTCAATTTCTTAAGAATAATGAGGAGAACTTACTTTATCAATTAATACAATAATAAAAATGATGGAATTATTTTTAAAAAAATGGCGGATGTGCGGGTAATGGTAAATGATTAAATAAGTGTTTAACAATTTTGAAGTCGGTACCAAATAAATACTACAATAACAAATTACTAAGTACACACAATATTATTATAATATATATGTCAAAACAATAACAGTCTAATAAGTAATAACAGTATTCAAAAAATTATAGGAAGAGGTACCCACTTACTATCAAAGTAACTTTTTAGATATTATGTACTGGCTTTCAATGAAAACAAATTATGAAAGAACACTGACTGAAAGGCACCGACTTCAAAATTATAAAATACTTTTTTAATCATTTCTGATTAACTAAATCAAAATACGAATTACTTTGTGCTAAGAAAATTTATTTTTTACTTTTTTTAGTTTCTTTTTTGAATTCGTTTTTTGAGTCTAGTTTTTATCTAGAGATGTATGATAATATGATAATATGAGATAATGAAGTAAAGCCGCTTTCATAATTACTGTAGCTTTTGTGAATCCTACTAAAATTATAAACGCGAAAGTTTGTTTGGATGTTTGTTACTCTTTCATGTAAAAACTACTGAATGGATTTGGATGAAATTCGGCATACAGATAGTTTATAACCGGGAATAACACATACGATACTTTTTATCCTGATATTCCTACGGGAACGGGAACCACGCGGGTGAAACCGCGAGCGGCAACTAGTTATCCATAATAAAGCACATTCATTCATATTAGTTTCTTGTTAATGACCACTTTTTCTTGAAAATTTTCTTTTTAATGTTTTAATAATCCGGTTTACTGCTACAGCTAAGCAAAGCTAATACGCTTGTGTGAGGAATATTTTCAAGTCTAGTTTGAACATGACTATAGAGATTGAACCACTATTTCTTGTAATCAATTCGAGCATGTTTGTTCAGCTATCGATGACGCTTGGAGTTTACTGATCTTGTCTATGTGACTGTCCTGTCTAGTATTTGTTCTTCTTCCCATTAAAATCCCAAACAAAATTAATAAATATTTTAAAAAAATTTTTTTGTTACAGATTACTACGACGTATTATACGAATTTCAAGACGCTTTGTCAATGTCCGGATCAGAAATGACGATAAACGAAGAAACAAGTTCAAATAGTGTAAAGTTAGATAAGCTTCTGTTTAGTGACGCCACATTGTCTAGTCCTTTCATAGTGAACGTTGAATTTAGGATAGATGAGTATAAGCAGTCCTGTTTGTTTTCTATAGAAGATAACAGTGGTATTAAGATAGCGTTATGCTTTACGCCTGTATCTGCAACTGTTTTGAGAGTAAGTTTGGTCCTAGAATCCAATAAAGAGAATAAATTCGGAAGTTACGAAGTGACAAAGGGAAAGTGGACAAAGCTACTGTTTTATGTTAAGCACGATACGGTATCAGTTTACATAGACTGTCTCGAGTTTGGTGTTATCGAATTTCGTGATCCGATCACTGACATATCACTGCCTAGCGGAGCGGATTTGTTCATCGGACGCTCTTTGAAACACACTCCACTACCAGAAACTTTTGAGGTAAGTCTTCGTCAAAAATTATATATTTTTTTAAACTGTACACACGGCGGCAGATCAACCTACCCAAAACTGTCAAATTTCTACAATCAATTTTGAACTTTATTGTTTGTTATAAGGATCAATATTCATTGGAGAAATTTGACAGATTTGGGTAGGTTGATCTGCCGCCGACTGTACGTAGAGTAGTAGCACTAGTGTTCGACAGGAACCAGCCATTGAAATTTTTTTCATCAAATAATGAAAAATAGGGATCAGCAACAAAATATTTTTTGACGATCTCCTTGGTCGAGTAGTTTGTACACCGGTTTTCATGGTGTCGCCATCTTTGAGGTCCCGCGTTCGATCCCCGGTCGGGTCAATTAAGAAATTATAGTTTTTCTAAATTGTCTCGGGTCTGGGTGTTTTCTATGTAGGTATAATAAGTATGTATTTAAGTATTTTAAGTATGTTTATCCGTTGTCTAGTAACCATTTAACGAGTTTCATAACGAAGCTTCTCTTGGGCTAGATAATTGGTGTGAGTGTAGGAATGTTTTTTTTTTTTTTTAGTCCTTAGCAACAATTGAATGTCGATGTCGAAGCTCGATGACACAGTAGTTAACGTGCCCGGTCGGCGAATGCTGAGGATAAGCAACTTTCGCAAAATCCGGTCATCGGATGGGTGACCAAAAATGTATCATCTCGAGCTCCTCCGTGCTTCGGAAGGCACGTAAACCCGTTGGTCCCGGCTGCATTAGCAGTCGTTAACAACCACCGCCCCGCACTGGGCTCGCGTGGTTGTTTATGGCCCGTTCTTCCTATCCATCCATAAGAAGGCTCGTGCCCCAGCAGTGGGGACATAAAATGAGCTGATGATGAACAATTGAATGTAGACGACCTGCTTTCTAGCTGCCATCCCTGTAAAATTTCAATGAAAATCATTGTTTTTTTTTGATGTCGAAACCATAACATGTAGAGCACTGTACCTAGTCGTGCCATAAATTCTGTCCCTCATATAAACATGTCCAGTGTAGAATAAAAAAATTTAGAGAAATTTTAAAAGCATGTATTTTAAACGTTTAATTATATAGATTATTATAAATGTTAAAACTATTCAAAATGACCACCTTTGGCTTTTACACATTTCTCCAAACGTCCTGGCCGTTCATCTATGGCCGCACGTACCACATATAATGGTATCGAGGCAGCCGCCTTCACTAAATCTGCCTTTAGCGACTCGACATTTGGATGGTGTTTTGAGCAGGCCTTCTCCTCTAAAATATTCCATAAGCAATAATTCAAAGGATTAAGATCAGGACTGGCAGGGGGCCAATCTTCAAAGGCGATGAAATCCGTTAAATTCAGGTCTAACCAGCGCTGGGTTGATTCCCTTTGTGCGCTGGTGCTGAGTCTTGTTGAAATATCCATTGTTTACCAGCAAATACAGTGTTACTTAGTGGCTTAACTACCTTCTCTAAAACATCGCTTTGGTAGTTAATTGCTCGTGTCTTCACCCCTTGTTCACAAAAATGGAGCTTTGTCACCCCTTCGTATGACACGCCCCACCAAACCATCACAGATGCTCGATGATGGCCTCTTTCGACCTTCGGAATTATCTCGTTAGCTTCTTGGGAGCTGTGTGCATAGACCCTGTTGTTATGACGATTAAATTTCTCTTCAACCGTGAAAATTTTCTCATCAGTAAAAAGAATTTTCCGATGGCCACCATCTGCGTGTCTTTGCAACAACTTCTTCGCTTTCGTAGTTTGTTTGAAACGAAGGGCTGCAGTCAACAGCTGACCTGTCCTCCTTCGATAAGCCCTAAGCTTATCGTTTTCTTTTAAGATACGAGACATAGACCTAGGGGAATTTTCATTTCCCTAGCCATGATTTTCTGCTTACGGGTCGGGTTTCTTCGGATTCTCTCTCTGACGGCTTTGATAGCTGCTGATTTCCTTGTTGTTTGAGGTCGACCGGCCCTTGGCCTATCATTGACAGAAGAAAACTCATTGTAACGCTTGATGGTCCGGTAAACAAATTTCTGAGTTATTTTCAATGGTTTTAACAAGTTGAAAATCTTGACTGATGTTTTGTTACATTTGTGTAAGGCAATCACTGCGATTCGATTCTCTGTGATACTCCACTCCATGTTTACACAGCTATGTGTTATATTGAAATGAATAGTATAAAACTTACTTATTAAAATGACATCAAATAATAGTAATAAATTCATATTACTTTTTTTTAAATACCCTCGTATAAGTTGGGACAGAACTTATGGCAAGACTATGTACATAAAGTATCGCACACTAATACCCCTACCTAACACTTTAGTAATTTGTGTTTAATTTATAAGCTGGATTAAGATTTCTTATTTATAGAATGATTCCACAAAGAAATAAGTAAACCATAATGTAATTTTTATCGTACGGTGTTTTTACTTTTGTACTGTGGATCGTAGACATTTGCACGGTTAAAGTTTTTTGTTGCCCTACACGGCTTCTACAAGAAAATTAACCAAACCGAGTGAGTAGTAAGTGTTAATTTTGCGAGAAAACTTTTTTGAGTATGTTGTAAGTAAGTAAGTAAGTAAGTAAGTAAATCATTTATTCGGCTACATCATACACAAATTACAGTCATGAAAAAACAAAAACAAAAAAAAACGACGGGTTGCACTCCGGGAGTGCTGGCAGAAGTGAAAACTTGAATAGTAACGTTGTGCGTTTTTGATATTTTGGAATGGTTAGGGAATAATTTTGCACGAATTGCTTCAATATTCAGTATAAAAGTACTATCATTTATGTGGTAGAATACAATATTTATTTATTGCGCTATCGTACACAAACATGACAATTTATATTACATTAAAAAGCACTAGAACATTCGCGCAAGCGCCCTGCGCCGCCTAAACGAAACAGCAGGCATACATTTTCGCCGCGCTGTAGAGATAGAGAGGGGGATACTTCCTCTCCTACGCCGCGCCGGCTGTCATCCGTCTTACGAATTTTCGATCACGCCACGTGTCCTGACGGTCACGTGTCCTGACGCGAATTTAAAAATTTTTACCCATTACAAAAAAAGTGTACAACGCCGTTAAAGAAGTTTTCACTTCAAAAAATAGATACGAATATAAAGAAAACCAATTAATACTTAAAAATAACAGTGTTTGCCGAAAAGGCTAACCAGCTCAGCAAATGTTGCAGCTAGACGCCACAACGCTGTTGGAAATATTTGTATTTAAAGTTCTTGTTCTTAAATAAACGCGATCATAATATTATATTTCTTTCAATTCTTTATATCTGTAGAAATCATCGGACGGTTTGAAATTACGGCACCATAGTTATAAAAATGTTGTTTTAACAAAACTATACTTGCTTTTACTCACTTTTTCAATGTGAAAGTCTAGTTTATTCTCACGCAACCTAAGGGATTTCTTAAAACGCTTCAGTTCAGTTTTTCATTGAGATGCTTTGTTTTCGTATGTCCTATGTTTGAAATGAAATTGTCTATCAGTTGCTATGACGAAAGCGCCCATAAGGTTCTCTTATGGTTGGTTAGTTAGTTCAAAACATGGCTGTAGTAAGTAGAATTTATCGAGCATAATTATGGGCATACTTGAAAATCAAAACCCCGTACTTAAATTTTTTTTTATTTTTTCTAATTTGTCATGGGCTGATTTATTTTATTTTTTTAATTTCTTGAGCTGGATTAGAGAAGCCGCGGATCTTGCTCAGTGGCATGCACTTGGAGAGGCTTATGTCCAGCAGTGGACGTATATATAGGCTGACGATGATGATAACGATTGAATTAAAAAAAAAAACTACTGTCACTCTTAAATACACACGCTCATTTCTTACTACAAGTAGGAATGGTGTGAAGTTTTGTCGGATTCTAAAAAGTGTCTAGATCAGTCACCAGTGAGTAATAATAAATCTCAGTAGTTACAATTCTCTTTCGAGGTAAAAATTAAGTGGAGAGCGTTGATAAAGATTAAAAAGTTAAGCATGTTAGTAGCGTAAGGAAACAATACATTTCAATGCGACATGTTTAATACGAGGCTAAAAAACCGTTTGTATAATATCCTTTCGGCGCATCGCATCTGCGAACTCCCGCCGTATTTTTGTAGCAAAACGTACGCTGTCGCCTATTTCAGATGTCGACTTTGCAGCGATAGAGGAAGGAAACAGTTTGTTCGGGGGTAGCATTTGACATTTCTGAACTGCGCCAGAGAACGAGCTCGGTCGGAGTGCATTTTATTCATGAGTCACTTAAATTTATTCTGAGCATTCCTTTTAGATGCAGCCTACGTTACTACTGCTTACATGTAAATACTACGTTTTAAGGATTCTATTCTCATCAACGCACGTTAGGTTTAAGTAATTGTATTGATCATCATCACCATCTTCAGCTCATTTTATGTCCCCACTGCTGGGGCACGAGTCTTCGTTATGGATGGATAAGGAGAAAGGGCCATAAACCACCACGCGGGCCCAGTGCAGATTGGTGATTGTTAGCGACTGCTAATGCAGCCGGCACCAACGGCTTTACGTGTCTTCCGAAGCACGAAGGAGCTCGAGGTGATATGTTTTTGGTCACCCATCCGATGACCGGCCTTTGCGAAAGTTGCTTAACTTCAGCAATCGCAGACAGGGCGCGTTAACCACTGCGCCATCGATCTCCTCATTGTAATCTTCGTGTAATTGATGACATTTACAAAACAATTTATCATCTTCATTATTGACCTATATAGGGTCTAACAATATCAATAAGCGAACGCTTAAGGGGAGCACCTATACATCACACTGAGCATGCTCACCAAATTTGGTCCAAAACTACAGGCTCGTTACCAAGATAATCAACAAAACATTATCATAATTCACCAAAAAATACACCCTTTCCAAACCCGAACAGCTGTACTACACGCACACAAAGATAGCCGTGTGTGTGTATGAATGTCATACAATGGTTTTTCAATCGTGTGCGTGTATCTGTACATCTATCTTTTTATTGACGCTTGCGTGCGTGTTCGTAAAGATACAGTATGTTTCATGATGTGCATTATTTTAATTGATTTAGTTTGTTAGAAAGCATAACTTTGAAAAATCACTATAAAACTGGAGTCCAATTTTTGTCATTGTACTCAGAATTATGTATAGATACCGCCCTTAAACGTTCGCTTATTGATTTTGTTAGACCCTGTATAATACTTTCATCTGCTAGGGTCTGACCATCTTCATTATCAGTATGTTTCTTTTTGCTAGGCTCCGTGGTCCCAAATTATCCCCGCGGCAGATTTGACTCAGTGTTCGCTTGTCATCAAAACGAGACTTTAAGAACAACAGCATTGTGTCTAAATCGGGCTCCTGGATTCTTTTAGCACTTTTTCAATTTGTTATCTAACAAAATTTGCGTAAAATTATTTAAAACTATAATCGATATTGCCTTCTTTTTTCGAACCCGCACTTTTTTACATACCGGGTCAGGTGCACTACCAACTATGATATCGTAGCTCTGTCCAGCTCGCCCAAATTAAAGACAATGTTCGTCAATTACATACCATGTTTAGACAATGTGATTTTGACTGCACGTAGCCGTTTAATTCCAAACAATTTTTTTTTTTTTTTTTTTTTTTTATGTTAAAAGGAGGCAAACGAGCAGGCGGGTCACCTGATGGAAAGCAATCACCGCCGCCCATGGACACCCGCAAAACCAAAGTAATCGCGGATGCGTTGCCGACCTTGAGGAAGGAGTTGGATCTTGAGGAGGGAGTAGGAATTGGGAGGGGGGAGGGGTGAGAGATGGGCCTCCGGTACTTTCACTCACCGGACGAAACACAACAGCAACGAGTGCCGTTGTTTCACGCCGATATTCTGTGAGAGGGTGGTATTTCGCCGGGCGAGCCGGCCCATTTCGTACTGCAACGCAGCGTGGCTCTACCACTCAGACAGTGTCACTCATTTAGCACCACCCAGGGGTCACGTGTAGGGTCTCAAGGGTAAACCTACGGACGCGAGTAACTTTAACCCCCAAATGGAAACTTAAACGTTGTACTATGCACAGACGATCAAGCGTGTCAGTCTGCTGACCTTATTCCGTACACAATAGAGGTGATTATGCACCGCTACTGTCACACTCGATGTGCGGTTACCTGTTTGTATCAAACACAGCACATAAGCTAATTATTATTAGTCATGTTATTTTGGTATTATTAATTAGATTGATTACGAAGATCAATCTGACTGATTCGTGTAATAGACGATTTAGTATGTGACAATGCTCGCAAGTCCGTACATAATTATAACAGGATTATTGTGGTTCAATATACCTAATTAAAGCTATGTATTATGACATGGCCATTGTGGTAAACTGGCTTATTTTAATTGGAAGCATGTAACATACTTGTGACTTTAATAATTAACTAGATTCAATGTTGTTTTTAAATTCATTTTTATAACGGTGAACAAGCGCTTGGTCTTCATCTTATTTCGTGGTTATAAAGTAGAAGGTATATTTACAAATGTTGGTAGGTACACAACAATGACTGATATTGCAGACAAATGCGTGTGGAAATAAGTCGCCTGCACTGGCTTGAATGTTACTAATAGGTCCTTACCTATGAAATTGACGTTTTTTCTCACTTATTAATAGGTGTTTACTTCTAAAAGTCAATACCGGTTGCTTATATTATTATACACCTTTAATTAGGACTATGTCACTTAAGCTTCAGTAATAACAATGATTATTATTCATTTTGTATCTTTATCGCCCAATATTTTTTTAAATTAACTTATTTTTTTGTTCGCGGATTTGACCTTTTGTTTCATTGTAGCTTTGAAGGGTCATGATTTTTTTCTTTTTAATGTCTGCTATATTTAGTTAGTGAAACAAAGACACTACTCTACAATTTTTATAATGTTAACATAAATAGATGCTAAGAATATTAAAGAAACGTTAGTATGAAAACTATAAATTTATAAAAAAATCTTCATACAAAACGTCAATTTCATAGGTAAGGACCTAATATTAATGTGTACAAAATTGTATAAAATTTGTATATTATATTACATGATTGTAATTTGGTTGAAAAGATGGAGAAAAAGAAATAAGCCTCCTGAGTTTCTTGCCAGCTCTTCACGGTCGAAGACTCTCCCAAAATGCGAACTGGTGGTAGATTCGGTAGTTTAGTATAAAAAAAAATGTTAGTTTTATGATTTATAGTATTGACGTCAATAAGTGCCTATGAAGCCTTATGTTTGTATCAGTATATATATATTTGTATCAGGAGAGGGCTAAATATATCACACTGACCCACTTACACTAACTTCTGCAAGTCTACAACGCCGACACCATTACACTGACCCACTTACACTAACTTCTGCAAGTCTACGACGCCAACACATTACACTAGGCCACTAACACTATCTTCAGCAAGTCTACAATACTTACCCATTACATTGGCCCACTAACACTTACGGCTGCAAGTCTACAATGCCAACACATTACACTGGCCCACTTACACTAACTTCTGCAAGTCTACGACGCCACCACATTACACTAACCCACTAGAATTATCTTCAGCAAGTCTACAATACTTACTCATTACATTGGCCCACTAACACTAATTTCCACAAGTCTACAATACCAACACATTACATCATCCCACTAATACTAATTTCTGCAAGTCTACAATGCCAACACTTTACACTTTGTCACTAACACTAGCTTCTGCAAGTCTACAACGCCAACACATTACACTAGCCCACTAAAGCACACTGTCTACGGACGCGTTACATGACGAATGCATGCAACCTACAAATGACGATAGGTGTACTTCAGTTTTATTTAAAGTGGCATCGCGAGAGCACGTCCTTTCGTTGGGAAAATGTCAAATGATGATGATGATGATGATGTAATTGATTATAGCATACAACTTTATTAGAAGACGACGAAACAGGCGAAGAATGTACTGGCTTCATCCATACATCGAAAAAAATATAAATTGTAGATTGTTTGTTGCTGCCAGAGAGTTATCTGAAGATGATTCTGTATTTCAATAATTTTACCGAATGACTAAAAGTTATTAATTATTATTATATAGACAAGGATATTGTTCATTAACTTGAAACAAAATTCGCCGCTCAGACCGCTATTTTGCAACACTAACGGTGTTTGCGTCTCGCAAGCTGGTCGAGTAGTAACATGCTGCCGCGCGCACCGCATGGCGAACGCAAGACGAGAGGCAGAGATGGCGTTGCCGCTCCGTGGACACAGTATCGTTTGTATCTATGAAATATGCACGCAAACTGTAAGCAATCGTCAATTGACGAAATCGTGCGCATGACATGCGGTTTACGTGGACAGTAGGCCTAAACACTAGCTTCTACAAGTCTACAATGCCAACACATTACATTGACCCACTAACTTCTGCAAGTCTACAATGCCAACTTATTACACTAGCCTACTAACACTAACTTCTCCAAGTCTCTAAACCCAATACTATAAACCAAAGATAAAATATTTAACCGAACGTTACGAGTTAATTTAGCTAACGCTACTGTTTTCTAACTCGGATGCAGCACGTGTACCAGAGTTATTGTTTAGATATTCGGCGTTGCGAATACAATTTAGGGAAGCATCGGTTAAGCTTGCTAATTGGACTTTGACTTTATTAGTCACCGTATACGAAAATTGTTATCTAATTTCGGGCGCATGTGTGAAGTCGCACTACTTAAGCGCTTAGGCTAATGCACCTTCGCGCTGCTATAAATGATATGGAAATGTTTAGCGCAAATGGTTTGAATGGTCTGAACTTAGACATTAAGTAGGTTTTGTAGTGCTCTATTTCGAGGCAAAACAATTCTTATTCCCATGATGTATGGTTTCTTTTGCCTAACACTTGGCCTTCATCTCACCTGGTGGTTAGTGAAGATAAGGCCCCAGATAGAGGCGCACTTCATCTGGATCTTCAAGTAAAGAGGAACTGGCTATCTTAACTCTAGGTAGCTGTTAGGTGACTTGACCACTGAGGCAATTAATTTGATTTTTAATACTGTATCTTCATTTGGATTTGTTTGGCATAAACAGTTTTCAAACCTATTCAAGAAAAAAATATATTGTACTAGGTTTGGTTGTAATTACCAACCAGTATTTGGCAAGCAATAAATTGTATGATGACTTGATTTCAATGATGGTGACCTTTCCCTTAGATGGGAAAATACCTAATCTATTTACTTACTTACTGCTCTGATCTTAAAGAAAACCCGCGTTGTTATAAAAAAAACATGATTTCACGCTTGTCGCGACACGGACAAAATGATTTCATAACTATCATCAGTTCAAAATAAAAAGGTGGGTGGGTGGCTACATAATTTTTTACGAAAAAATTCTTGACAAATAGGTATATGTGCTAAACAAATTCTTCGCACGTACATGCAAATGGGTGCGACATTTCAACAAAAGATTACCAAATTGACACGCGACTGCGAACGAACGTAATGCGAACAGAGAAATGGAGGTTATCAATTACGCGTACCAGCAAAAGAAAGACGTACTGTGTAGCTATTTAAATTAAAATTCGTCTGCGCGACGACTACGCCACGCGAAAAAAGTTCCATGGCTTTTGAGAACCAATTTAAGATTATTCTATAATGAGTACTTCATGATATTTTTAGCAGACTTCAAAAAAGAAGGAGGTTTCTCAATTCGACCGTATATATACAACGTTAGTCGGAACGGGGGTACTAAGCCGAAAGGAGAATAAAGTATACCAGATAGTGAATTTTGAATTTTAGTGAACTTTTGTCTAAGAACTTTTGTGCTGTTTTTCAAAAAAAGAGACAAGACCCTACTGAAAAACTACCGACCCATTTCGCTCCTAAGCCGTGTCTACAAGCTGTTTTCAAGAGTCATCACAAACCATCTGGTGCAAAGACTCGACGAATTTCAACCCCCGGAGCAGGCCGGGTTTCGAGAAGGATATGGCACCATAGACCACACCTTCACAGTGAGGCAAATTATACCGAAGACCGAGGAGTATAATCGGCGTCTGTGCTTAGCATTTGTGAACTATGAGAAGGCATTTGTCTCTATCGAGACCTGGGCTGTTCTGGAATCTCTGCAAAGATGCCAAGTCGGCTGGCGATATATCCAAGTGTTGCGGTCTCTTTACAGTGCCGCCTCCATGGCAGTCCAAGTACAGAACCAGCAGACTAAGCATATCCCTTTGCATCGTGGTGTGAGACAAGGGAATGTTATATTCCCTAAATTGTTTACAAATGCTTTGGAAGATATGTTTAAGACGCTGGACTGGAAAGGACGTGGGATTAACATCAACGGTGAATGCATCTCACACTTGCGATTTGCGGACGACATCGTCATCGTGGCCGAAACTTTGCAGGATTTACAATAGGTACATGCTGAACGTTGCAGTTCAAGGCAGTACTCTCGAAGTTGTTAAGGAGTATGTCTACCTCGGGCAAACTCTGCAGTTGGGTAGAAACAACTTCGAAAAAGAGGCCAACAGAAGGATACAGCTAGGCTGGGCAGTATATGGGAAATTACGTCGGGTCTTTACGTCGCCTATTCCACAGAGTCTAAAGACTAAAGTCTTCAATCAGTGCGTCCTACCCGTCATGACATATGGAGCCGAATCGTGGACACTCACGGTAGGCCTGGTCCACAAATTTAAAGTCGCTCAGCGAGCTATGGAAAGAGCTATGCTTGGAGTTTCTCTGAGGGATCGGATCCGGAACGAGGTGATCCGACAGAGAACCAAAGTCGTCGACATAGCCCACAGGATTAGGGGCCGGCAATATTAGCAGCAGAACCGATAACCGATGGGGTAAACGAGTTCTTGAGTGGTAGCCCTGGCGGTCACAAAAAAAACAAATTAAAAGTTAATATTATTAGATGATAGATTGGTCCAACTATGGACAGAAAACTCGACTCTTTACAATGCCCGTACATTGACATTAGAGGTAAACCTATTTGCTGAGAACCTACGTCAAAACCGTAGCCTACTAGATTTTTGTAGACCAATCAAATGTAAATAAGAAAACTTATAAATTGAAAAAAATTTCTTCAACAGACTTATTCTGTTCTTCATTGAGCTCTTTGCCAAAAATGGCATTGGCAATTTACTTTCCACCTGTATGTAAAATAATGATTAGTAAATATAATTGTTAGGTGTATTTAATCTGTAAAAGATATGTTTATTTATATTTGTGTATATCCATAATTATGTATTGCATAGTGAACCTAAAAACTCATCAGGTTGAAAAATGTGTCTCCTCTTATTTTCAAATTTTATAAGTATATAGAAAATTAATTATTTGCTGTATGTTTAAGTACTTATATAAGTTCGTTAATTTAGATTAAGAGCTGTGAATTTTGAAATATATTAAAATAAAAATAAAATAAAACTTTCTACAAAACTACCAAGAGAATAAACATTCTCATTCTATTCTCATTAATATGTTTCAAACGAAACATATTAACACAGCAAGATAACTACCCAAATATTGTTACAGAAGTCAGTGCAAACTCAGCTAAACAAGTATAATAATAACAATAATAAATTTGCTTATTTTTATTCAACAATTTAAAGTTACAAAAAAATAAGGCCCATATATAAATGCCTTATAATCTGGTACATACCAATATACAATTTTTACATACACATGTATGTTAGATTATAAGGCATTTATATATGGGCCTTTTTTTTTTTTTTTTTTGTAAAGTTACAAAAAAAATAAGGCCCATATATAAATGCCTTATAATCTAACATACATGTGTATGTAAAAATTGTATATTGGTATGTACCAATATACAAATTTTATTAGTTAAAAACCTAATCTATGTTAGTAATTATTTCGACACTTTCAGTATAGGTTGCTTTTGCAATTTATGATCGCATAGTGTATACTAAAATGCAGAGTCGTTTGTGTTGCTAATTATATTTTGTCACATAAACCAAAACGAATTATCAGAAGTTCCTCCAAGCTTATGTCCTTGTTTTAGTCCATATTTTTGCTGCGAGATAAAAGTGTTGTGCACAGCAACTGTAGATCACATTATAAGCAAGTAACGATAATAAAGACACATTACAGAAATACTTTAATAGATATTAAGGCAGATTACCAATTATATCTTACAAGTTCGTTTGTCCTAAATATCCTTAAGCTTTGTATAATCACGGAACCAGAGCTTAACTTAGGAAGAACCAGCGTTGGCAAACTTTTTTATGAATTAATTGTCTGGCTGGGTCCGTTCAGTGCGCCTGACGGCTGGCGATAAATATGTCATTTAGGATAGCTCGGTACGCGGGCGGTGAAGGAAACGCCTCAACTAGAGTTCTCGAGTTTTAAAGTGACGCTGGGAAAGCTAGGTCGAGTTTAGCCGCACTATCCTTAATGCATACTTTTTCATAAGCTTGACATGTATTTTAGATGTATTAATAGGGGTTAAAGTATGAAATTGCCGTTTTATAGTAATATATACTTTTAATTGCCAGCAATGTATAGATAATGAGGAAATTTGATTAAATAAATAGGTATGTTAAATTTTAGAAAAAAACAACGAGTTTTAATTTTTCATACTTTATACCCCAAAGGTCTAAGCTAAATAATAGTAATTCCGTGTTTTGTCTCTTTTACTCTAATTTGAAATGACGTTTACATGAAAGGAACAAAACACGCAATAACTATTCGGAGCTTATTCTTTTTTTATTTGTAAGGCACCTAATATTTAAGTAGATTTACCTTTGTAAGAGTAGGTAGGTATGTGTTTTCATAAGGTACACTACTTAAATACGAAAAACTTTAAACTTAATTATTATTATTGTTATCTCATAATTTATAATACTGAAAAAATGTATAACGCTTTGCTCGCTCTACTGCGCGTGTTCACAAATCTAACCTAACCTAACCGATAGCTGTAGTAAAAATAAAATTCTGAGATTCAAATCACAAGTGTTATTTTGAATCGGCAGTTAGAGCTTCAAGATTCAAAATGAAAAGTCAGTCAAGAAAATAAGAATCAAATTGCATCACAGCTTTGTCGTCATATCCTTTGCTCGTTCTATCCTAGTTTACTAATTGGCTAAAACTACTCACAAAACTACGCATAAATCGAAGCTTACACAATAATCTGCTTGAAGCTTTCTCTATGTAAAAATGTGGACAAGAACCTACCCATAGGTATATTTTTTTCAAAAAAGCATTTTTTTTCTACGAAGGTACTATCCTTAATTGAAATACCAAAAGAATATTCAATAAAATAAATAAAAACCAACTTGATTAAATTATGGAAGTTATTGTAGCAGTATATCAGCTTTCATAACAGTTTCAATGAAAGGAATCCAATTTACCCGATTTCCTTCGATCCATTTTTATTTGTGGCGTTTGCTTTCAATAGGACAATATTACACGTATTATCTGAGTTTGTGGACTTGACTGGGCGGGATTGAGGTCCGGCCAATACTATACGGGTTCTTTATAAAGAGTTGGTATATTCTAGAAGTGAAAGGTTATGTTTCTGAACTTATCTATAGATAGAGTTTAGTATCTCGTTTAAAGACGACATTGATATGGAGAGAGAGCGCAGGGCGCTGGCGGTTAGGGCCAACATGTTGGCTCGCAGATTTGCTCGATGCTCAGCACCTGTAAAGGTCACGCTTTTCAAAGCCTACTGTACCTCTTTTTACTCGAGCAGTTTGTGGGTTAACTACACCCAAAAATCGTACAACACCCTGCGCGTACAATACAATAATGCTTTCAGGGCATTGTTGGGGCTGCCGCGATACTGCAGCGCTTCCAGCATGTTTGCGTATACAGAGGTCGACAGTTTCCCGACCATCATTCGTAAAAAAGCAGGCTCACTTTTGAAGCGAGTTCGCGGCAGCAGTAACAACGTCCTGCTAGCAATCGCCGATAGTGGGGACTGTCCATTTATCGAGCACATGTGCCAAATCACACGCTCAAAATTAAAAATTATTTATTAAGTACTAACATAGGTGATAAGTCTCTTTGTTACTAACATTTAATGGACTTTATGTTGTCTGGAAAATAAACATTTTTATTTATTTTTATTGTAAGTATTTTATCGTTATCTTATCTCATCATTAGTTTGATATAAGGCCATAGCCTCTGTGATAGTCCCAGATCCCGATCCGATCCGAACCCTTCGGAGACTTTAGTATGGCACGGGGACGCGCACTTTTAAGTGTGCGATGCCGTTCCCTCTAGAAATCCTCCGAAGGTGATTCGTTTCAACACGGCTTGAGGTACCCTTTACGTACCTCGCCGCCCCCAAAAAAGCCCGGTGACGCTGAAAATGTCGTTAGAGGCAATCAGCAATCTCTCTCAAAAAAAAAGATAGTCCCAGGTGTATACGTACGCTACGTTTCTATCTTCAATTCTTCCGACGGTTAATTGAATCAAGTGTTACTTTATGGACGTTCATGGCATAAAAAATATTACGCATAATTTCGCAAACCTATTCGTTTATCAAGCTTTGATTCAGCATACAAGCACCACCCGCAAAACTATGAACGCGCAGAAGGAACTTAAAGTTCAAGCTAACTAGCTAACCCAACTTGACACGTGTTTCGCCTCTACACGGGGCTGTTGACTGGTCGTGAGCTGCGCAGCTACTATTAATTTTTTCCTTCTAGTGGGATCTAGTGGGAAGGCTTAGGTCAAAAATGTTAGGGGAATACAATAATAAATGAAATTTATAATTTAAAAGATGTCTGTGGTAGACTAGTAGTCAGAATGGTGACTTAGTGTTGCACATACTTAAATCTTTATTGCATGTCACGTAATGGTAAAGTAACTCAGTTATACCTACCTATATTTTTCAAATTTTGATGGTTATTGTTAGTAAGTAGCCGTCGGACTAGCCATGCAGATATTACGTGTGTTGGTTTGCGAAGAGGCATAATTATGTTTCATGCTAATATAAACTTTAAGATAAAATAGAGTCATAGATTTCCACATACCTACCTATTCTTCTCTCCGATTCCGTTCACAACCTTCTCCTAAAGAATTACAAAACCAAATACCTAAATGAGGGTAGAAACACAGTTATGTTGTATAGCCAGCGAACGTGGTTTTGTAGGATATAAAGTAGCGCAGACACAACAAAAACTTAACTCTACCTGTCTTAACAGTGTGCACAACTTCCAACTTCGAACAGTTTTAGAGCTGTACAAGTGATAGGAGGTAGCGACGACTCACGTATACTATTTAGTAAACCATGGAATTAGCAGCACAAGACCTTGCGTTGTGGAGATCCTTGGGGGAGCCCTTTTTTACAAGCTTTTATTGCAAGCTTATCGTAAAAGTTCGTGACATACCGCTTTAGGTACACTTTCAATTATACCATGGTGGCTCCACACACTTATTCTTTTCCAAATTGTAATTAGTTTTGAAGTTTGTATGAGATACCGAAATGTCTTTTAACTTTTTAATGGTTTAAATAAAATCCCATCCCCAACGCCGTACTGCCGCACCAAAAATTACGATAAGCTCTTTCTGCGTTACACGAAACGCTCTCGATTAAAATAAAATTTGATTACGTAAATTACTAATTAATTATGAGACGACCAACACCTCAGTCTCCCTGTGACCACGGATCCTACAAAGGATTCGAAACGTCAAGATAAACATTGCATTAAATTAATGCCCCGGTGGTCGAGTGGCAGAGCGCTCGGCCCGATACCCGAAGGTCCCGGGTTCAATCCCGCGGTCGCGCAAACTGTGTTTCGGATTTTTCGATGCATAGCCCGGGTATGTAATCACCAACCCGCATTTGGCAAGCGTGGTGATTAAGCCATTACCCATCAAATGTAGTGATGACTTGATTTAAATTATGGAGGCAAAGGCAAAGGCTCAGCAGTGGGACAGTCATAGGCTATTTACTTACTGTACTTACTACTAAATTAATGTGTTAAATAAATGCGAGTAGATCCGTAAAAGTGGTTTGATTTCCACACCTAAAAAATATATTTTCTAAAGCAAAATAGTTACATCCTTTTCCTGTGACTTGTGCCACAGCCTAAACGTAAGAGAGAGGTTTGGTATATCCTATTCTAGGAATTTGAGTGGGGTTTTCCACTAAAGTCCGTTTACTTCTTGTTCGGATACTCTTTGAAGAGAGCTTTTATGGAATCAGATGACAAAATGTTTTGTAAATTTGTCGATGTTCAACTGTGAATTTTAGTATTGAGTGATATTTAATTAAGCTTGAAACCTTGAAGCTCTTAAAGGATTACTTGTTTATACATGAACTGCCGCTTTGAAATATAAATAATACCAGTAGTAGACCAAGGGTTCCCTGAGAATCAAACGGAGAATCAAAAAGGTTATTATATAATATACAAACAAACTCCCTGAAACGATTATTAATGAAAAAGCTGGCAAGATATTTTTAAACGGTGAGAAGCAAATACTAATTAATAAATGTTATATCACAATCATGAGTTATTAAAGATAAAAAATCTTATGCTTAAGCATAAGATTTTCTGTGTTAGGTTAACCTATTTTTAATAAAATATCAGAATAAATCGTCATCTTTTCTTCCAATTGCAGTACCCGAAGGGATCCATAATGTACTTTATCATTGTTAAAATACGTTTCACCTTTAGCCACCTCTGTGGTCTAGTGGTTAAGACCACCGGTTTAGACCCAGAGGTCCCGGTTTCGATTCCCAGCAGGGGGAGCATACATGTTTTGGTTGGTGGTAGGGCTTGTTTGTCCGCCTGGCTTGCTACCATCATCATAACTAAATATATCGCCATAACATCAATGTTTGTAGCATTGTTGTGTCCCAGCAACTAGAGATAAGATATCCAGTGCCTCTCTAGTTGAGGATTCCGGGTGAAGTGCGCTTCCACCTTCGGCCTTATCATCAGGTGGGATGAAGGCCAAATGCTTACCCAGGTAGGGTATAAGAAAACCCCTATGGTTGCGAACCATAGGGGTTTTTTTATACCCTACCCGGGTTTTATAAAATATTGAGTATTGATGTTCGATTACCAATAATGCTGAGACTTTGAGTTTTTTTTATATATAGATAGAATTATAGAAGGTTAGGCAAATGACTCTGAGGTCACTCAAAGAGGGCTATGCTCGGGGTTTCTCTGCGTGATCGAATCGGAATTCCGGATTTTTTTATAGCCTATGTCACTCCCACAGTCAAAACAAATCTAACGACAACTCATATGTTAAAATCCATCATGCCGTGTGGGCTGTAGGGCGTGCCAAAGAAATAGACATACATACATACATACATACATACATACATACATACATACATACATACATACATACATACATACATACATACATACATACATACATACATACATACATACATACATACATACATACATACATACATACATACATACATACATACATACATACATACATACATACATACATACATACATACATACATACATACATACATACATACATACATACATACATACATACATACATACATACATACATACATACATACATACATACATACATACATACATACATACATACATACATACATACATACATACATACATACATACATACATACATACATACATACATACATACATACATACATACATAAATATATACATACTTACATACAAACATCCATACATACACTCGAAAAACATAACCCTCCTTTTAACGCAGTCGGGCAAAAAGATGCGTCTGCGAGCAATAGCAAGCGGCCGGGCGCCCGATCGAGTCGAAAGAACAGTAGCTCAGGGTCAACGTACAGAATCGGATTTAGAAGTTAGTTATGCTGTGTTTTTTTAATTGGGTTTTGAAGATATTTGAACTTTTTGATGTTTTCATTTCTTTTGGGAGATTATTAAATAATATTGCTCCTTCAAAACATATACTTCTTTTGCCATAATTTGACATGAAATCTTAATACTACATACATTGATGTTATAGCGACATATTTATCTAAGATGGTGGTAGCTAGCCAGGCGGACAAACAAACCCTACCACCAACCAAGCCAAGTACACAAGTATGTACCCCCCGCTGGGAATCGAACCCGGGACCTCGGGGTCTAAAACCGGTGCTCTTAACCATAGACCACAGAGGCGGTTAAAAGTTGAGACCTCCCTGAAGTCCTCTTTGAAACTATAACCACATGTAACACATACGTCACTTGTTTTCTAACACATTCTTTACTAAATATGTAATTAATAAAGCAATAGGTATACTCTTTTTAACTTAGAGATCACAAATCATTCAATTCCAACGAGACGGTCTAATTTTTAATACATGAACATATAATATGAGAAGAGATAAATAAAGCCAGCCAGTTGTATAAATCATCTAATATTGTAGGCGTCTGAAACTCGAGTGCCATTAGTCGGGGCGCGTTAAAAATGCGACATCCGAATTCAAAACGAACTGTTATATACGTGATCTCATCATACTCTTATGAATGTTATAACAAAGGAATTTATGACAACTGTAAGACACTTGACTCGTCTTTACAATTTGGAAGATTATTTTATAAAGTGGACTTTAGTTGTGGGATCGTTGAAGAAAAGAGTGGTCGAATTAATCACAAAATCTTTTTATTTTTATCATAATTTTTATCAATAGCCTCTTGACAACTTTACATCTTAACATAGGCTGAAAATCCGGTGTTGCTACGGCTAACAAAATAAACCAAAACATATATAATAAAAATAATCGTTCTCCCAGACGGCCGTCCTGATTATTCGTCTGGGTGGTATTAAAAAAAACATTCTATCCACTTATCTTTCTATTCCCATACTTCTATGTTTTTAATTGCCTTTAAAATATATCAGCTCGATAGTGCAGTGGTAAACGAACTCGGTCTGCGATTACTAATATTAAGCATCTTTCGCAAAGACTGGTCTACGGATTGGTGACGAATATGTAGGTAGGTATCTAAAAGTAGTTCGGCACTATAAAAGTTGGTTTTTGTTAATGTATCGACATGGAATTGTGGTACAATAGAATGAAAATAAACGTATAGTATTGTGCATACAATTAACATAAATCATATTTAAAACAAATGATACTTTAAATGTTTCATAATTATCAATCCGCTTAAATGGTTCATCACCAGCTCATATATGTGCCCACTGTTGGGGCACGAGCCTTCCCCATGGATGGATAGGGAGAACGGGCCATAAACCACCACGCGGGCCCAGTGCGGATTGGTGGTTGTTAACGACTGCTAATGCAGCCGGACCAACGGCCTTACGTGCCTTCTGAAGCACGGAGGAGCTCGAGATAATACATTTTTATGGTAATCTATCCGATGACCAGCCTTTGCGAAAGTTGCTTAACCTCAGCACTCGCAGACCGGGCGCGTTAACCACTGCGCCATCGAGCTCCTCTGATGTACTTAAAGCGAGCGTTTCCGACTGTGAGATTTTCAAGGCGTTCCGCTCGGGACTGAATGATGGCGCGAGCGTCGAATTAGGCAATAATGTGGATTTTATTGAACGTTTACTTATTATTAAAATTATATTGGCCGACAACTATTACATATATAAAGACAATTGGTTTGGTATATTTTACTTTGTCTGAAACGGTGTATAGCCTGAATAAAATGATATTTAGTGTAATAATAAGACGTATGTTTCATATTATATTCGATGCAGGAAATTGTAAAATATCGTGAAAATACCAGCCGAAATTACTAGATTAAAGACCAATGAATAACATATATTTTTTTGGATGTAAATCCTTATAAAACGTTTAAACTCATTTAAAAACACCGTTTTTTTTAAACCCTCGCCTTAAATGTAAGGCTATGGCAGAATAACAGGGTTTGTGGATCTCCTACAATCACTAAGCCATAGACCCTTTTGACTCTAATCTGTACTCTGCTTGGATGTTACCCCTTCTGTATACTGTGTTTTTTGTTAGGGGCAAATAAAGTTATTTATTATTATTTTTATTTATTTTTTCACATATTACTTTACATTTTTAAATATTTTCTAAAAAAAAAGACAAAACATTTAAAAATATAAAAAATAGGGGTCCGCCGGCATCGGGACCAGGGTCCAAGCTACTGGTGGTTAGGGCTCCAGAGACAGGAACCTCCTCACAATACGTGCCGTATTGAGGAGAACTGCCTTCTGAATCAGACCCTTGATCCAGCCGCCTAACGAGAGCCTCATGAGATGTTGATCGAGGCTCTTGGCCATCAGGCCGTTGGCTGTAACAACAATGGGCACGATGACAGCAGAATCCACATTCCACATTTCGACAACGTTATTGTTATTATTATTATTACTTATAAATTAAACTTAAGATGATGATGATGATTGTTGTATGATCATTTTAGTCCAGCAGTGAGAGACTTGGCATATTGCCACAAAAAATTGATAGAAGTCGAAGATTTTCTAATGGCCTTTCAGATTTAAAAGAATCATGAAGATCGCTCGAAAAATCTCAGGGTTACTATTATACAAAAACCACCGCACCTAATGGATATAACTAGTCCTCCCTTTTTAAAGTCTATTATGATTTTTTGCGTTGATTTAGCAGACTAGTTTTTTGGCACCTTAATCATAAAATCTAAATTTAACAAAGTACCTAATGATAGTTTTTTTTCAGCCAATCGTTTAACATTGATAGAGGCAAAATGTTCTACGATGAAACTGACACAGAAACAGAGTGTAAAGTAATCTTTTCCAAGCATTTTCTTTAGGTGATACAATAAAATAAAACGTAATATTTTCATATAAAAATACAATAAAATAATATATTATAAACACTGATAATAACTAAACTGAGAAAAATGAATCCACTAAGCTTTAGGCTGAAAGATTTTTACTAATCTATTTCATATACATGAACATTGATTTGCTAAGTAGGTATTAATTACAAAAGCTGCACAGATAAAATACGATTCACTATTCATTTTAATATTAAGCTTCATAGCATATGAATTAAAATTGGTCAGTTAAGTATTAATTAAAACATCTGTTCATTTAAATTTCGATTCGCTAATTCCCTCTTATCTTTACCTTTATAACGTTACATTTTCAACGGAGCATAAATAGGCGAGTGTTTTAGGGATCCTCTTTAAATTTGCTTCGGTTCTCAGCCGGGAAATCCTATGATTTACTGGGCTAAGGCCTTATCATAATCTCACACGTCCCTCATATTTCACGCTGGGGTGGCGTGTGTGACTCAACCAATCCACTATTCTCACTATTCAAATGGTTTTTGAGCTACATTTTCGAGCAGGTAGTGTTAAATTGTTTCTTCTGTGCTCATTTGTTTGCGTTGCATGAAAAAGTTTTTGTGGGCTTCATTTGTTTTTCGTTTAAAGTTAGTTTACACAAATAAAGACATAGATTTTATGTTTTTTTTTCTATTAGAGAAAAAAAAAGACAAAGTACTTTATAAGCCAAATGTCGACGACTAAGTCATGAACATCCGATCTTAATATTTTTACAAATATTGAAAGATCAGTTATGAATTAGGCAAGCTATATTTATGATTATTAACATGTAATTTTACGCAAATATTGTTGCTAACAAATTACAATTTGAAAAAAAGACAAAGTGTTTAAAAAAAATCCACGAGCGGAATTTGAACCCGCACCCCTTGACAGGCCGGGTCAGGTGCACTACCAACTATGCTATCGTGGCTCAATCCAACTCGCCGAAATTAATCGACATTATCTACTTTTACTATATATTTTACTTTTTCTATTATTTATCTACTTTAACTTTTGTTTTCGTCTCACTGAATAATGTAACAAAAAACAGAATCGTATATAATTTAATAACATACTTGTTATGTTTATCTATTTAACTTATCACGACAACCAATTAAAAGTACCTACACACATACTAGAAGTACGAGTACAACTCGTATATATAAAGGTACCTTCGCGTACAATTAAAATAAACACTGTCCCTACAAGGCCCTGAATATGAAACCCACAAAGTTTTACACTTACTACGTTATCAAAACGTACTTGTTTCTCCATGTTCCAAGTATTTGCAATGAAACCTTTCATTCGACCTCCAAAGGCGAACATCTTTCCTCCATTCCTTTGTTGAATCAAAAGCCGACATTCCATGGGATCTCCAAGAAATTACATAAAATAAAAATAATGCCTCCGCTTTAATACGCGAAACGTTTTCACAAATTTCATCTTACGTCGGTATATTGCGACCCAAAAACTTTTCTTTGGAATCTCTGCTATAAGTCAGATGTCGGGACGATATTGTTGATAGCCGTTGGGGGATTTTAATAAATGTATGCAAGAGTCTGAAAAACCTTAATAAGGCAATCACTTTAATAATGCTCATTAATTTGGAACGACCTCTTATTTAATTTAAAGGAATATTGTTTTCTAAAGTTTACGCGAACACTACTCATTGAATGAAACAACTTTTACGGATCTACTCGCCTGTGTATAAACATTAGTTTTAATAATGTTTATCCTGACGTTTCGAACTCTTTGTAGGGTCCGTGGACACAAGGAGACCACGTGGTTAAAGGTATAATGTCACAGAATAACTAATATAATGTTCAAAGACAGTGATTATTAATTTCTGAAAATGAGAATAAAACGTAGTGTTCTTTCTATTTATATTATAATTATTGGCCTACATACACATTAATATAAGCATTTAAATGTATATCCATGAATATTGCAAAATAATGAACCAAATCCGTTAAATTCCATTAATTTCAAATAGATTCCTCTTGAAGAACTTATTTGTTTTGGACCTGTGCACGGGTGTGTTTGCGAATTGATCAAATCAAAACACAGTCTATAACTACCCTTTCAGAGTACCGACATTATGTATGACACTGAAGTGATAAATTAGCATAGCTCGTCTGATGAGATGTAATTACCTGTATGTACCTAATGAAAATCTTCAACACCACTAAGCGTATTATATCTAGAATATAAATCAATGTAAGCTTTTGTGAAATACAACGCTAGATACAATTAGTACCAACTAGAGCCATCTAGTAGACAGGCCACTTTCCTAATGCCCAAAACGAGTTGACTCAAAGCAATCATGACATAAATATTTTTACCTATAACAAATGTCTTCAAGAGGAGCCTCAGGCCAGGACCCTATTTGATTGAACAAAATAATGTTTTAAAATAAAATATATTATCTACGTAGTAGTTGTAGAGTAAACATTCACGGCCTTATGGCATAAATAAAGCTAATATAGTGTTATCTCATTATCTTAAACCATTAAATTATACTCATGTCAAATTTTAAATAAAAACTGTGCTAGTTTTTTAACTGTTGCCTGTAATGTGCACTTATAAAAAAAAATTAAAAATATATTAAAATATTAGACAACATCACATACATTGTTCTGATCCCAAGGTAAGTAGCTAAAGTACTCGTTATAAGGAATAAAAAATAAAAAATAAACAAATTTATGAAAATTATTCACTTAAAATATACACCTACAACTAAAATGATATGCGTATAAAATCTCCCAAACAAACAAATCTAAGTTGCCCCATTGTCAAGCAAATTAAGAAACAGGTGAATTAGCTGCACAAACATTTTAGCAACAAAAACTCTCGCAAACGGTACAAGGTAAAACGGTGCGGGCAACACTTGAGAACCCGGGTATTCAGCCGTCAGAGCCCGTGATGTATCTCCAGGATATATGGCTGTACTTTTTGTAAAAGTTTACAACTTCACGCGTGAAATTTACGGTCGAAAAGGCTCACTTACAAATTAGCCAACGCCTTCCTACAGATATTCCAGGGGAGAGGCGGCTTATAATTCTCCCCTGGCCTCATATTTTTTTGGCATAATAAAAATGTAAAATTTGAATGGGACCTCCGTACGATGCGCTTTCTATTCATTTCGGAGGCGGTAAGTATATTCAATGCAAACTCGACGGTCGTACAGTAAATTTTTCTTTGAACAATTTTTTTACACGGTTAAACAAGAAAACGTATGCAATAAAACTCAATTTGCCTTATTTCACAGGTCTCGCGTTATGAATTAAGGATGAAATATGAAATTCAAATGCATTCGTGATGTGCCCATTGTTAGAGTGTGGGACACGTTTTGATGATAGACGGAACGTATTACAGTCTGTTAAGTTTGAATAATGCTTACTGGGAAGGTGCCGCGGCGGTTTAATTACTGAAATGATTAT
This sequence comes from Eudonia lacustrata, assembly GCA_947562085.1. Classification (NCBI taxonomy): domain Eukaryota; kingdom Metazoa; phylum Arthropoda; class Insecta; order Lepidoptera; family Crambidae; genus Eudonia; species Eudonia lacustrata. The sequence goes on along the minus strand of OX387321.1, from coordinate 6,769,593 downwards.
CTTGATTATCTTTAATCTATGAAAAATCTTTATATCAATTGATAATATTGAAGAGAACGACTTGGATGTGAGGACATATTGCTCCGACCCCAAATGAAATTGGGAACGAGGCCGGTGAATGATGATTGTAAATAATTATTATAATAATGTCATTAAATATTGTATTACAACGAAACTCCGTTAGTCACATCTGCTACACACAACTTTCTCGTTACAATGTTTTGAAGGGTTCAGAAACATACACAAAGGTTTTTAACGTAGATTTTTATTTAATAAGTTGAATAGGTTTGTTTTTTTTTAAATAAAAAGCGTATTTTAAGCATTTTTTAAAAAAGAACCCAACTAATTCATATATAAAAATGTTATTACTTCATTATTATATATTGACGAGAAGATAATTTGAATATATTCTTGCAAGATTAAAAGTATTATATCAGAGCTGTTAAATATAATTATGGTAAATACCATACCTTATTGGATCAACGTAAATTAAACCTTAAAATTACATGGGTCCTGATTCCGCCAATTGTGATTAATATTCAATCTTCCAAAGTTATCATAGATTCATCAATAACTTAGTGTTGTTCTGCTTAATTGAACCAAACACGATAAACCACAACACTTAGGTATAGACAGCTAATGTTAGTTGGGAATAGGGTTACCGACTATATACCTATAATATATTTTTGAATAATTAAAATTTTGTTTAGTGTAGGTATGTTAATAAATATAAGCAGTAATTTCTAAATTATTGAATGAAAAAGTACGTCTTGGATAAACTATTGAACTAAATTGATGTGTTTCAAAGTCAAAATTAATGTAATGGAGTAATAAACAAGTACAGATAAGTGTTGTAGTCTGTTCATTAGCTTGATACCTGTGACAGATGTCAAATTGACAATACTGACGTTATTGCATCAAATGATAATTGAACTTATTAATTGAATATTTTTATCGTAATAAAGTACTGTTCCTGTCTAATGTGCCAATTGATTTTCTTTTCTAATATTTAGAAGTTCTTTAGAAACGTCATATACTCATAAAAATTAATAAAGACTAACAAATTAATTAATAAAGCTGTAATGAAAAATGGGAAATTGAATTAATCGATTGGTAATTGAATATCAATTGAGCTTCACTTGGTTTACTATCCCAACACTAGTGTTTATTTGTAATGAAATGACCTTGTAACGGAGTACGTTTATTTTATTGTAATGTTTTAAATTTGTGGTAAATGTGTGTTATGCGAGATTTTATTGGGATAAACCTAATCTAACGTATATAATATAATCACAAAAGTAATTGTAGTATAAGTGATGGATTATAAAAAAAATGTTATTTTAATGTAGTCAAATAAATTCAAACGCTTTTACAAAGTGACGTCTTAGATTTTGATGACTCCTGCCACAGGTATAAAGCTATATTGAACAAACTATAGTATTTTTTTTTAGTCAATAAATACCTTTTTCAAGGGAACCCGCTCTTCCATAACAATATTTAGTTATCTATATATTAATAACTAGTTACTAATTTGTTTTAGAACTACTATATACAAATACATTATATTCCACGATGAATTATTAATTAATTTATAGTATACTTATAATATGTTTTGGGAGCATTTGTATCGATTTAACAATGGATAGTGTTATTTTAATATCCTTCATTTTACCATTTATCATCGTTTTAATCGGTATGTTAATAATGCGTTCTAATTGCTTGTCTTGAGTCTGGAAATATAAAAATATCCAAAACTATTTAATACTATATAATTGAAATACCAACTTCAAACATCTAAGCATTAAAGGGAAACGAACCTAATTGTCATGAAATCAGGGTATGTTTATGGCAAACACTATAAATATTCAAGCAATGATTGAGACGAAGTTTACGAAGTCGCGTCTCGCGTAGTCTGACAAAGCCTAGACAAATAACTAGAAAATATAACGTTTTAGGTTTGATGTCAAAGTTACCGATTTTACTCATCTCAACTTAAAATGTGATGTAACTCCGAAAGAGACATTCTGTGAATTGCCTTCAGTTGGTACCCTCAACAAGGTTCGGTTAGGTAATATCCGCTGTGTCATAACTTCACAGCTGCTTCGGCTCTACTTCCTTCAGGATTAGGGAGCTAAGAAAACTTGGAAATAAAGGATATGGCAAACTAAAATTACGAGTATTTGCTCTAGGGTTTCAATGGCACATTAGTGAGCACATTTTGTTTTAGGAATATTTATTTATTAACGTCCAATAGTTAGCAGATGTATTGGGATTGGGAATCGTCTTTCAAGTAGTTTCGAGCCAAACTGTGTACTTACATGGGTAGGTTACACCTTTTTCATAAGAAAACACTCATACATTAAATATTCTGTGGTCATACTAAGAGTATTTACGTTCGGGTTGTGAGCTTGCAAGTTAAGAAACTTCTGAAAGACGTAACAGTGGAGGGATGACCAATCCAAAATAATTATTCAAGCCCTTAAGAAGAAGACATGTTAAGTCTTTAGTGTCGCAGGCAGTCGATAAAATCTACCAACCCTTAATGTGCTATGTGGGCCTGATTTGGAGCTTATGCGCCGATGATGATGATGATGACTATGACGACGCAACCAGTACACATTAAAATAAAACACTTAGTTCGGTTAACATATTACAACGCGAGTAAATAATATCCGTTTAAACGTTTTATATCGATAAATACTTCCTTATTTATTATACCGATCTTGTCTTATCGAGCTTTTGTGTTTGACAATACTACTATGTTTCGACATATCTGAGCAGTCTCAGGCTACCTGATCGAGGATATAGTCGTGAATACTGCAATGGCTACTATCGTTTGAGCAACTAGATACTTTACTCGATTTTGTATTGGTTTCGCACAGAAACTGCTGCTGGCGGTGGCGTCTTAAAAGTTACTTAGTTGTAATTACTTAGACTATATTGTTGCTTGTGGCTTTTGCAGACGCAAAAGCGAGTCTATACAGACGTGGGTTAAATTTCTCACTGTAGCACCTGATTTTACATTTATCTTGACAGTGGGAATGAACTTTAGCACGCATGATATGTAAGCGCTGCTGGATTTGTTTTTATCGTATATTAAGCAAATTAGTTCCTCGCCCAATGTTTAGTGAAAACAGACTCCTGGAACACTATTTTTCTTTTGAGAAAATTTTATATTTTTATACTTCGTTTAAAATATTCAATGTGCAGCGCAGTGTTGGCTACACCAACTCACAAATTCTTAAACAACTTTAACTGTGAATAAGTTTTTCTAGTCAATTGAGTACCCACTGTATGTTTCAGATATTTGATAACATTACCATGAATTATATTGTTATTTGTTCAGTTCATTAGTATATGCAGGCCTTTAAAAAGGTGGATTGTCTATCTGGTGAAGGTCGCAGATAGTCACTGGATACGAGCAGCACTAAACTGATCGTTGTGGAGATCCTTAGTAAAGGCCTTTGTCCAGCAGTGGACGATTTTTGGTTGAGATGATAATGATGATGATGGGTAATGGTGATGATGGTGAAATAGTTCATGTTGGCCACGCGTTAGCTAACAGTAAAACTTATAAGCAGAATCAGACAGCAGTCTCTCAAAATGTTGGTTTCAATGGTACTCCACATCAGCCAACTTTAGTATATCCGAACTTGATTAACACCCTAAGTAATACAATATTCGATACACACTTGTTTGTTTCAAAGAAGGAGGTTTCTCATTGTCTCTAAATTTTCTTACTAAATCATTTCGAAACATAAAGCGTATCCTTTCTTTTCCTGTTCGAAGGTTCTGCGACATCCTTAGCAAAGGAGGTGCGCTAGAAACGGTTTGGAATCAAACTGCGGTGAGACAGTTTCCCGCATCGAGTTTGTCGTTAATGTATTTAGAGCTTCGGGTCGCGTGCGAGCTACGACATCGCTAATAAATATAACTCCCCTGTAACTTTGTTGCCAAATTAGTAAGTGCGATTTAAATTGAACTAAATGAGTGTGCGTTGCGGTTATTTTACTTGACGCCAGGGGATCGTCCGAGTCTGTTTTGCGGCGAATGGAGGAATGAACTTTGCCTTGTGTGTGCGATGCGAAATTAATTTTCACTCATTCCACTGGTTTTGTCATCAGGATTGTTTGAGAGGGTATGCGTAATTAAATATACTTACTAGTGGTCGCCCAGTGATTATAAATAATAATTATTATATTAAGGTTGCACGGATTATATCCTAAGCAATGAAAAATTTAAAAAAATTTGAATGTGAGTTTGGATTGGCATTGACAGATTCCGGCCGCTCTTTTTCCATTTTTGAAATTTTTGAAAAGAGTTTATATGCGTGTATGTCAAATACATAGTAGTGTTTCTGTATTCTGTGGTAGTGTGTGTAATATTTGTTTTATTGATTTAATGTTATTTTTTATGCATAATTTAAAAAAAAATATTAACATTCTGCACTCCTTCTCTATATAAATTATAAGTGTGCAAAATTTCATATGAATAGGGTTTTGTACTTTTACCTAGATATTAGGTAATAATAAATTACCTATTAAGCGATTAAGGAAATATAAAATTGGACGTGAATTAATACAGATGCTTGTCAAATATAACTATTTGAGCCATTCGAAAACATAATTGTTATAATACATTCATATCTTCGCACAGTTAAGCTTCTTTTGCATCAGCAAACTCTCTCTTTAGTTCTCTCTTTCAACTGTCCATACCATCATGCCTTTAACGGCTTTTTCAGCGTCACTGGACTTGTCAACGCACCTATTATACTGATCGCACTATATGCTTGTTTACAGTTAAATGATAATTAAATAATGATTATTACATTATTCATAACGGAAAAACCATCAAATTATAAGACCTTTCTATTCAAAACATTTAAATTGAAACACGTCACATATTTCTGGATTAGACAGGGATATAGCGGCACAGTGAAACAGGGGAAAAATTCAATCTCACATAGTCACTGTCGATGCCAGGGGAATCTTTTTCAGCTACAGTTTCATTAAAAATCTCGCTCCATCTCCTCACAAAAGCGTACTGACTCCCGTCATATTTTAATCTACGTGCCGAACAATGCAACGTCAGCTTACAGAAAATCATTTTACAGACTGCATTGTATCGCCGGCCATAGACTAGACTTGACTAGTTTGCTAGCCTTCTTCGACTTACGCTTCATTTATCTAACGTTGTGTGGTGTCAGCTTTACAACACCACGCTTTATACCGTGAATTTCAAGTGGTTGTTTCCTTTTTACCGCCAACAAGAAGTTCGAGATTTTCGTGCCGTCCACGCCAGCACTTCTATAGAAGTTCTTCTTTGTACCTACTTTATTAAAATACATTTATACGTTGGCGTACAGCGGGACATCGCGTGCAGGATAGATGGGCGGTGAAAAGGTTAAGCAGGTTATCTAGGTACTCATGAATGAGTGTGGAGCTCGATGGCGCAGTTGTTAACACGCCCGGTCTGCTAATGCCAAAGTTAAGCAAATTTCACAAAGGCCAGCTAGCGGATATAAATAAATAAACTTTCCTACACTCACACCAATTATCTAGCCCAAGATAAGATTCGTTATGAAACTCGTTAATTGGTTACTAGACAACGGACAAACACACTTAAAATACTCAAATACATACTTATTATTATACATAGAAAACACCCAGACCCGAGACAATTTAGAAAAACAGTAATATCTAAATTGACCCGACCGGGGATCGAACCCGGGATCTCAGAGATTGCGACAACATGAAAACCGGTGTACAAACCACTCGACCAAGGAAGTCGTCCAAAAATGTATCATCTCGAGCTCCTCCGTGCTTCCGAAGCAGGCGCGTGAAGTCATTGGTCCCGGCTGCATTAGCAGTCGGTAACAACCTCTAACCCGCCGCGTGGTTTATTGCCCGCTCTTCCATCCATCCATAGGAAAGGCTTACCCCAGCAGTCCCAATATACAATGAACTAGTGATGGTGGTGGTACTCATGAGTAGGAACATCTTTTTGTAATGGACCGACTCTCAAGCCTTTAAAAAAGATACCAGTGTTGTTCCTGCCACATATCAGCATTTAGCAGGTTGTGTATGCCTTTAATTGTTTGTGGCAAATAATTGTAAAACTGGTAGGTATATGTAACTTGATGTAAGTTTCATTATACACAAACCATGGCTTATCTATGTAATAAATAAATAAATATCACCTATCATAGCAGTCGTAGTATATGTATGGTACTTACATAGTTGCGTTAACCTGGCTTTATACATTTTTTTATTTTTTTTATTTATTTATTTACATTAAAACATACAATATTTTTGCATCATAGCAGACCAAAAACCACTGAGGTTTGTCCGGAATGCTCGAACTTAACATTAAATTAAAAATTATATTCCTATGACGACATCAGTACTATATTATATAAATTAATAGGCTGCAACAAGCAAATGCTTTGCAACGAGCGATCGCATCTGCTCCAGCCTGTGTGCAAAAAAAAAACATCTGTGTGTTGGTGTTTGTTGAGACATCTACAGGTTGTTGAGGAAATGTGTTTTTAGTTTACTTTTGATATTACTTTCCGTAATGTTTTGCACAAAAGATGGATCCAGCTTATTCAGTAGACGAGGAATGAGATACGGGGTGGTTCTCTCACCGTAAGCATTAGTTGCCCTAGTTGTAAGTAATCTTTTGTTTGTTTTTTTACGCGTTTGAATATTGTGGGATATTTCATTTTGGATATCTCTATTAAAGAACTGTTCTTTTAAAAGGCTATATATAATTTTACAGTATCTAAATAGTTCTACTTCGTTTTCCATAACTTTTTCTCTAATATTGGGTGAGACAATTTTTTTTAATATTCTGGTTTGAAGTTTAAGAACACAGTCTAGATAAGATTTAAAAGTTCTGCCATAACTCGTTAGTCCATATGCAATGATTGATTCAAAAAGAGCATTAAACTAAACATAATCTAATGGCTAGAGTTCAAATATATATATCCCCGATAGAGTCAACATAACGAGTTTCAATTAAATGTATACATAAATTTGTATATAATCTAATAGCAAAAACGTGCATAAAAGTTTTTTAGTGAGTATTATCTTAAACTCAACAATTTAATGGGTTTTTAAATTGAAAACAATATGTTTAAATACCGTGGTGACAGTTTTGAGACTATACAACCTTTCGCGTTTCAATAGAAACAAAATGTTTGACTGTGTTTTGTGTTTATGTACTTATATGTATATAAAGAAGTTGTGTATGCATCCTAGGATGCACTCTAGGATGGACTCTTAATAAGGTAGCTTAATTGATGGTGATTGGTGATTGTCCCCGCCTGCGACAACTATCAGTATTTAATGTATTTATAAATACTCATTTACTAGCTGTTGCCCGCGACTTCGTCCGCGTGAGCTAAAGGCTGTACAGGTCTGTACAGTTTAACTTATATGTAGGTATCTATTTAAGCTTATTAGGGTATAACAAAATTATATGCATCGGAAATTTAGAAAATTGACATTGTATTTACCGACATACGTAAATCTACTCACACTTACATCCTTTCAGCTGGGAATGCTGAGATAGACAAAGACAATCGATCTCCATTTAGTGTGGTTCTGGCATACTTCCTGTGCCTCCTTTACGTCCATCATTCTTTTCTTACATTTTCTCTTATTCTTTCGACTATCATCTCTGCCATGTACATACATATAATTAGTTTAAAGCACAGAATCGTCCTGTTCATACAGATTCTCACTCAGTTTCCCGTTTCAATTATCCCTCCACATACATTCAGTATACAACACCGTTTCTCGGTGGGTTGCGCGTATTTGCTACGTCATACAAACCTGAAATGGGTTTACTGACGCTCAATTATATGTAATAAAATTGGTATTTCACAGCACAGGTACTCGTCCGGAGTCGTCCGAGGCACAGGTGTATCTTAGCTAAGATGTGTCTACTGTTTTACTGTCCAACCACGGACATCAAAAATTTTTTTGCTTTATCCACCGAAGCTGAAAATCGATTAGCATAGGTAGCGGTCAAGGATTATTGGTTGTCGGCCAGAAGGCACAAAAAACTATTCACCTACTATGTTCTTATTCGTAGATACAAAATTTCAGTAAATTGAGAACTGTAATAAATTATATTTTTGTCTGTAATACAGTATAATATTTTATATTTTATGTACACAGAAAGAATTTACCTCTAATCAAAAAAAAATTCTAAAGTCCATGCCTCTAATACAGTCGTACCCTGCAAATTTAAACATTTTTGCAACTCTGATACCAGAGGTAGCCACCGTCTTATGCGATAGAAGAATGGTAAAAACATTTTTTCTGTAATCAAGAAGTAGGTACAAAATGCATTCTTTATAGGTTTTATGATATTAAAATTGTTCTGATACTTACTTACTTACTTATATTGTAACATTATAAACAGATTTATCCTATAAACATGTTAAGAAACCAAAGTAAGAAACCGCTTACATGTAAAATAAGTACTGAAATAAGTGTTTAACTTGCCTGCATCAAATGTTTCAGAAAACTTTACACAATGAATAATTAATATAATTCGAAAATTATTAACAAAATAAAAATAGGTATTGCATTGCAAAACATCAAAATTTCCTTCTGTTCGCTTCAAAAAAGCGCCAACTTTTTTTTAAATTTTCCTCTTTCCGCGTTTTTCACCAAATAGTTTAAAAAAAATAACATTAAGTATTTTGGGCAACGACCCAAAGGTTTATACAGCCAAGTTATGTAATTCAAGATATCTTCTATGTGCAATATTTAAAAAAATAGAGACATGATTTTGGGCAATGATACAAAGTTTTATACAACCAAATTTAATGAGTAACATTTCTATGCATTACTAAAAAAAGAGAGACATTATTTTGGGCAACGACACAGAGGTCTATACCGCCAAATATATGTAATGTTTTAACTTTTAACATTTCTGTGTATTAGAAAACTGGAATAAGCGCCGCGCGCAGGCGCGACTAAATAGACATATTATTATTGGTTATTATGGGAAATGAAACAAAAGGTGTATGTACAGCCAAGTATAATGATGTGCGTCATTTCGAGCTTGTTTTTATTTTCCGTCGCTTTACTACTGCGGTGCTATTGTTCGCTTAGGTTACTCTCTTTAAGTTTACCTACCCTTTAAAAATAAAATCTGAAAAGATTTTTAAGGGTAGGTAACCTTAGAGAGAGTAACAAAACTTTTCTAAAATAATAACTCAACGAACGTATCTAACAGTTGATCGCGTAGAAATTTGTTTAACATTTTTCGATGTGTATGTTATTCTCTGAAATTTTCGAAGCATTTTGGTAAAAACCGGATCAAAATCCGTTTTCGAGTTTATCGTGTTCAAACAAATAAACAAACAAACAAACAATTTCTTTTTAAACTATTCTATCCGTTATTATTCAAAGATTCTATCGTGTTCCGTAAGTGATTTTAAGGCACCCTGTTTTTTTTTATATCTTGCAATTACAGATTTTTTATCCCTACGTTCTTATTATATTTTTCGATTATTTATGTAGCCTATCTTATACTCCGGAATTTTCATAGCATTTTAGTAAAAACCGGATCAAAATCCGTTCAGTAGTTCTCTAGTTTATCGTGTTCAAACAAACAAACAAACAAACAAACAAACAACTTTTTTTAAACTATTCTATCTAGTTCTGTAAGTGATTTTAAGGCATCCTGTGTAAATAATTTTTATATCTTGCAATTACAGATTTTTTTATCCCTACGTTCTTATTATATGTATAGATTATAGATTTTATTATTTAAGTATAGGTATCGGACAAGGAAATATTTCACGTTGCCTTCAACATTGCTCAAACTGAATTCTAGGATCGTAGAGCTTGTTTTTTCTTTTAAATTTTTGATGTTAGTCCGGTTTTTACGAGTATATAATTGTTTTTATATAGTTGTTTTAGCAGTCAGGTTTTTTGTTTTATTTTGATAATTTTTGAAATTTTTGAAAAGAGTAGGTATAATATAATGTACGCGCGTGTGTCAAATACCTACATGGTAGTGTGTGTAATATTTATTTTATTGATTTAATGTATTTTTTATGCACAATTTAAGAAATATATTAACATTATGTACTCCTCTATATAAACTATATGTGTGCGAAATTTCATACTCCTCCGTCCGCGCAATTTTCGTAAAAAGGGGTACAAAATTTTGCTTCACGTATTAATATATAGATTAGATGTTTATTCCTTCCGTTCTCAAGAATGTCGGAAATTTTAGTATCCAGATTGGTGACCATATATACCTACCCATATTTTTTAACGAAAGCCTCATTTTTTTTCGTTTTATTTCCATATCTTATCTCTGCATCAGGGTCATCTACGGTTTGCGTAAGTTCGACCATGTGTCTGAATACAGGCAAAAGCTTGAATGGCTTCCTATTAGGTTGCGTCGCGAAGAACATATTCTTACCCTTGTGTTTAACGTACTGTATGATCCTTGTACTCCTTCTTACCTCAAGGAGTGTTTCTGATTTCTCGGGGTGGATCACAAACGGGATCTCAGGTCAAATTCAGATAATGTCCTTAAGCCTCCTTTTACTCGATCTGGATATTTTAAGGACTCTTTTACAGTCAAAGCTACGTTCCTTTGGAACCGACTACCGCCTGATATACGTCATTCTAAATCACTTTCCTCCTTTAAATCCAAACTGCACAAGCATTTATTAATTGAGTCATCTGCTAGTAGCATGTTATAGTATTTATTATTATCTCTTTATTTCTTTTTTTCATAGCCTAGGTTTGTTATAATATTAATATAAAAGTAAAATACAAAAGCACATACAAAACATAAAAATATTATAAAAATCCTAGCCTAGGATACCGCCGGCAACGGGGCAGGGCTCAAGCTGCCGGTGGTTAGGGCTGCAGAGACCTTCTTATTATTATTATTATTATTTATTATTTATATATAAATATATATTTTATTTAAGTATGTATGTATGTGTATGAAAGGTATTATTTGTACTTATTTATTTAATGTTCGCGCACTTCCTCTATCTCTATCTTGGATTCTCTAACCTAAGGTTGTCTGGAAGAGATCGCTCGTAGCGATAAGAACGCCTTTGCCCATACACTAGCTTTAAGTTTTTGTTTAACTGTTGTTTTCCTTTTGTTTCCATTTGTGTGTGAGCGATAAAGAATTTATCTATCTATCTATCTAAATGTGAAAGACAACAATGAAATAGTTTCAATATTATCAAATTAATTCTTGTTATTGTTTTTGTTTCAGGGAGCTGTTAAAGAATTGAAAATCTACTTTAAAGTCAACGATTTAACTTTAACTAATTCCATATGTAAAGAAGATGTAAGTTAACCTAGATTATACATTAAAGATATTTAAGTAAAATCAATCACCTTCTTTCAGTAACTGAGCAAAGGCAAAATTATAATCTGAAAACATTCGTTTTTTAATTCAATATGATTAAAACGCTACCAATATAGCTATATATATAGCATTGTAAATGCTAAATTCAAAATAATGAAAAAATTTATAAGTTTTTTAGGAAATCAAAAGGTATTTAATATGTTAAATTGCTTTCAAAATTCCAAAGCTTATCGTTCTCAGCTGTGTTTCTTTGCCATAAGAGAAAGTGATTTGTTATCATTTCACGTTATAGTAGGTGATAAGATAGGTAAAAACAAGCCGAAGATAGAAGCGCACTTTCCCTGTAATTTTATTAGCCGCCTCTGTGGTCTAGTGGCTAATACCACCGGTTTAGACCCAGAGGTCCCGGGTTCGATTCCCCGCGGGGGGTACATGTTTGTGTACTCGGTTTGGTTGGTGGTAGGGCTTGTTAGTCCGCCTGGCTAGCTACCACTATCACAACTAAATATGTCGCCATGACATCAATGTTTGTAGCATTGTTGTGTTCCGGCAGCTAGAAATAAGATAGCCTGCCTCACTAGTTGAGGTTCCCGGGTGAAGTGCGCTTCCGTCATTGGCCTTATCATCACTTTACATCAGGTGAGATCAAGGCTGTACTGTGCTAACCCGTAAATTATAATAATAAAAAATTAAAAAATTACATCACTTTACCATCACTGTATGTCGATTTTTTTCGCAATTCTCTGAATCATACAATTTGTTATTTTATTAAATTTGATTGTGGATTTCAAGACAACCGTGTTTTAAGACTGAGCTTCAATGTTCAGAATTTCATTATGTGGTGGCCGTTGCTAAACCTATTATTTACTATATAAGTAACAGTGTGATAGGAAAGAAATAGTATGAGTATGTCATTATTTATACCACCTTAGGCGCTTCACAGACAGAGCAACTTTGATCTCCGTATTGCGGCAACAGGCAACACGCTACTAAATAGTTGTTTGCTTAAAACCTAAAAAAACTGCACCAACATAGGAACTCCAATTGCAAGGTTCGATGATTAATAACAGTTTTCATTTGCTGCACTCGATGATTGAATCAGTCTTAAATTGCCGCAACTTGCAACTGTTACATTGTGTACACACAACTTCACATCAGACAGAAACTGTCAAATTTCCTCAATAGACATTAAACTTTAGGTCTCTGACATACAGTTGAACATGGGAGCCCTTTCGCACGCATACTCTCTTTCGTCATAACGTAGTTTGGCATAACAGTTTCAGCATAAAGTTTTCTCGCATAAATTATGATAAGCAGAGTGTTATAAACCCATAATGGTTTCATCGGCATAATTTTACCTTACTATAATTGTCTTTATCATAATGTTAATTAGCATAAATGTAAAGAACATAATTGCTATACGTCTAAATTTAATTTATCATAAAATACTAAACGCATAATGGATACCATTTAAAGTCATAAATATAACACAATAATTATTATTATTCTGTTTCTGCATGCTTGTGAATTGTAATAAATAAATAAAAACTCGCCTACTGTTTATTAATACTGCACGCCGCGCCGGTCTGTTTTGTTAGCTAAAACGAGGGTAGCGCTTACAGAAATACTAGCTGCTCTACTCCTGTAGGTCACGTGAGAGATTAGAAAATTAAGACGATCGCGAAGCGCAGCGTAGCGATTGTCTTGAATTTCGAGGTAACTTTTTTTTATTAGACAACAGAAATCTAGCTCCATACATAAATATCTTTTTTATAGCTCTTGTTGGGGGTTATTATTATGGTATTCTATATGTATGACTTGTAATCTGTATGCCATAGGGTGAAATGCCAATAAATGTTATGATTAGTAATCGTTATTGTAAAATCATTTATGCATGAACATTTGATGCTGTTATATCATTATTATAAAAGAAGTTATGGGGAAATAAAGTATGCCTAATGATTTACTCTGAATGAACGTTATGCGAAACGAAGAGAATGCCAAAAAACCTTATGGAGCCTTTAAACATGCCACTTTAATTTATGCAACCCATTATGGACCCGGTTGAACATTTATTGAAGAATTTGTCAATTTAGTTATTTAGTTTAATTTATTTAATTTCATTTTGACAGGATAGTCTGATGTGCAGACGTCTGTACCTACCTACTAGAGTTTGGAAAGTTTATTTGGAAGTGCGGCAACCGTAAACTGTTGCTGCAACTGGCAACCTTCAAAGAAAACTTTTTTTCTCTTTTTTTACAGAGGGTTAATCAAAAGAAAACTTTTTAAAAGTTGATAGTTTTGTCGGGATAGTTGCTCTGTCTGCGTAGCGCCTTACTCTAGCGGTAGTTAAAGTGTTCGAGAATGTCAATACCACTGTTTGTCAAAAAGGTGTGCGTGTTGTTACCCGGATGGGTGACCGAAAACCTTTTCACGATGTTTACCGTAGACTGTTGCCGATGGATACTGCTATAAAAAAGTTGCAGACATACAAATAAGACACAATTCAGAAATGTTACTGTGTTGCTACTTATTAATAGTTAATACTTCTAGCTTACAGACTGAAATAAATAAATATAAATAAATAAGCTAGCTTGAAAATTCTAAAACCAAGTAAACCATGCGAAGCGATGTGAAAACCAAAAGATCAGTTCCAAAACCTGAAATGGGATCACACTTCACAGAAATAAAAAAAAAAAAATTTTCGCTACAAAATTAGATAAAACTACCTAATTAATATTGATTGGACCTCGAATCTTGTACACAATAGTCTGAAATGTGTGATTAATCACTAGCCCACAAGGCCGGCAAATTAAAGATTTAGACCACGCTTAGTAGATCGCATCAACAACCACTTTAACTGTATACAAAATGTGTATTTTTGTGTATTGTATTCTTTTATAAAATCTTTATTTTGATACTTAATATATTTCAATTTATTATTATGTTCCAGGATTTCAAATTCCCTTCTAGCGTTAGTATTTTTTTTTTTGTAACTTTATTGGTACTAAAAGAATTTTAGTACGCTTCAGCGGCTGTCTATGTGTCGTTGTTTCAAATAACTTTCCCTCTATTGGTGAAATCAAAATTGGGGCAAAATTACTTTTCTGGCTAAACATGTTACAAGAAAATGTGAAGTTTCTGTCACTTTAAACAAAGTCAAAATTGAAATAAAAACCGATATAGGTACTCGTAAGAAATCTTTTTTCGGACGATGAATCGTGGATAAAACTATGTTGCTACTAAGTTGTTACTAGTAATAATACATATCTAGCGCAATAATATTTCAATTAATCTTGAACTGATTGATTTTTTTGTTCGAAATAATATTAAAATTTACTAGTGAACGCCAATTGGCTGAAATAAAAGCAAAAGGAACATTTTAAAAAGTATTGACTTGAAGAAAACAAAATATTATTGTCTGATGAAAGGTTCTTGTTCCTCTTTTCAATAATACAAAGTTATAGAAACTTTACCTCCAAAATTATGGTCTGGCTAACAAAATTATGGCAAAATAATATTTGGGTTTACGAATTGGGATAAAAAACTTTCGCAACTATTTCACAATTTAATACTTGTCTAATAATCATAATCATCTATTTATTTATCTTTTACTTTTAATAAGCACCCTATTGTTATTAGCGGCTGCACACGATTGTTTATAACCATTTTTGACATTTTTGTTTATTATGAAAATATATTTTTATCTGTATGGATGAAATTAATGGAAGATTTAATAACAAAAACCCAGTTTATGTTTCTGAATATTATAATATTCCGTTTTCCCGAGTGTGCTACTCTGACTGATCCTACACAATCTATTATTAGATAGTACATATTTTTTGGAAGAGATAAAATCTATTGTTATTCCGTTTTCATAAAGTACGAGGAACGAAAATTCCATGAACGCCCCCAATTAATATAAAAAAATATCGCCTTGAAAATCATAATTTTGGTAAAAGCGTGTTTTCGCACAATAAACTTCCTTGCAGACTTGATTGAAATTGTCTAACAAGAAAAATCTCATAATAAGAACATTGATCCTATTTTATATTTATACTATACTTACAAACACATTTTATTTCAATAATTTATTATTACTTACCTACCGACATTTACAAAACATTTGTATTGCTTTCACTGTTAATCACTCAAATAGAAAAGAAGAAATATTGACTCAATTAATATTTCTTCCGTAGCCTTATGATGATGATGGCGATGAGGACGTAAGTGCGTTGTGTGCTTTCCATAATTAATATTTCTATTACTTTTAATAACCTTTTGATACATTATAATATAATATAAAAGTAATGTTACGTTTAGTAACGTTAAGTAACCTTTAAAAAGTCCAATTAATGAAACACCACTTGAAAAGCTCTCCAGGTGAATACATATACAACTCATGTGTCGCCAGTCTCAGTCACCAGTGTCTCATTAGCTCAATTGGAGGAGTAGTCACCCGGATCGCGAAGGATCGAGAGTTTGTGTAGAGCGATAAGGGCCGAAACACATAAACACGACACGAGGTCGCGTCGTACCACGATGCGGCGTCTGTCTAGTATTTGACAGGTTTATAACTAAAGGTTTAAACTAGCCTGGCGCAACGCTTATTTTTGCGGTGCGACGTCGTATCGTGTTTATGTGTTTCGGCCCTAAGCCTTTATTCAAGTGTTGTTATATTTTACTAATGTATTGGTCATGAGATAGCATTGTTAACCCAATATTAACATTAGGAAAACATAAGAATTTGTATATATACCTGTTATTTATAACATGTTGTGAATTATATTGTGGTTTTTAAAAATAACTGTTTGAAAAATTGTGTCAAATCAAATAAATTTATTATAGTTGATAAGTAAAAAATATTTAAATCACATTTTTATTTATTTGATTTGATATCATAATAAAACAATAACACATGTTTTCTCAAAAGGCAGGTACACAAATAACGCTTTGTGTTAAAAACTGTTTCAACTTTAAATTAATTTAACCATTAAATTGGTTTCCGTTGTCATTAATTTTCAACTTGTCCTTGGAATTATATTAATATTTTAGAATGATTCGCTTGCTTGGACAGCTTATTTGCAATTTTCACTAAACGAATTAATATAACACTAAAAAGAAAAACAAAGAAAGTAATAATATTTCTATATTTTCAGTTTACCGATATCGAACCTGGAGGTAATAAATACTTTATACTTTTTATGATTTTTATTTTATTTATAGGAATACTTTTTATTAGGTAATATAAATTCTCTTTTTACAGAAAGAGGAGAAAAAGGTGAAAAGGGAGATAAAGGTATTAAAGTAAGTTTTGATAAAAATTTTTTGAGTCCAAACGTTAAAGATAAATTAGTAATAAAAACAATAAAATTTTAATTGTGTTATATTTGGAATAAGTCAAAAAATTCTTGTTTCAAAGAAAAAATAATTTAACTCAAAAACAGAAACTATTTCAATTTATCTATTGATACGAATAATCTCCGAGTTATATAACGTTAACTGTACTATTTAATATGTTGTATAATTAAATCTTTAGATTTTACTAAAAAAAATTTTTAATACTGTATTTTCACTTTTACAGGGTAAAGCTGGTAGTTTCAGCGAAGGGCCGCAGGGTCCACAAGGTCCAGAAGGTCACCCAGGATTGCCAGGCCTTAAAGGCGAGGAAGGAGTATGTATAATAATTTTATGTTTCATTTTCAAGTTAAAAAATTGTGGATCCCCTTAATTGAAATATTTCTATTACGTCTCGGTGGTCAAGTAGCAAAGCGCTCGGCTCGATACACGAAGGTTCAATTCTTAGGTCAGGTCAAAAGTGTGTTTTGGATTTCTCGTTGCATATTCCGGGTTTTTGCATCCAACTTGCATTTGGCAAGCGTGGTGATAAAGGCAATACCTACCAATTGTAGCGATGATTTATCCTAACTCGGATACTTATTTCAAACTTATATAAAATAGTGCTGAAGGAATTTCGGCGCGTTGAGTGACCTAGTTTACTAATTGAATTAAGATTTAGATTTTTTAATAATCGTTGTCTAGTATTTGTATAACACAGAAAACACACTTTTATGTTCGAAACATTATTTTCAACGATACTGGTCAATTACAGGCATGCAAGTGTTCCGAGTCAGTCGTATCAAGTTTGTTAAAAACAATGCCTAAAATGAGAGGACCTCCAGGGGACACAGGGCCAATGGGGGACACTGGAGACCCGGGGTCAACCGGTATGACGGTAAGAAGTTTATCACTGGTACGTTGAGGTAGTTTCACAAAATGCTGATAGCCCGATGAAAGTTGTGTCCACGAGTTAATCCCAACTAGTCACAGGCTAGAGGAGTTCATTTGTAAATCTTCTTTATACTTACTTTTTAAACTTTAAATTTATTTTTCCAATTCAGGGTAAGCCAGGAGAAAAAGGAGAAAGAGGTGTACAAGGTTTAAAAGGTGAAACTGGTGAAAGAGGAGATGATGGCAGCCCAGGCCGTGATGGTCTTCCAGGCGTTAAAGGTGATCCTGGAGAGAATGGATTGCCTGGTACTATGGGGCCTCAAGGAATTCAAGGACCGCCTGGGCCCCCCGGCCCTATACCTAAGGTGATTATAATAGTATAAAAAACATAGAATCAGTAATGATTGGCAGACAAAAGATAAATAAACATACACAGTCCACTACTTACATTTTTAAAGATCATGAAAAAAAATTGGAAAAAAAATATAATTGTTTTTTTATGTTCTAAGACAAGCACAGAGAGAAAAATAAAAAAGCCCTAACATTAAGCACATCTTTATAGGTAGGTAAATCCATTTCCATTTATTTTAGAGCAATACTGTGAAATTATTTCTCAATCAGAATAGTTTTATAAATTTAATTATAACTTGGAACCCTGTAGTGTCAGAACTTCCTTTGACAGGACATAGAATTGAGAAAAGAAGTAACCATTCCTGGACCAATAGGCGAGCAAGGGCCAATTGGGCCTCCGGGAGTACCTGGGTCGCAAGGAATACAAGGACTAAAAGGCGAAAAAGGACATGAAGGGTTAAAAGGACAAAAAGGAGAACGGGTAAGACCTAAAAATACCATTTTGGTTTTGACAATATAATAGTTAAATATTGTATACCAACACAAATAAAGGAGTTTTAATCCAATATAGTCTTTGTTTATAGTTTGTGGTTTTTCTGACCAAAAGCTTAGTCTTTATTAAATTTCTATGAAACACTTATTGAAAGTAAGCAGGGTGACCCTTTGCCAGCAACGGAAATATTTAACAAAATAAAAATTTATTAAAATAATAATAAAAACTGTTTTTGGCCAAATAGTGTTAAAGCTAGTTTGAACACTAAAAAGTTACTTTTAACAGGGTAATACAGGTAGCGACGGACCAAAAGGTGAAACGGGAGATCGAGGAGAATCGGGTTTAGACGGTTTACCAGGAACGCCGGGAACCCATGGGCGACATGGGGAAAAGGGTGACAAAGGTTTGAGGTTTTTTTAAATGCTGATAGTTTTTATTTGTTTTACTTTAAAGGTATATTAATATGGTATATTATGGATCATATAGTTTTAAGTAAATATTCGACATTATTTTCTTATGCTAATGGGGTGGTTTTGGTAACACAGGTGACATTGGAATTAAAGGTGATACTGGATTGCCTGGTATACCAGCAAAGCTGTCCTCAATACTGACCTCATCACCTGACGACGAAGAAAGTAAGTACAGAACATTAAATTAAATAACATTCAAGACACAACCTCACAATTCACTGTGTATTTAAACCTTGCCAAAGTTCAAAACATAGGTAAGCTGAATAAATTTCAATATCAAATAAAACATTCTGGGCACGTGAAAGTAATAACTTAAGTAGATTGAATCCTCAAATATTTTTTGCTACTATTGGGCCTATTGGCTTTGATCCTTATCCTGACCCAGCGCTATGTTATCCAATGAACATTCTGTGGATTTGTAACTTTGTCCCTTTCCTTCAATATGGTGATTGAGAGAGAGGCACCGCTTCCACGCTGAGCCTTTCCTTAGAACATTCTTGCTCGAATAACTATATACCGCAGCTGCTTCTGTCATTTTTCGCTTGAACGAAAAGCGTTGGGATTTCTCTTAGCTAAATCACTTTATTGTTTCTATTTGTTTTGTCTGTCGTATTCCTTTGTAAGAATATTTTGAGTGAAGATTGACTTTAAGAACAAGGATCTTGTGTTAGTACATACTTAAGAAGATTACCTATTCCTTTTTTATCATAATTATTGCAAAAATATGGGTCTTATAGAAACGGATGGACTAAAATTAAGTTATAAATAAAGTAAAGCTGCCATATAAGTAGGGTTTGTAGGTAGGGTTAAAATTAAAAACTATTTTCCTTATTCCTGTTGTTTCCCAATTAATTAAAATATATTTTTTCTTCTAGTTGTTAAATGTCTATTCTTAACTATTTAAAAGAAAACAAAATAATAAAGGAAAAAGGTTTCTTTTTTAGACGTTTCAGTGCCAACATCAATATTAATGTATAACATAGTTGTTTGTAGAATTAGTTAGTTGTAAAATTCTTTATTATTTGTATATTTTTATTTTGTTTATATATAAGTAGCAATAAAAATTGCTTTTTTTAATTTTCAAGCGTTTTTGACAGCTAAGCTCAGCGGTTATTTTTTTACAGATGCAAGAATTGTAGAGTTATTAAGAGGAATTAAAGGCGATCGAGGATCTGACGGTGAAAAGGTAAAATTTCCTAATACTTTGTTTAAACCATTGTTGACTGTTGTTTAATTAAACTAGCATTTTATATACAGGGAGACACTGGTGCAGAAGGTCCCGTTGGTGCACCTGGGATACCTGGTAAAGATGGTCACCATGGCAATCACGGAACTAAGGGTGAAGTGGGACCACAAGGAGACGAGGGTCCTAGTGGAACAAAAGGATTAAAAGGGGATCGAGGTGAAAGGGGACCACCGGGTCTACCAGCTAATGTTACTGCAATTGCACTAAAGGTCATTTTAAAAATATTTATCTCTTTTTTAATTAGGCATAACAAAGTTAGCACCATAAAACACTGGGTTTCAATTTAAAATCCTAAACACTTTGTAATTACATAAATTATGTCAAATTTATTTGTTAAGTTTACGAAATGCTACCTTTAATTTTTTTACGCTCATTAGATAATAAATAACACAATTAAGTGTGTAAAGAACCCAGCAAATTATTTTTATTTGTTTACAGGGCATCGAAGGACCTCAAGGACCTCCCGGGGATACCGGTCCCCCAGGTGATGTAGGGCCAAAAGGGTCTAAGGGTGCAATAGGATCAACAGGACCTAAAGGTGTGAGGGGTCACACTGGTCATACTGGTAATACGGTATGTTTTTTTTCATTGTGTGAATGTAATTTGGGTTAATAAAGACATTTTAATTTGTACTTCATTTAATTCAAGGGACCAATAGGACCTTCGGGGAAGACCGGTGCTAAAGGTGAAAAAGGAGACAGTCCACCCCCAGTTGACCTAAAAAAGGTAAAACTCTTAATTTCATCGTGACATCGTTTTGTTTACTTAAAAAATATTTAGAGTGTTTTTTTATATAGCGATAGTCTGGTGTCGCTGAAAATGCCACCATTCATCAAACTCTCTCCAAAAAAAATGCTATAGTTACCCACTTAGCCCGACGAGGTGTTATAACACCTCTAAAAGTATTATATAGATGTACCCTAATTACAATACTTTTAGAGGTGCATTTACAACTACACACAAAATATGGTCGGGTTAACCTTTTCACCGCCCAATTATCCTGCACGCAATGTCACGCTGTACGCCAACGTATAAATGTATTTTAATAAAGTAGGTACAAAGAAGAACTTCTATAGAAGTGCTGGCGTGGACGGCACGAAAATCTCGAACTTCTATAGAAGTTGTTGGCGGTAAAAAGGTTAAAAGGGGTTTAGCGTAAGTAGAATTTTTATGTGGCAAGTGTAATTTTATTTTTTGTAATGTCATTGCTTCTTCTTTAAACGCTGAGCAGTGTGTTGCGCCTATTCTCCTTGACAACTAAAAGACGTTCTGAATTGGTGGTTGGTAAAACAATGTTCGGAAGATTCAAAAATACCAATTTTAAAGTATATTTAAACAAAAAATATATTGATCTTGATTCGACCATTGAATCGTAAAATAATTTTATTAGTAGTTGGTACTCGTAGTGCGAAGTGTTTACCAACTTTTTTACCAGAATGATTAAATGAATGAATGAATGAAAAACATTTATTGGTAAAACACGACACATACACAAAGTCACAATAAAAAAAAAATAACAGGAACTAAAATACCAACTAAAAATACAACCTTAGTGTAACATGTATGTGATTGGGTATGCAGATGACAGCACGGTCACAGAATGATATTTGTCCAGCACAAGAGTCAGTATGAAAGAACTGTATTCCTTGAGAGAGGCCGTGGTAGAGCGGACAAACTTGACTCTAAGTCTTGTCTCCCAATCGGGTGACAGCAATTTAGTCAGTTTTAAACCAAAACGCAGGCATGTCTGTTCACTGACAAAAGGAGTTCATTTTAACCTGACTCCTACTTTCCGAGGTATGTACTACTGTACCGAAATTAAGGCTCAAACAGCGGCAAAAAACTGGGTGTCATATATAAGGTTAACCCTCTGCAACTGAGGTAAAATTATTGTTCACATTCGACTGAGGTGGTGTCTGTCAGACACCATTTTAAAATGTAAATATCATAAAATTATACAAAGATATTATTTTATTTTTACTTTTATTTCTTTATGTGTGTTACAAAGAATTATTTAATAGAATAAAATGTAATATTTCAATAAAACGCTAAGATTAATAGAGTATTTTTTATTGAGATCAAATATTTCTATTTTAAATTTGTACCTTAACAATTTTTTTTTCTCTTTTTGTTTACAAAAAAACTTGAAAAACTTAACATTTTTTCTATTAGTTATTAAACTAATAAACCTTAACAAAAAAAATCAACGAGATCGTATGATACGTGTAGGCACAAATCAGTCGTAAAGTTACAGTACATTTTAAGATTTAAAATTTACAATCTTCGCAGATCTGGGCCGAACATTGTAGACAAATAGGCTTCTTACAGGCACAGCAAGTAAATCGAGTCTGACGTTTTAAGCTGCTAAGACAAATGCTGCATACTTTTCTTGCTGGCGGTCCAGGTTCCAGCTTCTTCTTCTTCTCTCTCACTTGCTTCTTTTTCCCTGACACTCGCTTGTTCACTTTCGCTCACAATTCTTGATCCCTCTGGCTCTTGCATATTTTCTATTTCAATGTCGAGATCTTCGACTGAATATTCGACATCGCTAAACTCCACATCATAAATTTTAGGTGTACCTATAAAACCTCGCTTGGTAGATCTACCGTCTTGACAACTTGAATTCGACATCTGCAACATAAGTATTCTTTATGAGTCTGTATTCGACAAAACAAAATTACATACATATAATCACGACTATTATTCCCAAAAGGTTAGTCAGAGACTAGGCAATAGGAACCACAAAAGCAGTCCACTGGCACAGTCCACGTTTTGCCAAGCAGTAACTGCACATGTGCTCAGCGTGACAGGTGGTGAGCCCGTCGCCGTTATAAGTTGTATGTATGTGCAGTTTTAAATCTATTAGTCGCCTTTTACGATACCAAAAGAGAAGATGGGCTGGTAGTATTATTTTGATGGCCGCCATCACACGGCTCGTTACGTTACAATAAAACAAAATTAAAAAATAAAACTGAAATAATAATTGAATTCAAATGATAGTTTATATATGTGGCTACGTCTGAGAGACGTTATGTAAATATACATAATATATTACTGAGGTTACGACTAAAAGACACTATGGAAGTTAGAATATTTTTGGTATGTGACGTCTAATAGAATCAACGCTTATTGCTGTACTTACGTCTGACAGACACCAGGACCCGTACAGCCACATGTATGCACCGCGTCGTCGAACGCGCCTGACTGTTCAATGGCTCGCACCATTTAAGTAAGGTACTGAGCCAGACAGAGCTACATCATGCCGTATTGCGAAATGGCAACGTCGCAATTGGTTGGCGGTGTCTGTGAGACTACCACCTCAGTTGCAGAGGGTTAAGCGATATATAACTCTAAAGTTTTTAAAGCCCAAGTGAATAGGCTATTTCTGGGCAAGCTCGGTCCATCGTCGACCTCTTCTTAGCCCTAGGGATTAGAATGAGGCCAAAAGCAAGCCCATCTTACAATATTTTTATTTTTATTATATCTTTCAATGCTGACGCTACATTTAAACAGATCGCTATCACGAAATAGAAAACAAAATCAATTGTTATTATCACATTAACATAATGATACATGGATCAGGCAGACGTTTTAGTAATAGCTTTTAAAGTGCATCTTAATTTTTTTACAGCTTAAAGGTGAAAAGGGTGATAATGGATTAACAGGACCAGCGGGTGATCCCGGCCCGTCCGGATTACCCGGATCAAACGCTACGTGTTTAGAGTGTCAGAAAGAGGCAGTTATGGGTCCAGCGGGACCACCGGGGCCGCCTGGACCACCTGGCCCGCCAGGGTTGTCGTTAATTGGTCCCAAAGGTGAACCCGGTGGTATCGTGTCACAGAAAACATTGTATACGTTCACCGAGGGATCGAAAAATTGTAAGTCCATTTTATTTGTTTACAAAAACAGACTCTGTTTCGTTTAATTTGTACTTTTTTATTTAACTGTTTATAAATGCCATGTGAATACTTAAAAAGTTTATTTACCTCTATTTTGGTTATTTGGTTATTTCAATTAAGGTTTTTTATGAAGAATGAATTAACAAAAAATTGTTTTTTAGCTTATATCGAAGATGATGATGACTTTTACACTGCTTCTACTGTTATTTATAAATCAACAACGGCGCTATTTAAAGTAAGTATGTCAACAAAATGTTACTTTATTGTCAGGTTCTATATTTGTATACCTGTTAACTTTTTTACACTTTATTCCAGAGAACTACTATTACACCTCTTGGTACCCTAGCATACGTTTTACAAGAAAAAGTATTGTTGCTAAGAGTTGAACGGGGCTGGCAACATGTAGCTGTAAGTATTTTCTTATAATAACTTGACTTATTTTGTATTTTCATATTGACATTTCATAATTAAAAATTCCAATTTTTATGTAATTATTTATTTATTTATTTATTTATAACAACAAAACTTACAACTATCATTACGGTTACACACCAATGCGATAGTGAAGACATTAACTTATTAAAGACATTACACATATATGATATATATTATATTATGTTTTAATACTTTTATGTCTCCTTTTTTATACTCAATGTTATGTAATATGCATGTCAGTAAGACAGAATATTGCTGAACTAATTATAAGCATTATGTGTAAAACCAACTACTACTTATAATCCGTAATAAATATATTGGATTTGATTTGATAAAGACTAGTCTAGTCTAGTATAAAAATTAGTTTTAATGACACCCGCGTTTCCGGTATTTTGGTGAAATCTTTAATTATGTTTTCAATGTCTACAAGTACCCTAGCAGTTGTACTATTAATGTTTATAATCTATATATTTTGTCTCTTTAAAAGCTATTTGATCTACAGATGGGCTCGATATTCGACAACTTAGACAGTTACGTTGTACCTACATCATCGATACCGGAGCCTTACTACCCAACTACAACTCATAAATATTTGCATGTGAGTATAAAATGTATAATGTAAATTTTAATGTATAATAATGTGAAATTCAAGACTTCATTTTAGTCAAAACTAGTTAAACTAGGTAGAAACCTATTATGCGTTGCCGGCCGCTACATGGCACGCTTGCTTCGTGGCAGGTATTCATCCACTTTCAAATTCAATATTACTGGTATGCACGTACAGTCGTTGGTCCCGGCTGCATTAGCAGTGGTTAACAACCACCGTTTCGCATTGGGCGCTTATGGCCCAGGTTTTTCCATCCTTAGCGAAGGCTTCTGCCCCAGCAGTGGGGTCATAAAAATGTGTTGGAGATGGAGTTTATTGATCTGTGAAAATACAGAACATACTGAAGCTGTATGTTAAATAAGCTTTCTTGTTTCAGACTGTATTACCCTACGATGTAACTTCGAAAACAAGTTCCTACAGTGGGAAATATGTAAGTGCAAATTTTGTTAATTAAAAATGGGACAAAACTGAATGTAACTTACATGTTTATTTTGTGTTAAGGGATTTTAGTTATTCCTTTTTAGATTTTTTTAACTTACTGTCTCACACAGAGACATTTGACTTCACTCGTCAGTGGCTCAGTATTGAATCTAGTAATAAGAAATCTTAAATATTTAATAATAATAAATCATTTGTGAGGTTCTTGATTGTGGCAGAAACTGTCGCAAAAATAATGTTTCAAATGCCCTTAGTAGCATTTTTAATTAATTAAAACTTACAAGTATAAGATTGCGGAGAAATATAAAGTATACGTATTATAGACAGTTTCGGTAACTCCTAAGACATTTAAATGTGGTTTTACAGATGGTCTCTTCAACAGAGCCATCTATCAAAAAAGGCTCTAGGAAAAATAGTGTGAGTACTGCATGGTTCGGAATGAAACATAGCACATGACCATATGCACCAAAATCTTAAATCTAGAATTAGATTAATCTTACTAAAAACATGATTATTTTCTGTCAGTCGTTTCGTAATTAGCGGGATTTTACTAAATCTACTTTTATGATTCCGGTGCAATTCCCTTTTTTAAGCTTTGAAAGCATGTGTAATTGTTTTTAACAAATACTAAATCAAAACGTTCTAGCTTTTTATATGCTTTCAACTTATCACTTACAATTCAAAATGTTTAAACATTTTAGTCAAATACTTTTACCTTCTTCCATTTCGTTCATAATTCGTCTACTTTCTCTCTCTCTCTTTACTTTACTTAATACTTTACTTTAGGATATTATATATATATATATCATCATCATCATCATCTCAGCCAAAGACGTCCACTGCTGGACAAAGGCCATATATATATATATATATATATATATACTATCTTCACAATACACATACAGGAAAAGTTCTTAGTGAGCGACTAAATTTTCTAAAAAGTCACCGAAATCGGCCATTATCCTTGGCCAGTAATGTCGAAATCACTCAGTATATTCATATAGTATAATGATGTCTTAAGCTCGATTAGAGCTAATAGTATCATCAATTTTAATGAGCTACACGCACATTCAATCTTATGTGTAGATATTATAACTAATCCTCTGTCAGTTGTTTAAAGTCAATGGAGATTAAGGCTTAGCACTAACCTATATGTAGTATAAACCAATTTAAAATAAAAATGTATCTATTTTTTATGAAGATGCAGACATCTTTCTACTGCTAGTTTAACTTAAACTCGATAACCGCTATAATAATACCTGCATTGTGGATTTCGATTGTTGATTTTGTAAGCGGTTGGAACCTTAAATCTTAATGTAAAATAATAATCTAGTTTATAAACACTTTCGTCTCATTCAACTTACAGCTGTCAGAAAAGCCAGTTTATGGTTTAGCACGAACTAAATAAAACAATTTCAATTGTCATGAGGCATTTGTGGCTAGTTGCACTGAGATTCAAGCGATGAATAGTACATTCTTAAGCATGTGCAAAAAACTAAACTAAACCATGGAATTGACATTCCTCCAATTACCTACCAAAGACTACACAGGCAACAACATTATCTGCACATTCAGTGATGGATATGTAGATAATAGTGTAGCCGTTAGTGAACATAGTTCTCGAGTAGATACACCCGATTAAATTCTGTTTTTAAAATTGTTCGTACATGCGTCGATGATATAATTGTTAAAATTTCATATTACACTCAACAGCACAATAGGAGGATTAACGATTTTTTGTTAATTCTTTTCGATGTGAGATTGTACTCCAAACCGTTTTGGTATAATTATTACTAATTTTAAAGTTGCTGTTATGAGAGCATGAGCCTGTTTGAATAAAAGCTTCTACGTTTACTTTACTAAATCATCTTCATCAATCATCAATATCATGTTATAATGCAAAAAGCATGGGTGCCAACCAAACTTTCCACTAATTATGAGCTATATAATTAGCAAAGAGTGTGTCTAGAGTCTGGCCAGTGACGCATCCATAGGTATTCTTCTTCTTCATGTGCCATCTCCTATCAGAGGTTGGCTTTCATTATGGCCACTTGGGCGAGTGATGTTGGGGCTCGGAAAAGCTCTGAAGTACTTAGATTGTACCACTCGGCGATGTTCTGTAGTCATTGCACCTTTCTACGGCCTGATCTTCTCTGGCCTTGTATTTTTCCTTGCAGGATGAGCTGTAGGAGACTATACGTCGGTATAGATTAATATATATATTATGTTATTATTCTTCCATAGATTCGTATAGCAGCTCTGAACGAACCGTATTCGGGTAAGATGTTCTCCAGGCCGAACATGTTCGGCTGGAAAGCGGCGAACTACGAGTGCCACCGGCAGTCCAGGACAGCTGGTGGTACTTTCACAGCATTCTTGACAATGGAGTGAGTAGTCTTATGTTTCTTTCACCATAATACAGGGGTTTCGTAGAAGTTCTATCTAAATCATAGCTCCTTATGACTATCTCTTCTAGTACTTATTAGCGTAAAAAACGCCATGTTTTCCATAATTAGTACTAGCATTATGGCAGTCAGTTTACACCAACGTTTTCTTGTTTCCATCCCCGATCTACTCTATTATACTCCTTATTTGTCTGTTGCAGTATAAAAGCCTTGTCTTACATTGTAGCTGAGAGGCATCAGCATCTACCTGTAAGGAACTTGAAAGAACAGCTACTGTTCCACTCCTGGGCGAGCATGTTCAACAAGTCAGGCGCCCCCTTCGCTGTTTCCAATGCCAACATCTTCAGCTTCGATGGCAAGAATGTCATGAAAGACTTTACTTGGTAAGTTATGATACGGTTTTATTCTTCGATGACGCACTGCTATCTAGTTTTATTCCACTAACGGTAACTGGAGACAGTTAATATTGGAAAAGATGGAATGACACAAGAGAGACCATTGCCGTGATCTTTGGTGGATATTATGGGTTACAAAAAACCACAAACATTTAAACTTTTCTTCAGATGGTAGACAAATACCGCAGAAGACTAAGCTTGTGATACCAAACGTACTAATTGCTCATTGCTGATTCTGAGACTTTACTTTGTTTTTCACAGTGCATTTGATCAAATCTGCTTATCAACAGAAAATGATACTAGGACTGTAGCTACTTAGACGGGTTCTGCTTAACTCTAACCTAATATTCCCCCTCGTTTTCCTCTGTCTCAGGTTAGATCACTGGTCTCAATGATTGATGTACGGTTTGTTCACAGTCCGCCCTCGCCATAACAACAATCATAGTAGCATTATTATAAAAAAAAAAAAAAAAAACACAAATGTTGAAAAAATTTCCACGAGCAGGGTTCGAACCCGCACCCCTCCGACACACCGGGCCAGGTGCTCCTCCAATTGAGCCATCGCGGTTCCAACCAGCCCGCCGAAATTATTCAACACTATTTACTTTTTACTTTGAAAGCCAAAGGCGCCCATTCAATGTTAACAACTACCGTCATTAACATCCGATCATAATATTTTTACAAATACTAAAGATCAGTTAAGAAGTAGGCAAGCTATTTTATAAATGTTTATATAATTTTTAACGCAAATTTTGTTGCGAACAAATTACAAAAACACAAATGTTGAAAAAATTTCCACGAGCAGGGTTCGAACCCGCACCCCTCCGACACACCGGGCCAGGTGCTCCTCCAATTGAGCTATCGCGGTTCCAACCAGCCCGCCGAAATTATTCAATACTATTTACTTTTTACTTTGAAAGCCAAAGGCGCCCATTCAATGTTAACAACTACCGTCATTAACATCCGATCATAATATTTTTACAAATACTAAAGATCAGTTAAGAAGTAGGCAAGCTATTTATAGCATTATTATATTCGAACAGCCAGAGATAAGATAGCCAGTATTAAGAATTTTGTGTTATGCACGCTATCATGTTGCACCATGTGGCGCCACTTGTCACGTCAGGTAAAATACAAACCGTTTTTGTAAAATGAAAATTTCAAAAAATTTTGAACAGTTGTCTGCTGTGATGTTTAACATAACTCTCTAATTAGTCTGTGTTAACAAGAGAGTAGTGGCAGTTCATAATAACAACGAATACCTATCTACCTACCTACCTACCCCACTCAACTCGAGGGCGTGGTAAGTGGCATGTGGGTATATTAAGCTGTACAAATGAAATTACGAATAGCGTTAGCAGACACGCCAGTCATGGAGGCTGTACTTTCGCTACTTATCCTTCTACGTATGTCTTCGAAGGTGTATTCACCCAGATCACTTTATTTTAGAAATCTTATCTTGATCAACCATTTTATAATAATGCTATTGGCAATTGATGCTCTTGTTGTGAGTTGAACCTGGACTATTTCTTTTTTACATATGCAGAGGCGATTGACGACACTCCACCTGATTAACTAATTAATAGTAGAAATAGAGTCGAAATGCGGAAATTTGTCACGCGCACAAGCGTCTTGCGACGCGTCAAGCTAATGTCAAGTTCATTGCGCGTTATAATAAGAAAGTCTTAGTACACGGAAATCGCAAGTCGCAACGCAAACGAAGCTACTAGTGTTATGGCCTAGCGGTAAGATTGATCATTCAAGGAGCTTTAGATTTGCTCGCCATGTACGGAGATCGCCACATCAAAGATCTCCTGTGTATTTTTGAGTAAAATATAATTAACTATTCATCATCATCATCACCAGCTCATTTCATGTCCCCACTGCTGGGACACGAGCCTTCCCTATGGATGGATAGGGAGAACGGGCCATAAACCACTACGCGGGCCCAGTGCGGATTGGTGGTTATCCATCATCATCATCATCATCAGCCTATAAACGTCCCACTGCTGGGCACAGGCCTCCCACGTGAACAATAGCACGTGGGGAAATTGGGCCATAACCCACCACGTTGGCCCAATGCGGGTTGGTAGTTATTATCGACTGCTAATACAGCCGGACCAACGCCTTTACATGCCTTCCGTTGCACGGAGGAGCTTGAGATGATAAATTTTTGGTCACCCATCCGATGAGTCGCCTTAACGAAAATTGCTAAAATTAACTATTGAGACACTATAATGAAAACTGCATGTAATAAGTCCATTTAATCGAATCTGCACCAAATATTATTACAAAGGTACTTACAGAGTCTCATTCCCTAATGTCCTTTAGAAAATGCCTATTAATGTAGTAGGTACAAATTCTCCAAATTAATTTGAATATTTATCAATTAAAGCTTTAGTTCGATTAATCTGTTTCTAATCCGTAATAATGAAGTCTTCGTGAAATAATAATTGGGCTCACCTACTTGTTGGGACTTAGAGTTGACTTTGGAACAATTCATAATCAACACTTGAGCAATTTGTCGAATAGAGACTTCAATATGGCAAAGTTTAAACTTCCGTATAAGAGTTTTTATAAAATGGCATGAATATTAAGTCTGAAACGAGTGAAATCCAACCCACCTTTGTATGGGATTTGGTCCAATTGTTGCGCAGGAATGAAAGTGATTGCGTTGGATTCCTGGCACCAATCTATAACTCTATGCCATTTTTTTTCAAAATCGAACCCAGGGTACAGAAAATTTAAAAAAAAATTGATGATGAATTGGGCATAGTGTATTTTTTATAGATTGGTTCCAGGAATCCAGCACTGGTACTCCTTTTCCTAGACAGTAATTGGACCGAAGGAATCACAAAATAGCTCACCTGATTGATCCGTGACCACCCGGTGCATTGACCATGCTCATGATCGCTCGAGTAGGCCAAAACTTCAGATCCTCAAAGCTAACGTTACCTACGGTATTTGTACTCTGTGCCTACACTAAGCAGTACTCGTTAAACTCCATAAAACATTTTATTAGCCATGGGCCCATGGACGTTTTTGACTTTACTTACTGTATGTTTATCTGCAAACCTTTATTTTCAGTTCAAGCTTGACTAAGTTTCAAACTAGATAAGTGAAAACGACGTATATTCATCATCATCATCACATCATTACCAGCTCATTATATGTCCCCACTGTTAGGGCAAGAGCCTTCCCTATGGATAGATAGGGAGAACGGGCCATAAACCACCACGCTGGCCCAGTGCGTTTTGGTGGTTGTTAACGACTACTAATGTAGCCGGGACCAACGGCTTTACGTGCCTTCCGAAGCTTAGAGGAACTCGAGATGATACCTTTTTGGTCACCCATCCGATGACCGGCCTTTCCCTCCCCACACCTTTTCCACACCTTCCGGTCCCTTGCAACATTAGTCCATTCTTTCTTGGGCTTATCAAGGTCGTACCGCCATCTTGGCTTCGGTCTACCTGGTCGCCTTTTCGTATTATGGTGTATATATTTTTAATATTTGTTGACAGGCCGGAAAAGGTTGTATGGCACGGCGGTACCCTCAAAGGTGGCGTCACTGCTGATGGCATTTGCAATAAGTGGGAGAGTGACAGCCCTAGTGAATACGGCATTGCATCTCCTTTGTACACCAATCATCTTTTAGGACAAGAAAGGTAGGTTCTCTCTTAATCGACACTCATTACTTATTTATTAACAACCTCTAAAGAGCCATTTTACATTTCGTTATCCCAAACAAACAAACCAGTGGCCATAGCGGTTGGTGGTTGTTAACGACTGCTAATGCAGCTGGGACTAACGGCTTTAAGTGCCTTACAGTACAGAGGAGTTCGAGATGATAAACTTTTGGTCACCCATCCGATGACCGGACTTTGCGAAAGTTGTTTAACTTTAGCAATCGCAGACCAGGCGTGTGGACCACTGCGCTGTCAAGCTTCTCAAAAACCAATAATATGACACCAAAATGTAAAATGACTTAAGAAGGCTGAGTGATTCGAAGTTTTTGAGCGACTTTGAGCTTTAGAGATTTTTTGAGCTTTTAGGAGTGTTAGTTTTGTTTACTATTCGGCTACCATTACTTAATATTACTACTACCACTCACTACATTTCATTCGAATGTGTAAAGTAATTAAAATTTGTATGGGATCGCATAGCGTCGATATGTAAACACAGAAAGTATTAGTACGTATTTTCAAAGTTATGGCATTGTTGATATTTTCATTGTTTCACATTCCAGATACTCCTGTGACAGAAAACTGATAGTACTCTGCATTGAAGTCAAGTCGACGCGTTCAAGAAGTTCCCCAGTAAGAAGAAGACATGTCAGGTGAGGCCAGGGTCAACTTCAGTGATTGCCCAGCGTGGTCTCAGATCACACTTTTAACCGCCTCTATGGTCTAGTTGTTAAGATCACCGGTCTTAGACCCAGAGGTCCCGGGTTCGATTCCCAGCGGTGGATACATCTTTGTGTATTCGGCTTGGTGGGTGGTAGAGCTTGTTGGTCCGCCTGGCTGGCTACCACCATCTTATCTAAATATGTCGCCATAACATCAATGTTTGTAGCATTGATGTGTTCCGGTAGCTAGAGATAAGATAGCCAGTGCCTTATTAGTTGAGGATCCCGGGTGAAGTGCGCTTCCACCATTGGCCTTATCATCACTTAACATCAGGTGAGATAAAGGCACTTATACGTAAAGATATAAAACGACCTCCTTGGTCGAGTGGTTTATGTGTACGGTTTTCATGGTGTCACCATCTCCGAGGTCCCGGGTTCGATCCCCGGTCGGGTCAATTTAAAAATTATTGTTTTTCTAAATTGTCTCGGGTATGTGTGTTTTCTATGTATAATAAGTATTTATTTAAGTATTTTAAATATGTTTATACGTTGTCTAGTAACCATTTAACGAGTTTCATAACGAAGCTTCTCTTGGGCTAGATAATTCGTGTGAGTGAGTGTAGGAAAGTTTATTATTTATTATAAAAAAACACTGGTGAAAAGAGAGGGCAAGTACTGAAGATGTTTGTGGGTGTACCTCTCTCCCATAAAGGCCTTTTTCTTACGCTTTGCCTTACTTCGACAGAATACCTTTTTTATTTTCTACCATTTATATACGTAAATAAATATTTGACATTTAGTTTTTCTGTTTCAGATCGAAAACACTCAAACAACACGGTCCGGCATTGACGTGAATTCATACAGCAGTAGAACGCCAGGATCGTAGGGATTACACTCACTAATAATAGTCAATTAATTTTAAATTGATTAACGTTAAAAGGATAGAAATTTTAAATTATTATTTAGGTAGGTATGTTATTTTTTTACCATTTCAGTTTTTGTTTGTTTCCGATCAATTTAACTGTAATAATTCTTAATTGATTGGAAATACATTAAACAGGACTACTGTGTTGATTTTGCATTCTTTATTGTGACGTTTTAAACCCTTCGCAAAAAGTAAACCCCTTAAAACTGATATTTTTCTTAAAGAATGATCTTTTGACCTAAAACAAGACAATTTCTTAGGTGTTATATATACATAAGAGAAGGTCTCAACAAATAGTTGTTTACAAATTTTTTTTAATGTAAAGTGTCACTTTAACGTGATTTAAACATATACTTATTTATTATTTAGGTATTTTACACATTTTACAAATTTTTATTTTTATTTATACAAAAATACGCTACTTTAATAAACTTACAAAAAACTCTCAAGCTAGCAACGCAGCGTCAGATATACATAGATAAGGTTGTTAAATTTGCAATGCAGTTATTAGGTCCTTACCTATGAAATTGACGTTTTTTTCTCACTTATTAAAAGGTCTTAAAGGTCTTAAAGTTCTAAAAGTCAATACCGATTGTTAATATTATTATACACCTTTAATTACGACTTTGTTACTTAGGCTTCAGTAATAACAATTATTAATTTTGTGTCTTTATCGCCCATTTTTTTTTGACTACTTTTTATGTTTGCGGAATTGTCTTTTTGTTTCATTGTAGCTTTGAAGGGACTTGATTTTTTTTTTATGTCTTCTATATTTAATTTTGAAAGTAAGTAGATGCTAAGAAAAATAAAATAACGTTAGTATGAAAAATAAAATTTTATAAAAATCTTCATCCAAAATGTCAATTTCATAGGTAAGGACCTAGTATAAAAAATTAATGTTTATAGAATAGCAATGATAATTATTATTCATCCACCTATCTATATCTATATATATCTACTTCAGTTTAGCAAAATAGTTTTTGTTAAAGTAAGTAGATACTTGGACGCCCAAGGTGACCACAGTGCCATAGAACAATTTAATTTCTATTGTGTCTGGTTTAAGAACAACTGAGTGGGTAAGCAACCAGCCTATAACCGGCCCACTGCTGGGCAAAGGGAACTCATCACTACAATAGATGGTATTGCCTTCATCACCACGCTTGCCAAATGCGGGTTGGTGATCACCAGATCACCCGGCCATGCATCAATGTTTTTGTCATACTAAAAATAAATGATTTCGTTTGTATACTACCTCTTAGTTGTTAGCAATGTTACAAGTTATCACATGAGTGTGGCACTAAGATTTCTCATTTAAACTAGAAGAAGTTTAGTTTTCTTAAATAACAAATTGTATTTTTTTTTTTTATATTTTGTTCTGAATTATGTTTTTTTTTCTTTGGTTATTTGTAAATAAAAACCGTTGGTTAATGTTTTTCTAAGTTTAAGATCAAGATTTTATTATAGAAATCACAACAATCAATTATCGCTTGTATATTTACTTTTGTAAACCGTTTAGGTATCTACATTTGTCTTGATAAATTTTAATTTGTAGTTCTTATTAATTGTTTGAGAACTGTGATTTATTTTTTATTATAATTTGGAATTTCAAACAAACGTTATATATTTTATTAACATTATTTCATTAGACGTATGAACATTTTCAATCCTAATTACAATTGCACTATTTGTTACGTTATTTATTTTTTACATGTAAATAATTTTAATTGTAGTTTATGGTATAAAAAGTATTTTTAGTTTTGTGAACGAGTCAAAGTTGTAACTTAAGATGCAAGTAGTTTAATTATCTTATAAGTGATTACCCTAAAAGTGCCATAATATTTTAAATATTGATGGGTTTCCATTTGACAATTTTTGTAATAAAAAATAACATAAAAAATGTGGTTTTTCATTGTTTTTGTTTACAGTTGGTACGTAAATAAGAAATGTATATTTTAAGCACGATTTATCATTCATTAATAAGTACGCTATATACAGGGTGTCCCAGAGATCAACGTCAAGCCGATACGGGGTGACTCCCGTGATACAAACTAACAACTCTTACCAACTACTTACTATTGGACCAACTCCCTAACTCGAAAAAAAAATTAAAAAACATCAATATTCATTCGACCAAAATGTATAGAACAGCTTGATTTTTTTTTCAAGTTAGGGAGTTGGTCCAATAGTAAGAGTTGTTCGTTTGTATTACGGGAGTCACCCCGTATCGGCTTGAGGTTGATCTCTGGGACACCCTGTATAAGGGGGATTTTAAAATCTCTAGGTGATCTTAAAATTAAAAAAACGACAATACGGCTATTATTATCAACGCCAGCTCATTTTATGTACCCACTGCTGGGGCACGAGCCTTCCCTATGGATGGATAGGGAGAACGGGCCAAAAACCACCACGCGAGCGCAGTGTGGATTGGTGGTTGTTAATGATTACTAATGCAGCCGGGACCAATGGCTGTACGTGCCTCCGAGGCACGGAGGATCTCGAGATGATAAATTTTTGGTCACCCATCCGTTGACCGGCCTTTGCGAAAGTTGCTTAACCTTAGCAATCGCAGACCGGGCGCGTAAACCACTGTGCCATCGAGCTCCTATATGCTATCATCTATAATGCTATCATCATACAGTAAGGCGGACTATGAACAAAACCACCGACCCTATCCTCACTTAAAATTTATACTCCCATTATTTTTATATAGCAATAATATAATATACCAAACAAACTTAAGAGGCCTATCACAAAATGCGCGCGCTCGCGCTTTCTCAGTAGGTACTACGAGCGGCCGACACATCGCAAAAGTGGCATTTTTAGCCCAAGAACTTTCCGATATTTTTGTAAAAAAACTCAATAACAGGCCAAATTTTTGTAAACGGCCATTAAATATAATTATAAGAGACTATATTTTAGAATCCAACAAAATCTCGCATTGGAAGGTATCGAAAAAAAGTTATACCCCGAAAATGGTGCAATTTTACAGCAAATATGCTATCACCGGTTTTATCGTGAAAAAGTGTTTATGTTCACCTTATCTAAGCACCAAAGTTGAAATCCATAAAGATATACAACGGGAAACTAATACTTTAGGAAAAAATCGGTTGTTTCACTAACTGCATAAGCGTGCGTTACCCCAGCGGAATGTTGTCGAATTTCTTGGACTCTTGATATAGAATAATTAGTGCTCCATCTCGTGTAATTATGCGCGAAATCTTAAATTTGTGCGTCCAGTAGTTTTTGAGATATTCGCGAAAAACAGATGCCGCTGGGGTAACGTTACCCCAGCGGCACATTTTTTTTTCCTGTGGACTTATCAAAAAAAAAAGTACCCAGGAAGATAGATCTTGGGGCGCTGTAAATGAACGTGTTAGTCTTAAATTTGTGCGTCTTATAATTTCGAAGTTATTTAAAATACCGCTGGGGTAACGTTTGGGTGGTTGCTGTATCTCGCGAACGGTGAGGCGCACAAATATGATTTTTTTTACACACAATGTAATGAATTTGTGCGTAATTTGAGCAAAAGCAGAAATTGAAAAAAATGCACCGTTCTGAAGATATATTTATTTTGAAGAAAAAGGATAATCGGTCCTAGCTCCTTAAATAAATAAACAAATAAATAAATAAATACTTACCTTAGAGACTAATTTCTGATATTGATTCGTACCTTATAATACCCTACAACGTCTATTAAAATCTTAAAAGCTTACTGCAAGTCGTTAATGAGTTATGGCACTTTAAATGTCACTGGCCCGTGAGGTATTTTGGTCGTCGCTTACATGAGTTTGGTATGAAGCAGCAAATCGCTTATTAAGCAAATAATTAGTGCCTTCATTCAACTAGCCATTTGAAAATTTTCAGACTAATGCACTTATTATTTAAAGATTTATAAAAATGGTATGGAATGGTTTTTTTTTTTTTTATATTAGAAGGAGGCTAACGAGCAGGCGGGTCACCTGATGGAAAGCAATCACCGCCGCCCATGGACACCCGCAAAACCAGAGGAATCACAGATGCGTTGCCGGCCTTTAAGGAAGGAATAGGCTCGTTTCTTGAAGATTCCTAAGTCATATTGGTCCGGAAATACCGCCGCTGAGAGCTGGTTCCACAGCACTGTAGTTCGTGGTAAAAAATTACGGTAATTAAATTGGTATTTGTAAAAATGGTAAATGAAGCGAAATACAGTGATAAACCTACTAAGTTAAGATGAATTTAAAAAAACGGCCGCGCCATACATGACGCTAACCTTCTAAAATTAAAATACTTATCGTGACAAAGATACCTCTGAACACAGTCACCATAAACAGCACATTTGCTACAGTAACCAAGCAAGCACCAAGGTGACGTTGCAGCACTATATTATAAGCGAATCTTATAATATAATATATCTTTTCAAAATGTAGGTACCTACATCAACTTTTTCGTAAGTATAATAATAAGCCATTGGCTGGTACGGGCCTCAAGCTTTTTGCCCGAGATTATTCTCTGCAATGAAAACCCATATATGAATGAATATATGAATAATTAAAGCAAACTGAAATGAATCATTTGACGCCATCGTCAAAATTAAACCTAAATCTATATGAAATAATAAAAAACCTATAGCTTGTCAAGGTTGTGCTTACCGCGCCTACGGGGTACAGGTGTTGGCGGGGACGAGGTAAAACGGTCTCGGAAGGGACGCGGGCGGTGTAGTGGGAGGGCAAGCGAACGCACCGCGTGCGGCGGACTGCGTGCTACTTCGTCCCCGCCAACCCCTGTACCCCGTGGGCGCGGTAAGCACGATCTTGACAAGCTATAGTCTACTCATCGACTCTGTTTCACTGACACACACGCATACTGTACCTACTCACTGTCGCTTCGCGCTGGCAACGTTGGATAAGCAAAAAAAAAAGAGCACGCATACACGTGGCAAATTTTTATCTACTTTCCTATCGTGCTTCCTTATATGGCAACACTACCCAACACTGCACAACCACAGTAAAAATAAGTACCTATACAGTTACAGTATTTTAACTGGGCCGTGTCTTTGGATTGACTACCTACGGCTGCTCGGCTCGGTACGTAAACACGCAGTAGAGCTGCCTGTCTTGGGCATACGTCAGTATAACGCATGCCATGGGGAGTCATCCGGTAGGCGCAGCGATTATCTCGCGAATATTTCAAAATTCTTTCACCAGAAAAGAATTTCATGAGAAACATAGGCTACATTTTATTTCTTAAATTATAAAAAAAAACTTATTTGTCACATTAAATGTTATAATCAAGGATACTTTAAGTAGAAAATATCAAATCCTTATCGAAATAACATTGCTCATCGTCATGGAAATAACAAAAACGCATCGGTGTTTTAATTTTCAAGAATAGTCTATCGCTTGTGTCTGCGCCTGTACCGATCATAATGCCATAAAATTTAGAAGGTTAGCGTCATGTATGGCGCGGCCGCTTTTTGATATTCATCTTAACTTGGTAGGTTTATCACTGTATTTCGCTTCATTTACCATTTTTACTATAAATCTTTAAATAATAAGTGCATTGAGCTGAAAATTTTCAAATGGCTAGTTGAATGAAGGCACTAATTATTTGCTTAATAAGTGATTTGCTGGTCCATACCAAACTCATGTAAGCGACGACCAAATTACCTCACGGGCCAATGACATTTAAAGTGCCATAACTCATTAACGACTTGCAGTAAGCTTTTAAGATTTTAATAGACGTTGTAGAGTACGAACGGTATAAGGTACGAATCACCATCAGAAATTAGTCTCTAAGGTTAGTATTTAAGGAGCTAGAACCGATTATTCTTTTTCTTCAAAATAAATATATCTTCAGAACGGTGCATTTTTTTCAATTTCTGCTTCTGCTCAAATTACGCACAAATTCATTACATTGTGTGTAAAAAAAATCATATTTGTGCGCCTCACCGTTCGCGAGATACAGCAACCACTCAAACGTTACCCCAGCGGTTTTTTGAATAACTTCGGAATTATAAGACGCACAAATTTAAGACTAACACGCACATTTACAGCGCCCTAAGATCTATCTTCCTGGGTACTTTTTTTTTTGATAAGTCCACAGGAAAAAAAAATGTGCCGCTGGGGTAACGTTACCCCAGCGGCATCTGTTTTTCGCGAATATCTAAAAACTACTGGACGCACAAATTTAAGATATCGCGCACAATTACACGAGATGGAGCACTAATTATTCTATATCAAGAATCCAAGAAATTCGACAACATTCCGCTGGGGTAACGCACGCCTGCACAATGTACTCTAAGAAAATAATAATAGCAGATTTTTTCTTATCATTATATAATTTAAATTGGATTTAGTACATTACGTGTACATTTTGTGTATTAATGGAAGCAAATGAAACAAAAGTAATTCAAAACTGATCTGATAGCATTTTTAACATAGGTGTAATGCCACTTTCGAGTTTACGTAGAGTTTTTTTAAGTTTATTTGTTTTTCATTTATATTTATAGGAGGATTATTAAATTTTACGAAAGATAACTAATAAAGGTATTCAAATGTAAAGTAAATAATATTTATACCATTTTTGCCCATTTTTTATAGATTTTATAAAGCTTTATATTTGTTTTTATAAATGTCGCTGTCACAAATATTGGTGGATTACTAATGAATTATGTAATAAACTAGATAATCAATTTTTTTATGTTAAGAAAATACAGATATAGAATTATTGTTGAGGCTCCATATAGCGAATTAGTTTGGCTCTCAGGCTATTTGTGCAGTTGTAATTACATTTATTTGATGTTTAATAATTTTTTATCGTTCACAAAAGGTATGTAATTAGAAATCTTATAAACTAACGTTAATTCTGGTGTACATTTAACTTAATAATATTAATAGAGTAATGAGATATTTACAGCTAATTCTGAACTTTTTATGGCCTTGAATGTGATTTTTTTTTGTAGAAATTCCATTCATATTTCGAAACTCCGAGGCCACTACGAACTTAACCACTATTTAAGATATATTGTTATATATTTTTCATTTCGTTTGCTTAGTACAGTAGTTCAATCCATGAGCTTGAAAATTGCCTTCAGCGTATTTAATTGAAAACTAGCTTCGGAATTTTGGCTTCATATAAATAGATAAGGGAAAATTGCAGAAAGCGAGGCCGCTACGAATTATACTAATAACTATTCTCCATCGTACAATAAGTCAAAACTGTCTAAGGCTTTCAGTTTCTCTGAACAAGAACGCCGAAATTGGGCATTTTATGCAAAAATCACGGTCAAAATGTAATAGGGGTCTTAATCGATTTTTAATAAGTGCATTAAAGTTACGATGAAAACGTCCTTGCAAAAACAACGAAAGTTATTATTTATATTATGTTCCTCTCAAATTAATACTGGTATTCCGCTAAGAAGATTTGTGGTTGGAGAACGGCCAAATCCGAAATCGTCTCATAGCTTAGCTTCTCTCCTGATGCGTTTCACAGTTGTGTGCATTATGACAACGTTTACGAACTCATTTGTGGAAATATAATGGCGAATAATTATTTTTAGACATCTGCTCGGTTTCATTGGGCAGTTGGTAAATGTCACAGCACAGGCATTTTACAGTGAATTTCATATTCAAATGAGCTCGAAACCATGTTAGTTTATACTGTATCTGTTGTTAAAAATAAAACAGTGGAAGTAAAGTAATTAGTCTATATATATACTGTTTATCTACTGTGCAAAGTTAGACGTCATTGAAATCAAGTCATCTTGTCTAGCTTGTCAATCTCACTTAGCCATACCTAGAAAATAAACTCAGGACTTCCAGATATAAACCCGAGCGTATTGCTACTTAAACAAGTGTGGCTAGAAATTTAAAAAATAAAACATTTATTACTTATTATAACTATCCAAGGAATTAGACATTTTTCACTAAGTCATTCATCCTATTAAAGAATGTGTGAGTAAGTTATAAAAGGTTTGATTTGTTTGCGTTAAATTGTTTTTAATTTAGTTTATATTCTACTTCTTTTTTGGTTTTTTTGTTTTTAATCTCTGGCGTGTACTTCTTTTATGCAAAAGTCGTGTTCAGCTCACCAAAGTGCAGATTCAGCAAGTTTATCAACATTATATCAATCTTAAGTTCTAGTTTTAATTTGTACTCTGTTGCTGTACCTTAATCAAATAAATAAAATAAAATTACACCGAATATATACCATGAGGCTTGCCACTGCTTTATACTGATATTCGCTTTTGTTAAAGTTCCCTAATCAATTCAAGAAACAAAGTGATTATATTAAAGTGAACACGTTTGTACCTTGTTACATTAAGCGCTCTAACTTAGAGCCTCGCCCACGTCCAATAATCGGTGACCGATTTTTTAGTCGGTGAAAATGAAACTTTGGAATTCTATATTGCAACGCACACCAAGAAGTCGGGCACAAAATCGGTACTAAAACCTCAGCGAAAAAATCTTTCTGAATTTGGTCTTACAAAAAGTCGGTCGTGGGCGGGAGCCGTTATGCAGACAATGTTAATACACGCTGTCATGTAAAAACCATAGAACATACAGTAACAAGGTGTAAATATATATTTTTTTTATATTTTACGGGTAAGCACAGTGCCTTGATCTCACCTGATGTAAAGTGATGATAAGGCCAGTGATGGAAGCGCACTTCATCCGGGAACCTGAACTAGTGAGGCACTGGCTATCTTATCTCTAGCTGCCGATACACAACAATGCTACAAACATTGATGTTACGGCGACATATTTAGATAAGATGGTGGTAGCTAGCCAGGCGGACTAACAAGCCTTACCACCAACCAAACCGGGTACACAAACATGTACCCCCCGCTGGGAATCGAACCTGGGACCTCTGGGTCTAAACCAGTGATCTCTGCCACTAGACCACAGGGGCGGTTAAATAATAAAAATGTTAGGAATGGCGGTTAAAAATATTATTGAACTTAAATGCACATTTCTGACTAAAACAAAAACATGTTGGAAACTGTTCAGAAACATTCATCATCATCAGCCTACTAAGCTTTTTTTCTCGCACGCCACTCTTCATTTTTATATCCTACGGGAAAGCACAGTGCCTTCATCCAATCTGAACTTAAGTGATGATAAGGTCATTCAATCAATCATTCGAAGCGCACTTCACCCAGGTCCCAGAATCCTCAGCTACTGAGGCACTGGCTATATCTAGCTGCCGGAACAAAACAATGCTACAAACATTGATGTTACGGTGACATAATTAATTTGTTGGCGGCTACAGACTCACGCCGAGAAGCCCCGAGAACACCCGAGAAGCGTGAATGAAGATAGTGTCTCGCCTTCTCGTTCTCGGGCTCGCCTGTTCTCCAGTCGGTGTCGGTATTTTGGCACGAATCAAAGGGTTTCTCGGGCGAGAAAAGAGAACGGTATCACATTCTTGTTCGGTCTCAGTGCGACCGTGGCATTGATTGTGTGTTGTTGTGTCTGTGGTCGCCAAGCAGTACACCAAAAGTATAAAATGTGGAATAACGAATTAGAGTATTTATTATATATTATATTTACATTACTACAATACCTATATACAGAAATAAAAAATATATACTAGAACAATGAACCTATAACTAAAAATCTTAAAATAAATTAAATAATTTAATTCTTAATTCAATTGTAGCGATGACTTGATTTCAATGATGGAGGCCTTTGCCCAGCGGTGGGACAATTATAGGCTGTTTACTTAATTTAACTTAATTCTTAATTAGAGTTAAAGTTCATAGAACATTTTCATTCAGAGCCTATTATATGGTATTAAC
This sequence comes from Eudonia lacustrata, assembly GCA_947562085.1. Taxonomy (NCBI): domain Eukaryota; kingdom Metazoa; phylum Arthropoda; class Insecta; order Lepidoptera; family Crambidae; genus Eudonia; species Eudonia lacustrata. Next base: position 6,726,205 of record OX387321.1, on the reverse strand, counting down.
CAATGCCGCTGCACTGTCGTTGACGTCCATTCCGGATGACGATCGAGAATGCGAATGAGAAGATCGCATGAGTGTAGATGCCTTCTCGGTTCTCTCGCAATTTCTCGGCAAGACTTCTCGGCGAGACTTCTCGCGTGAGTCTGTAGCCGCTATGTGAGTCTGCACGGTCCTGCGCCATCTTCATCCAGTAACTTACCTATTTCAATTTAAGTCACATAGTGACGTTTTGTTATTCGAACTCACCAATAGTTTTGTTATTAAAAATATTATGGTTCTTACTCTATTTTGTTGTATTTTTTTATAACATCTTCTTTTTTTCTTTTGATCTATTCTAATCTGTTACAGTCATGTCTCAATAATTTCCTTATGATTTATTTTCTTGTCTTTCTTATGAATGTAAGAGTACAAATCAAAAAGTGCTGAAAAAAAATGTACCGAAGCTATTGGAGCAAAGCCAAATCTTGATCGCTTAACTCATTTCCAGATGTGTTCAAGTTGAATAGCTTTATGTTTCGTGACTAATGTTCGGATTTGAGGTAGAAATTAAAGCGAGATTGGAGGTGAGATTGGATTATAGACCGCTATGAAATTATAATCAGTTTTATAAAGCAATTGATACCGTGAGATTTTTTCTTGCTGGTTAAAACATCACTCGATGCTGAGGAGCTCGATAGAGCAGTGGTTAACGCGCCCGGTCGACGAGTGCTGAGGTTAAGCAAGTTTCGCAAAAGCCGGTCGTCGGATGGGTGACCAAAAATCTATCATCTCGAGCTCCTCCGTGCTTCGGAAGGAATGTAAAGCCGTTGGTCCCGGCTGCACTAGCAGTCGTTAACAACCACCAACCCGCACTGGGCCCGCGTGGTGGTTTATGGCCCGTTCTCCCTATCCATCCATAGGGAAGGCTCGTGCTCCAGCAGTGAGGACTTAAATGAGCTGATGATGATGATGAAAACATCACATGCTTGTATTGTTGTTAGTAAAAGTTGATAGTAAAACTTCCCTCAAATGAATTCCTGCAACTTTTAATGAACTCAGATATTTTTGTCCTAAGCCTTTAACGATGCAGTTGCATATAAATAAAATGTTTAACGGAGTTGGTATAAGTCCTGGTTTCGTTGCCAACGTCGGTGTGTTTTGTTTTGGATTGTGTCGATGCAGAGCCTGTGTTTGTTTACATCTACCCGCATTTGACGAGTGACGACTTCATTTCAATGGTTGGGCTTTTAACCCATTTTTATCCAACTAATTGTACAATATAAAGGCTTTATACTAATGCGAACTCCTTAGTGTAAGTGTCGTAATCCTACATTTTTAAGTACTCGTCGTTTGTCGAGTTGCACTGTCGAAGATTACAAACCTACCGTTGACAACCCTATTAAACATTTTATATACGTTACATTCAACAAGTTCAGGCATGTAAAATTGTCTCTATGGTTGTTTGTAACTCTTTGCTGGTTTTGTAATTGTAAGATCGTTACCTAAACGTGTTGAATAAGGTATTGAAAAGACGGTGGTCAATTCGAACACCTACTAAAATAAATTAAAGTTCATACTTTAATGAAAATGAATAAATTGCATTGTTTTCTCCTGAAAACAATGCATTTTATTCATTTTAGACAACATGTTTCATAAAGCCATTTACTGCTTAAGACCTACACAATCGATATCTAAATAGAAATAGTGTAAGTTTATTTTTTTTTCAAAACAACCGGGTTTGATTCCCGAGCTGAGTACAGGTTTTTTTAAATGTATGAATGCAGTTTTTCTTCTTATTAAAATCGATGACATGGTTCATAAGAACAGGTCTTCGTATGTCTTATAATTTCAGACTTTCCCTTACTGACCGATTTAAATGAGACACCCTGTATAGTAAATCGTTAAATGAATCGATGGTTCAAAGTGTGTTAGGTTATCAAATCAATAAATTAACAGTTTTACAGCATACCTACAGTTAATCGCAATACGCTTGCATAACATCTATTCTTACACCTCACAGAACAAATAGTTTGTGTAGGGCATGTGGAGAGGAAACGGAGTCAATGCAGCACCTACTGTGTGACTGCTACTCTCTGGCTAGGAAAAGAATGGGACTCCTGGGGTCGGCCTATCCGAAAGCGGAGGACTTCAGGCTCTTTGCTCTTAAGGACGTTGCCAAACTTATGGCATCTACCTTTATCTACCTTTACAGACGAGGAATAGTGAAAGGATGATGGGGTTGCACAAAAGATCCCGATGGGTCGAAGTGTTACTGACAGAGGGAAACCTCAGCAGGCACCTCACAGAACAAAATAAAGAGACACACAGAAAATACATCGTTTTGCGGGAATAGTATTTCAAGTTCGGCTGGTCGGCCAGCGGCTCCTGCGCCGCGCGGTCGGCCGCTAGTCATGAGCTCCTGGTATCATCACCATTGTGTGATCTGTTTGATGACAGATGGTGAGAATCGTGCAGAGAATGTCTGAGGAATTGTGAGATGATTGATAGTGTAAGAAATAGTACTATATGTTAGTTAATACATCTATACATATAATAAAGCTAAAGAGGTTCGAAAGTCTGTACATGGAAGATATTCGAAGTTAGCTGGACATACTTAGAATCGATAACAGAACACGTTCCAACAGTTTTTAGAATTTTTGTATGTTTTTTTGTTTATCTGTTTATCTGTTTGTCTTTTATTTGAAAGCGCTTCACGTGAAAACGGCTTAACGGATTTAGATGAAACTTTGCACATAGTCAGACCATGACCCGAACTAGAATATAGGATACTTTTTATCCCAGTAACAGGATCCTGTGGGATAGTGTAGTCTTCGCGAATAAAGTCACGGGCGACAACTAGTTATTAATATTATTATTATTATTATTTTGTAATTTTTTTTTCTTTAACTTCTAAATCTCTTTATTTTAACTTTTTATTTTTGGTGTTGTTTTTATTGTAGTAGTTACAGCTTACATGTAACAACAACTTTTCTTGATTTTTGTATAACATGGCGTATTGGTGTCATACTGTTATGTTGTTATTATTTAAATAAATAAATAAAATTTAAAAAAATGTATGAGTGTTTTCGTTTTAACGGGTGTTAATGTAAGTACACAGGACTGGAATCTAATTGAAAGACGATTCCCAATCCCTATACATCTGCTAACTACTGGACCGTTAGTACTTTCCTACATTAAATTGTTAATTTATTAATTTCTTATGTAAGTGACTGTATGAATAGTAAGTGTACTTTAAACACAGACCCCCTTACAAATAAACAAAGAATAAGGTCCGAATAGTTATTCCGTGCTTTGTCTCTTTTACTCTAATTTGAAATGACGTTTAAATGACATGAACAAACACGGAATAACTATTCGGACCTTCTTTGTTTATTTGTAAGGCGGAGATAAGCTACATACATACCGAGCTCGAGCAAACCACAAATACCCGGAATAGCTCGGAACAGTCTGATCACAGCTGTTGCAAGATTCCGTGTCGCGAGAGGTTGTCTATGGGTGCGTTGCTCAAGCGTGTTTCTATAAAGCTTAACTTCTAGTGGGTCTTCTTATTTTGTGCCTCACAGTCACCTAAAAAGTAAGCGCCAGCAAATTTCTCGAAGCATCCGAGCCGTCTCCGGTTATAGCGCGCCGGAACAAATGCGCGGAGGTGGCCAACTTGCTTTAAACTGCTCATTGCGGCAGCCATTATTGCAAATGAACTCCACCAACATTCTAGGAATACCCGAAATGGAGGTACGAAGTGTGGGCTATGGGATTTGATGATATGGGAAGTGAAACTTGGAATTGTCTTATTAGAGGTGTTAATAAATATGAGAAAGCTATCTGAAACTTATCAAAGTCATCAGATAGGCAATCTTAACCAAGTGCCAAATGCGAACTGAGGATCAATCACCCAGGATATGCATCGAAAATATTCAAAACTGACTTTTCACCTGGGAATTGAATTCAAGACCTTCGGATTTCGTACCGAGCGTTTTGCAAAACTTGTCACCGGTCCTCTAGAAAAACTATCAAAAAAGATTAAAACTCTCAAGTGACCTAACATTTGTACGTACACAACTCCTACTGCACAAATAGCATAAACAGCTAACGTACCACAAAATAAAGTTTCCTTGTTATATATTAATAGCAAAATGTTGCCGCTTTAGAAAACAGTTATGCGTCTAAAAGTTTTTTAATATGGCGGCGGTGGACATTAAACTTTTCGTTTTGATTCGGTGTTGTGGTGAAAACAGCTTTTATGGAGCGACCGTGCATTTACTGTTAAGTGAAATTGTGACTGTTTTGACGTTCTAGTAAATAAGTAGGTATTTTTTGTGGAAGCGTTTTGCTTCGGACCTAGAAGAGGATTTTTAGGTGTCCGAATAGTGGGGTGTATGTCTGGTACCCTAATATCATCATTCGATATCATATCATATCATAGGTACATAGTAACTATAAAGTATAGCTGGACATAAGCTCCTCCTAATACGCGCTGACCTTGGATCTTCTTATCCAACTGCATCTGAAATGACGACTTCAGAAGTTTTTGATAACCCTTATATTATTATTATAACGTTTATTTTTTTCACTGTATTTTATAAATATTTAATTTAACTTCAGTGCATCAATTAGCACTTGAAAATAAAAATAAAAAAAACCTTATAAGTCAAAAACAAATTTAAATTCAAATTCATGTTTAAAAATATCAACTTTTAAGTAAGACTTATGATACTCCCAATATGATTTTAGAAAACTGAGTGTCTGATCCGTAGACGATGACAATAAAACGATAACGATGTAAATATCAGAAGTGACGAAAAACGAATTGTTTCCAAAATACCAGTAGACTGTCACTAGAATTTGTCGCTAGTAAGTTACTCAATGTTGGTGGAACCGGCAATAGTTAAGTTCTAAGCCGGCGGAAGTTGTGGCGAAATTTGGCCCAACTCCAAAGCAAGGGAGCAAAAAACTGATGGTTTTTGTTTATGTTTCGTTAAGTCGGCGGAATGCCTTGCTAAGTGGGTTGTTTATAGTGGCAACGTCTACTTAGCTTATCTGGAATTCTCCTGGTTGTATCATTTCCGATATTTACTGTGACTGTGACACTCTAGCTAGGAACAAAATAAGGCTCTTTGGATCGGCCTATCCGAAACTCCGAACCAGATATAGAAATGTTCAATACAAGTCTTCAGCTATTTTACTCGCAAAGATATTGATAAGCTTATGGTAGCCGTCTTTGATGAAGAAGCGAGAAAGGATGGGCACAAAGATCCTAATTGGACGAAGTGCACTCAGAGAGGGAAACCTTTGCTGGCCTTTTTTTATGACTATGAAATATTATTTCAAGTATATACATTGTGACTATTCTCTAGATAAACTCGTGGGGGAGAGGGGAGGCCTATCCACTAAACATCCCAGTACCATCCCTTCACAGTCACGGGGTGCCTAGGGATCATGACGGCTAGCACCGCATTTCTCCCCCGCTTTCTAAGAAGTCTCTTTCGTTTTGAGTTTTGGAATGTATATTAAGCCGTAGGTCATGATTCATCATCATCGTAAGTAAGCAGTCATTAAAAGTCCCGAATCCGCATTGAGGGTTACGGTCTGACCCAACGGCAATCAGGTGAACCAGCCCAGCAGTGGGAACTAAGCGATGATGATGATGATCACTATGTGGATTGAAACTACAAAATCGCAGATTCGATTTGCTAGTACTCACAGAAATCGGTTTCAAAAACTTACGTGTACACTAAAATCAAAGAAAAGTAATATGAACTGGACTTGCAAGCAGCGAGCGTGGCATCCCGGGCGACAGTGATAAACAAGTGGTTGTTGTTAGACAAATGGTCCGCTCAGTTGTTTATTATGACTCCAGAGTAGTCGGTTTCGCCTCTAGCTGCTTGCAATTGTTCATAGCAAACTCAAAAAAAGAGCGCTTTGAATTTATTGCGCGTTTAATGGCTATTTTTAAAAGATCCACAAACGAGTGCTACGTAAACATTATTACTATCTTCATCATCAGGATCCATCATTCTGTTCACGTGTACATGAAGAAGTCAGGCCATAACCAACTATGCTGGCCTAATGAGGGTTGGCAGGTTTTCACGATTTCCAACTTACGACGGCACGATGATACCAACAGATTTACGTGCTTTCTGATACACCAAGGAACACAAGTTGCCTTTATGTTGATTTTCCGGTGACCTGGATCCCGAAAGTTGTTTAATTTGCTAGATCGTAACTTGAACGGGAAAATCGCTGCACCATAGAGCTCCTAAACGAAATACTAGTACGTAATGTGATATTTCCCCATATTTATATCTAAGTTTACAAAAGAGGTTTCAAGCCAGCAGGCAACGTAGGTACCTCATTCCACATTCAAAAATCATTCTTTATCCGGCCATTAATTCTTTTGGAGCGTCCATCCACACTCGTGAGGTCCAGACATAGTATAACTGGATGTAGTAGATCATTTTAAGCCCAACGCGGGTATAAGAACCTTACCTCCAGACAGGATGTATATAATTGTTGTTGCGAAAGCATCTAAACTAGCGGCAGCGTGGAAATCACACGAAGCACGAAGCTTTTCTAGTTATACAACAAGGATCATTAGCTGACTAGGTCCTCGTCATCAAAGAATCGGACGCTGCAAAGGATGGCCACAACAAAATAACTTTTACCGAGCATAGTAGGTACAAGGCAAACGGTTAATTGACGAACCCGAGTTATCGTCTGTTTTAAGAGAGAAAACAAAGAAAGAAAAACATTTATTACACACACAAATACAAAAAGAAAAAAAGGCAGACAAATTTGACGTAGTTAGTAGTGTGGGACAGGCACGTATTCACCCTCCATTGAATGAGTCGCGCTGTAGGATTGGACTATCCGAAACCAGAAGATTTTAGGCGAATGCCTTCGAGTATTGTCTAATATGGCAGTCATTTTCAATAAGTAAAAGGATAGGGTTTGATTGGATGCATCGGCAGGCCCCACGACGAAAGATAAGGACACATTTAAACCTAGGAAGATAACTTACTATTCATCTATTATACTATGGCTCTCTCCTGGAACCCCGCCCATTCCACGGCGGATATTAGGGCATCGCTCAATGCTGACACAACATTGTGATAAACGGAATGCGATGCCCGTACAGCTTACTTTAGGACGCAATCTGGTGAAATAAATATGACACCGCTGCTGGTTCTTGGGAGGGAAATAATAAAATTTTCGTCTCTAGTGAGTAGGTCAGTCCATTATTATACACGAAATAGCGTTATGTAAAGTGAAGTTTATAGTCGTCTTATCTTTGCCAAGTTCCAAATGTTTTATTGTTTTATTACTTATTTTATTATGTTCTCTACCATATCAATCTGTAGCAGAATTACAAAATCAACCTGAATCTTCTTGCCCTTTATACACCTACTTTTTTATATAAATGCTTCAAATCTTGCAAAGGTTATAGATACTGTTTTGCTATTGTCTATAAACAAAACACTCAACTTTATCTTTAACACCAAATGCTGAAAAAATTAGGTAATACGACGATGGAAACTCAAGTATTTCTCCTTTTATGAAACATAGTATATTCCATTCAAGGCACTAAAATAAGGAAACATTCCACAAAAAAGGTACAGGAAATAATTTCCAATACAGATGTTACAGACTTTTATATGTACGATAAAATAAATAAATATTCTATGCAAAACTAACATTATGCAATACAATATATCCCAGGGTGTAATAAATTTGAGTGGCATATTGGAATTCAATATGCAAATTTACGTACCCCAAAATCACAAGGGGAAAATAAAGGAAAGGAGAAACAAAAAAATATGATAATCAAATGTACTGAACTCAGTGTTACATGTATCAAGAGCAGAATGCTCGATTCAGACGTTCAAGAGATATGGAATATTGAATTCTTTCCTACGTTCACCGAAGACATTATTCTTACAAAATGTAGGTGGAATAGAATACATCTTCGCATGGTCGTATACATTACTGATTATATTTTTTATGGTCATTGATCTGTTGGAGGCGATATATATTTTCATTGCGGCTCACAGTCAATAAACGGGAATAGATCTGTATAAAGTGAATCAAATCTTATATAGGTACAGAAATAGAAATTAATGTTACTAAGCGCAAAACACGAGAACGGCTCGACCAATTGGACTTTACTTAATAACGAGAAAAAATATAAAAATGGCGTGGATAATTATTTAATTTCTACCAATGACGTTACTTTATAATGACATTGATTTTTACTATTAACTTTTGACAGAACGAAGTCTGTCCGGGCCGCTAGTATAAAATACTCGTAAATGTTACTAACAAATAGTTCGTGATGACATTCATTTGAGCTCACGTGGTTCGACAATGCACCGTGTAATAAATTTAGACGGTTCTAATGTATATTAATAACACTATAATTACACTACTACCATCTAAATACATACTTATGTATTTAGATAGGTAAGGTTCACTGAGAAACACAGCTTTTACGTATAAAACAAATTGTTAAAAATACTTTTGTACAAACAAAAAATTTTCACTTATTTGAATAGGGACCACTTTAATTGTTGAGACAGCGATGGACGGAAAAAGAGGCAACATCATGTAATCAAATGAAATGTTAGACAAAGTTATTTAATAAAATAATTTTTTGGTTCTGTTCAGTTCTCCGTTGTATAGGAAAGATTATGGTACCATGGTTTTAATGAGCAGGCCTCTCCTTCCCCCAACAAACTTTAGCAGTTGAGTGAGTTGGGGATAAGAATTCCACATAACCCCGAGTAAAGTCCCTATGTATGCTCAAGCAATTTGAGCATACAGCAATTTCTTTAGTCAAAAACCAAAAAGGTCCTCGTCATCACACGTCGTCACGTCGTCGTCCAGGTAGGTTATGTAGGTACGTACATCATATTCAAATGAAGGCTACGCACGTGCTTACTGGACTGTGGCCAATGAAAGGCACAGCCAAAGCTGGGCTAACAGTCGAAACATTACGAGACAAATTACAAAGGAACAACCCAATACTGTTAGCACCACATGTGCACCTAAAATGTTACTGGGACGTCAATTAACACAGTTACTTTGTTTGATTAAAAAATAATGCTTGCATATAAATAGTTTAAGTAAAATCATGAGTCTCTTTATATTATAGTTGTGTATCAAAAGATTTTGTCTCATCAAGTTTTCTTTTTTTTTTGTAAGGACTTGCGCGAGCTCAACGCTGATGACTGGCACCAGGTGGCGCAGGACAGACCCAGATGGCGACTCTTATTATCGGAGGCCAAGACTCACTTTGGGTCGTTGCGTCATTCCAGTTAGTTTTTTTTTTTAAGTTTTTTTTTTCATCTCTTGTAGTTACCAAATAAACTCTTACATTTCTGACTTTGTGTTTTATGATCATTTAAAAGCCAAGTAGCGCAGTTACACTACTTGTTATACAAATAACAATATTCAGTAGATTAAAACATTCCTGCTCTTTAAATTAATTATTAAATAAAATACCTGCCAAAAATTTATTTTTGAGAATAACAAAGTAGCTGAATTTGTAACTAAAGCCTGATTCAAAATTAAAGAAATAAAAAAGGTAAAAAAAATATATATTTGTTGTCAATCCTAAATGGGTAACAGATTCCTTTTTTTAATTTAGTCATAGGTTATATAGGTAAGACGATTTTTGGCAGTTGTTACCTCGGAAACAAAAAAAAGTTACATTGTATTGGGGTAACACAGAATACGAGTTCAACATCAACGCAACATTTTAGAGCCCACGCGGGATTGTATCGACTGCGATCGAAGCTAACTTAATGATCTGTCCACATACGTAGAACATAGGTGACAGTATTGAGATCAGGAGCTGTGCACATTGCTGGTTTTAATTGAACTGGCGGTGTACAGTGGGCAACATAATTATCGAAGTATCACGGGAATCGGTTCGGCCATTCATTTGAATTGTCGCTGAACGGAGGTACAGTGAATAGTGTGTAAATAGTGAATATTGTTACAAGAGCCTTATAGGGTTCTTTGACGTCGATCGCTATTCACATTAGGCTGCACTGAACGTGACTCTGAAAGTGAGTGATTTGAAGTTCATATAGCTCTCGGCTTCTGATATAATTCAAATAAAAGTCAGTCAATATCAGTCCACGGGTACCATGGTCCCCAGAGTTCTAAGGCGCATTTAAATCCCGGGTAAAATTGCAAAACCTTTTAATCTCAGCACGGTTTAGCTAAACTACATTTTCTTTGCATTCATAGCTAAAATGTATAAATATTTATTTTTATTCAATTTTGTAATGTTTTAATGTTTGTATTGTGCCATGTTTTTAATTCAAAAACATGCACTACATGCACTTTACAATGCAATTATGGGGAATGTAAGCTAAGACAATGGACGGTAAAGAAGATAAAGGACTCGAAGAATAACAGAAAGGATTGCCTATCGTTAAATAACAAATTCTTCTAAAAGCTTATTTTGTCAAAGAGGATGGCATAACGGTCAAAACCCACAACCCACTCTAACAGTGTGGCAGGATACCTCTCGATCTTACTAATGTGCTTTTGTTCATAAGGGAAGGTTGGGACTCAGAAACGGGACGTTTAAGGTTGTTTTTGTCTTTCATTTATATCTACGGAAAAAATCGGCAGCGATCGGAAAAATCACAAATATATATATATTTTTTTTTTTGTGTGTTGTGAATTTGTGATTGTCTTTTATTTAATTTTTTTGTCTGTTTATTTGTGATGGAAAGTGTCCTTTTATGATGGGACACTTTCCAATTTTTTTGACGCTGTAAGGGAGAAAAGAGCTGGACACTTGCTGAATTTCTCGCCGGTTCTTCTCAGTACAAGATCTCCTGCCCAGAGTAGATAGACTTACGAACCGATCGCATAAAATGACGTTCATAAGAGCTATTTGTAGCCTAAACTGAATAAATGATTTTGAATTTTGATTTTTTTTTTTTAATTTTGTACTATTATGTGTTAAATATTTATCTTATACTACTTATTACTATTTCACGTATCGACTGTAACTTCCTTTTTCACAAAATCCCAATCACAATTATATGTAAAAAAAAATCCGAAAGCCAATTCTCAACATCACAACGAAATACTTGATAGATAGCACCCTCGATAGATCTTACCGGTGATAGAGTGTTAAAAAGGTAAGGCAATTTATATCACTCTAAGGCTGATACATTTTCCCCGGTCCTTTTAATTTCGACGATAAAAAATTCGTCATCCTCTGTAACAATCCATACTTTCGAAGCGTGAAAGGTTTTCGTCTCATTTATTAGAGCAGGTGAGCCCTGCTTAAGTGGATATTGGTCTACAAAGCACCAGTAGTGAGAAGCGATGTACAAATATATCGATAGAAGTTGCCGTTGTAGTTTTCGTCTATTACTTGTGCAGCGAGTCTGTTTTGTAAACAAATATAGGTAGCGCCAGAAGCTATTTAAAATAGCTGACTCTTAAAAAAGAAAAAACGCTCCTAACACTTTGATCTAACTACTAGTTTGATCGGTCACTACGGCTTAAGGAACAAAGCAAATTTATCTCCGCTTATAAAAATACTATTAACACATTTTCTAGCAAAACAGTCCCATTAAACGCTTATTTAGCATTCTGAGTCTAAGTGATGTTTATTCATTTGAAAAGATTAAATATTACCTAGGTGACATAATCATAATATATCTCAAGCAAATTTTACTTTTTAAGTGGTAATTGCTACACTTAAACTGAATTAAATATTTATAAAATACAGTGAAAAAATTAAACGCCTACCTGACCCAGCCAGAAATCGCACCTGGGTCTTCCGCAATCCGGGCGGCTGCACTGACTATTACTTATCTGTATTTTATAAATATTGAATTCAGATTAAGTGTAGCAACTAGCACTTAAAAATAAAAAGTAGAATTTACTATAGCGTTGTGCTTAAATTTGTGGTAGGTAGGTATGTCATCTGTAAAGATGAATCTACATAGACATCGGTTGACGCACTGCTGCCGCTAAAAAGTAGTCAAAAATCAAAAGCAGTGAAAAAATTCAGTGCTTACGTCAGCTTTCCCGGTAGTATAATGGTCTGTGCAGCCACCCGGATTGCGGAAGACCCAGGTTCGATTCCTGGCTGGGTCGGGTAGGCATTTAGTTTTTTCATGTATATAAATATTTAATATCTCAAGCAACTCTTTTCTCAAATCTATTTGAAGCCAAAAACATAGATGATAAACTCTATGCCATGTCGATAAAGAAACAATAAATCTCACACTAGCATCACTATTTAGGGACATTGATTGATGGACGTAGTCACATGTTGGGCGCCAATAAGCCTGAGGATACTTCTGGACACTCAACACAGACGTATACTATGGTTTTTGATGGAACACTAAAATTGGGTATATACGTACATGATGAGAAGCTGGATGGCACAGAGGCTAGTGAATTTTGATAGCAATTTTGCAGGACTTTTGCAAAGCCGCGTCATCGAATGGGTAAACAAATAAGAATGCTTCGAGCTCCTTCGTGTCTTTGAAGACAAAAAACCGTGCATCCCGGATGTTGTAGTAATATAGCGGCTTGCCGTTTAAACCTAACCCACATTATACCAGTGTAATGTACTAGGTATCTCCCTACCCGTTTTATGAGGGACATCCTGAGCCCAGAAATGGAGAATTTAAACATACGCACTAATATGGGATATCTTTGTTTATTAGTTCTAGTCCAGTACTACTTATAAAATTTACAACTAAATGCCTACCCGACCCAGCCAGGAATCGAACCTGGGTCTTCCGCAATCCGGGTGATTGCGGAAGACCCAGGTTCGATTCCTGGCTGGGTCGGGTAGGCATTTAGTTTTTTCATGTATATAAATATTTAATATCTCAAGCAACTCTTTTCTCAAATCTATTTGAAGCCAAAAACATAGATGATAAACTCTATGCCATGTCGATAAAGAAACAATAAATCTCACACTAGCATCACTATTTAGGGACATTGATTGATGGACGTAGTCACATGTTGGGCGCCAATAAGCCTGAGGATACTTCTGGACACTCAACACAGACGTATACTATGGTTTTTGATGGAACACTAAAATTGGGTATATACGTACATGATGAGAAGCTGGATGGCACAGAGGCTAGTGAATTTTGATAGCAATTTTGCAGGACTTTTGCAAAGCCGCGTCATCGAATGGGTAAACAAATAAGAATGCTTCGAGCTCCTTCGTGTCTTTGAAGACAAAAAACCGTGCATCCCGGATGTTGTAGTAATATAGCGGCTTGCCGTTTAAACCTAACCCACATTATACCAGTGTAATGTACTAGGTATCTCCCTACCCGTTTTATGAGGGACATCCTGAGCCCAGAAATGGAGAATTTAAACATACGCACTAATATGGGATATCTTTGTTTATTAGTTCTAGTCCAGTACTACTTATAAAATTTACAAGTTTTAAACGGTGCGTAGAACCTAATTACACTCAAACAAAACAGTTGTATCATGTTTCCATAGAAAACGAAATGGTAACGTTAGTATTAAGAGAAGATTACCATTAAACACATAATGTATTTTAATATCATCACCAAAACGTTATTGATGTAACGAAACCGCTTCAAAATCGTAGGTAATTGAAATATTGTTTGAAGTAAAATTACAGAGAAAGATTTCTTTTTACTGAACAATAATTTCGCCAATTAACCTAATCGTTCCAAATAATTTTCCAACAAAAACAGATGCCCAAATACAGCTGAATGGTCTATGGAAATTCAAAAGAGAGTTGTTCTTATAAAGGGTTGAGCCTTTTGGCTAATAAGGGCTCTGTTTGTTTCGAGAGTGAAACGAGCTAAAGATTGTTCTTTTGTTTACTGGTTCACTTTTGTTTGTGGTTTTTGAAATAAATGCGAGAGAATTCGCTACAAGTTTCGTTATTGCGAATTCAAATTTAATCTGCATAGTAAAATATGTTATAATGCGGTACCTATTTGATAGCTATACTTTTTAATTATTTTTGGTACGTGACCTCTTTTATTTTGTAGCTATATAAGCACACTAGCTTTTTTTCACTGCTTTGCTCACGTAGGTTACACGACTTGTGATTGTTTTTAATAAAAGCCAAACTTAGTAAAGGTAAGTATCGGTGGGATAATCCTGAAACACTTCATCATTTCTTACCAGACTAAATACCGAAACTCATAGATTAAAATTTAAAAATGACAGATTTGCGTACAAACTTGAAATGTATTTCGACTTTATTTTTATTAAATAATCTAAATATCGTGGCCATTGCAATAATAATAAAACTTACATGTCAGCGTTCCATTTTTTATTTTTTTGTCTGGGAAGTAAAGTTAATAACTATGAATATTAAAATCATGGTCATCCTACTTCTCCTTGTTACAAATAAAACCTCTTCTTAAGTACAGGTACAACGATGAAAACATACCTCATTGAAGATTTACCACTTACAAATAAACAAAGAATAAGGTCCGAATAGTTATTCCGTGTTTTGTCTCTTTTACTCTAATTTGAAAATATGACGTTTACATGACAAAAACAAAACACGGAATAACTATTCGGACCTTATTCTTTGTGTATTTGTAAGGCGGTTAAAGTTTTTCATGTTATTATTAGTGAACTGTCAAATGGCAGACAACGTAAAAAAATAACTTTAATCTTCACTTCATAAAAGTGTAGGAAGTCCATACATTCAAATTAATTTTGGTTACCTATTTAAAAGTACAAAATGAAATCCTACTAATATACTAATATTATAAACGCGAAAGTTTGTAAGTATGAAATGGATGTTTGTTACTCTTTTACGTAAAAACTACTGTATGGATTTGGATGAAATTCGGCATACAGATAGTTTATAACCTGGATTAACACATAGGATACTTTTTATCCCGATATTCCCACAGGAACGGGAACCACGCGGAGGAAACCGCGAGCGGCCGCTAGTTTATAATGAAAAGAAGACATGTAACAACTATTATTATTGCAATCGCCATCATTTACCTACTTAGTCGGAATCAGTAAGTCCTGATCACCGATAAAAAGTCTTTGTGTAGATGTATGTATAGTGTAAGGCATAGGTGACCGAATGGCAAAGCGCTTGGCACGATATCCGGTGATCCTGGGTTCAATTCCCGGGTTGGGCCAATTGTGTTTCGTATTTTTCCGTTCATTATTCCGAATTTGTAATATCCAACTCGCAATATGGCTAGCGAGGTGAATAAAGTTAATTCCCAAAAGGTTTAGTGATAACTTGATTTCATTGATGGAGGCCTTTGCCTAGGAGTGAGATAGTAGAAATGCAAATTACTATACCTACTTTGTTTTTGTTTTGTTTATATAATTTTTAACGCAAATTTTGTTGCGAACAAATTACAAAAACACAAATGTTGAAAAAATTTCCACGTGCAGGATTTGATCCTGCGTTTCGTAATGTTTTTAAATAATTTTTCTTTGCTCCAGGAATACCAAGAGAATACGTGCTACAGTACTCATTGTACTCCTGTATCTTTAATATTAAATAGAGCTGCAAACCTTTTCTTTGTTGTAAATATTTAATATGACGACTAATTCTTTAGAAATGAGCACTTAGAAATAAAGACTGGAGATGAAAATGTTATCTCAATATCTAAGAAAAGGCAACAGCTGTCTGATATTAGATTTGATTTATTATTTTTCGATATATTTTCGTATCGAACACAATGTGAGCGAAAGCTCCAAACGAAAAGGATTTAATTTCAAAAAATTAAATCCTTTTCGTTTGGAATAATGTAACTTAGAGTGTACCTACTTTATCGTAACAATGATTCCGTATGCGTGACAATGCGCACACTTTTTTTTAAATTTTGTTTATGTAGATGCAGTGTAAGTGTTTGTTTGTTTTACTTAATAAATTAAAAAAAAAATGATAATGAGAAAACGTCGTGATATTTTTTTTTTACTTTAAGTTTTGGCAGTTTCATATTATGTATTCTTAGAAAATACATCATAATCATCATTGGAAATAAATCTTCTCGTTTTATAGAGAAGCTGTGAAAGTTTTGAGTCTGAACATAAAATGTATTAGACAATTTCAATCGACGACGATAAAATATATCTATAAATGAGGCCACATTGTTCTAAGAATTATTGTATCCGAGATGTGCTCCTAACCCAAGCTATAACATTAGTTAAAAGTTTAATATATTGTTGATCATATATATTAATATACGATCAACAATTTATTAAACTTTTATACCGTAAAATAATGGAACGGTTGCTATAGAATAGATGATAATAAGTATGCGCGATGGGTAATATAAGATTAAACTACGCATAAAAGATGTATTCAAGCAAGAAAGTTTACTAAAGATTTAATCAAAAAGAGAAACTACATCTTTATTTAAGAGGCAGACGTTAATCCGATAAAGAGTTTTAATATTTTTTTCTGCTTCTACTTAACATAGGATGGAACGGAAAATAAACGTGATTAATTATAGAAAACAACACGATTCACTTCTACGAATTGGGTTACTATCGGCAAAGCTTAATTCGCTCTTGTCACTCCAAACTTCAATTCAATTGTTCCAAACAGCGCAACAACTTGCACAGACTCCAACATTATCTGTAAACCATTAGGACTAGCGAGGTTGCTACTTAATTAGTTCAGTACAAACTTGTTAAATGCCGCGAGCGAGTTTCTTAATTCCCGGAACAAAAACGGAGGCGTTCCCCGTGCCGCCCGCCCAACTCTGAAACTCGGCGAGAGGCGAGGCACAATTTATCCATGTCAACTCTCACGGCGCAGACACCGTGAATTCTACACTCCATTAAATTTTATAGTCTATACAAATACAAACGGCGACGATACGATTTTCTTGCTGTTGATCGGCACGTGCTTTTGTCGCGTGATTTCCCATTTCTCTTGCTGTTACGAAGGCTAATTTGTTCACGTTCCGTTTTACGCTGCTTCTTCGCCATCGGCCGTCACAATGTGATAGATACTCTTTTAAAGGAGAAACGGTTTTATGTTAATTTGAAATAACAAAAGAAGATCGGAAACAGTGCTTTTGACAGTCGATGTTTCAGTGGTTCAAAGAGGTCCTATAACATAATGTGTTACGGTTAACATCTATTGTTATTAATAGTTTTGTGAATGTTTGTGGAATAGTATATAATAAAACTAGAACTCTAAGATTAAGTTTCAGCGCCTAGCCGAAGGCTGGACAAGGGTGCGTGTGAAACAAATAGCTACACCTACGACCTTCATGAACTTTAAAAGCAGACTGCAATGATATTGCAGTTGCGAAAACGAGACGCAACAAAGCTGCTTTAGGAGCTCGTGGTAACGCCTCCGGTAACTAGGTATTAAGTTACGATTAACTTAGTTAGGTATTGAAATATTATGATTTATGTTTTTTTTTTTAAATTTATTTGTACAATCGATTAAACAAAACATATTATCGTCGTGTTCATCATAGTTTTTTTTCATGTTTATTTGACATAAAGGATTATGTAACTGTGCAGTTATATAAAATTAAAGTAATAAAAAAAAACAATAGCTGCAAAATTATATGGTTAGTTTTGTATTTGAAATAAAATTAGATTACAAAAACACAAATGTTGAAAAAATTTCCACGAGCAGGGTTTGAACCTGCACCCTTCTGACATACCGGGTCAGGTCAATTTTTTCAACATTTGTGTTTTTGTAATTTGTTCGCAACAAAATTTGCGTTAAAAATTATATAAACATTTAAAATTAGATTACGTAAAAAAGTAAGTAAAAATTCAAAGCACAATTTAACATACCTACTATGTTAAATTATGTTTAATTGCTTCATTTATTGTCGAACACGCATAGACTATGAATCACATTAAATCATATAGTTCAGGTAATTTGGGTGGTGTGCGCAATATTAATATTTACTTTAAACAAGTTAGTTGAAACTGTGACCACGTAATATTATGTAGTTGCTTATAAATTTTAAACAAAACACTAGTTTTCGTTATACCATGTCTATGTGTAATTCAAACCCAGGCCAGGGCGTGATTAAAGCAAAAATAACAAAACTTAAACAAACTTTTTGCGAAAGAGAGTTCATAATGAGGGAATATATCATCCGCTTCGTTTATTAGAAGGAAAATAAACAGCCACGTGGCGAAACAAAATGCATTGCGCTTTATATTCCCAGTGGAATGTTGTACAAAGGTGGGTGTCTATTTGAAAACTAGGTAGGTTTACGCTTCACTAAGTTCTATGCAAACTTTTATACTCGTAAAACAGAATAGATTAATTTTTTTTTAGGTAGATGCGTTCGGGGATTGGTACTCGTGTTGCTATATTGCTAATTAAGTAACTTGAGTGATACCGGCAGGCTTTTACCGATATTTAAGTGACAGTCGCAATTGCAAAAATTTGCAATTTATTGCTAACAAAACACATGTCTCGTACTAGTTGTCGCCTGCGACTTCGTTCGCGAAGACTACACTATCCCACATGAACCTGTTACCGGGATAAAAAGTATCCTATATCCTATTCCGGGTCATGGTCTGTCTATGTGCAAAGTTTTATTCAAATCCCTTCAGCCATTGTCACGTGATGCGCAGTCAAATAAACAGGCAAACAGACAAAAATTCTAAAAACTATTGGAACGTGTTCTGTTATCGATTCTAATGCCTTGATCACACGTACTGAGCAAACGACAGAGACAGTGCTCTCGACCAAGTATCGGTACGTATAAACCTCAGAATAATAACTAAAGCTATAGAAACCGAACTAAAATAGCAAAGGTGTCACCAGATTTGTGACGTCATATTTGAAGTAATGTAGTGAGTGACTGTTGCAGGACTCCGTGGTTAAATAATAACACACTGGTATCGGAGTATAATTTCTGACTAGTTTTAATAACTAAAAATACAAGTATATATATTAATCAATAAACAAAGAAATTGGCGGGGAAGATTAGTTGACTGTAGAAAGTCACGAAACAGGAACTAATAAGTTTTGCTTAATTTACATAAAATGTCTCTATATTAAATCACGTTATTAATTATCTCTATTAAATATCACGAACATTACGTGCTATGAATATTGTGCTGACGGCACATTACTTCCCCCTTTAGAAATAAATAATAATAATAATAATAATAATAAATTACAAAATAACATTAATAAAAACAATGCAAAGAACCCTAATTAAAATTACGAACAATAACTTAGTGGTATAGTAATAGTAATTTCAACCTTGCAGACTGCGCGTAAATGAATAATGCTGATTCCGCGTCTTGTTCTGTTCGCTAGCGCCGATAATACTTCTTTATTCTGAACGCAAATGTGTGACATAATATGATAGGTGCGACTTATAACACTCTCGGGAACGTGATTATAAAGCGAATCTTACAGGCTGTCGAGAGATACGACCAGCTCGTGTGACAACGTTCTTATCTGGTCGTGTGCTTACTATCTGCTTTGTCAGTGGTTCTTGATCGGCTTTCAGTACGAACGCTGGTTTGATTCTGTCTATAGAGATTCTTACGCGTTTGTCGCCTTGCAATATTACGAAATTTTTATCACTTCTGTCAATGACTTGATACGGACCATCGTATGGAGGACTGAGACTAGGACGCAAACGATCACATCTCACGTACACATGTGAACATTTTGACAAGTGAGGATGAACGAAAGTATTGTTATTCGAGCTCTCTCTTTTGGGAATAGATATTGCTTTTGTAATATTTTCTCTCAGATTGGTAACGAAATCGTTAAACGTTTCCTGTTGTTCGCAACCGAAAAATTCTCCTGGTAGTTTAATCGTGGCGCCATATACCAATTCGGCGACACTGAAACCAGTATCTTGACGAAAACAAGCACGAAGTCCTAATAAAACGGTTGGTAACTCTTCCATCCAGTTGGTTGTATTGCCTCTTGCGATCAATGCTGTCTTTAGCGTTCGATGTAAACGTTCCACCATGCCATTCGCCTTGGGATTATATGGAGTAGTTCGTATCTTGTGAATACCCATTAGCTTGGCTAATTCTTTGAAAAAGTTTGACTCAAACTGTCTCCCCTGATCGGTTGTGATCATCTCAGGACATCCAAATCGCGATATCCATCCTCCGTAAACGTGACGTGCGACTGATTCGGCTGTAATGTCTTCAACTGGAAAAACTTCGGGCCATGAAGTGCATCGGTCAATCATCGTGATTAAATATCTTTTATTCTGAGATACAGATAACGGTCCTACAATGTCTAAATGAACGTGAGCAAAACGTTGAGCAGGCATAAACTTTCCGAGTGGCGAATTTGTATGTCTAAGCACCTTTGAGCGTTGACATTGTAAACATGACTCACACCATTTGTTTATATCCGTATTCATGTTAGGCCAAATGAACTTTGTATTAATCATTTTTCTCGATGTATTTTTTCCGGGATGGTTTAAACAATGTATGCCCTCAAATGCGGTTTTTCTGAATTCCTGAGGTAAGAACGGTCTTGTTTTTCCCGTAGAAACGTCGCAATACACCGGTATTCCGTGTTTATTTGATGTGGCCAAAATCATTTTTAATCTCGGATTTTTAATAAGTTCTTGGAGTTCGGGATCTAACTTTTGTTTAATAGACAACTCTTTGTAATCTATGTTGGACGGTATAGTTATTTCATCAACTGTCCTTGAGAGTGCATCTGCAACTACGTTGTCGTGACTGCTAATGTGACGTATATCGGTAGAGAATTGCGAAATGTATTCCAAGTATCTCACTCTACGTGGTGTGTCATTTAGTGACGGCTTTTTTGAAAATGAATGAACCAACGGTTTATGATCCGTGTAAATAATAAATTGCCGACCTTCTAGTAGTCGTTGAAAATATCGGACTGCTGCAAAAATTCCTAGCAGCTCCCGGTCGTAGGTTGAATACTTCATCTGAGCTGTAGTAAATGCTTTTGAGTAAAATCCTAGCGGCTTCCAACCTTGTTTACATTTTTGATGGAGCACGGCGCCCATACATTTTAAACTCGCATCAGTCAATAAGGCAAGTTCAGCTGTTGGAGAAGGGTGCGTCAAAATTGCGGCATCCAGAATGTTTTGTTTGCAACTCGAAAATGCCGATTCCGCTTCCTTCGTCCATTGAATAATAGAATTGTCATTTTTCTTTGTTTGCTTTAAATAGTTGTTGAGAGGAACTTGATGTTGGGCAGCTAAACGTAGGCTTCCTCGATAAAAATTGACCATGCCCAAAAATCTTCTAAGCTCCTTAATGGTTTTAGGTTTAGGAAAATCTTTGATCGCCTGCACTTTCTCACTTGTGGGGCTGATACCATTGCTTGAAATGTGGTAGCCCAAAAAATCCAATTCTTTCTTCCAAAATTCGCACTTTTCCAAGTTTATTGTAATGCTGTTCTCTTGAAGTCGCTTAAATATAATCTCCAAGTGTTCCTCATGCGTTGATTCTGTAGAACAGATCAGTAAATCATCTACGTAAGCAAACACGAAGTCTAAGTCGCCAAATATTGAATTCATAAACCTTTGAAATGTCTGTGCAGCATTACATAGACCAAACGGCATTCTGGGAAACTCAAATAGTCCAAATGGAGTAATTATCGCTGTTTTTTCTACGTCTGCAACCTCAATGCAATGGAAAGCTTTTTTGATATCAATTTTGCTAAATAAACACTTTCCTTGTGCGACGTACGTGAAACCTGTTAACCTTGGCAATGGATATCTGTCTGGAACTGTGGCTTTATTAAGCATGCGATAATCACCGCACGGTCGCCAGTCGCCATTCTTTTTCTTTACTATATGCAGAGGACTGGCCCAGGGGCTATTGGATGGTCTACATATTCCCATCTCCATCATTGTTTGAAATTCTTTCTTGGCCACCCGGTATTTATCCGGCGGTAGAGGTCGCGCACGAGCATATACTGGAGGGCCTTCCGTTACAATATGATGTTGCACTCCATGCTTTGGTTTGCACTTAAATTCTGTCGGGCGGGTCACGTCTGCGTACTTCTCAATGATCCGCCTAACGCTATCCGGAAGGCGGGAGTTAATAGTAGTGACGCTGCTATATCCTTCCGCTCGAGAAACAGCGGCTGGAGTTGATAATTGTGTTAGTTTATCAATCAATTTCATGCCATGAATATCTACCAAAAGTTTGTGATGTTCCAAAAAATCTGCGCCCAATATTGACATATTTACGTCTGCGATAATAAAAGTCCAGCGGTAGGGGCGTCGTAACCCTATGTTGAGTAAAAGCGTCTTTTCACCGTATGTCTTGATAGGGGTGCCATTAGCTGCGTATAAATTATAACTGTCAACTTGCTCTGTAATATTATGTGGTCTCTTGATAACCGAAATATTTGCTCCTGTATCAACCAAAAACCTTATGTCATTATCAGTATCTCTGACGGTAAGGCGGTTTGAAGGATTAACAGTACAGATTTCCGCCGGTGTCCGTACTGTAGTTAGTTTTCCGACTGCTTGCCAGCTTCCCAGGCGCAAGGTTTTATGCACTTATGCGCGCGGTTTTTAAAATGCCGATGATAAAAACATACTTCATTCGATGCGGACCTTGACAATGACCGGCCTCGTGACCTAGATCGCGGTCGGTCGTAGCGTCTACGCTGAAATGAGCTACGTCGGCTGTGCTAGCTACGCAAACTTGCAATTTCCAACTGCATTTGAGCTATTTGCGATGTTAATTGCGTAACGATGTCTACTTGTGACGACCTTGAACTTGAGTTAAGCCTAGAGTTCTCTAGAATTTTGTCAGCCATCTCGCTCATCTTATCCAGAGTAAGGTTCTCTGTGACGGCTAAAACTGTGGTTACTGACGAAGGTAATTGACGTAACCAAAACAATCGAATTGTGTCGTCATTCATTTTCCCACTGCTTATCTGCTTCATTCGGCGTAACAACTGACACGGCCGTTGGTCGCCGAGATCCATTTCGGCAAGAAGTTTCTGGAATTGCCGCTGCTCTGTTTCTTCATAACAATTTATTAGGCGTTGTTTAATGCCATCGTACTTTTGTTCTGCCGGTGGATTTATTAGCAAATCGCTCACTTGCTGTATCTCGTTTTTCCCCAATTTCGCGATGACCAAGTTGTACTTGTAATCGTCGCCTTGTTTCTGAGGTGCGACGATCGCTTCAAACTGGGTGAACCATAACCGTGGTGAGTCTGTCCAAAAATCGGGAATGCGGTCGCCAATGGAAATTGCTGCTATCTCCGGTGTTTCTGTGAGAAGACTGCTCCTGATGCACGTTGGTAGTGTGGGAGCCATTGTGGAAAATGAGCCAGAAATGTTATTTAATTCGTACCAGTGTGATGTAGTTTTTCTTCTTCCGGGCGTGACTATGTCGGGCGATTCTTCCGGGCGTGACTGTCGTTGGGTGATTCTTCCAGGCGTGACTTTTGTCGGGCGATTCTTCTAGGCGTGACTTTTGTCGGGGTCACCAATTGTTGCAGGACTCCGTGGTTAAATAATAACACACTGGTTAATGTATCGGAGTATAATTTCTGACTAGTTTTAATAACTAAAAATACAAGTATATATATTAATCTATAAACAAAGAAATTGGCGGGGAAGATTAGTTGACTGTAGAAAGTCACGAAACAGGAACTAATAAGTTTTGCTTAATTTACATAAAATGTCTCTATATTAAATCACGTTATTAATTATCTCTATTAAATATCACGAACATTACGTGCTATGAATATTGTGCTGACGGCACAAAAGGACTCAAGATTTTTTTTGATCACCGATTATCTGATGACCGTTTGACATAACAATACAAAAAATAAAAACTAAGTGTCAACCATTTCTTGCACTCCAACCTCCTTTTCTAGCCATAAGATAGAACGGAACTAAACATAGCTGCACGATTTTTATTTTAGCCATCCTTCTATAGCTTTAGTTATTGTTCTGAGGTATAAACATAGCGTCGAGTGCTCGGCCGAGCGCTCGGCCGAACCGAACGAAACGCAAGAACCGACGAGACAGTAGCTCGGCTCCCGTTCTACGTACTCGGCCGAGAGCACTGTCTCGCCCGTTTGCTCGGTACGTGTGATCAAGGCATGAGTATCCCCAGCCAACTTTTTTTCGATTATCTTCCATGTACAGACTTTCGACCCTCTTTAGCTTTATTATATGTCGTTGTATAGATTACGGAACGTAGAACGCTACGATAGCGCCACAAGCGAGCGATTGATGAACTAGAAGTGCATGACGAATATAAACCGACCGATTGTAGCTACAGTAACTAGCTATTTTGCAATGGTTGCTTTTTTTCGGTAATAAGTACGGTCAACGGATGGATGATCGAAGCTTTCAAGCTACTCAGTGCTGTCGATGGCGCAGTGGTTAACGTACCAGGTCTGCGGTTGATAAGGTTAGGCAACTTTCGCAAAGGCCGGTCATCGGATGGGTGACCAAACATTTATATCGTGCATAAGAAAGCACGTAACGCCAGCAGTGGAGATATAGAATGAGCTATTAATGCTGAAGACGAGTATTGATAAAGTATTTTTACAATGCTTCTATGCATTTTTATCATTAACGTAATCAACAGTACCTAGCACTTTTTTAATAGTATTTTATAAGCCATTTCACATTTTGTAAAGCCGACTAATAAGTGTTTGATATTGACAGATCTAAAAAATCTGCATATTTTTTGTAACGTTACAAATACTTTAAATTATGCCAAATCTCACATCTCTCGCCGTGCGCACAATCCCCCTTATTCATAAAAAACTATTTAAGCATTATTTAGTTAAATATTGTTTTGTCAACGTTACACAAACGTCATTTTGAATTTGAGAAAAAGAGACAAAACAATTATTAACTATAATGCTTAAATAGTTTTTATGAATAAGGGGGTAAGTGTTTACAAAGGTGTGTGTGTTGGTGTGTGTGTGTGTGTTTTTTTTTTTTTTTTAATGTTAAAAGGAGGCAAACGAGCAGGCAGGTTACCTGATGGAAAGTAATCACCGCCGCCCATGGACACCCGCAAAACCAAAGTTATCGCAGATGCGTTGCCAACCTTGGAAAGGAGTTGGATCTTGAGGAGGGAGTAGGAATTGGGAGGGGGGAGGGGTAAGAGATGGGCCTCCGGTACTTTCACTCACCGGACGAAACACAACAGCAACGCCGTTGTTTCACGCCGATATTCTGTGAGAGGGTGGTGTTACGCCGGGCGAGCCGGCCCATTTCGTGCTGCAACGCAACGTGGCTCTACCACATTTAGCACCACCCAGGGGTCACGTGTAGGGACTCAAGGGTAAACCTACGGACGCGAGTAACTTTAACCCCCAAGTGTGTGTTATATTCCCCTCAGTGTTTTCTTTACTTAAACGTAAAGCAATAAACTAAGTAATATTAATAAATATTCGTACATCCAAGATCTTGTGCAGGTATTGATTTGAAACAGTATGTTTTATATCAACAGTTTCTATATTGATGAACATTCGCGAAGCGAGTTTTACCGGAGATTAGTTTTGAGTGTTTGGTCCTTTTTCTTAAGCGCTAACGGAGATACGAGCCATGAAAATAACGCTCGATAAAAGTATTATCGAGAAAATCATAAAGAATTGAGCTTATTTGTCAGCTCTTTTTCAATGTCATATAAAAATTGGAGCTAAGGCGAAGAAATTAAATGCTCAATTTTTTGCCGACTCTCGAAAATATTAGTTTGTCACCGTTAATCGTGTTTTATTGAAATCTTTATTAAGATTGTCAGCTAATTATCACCTGAGGTTATTGGGAGATTCATTAGAAGTCGCCCTTTTAGTTACACATTATTTAATATATTTCGGTATATTCCGATAATGCTATCAGTTTTTATAACAATAGGTCTGCATTATTCAGTCAGACAGACCAAGTTTTACGGTATTAATGTAAATTGTTTTTTAAAAGAGAATGAATGCTAAATAATCTTTAACTTTTAACTTATTACAATTGTATGGAAATCTTGATTTCGCTGTACCCTTATACATAAGTAATGCAAATACATAAATTAAATTGAATTGATAGTGTGATTGAGTTATGAACAAAATTTACTATGGATACATTTTGTTTGGGAAAATGGTTTTGTTTTACATTAAACTTGAAAACTATCCGAAAGCATTGTGGTTTGTTAATTGAAAAAGTCGAGACAGATAATCCTTCGTGCTGCAGTGCGGTGTCAGCAGTAAGGAGCACCAATTGTGAACAACGGCATAATAAAATAACTACTTGTATAGAATGTTAACTTAATTATTTGAGATTAAATTTTGTAGAGTATTTTAAAAAAGTGTGCAAATAGCACATTATAAGTGTGCTAAAATTATTTGTCTCGACTTTTTCAAACCACCCATCCGAGGCCAGTCGCCTTTGCGAAAGTGACTTATCCAATCGCAGATTGAGCACGTTAACCACTGCGCCATCGAGCTCCTCAAATACCTAAGTAAGTACGATAAATTAAAGTGAGAGGGGGGGCCCACAAAAGGCAATCCCACACTCGTGCTTCGGAAGGCAAGTAAAGCCGTTGGACTCGGCTGCAATAGCAGTCCATAACAACCACTACCGCTCTGGGCCCGCGTGAAGGTTTATGTGTTTTAAGGCCCGTTTTTCCTGTAATGTTTCCATCTATAGCTGCATAACATATGTTTCATAACAGATGTTCACACCCCAACATTTGTTTATTTTCATGTTTCCATCTGCTTTTTCTTTTCTTAAAACCCTTGCATATACTTATGTATCAACACATTGTGTCAAATTGTTGTAAAGTTAAGTTATTTATTAGTCATACCTAATTAGGTTCGATTTCTTATTTTTGTTTTATGCTGTAATCTTGTTATCGAAGTGCTATTATTATTTATGAGTATGTTAGTTCTTATTGTTATGTATGCATATTGATTATTATTGTTTTTTTTGTTATTATTATTTATTACAGTGGTAGTATGTTATTGTTCTGTCTCTTGTGCCAAGTTGGGTCCCACCAGAATACCAGCGATGCAGCGGCTTGCATGTTGTTACAGCACAAGCTGAGGTTGGGACCTCTAATTTAAATTTTAATCCTTTGCTTTCATTTATTTTCGCCTTATTTTTTTCTCATGTGTACCTTCTGTGTTATATAATAATTGGTGCTTGTGGTCAATAAATGTTTGATTCTGTTTCTGTTTCAACAATGGGGACATAAAATGAGTTGGTGATGATGAGGCCCATGATATACAATATACTCTTTTCTCTCTTTGCTCTCTTTTTTTCGTATCGTTTCAAAGTCGTTAGTGCAAATAGACGGCAACGTTGCAGTCAGCAGGATTTGTGAATAAGCCCCGCTCACCCCGTTCTATTTGTTGCCAGCCAAGTCAAGTTCCGACCAACTCCTGCTTTAACACTTATATTATAACATTTTTAAGGTTTTTAAGGTTCTAAGTTCCCAGAGAGAAGATGTTTTAATAAATAATATAATAATTATAAATTTTTATTGCACTAAAGTAGGTACAATACGTGTGTTTAAAATACATAATTTAAAAAGTGCAAAGGCAGATTGAGTCAGTACAATTATCAGAGGTTCCCAAACTAGGCTGCGCCTGGACCTTGGGAAACTAATTAACTGTTTACTTGGCCTTGCGACCCGAATTTTCAATACCTACTGAAGGAAACGGCCATAGACAAATAGAAGACTAACTAAAAATTTAACGAATAATTTTAAATAAAACAAGCAATATTTAAGTTAAAATATGAAATAAAAAAGTTTTGTTTTATTATATACGTAGAAGGAGGAAAGAGGAGCTCGATGGTACAGTAGTTAACGCGCCCGGTCTGTAAGTGCTGAGTTTAAGCAACTTTCGCAAAGGCCGGTCATCGGATAGGTGACAAAAAAATTATTATCTCGAGCTCCTCCGTGCTTCGGAATGCACGTAAAGCCGTTTGTCCCGGCTGCATTAGCAGTCGTTAACAACCACTAATCCGCACTGGGCCCGCGTGGTGGTTTATGGCCCGTTCTCCCTATCCATCCATAGGGAAGGCTCGTCCCTCAGCAGTAGGGATATCAAATGAGCTGATGATGATGATGATGGAACTGGTAGCGGTTCGTGCGTCGTCGATATTTAGTAAACAACGATACGTAGAACATAGTCATGGGTTTTTTCTTGTATTGATTATATAGGATATAGAAGAACATGGACATCGCTCGCAGGACTGATGGCCGCTGGGATGGAACAGTTCTTGTGTGGCGACTGCGCAAAAAAAAAAAGAAAAGACTGAAAGACGCAGGGAAGGCAGGCCTCCAACAAAGTGGACTGAATGTTGAAGGTCGTGGGTAGCCGCTGGATGCGAGTAGCACAAAACCAGTCGTTATGGAGTTCCTAGGAGGAGGCTTTTGTTAAGCAGTGGCCATCTTTTGCCTGAAATTATGATAATAATACTGATATAGTAGAACGTTCTGTAATATGTTTAAGGTCAATGGTTGTAATCCCGGGTTTTGATTCCTAGTGAAGGTTAGCTAGCTACCATCATCTTATCTAAGTCAGTCGCCATAACAAGTATGAAAATAGCAATTTTGTGTTCTGACAGTCAAAAGATAAGATGGCCAGACGTTGAGAATTTCGGGTGAGATGTGCTTACCTTCAGTCTTATTTATTAGCCTTATCGTCGCTTACCATCAGTTGAGATGAATGCCAAGCGATTCTGTGATTTAGAAATGAAAAAAGGTTATCTAAGGAAGTCCGAAGCCACACCCCTGTTCTTTCCGTACGACCAACCATATTGCATAATTATTGTAGACCTCAAGTTACGACAATCGAAACGGACGATAACTTATTTTGGGCGGGAAAGGAAGGTATTTTTATTATACCTACACTTTAAAATTTTCACGTTTCATTATTTACAATAATTATTGAGATAAATGTAAACTTAGCTATTAACCACGGCCGCTGCAATTTTGCTGAGATGGCCACTTAACAAGAATACTTAAGTTACTAAGGAGTTTGTGTAAAACCCCGTCTTGTATGTATGTAAGTAAGTTTTGATTGACGCTTTATCTATATATTTAACGTTATCTATTTTCTCGTATCAAACAAAATTTTCCTTTTATTTGTTGAACTTTGTTATTGACTCAGTGTTGGATATGTTAATGAATAATGAATAATGACTGTTGAAAAAGTATCCGCAGGGAAAACTAACAAGTCAGACAAGACAATATTAACCTGTTACTACTGTTTGTGATTGGGTTCGACGCTTATATTGGGCCAGATACAGTAAAAAATATTGCATAAACGGGGTCTTGGGGCATGCAAAATAAAATTGTTACCTAAAAAAAATTACAAAAATAAACATTACTACCGGTCATACTTATATTTTTTTTTATTCATAGCTCGGCAAATGACTCCACTCCACCTGATGTTAAGTGGAAACGGAGTCCAGACGCAAGGACAACTGGTGCAGCGTGAAAACAACGCAGCATCAGTTACCCTCACCCTGCCGGCCCACAAGGTGCCTCTTCACGCCTCGTTTGAAGGACCCTATGTCATAGGAAGGAGGGTAAACGTGTCCTGGTAGACTATTCCATCTTTTGGAAGTGCGACAAAGAAACAAGTCATCAAATTTCTTTGTGCGCGATGGAATATTCGAGACAGTACAGCGGTGACTCCGGAGAGCGCACGCGTACTCCTATGGAGGAAGGCAGGAATCAAAGAGCTCTTCAGAGCACTCGCCGTGGTATAAGCGGTAGAAGACTCTGAATGACGCTATATCTCTACGCAATTGCAGGGGCTCGAGAGCATTAGTGACCTCTGCATTGCCGATAATGCGTAGGTATAGCCCGCCGCTGCAATCTGTTCAAGGCGAGAAGGTACTTTGCGGAACCGTCCCAGAGGTGCGAGCAACAACAATATAAAAATGATCAATCAAAAGTATGCAGACGTTACTAAAATATTCATCCAATTCGCATTCTTTTCGTTTTTGAAAGGATGTAGCTACAGATAGTTAACAAAACTCATGTTTGTGTATTTAATATCGCAATAATATATGTTAGTAGACGTGACAGTCCGGGAAAGAGACAAAAACCGTCACATTATACTATACGTACAACGCGTGCGCAGTATTAGTCGGACCTCTTTCGCACCGGTTCGCACAATTTTAGCTTATTAATTTTTATGGGCAACAAACTTCGATCAAATTATGTGCTCAAGCACATAATTTGATCGAAGAAACAATAAAGAAACAATAAAGAAACAATAAAGAAACAATAAAGAAACAATAAAGAAACAATAAAGAAACAATAAAGAAACAATAAAGAAATCAATAAAGAAACCGCTACAAAAATGCATCTCGAAAGTGTTCCTGTTTGCTCATACCTATATATTTAAATTTCGAATAATAAAACCTGAAAGAACATTGAACATTGAATAAAGAACATTGGATAGCATCAACAACTTCAGCTTACTGTGAACCTTAAATCTTAAACATAAAGATTAAATTAAGATTGCAAAATATTTGTTCGCCTACCGTTTCTCAAGCGCTCATCGGGAATCTAGTAAATAATTGATCGAAGGCAACAAATAATTGTTATTTATTTCAAAACTCACTGAACGGGTTGGTTTATAGCAGATTTACAAAGTTTATTTAATAGAATAATAGGGTAGGTACGAGAGAATTGCATAAGAAGCGGCACGGGTAATACCATAATTAAAAAGTAAGGGTAAAGGCCAGGCAAATAAAAATGTATAGACCAAACAAAACAAAAGACGACAAAGCAGAAAATTAAACAAAGAACAAATAGAAGAATGCCCAGTTTCTTTTCTATTTTCAAACGAAGAACTGATTATATCACATGTCCGTGGACTCTCATTTAATTCAGAGAAAGGGTCCCGCCATGTCATAGGACATGATTATTTCAAACATTTTATAACGTGGCAGTAGGGCTGTAATAAATCAAACAAAAACGTAACAGCAGTTGAAAAGTTTCGAAGATTCCATGTTCAACAGATGGCTTCAAGAACGCGAAGTACTCTGCATTTGGCACCATTCTGTGGCACTTTCTTATCTTTCTTAAAACAAAAACCTTTATCATAAAATATTACAAAAATTATGAAGAAGTATGACATAGTTGAAATTTAAATGAAAAAATCATTCATTCATTTTTAAATTGACGTTTTATACAAATGGTTTTTTTCTTCAAAAAACGAGTTAAATTACAAAATGTCAGCAGTCATCGAATAAAATTGAGAATAATAATTTTATAATTAATTTTAGACCAACAACGGTATAAATACTTATAACACGCCTTTAATGTAATGCATGATTATTGATTGAGAGTAAAGAGAATTTTAATAAAATAAAAAACAAAAAAATCAATAGACTAAGTGTGAAAAGAAAAAACAAGCAAGGTCAAAGTTAAAGGTATTTATTGCATTTCATGTGGTAAAAATAGGTGTACATTTAATATGTCTCACGTACCAAAACATGAGCCCTGGTTGGGCACCCCAAAATATATTTGTTTTTTACTAAACTTAATCTATACTAATATTATAAAGCTGAAGAATTTGTTTGTTTGTTTGATTGGTTGAACGCGCTAATCTCAGGAACTACTGGTTCGAGTTGAAAAATTATTTTTTTTATGTTGAATAGTTCATTTATTGAGGAAGGCTAAAGGCTATATTAAATCACGCTATGACTAATAGAACGCGGGTGCAACCGCGGGACACAGCTAGTGCATTAATATTTTAATTAATTTTATAAATTTCATAAGCCAACCTAATTAGAAACCAAATTAAAAATCAAAAAACCAAATTAACATATTTGTGTATAAAAAAAAACAAAAATAGTGTAAACAATCATAATAGCAGATATGTTACAATTTAAATTTAATGCTTGTAATTATTTACATCAGAAATCACATTAATTTATTATAAAATAAAATCGAAACAAATAAAGCAAAAATCATTACAACAATTAACCAAAACAAAACAACAACTCAATATACAAACTAAAACTAAGACTAAAACTAATCATCTACATTAATTTCTATTACATTTGTTCACGTATTAAATTATTATTATTATCACTTTACTTATATTTTTACATATAAGTTTACATTTTTAAATATTTTCTAAAAACAAAACAAACATTTAAAAATATAAAAAACAGGGGTCCGCCGGCATCGGGACCAGGGTCCAAACAACCGGTGATTAGGGCTCCAGAGACAGGAACCCCCTCACAATGCGTGCCGTATAGAACTGCCTTCTGAATCAGGCCCTTGATCCAGCCGCCTAACGAGAGCCTCATGAGATGTTGGTCAAGGCTCTTGGCCATCAGGCTGTTGGCCGTAACAACAATCGGCACGATGACAGCCGAGTCCACATTCCACATTACAAAATCATCGATTATGACTTGTATACTCGTATTAATTTTAACGTGATTATTGTATTTCGCCAAGATATAATAATACTTTAGGTAGAGTGTAAAAATACATTGTACCAATTATTAAAAAAGTTAATAAAAAAGTTACATGTGTTTTTTCAGTTTACCGACATTTAGTAGAATGTCAGATAGCTGCCTTTGTTCCTATACGACTCACACACCAAGTCAGTAAGTCAGTAGCTAAAAACGACGATTAACAAATATCAAAACAAAAGACAGTTGACAGATAAAGAAAAAAAATCCTCAAAAGAGAATTGAATGCGAAACAGTCGGTTCTAATGTACTAGATGTAAGATAGTCCACCCGAAATTAGCGTGGATGACATGTTGGAAGGACATTGAGTGATTAAAGAGGACAGCCGAGACACAATCGCGACGACCCTAACTCAAGCGGCCGATTGGACGAACATAGATACGTAATTAGAAAACTGTGATTATTTATACATTAGGTTTAAATGTAATTAGCTTTTTGCTATAAACTGTTTGCCTATAAAGTTTTGGCGTAATGAGTGATATTTTTATTTGATTAAATTTATTTGAGGAAATCTTATGGTAGTTATAGTTTATAGTTAATATGAATATATTTACATATTACTAGATGACCCGGTGAACTTCGTATCACCTACATGTATTGGTGAAAAATATGGTCAAAACTTAAACATTATCGGCTGGGGTGGGAAATTACTGTAAACATTTCTTGGCCAACATCCAAAAATATAACAATTGCTTTCAAATGACGTCGTTTGGCGCAACGCATATTGTACAGGAAAATTTCATGCCCACTTTCAAGGTAGTACCTATACCATAATTATTGCTTTTGATAAATTATTAATTTCCCACCCCAGAAACTAATGAGCGTAATGGATGTGGTGGTGGGACCAATTGTGGAAATTTTACTTTACCACCAGCACAACATAATCTCGTAGATTCACCGCTGTATTTTAACGCTTTACAATATTGACAAATGGTTGTATTTCCCCAATTGTTAAGGCACAATAATCTATTTCCGGGTCGTAGAGGCATGCTACTCGTTTCAGATTTATAGGAACACTGCGTCTGCATTATCGCTCTATTTCATTGTGTCGTGCTCGCTGTTGTTGTGTTTAGTGTGCCCGAACTCGTTCCATTCTAAGCCTATCTACTTCACTATTATTCATTGTGGAACGCAATTCTACCATATAAACGAATGTTATCATTATCTGTTTCTCGCTGGTCGTCAGTGCGGTTTGCACGTGAATTAGCTCGTCGCTCATTTGATTGACTTCGACGACCTAAGTCAGGTCCTCTTCTCCTTGGCATTTTAAAACAATAACATTAAATAAAGTTTTCGCGCACTGACAAACTGATGATAGATTTTAATAATCATCTTGAAATTTACTTATTTATTTATTTTTTACGACAACCAACTGACACTTTTACACATTTTTTATTTCTGAAACAGAATTGTTTTGTGTTCCAACAAAACAGACCAAAGAGATCGTACTTCATACTACAGTTATGAAACATACACAATACACACCTCTACATATTTGACAACCAACCAAGTGACAAAAGACATCAAATGTTTCACAGCTAGGAACATTTTGTTGTACGTACCGCTTTGACAGTTTCCATGACAACGAAACAAACAAACAATTTTGTATTGGAAAATTTAATTGTCGTTTTTAGTATTCTCCGTTACATATTATTTATGTTTTTCACCGCTTAAACCTTCCCTGAACTTCCACAAATATTTCAAAATCAAAATTAGCCAAATCGGTCCAGCCATTCTCGAGTTCTAGCGAAACAAACGGACAGCAATTGATTGAAGCCTTATTATCTATATATATAAAATATTATCTATATATATAAAATATTATCTATGTATATTAAATATATATAGATAATAAGGCTCAAGGTCACTCAAAGAGCAATGGAGAGGGCTATGCTTGGGGTTTATCTGCGTGATCGAATCAGAAATGAGGAGATCCGCAGAAGAACAAAGGTTACCGACATAGCCGGAAGAGTTGCTAAGCTCAAGTGGCAGTGAACAGGGCACATCGCTCGCAGGACTGATGGCCGCCGGGGCGGAGTTCTCGAGTGGGCAGGCTTCCAACAAGGTAGACCGACGATCTGATGAAGGTCGCGGGAAGCCGATGAATGCGAGCAGCATAAAACCGGTCATTGTGGAGATTCTTGGAGCGGCCTTTGTCCAGCAGTAGACGTCTTTTGGTTAAGATGATGATGATGATGATGATGATGAATATATTTTTAAACTGGTGGCCCGTTCCGGCTTCGCATGGGTGGATTGTTACTCAGCGCTAATGTATTATTCTAATGGTGAAAGAATTTTTTAAATCGGTCCAGTAGTTTATTTGTTAAAAACATACGTACTAAAATATAAAGCTTTCCTCTTTATAATATAAGTATGATTATTTCTTGCATGTCTTTTAATGCTGAGCTAAACTAGGAGTCAGACGTACACCTTCCAATTGACTTTGAATACAAACAAAATTAACAAATAAGTAATTTTTCATTTCTAACAAAATAGTTTTATGTATCGATCCACCCTTAACCCTCTTTTATTTGGAATTGTATATTGCTAGATTTAGACAACGTTGGTCATTCAGCGAATTCTAAACTAAAACTTACAATTATTTGACCTGACTTAACTTTTGTAGTTCGTCCATAATACAAAAATTAAGCTGAACTAATCACCGCAGTTATCTGCACATTTGTCCAGTTCTCGCTTTAATTAAAGTGCCTAATGCGTCTGCCCTCGTTTGTCCTCCTTAATCACTCTACGCCCACTCGGGCGCAGTTCCTTTCTGCTCAAATGAAAATAGACATATCATAAGATAGGGCAAAAACATTTCTCCCATTAATATGACTTGTCTTGTGTCATATCAGCTTGAGAAGCCATTTAGCTCCGGATGTGCCTTCCGAAACACAAATGTTTTTTATTACTGAACTGAAAGCACAATACTAAAACCAAATTTTAAAAGAAATGGTTTATTAATTTACAAATATCTTATATTCCAATTAAATGAGAAACAATCCCAGATATATTTAATATAAAATTAAATACAATAAAATCAAATGAGATAATAAAACAAATACACTTTAAGTTCAGACACAGATCCATAGTTATAGCATAGACGTATGTCAGTTTTCACCAAAACGGTACCTACCTAAAGGCACAGAATAAGGATATACTTCCTTATGCGTCATGTAAAGTCGACAATGAAATTGCTTTACCACCTTAAAAGTGAATTTGTCATTATTGACAATGAGCCTTAGCGTAATTTTATTGTAATGGAAGTTTTTGTCAAAAGTGATAAAGCAATTTCGTAGTCGACTATACATGACGCCAGTCCGCATGTTTGTGTATAGGAATGAATATCGCACATACCGCGTGTACACCAATATTCATTCGTATACACAAACATGCGGTCCGGCGCCCTGTGCGGCTCCGGCGTCATGTAAGTACCTACACACGCCAGCACATAATTTCCTCAATATACTTTGAACTGTATCCCTTTGAAAGATGGTTGAAAATGTATTGAAGAAATTTGACAGTAATTGGACATGTTGATTTGCAGGCGTCTGTACAGTCAACAGCAAAAGTAGGTGATGTTTACTAGATTTCAAAATTAAGTTTCGATAGTGTAAGTCGGTATTTTCTATATAACCAGTCAAAGTCTGCAGGTACTAGTAGACACTCGAAGGTTTTTCGATATGCGTTTAAAAAGTTATGATTTTCATACTGATTTCATATTTTGAAACTTGACCAATCATCAGTTACCTTTGCTGTTGACTGTACATGATGCCTTATTCTGTGCTAACTGTAAAGCCATACGAAGTAACGATTTTACTTCGTTAACTGTCACCTTGAAAGTTGCCATAGTAGCATAGCATTTATAAGAGCTATTTGTAGCCTATTGTAGCTAGTACTGCTAGTACTACTGTAGCCTAGCTCCATGGCGCAGTGATTAACGCGCCCGGTCTACAAGTGCTGAGGTTAAGCAACTTTCGCAAAGGGTGGTCATCGGATGGGTGACTAAAAATGTAGCTCCTCCGTACTTCGGGAGGCACGTACAGCCGTTGGTCCCGGCTGCATTAGCAGTCGTTGACAACCACAGATGCACTGGGCCCGCGTGTTGAATGATGGCCTGATCTCCCTATCTATCCATAGGGAAGGCTCGTGCTAGCAATGAAGATATAAAATGAGCTGATGATGATGATGATGATGATGATGTTGATGACTTTTAGCCTTTACTGAATAAATTATTTTGATATTGTTTTTTTTTTTTAATTTTGCCATTCTTCAGACAGTTGATTGAGCAGATCGTACAACCAAGCATGCTAGATTAAGCAAAATGAAATTAATTGGAAAGTGTTCTAAACACTTTCTGAAGCTTTCTTTTGAGCAACATAAAAACTGGTTTCAATAAAAAAAAATCAGGCATAATCAATTTGAAATTTCAAACCGACCGATTGTGCCCGAACGACAGATTAAATTACTCAGATGGCTGACAAAGGGAGATAACAATTTATTTTTCAAAAACGATGCTCTAAAACTGTACGGCAAGGTTCTTTACAAAGCAGCATTATCACCTACTCCAATATCTTTCCCTCCAACAATTCAAGCTAAAGAGTTTTTGCCAGCTGCAAAATTATCTAAGGCAAGATATAAAACTGTATTTTATTTCGCCTTCTGCAATCTCTGAGCAGCCATCGGCATACAAATCTTGTAATCACAGGGGCCCCGCAACACAGTTATTCTGTTCGGCTTAATCTCTATTTAGTATTTCTTTAGTGCTATTTTACAAGAAATTATGTTGTTCTTTTCGATGCCTCCTTAACCTCGTTTATGAATGTAAATTTCGTTTAAGTGAGCGCTTTCTCGTTATTCAAAAAGTTTTGTTAAATTCGCGGTGTGCTGAACTTTTAAATTGAATCACTGTTAATTATTCTATTTTGAAATACTTGTGTAGTGGCGGGACAAACCTATCAGGGTTTTAGATACTAAAGAGCAAAATTGTAAGTCTATTTTTTATTAATAAATAATTTAAAAAAAAATATGACTCAAATGAATGGAGTTTTACCAGTCGTACTTCTTGTGACGAAGATACGACTGGTAAAACTTTTTCTTTTATTTAAAAAAGAGCTTTGTTTCATCATTTTATCTATCCATTCATTTATCCATTCCTTATAAAAGATAAAGATATACAAATAAAGGTCTATACTGTTTTGTTTATCTTATTTTAAAGATCATAGCTGGTACTTTGGATTGTCCTGATCTGTTATCTAGAATAAGTTTCAACGTCCCCCGTAGTTTTCGTCGTACTGTACCACTTTTGATCCCTTTTTGTAATACCAACTACCGACAAAATGCCTTTATCTGCAGAGCTGGCAGGCGGATCAACACTGTTGCTCAATCTTTAGATTTTGATATTTTCAGTGCGAGTGTCCAATCAGTGAGGAAATCTCTCGGTGATCGTTTCTTCGAAGTTGCTTGATAATTATTATTATATTCATTGTCTAGTATCTTGTACACTTGTACAGTGGGTAATTTAGTGTTAGTTATTAGCAGAGGTCGGAATTAGGTAGAGTTATTTAGGTACTTGCATCGAAATGTTGATATTAATATAGATCTTCCCGGGATTTCTTATAGACAATCCCGTGTGGCCTACAATATTACAAATAAATAATAATAAAAACCTCAGAGATAGATAAAACAAGTAAAACAAAGATAATTTAACATACAATTTTTATTAGTATTTACATTAATTCACAATACAAATTATTAATAGTCTTATGCAAATTCTCATACTTATACTTCCCTTTTTTATAAATACGAAAATACTTTTGCTTCTAGCCTAGACTAGTGAAGTTTTGCTTGTTCAAACGGCCCATCAGAATCATTTTCCTTGTCCGATTCATTCAAAGTACCACTAAGAGTGTTCGCTTCCGACATTACTGTATAACTTTTATGAGAATTGAAGTATATAACCATTAGCTCTTCAATATTTTTTTTAAACTTTTTTACTTAATCAATCACGGGATTTTTCTGCTCTTTAAAATTAATCTCGGGATTTAAGGCATATCCACTTTATTCTTTTGCTGTATGAAATCAGTGTAAGTACATAAATAACTCTACCTAATTCCGACCTGTGGTTATTAGTTATAATTTTTTTTTGTGTGTGCATTAATTAGTAATTATGGTTAGCTACTCTAAAAAGCAATAAGCTGTTTGTTGTTAATTTCCTGTTTTACACTACCTTTATCAGTGCGAATCTTCTAGTAGCTCTTAAGTTCTATTGTAAGTTCTATTTCATTAAGATAAAGGTGATGATTTGCCGAATAAAATAAAATAAAATCAAATAAAAATTATTAGACTTTGTCATATAAGTGTGCATTGTGCTTACCTTAAATTGGAGAAGCCCACAGCAACTTTGTAACTATTAACCTTTCCCCCATAACTTCTATAGTGTGTTGAATAACTAAACGTACTACTTCACCGTATTATAACACAATCAAGATAGCGACCATAAACCCGCGTCACATTATGAGAAACAACCTCTCAAGTAACAAATGAATTGGGCGGAATGACGAATCAAGTAAATTCAGCCAGGGTTTGACGCCGCCTTTGATTGTGGCAATTCCCGACACGACGCGGCGACGCTGTATGGTGTTCGTACTAATACCTATAAACCAGCACGTACAATGTCACGAAAGTTCTGGAAGCGCCTGAATGCGTTGTACGTGATTGGACAAAATCACCAGTGTTAATAGGGATGTTGATGACAATGATGACATGATGATGACAATGAATTCCAGAACTTAAAGTTCTGGAATTCATTATTGTAAGTTCGTAGAAATGTATAAAAACGTATAATCATGTATTATCAGCTCTTCAAAACGTTATACAACTTTTAATTTGACCATTTTTAGTTTGATAATTCCCATACAATTTCTATTAAGGCGACGCATCGCTAAACAATTAATCTATTAAGGAGCGTTTGCGCCCCGTACCATAAGAAAAACTGTTTTTTTTTCTTTCCAATTAAAACTACAAATAAGTTTTAAAAAATGAACTAGCATATTGAAGTATGTGTTAAGACATTAGTCTTAGCACAGTAGTAGTTTAGTAGATTACTACTAGGAAAATTTGGATGCTTAAATCGGTCCTGTTTGCCTGTAAAATGCAGATCTACGTTTTAAAAGAGGTTACTTTGATATTTTTTTCTCTGTTATAAAAGTTAACAAATCGTGTTTCTGCAACTAGCAAAATGAAGTCAATTAAATGAAAAATCATGTCATCAAATATCACTTTCATATGTTGAAATCCCGTTCCCCGTTTCCCGCCACGTAAATTTCCAATGCGTCGCCTTAAAAAATAGTTTTGACAGTTGCTAATAAGTTTCTTTAATGTCTTACCAGTCAACACCCAATAGGTTTTTTTTTTTTTTTTTTTGTTGTCAGCCCAGGGTAAAAAAATATGCAAACATATTCCGGGAGATACTGATCTGAAGATCAGTATAATCCGCAGATCTGGGATTGACCTTTTCCCTCTCTAAGAGAAGGCTAAGGCCGACCACAGTAAAAACAACCGCTGGGGATCGCCTTTGGCCTTAGGGGCCACGAAGGCTATCGGACCGCACGCCCCTCGGAGGCCGAGAGGCGCGGAAGGCGTTACTCAGATGGAGTTGCCAAAAGAAAGGAAGAACGGCGTGCCCCCTAGTGGGGCGCGCTTACTGCAGTGAAGCTGCCTATGTCAGCTGACTTAACTATTTGACACCGCGTCCCGTGCCGCGATTAGACGGTCCAGGTCACGTGACAACTGGTTAGGCGGGTCTGATAGGACGTGTTTCGGCCTACGCCGTTGAGAGATTCTAGGGAGGACTTGACTATAGTCCACTGCCTTTTGAATGAGAGGATTTGAGTGATTCTCCGACGCTTCGAAGAATCTCTCCGCGACTGTACGGAGATGCTGCTGCATGGTTGGAAGTTCCAAATCGCGATGCAGGTCAGCATTCCGTACGTACCAAGAGGCACCGGTGGCCCTTCGGGTGAATTTACTTTGCAGTACTTGCAACTTATGAAGCGCGGAAGGCGCTATATGACTAAAGACGGGAGACGCGTACGTCAACGTAGGTCTGATGCAAACCTTATAAAGGGTCCGCTTGTTTCTTAAGGACATTTTACTATGGGGACCTATCATAGGACCTAATCTGTAAGAATAAAAACGAGCTTTTTTAACCGCGTTATTAATGTGTGGGCGAAAAGAAAGATGTTTGTCTAATGTGACGCCTAGATATTTTATTGTGCGCTGCCAGGGAATCGGTATCCCTAGCAAGCGAGATGAACGGGTTCCATAAGGGACTAGTCTGGACCTAAGTTTCACATCGAAGAGAACTGCGACACTTTTGTCTGGGTTCACCTCGATGCGCCACTTTCGGAACCAGTCTCCTAACTTATCGCACGCGGGCTGTAATTTTTTGACTATGGCGTCCGGGTTAAGCCCGCTAAGGTAAAGCGCGGTGTCATCCGCGAAAAGCGAGAGTTCCGTACCGCGCGTCGGAATGGGAATGTCGTTGGTGTACGACGTGTACAGCAACGGCGAGAGAGCACTACCTTGCGGTAACACCCAATAGGGTCACTTAATATATTAAAAGACTAAGGCCTTTTGGTCCTTAGTAGGTATGCGTCCCCCCAACGTCCAAATCTTTATTTCTTGCCAAAACAATACGAAACGAAATGAATCCCCTCGGTGTTCGGCGGAAGCGGATCTTTTTGGCCGCAACAAGCGCTACTGATTAGTCTCTTGCCACTTCCAGTAACAACGGTCTGCGGTATTTAGTATGTAGTGCTCATTCCGTACTTACCCTTTGGGCCCTAA
Organism: Eudonia lacustrata; assembly: GCA_947562085.1. Classification (NCBI taxonomy): domain Eukaryota; kingdom Metazoa; phylum Arthropoda; class Insecta; order Lepidoptera; family Crambidae; genus Eudonia; species Eudonia lacustrata. The sequence goes on along the minus strand of OX387321.1, from coordinate 6,684,942 downwards.
AAAGGTCGAGTTCATTTGCCGCCAACTCGTGTTGCCTGAAACGAGATCGCTTGACACGGGATTAGGAGAAAGTTCTTTGTATGTTGATGACTCTTTCGTTCGGTAATGGTAATGAGATACACGGATTATCAGCGCTTTTCTCGAGACAATAGCGTTGAAATTCGCACAACTATTTGGTGGCGTTAATGTGCTGCGAGGATTGTTCCATTCCGTGACGTCAGAGCTTTAGATGGTGTTATGCAAACGTGTACAGAACATAAGACGTCGTACAGAAGTAAGATAAAAGTTTTATTTCCTCATTTTGCTGAATACGTTTGAAACAGCACGTTATACTCTTAAACACAAAATGCTACTAAGGAAATTAAAGTAAGGTAGATTTTGTAAGGCTAATAGTTTCTCTAAAACAACCTTTAAATAGAAATAAACCGTTTAACTCTCCTATCAAAGCTCCATTCCCACACTGTTTCCGTAATGTCAACAATTCAGGCGAAACCTCTTTATTAGAATAAAGACATTGTCCCAAATGTACGTCGCAGTTCGGATGCCGATTACGCTACAAACGAGCGTAAGTCTATTTGTAAGGCCAAAGGCCAATCTTCACACTCTACCTAGGACTACAGTAAAACCTTAGAAGTTGCTTTTGAATAGTCTACTTTGTTATCGGTGGTTACAGTTTCGCTGTGACTATTTGTCTTGGCTAACCGTAATAAAAAGCAGATTTACCGACCTTTTTTTACATGAACTAGATAAATAATTTACAACTAGAACGATATAGGAACAAAGCACGAAGAAATTTCTCTCTTATTTCAAAATTCACGATAATTTTAATGCGAGATTTCGCCTAAATATAACGCATCGTTAAACTTATTATATCTGAAGAATATTAATATACGCTCATAGCATATTATGCAATATTAATAATTTAATTTCACACAAAATTTTAAGTTCGTGATACTAAATTATATCGCAGCAGACACGAATATTAAAATGCTTTTAGCAGAAATAGCTCAAAGAATATTCAATGAAGTAACTGCGGAGCTAATTAAAATTGAACAAAAGACTATGTTAAAGCTGTACCTTAAGTGCTACAAGTGAAATTGATTATCTGCTATTAGGTATACCTCCCAAGTAACACATCAAAGCAGTATAACGGCCGACTTACAGCATTTCTGTATCTTTTTCGCATTTTGAGTTTGTTTTTTAGTAGCATTACAAACGTTTATACGGCTATTGTAATGCTTATTTGGGCACAAATTATACGGCTTTAGATCCTAAATAGGTTCACATTAGTTGTTTAATTCCATTACAGAGACATTATATTAGCATTATTGTGGTCAAGGAAGTTAACAATTGCATTAAAGAAGTATTATTATGGTCAATGAAGTTGTTAATCGCATTACAGAAGCACTAAGCTAGCAATATTTTTGATAATGAAGATGTTAATTGCATTACAAAAGCATTAGACGAGCTATTTAAGTGTTTACAGTTAGAACTTAATCAATCCTACATCATTGCAAAAACATCTCTAACACCACGGTACAAATGTTTATAATGAATTGATGTTGCAATTAAACTACTTTGACTTGCAATATAATAATGGACGAAGACTGCCAATGTCAAAACGCTTGATTGTAAAAACAAAATTTATAATACTCTGTTTAATAGTTTTTGACTTTTTGTTGTTTCATGCCATTAAAATTAATGCACAATGTAGTTTTCTGTAAATGTCTACTTATGTTTCATTGAAAATTTTCACGCGCCTTCTATATTTTGTGGTTTTGATCTAAAATGTTAAATATAGATATGTGTGGAATAGCCAAAACAATTATGTATTTCTAGTATATAACGTATTTTGCATAATTAATATAATTGTATTGGTTGGGCAGTATATTTAATAAGGTTTTATCCTTGTTTTATAGGTTTATTGCTTTTATAAATAGGTCCGAATGATAATATTTTAGGTTATAAAATATTTACAAAATGGTGTCTTTCTATAGCAGCCCGGTGTGCCTTTAAAAAAGCAAATTAGTGCTGCCTGCAGTGTAAATACTCACACGTATACAATTATGAAGCCAGAAGCCAGAAGAGCAAAACAATAAAAGCCATACGTATTACAATAAGTCACGTGCATTTGATTAAAGAGCTATTGGCTGTACAAAAGAACTCAGTTGATCATTAAAAATGCAAGCATTACATTGATTCACGTTTATGCTGTTCAGCAGTACTAGGCTTTTACTTACCACTTAAAAGTGCTATTATACAACAAAAGGCACTAAAAACAGCTCAAAGCTGTATAATGGATTTACGGTGCATTATAATGCTACAACTTTATGCTATTAAGCAGCATTAAGTATATCCTTACTACTTTAAGATGCTATTGTACCTCCTAGGGCACTATAAACAGCTGAAAGCTGTATAGATGCGTGTAGATTTGCTGCACTACAACTAAAGGCTTTACAAAAGCATTTTGATATGTCATTATCCAACCGTTATACAGTGTAAAGCATCATAATGGTTTTGAGATGCCAATATGAGGCGTCAAGATGCTCGGTGAACTTATATAAGAGTTTACACGGACCTTAAGCTCTACATAAGTTTACTATTCGTTTCTTAAAATGCTTCCTGTGTTACTTGGGCTACTATGTAGATTATATTTGTACAAAATCAATCGATCATCATTGAAACCTTTTTGATTTTACTTTGACAACCGCCTTTCCTCTCCTCTTCCTTTGCCTGTCCTCACATATGGCGCTGAGACGTGGAAATTGACAAAAAGCCTCTATTTTTATTTTATTTTTTTCTTTTGTATGTACTCTTTTTTGATATTATTTTTATAATTTAGTTTATTTTTACTTGCACCCATTTTTATTTTCTCATTTTTATTATTTTTCGCCCAAGGTTGCCTGGAAGAGATTGCTTGTTAGCAATAAGGTCGCCTATTTTGTACATTTTTTCTTTTCATCAATTTGTCTGTATCTGTTTTTTTTGTGTGCAAATAAAGTTTAGTATTATTATTATTATAAGCCTCGTTCATAGATTCCAAGTCACACAGCGAGCTATGGAGAGAGCTATGCTCGGAGTCTCTCTAAGTGATAGGATCCGATATGAAGAGGTGATTCGAAGGAGAACTAAAACCACTGACATAGCAGAAAAAATTAGAAAGCTGAAGTGGCAATGGGTGGGGCATATTTGTCGTAGAGCCGATGGCCGTTGGAGCAGACGTGTTCTCGAATGGAGACCACGCTCAAAGGTTTTGTGGGCCGGCCACCCGCTCGCAGGACCGACGTCTTGAAGAAAGCGGTGGGAAGTGGTTGGATGCGAAAGGTGGAGGACCGAGTGTGGTGGCGATCCATGGGGAAGGTCTTAATTATAGTTGCTCGACTAAGGGATTGCCGGTGGCCTGAAGCATGATCTGTATAGTGTTCAACCGACTAAGTTTTCACCTTCTATCTAGATTTCGTGCACTATCATGTTATTGTCTTTTCTTTGAAAATGAGACTAACATAACTGCAAGAGACTCTACTTGAACGTTTCAACGATCTTAATACAATAAGCTAGCGTTGTACTAACTTGTAACTTTCTACCTACTTATTGTTACAAACAATCTGTGGACAATGTCTGTAAATATTTTTTTTTATTTTTTTTTTTATTAATGCATATCAAAACGTTGTATTTAATATACTATGAAATTCTCGCAGTAAAAAGAAAACCAAAAGAAACATATTTGAGAAATTAAGAATAGACAAGCTAATTGACCTTTATTAAAATAATATCTGACCTCATAAACTTTTAAAATATGTGTTTAAAAATAATTTTGTAGCGTTTCTATTAAAACGCTTATACGTACGGCACAAGCACTTTAAATCAGCAAACTCTCTTGTTAAAACCTAAGTTAGTTTAGAACGAGTCTAATCTAGACCGAGTATAGAGAGCTATCAGCCCCAATAATCCCCGGAGTCTAATCGTTGCGGGAATAATCCTACATTGTAGACATTATCTGGCCTGAACCTATTTAGCTTGGTACGGTAAGGCCAGTAGATAAATCTGGGATTTCTTTCTTTTTCTTGTACACACGGCTGTACATCACTCGGCACCTGAGTGTAAGCGACGTTTTCGAGCCAGGTGCCGAGTTAACTTGACCGGTTAGTAGTTAAGCCAAGACTTAGGCGATTCATAAGTTTAGTGCAAACGGGTGAGGGTCTTGTCTTGTCGGCAATTTTAGGTAAATTAGCACCCTTCAATCAGATCACTGCTTATAAGTCTTGGTTTTAAGTACCTACTCAAACTTCACCGTTCCTTTTAATCGTTTCTAATATTAACATAGTTAGTATTAAATGAACAGCGGATCGAAAGCGCCGACAATTACGTAGAGGAGCACAAATAACAAAAGAAACTCGGTGGAAGTGTGTCATTTGCGAAGAAACAAAAACTAGCAGCGAGTCTCCCATTTGGCAGAGAGATATCCCGGCTCGATAGTTGTTCTCTTAATTGAACAAACCGCCGGAGACAGCCGGCTAAACGGCAACCTCCTAGTATTAATTTCAGCTGCCAGTTTCCCGATCATACTGTGAGCCTTACAAATAAACAAAGTATAAGCTTGGAATAGTTATTCCGTTTCTATACTGTAATCTTAAATGTTTACATAACGGGAACACCGAATATGTATATTCCAATCTTATTCTTTGTTATTTATAAAATTTATAAAATACAGTGAAAAAATTTAACGCTTAATTTAATTTAACTTTTTCACTGTATTTTATAAATTTTATAATTAATATTTAATTAAGCTTCAGTGCAGCAATTAGCACTGAAAAATAAAAAGTTAAAATTTATTATTTGTTTATTTGTAAGGTTTATAAAGTGGAGAGTGTAATATTTCATTAATAATAATATTAATATTAGAACACCATATACATTGTTCTGATTCCAAGTATAGGTAAGTAGCTTAAGCACTCGTATTAAGGAAATCAGAATCAACGACGGTACCACAACCACAAAATATCGAAAAGTTCATTTTCGTCTTTTACCCGACCGGGAATCACACCCACGACTTGAGTTAGCGCCGGTCCAAGGTCCGGTGTGCAAGCCACTCAGTTACGGAGTTCGTCAAATTAATATTTTGCATTTTTCGGCTGACTGTCTATTACGGACATTATATCAATGATTTATGGATATAGAATTTTAATGTCTTTTTAACTATCAACACATTAGACTTAAATTAAAAACTTAAACGAACGAGTCTTTTTTAGACACCCACCAAGTTATGTTTTATATCGAACCCTGTTCTAAAACAAAAGATTTAGAATAGAAAAACATTTATACAACATCACTTCACAACACATTCAGACAAATAAAACATTCTTAATTTAAGATACATGACATGGTATGATACTAAAAAGGCATCTTCTCATCATGTGGCACAGCACTTAAATTATTTACTTCATTACTTTTAGTAACGCTACGATGCTGATCTTCCGAAGATGCCCAGACTAAAACTAAACTAAACTGAAAGTAAGAATGCCCAGACTAAAATTAAGAAAACAATATATGAATAGAAATAAAAATAAAACACTGCTGCATTTAAACAATGAACGTTATAGTCAAGCAAATTAATTAACCTCAAAACTTAATTTAAGACTACCTAGCTATACCTACATACCTACATTGCAACTTTAACCGTAGTATTATATTGGCTTGGGACTTACCCGGTTACGATAAGTAACATTCATTCAAATGCTTTGAAGAGTCCGTCGTCAAAATAAGTCAAATCAACGCGAGTAAATCCGTTTAAAGTGTTACACTCCAAAAGGTTGGAAAACCTTTTTTGTAATTAAAAATGGTGATTATCAAAATACTCGGCAATTTTAATCCACCCTCTCCGCTCCTAACATTACATAAAACATAGTACAATACCGTTGAATATCAATATCATTAGGTGAATCTATTGTCGGCGACGAGTCAGCTAATCGCCTTACAGCGGTAATGCTCGGATGTTGTCTCCGGTATCTTTGTTAATCTGCACAATCCCAGCTTGGGAGTTTCGGCTCCTAATCCTGTTTAAAGTCACTCGACTATTAATTGAAGTGTTTGTTCTGGGGATTTGGTAGATTTTTAATGCGCCAACAATGTGGTGATTACGGTCGGTGTGCTGCCACCACTGTCAAATCGCATTTGTGGCTTTTAGTGAAGGTAGCGTTATGTACTCAGGCACGATAAAGACAATGTTTATTTTATACTAACATCCATTTACTTTTTAGTACAGAGGCTTACAAGAATTGTAAGTATTATAATTTCAATTTGATATTTAATTTAATTACATTTCCTTTCATTATTAAATTTATAAATTATTTATGTAGCGGCCCGAATTCCTGAAATCATGTGACTTGTGGTCCAATGTTTCAGAATTGGGCCATCTGGGGGATGGGTACCGGAGGCCCATCTCTCACCCCTCCCCCCTCCCAATTCCTACTCCCTCCTCAAGATCCAACTCCTTCCTCAGGGTTGGCAACGCATCCGCGATAACTTTGGTTTTGCGGGTGTCCATGGGCGGCGGTGATTGCTTTTCATCAGGTGACCCGCCTGCTCGTTTGCCACCTTTTACCATAAAAAAAAAAATCTATTCTGCCTTCAACAGTACACTAAACATGCGCAGTCGCATAGGCCCAAGACACTATACTCGTAGAACAAGAGTACGACGACCCAGTTCACACACGCTTTATTACATATACCTGGGCGCATTTCCCCACCACCCTCACCACCCAGTGAACCCTGGCCAAGGTCCTAGCCCTCAGAGGCACTCTCGGGTTGTTCCGCTCTCGATTCAACCCAAACTACTCTGAGAATCTAATACAAATGGAGACTTGCTTGCTTGCTTGATTGATTGCGAGCTGATCTCCTATTATCCTTATTCTCCCTTCTAGAAAACTTACCTCTTAAGATATTTCGATTGCACGGCTCCGCACTCTTTAAACTTCTCGCCACCTCCAAATAAGTCCGGTGAACCTTTACGCTGTAAAGGCACAAGACAGCCAACACCGAACTCTCTCCGAAAAGAAACTAAATTGTCTCACTTCTACGACACATACCTAAATCTAAATGTACTCAATTTAATGACACTACACCAAACTTAGATAGTACAACCTGACTTAAACCGAAGGCAGGCCCTGAGCGCCTCTGAACTTTACTCGAATAAAAAAGTTTATGTCCTGACATTTGAATTTTCTCTCGCCGCTTGAGTGCCGTGAGGTGCCGTGAGTGCCGTGAATTTATTACTTTGACAGATACCAATGTCCAAACTTAAAAGTTTCAAGATATAGTTTGGATAATACTCTTATAGGTATGTGTGATGATTAAAACCTTTTTTATTTTACACACATTATTACTTTTAGAAACAAAATTAAATCGACAGTTGACAATTACAATTCAATAATGTTTCAAACTCGTAAATATGCTCAGAAGATTCTAAATAATATTATGAAGAGTAGGTATAGTCGACAATGAAATTGCTTGAATTGTTTAATTTGAATCACAAACACGTGATTCTAACAAAGGTTCTATTTTGCCAATTATTACCGAATAATAACAGTCCTACCCTAGAAATTTGATAATTTTCCTCGAAACTCGGATTGAATTACATGTAAAATTGTATCAAATTCATAGGAGCTACACAATATAAGTTTGATAACGTTAATTGTTTGAAATCTATTTTTAGAAACGATAAGCATGGGGCATTCTCGGATTCTAATACGAGAAATCGTAGTTTAATTTAACGCCAGTAATCTAATGTGATTATGGGGATAACCACATTAGATTACTGGCGTAGACCCACTTCTACAACGAGTTTCATATTACTACAGGGGTCAACAAGACTAATTGTCTCCGAGTTTTTCTATTGAACTTCTTTTATTCTGTCCCTATCTACTGACCCTGATAGGTAGGGTATGGCAGTTGGAACTACGGGTCCGGCTGTCTTTTCAAGGGTACCACGGGAGTTCCAGATCCTTTTTTTTTTTTTGAGAGAGACTGCTGGTTGCCGAGGGGCATTTCCAGCTTCACCGGGCTTGTTTTAGGGGCGGCGAGGTATGTAAAGGGTACCTCAAGCCGTGTTGAAACGAATCACCTTCAGAGGATTTCTAGAGGGGTACGGCATCGCACACTTAAAAGTGCGCGGCCCCGTGCCCTTCCAGAGTCTCCGAAGGGTTCGAAGGCCCCCTGCCGGTTAAGTATGTTTCGCGGGCGTCTGCGGCAGGCCCCGGTCACGGGTTGGACTCGTGGTGGCATGTGGTTAGCTGTAGAAGTGGGAATGTTCGTCTGCCTGGTTGAAGTCTGGCCAGGCTTCCATTTCGTGCACAGCGAGCGGGTCCTAGTAGTGGTCCGGAGGGGGCCTAAAGCGAAAAGATCTGCGGGGCACGTGTGTTGCCCTTAGTTGGTTGTGCTGCTCGGTGGTTTTCATTGAGCAGATACTCCAACATCTACGGCACTAATCTGGAGAACTAGTAGAGGCGCCCGCTAGATGCAAAAGCCTCCGGTTGAATCAACCGCGTAGGACTTTGGAATTGATCAGGTGCCTGGATGGGTACCGAGAAGTGAGTGTGCTTACAACTCCGCAACCAAAGAGGACATTTTGGTAGTTGACTTCAGAGTTGACGGCCCGAGCAGTGGTACACTGCGAGTTGTGCTCTTAGTGCAACGAGAAGTGAGCGTACAGCTCCGGTAACCTATCTAGATATTAGGTAGTGGACTATACGTGTCCACGGGGCAACTAGCTCGAGACACTAGTCTTAAAAGTATCGGATGAAGGATGCGTAACCAGCGTGTTCTGATCTGGCGTTATGACCTGACGTAGATGGTCCCTTGTGCTTGCATAAGGATGTCTGACACCTAACTTTATAACCGTGAGGTTGGTGGGGGATGTCAGTATAAACTTTAAAGTAGTGTGTAGCAGGGTGTTCTCCTCCCCTCTTCAGAAAACAACTGACTACAGCTCTGGTCATCAGAAGATTGTTGTTATCTCAACCAAGAAAACTTAATGTTTTTAAACTGTTTTCAAAATACCACCTTCAGAAACCCTATCCGAAGTATTTTACATGGAAGATTAGATATTCTTCCGGTCTAACTGAGAATTGCTAGTCGCTTTGTCCACTTATCCACTACACATCTCGGGTTACATCTAATCGATTTCTAATGGACTGTCAAGCTTCCGTTTCATCCGCTATTAGAGCTACATGCTAAGAGATAAACCGTCGCTCACAATGCGTATTAATTAACGGGATCCTCTTTAGTAAGTTCTCACATTAACCCGTACTATTTGTTAGCTGGCACCCCCTGTTTGTACATTTATTGTCGGCCATTTGTTTTATTTCAGCGCATCAACGATGGGAATTCCTTGGCATTAAGACTTGCCTGGTAACTACTGGGGGTGTACTAAAACTGATGGCATAATCAAGAACCGGTCAAAGCAGAGAGGAATTTTACTATAGTTATTACAATGAATGCTAAGTGGCCATGTTTATTTCAGAAACAAATAAAAAGCATAAAATGTAGTAGTGAATTTATATAAGATAGGTACTAAGAAAGATTATGGTTGCTTTACATTATTTGCAAATATCAAAAATTTTAACCGGCTCTTTCCCCATCGCTACCTCATGTATAAGTGTCCACCATCATGAATCATCTGTCTGAGCAGTCTGAACCATTGCTCTTCACATCAGTCTTGCTTCTGTGCTTGGTGGATAGATGCGTGATTACCTCGGGTGACTCAGTTAGCATCCGTCAACGGACTAGTGGTCTAACCCTTGCCCATCTTCCATTGTCGCAGCTCACAATAGAGTATGAGCTTCACCAGATTGCTCAAAGTCGCGGCGGTTCTCTGGCAGTAACCGGGTTGGTGACCAACAGTTTGTTCTCATTTTGTCTCCGAGCTTCAAAAGGACCGTTACCGTTTTTCCCGGCTGCTACCAGAAGGTTGCAATTTTAAAAATATGGTTTATCCTGCCGGAAAAACTTTGTCACCAGATTAACCTGGAGCTATGCTATGAGAATGATCGAGTCGAAAAGAACCTCATTATCGGCCAATGAATCCTACATACATGAGTTACCAAGAATTTGGCTTGCTGTCAAACTTTTCATGTACCTAATATCTACGTGTACCTTAGTAGTCAGCTTTGTCTGTTTAGATAAAACAAAACACCTTGAATTATGTTCAAGGTATTTTATAGTATCTAAACAGACCAAGACAAGACCAAAGAAACGAGAAAAAAATATTTTTACAAATATTTAACACTAGCTGTACCCCGCGGTTTCACCCGCGTTCTATTATACGCATAGCGTGATGTAATATAACCTATAACCTTCCTTAATAAATGGACTATTCAACACAATAATATTTTTTCAATTCGAACCAGTAGTTCCTGAGATCAGCGCGTTCAACCAAACAAACAAACAAACTCTTCAGCTTTATAATATTACTAGCTGACCCGGCGGACTTCGTACCGCATTGACAGTTTATATGGCAACAAAATATACCTTCCTCTTGAATCACTCTATCTATTAAAAAAAACGCATCAAAATCCGTTGCGTAGTTTTAAAGATCTAAGCATACATACTTAAGGACAGACAGACAGCGGGAAGCGACTTTGTTTTATACTATGTAGTGATAGTATAATTTGATTTTTTATCTAAGGTAAAAAAGCAATTTTTCATTCCACCTTTATTATAGAAATATTAAGTTTTCTTAGACGTAGAAACGTCTAAAAAAAATCATTGTTACTTCAATGTTTGAAATAAGTGCAACTTGAAATCGCCATTGTCGACTGCAAAACACTATCCACTCAGTTCGTTTCTTGACTTAATAAAAGCGAGTGAATTTTTTTCTACAAATTCCATTTTGCTTAAAGTCTGCTAGGTTTAGGCTTACAATTAGATTAGATTTCCTGGAAAGTTTTACACAAATCTTCAGCTTGCTTTGTGTTTACTTATGATTATTTTTTCTCTTCAGAAAATTTATTTTTGTTATACTGTTAATGAACATATATTATTATTGCTAGTGGTCGCCCAGTGGTCGAAATTCGACCGTAATTTTATTAAGGTTGCACGGATTGTATCATATCTGCAATGAAAAATTAATAAAGATAGAATGTGAGTTTGGATTGGCATGGACAGATTTCGGCCGCTCCTCTTGCAATTATGAAATTTTTGAAAAGAGTATGTATATGCATGTGTGTCAAATACATGGTAGTGTGTGTAACGTTTGTTTTATTGATTTAATGTATTTTTTATGCATAATTTAAAAATAATATTAACATTCTGTACTCCTTCTCTATATAAACTAGTGTGCGAAATTTCATACTCAACCGTCCGCGCAACTTTCGTAAAAAGGGCTACAAAGTTTTTACTTCACGTATTAATATATAGATTATTTCAATAAAAACCTACGACAACCCCCAAGTTTTAGGTAAATTCTATCTAAACTATGTTAGGTAACAGTTTTACCACACTTAAGGGGGAAAAGGAGAGTCTCATACACGCAACCAATTATTATTTAAGCACATAAATCATCGAAGTTCGAAAATAATAAAATGTATGGGATTGACATAAGATTGACCACGTGATTTAGCGCGGCTTATTTCAACCCCATACATTTTATTCTTTTCGAACTTCGCTATCGTTTTCTTAATGTTACTTTGGCTAAGCCTACAGGTTCGATTCCTGGCTAGGTCGGGTAGGCATTGAATTTTTTCACTTTATTTTATTATTATTTAAGATCTAAAAGTCCACACACAGTAGCTATACGACGGTGTTTTACGCACAAGTTTTTAGTGCCCCCAGTTTTGTCCCAATGCCTTGCCTACAGTGCGGGGACGTAAAATTATTTTTACGATAGCCACCCGCTTTATCGTGCTGATAAAAGGTCAACAGAGTATATTGTAATTTGAATTTTATTTGGCCCTAAAGTAAACTATTGATCACTATAAAACCGTGATCCGTATTGCTTTATCCGGTGTTCCCGGGTGAAATGTGTTTGTCAAGAGCTGTTGCCCGGGACGCTATGAGAACGGATTGGTTACGTACGCTCCAGCCATTTTTCAGATCTTTGCCTGGGTTTTTTAATAATTAATGTTCTATTAAAATAATGAAAAGTAATTGTTGGTGTGTTAGGGTATTATAGCAGGTTTATTTATTCAAACAGAACATTTCCTGGTTTTTTATTCATATTAGGCCACTTCGCTTTTGTTCATGTTATTTTAGCCCAGCAGTGGGACGCTTACAGAGCGGTGATGATAGATAGCTATATATATCTCATCACATCACACGTCATTAACCAAAGGTGTATTCTTTACCTCTGTAACATGTATTTGCTCTAAAAATAAGACAGGAGTTTAGTTAATCTTATAAAAAAATGTAGGTTTTCAAATTTACCCCGTGTGGTGCCGGGGATAAAGAATTGCACCACCCCATCTCTCCCCGTGGGTGTCGTAAAAGCCGACTAAGGGACCATTGCAGAGGATGGGCAGCAGCATCTCTCTGAGGTTACCCTCAACCTACTGCGATCGCCAACCCGCCTGCCAAGCGTGGCGATTACGGCAAATACCTCTCATATCCTTGGGGGAGGCCTTGTCCAGCAGTGGACGTCTTTTGGCTGAGATGATGATGATGATGATGATTCAAATTTCCGAACAATCTATGGCAACATCTAAAGTTAGTAGTTATACAATCACTATACACCTCTTCGAAGCGTTCTCAATACACTTGTTCGAAACAAATTTGTGTTGTGTTACTACTCTGTAACTAGGATTTAATTTCGTCAGAACTATATAAGCAAGTTTGCAACAAGAACCAGTGGTTACCCACGCCAAGTTTGTTAGACAGATTATTCAGGATGACTATGCAGACGAGCGTTGGAATAATTTAACGTATATAGGGTAGCGTTTATATTAATATAGGCTTCATGAAGGTTGTATTGTTAATACCCTGTTTCAGTTTAAATGTTTAGTTATTTTATGCCGGCTCTACACTCTCGGGGAGAAGGGACGACGCAGGATCAGAATTATTTATTTTTGAGATGTAGGTTAGGTTCCCCCTGTGGTGCCGGGGATAAAGAATTGCACCACCCCATCTCTTCCCGTGGGTGTCGTAAAAGCCGACTAAGGGACCATTCTAGAGGATGGGCAGCAGCATCTCTCTGAGGTTACCCTCAACCTACTGCGATCGCCAACCCGCCTGCCAAGCGTGGCGATTACGGCAAATACCCCCCATGATTATTTGGGGGAGGCCTTTGTCCAGCAGTGGACGTCTTTTGGCTGAGATGATGATGATGATGATGTAGGTTAGTATTACAATGATGAATTTTGACAAATTTATTAGTGTCGCTACATTTCCACCTTGGATAAGGTGGTAGGTATAAGTAGGTAGTATTGGCACCTTAGGTATAAAACTTACAAAAATCATCTCAGCCAAAAAACGCCCACTGCTGGACAAAGACCTCCCCCAAGGATACATGAGGGGATTTGCCATAATCGCCACGCTTGGCAGGCGGGTTAATATTGATATTTAAAAATTTATATGATGATATGTTACTTACTGGTCAGCCGTAATACCTAATATATTTAACTGTTGAGAAAATGATTAATGAATGCGCCGCAGAATTCATTAAAATGCGGATAATAATTATAAAAAAAAAAATTCAGTCAAACTATACTATAAAATCTAGTTGCACTAGACATACGGCCAAATCTTCTCCACTAAATAAAAAAAACATAACAGAAGGGATGAAACAATGAAACGCATGTTACTAAGAGAGTGAGGAATATTTAAATGTTGATGGATAGAAGGGGAGAGGGCGACCATAGAAAATGTGAAGAGAGTGACTGTAAGGCGACGACTGATAGAGAAAAGTGGAAGAAACAGACATTTTGCGCCGACCCAAAGTAACATGGGACCAGGGCAGGAATAAAAAGAAGCTGGGTAAAACCACGCCTTCTCCGACCTGTTCGCCTCTTGCGAATTGCCTCCGATTGAGGGTCATCCTCCCTTTCGAGCTTCTCCCATAGGCAAACAGAAGTTTGCAAGAGTTCTGCTCCAATTAGAGCAAGGAGAGCCCTCAGCAGGGCATCCACACAGTTGCGGTAGAGTCGCCATACGATTGCCCGGGACGTGACGTGTTGCGGTAGGCGGGCAACTCCGGTGGTTTTAGTGGGTCGGGCGGATATCGCCCATCCTCACATAACCCGAAAACGGGTCGAGCCAATACCCATTGCTCCCCGTAGGATGATCTGGTCGCAGATTTCCACAGGGTCAACAAAAAAAAGGAATAAAAAGACGACTTATACACGTATGGTAGGTTAATGTGTCAAAGAATGAATCATAAAACGCGCGCCTACAACGCCTGTTTTTGGGTTAACCTACTCAAGATACTTATGGCGTTGAGCTCCAATTGTTTTCTGTACCAACCTCAACAAATATGGTGACGAAGAACTAACTAGGGCTTGTCTTGAAACCTCTTCAGTACAAAGGGAGTCTCAGTATTCACGTTTAACTTGTCCTATTTAAGATGTAATTATTTAACTTGCCATAAATTAATGTAACGTACCTACACATAGTTTAGAAATGAAAAAAAGTAAAATGTTTTTTTCTATTTACAGATAACGCCTCGGTAGCCGAAAGGCATTGCGCTCGCTAACCCGAAGGTCTGGGTCAAATCCCAGGTCGGGCAAATTGTGTTTCGTATTTTCGATGCACAGCCCGGGTGTGTGATTACCGTCCCGCATTGGCAAAAGTTGCCGAGCAGTGGCACAGACTATATGCTACTTACTTACTTACTTACAGATACTTAAGGCTCTTATAAAAATCTTTACGCCATTCGGTTCATATAAGTTTACGGTAAACCTTGTACACCAACATATCCAAAACTGTGAAATTTCTTAAATAAATATTCAACCATAGAGTTTCACCCGAGTTCTTCCCGTAACAACACGTGTTGTGAGACTCCATTTTAATTTCTATCTACCGTACAATTAAGTACCCTTACCACTGTAAAACATGCATACGTAGCACCCATGATTGTACTGGCGTACGTGACATGCACTTAATTACCAAACTGAAGAGTTAAAAGATCAAGTTTTAATTACTTTATTTTTATAGTTGTTATCAAATAACGACTCCTAGAAAAATAACAATTCCTCATTTTAAAGAGACCATTAAAATCCCTAATATCTGTTGATCTTGTAACCTTCTAATAAAATTGATTCTTTAAGGCAAGGGTCAAATCAACAGATAAGAACCCTTCAATTAAGAAACCATTAGATCCCTAATGTCAGTAAACCTTTGTAACCTTCTAATAAAATTGATTCTTTAAGGCAAGGGTCAAATCTACAAGATAAGACGAGTTGTTTACACCTCACTATAAAAGCCCAAATCCCTCAGGAATATTGGGACTTCAATTCATACATTCATCTGAGCAACGCGCCTCTGTAGGTTGTATAAAATACCTCTTGGGGTTGCTTTAGTAATCGGCGATAGTCGTAGAGGGTACGGGAGGGGGGAGGGGGTTAGGGGGGGGGGGGTAGGGATGTGCCCCCCTTAAAGGGGGGAGACGCGGAAACCCATAGTTTTTTATCTGCCACTTCTTATCAAGTAATCAATCACTACAAAAACATTTGACTTAGTTGTTTTTTTTTTTCTTCTTTTTTTTCTTCTTTACGCTCCCTCTTCCGTTTGGCCCTCGCTACGCTGCGCTTCGCTCGGGAAAAAAAGAAATAACCTTAACCTATCCAACAGCACAAAATACCCAACAGATTTTGTGAGTTTCTAAATTTTATTTTTCTTACGCTTTTTTTTTACGCCAAACGGAAGGGGGCCTCGCTACGCTGCGCTATGCTCGGGAAAAAAAATTAACTTAACCTATCCAACAGCACAGAATACCCAACAGATTACGTAACTTCAAACACGTGTAAAAAAAAAAACACGCATCTCCGCGGGGTGAGGGGGGTGTCGATTGAAAGGGGTAACCAACCCCAATAAAAACCAATCCTTATCAATTCCTAATGCCTGCCGCCGATTACTAAAGCCAACCCTACCTCTTTACATATATTGTTAAAGTGTAACTGTTAGCTATAATAATCTACTATAATAAAATAGTTGTGAAAGCAAACAACCTTTTCAATCCTGACGAAGACCACCTCGAGCTCACATATCAGCATCCTGCTGGTTTATAACACCACTAATATTAAAAAATATTTAAAATTGGCTAAAACGCGAAGCCATTAATCTATATATTAATACGTGAAGCAAAAACTTTGTACCCCTTTTTTACGAAAATTGCGCGGACGGAGGAGTATGAAATTTTGCACATTTATAGTTTATATAGGTAGAGACGGTTATCCGAATGTTAATATTTTTTTAAATTATGCATAAAAATACATTATATAAGTAAAACAAACATTACACACACGCATATGTAATTGACACACGTATTTAAACTCTTTTCAAAAATTTCAAAAATGGAAGAGGAGCGGCCGAGATCTGTCAATGCTAATCCAAACTCACATTCTATCTTTTTTAATTTTTCATTGCTTAGGATACAATCCGTGCCGCCTTAATAAAATTACCGTCGAATTTCCACCACTGGGCGACCACTAGTTAAGATAATTAATTAATTCAACCATTATGCCACATGTATAAAGTTCAAAGTCTATTGAGGAAATTTGACAGTTATGGTATCTGATGTGCAGGCCTGTGTACCAATTAAGGAAAAACGGAAAGAAACTCAGCAAGGGCATTTCATTCCTTTCTTTTACAACGTCAGTAATATTGGAAAATACAAACTAACAATACCATTTCACATTTAGGAGGTAAGTTTTCGGTCCCCACGGCCATGGTCCTGATTTTATATTGACGTTGTTTTCACAAACTTGAGAACCATTAAACCAAACAAAGCAAAGCAGCCGTCAGGTTAGTCAATAAAGAACCTTTTAGCACCTGTCAAAAAGTTCTTATTACAAAGAAATTGCCATAATCACATGAGTAGATATATGATGTCACTATTATTTATAATGCTCAACCAGTGGAATGTTTTATTATACAACCACTTTTTAGGTTACAGATGTTCGTACTTAGGTAAATGTTTAGAAGCACTAATACAGAAAAACGGCTGAAAGTATTGCGGGAAACGAGCGCCACACCATTAATTTTTAAACAGGAAAAATTAATCTTTATCTGAAATTGCTAAATCAAGGTAGGAAGGAACTCTTTTTTGGAGAGAGCTTGCTGATTGCCTCAGGCTACATTTTCAACTTCACCGGTCATTTTTGGGGCGGCGAGAAAATTAAAGGGTTCCTCAAGCCGTGTAAAACGAATCACCTTCGGAGGTTTTCTAGGGGGAACAGCATCACGCACACTAGTGCGTGTCCCCGTGCCCTACTGGATACTCCGAGGGGTTCCGATCGGATCGGGGAAGGTAGGTACTGTACCTACCAATCATGCGAAAGGAGACAACCCTAATCTAGCCTCAGCTAGCCCAGCCTCCTGTCCAGAAAGTGTTTTAAGATCGGCCAAAAAGTTCAATGTGCGGACTCCATAGGCTGTATTGACTATGGATACTACATATGTGATATCTATCTCTCGACAAGGATCTCATGAATTATTTTTAAAACTTTTCTCAATGGACATTTTCAGGCGCATTGGACTGTGACGAAAGTAGCAGCGAAAAAGCGGTTAGTACGATGCGCATTACAAATGCAATGAATATTCAAAAAGTCTGATCAATATCAGGCCGAAACACACAACTATTTGCTGTGAAAAAATCATTGTCACCTAACTATTGTCACCGTACTAATACGGTTGGATACGACGGAATGTCGAAGCTTTTTAAGAGGCAATATATTTTGTATGTGTAGGTATGTCGGTGCGTGTGCGTGTGTATGTGTGTGTGTGTGTTTTGATTGTTAAATTCCCGTTTTCATCCACGACTCTTTAAGCTTTACTCAGACGTCGTAGGTAAAATCAGGCATAAAACTACTTAATATAATGAATAAAGCTTTAAGGCCACATTCAAATATTAATATGATAAGACTACAAAAAGAAACATTACTTAACTTATCTTGAAAAAAAAACAGAGAAAAATAATTAGAAAATTAAAAACAAAAGACTTACAAATAAAAGTTGTCCTCCAACTGTGGGCTCATGGGAACGGTCCTAAGAATACTGACAACACTGCCCCTTTGGATTGTCAAACTAATACGCTGGCAGAGGTAGCTGCCAGCCTTCTTGTTACCGGAGGCCTCGATAAGGCGAGCACTTAACTCTTCAGCTTTAAGTAAGTCTGAGTATTCTACGTAAGACCTTCAAAGACCGTTAAGAGAGTACGCTCAAGGTAGCTGACGACGCAGACTCGTTAAAAATGTCCTAGTATTTACATTATGTGGGAAAGAAAGGTATGATGTTTTACTATACTTATCAAGTTAATATAATTACAACAGACATGCTAGCAAACCAGGTGGTGGTAATTAATAAACTCTAATAATAGTTGGCAAAACATTTGATTAAAGCTTCAACGATCCTAACTAATAAAGTTTGAAACTTGCAATTAGAAACTTGTCTCTTCCGTAGCTTCAGGCAAATTTAGCTTGGTTACATGCAAAAGCCACTGTGGCACAACTTTGAACTTTAGACAGGTGAAATAAGAACTCTAGAGTACAAGAAGGATGAAATTTTAGGCAGGTAACATTATTGTGTATACAGTCTTCAAATTTTGTTGAACGTAAGCATAAGGCTTCGGCCACTATCACGAGCGTCTTGTGACGTAACAAGAGAGTTTCTAGTTCATTGCGCTTTATTCTGAATTAACCCGAGCCGAGGTTCTCGATGGCGCAGCGGTTAACGCGCCCGGTCTGCGAGTGCTGCGGTTAAGCTACTTTCGCAAAGGCCGGTCATCGGATAGGTGACCAAAAATTTATCATCTCGAGCTCCTCCGTGCTTCGGAAGGCACGTAAAGCCGTTGGTCTCGGCTGCATTAGCAGTCGTAAACAACCACTAATCCGCATTGGGCCCGCGTGGTGGTTAATGGCCCGTTCTCCCTATCCATCTATAGGGAAGGCTCGTGCCCCAGCAGTGAGGACATAAAAAGAGCTGATGATGAGGTTCTAGTCTTTAGTGGCGCCCTCGGGTTGTTCCGCTCCCGATCCGATACGAACCCCTCGGAGAATCTAGTAAGGCACAGGGACACGCACTAAAGTAGGTGATGCCGTTCCCTCTAGAAAATCTCTGACGGTGCTTCGTTTCACACGGCTTGAGGAACTTTTTTGAGTTGCTCGCCGCCCCCTAAAAGTCTGATGGAGCTGAATATGCCCAGAGGCAATCAGCAACCTCTCTCAAAAAAAATATTCTACAGAAGTCTCAATCAACGGATATAGAAAGAACGCTATAAACAGAGAAACCGCCCACCGCGCCGCAAACCGCCAGTGCAGTAATCGTGGTCGAGCTACCCTGTAACAGTGGCCTTGATTGAAGGTTTGACAGAAAAGAGAAATTATTTCAGAAGGTATAATTATACGAGTTTTCCTAATTTTTTTTCGAACAATGTACGAGTATATGGGCACGCCACTGAGAACGATCAGTAGCTGCTGCTATCCTGCTGCTAGGGTACAAAGGGTTCACTCAGTGCTTGCCATTCGCGATCCCAAGTCATCCTCGTGGCAGAAAAAGGATGGTCCTAGGTTTTTAGTGGGTTCAATTTTAGTTATTAGTAGCTATACGTGGGAATAGGAGGAGTTCCACATAATCCGGGGGTCACCCTTTTTTTAACGAGCTGAATTCGCATCTGGACCTTCTTGACGACCGGGTTGTTGCTAGGACCTGGGGGGTTGATCACAGGATCACTCGACACCCATCAACCGCCGCGCGGGACCACGAGCTTTTTTTTTGGAGGAAGTTGCGTGAAACGAAACACCGTCAAAGGTTTTCTAGAGGGAAGGGCGTTCGAATCGGGTCGGCAGCGGAACAACCCGAGTACGCCTGTTAATTTTAGTTCCGACTTGCCGGGTCGTGGGGGTGGGACCCCGAGCACTCAAAAAGTCTTTCACGGCCCGTCATAATGGTCCTTGAAGATACTCCACATCAGAGCGCTAAACCCACGGATGTAGAAGGGTAGACTCCATCTTAAAGACTGACATGACGTGACGTGGGGAGTGGAAGGAAGGTGATGACACTTACCTTTGCGTCGGTTCTCCCTATCCATCAAGGGAAAGTTCGTGCCCTAGCAATGAACATAAAAAAATATAAGTTTGTGATGAATCAAATCAAAATCTTTTTATTTCAGACTACTAAGGTCCATGGGTTAGTAACAATAACTTAAAAATAGGGGTTTTCAAATGACTCCATCCCACCTGATGTTAAGTGTAAATGGAGTCCAGACGCGAAGATAACTGGTGCAACGTGGAAACAAACGTATCATCAGTTAACTTCACTCAGCCGGCCCACAGGGTGCTTCTTCACGCCTCTCTTGAAGGACCCCATATCAAAGGAAGGAGGGAAAACGTGTGCTGGTAGACTATTACATCTTTTGGAGGTGCGACAAAGAAACGAGTCACCAAATTTCTTTTCTTTTCTTTTTCTTTTAGGGTGAGTTTAAATACATTTTTACATTGGTGCAACGCAATTAAAATTATGAACATTATTATTATTATTTTATCATGTACCTAAGAGGCACTCCATGCGAACGCGACCCGGTGCTGTTCGCGACTTCGGTCATCGTTCGCACGAAGTGCTTTAAGACGACGCATTGGTAATTTACGTGGCGGGGATCTTTGATTTCTCTCAAATATTACAAAACATATGAAAGTGATATTTGATGACATGATGTTTCATTTAATTGACTTCATTTTGTTAGTCGCGGAAAAACGATTTTTCAACTTTTATAACAGAGAAAAAAATATCAAAATAACCTCTTTTAAAATATAGATTCACATTTTACAGGCTAATAAGACCGATTTAAGCATCTAAATTTTTTTAGTAGATTAGTCTTAACACTTTAAAATTGTAGTTCATTTTTTTTTAATAATTTGTAGTTTTAATTTGAAGGAAAAAAAAACAGTTTTTCTTATGGTCGGGGCACAAACGCTCGTATGAAAACGTATGAGATTTATTGTTTAGTGGTGCGTCGCCTTAATATAGGCGCATGCGGATTCTCTGCCACTGTTCTCAGGATGCTGTTGTCACTCCCCCGCAACCGATTCATCAGCGACGAATCCTCTATTGGTATGTAAGTGGTGGTTCAAGGCCTCACCTCTCTATGCCAATGCCATCCAAAATAAAATTTACAGTTTGTCAAAACGTATGTAAGGAACAAACAGCACGTGGAAAAGAAAATTATAACGGCAAACGGTCGAAAGATACTGAAATCGTCCACAATATAATATACGAGTATCTATTACCGGTGCTTATATAAAAATAAGCCAACATGGGAAATAAATGCAGTGGAGCCGTGCCGTTTATTTATAACCGTAAAATGCCCCATTGTAATAGCACCAATGAAATACGTAGGTTCCATCCCTGGGGTACTGTTGGCACAACATTTACCTACTTTTTTCTTTGGTATTCTTTGTTTTATTGGCCTCTAACTCGGTACCTTTTAGACGTAGCTTTTAGGGAGCTTTTACGTGTATACATTTTAAGTGTATATCAGAATCAGCAATATAACTTTTTAAACTATTAAACGGTTACTAAAACAAAAAAGAATTAGTCGTTTATTTAATGACATTTACAGAATTAATAAAAAAGTAGCAGAGTTAGTAAGTAGCCTATGAATGTCCCACTGCTCAGCAAAGGCCTCCATCATTAAAATCAAGTCGTCACTATTCTGCCGCACAATTTATGAACGCAGGAAGTACAGTCAACAGCAAAGGTAAGCGATGATCGGTCAAGTATCAAAATATGAAATCAGTATGAAAATCAAAACTTTTAAAACGCATGTTGAAAAACCTTCGAGTGTCTACTAGTACCTGCAGACTTTGACTGTAGTTATATAGAAAATACCGACTTACACTATCGAAACTTAATTTTGAAATCTAGTTAACATCATTTACTTTTGCTGTTGACTGTACCACTTCATGCGTTTATGATTGTTTAGATATATGAGGTGCTGACATTACGATCTATAAGAATCAAAGACCCGTTATTTCTATCTTGCTCAGAAGAGGCTTTTTACAAATTTTTGCGTAACTTGCGCGGCAGAATTGATGGGTAATGGCTTAATCACCACGCTCGCCAAATGCGGGTAAATAATCACAAACTCGGGCTTTGCATCGAAAATCCAAAATACACGTTGCATCACTGCCACTCGGCCACCGAGGCAAAGTAATAATTGTATGCAACGTTGTATTGTTTGGGATGCAACCTGTGCTGACACCGTGGTTCCCTCACATGTACGCGCCACCTCACTTCATGTGGGGGCTGATGCGGCAAGTGCTGAAAAACGCAAACGGCACAAATACGCAAACCTGGGTCTAAATTATTTATTTGTTCAGTTTGCGGTAGAGACATTGGGTCCATGGGGCCCGGAGGCCAAGCGTCTTGTTAAAGAGTTGAGTGCTCGCTGTATTGAAGCCTCCGGTGACAAGAAGGTTGGCAGCTACCTCTGCCAACGTATTAGCTTGGCAATCCAATGTTGCCAGCATTCTTGGAACCGTTCCCATGAACCCACAGCTGGAGGACATTTTTTATTCATAGGTTTTATTTTGTCTTTAGTTATCTTTTGTTTTTCTTTATTTTTTCTTTAATATAGTTAGTTATGTTATGTCCCTTAAAAGCTATCTAGTGGAACTCAACTATCAAAAAACAGAATCTTTACTAACATGAAATCACTTACGCCTATAGTTCACACACTCACATACGCACGCACACACACACACACACACACACACACACACACACACACACACACACACACACACACACACACACACACACACACACACACACACACACACACACACACATCATCATCATCATCATCATCTCAGCCAAAAGACGTCCACTGCTGGACAAAAGCCTTCGCCAAGGGTCTCCACAACGACCGGTTTTGTGCTGCTCGCAAATTCTCTCACTGATGCAATGATACAGCCCTTGCGGGTAACATAGGCTATATTAATTTTTTTTTAAATAAGTAGTTATTAGTTTTTGTACGGAAAAATACCAAATCTACGAAAACGAAGTCGAGGGCAAAGTTTATAATTTAATGAGATTAATTATTGTTGAAGTTTTTGTATATTCTTTTTTATTTTACAACAAGACGGTAGCGCTCTACATCATTTCATCTGGTAGTAGATAAGTGGCGATAAGAAGATAAAAACGCATTTTTCCCAGTATCCTCATTTGCTGCCTATTTAAACATTTAATTTTAAATCGAACGCTAAAGTTAAAATTAATGATTTCTTTAAAAGAAAACAAAGAATTGATCAGCTTGTAAATAAATTGCCCTCTTGTACGAAAGCGCCTTAGCAGGAGACGCGAGCAAACGACGCGTACGGAGAAAATATAGCCACTTAGTACCGCGACTTATAAATAAAGTACTTTAGACTTAATAACTAGCAGGTATTAATTAAAAACTTTAAATTTAACTTTTTTTTTAATGCTTTTTTTTAACCGACTTCAAAAAAGGAGGAGGTTACTCAATTCGACTCGTATATATATATTATATATATTTTTGTATGTGTGTTCGCGGATAACTTAGTCATTTATGAACCGATTTTGATGATTTTTTTTTTGTTGGAAAGGAGATATCTCAAGGGTGGTACCATGATAAGGAAACCAAGATCTGATGATGGCATCCCAGAGAAATCGAGGGGAACTTTCGAAAATTGTAGGGGCGACTAGTGTGTTTGTTAATGTTTTCATTAAGTATTTTAAAGCACTACTACTTAATGAAGGTTTAGAGCCGATCTGATGATGGAGCCAAAAGACAGTCAAGGGAACTCCTCAACGATTTACAGCAATTACATGGTGTTTGGGCTTGATTAATTTGTATTGATGAGAACTTTACACCTAGATGGGTTGTGACTGCCATTAGAGGTCTGATGATGAAGACGAAGGACAGTCAAGGGAACTCCTCAACGTTTTACAGTAGCTACCTTGTCTAGTCTTAATTCATTTCTATTGATAAGATTTTTGCACCCATATGGGTATATAAGTGCCATTTCAGGTCCGATGATGGAGACCATAGACAGTCGAGGGAATTCCTCAACGATTTACAGCAGTTACCTTTTGTTGGGCTTACTTACATACGGTTCAATATGCCAAAATGTTTAGTTCGTATAAAAATAAGTCGGGTGGGGCTTTTACAATAAAAAAGTGAAAATAATAGCACAACTATAAAAGTTTAATGAAACAAAATTGTCCCCCAGCCGACCACCAACCACCCGACTTCAATAGACATTTTTTAAAACTGACATGCGTATCTAGGTAATTAATAATATGATTTAAATATTATTTATTGCTTTTTAGAGCTGTTTTAACTTTTTTAAGTTTCCTGTTTTTTTGAAGTCGGTTTTTTTTTATTATTGGTGGCGGAACGACCTTGACCACAGAACACAACCTTGACCCCCATCTAAAAGATTGGTCACTTGTTGTTCAAGATAGAACACGATGGATAGAGGATACGGTGGCCTTTGCCCTGTAGTGGGACACTACAGGCTTAAAATAATATTATTATTATTATTATTAGGCAGAATACCTTTTACTGATTTAATTTAAATTCTTTGATAACTATGGAACGTTAAAGTTTGAAAGTGTATAAAATATTTTTAATAGAATAAATTACTAGTTTACAAGACTCACTGCCGTACTCAGAGACGTCAATTAAGTTTTAATGACAATTAAGTCTGTCACTTTCTTATGTATAGTGCTAAATAGAAAATGGAAAGACATTTAATTGTCATTAAACTTAATTGCCAGACGGCAATTAAGTTTAATGACAGAGACCTGAGCACGGCAGAAAGCTTTTAAAGCATGATTCCACTACTTTACTTACTTATTACTTTAACCAAATATATATTTTAGTAAAACTTTTAATGGTATAAATATTAAACCATATTTTGTCCATGCTTTAGTACGGAGCTTGATTTTGTAGCAATGTTGTCATTAGTTCCTTATTCATAAAAATTAATTCTTTATCTCAAGTCCACTTTTTGGTATGCGTAAAGTATATTATATTGGTATCGTAGTGATTGAAAGAAGAAATATTTTTTATTTTTTATTTTTTAAATGATACTGTTCTTTTATGTAAACTGTAGAGAATATTAATATAATTTATATTAGGATAAGTAACAACACCATTTTAATTATTTATTTATTTTTGCTATAACTAACATAACAAATACAATATTTTAAAGGCGACACATTCTTGTTTGATTTCTACAGTTTAGGATTTTTTTATATTCACTTATTTAATACTAATACATACAATAAATACATTGCAATACCGATGCAATTTTATTACCCTTTTAAACATTAATTAATTGCGAAATAAACAAAATTTTCTTATAGTCTAAACAAGGAAATTATGACAACTTTTAATTTCTCATAAACATTAGAATGAAATACAACAAAAAGTCCTAACTTACCGAGTACCTACCTTATATAAATACATTTTCAGTAAGAACATATTATCTAATTTTGACTTAAGAATTATTTAAATGAAACATTATTACATTTTTATTCAAACTAGAACAAGGAAAAAGCAAGATTTTTATTTGTTTTTATGTTTCTTGATAAAGGACAGGAATATCACAGCTATTAAAAATAAAATAAAATATTTACATATCTTAACACATTGTTATCATTAGAAACAGGTTAATTATATAATAGGGCACAAAAATGTTAATCGCACTACATTTTGGTGTAAGCTAGCTACATCTAGTGGCAAAAACATGAAACGTTATGTACAATTTAAATTTTTAAAACGTTACAATTATACAAAATACTTAGGTACTGTGATTCCTATACAAATGCATATTTATTTTAGACTTTCGTTAGCATCTTATAAATTAATAATAATATCAAACTATCATAAAACGAATTCAAAATTGATTAAGTTACATTGACGGTTAAAATACAAAATTAAAGTAAGATTAACGGGTCAGCTACCAAGAAATGTGACGTTTACAAAGAAATTCTGGTTTTTTTTAAGCAATGAAACTATCGATAATAACCACAGATAAAATCGTTAGATGAGCAGATAATAATGAAGTAAAATGGCGGTCTTCAACGCTTATAGAATCCCACGAACGCTGTGAACTGTAGCCAATAATAAATAAAGCAATGTTTTAAGTCTTGTTTGGTTCTACTACGCTTTCTGAGAGCAAGTTTATCAAAAACAGAAAGTAAAAACATTGTTGTAGTAATAATAGAAGATTTTTAGCAGTCTCTACATTATTTAGGGATATTTTAATGCTCAAATTAAAAAATAACGTTTATTAGTCTGATAAGTACGACACTTACCCCGATATTTTAATAATGATAATTACTATGGTCTATTTATAAAGCGTTTATAAATTAAGATGTTTGTCATTGCCTGACCTTTCTTGTTTTACAGGTGACATTTTTAATTTGAAAGTAATACTTTACAAGCGACAATAGAAAAATCAGGCCCATAGCCAAGCATTATCTATGAAATCGTCTGTTGTTTTATTTGACAGTTGGACAGCATGATACCGTCAGTTGTTTTAATTGACAACGCTCGTGGTATATTCCGATTTAATGTTCGTCATTCAGTTCCTAGTCAGCATTGGGTTGATCATGATGTTCGCGAGTGCGTTGCGCCTCTTACGCCAAGCGCCAGCCCCTTGCGCATGGTACTGCAGCTGCCGGTACCACGTGCGCGTCCGCGTGTTCTCCTCCGCCTGGAAAGTGGGATACAAACTCATCATCATCATCATCATCATCATCATCATCATCATCATCATCATCATCATCATCATCATCATCATCATCATCATCATCATCATCATCATCATCATCATCATCATCATCATCATCATCATCATCATCATTACCAGATTGGAGATCAGTATACAAAATTTTCTGCGATCCCATATAGATTCGTTATATTCCATATATTCCAACATAATAAAAAAAATATTTTGATGTGTAACATCTTTCCGCTCGCCTTCTATGTATACAATTTGTGGGAGTGATTTCGTGAAATGTGACGGAAGTAAGTGTAACAGTGTGACAGGAAGTCGGGGAAGTGCGCAAGCGCGCGCCATGTTGTAAATTTAAAATCGATATTATGAACATGACATATTATTATTATATATGTGACAATTGTATTATATGACTATCAAAGGTCATTTTGATATGTCAAATATCTTGTAATGAGTATTTACTGCATTTATTTTATAGTAATAAAATGATGTATGTACACACGGCGGTAGATCAACCTACCCAAAACTGTCAAATTTCTACAATAAATTTTGAACTTTATTGTTTCGTTATAAGGATCAATATTCATTGGAGAAATTTGACAGATTTGGGTAGGTTGATCTGCCGCCGACTGTACCTGACCCATTTTTTCAGAATATAA
Source organism: Eudonia lacustrata (assembly GCA_947562085.1). Classification (NCBI taxonomy): domain Eukaryota; kingdom Metazoa; phylum Arthropoda; class Insecta; order Lepidoptera; family Crambidae; genus Eudonia; species Eudonia lacustrata. The sequence goes on along the minus strand of OX387321.1, from coordinate 6,657,371 downwards.
TGTTAAAATTGCTTATTACTAAAGTGAGATGTCAAATGTTACACATCATATGCGACTACTGTAATGCGTTTTTTTATTTCTCAATAAAATACATAATTTGTAGTGAGACAACCCCTTATAGTAATGCAAATACTTGTGTTGGGTTGATAATATGTGGGTCTTAGAGGGCACATGCCCGTATGCGCCAACGGCCTCTGAGTTTTAGGTGACCCTTGAGTCACGTTTGGTGACAGTTTCACTCCAGCAACTGTCACCTAACACGGATTAGGGGTACCTAAACACCGTTGGTGGAAATGGTAATCAGGCTTTTAATATGAACTGCTGCTGGGGTATAATCCACCGCATTAGAAACGTATGATAAGTTACACTGCAAAGCCTTTTATACATTTTTCATGTACCATTTTGCACATAAGAATATCGGGACATAATCCTCCATTCTAGCTCAATAAGATTGTTTGGTTGGTATTGACGATAACAATCGTAATCAACGATTAAAGGTGTCATCCGAAACACGGAAGTGATCGAAATATAATTTAATTCAATTTATTTGTTAGCAGAAAATTTAGAAAATTTTGTTAGTAACAGTTTTAGAAAAAATACGGACTTATTTTTCAGGAAAACTTTTTTTACTTTAACGAAATTTTTTTCTACACTTATTATGTTACTCCATTTTTCTGCTCAATAGGCTTAGCCAAAGTAGCATTAAGAAGTTCAAAAAGAATAAAATGTATGGGATTGACATAAGCCGCGATAATTACGTAGTCAATCTTATGTCAATACCATACATTTTATTCTTTTCGAACTTCGCTATCGTTTTCTTAATGTTACTTTGGCTACCGCCACTGAACTTTTATGACAAATGCAGAATAGTTATTTACCTTAAATATATAGGAATCCTTCGTTGTAATCTCGTGGACTTCAAAAAAGTGTTCGGGCTCATGATCTGCTGCGACCACGCATCTATCCAAGAAGAGCGGCTCCCTTTGTAGTGTGTATCTTCCAGCCTTCTCCCGCACGAGCAGGAGGGCGGCCTCTCTTACTCCGCTCCGAGCGAACAGAGCCTCTCCTTCTCTCTCCCTCGCTTCACGGTCCCTCGCCTCTCTCGTTTCACGGATCTCGTTCGTTTTGTGAGTCGTCGTTGGCTGAAAAATTTAAAAACAAATTAAGCTATTAAATTGAAGGTAAGCATGTTAAATGTCCACATAAGGGGCTCATCCAAAGCTCACCTCGCAACCCATTGCGGGATTACAAAAGTTTAGTGTCAACTTAATTTTAAATGTTTGGAGTTTAATATGTATAACATTAATCGGATTTGGGTACCAGTAATTTGTTAATCACATAATTAAAAGCCCCGAGTGGTGTTTAAGGTCAGGATCCTAGCCGCAAGACGACCTAACCGATCAGTTACCCCATAGTAGAATTTGTTTATAGACATGAGCAGTACACGCTTTAGAAGTATGAAATGAAATCCTACTATAAACGCGAAAGTTTGTAAGTATGGATGGATGTTTGTTACTCTTTCACGTAAAAACTACTGAATGGATTTAGATGAAATTCGGCATACAGATAGTTTATAACCTGGATTAAAACATAGAATATATTTTGTCCCGATAGTCCCACGGGAAAGGGAACCACGCGGGTGAAACCGCGAGCAGCCGCTAGTAATCTATAATAATGTAGTCGAATTCGTTTAACATTTTTCTACTACGGAGTAGAAATGTGCTTTTAAATATGAGTAGCACACGCTGTAGAAGCATGAAATGGAACGCTAATACGAATCTAGTCGTGTTTAATTCAATTTTTTACCATACGATAAGACCCTTACCCTTATATGTGGTAAAATATAATATAAAATTAAAATAAACGCAAGTAGTTGATCGAATGAATCCAATTTTACTCGAATAAAGAATGAGACTAATGATAGTTCTAAACAATTAGATAATTACCTTCCCGTTAGTCACCAAAAGGGCATTGATTGGCGTCAGCTTGATGGTGCGACCCTTCCGCCAGTTGTTGTCGTTTGGCTGGGTGAACAGCAGTTTGCCTTCCATTGCGAACCTTATAGACGAGAGAATAGTATACAGTTTTGATTACATATATAATTTATCTGTTGAACAGTTCCCAAAGTTTTGTCCTTTTTTTAATAAAATACACGTCTGCAAATTGAACATTGTTACAAACGAATGTTTCCTCAAAACAAAAGATGATATAAATTCTGCGTCGGATATAATCTATTTCAAAAATGCTTTTGGATTTAATTCAACATTCACAGTATAAACAATAAAACGCAATTAGAATAGCTATGTACAAAGGTTACCTTAGTAATATCAAGATCAAAGACAAAGATACTAGATAAAACTAATTACTTTCGCATTCGTCGTTCTATTAGATTAAATCTTTGCCGTATCTTTTAAGGGTCAAAGTTAAAATGTCTTCACGAATGGTGTCAAAGTAGAGAACTCCATTATTTTAATCAATTGTTCTTTAACAGAAAAAACCCAAGAAAAGGAGGAAAAAGTACTTGTTGACAAAACGTCGCAATTATGTGAATTTTTACACAAAATATGTTAGAGCACAAAGTTTTAATATTACGGCACCGGTAAACACAAATAAATTTCAGTCAGTATCATGTTTCCCAAATGTATTTTACAACATCATTCGATACGAAATTGGTATATTAGATAAACGATTTTCGCTCGCGTAAAAAGGGGTCGCATGACATAAAATCCTTTCAAATAATCCAGTTACCCCGTATTTAGGACTCGCAAGCCGTGCCCGCTTTAATTCGGGATGCCTTCAGGGCTTTTATCGTCTAATAACATATTTTTAAACGAACATTAGAGCAAACTGTCTTCAAACGTTATATCCTTTTTACACGTATAATTACTTGTATTTGTGTTGCTGTGGGGCAATAAAGAGCCCTCGAGAATAGCTCTTGCTACCGTTACTGCCACTAAAGCGACGATTATCAGCCTGATGGAATAAGAGGCAGGCGGAAGCGATGGTTTACGTTTTTTCTCAACGACCATTTTTGAAGATCTTCTTTGAGATTTTCAAATAATATAAATTAGTAAAGTTGAAAATATATAAAAAATAAAAAATTTGTTATATTTTTATTATTTATATATTTTCTTTTCACCATTTCTATGTATTGTATATAATTAGTTTTTAATTGGATATAGTTGTAGATTAGGTAAACTTTAACATGGACGCTTATTAATAATCGTGTTGTGTACACATGTTTTAGATAGGAATTTAGCTCTTATACAATTTATCATGCATTTTTGTTATTTTTTAATTTCTATCTGTTTTGTGTACCTAATAAATAAATAAATAAATAAATAAAGGTAGTTTAGATTTCATATTTAATATCATAAAGTGCATTAAAATCGATAATCAAAATAGGCCAATAAACAAGAAGGTAGATCTGTAAATTTTAATTGTCATCAAAATCACTGACTTTTAATTATTGTTTGTGCAGTATAGACCACAAAAAAGACCATAATTTGCAGAGCAACCACAAAAAAAGACCATAATTACTACAACCTCAGGGGGGTTGGACAATGTGGAAGTTATACCCATAGTTGAGGGCAAATACTACAGCTTTGAAAAAAATCAAGAAATGAAATATTTCATTGTAAGTTAGAAATCTTTTATTAACTTATGACATTATGTGTCTTCAAATTCTATGACTTAAACCCAACACCAACCTGCGGCCCGCAATGGATCTAGTAATAGGGTCATTTATCCCATCCACCAATAGCAGGGAAATGTCCCAGGAATACAATTTGCCGTAACGTCTAGAATTTATCCTAAGGCCTTAACGTTTATTTTTAATTAAATCTCTCATTGCAAGAATTGAATTTTATTACCATTGTTCTGGGTTTCGTGTTATTTTTAGGATCAGTGAAATGGACGTCGAGTTACTCAGTGACAATATTGCAAAGATCTTAATTTCAGGGTTTTACATTGGTTGTCTGTTAGTTCAATTTCATTTTGTTTTGCCCACGCTATGCTATTGACACTGATTGAATCACGGAAACGGTCAAAACCCACCTGGCGTCATCGTGGTTCCAATCTAGTACATCAACCGCCATTTTCCTCAGTCTGATGTCAGCGACATGAAGATCGTGCGCAGTGCGTCGTGCAGCCGCCAACCTTCGCCAGAGAGGTACATCACGAGCCGCTGCCGCTGCTGCAGCAGCAGCAGCATTAATTTCTTCAAGTCTAGATTCCACGCACCGCTGTGCTGCACGAACATCTTCGCGTTCGGTTGCGCACGCGGCGGTGGCGCGGTACAACCGCGAGAGAAGGAGGGGATATTTTGTCACGCGTTGTACTGGCACCTGGTAAAAATAATATAAATTATTGTTGTGTAAGTAAGTAAGTAAACGGCCTATAATTGTCCTACTGTTGGGCAAAGGCCTCCATCATTGAAATCCAGTCATCGCTACAATTGATGGGTAATGGCTTAATCACCACGCCTGCCAAGTGCGGGTTGGTGATTACAAACCCGGGCTATGCATCGAAATTGGTATTATTATTCAGTCTATATTTATTTCAAATCTTAGTTTTAGGTTTAAAAAAAAAATATATAAAAAGTAAAATATAACAAAATATCATACTTTTCTAAAAACCGAAACCTAGAACGCTGAACCTATTTCACTGTTCATAGTTTTAAATGGCTACATTATTTGTTTTATTTTAAACAAAATAATTTCCTTTGCTATGTGTTAAAATATATACCATGAGAATACGCTTACCATGAGAAATGAGTTTAAATTCATACGCCTCAAGACGGTGTTCTCCATCTGCGAGACGCGTAAGAATATCCTCAGGAGTTCCTTCTCCTTCTCAAGTCCAGCCAGCAGCAATGCAGCGCCTGCTTGCTTGACACAATAAGATTGGAATGCTGTCAGCATACCAGAACACTCCAAAAGTATTTTCCCAACATTGACTGTGAGTAAGTCCTAAAATTGAAAAGTTAATTTTCTTAATAGCTCAACATATTTTTTAATGAATTAATTTAGAACCTAGGTAGTTAAACTTACTTCATCTCCTTGATCAAGGGCGATTTCTAGAGCATCGCGTAATTTCTCAGATAGTACTTGATTATTGTCGATAAGCTCTTCAACATTCAAAAATATAGCACTGAGTTGTTCTTGCGTAAGAAGTCCAGCTACTAACATTGGTTTATAAAATTCTTCCAGTATAATTTGCAAATCACGTCCGTATTTTTCCTCAGTTTCGACGATTTCTGTCAGTATTTCTTTTCTTTCTGCTCTCTTTTTGGCACACTTGCGACATACCAACGGAGCATAAACAGATCCTGAAAAAACATTACAAATATTATATATTGAGTATAGTATTTAAAAAGTTACTACTACCATACAGTCAAAAGTTTTAGATTTACCTTGTTCCGTAACTTGAGGCTCAACTGCCGAATCACAATCCTCGCAGAGATGTATTGGTGTGTCTTTATCGGTAAATGTACCACATGGGGAAGTTTTTCCTTGTAATCGACTTCTTGATGATTTACTTGTCTCAGATCCTACACCGGAGTCATTTCTTTCAATTTCTGCTGACGTTTTCTTAGAAATTGCAGATTTTTCATGAATTTCATGATTTATTATAAGCGAGTTATCCTCACTAGAATCTGAAGCATTTGACAAATGGCTTGTATTGCTACTTAAATGGTTATTTTTAATATTTGAAGGATGTTTATTTTTCGATTCTTCTAACAAGCTTGAGGAATCATTTCCATTAGCATAACTAGTAATATATGTTTCCTCATCATCTATACCCCTTTCTTTAGCATCAACTAAATAAGATAAGATATCATATTTAGATGCTCCTTCAAAAATAGATCGAGAGCCGTTACGTTTATCATCGTCTAAAAGCATCAATGAATTTGGTGGAGGATTAGCAGGGAGGGGTGGTGGCATATCACCTATTTCTTCATATATTGGATCACTGTTTAGACGAATAGACTCATAGTGGTGATCATCATCGGTGTTATTTCCTATTTCAATTTCGCACAACGCAGCATCAACTAGCATTTGGTAAAATTTCGACCTCGTAGAGTTAGTATCGTCTTCTGTTGATAGTTCACTTGCTGACGCGTTATAACAATCTGACATTGGTTCAAGGTCTGAAAAAGTTCCCATAGCCCCGCTCTCGTACTCCATACTTTCATAGGGAGCAGAGCAGCCGTTTTCATCGTTTTCACAGCCAATCGACGAATCAATTACATTGTCTGTCTTTGATTCGTCGCTTTCAGGACACGTGCTATTGTTTGGTGTCTCGATCTTTTCGTTTTCATTTTTATTTATTTCCTGTTTTAAATTTTTCAGAGAACTTTCTATCAGTTTTTCAATTTTCATCTTGCTGTCATCTTCTTGATTTTTTGTTTCTTGAAGCTTAATCAATGAATTTTCAATTAATTTTTTTACAAGGTTTGAATCAAGTCCTTCTGCTAAGTGTCCAAAAAATGGATCATCGAACAGTTTTGTAACAAAGTTACCATCTTCAGGCTGGGTCGTAAAAGTATTATTAATTTGATCATCTTTTTTTCCACAAACGTGAGGGATTAGATTTCTTTTCACAGCTTCAACCGGGTCACCAAGTATAGTGGATAAGTCTTTGGAAATACTATTTAAATGATTTGACACTAGTTTGTCATTTTCGTTATAATATTCTTCGTACATGTTGGCATCTTCTTTCTTTTCATTTGCTTTAGATAACACAGCTCCTATATAAATTTGACTTTTAGATTTTTTTACCTCTTTCTGTGGTGATCCAACACTTATTGTGACAGTAGTACCAGTCTGATAAGTATTACATGTATTTCCAAAATCATCATTTACAACCACAGATGACAAATAAATTGGGGTATCGTTACTAACATTCATTGTTGAATAACATTCATTTCCATTTATTTGAATAGAAGTTTTCCTTGGTTCAGTTTCATTTAACCTTTGGAAGTGTGAAGAGTCTTTCAACTCGTCAGCTTCATCCGAGTCAAATTGCTTTACTCGTAAAATGGTTTTTTGTTCATACTCATTAGCATCAGACCATTCATCACTTGTAGAACTTGTAGAATTATTTCGCACAAAGCGAGTTTTTACATAAGTATGTTTTTTTGACTTTGACCGATCTTTAACTTTAAGTCTTGGAGGAGGCTCTGGTGATTCAGATATACCACGGCGTAAATTTTTCAATATATTTCTTGTTATATCGCTACTATCACTTATATTACCAGACTCAGTGTTATCATCTTTGTGTATCTCCAGTGTTACTGCTTTTTCTTGAGGTAATGATGTGACATTATTAAGATGGTTTTGATTTGTATCCGTTTCATTAACAGGTGATAAAAATACCTGACTTGTATGATTATGTTTGCTTTTGGGCCTCAGTGCCATGGTATCTAAGAACTTTGGAGGAGAAACCATTACAGTTGGTGTCATACGCTCTGACTCAGATCGCCGCAACACCGGTATTTTTGGAATATCATTATCTGAAATCAAAAATAAAGAAATGAAAATAACTTTTAACACAACTATTGCCTAACAAACTATTTGCTTAAACTGTTGTTCTGTATAATATATCTTCTAAGTCTAAATGGCGGAGCAAAAATATACGAATGAGGTAATCGTAAGCAAAATTATTTTATTTGAACACTATTCTTACCTTCCACTTTTGTTCCAGGATCAGTTACTTCTAAAATATCGTTTTCTGCAGATGGAATTAGAATACGAGTGTTCTCTCCAGCGATACATTCAAATGTATTTATCTGTACATCTTCATATACACTACTTTCACTACACACCTCCTGATTAATAAGTTGCGATATTTCTGCATCGGTAGATTCAGTTAAACTATGACTGACTACATCTCCTTCTGCTACTATATCTTCCTCTGGTTCAACAATTACCTCAGGTGTATTTTTGATTACTAAGTTTTGTTCAAGATTGAATTCTGCAGTGTAAATAACTTTTGTTTCGTCGCTTTCTACCAAAAATTGTACACGCTTACGTCGAAGTGTGTTTTGTGAGGGAAAACTCTTTTCTTTCGGCTTCGGCAGATAGAACTGAGAAGTATTATATCTCTTGCTTTCAAACGAATCGTCAGAAGTGTCAACTCTATTACTAACTTCGCGTAAATCAAAGTTTCTAGGTTTCTTTAAAATTGACTTGATCGTGTCATTATTTTGACATTTATACTTAGAATTTCTGGATGAATCAGTCATAGGTTTTCTGGAAAAGTTTCGGTCTGGTAACCGTTGATTATCACTTTCACTGTCATCGTCAGTTTTAATATTCCTTGCTCGTCTCGGTGGGCGTTTTGGTGACACACTCTTCTGTTTTGTACGGTTAGAACTTGATGCATTAATTATTTTCTTACTTGTAGTTTTACTTAGTGACATAGATTTTTTATTTTCATTTTTTATATTTGGCAGAGATACAGACGGTGATAATTCCGAAGGTTTAGTATCAGATTTTTTGAGATCACAATTGACAAAGTCGTACAAGGTTGAGTCTTCACCAGTGCACGATTTAGATTCGTCAGAAACCCGTATTCTTTGCCCACTTATTGCTTTAACATTCGAGTCCGACCTAGATTTACTTAACGATCTGTTCTTTAACGATTCGTGAAATAAGTCACCATAATCATCATCGAACTCAATTTCAACTAATGACTTTGAATTTCCACTTGATTTAACTAAATCGTAAGGGTTTATGTCACAGGCTAAAATGGATTTTTTTGATTCGTTTGTAGCTGTTTCTTCTTCTATCCATAAGTCATTCACGCGACTTACAGATTTACTTCTGCTTTTTCGAAGTGTCTCAGGACTTGGTTTCTTAGTTTTCACCCGGCAAGGGCTAATACTTTTAGCACGCGATCGCGTTGTAGAAAATTGGCTGCCAATTCTTGCTTCATGTGGTGGAGCCAGTCTACTTCTTCGCATCAAGTCATATGGGTCGGCCTCTCCATTATTCTTTAGAATGGTAGGTCTTGATTTTGATCCTTGTACTCTCACTGTTCCAGCCCTAAGTAAACCAGCATCGCGACTTAGTTGTGGACCTCTAACTGTACCTCCTACCAGCATTCGTGGGCTATCAGCTATTGTTAATGGCAACCGAGATCCTTTGCATTTCTTACAAATACTGACTTTGGTAGAGCTGGTTTTTTTAGTACCATTTAAGTACTCAGGACAGGAACACAAAATAACCGCATAGTTATGTGGTTGAGGTTTTTGAGGAGTGCTTATTAGAACAGGGCCAGGTACTTCAGGATAAGCAGAAAAAACACTTGGCCGTATAGGTGGGGTTTGGGTCCTAACGGACCCATACAGCCATGTCTCAGCATACTTCATAGATTTTGACAGAGAGGATCCTCCGGGCCCGATGGTCCCATACATGTATGGGCTTTCCGGAGACTTTTCTGAAGATTTGGGGCTGCCTGACGTGTTCAGCTTCAATTTCGATGACCATTTCTTCGGCCGAGTATTCTCAGTCGTGTCGTATATCTGAAAAAATAAATAAATATGTTATTATCGAAATAATATTTACAAATCTTGCATTTGACCTGAGTATTTTGCCCGTTTGGCTACCGATACTTTTATCGTGAAATGAAATATCAAATTATCCTTCGGACTGATTCATTTGCTAATGTTTTTCAAACACTAGTTCATAATTTAACAATATGGCTGCGTAGAATTTATTCACAAAACAAAATAATTTCATTGTTTATTATTAATATTATTTCAATGAAATAATCGGTTTTACATTTACGTTCAAAAAAAGACCGAATAGAATAGCGTATAGCGTATATTATTATAGACCTTCTGATACCCGATAGGTAATGCTGGTCGGCAGCAGCTTAGGGACCTCGAGATAGAGATAGATAGACCTATCGACCAGCACTACTTATCGGGTATCAGAAGGTCTATAATGAAACTGCGACAGTCACTGTATATATATTGCACTTTAGTTGGTACACACAGAGGCATGCGTGTGTTCGCAAACGGGTTATTTCTGCAATATTTTATAACATTGTGTCCCTACAATTCTTTATTTAATCATCGCTAATCGTGTTGAAATTAATTATGTTTGTCAATATGAATATACTTTGATGGTTCTTAGTAATTCATGTGGAGAATGTTACTAGATCACTTATTTGTGATATGAACGGAAAATTTTCCAATGACTAAGAAAGCCTTCTGACTGTTGCAATCACCAGACAAAATCGTGACTGTCTCTTGCGCAAAACGCAATGTAATGTCAAAGCAGCACCAATTTCAGAACGCTCAGTTGTGTCGCTACTAGGAGAAGGTAATGGAAATCGGTCTGTTAAAACCTAAAATTGGTGTTGCAATGTAACAGTGAACTCAACGTAACTATTACTGAACAGAGTTGCAGTTAATTACTTAGCATTCTTCTGGGGCTTTACCTATATCTATCTGGTTGAATTTGTTGCAATTTTACGATAACGATAAAAACAAATCAAAAATGAACTTATAAATAGAAACTTAATTTTGTATATAAAAAAAGGATTTTAAAGCAGTGCTGAAATGATTATAATAATGTATCGTTTGGAGTAGGAACTCCAATTGTGTCTTTCAAATTTATTTCATAATTACACAAACAAAATTTAGGGATAGAATATAAAATAAATTAAAATTAAAAATTAAATATAATAAAATTGAAAATAATCTAAAAGACTTAGTTAATTTATAAAATAAAAGACAACTAAATCAACCAAAAGAAGAAACTTTGAGGCTGTATGGTGCAGCTCCTCTGCCTTATTTGTACCTACAACAAGGTTACAAACAAACAAAAAAACGTAGTGGTTATTATATCCAAAGTTAACAAAGTTTTAAGTCATACCGAGCCTTATAACAAGAAATTGAATAAATGCCTATATTAAAAGTCAATTGCCCTAATTACTAATACAATTAAAAATCAAGTCATATAAATAAAATTACAGTCGGTATACAATTTAAAATTAGAAAATAATATGTAAATGCGCACAATTAAACAATTTGGTGCAACAACGAATATCAATGCAAAGAATTTATGGCATCACAACACAAGGTACATAGCCTTAGAGCCAAACTAATTCGCTATATGGAGACTCTACAATAATTATATTTCTGTATTTTCTTAACATAAAAAATTAGATTATCTAGTTTATTAAATAATTCATTAGTAATCCACCAATATTTGTGACAGCGACATTAAAAAAAACAAACACAAAGCTTTATAAAATCTATAAAAAATGGGCAAAAATGGTATAAATATTATTTACTTTACATTTGAATACCTTTATTAGTTATCTTTCGTAAAATTTAATAATCCTCCTATAAATATAAATGAAAAACAAATAAACTTAAAAAAACTCTACTCTAAAGTGGCATTACACCTATGTTAAAAATGCTATCAGATCAGTTTTTAATTACTTTTGTTTCATTTGCTTCTATTAACACGTAATGTATTAAATCCAATTTAAATATATAATGATAATTGAAAAAAAAATAAAAAAAAATAAAAATAATGTTGGATTTAAAAAAAAAGTTTATTAAAATATTATTTGTTGTAGAAAATAACATAAAAAATCTGCTATTATTATTTTCTTAGAGTACATTGTTACGTAGTACTATTATTTATTGTGACATTGTGCAGTTAGTGAAACAACCAACTTATTCCTAAAGTATTAGTTTCCCGTTGTATTATCTTTATGGATTTCAACTTTGGTGTTTATATAAGGTGAACATAAACACTTTTTCACGATAAAACCGGTGATAGCATATTTGCTGTAAAATTGCACCATTTTCTGGGTATAAATTTTTTTCGATACCTTCCAATGCGAGATTTTGTTGGATTCTAAAATATAGTCTCTTATAATTATATTTAATGGCCGTTTACAAAAATTTGGCCTGTTATTGAGTTTTTTACAAAAATATCGAAAAGTTCTTAGGCTAACACGAATTGCAGCATTTGTGTTTTAAATATTCTTGCACAGAGTAAAAGACGTGTGCGATAAGCCATCTATTATATTTAAAGTACTATGGAACTTCTGAATAGTAAGTTCTTTGATTTTTTCAGGTAGCTGATTAAATATCACCAAGCACATCCATAAGCAGCTTTTCTGAATTCGTGTACTCCTTGGAACAATGGCCGACACCAACCTATTTCCATCTCTTGTATTACGTGGAAAGATTTCTTTAGCTTTTTTGAAATAGTGAGTATTTTATTTGACAAATTTGGCAATTTTAAAGATGTAAAGACATAGAAGAGGTAATACCTATAAAGACAGAGGCGCACATGTTTCATCAGGTGCAGTACCACAGATTTTCCTTGTTCATTTTTTTGTGCAACAAATGCTTTATTCATATCTGTACTATTTCCCCATACTAGTGGTCGCCCAGTGGCCAAAATTCGACCGTAATTTTATTAAGGCTGCACAGATTGTATCCAAAGCAATGAAAAATTTAAAAAGATAGAATGTGAGTTTGGATTGGCATTGACAGATAACTGCCGCTCCTCTTCCATTTTTGAAATTTTTGAAAAGAATATGTTTGTTTCATTGATTTAATGTATTTTTTATGCATAATTTAAAAAAAATATTAACATTCTGTACTCCTTCTATAAATAAACTATAAGTGTGCGAAAATTCATACTCCTACGTCCGCGCAATTTTCGTAAAAAGGGGTACAAAGTTTTTGCCTCACGTATTAATATATAGATGATGAGGCCGTATCGCAGAACAGAATCAACATAGGCAAAGTATGCTGTAAGAGCTGTACTTTTTGTCGCTATTTTGGTTAACTTATAAAGAGCAAATCAAGCAAATCTATTTATTTTATTGCATAATTTTGCAATCTGCTGCCTCCAGTCTAATTTATCATCGACATCGATGAAGGAAATATAAATATTGACGTCATTTTTACTGCAGTCGTTTTGATTCTAATTTTACCTAATAAATTATCCCAAGTAACATAAGATTATCTTTTCCTGCTTTTTTATCTTACAAGTTTCTACAAGATTTTCGTCACAGCTAGTAAGTGGCTTTAAGGTCACTTACACTTCACCCGGAAACCTTTAACTAAAAGCATCTATAAAATTCATTAAGCTATTACCGTCATTTATTAAGGAAACAATTTTAATAATGCAATATTTTACAGATTTGAAGATACGTTTAGTCTCAACACTAGAAAAAGTCTTCCGAAAAACATCCACGAAACAAGACGACACACAACGATCAGTGTTTTTTTTCTATCTATCTAAGCAGCCTACATGTACGCTCTGCTAATTATATAAGCCTTCCTCTCTTTCACACCATTCGCATCTGTCTACAAGTCTGACAATTATTTTTTCTATCGTAATAATATAATTTATTCTTGTTTTTGATAACAGAACCCGAGTAAACATGGCAGTCCTCTAGGGTTTCGAGCAAGCGTATTCATTCGATGCCTAGGCCTTGCCGCCAGAGATTAGCGAGTGAAATATTTTAATGGAACCTGCCCAACTCCCCGACTCCCTAGCCACGTTTAAACTAGGCAGCAGAACATATCAGAACCTTAGGTTACAATTAACTTTACATTTAGACAAATTAAATATTTCACGTTCCATTTTAATCGCAAACTTGATCGTGACAGCAGGCCGCTCGAGACCACCGCCGGTGTAACTCGGTCGAAACGTCGGGTATAAAGATATGTTTATGATACATAAGAAAAGTAGTTTGCGTTAATCATCGTATTATACCTTTGATCATCTTTACTTATATTATTGAAAAATAGTTTTGTCTAAAATTGACATATGATTCTGTCTGTTTGAATTATGTCTAGCCCTAGTACAGATCCAAATTAAGTAACATAAACAAATATTATAACTATTATACTCGTATAATCTTTACTTCTTAATAAGACGGCAATTCAATGGTCACTAAAGGTTGAACTTAATTCGGAATTAACGGTCTTAAACGCTTTTAGGACCCTTAGAAATAATGTGTTACTTAATATATACTTTGTAGTCCTAAGAAATGACCAGATTCCAGCATGATTAAACTGTTTGTGTTACCTAAAACAAATATTTTAATCAAAAAACTATCTCAAGATAGCGCTTTCGTTTGTGACGTCATGATTAAACAAATGAATTTGCTTTTTGCCTCGAGCCAGGAAGTATAGAGACGACGCTATCCTTCTTTCTATGCAATATGTAAAGCCTTTTCGAACAGGAAAAGTAAAGTTAATAATAAAAATGCCTAATACAAAACAGCTAGCCAAAATTGCAAACATCAAAGTACTGCCGAAAGGCAAAAATAAAGGATGGAAATACAATTCATTCCTCCAAACCAAATCGCGTATTGTATATTGAACGGGATAGGATAAAGATAACAAACGTACTAATGCTATTAACGAATCCACTCGATAAAATCAATTCCGTTGTGCGAATCTACCTGAAAAGTGACGTGGTGATATCGATAAAAGCCTATAACTATCGATATTTTTTTAATACATATTTTTTTTTGATGTGTAACATCTTTCCGCTCACCTATACAATAAACAATATACAATTTGTGGCAGTAATTTCGTGAAATGTGACGGAAGTAGGTGTAACAGTGTGACAGGAAGTCGGAGAAGCACGCAAGCGCGCGCCATTTTGTAAATTTAGAATCGATATTATTATGAACATGACATATTATTATTATATGTGACATATTGTGTCATTTGACTATCAAAGGTCATTTTGATATGCCAAATGTCTTCTAATGAGTATTTACTGCATTTATTTTATAGTTATATAATGATGTACTTAATACCTGACCCACTTTCTTCAGAATATAATGTTAAAATTTCTTATTACTAAGGTGAGATGTCAAATGTTACACATCATATGCGGCTACTGTAAGGCACGCTCGTTTTTTTTTTCTTTATCTATAGGAATAAATAAAGCGTGCGTTTTTTTATCGGCAGCTTTACTTTTTCGAATACAATTGATTAATATTAAATTTCATAAGCTTGCAATCTAGTATCATGTATGCTAAACACCTATCAACACCTATCAAACACCCATCTATTAGCATAACAACAAACTATATTGCTTAATATTGCCAACTAATTAAGCACATGCCTTGCTGACAGACGATTTGCCCATAAAGCTGAATCAATATAATTATTATGAATGGAGACGCTGCTGTTACTTTGCTTATACAAATACAGCGTCGAGGTCAGCGCGTCCCTCTTTTCTCTTTGACACTAAAACATACACAAAATATACTACCTATCTATCTATCAAGTAAGCCTATTGCTTCTCTTATACCATCACCCATTAAAATAAAAAATAAATAAAAATGTGTATAATAACAGTGTGGATAGAATAATAACGTAGTGGACCCATTATCTGGTTGATATTTTTATAAAAATATGTCAAACTATCTTTCATGCTGCAGTTATGCTTTTAACTCTCAATAAATCAACAAAAGCCGGTCATCGGATGGGTGACCAAAAAATTTAACCACCTCGAGCGTCTCCGTGTTTAAGAAGGCACGTAAAGCCGGCTGCATTGACAGAAACAAGTGATGGTAATGTCCCGTTTTAAGCGCTGTCCACACATTTCCGATTTCCCGTCCCTGACGGAACCCGGCGCAGGGACGGAGAAGAAATCGGTCGGACATTTGTGCGAACTTGTTCACACATCTCCGTATAGGAGGATTCGGATCGTCAGTGTTCCGAAGCACGTTCGGATGCACGGACGCTCTTACAGTGCTATCCGATTTTTATCTGTGTGGAATGGACGACATTTTGTGCAAGTGCAATCATTGCTAATTCTTTTTTGTTAAACAAGGACATCGGATTGAATGCGTATCAGCCACCGATACATACTACACTGACACCGATTTCCCTGATGTGTGTAGACACGGGTGACGAATGGCACGTCCCTGACGGGAACACTAACAACAACTCGGAACTCGGATGGCCCTGACCCGGAAATGTGTGGACAGCGCTTAAAAAAATTAATTTAGTACACAAATTCACATATTTTCATCGAAACTTAATGAACAACCCCCAACACTAATGCGTTTAGGCCGACCCCCGTGAGGGGAAAACCTGTAATTTGGCCTGCTGGCAAATTTTTTTGTCGAGATTTTCCGGCCGTTTCGCCCAAATGTCCCCAGATAACAGGATATATGCTACTGCGTCCGCGATTTTTTCCACCGATGCGTTAGTGCGTCCCCTATTAACCTCAACGTTGGGCGAAAGGGGGGCTCGTTGTGGCTGGCTTTTAATTGGTCGCCAATTCACCATTTCGTGAGAGCTTCAGCTTTTGTTTATCTTCACTTTAGTAAAATAATTACAAGCGACCGCATGCAATACCACAAAATCTGTCTTTATTGCTTTCTCTGTACTGTCTCTCTCTCTCTCTGTAGATAGTGATCTCTGTGGTCTAGTGGTTAAACAACCGGTCTCTTGCCGAGAAGTCCATGGTTTGATTCCCAGTCATGCCAGATTGGTTGCAAGTTTGTACTCGGCTTGGTTGGTGTTAAGGATTGTACTAAATACAATTAATTGGCTAGCAACCAACATGTTATATAGGTTGTCACCATAACAACAATGTTATTAGCATTGTTATGATCTGGCAGAGATAAGAACTATCTTATCTCTGCCAGAGACTACCCACTTCCCCAGTGGTCAATTGAGGATTCCGGGGGAAGTGCGCTTCAATCTTCGGCCTTATCGTCACCTATATACCGTTAGATATATTAACGTTTCCCGTTATATTGTAAAAATAATTACATTGATCCGTTGCTACGTTTCGACATGAAAGAACAACAAATAAACATACCTACTTTTTCATTTACCTAAATCATTATTTTGGATCAATGTAACTTTGTATTGAATTTGTGTTCGATACTTTCAATTAACAAGGAAAATGATAAATGGAACTTGCTACCTATGTCAGAAACAGATACAATATTTAGAGAACAAAAAGGGAAATAAATACTATCTCGCACACACAAAACATGATACGTACCGTACGAAATACGTTCGCAATATGGACGAAATGGAAATGGTATGCCTTCATTACTTTTATGTACCAACGATATAGGCTATATAGTATACAGCTGGCATTTCCTGCCACGTTTTCTTTTTCTTTTGAGCTAATATCACCGTGCTTCTATTTTCTTAATGTCTCTCGGTCTTAGAGCATTAAACCAACCTCTCGGTAATCATCGTATTTCAATATGAAATCGAGTATTCATTTTCATGTCCATTAATTGTAAGATGATAAATCGAATTGTATTGTCTTATTTTTTATGCCTTATAAGACAGCTCTTGACCTCGATCTCGCCTGATGGTGAGCGTAGTTTAGGTCTACGGTGGAGCAAGCTGCCCCAAAATTTGCCTATTAACTCTTGCCTTGAAGGCATTCAGGTTATAAGTTTTTGGGAACACAGACTATGGCAAAGAAATCCACTCCTTGCCAGTGCAAATAATATGAATTTGAACATCGTACTTTATTGTTGTTTTGTTTAAATTTTTCGTATGAACTATATAGAGCTGTATAACTATAAATCGTAAGGCAATTACGTATGATACAATAGCATATCCCCTCATTCAAAAATAAATCAATAATAAGTTAAAAGAGTAGTAGTAACTCTATATACTCTATAACTGATAGAAATCTGACGACAGCCGAAACACGACGTTTGGCGAGAAACAAATAGATGCACTATATTTGCCTGACTGAAGTAATTTAGAAAGGTTAATGTAAGACTCCAAGTTATTAGGTTACATTATAGCAATTGTGGCCCCTGTGTGGTGCCGGGGATAAAGAATTGCACCACCCCATCTCTTCCCGTGGGTGTCGTAAAAGCCGACTAAGGGACCATTCCAGAGGATGGGCAGCAGTATCTCTCTGAGGTTGCCCTTAACCTACTGCGATCGCCAAGCCGCCTGCCAAGCGTGGCGATTACGGCAAATACCCCTCATATCCTTGGGGGACGCCTTTGTCTAGCAGTGGACGTCTTTTGGCTGAGATGATGACGATGATGATGAATTGTGGTCTAGTGATTACCGATAACTGGGATCCCGAATTCGATTCCCAAATAAGCGGGTACAATTTCAAATTTCATTCAGTCTGGTTTATTAGGCTTGTTTTATTAATAATTGTATACAACGATTTAGCTAATGTTATTCTCAGAGTTTTTGGGTTCGATTTCCAGCTAGGGGTAAGTACATATCAATGTAGTCGGTTTGGTTTTTTTGTATTATGACTTGTTTTTAGTCCGCCTTGCTAGCTGCCACCATCTTTTCTAATACTGACGTTATGACTAGCAGCATTTCGTTGTTTTTTTTGAAGATAGGTGGCTGAGTCAGCATTTTAAGCGTCACTGGACTTTTTTGAGTGCAGCGAGAAACTTTGACTCTATTATTATTATTATGTCTATGGTAATGTAAATAAATAATTACATAAAAAAGGTCATCTGTAACAACAAAGATCTCGCCAAAAATAATTGAAAGATCATCTCTTATCCCGTCTTCCTTAATGAATAACAAGCACCTAAGGACATATTTGAAGAATCTTATTCAGCTACTATAAGCTTTTCTGAGATAAGTATAATCCTACCCATAAATAACACGCCACAAAATTCTTTTTACTATCGTAACAGTACACCAAATAATCAGCTAAATGAAAAAAACAACCTTTGATCTTTTGTGAGGCAAAACAGACGCCTTTTGAATTATTCTAGCAAATACATTATTAATGTTTATATAATTTTTAACGCAAATTTTGTTGCGAACAAATTACAAAAACACAAATGTTGAAAAAATTAATTATTATTCGTAACGAACGACCATGATAATAATAGGTATGATAAGCCTGCACCAAATGTGTGCAACCCCCCCCCCCCCCCTCGCCTGATTCTCTAAAATCTCTAAATGCCACAACACATTTACAGAATACACTAAACATGCACACTAGTTTAGGCCAACACACCGTACTCGTAGAACAAGCGTATGACGAGCCAGTTCACACGCGCTCTATACCAAGTACCAGCCATGTACCTGGACGCGTCTCTCCAACCCCAGGTAAACCCGAGCCAAGGTTCTAGCCTTTAGAGGCTCCCTCGGGTTGTCCCGCTCCCGATCCGATTCGAACCCCTCGGAGAATCTAGTATGGCGCGGGGACACCCTGCTACACACTACTTTAAAGTTTATACTGACACCCCCCACCAACCTCACGGTTATAAAGTTAGGTGTCAGACATTCTTACGCAAGCACAAGGGACCATCTACGTCAGGTCATAACGCCAGATCAGAACACGCCGGTTACGCATACTTCATCCGGTACTTTTATGACTAGTGTCTCGAGCTAGTTGCCCCGATGACACGGATAGTCCACTACCTAATATCCAGATAGGTTACCGGAGCTGTGAGCTCGCTCACTTCTCGTTGCACAAAAAGCACAACTCGCAGTGTACCACTGCTCGGGCCGTCAACAGGGCGCGGGGTCAAGCACTAGTGCGTGATGCCGTTGCCTCTAGAAAACATCTGACGTTGCATCGTTCCACACGGCTTGAGGAAACCTTTAAGTTTCTCGCCGCCCTTAAAGAAATTTGGATAAGCTGTAAATGCCGTGGCAACCAGCAAACATTCTCAAAAAAAGACATGTGTAAAACACTTGAGTCAAGCATTAAGATTTTTGTAAGCTGATGATGATATAAATATAATATACTTGTAAAAATTACAAAAACTAAAACCAGCAAAAGTTTAAAAGTGAGAATAGTTAAAAAAGAATTTAAGTAGGAGTTACAAACAAAAACTACTTTCTTAACTCAAGGCGCCAAAAGTGAAAAGCGAATGAAGATGTAAGTGGAATAGTTAGAGTAACTTGTGTGTAGGTGCCCAATATTATTGGATAAGTGACCCGAACTTTTCTGCGGTGTGCGACCGTGTACTACTGAACTGGCAACTTTGGTCTTTCTGTCAACGGTTTAAGTTACAAGCAATTGGTATTTTAAATGTTTATGTACACGCTACTAAGATTCTCTTCTATGTAAAATAGGTAACTGCTGTGTTATGCACTGGGGGGGAGGGGTTTATATATACTCCCCTTCCTACGCTTAGCTACAAAGTCTCAATGGGACCTCCAATCAGCCATACGTTCATTAAAACTAGCAAGATGGTGCTAATAGTGGTTTTGAATACCGTTATCAGCTATTTGGCCTTACAGCTATCCCCCGTCCTATCTACTGACCCTGATAGATCTGGAACTACGGGCCCGGCTGTCTTTTCAAGGGTACTACGGGATACTAAGCCCCCTGCTGGTTATGCCTTCACGGGCGTCCCTGGCAGGGCCTGGATATGGGTTGGACTCGTGGTGGCTATGTGGTTAGCTGTAGAGTTCGTTTGTCTGGTTGAGATCTGGTCAGGCTTCCATCTCGTGTGCAGCGAGCGAGTCCGAGTAGCGGTCTCGGTGGGTCCCGAAGCGAAAGGATTTGCGGAGTACGTGAGTTGTCCATAGTTGGTTGTTCTGCTCGGTGGTTTTAATTGAGTAGGCTTCCAACATCTCCGACACTAGTCTGGATAACTAGTAGAACCGCCTGCTAAATGCAATGTCTACGGCTAAGCCAGCCGCGTAGGATTGTAGAACTGGCGAGGTACCTGGATGGGTACTGAGAAGTGAGTGGGCTTACAACTCCGCCACCAAAGAGGACATTTGGTAGTCGATTTTAGAGTTGACGACCCGAGCAGTGGAAACTGCGAGTTGCACTCTTAGTGCAACGAGAAGTAAGCGAGCTTACAGCTCCAGTAACCTATCTGGATATTAGGTAGTGGACTATACGTGTCCACTAGGCAACTCGCTCGAGACACTAGTAGACTTAAGAGTTCCGGATGAAGAATGCGCTTCGGCGCGTCCTGATCTGGCGTTATCACCTGATGCAGCTGGTCCCTTGTGCTTGCGCAAGGTTGTCTTATACCTACTTTATGACCTGACGGTTGGCCCACCTGACGGTTGGTTGGGGGGTGTCCGTATAAAATTGAAAGTCGCGTGAAGCGGGGTTGGCCTTACAGCACGGCGCAGGTTTTTTTTTTAATATTAGAAGGAGGCAAACGAGCAGACGGGTCACCTGATGGAAAGCAATCACCGCCGCCCATGGACACCCGCAAAACCAGAGAAATCGCAGATGCATTGCCGGCCTTTAAGGAAGAAATAGGCTGGTTTCTTGAAGATCCCTAAGTCGTAATGGTTCCACAGCACTGTAGTTCGTGGTAAAAAATTACGTGAGAATCGCAGAGTAGTAGACCGTCATCCATCAAGATGGTGTAGATGAAAAGACAGTCGATTGCGTGTCGTGCGGTGAAGGAAATCAGCGGCAGGGATCAAACCGAACAATTCCTCAGAGCACTCCCCATGATAAAGGCGATAAAATATACAAAGAGACGCAATGTCTCTCCGAAGGGCCAGTGGATCGAGCCGACCAGAGGTTACCACGTCGCCGACAATTCGAGCAGCTCTGCGTTGAATGCGGTCTAATGGGAGGAGTTGGTACTGGGGTGCTTCGGCCCAAAGATGGGAACAGTATTCCATATGACCTGTACTTTGTAAAGCGGTAAGCGATGGGGTCGGCGTGAAATACTGTCCCGCTCTATTGAGCACACCCAGCTTTTTCGAAGCTAATTTAGCTTTACCTTCCAAATTACCGCGAAACTGAACGTCACTCGAAATATCGACGTCAAGGATTCCAATGGTCGATTTGGTATCAAGGGGAGCAAAGTTTAGAGATACGACGAAGGGATATTTTTTAGCGGTAAACACGCAAACTCGTGTTTTGGAAGGGTTAAAGTGGACTAGGTTAAGTCGGCCCCAATTCGAGACATGACTTAACATGTTCTCAGTGTCAGTCACAAGTTTATTCCGGTTCTCGATGACGTTTTCCAGAGAAATATTAGTACGTCCGGTGTAAAGCGTATCCCCAGTACTGTCATTCGCATAGCAATGAAGGCTTCCCAAAATAATGTACAACAGCAGCATCTTCCAAACAAAAGACCGGATTTACAGCCGTTGCTAAATAAAGGTTTTCTTACATAACCGGAAAATAATATTTTCAACTAATATAGTGTAGGGTTTTTATTTAATTGAAGTTAATATATTTGATTTGTATTCGTTAGAAACATAAAATCAATAAAAAGGTATAAGTTTGTTCTGCCGGCTGGCAATACTTTGTCTGTCAATGTCAGTTTGTAAAAGTGGAGTGGGAAAAAGAATGGCGGCACTTGGCCGATGGCAGCGGCGGAGCGGCCACTTTGGTTGTAGAGTTGACGCCAAGCGATCGTGCGATAGCTAGTGAACAGTCTCGCTGCTAAAAATAAGTTTTGAGCAATAAGTTTTGATTAAGATAATAAGTTTTGGTTGGTGCAATAAATTTGGAATATTCAAATAAGTTTTAGTTAAATAAATAAGTTTTGAAAGTGAACCTGGTTATTTCTGAGGTATCCTATAATAGTAATACGTAAAAAGCCCTGAAACTGTTTTAGGCTAAACTATTCATCCCGGTGAAATATAATGATTCAGGCAGGGCTACTCAATAAACTTTTGTGGCCGACCGAATTAGTATTAGCAAGGAAAGGCGCACTTAATTAAGGACACCAAAAAAAAATTAAAAAGTGAATTGTCATAGTTCAGATACAAAAAAAAGGAGGATGCACTCAAAGAAGTCAATTAACATGAATACATCTGCGACTTTGTATTGTAAAAAGCGTCATGATCTCCTCTTACATTTTTCAGAATAAAATATTTGCGGTATTTTGTACACATTAACGTTAACAATTGACGTATCAGAGTGTGGCAGTTAAACTAATTCTAGCGTAAACTTACAATAAATTTTAAATTTCAAAATCGAAAAACGCATACGCTCATCGCTTGCACCGCAATTTCTTCTGAAGATCTTGACTATTCGTTGTCGCGTGGTGTTAAAATTTTATTGAACTCTCTTTTATGCCGCTGTATAAAATTGAGTATAGGTCCTTGTGAGGTGTAAAATCGCTCTATTTTTATGTAGGGAAGGCAGTAACTTTTGAGTGGATTTTTTATTCGCACGACAGTTACCCGAACTGTATTTGGGCGATTCAAGATTTTTCGTCGTATTTGATTGTATTATTTATTTGCCTAATAAATGGTTTCTGTGGATATCGATGATCTTCATTAATTATAGGTACTTCAATGTCCAACTTTCTTTACTATTGTTGCAGCGGCCTCATGTCGATGTAGCATGTGCTGAGGCTGTGGGGCCTAGTTGGCCACACTTTGTCTCCTGTTTTGGTTTTTTATTTAAATGTAATTATTTTTGTTGTACAGTGTGCCAATAAATGTATTTCCTCTTCTTCTATTATTGAATGTCATCATAAAAAGTAGGACCAAACTTTTATCGACCAATCCACTCCGTCACTCCAAATTTAATCGTATTGGCCCATAAATTTTACTTTTTATTTTCAAGTGCTAATTGCAGCACTGAAGCTAAGTTAAATATTTATAAAATGTATAAAATACAGTGAAAAAATTAAACGCCTACCCGACCCAGCCAATGGGTCTTCCGCAATCCGGGCGGCTGCACTGACCGCTATGCTACCGGGAAGACTGACGTAAGCGCTGAATTTTGTCACTGCTTTTTTTTTGAGTGCTAATAGCATAGCCATCGGTTGCATTGATCATATAACTACTTGGGTTGCGTGGCATCGCTCCAAGCGTTGGATTTCCAATGATTCCCAAATCCACATCTAATTTTGAGTGATGAACTGGCGCGAATGGAGTGCCCGTGAATGGGGCATTTATATGGGAAGACTTGGTGGCTTACCATAAGCATAGCAGTTACTTAAATGGTATTGCAGTTGTGAAAACGAGACGCGTGTATACGCCGCTACACGCGTCTCGTTATCTCACAACCGCAACAACACAGATACAATACTACTTTATGGCTCTTTCAATGTAAAACTTTTTGAATACTTGCGACCTATCAATGGAAATTATTAGTAATTATTACTTTCATATTTTTA
Organism: Eudonia lacustrata; assembly: GCA_947562085.1. Lineage (NCBI taxonomy): Eukaryota > Metazoa > Arthropoda > Insecta > Lepidoptera > Crambidae > Eudonia > Eudonia lacustrata. Next base: position 6,633,311 of record OX387321.1, on the reverse strand, counting down.
TCAATCAAATGGTTTAGAATTCATGGTATGGCCCATGAGACTTTATAGGCTGACTAACCGTCACCCGCCCGCTTCGCTGTGCGAATATAATGGATCAATGAATGCTAATCAAAATAATTATTAGATTTACCAACATCATACATAGCCTATCATTTGCACAATCACATGTTCTTACTACATACAAATTTTCATCATGTTATAAGAGGACATACAGACAAACAGACTGACAGACAAAAATTTCAAAAATCGTAGAATTGGTGTCAGCTTGTCATAAATCGAATATTCATCCCAAAATTTGTCAGAAAAATTGCATGTACAGACAGAGCCTACAGATTTATATAGGTAGTAGTATATATAGATATAGATAGATAGATAGATAGATAGATAGATTGTCAGAAAAATTGCATGTACAGACAGAGCCTACAGATTTGTATAGTAGTATAGATCGCGCATGGGCAAGTTTTGACCATATTTTCCACAAATCGGCCATATATACGAACGTATGGAATGAAACAAATGACAATTCTACTTACGCAATTCCAAAAAATCATGATCACCGAAAGGTTTACCAACATTATAATAGACTTACATTTGCACAATCTCATGTTCTTACTACATACAAATTTTAAGCGTAAACTTGATTTTTCTTTTTATTCTTTTTTTTATAGACTATCATTTGCACAATCGAATGTTCTTACTACATACAAATTTTCAACAAGATCGGTCAAGCCGTTCTTGAGTTAAATGTGGACATACTGACAGACAGACAGACAGACAAAAATTGCAAAAATCGTAGAATTGATGTCAGTGAGTCATAAAATGAATATTTATCCCAAAATTTGTCAGAAATATTGCATGTACACACAGAGCCTACAGATTAATATAGTAGTATAGATATAGATATAAATAGATAGATAGATATATAAGAATCAATATATCAAAAAACTGATTATCGATGCAGGATTTAGATATTTTACCCTTTTGTGTAACCGACTCGAACTTACCTGAAACAGAAAAGAACATTGATAAAATATAATCGGTTTAGTCACCAATTTGATAAAATATTCAAATGTAGTCTGTAACAACTAAATTAATTTAAGTTGCTTAGTTAAACCGTAAATTAAGTACTCGTTAAAAGTTATACTAATGCTTGCTCAATGGTAGAAATTCGTACGCAATTCACAAAATATTCAATGTCACAGCTTATTTTGTGTCGCGTCTGCTGTGGCCAGTGTAAATTGGTGGGTTGTCAACGACTGCTAATGCAGCCGGGACCAACGGCTTTACGTGCCTTCCGAAGCACAAAGGAGCTCGAGATGATAAATGTTTGGTCACCCATCTGATGACCGCGGCCTTAGCAATCGCAGACCGGGCGCGTTAACCACTGCGCCATCGCGCTCCCCAATGTATATTATATTATTATAATATACATTAGGGAAGTATCCCTGTATAAGTATATACTCGTACACAAATTCTATCTTTTGGGATCCATATGAACTTTAATAATAATAATAATCTATGGTCCGTTGACGCTGTCAACTGCTTTTTTATAATTTTCTATATTTTTATTGAAAAAATGAAAATTTTGGAACATATTTTACAACAAAAATGAAGAAAAATGTATACAAGGAGCAGGCAGCGAGAGGCAAATCCGGATCATAGCACTCAAAGCGCGCGACCACCACCCTCGCCTGCCTCGTCTAGCTCTCTGTTTGGTGCGTCATCGGTCGGTGATTTTGCCACTGCAGCTGACATAGACGGATCGAGCGACGAGCGCGGGCCGACACCGCCCCCGCCGCCACGACCACCTGCGCGACGGGGACGACCACCGCTGCCGGCACGCTTGGGGCCTGCGGGACACACTGCCCCGCCTACGGCTCCCGCTGCCGGTGGTGTAGTGCGCCGCATGCGATGGACTCAGCCTATAAATGAGAACTGCATGCGCGCCTACTACAGGGCAACAGAGGGAGGAACAAACCTTACGGCGTATCGTGTTCGGCTGCTGTCTTTGTTTCAGGCCCTTGAACCGACCATCGACGTGTCTGCCCAACGATTGTCGGATCAAGTGCGGGTGATCCAGCGTAACAACTTGCTGGATCAGTCAACACTTGATCGGCTACGCCTGGAGTCACTACGTATTTGTGCGGCTTCTTCTTCGGTGCAGGATCGCCCTGCCCCACAATTACCGGCGGTGACGCCGGTCTTGGTGGCGCGAGTAGATTCAATAACCCGAGGAAGAAGATTTCATAAATATGAATGTAAGTACACAGGTGAATGAGCAAATGAGGAGCGCTTTGAACGATGCCATTCTACAGTATCGTGACACGCGTAACTCTAGGCCGCGTATACCTTGTTTGCCCACGAATAAGCATAATTTGGCGTTAATGAGTGCCTTGAACGATTTACTGGTGCCTTATCTTGGAACCAGTGAAAATTTAATTGATACCCACTCGATCCTTTATTGTGGGGCCATCGCGGTGTGTCGCGTTGCTCGTGTCAAATTCCAGGATTCTGGCCGAGTACCGCGGCGAATCGGGACTGCCCCTGCTTGGCAATTGAGGATCGAGGGGCGTATTATTAGGTTCAGGACACTCATTGCAAAGCTAATTTGCTTCAGAAATGGCAATAATCGGCCTCGTGTCATGCGATTCGTAACACAAGCCTTTGTCGGGACTGATGTTCGTCCGGAAAACTATATGGCTTGTGTGACGGAACGTATTGACTTTCTGAAACAAAAAGTCTATGCGTGGGCAAACCGTATACGTCGCTACAAAGTGCGTGTGGACCGATACCAACAAAATCGCCTCTTTCAAAGTGACCAAAGAAAAGTATACAGACGCTGGGAAGGAACTGATCAACGTGTGAGCGACGAGCAGCTACCAGATGTTGATGCCATGACTAATTTCTGGCGCAGCATTTGGTCGGTGCCCGTCGAGCACACGGAAGGTGAATGGATGAGTGTTGTCAGGGAGGCGTGTGAACCTATCGAGACCATGCAGGCTTTAAACATTAGCACAGCTGACGTAAGTTGTGCGATCCGAACGGCTCAAAATTGGAAATGCCCAGGACCAGACGGATTGCACAACTTTTGGATCAAATGGTTTCGATGTTCACACGAGTTACTGGCAACGCAATTCCAAGAAGCCATAGAGCTCGGCTCACTCCCAAGTTTGTTGACTACTGGTGTCACTTTTCTGCTTCATAAATCAGGTAGTATCACAGAACCGAAAAATTATAGACCCATCACGTGCTTACCAACTTTTTATAAGCTCCTTACATCCATTCTGAGAACAAAAATTTACTCACACATTGTTGCAAACAATATTTTGGACATGACTCAGAATGGATGTAGGGTTGGGTCCCGTGGTACTAAGGAGCTTCTCCTCATTGACATGACCATATGCCAGAAGATTCGGCGTGGCAGAGGGAGTCTCTCCACAGCCTGGATTGACTATAAGAAGGCCTATGATTCGGTGCCGCATTCATGGTTGGTAAGGATTTTAGAGTTATATAAAATTGATATAACTTTAAAATCTTTTTTGATGTCATGTATGCGGCAGTGGACCACGGTCTTGTGTCAACCAGGATGTCGAGATAGTGTTTTTGCCACGCAGGATTTTATAAGGATAGAGCGTGGCATATTCCAGGGCGACAGTCTGAGTCCTTTATGGTTTTGTCTAGCTTTGAATTCGCTCAGTACTTTGTTGAGAAATTCAAGGTTAGGCTGTCGACTGCGGAGAGGGGGTGAAGTTATGTCGCATTTGTTGTACATGGATGACCTCAAGTTATTCGCACCAAACCGCCAAGACTTGGTGAAACTGCTGAAAATTACTGAGACTTACAGCAGTGCCATCAAGATGGAATTTGGGGTAGATAAATGTGCGGTTATGCATGTACAGCATGGGAGAGTAGTAAATTTAACCAATTTACAACTCTCCGATGCGATAAACATCAGATCTCTCTCTGAAGTTGAAACATATAAATATCTTGGTATGTCACAGGCTTTGGGTGTTGATGACGGGGACATAAAGCAGTCATTACGGGAGCGATTCTTTTGCCGCTTGAGAAAAGTACTTAACAGTCTTTTATCGGGTGGCAATAAGACTCGTGCCTTTAATGGCTGGGTTATGCCTCTGCTCACATACTCCTTTGGCATACTAAGGTGGTCTCAGACCGAATTGGACGCCTTGGATAGAAGAGTCCGTCAAATGCTCACGACTTCCAGAATGCTACACCCGCGCTCATCTGTTATGAGGCTGTACATCCCGCGGAGATGTGGGGGTCGGGGCTTTTTAAATGCCAAGAACCTACATAACCGTGAGGTGTGCAGTCTCAGGGATTACTTGCTTAACAGTGAGTGCGGGATGCATTTGGATGTCATGGCAGTTGATAGACACTTTACGCCGCTCTCCTTGGCAACAGAAAACTGGCGCAAACCAGTGGTGCTAAGCACTCTCGATCGAAAGGATATATGGAAGAGTAAGGTGCTACACGGTCGCTACTATCGGGCTCTAACTGGGCCTGATGTAGATTTGACTGCCTCGGTGAACTGGCTACGTTTCGGTGACCTCTTTGGGGAAACTGAAGGTTTTGTCTGTGCCATTGAAGATGAAGTTATTAAGACGAATAACTACCGGAAATATATTATGAGGGACGGTACGGTCGACATCTGTCGTGCATGCCGCCGTCCTGGAGAATCACTCCGACATATTATTTCTGGTTGTTCTCATCTTGCTAACGGAGAGTATTTGCACAGACACAACCAAGTAGCCAGAATAATTCACCAGCAACTTGCTCTTGGATATAGCCTTGTTGAATCGGAGGTGCCGTACTATAAGTACGCACCTGCGCCAGTACTCGAAAATGGTCATGCAACGCTCTACTGGGATCGCTCTATCATTACGGACAGGACTATTGTCGCCAATAAGCCTGATATCGTGGTGGTCGACCGATCCCAGCGCCGGGCAATACTGGTTGATATCACCATACCTCATGATGAGAACCTCGTGAAAGCCGAGAAGGACAAGCTCAGTAAGTACCTTGACTTGACTCACGAGGTTACCGCCATGTGGGATGTGGATTCAACCATTATTGTACCGATAGTCGTTTCGGCAAACGGTCTTTTAGCCAAGAGCCTCGATCAACACCTTGAGAGGCTCTCGCTGAAAGGTTGGGTCAAGGGTCAGATGCAAAAGGCAGTAATCCTTGACACGGCACGTATTGTCAGGAGGTTCCTCACTCTGCAGCCCTGACCACCGGTAGTTTGGGCCCTGCCTCGCTGCTGGCGGTACTCTAGGATTAGGTTTTTATAATGTTTTATTGCTTTTATATTTAAATATTGTAAAAATCTAGTTTTAAGGAAAAAAATGAATAAAGAGTATAATAATAATAATCATTTTATTTCAGATATCAATATCCATAATTAACACATACAATAACCCAATACAATCAAATTAAATTAAATTACATTACGTTACATTACCTACTTATACATATAAATCAAAACAAAAAATAAGAAATAAATAATCAGTAAAAAAAAATCAAATCAAATAAATGTCACAAATAATAATAATAAAAAAAATTATAAAAAAGAAAGAGGGGAGACACAATGCCCGATTTTAAAATCAGCCAACGTGACGTCCGTGCGGAGCTGCAGTCAATCGATGTCCGGAAAGCTAATGGTCCTGATGGCATCCCTCCAATAGTCCTAAAAATGTGTGCAGCGGAGTTGTCCCCCGTGTTAACGCGCCTTTACCGTCTCTCGCTCTCTTCAGGTTGTGTGCCGGAATCTTGGAGAGAAGCTAATGTGCAACCGGTCCCCAAAAAAGGTGATCGGTCAGATCCATCGAATTACCGCCCCATAGCCGTAACTTCAGTTTTGTGCAAAGTAATGAAGCGCATTTTAAATAAACAACTTGTCCACTACCTAGAAGAACACTCCATAATTCACGATCGCCAATACGGGTTTCGGCCGAAACGGTCAACGGGTGATCTTCTAGCGTACGTTGCACATCTTTGGGGTGAGGCTATTGACAAGCGTGGTGAGTCGGTGGCTGTTAGCCTTGACATAGCCAAGGCTTTTGAACGGGTCTAGCACCAAGCTCTTCTCTCCCAGCTCCCGGCAAACGGTCTGCCTGCTCAGTTCTGCAACTGGGTCGCTGGCTTCCTGCATGAGCGCAGAATCCGTGTTATATCTGACGGATGCGCTTCGCGGCTCATGTCAGTGAACGCTAGTGTCCCTCAGGGGTCCGTTCTATCCCCCACGCTGTTCCTTCTGCATATCAATGATATGCTTCCACTTGGAAATATTCATTGCTATGCAGATGATAGTACGGTCCATGGAGGATACAACGGTCATCCAGCGGCTGGGCGGGTCGAAACCGAAGTGAATCGAGTTAATCTTGTCATTGAGCTCAATCGGGTATTGGACCTCATATCTAATTGGGGCACCAATAATCTGGTTGAGTTCAATGCCAAGAAAACACAGGTGTGCGCACACCTGTGTTTTCTTGGCTCACGGCAAAAAAGTCACCATTCCTTCCCCTTCCATCTCTTCAGGGTACATCTCTACGCCTGCAGAGCAGTATCAACGTGCTCGGTATGACGATACGCTGCGATCTGAACCAAAGGGACTACATCGAAGCCGTGATCAAAACAGCCTCACGAAAACTCGGAATTCTGAACAGAGTGCGGCGATTCTTTACGCCGGACCAGTTGTGCCTTTTGTACAAGACACAGGTACGGTCTTGCGTGGAGTATTGCTCGCACATCTGGGACGATTCCGCTAAGTACCTTCTCGATGCCTTGGACAGATTGCAGCGTCGCGCTGAACGCATTATCGGCAATGCAGAAGTGGTAAATACTCGAATCTCTGCAATTGCGTAGAGACGTTGCGTGCTTTACCCTCAGCGTGTTTTACCGCTTATACCATGGCGAGTGCTCTGAAGAGCTCTTTGACCTCATCCCACCTTCTCCCTTTCTTCATAGGAGTACACGTGCTGCTCTTCGGAGTCACCGATTCACTGTCTCAAATATCCCATCGCGCACAAAGAAATTTAGTGACTCGTTTCTTTGTCGCACCTCCAAAAGATGGAATAGTCTACCAGCACACGTTTTCCCTCCTTCCTATGATATGGGGTCCTTCAAGAGAGGCGTGAAGAAGCACCTTGTGGGCCGGCAGAGTGAAGTTAACTGATGCTACGTTTGTTTCCACGCTGCACCAGTTGTCTTCGCGTCTGGACTTCATTTCCACTTAACATCAGGTGGGATGGAGTCATTTGCCGAGCTAAGTATAAAAAATAAAAAAAAATAAAAAAAAGGGGACGCACTGACGTGCAAATGCATCCACCTCCTCAACAAAGGGGAATCCCACCGTTCGACCAACACATTCAGGATGCCGATACTGCTCCCTCTTAGACGACTTAATAAAGATGCACTTCTTTTTCTCACTATGGCATAAAAATCGTCTGCATGTGCCTCAGCAAACATAGCAGATGCGCTACAAAACCGGGTAATCGGGTTTAAGTATGCAAAATCTCATATACTCCTCCGTGCGTGCAATGTGCTTAAAAAGTACTGACGGACGCCAGCACATCATCTTATCTAAAACTGTAAAATTTATTGATTAATAGGTATACTCATTGTTTTCTAAAGTTTACGCGAAATGGAAATTAAACCAACTTTTACGGATCTACTCGCGTTTATTTTACACATTACGTTTATTATTATTGTTTATCTCGACCCTTTGCAGGGTCCGTGGTTACAGGGAGACTGAGGTGTTTGTCGTTTCATAATTAGTTGGTAGCTTGTATACCCTCATTTAAATTTAATCAGGTGCGTTCCGTTTTACGCAGAAAGAGCTTACAGTATCTTTCGATCTGGCAGTATGGTGTTGGGGCTGGGATTTAATATTCTGTATGATGGGATCCCAGGCTGGTGGTAGATTCCAACCATCTTCTCTATTGAAATTAGGATGTTTTTTAATTTCAATAGCCTCGCGTAGTCACGTATCATCCTAGGGATGAATCGTTGTTCTCTAGCAAGTATTTGTGGTTTATCAAATTTGATGTGATGCTTGGACCCCTCTAGGGAATGTTCGCATCATCATCATCATCATCTCAGCCAAAAGACGTCCACTGCTGGACAAAGGTCTCCCCCAAGATGGGTTGATGTTCGCATACTGCAGACTTATTTTCGCGCCTATGCTTGACGTCGGCTATATGTTCTTTAACGCGGGTTCCAATACTTCTTTTTGTTTGCCCGATGTAAGAGAGCCTAAAGGTTCGAAATGCCAATATAAACATTAATATTAAAAGTAATTGTATAAAATAAACGCGAGTAGATCCGTTAAAGTTGTTTAATTTCAATTTATTGAATGTTTATATAATTTTTAACGCAAATTTTGTTGCGAACAAATTACAAAAACACAAATGTTGAAAAAACTTTGGTTAGAACCACGATAGCTCAATTGGGAGAGCACCTGACCCGGTATGTCAGAAGAGTGCGGGTTCAAATCCTGCTCGTGGAAATATTTTCAACATTTGTTTTTTTTTTTTTCAATTTTTATTGATTAATGTTCAACCTTATGCCATATTCATAAAGTTCAAAGTCAAAACAAATTTAAACGGGGATTAACGCAAACTTATTAGTAAAAAGGTATCATACCTTCTTTATACCACCCCGCCCGTCAGTTGCCCGTCAGTAGCCCGCCGTTGTAACTCGGTCGAAACGTCGGGTATAAAGAAGGTATGATATCTTTTTACTAATTAGTTTGCTTTAATCCCCGTTGAAATTTGTTTAATTATGGAACGCGATAGTTTAAAAATCTATATCTATTGAGGAAATTTGTCAGTTTGTTGTAGTGTGATGCAGGCGTGTGTACACAAAGTTTTCTCTCGTTTGTCTATGATTTGTGTTCGATCGGTCGCAAATTGACAATTTCGTTTGTAAATTGACAAAATATTGCAGTCAACAAAACTAAAAACAAATTGTGTTTGCCAGTCATGTCTTAATTGGTAACGTTTGACGAATGGATGTCACCGTTGCGTGTATAGTCTGCATAAAAATAATCAAACCGTTTTCGCAATTGTATAGGTATAGTCAAAAATAAAACAGCATTTTTGCAAAAAAGCATATGAGATAAGTGTGTCTAAAATTTCAAATCTTAGAATAATTATGGTACCTATAGAAAATAAGTCCGCGCGCCCATTTTGAAGCACCTTTTTTGGAGCCAGATATGGCTCTAAACGCCGACTTTTCAATGTACACTATGGAGTTGCAAGAGTGTACGCGTGTGTGTCGCCGAGCGCAAGCAAGTAATCGTCATGAAAGTGTGAATCGTTTTAGTGCTTCACTTTTGACAGAGCGCTTGTATAAAAACTATCTTTCTATACCGTAAATATTCTAAGTTTAAAATACATTTTAAACATAAATATTATAAGAATGTTTAAAAAAGGGTCAAGTTCCAGTTATGCTATTTAATATATTGAAACTAAACTTAAAACTGAAGTGTTCAATCTTATTTTATATAAATGCTTATATTTTTGACCATGATAAGATAAGACAAGATATTTTTAACCATGGGTGTTTCAGTTATTCAGATGCTGACCGTACAAAGGACGATTGGCTGTGTGTGTACATAATAAACTCATATTCGGTTTTTGAGTAAAGTAAACAAAACATAATGACCTTTTACGTTGAATTTAAGGTATTTTTTCGGACTATAATTATTATGAACTATCCTAATCACGGCTCCGTCACAGACTGATTTGTTTCATCTAAGAATTCAACCAACTGTAGCAGGACTGCTGCTACAGCTGGTTGCACTTTAAATAATAGATAAATAAATAATAGATAACTTTCCTAGACTCACACCAATTATCTAGCCCAAGAGAAGCTTCGTTATGAAACTCGCTTAAACTAGACAACGGATACACATATAAATAAGCGTGTAATGGGCCTAACACGAAATTATATCGAAACGCGTAGTTTTAATAACAAATTTATATGAAACGCTTTGAAATTAATTCTATGAAAATTAAATGATGTTTGTCAATTAATGTTAAGTAAAGTTAGATGAACTTTATTTTACAATCTCCTGCTATCTTCACTGAAAGCCAGCGTGGGTATCAATAAACTTTCGCATGTCTGAAAATTCACTAATATAACGTTCAGAGTCTTTACATCATTTAGAAATTGCTTTTTTGAACAAAACGCTTGTTTTCCATTTGGCTTAAACATTGTTAAATGTTCTTTTGTCAAATTTACAAAACTTCTCAACTTTTGAGACAGCAAATACTTCTTCACATTAAATTATAAACTGTAGAGTATTTGAACATCAAACAAAAAAAACGAAGTATAGTCAACGAAAGAACTTTCAGCTATGTTCATAAAGTAGAAATAAACTTTCATCAAAAACAGTCTCATGGTAAAAGTCCAAGACAAAGCGGTCTTAACGAAACTGTCAAAGAGAAACGAAACATTAGAGTGATTATGATACATAGCTGCGCTCGCTTTATCTACATTTTCCAAATCGCTTGGGAGCAATGCAATGTATACCGAGTCGTGGCAGGTTTCCTTGACAAGGTAGGGAGCAGGTCGGCGTCCAAGCCTTAACTAATTGTTATCTATGCACCCCCACAGTCGGTATTACGGGATATGTGTTTTGAATATGAAGAGCCTGAGGATCCCAGACGCAGATACGAGTGACAGGCCAATTATTGGCATACAAAGCGCCGTCTTAGTTGGCTCTGAAATTATACGACCTTAGCTATTAAAGTATGATAGTAATATGATTATGATATACGTTAAGTAATTGTCGGCGTTTCATAATTGTATTAATAACGTTTTAATACAAAACTGAGTATCAAGGAGGAATCGATTACATGGATCAGTTCTTTAGGCTTGATTAGCTGTAATATCTCTTAACTGCAGCTCGAAGTGTTTTTACAGTTAGTGGAGGTATTGTCATTTTAACAGCAATATAAATAAAATAAATAAATTAACTTTCCTACACTCACACCAATTATCTAGCCCAAGAGAAGCTTCGTTATGAAGCTCGTTAAATGGTTACTAGACAACGGATAAACAAACATACTTAAAACACTTAAATACATACTTATTATCCATAGAAAACACCCAGACCTGATTTAGAAAAACCATAATTTCTAAATTGACCCGACCGGAGATCGAACCCGGGACCTCAGAGATGGCGACACCATGAAAACCGATGTACAAACCACTCGACCAAGGAGGTCGTCATATAGAATATATATTAAAGAAAATAGAAGTAATATAGAATCATCATCATCATCATTTTAGCCTGTAAGCATAAGCCAGAGTATAAAGTATCCCCTTCAACACGCCAGCTTAGTCCGTCCCGTGAGAGCCTCATCCACTTCCTTCCAGCCGATCAGACGATATCGTCTGACAATTTGGCTGGTGGTCTGCCTAGAGGCAGACCACTTGTCATCTCCGGGTCACCACTCCGTCACCACCTTGAGCCAATTAATTATTAATGTATATAATTATATTTTTCTTCATGTGCCATCTCTTAACGGAGGTCGGCTATCATTATGGCAAACCCTGCTATACACGACTTTAAAATGTACACTAACACCCCCACCAACCGTCAAAGGTGTCAGACAACCTTGCGCAAGTACAAGGGATCATTATGGCCAGTTGGGCCTTTGATGTTGCGGCTCGGAGAGAGAGAGAGAAACTTTTAAAGTGCTCATATTGTAGCCATTGCATTTTTAAGGACTGGTCTTCTCTGGCCTTGCATTTTGTCTTGCAGTATGATCTGCAAAATACTGCACTTACTGCTACGAATAATGCCCGAAATACGGCAGCTATTGATGATAAAGGTACTATATTAATTGGCAACCTTTAACGTTTCGTTTGTGCCGCACTTTGAATAAGTCGTTCGCGTTCCACAAATTGGCAACACTAGCATATTTCGGCAGTCGATTTGTACAGCGTAACATAGGAAATGCTCAGAAATAAATTTTGTTTTCCCCGCTTCACTGTAACGACGTCTCGTGAGATGTTTGATCAAACGAACCCTCTGATCCGTGATGGATTTCAGGGTTGCCAGATGGTGTCTGAAATTTCCCCGAAAGTTTGTATTCATAAATTCTCGTGTCCATCTTTGTTTAGGGTGTACCGATACTTCAAGATCCTTGTATTAAAATATATATATCTCTGTTTAGACAAAACGTTATTAGTACCAATTTTACTGTATGAGGAAAGCATTAGACGAGTGAGTAAGTATAATGATTATGCCGAAACACGTTTAGTTCTGGCAGCATCATAAAACATGTAACGTACCCTTAGAGCATATGCTCTAAGAACGTACCAAGTAATACAACCTCTTTATTTAAACTATTTCGAAACGTTAACATCACTATGAAGATCGTACGTATCCTTAGATACGTGTCATTACGTTAGTTTTCAACCTTTGTGGTCTAGGTACTAGTTGGAATACCGGCCAATGAACCTGAAACTAATCCACATAATATGCTTGGTTTGATCTCAGAGGCCAGTGATGCCATTTTGTAATAAGTTTGTGGGGCTAGTTTAAATCCGTCTAACTAGCTACCATCTTGTCTATGTGAGCTAGCATCGCAGCCATGTCAGTAGCATGGTGATCCAGATAGACAATGGCTCATTAGTTCAGAATAACACATAACACGTAACAATTTGTCATCAGAATTAGACAGAAGACAATTATACTTACATCACTCTGTAAAAAATTTAAAACAGACGTCAATGTTTTTCTTACAAACAGCCGATTGTTATTTTTTTATAAAATAACTCCAAATGCTTGGTCACCCCTATCGCCCCTCAGGTGTCGTCAAAAGCCACTCCTAAGACAAAAGACTTGTTGATTTTTAATAATACGTTTTGCAAATAATGTATTTTGACAGCACTTTGAACTGAATACTGAGATGTGACGTCTTTAATTTGGCTACTCCATTCTATTGGTTATTTCTCGAAAGAGTATTTCCAGAACACGAGGACATTAGAAAATTTTTCTGTCTAAAAAGAAAATTAGATCATAATTAAATTTCATCTAAAAATATGTTCTACATTTGTGTAGGTCGTGTATTATTAGTGTTATGAATAGCCTCGGTGAACTCGGTGGCCCAATATCTATAAGTAGGTCCTTAGTTCGATTCCTATGATGGACGAAGTGTGTTCCAGATTTTTTGTGATGGTTAAGCCAATATCCATTAATTGTAGTTGACTGATAACAATGTTGCAGGTCTTTTCACCAGCTGTGGGACAGTATATAGGCTAATGTCTGTTTGTCTCGTCCAACTACAACATCTACGTCATCAACATCCTATCTAAACATTTTAAATCGGTCCTGGATTTTTTTTCAACATTTTTCCGAAATAAAAACTCTTTAGTCAAAATTGATAGACTGACTGACGATGTGCAAACATTGTTTTATTTTTTTATATGTATAGTTACTTTTTCATTATTATTTAATTGTTATTTAATTAGTTCACTGTACATGCAGCTCTTGCTAAGTATGTGTCAGTAGTTGTAGAATTAGTCCCGCAGACTTCCTTTACACAACACAGCTATCGTCTGGAAGAGATTTCTTTTAGAGATAAGCGCACTTTTGCATAAGTATGTCTTGTGTAACTTATGTTTCTCTATATGTGTTTTATATGAACAATAAAGGATTTCATAATAAAGTTCACTAAATGGAAAACGTATAGTGGTTGCAAATGTTATCGAACAAAACTTCAAGACTATTTAGCATATCTTGCGAGCTATAAGTATGAACTATTGAGAAAAATACATTATAACTTTTCCATCTCGAGACTCTTGACGCTGAAATGCTGATGTTGAGTGTTTTGTTTGTTTTCATAGCAGGCATTGAATTTTAATGGTTTATGTTGAAGGAAAGTGGGTAAATAAGCCTTTGTGATCTGATATAGATGCGTGGTATCAGTGAAAAATATCAGACTGATAATTTGTTTATTGAATGTGCCCAATCAACTCGATTGTAGGACGTAAATCCTACATAGTATAAAACAAAGTCGCTTCCCGCTGTCTGTCTGTCCCTATGTATGTATGCTTAGATCTTTAAAACTACTAATGGATTTTGATGCGGTTTTTTTTAATAGATAGAGTGATTCAAGAGAAAGGTTTGTGTGTACATCAGCATTGCACCCGTGCGAAACCGGGGCGGGCGGTAAAGCTTAAAAGTTTGGATGTGGGAAGTAATCTCCGAAAAGAATCATCTGATTTCAAAAAATGTTTCATTAATATTTAGAATTGACCTTCAGGACGAATATGGGTTAAATTGTATTTTGATAAAAAAATCCTTTTCAGAAAAATACGGATTCCACGCGGACGAAGTCGCATTTTACTTTAATTTATATCGATTTGATCTGCTATATACTACAGCCATGCTTAGCGACGACAGTGACAGATTATAATATAATATTGCGAATAGTAGAGGAAGTAGGAGGTCTCTACTTCTTGGTGTCAATATCACATCAGCATCACTCAGCACATTTTACGTCCCTACTGCTGGGGCAACTGAGAACGGGCCATAAACCACCACGCGGGCCAGAGCGGATTGGTTGTTGTTAACGACTGCTAATACAGCCGGGATCAAGGGCTATACGTGTTTTCCGAAGCAAAATGAGTGCATAAATGTAATTTTTGCGAGGACATGTGTGATGAAAATATTCGAAACTCTTTAGGAATGCATTCTTGCGTTTTCGAGCAAGTTCACTCAAACGGACTTTAGATGTTTCGTTGTGCACTGTGTCCGTACCATAGACCTAAAATAATATTAACAAAGTGACATAATAAATCTATTAGTTTTATTGCGTTTATCATCATCATCGTCACCTTCCTCACTGCTAGGCTTTCCAACATTAAAAAGGACCGATCTCCTCCTTAGCAACGATTACATATTTATTTTACACACATTTGCTCATAGTTTAACAATGTAGCACATAACTTCTATTACATATACCTCTGGGAACTAATGGCTATCAGTATGATAAACAGATATTACATATTTTACACTACTGGACGTACTAACTATTACTTAATCTGTGCTAATGGGCAAAAGCCTCCCCCTACCTTTACCCCATCTTCCGATCCGCTGTGACAAAACTACTGATGATGAGACTGGTTGTCTGGAAGACATCGCGTCGAAGCGATAAGAACGTCTAATTGTAACTATTATATTATTATGTTTAATTATTTTTTTAGTGTTGCAACAAAAATATTGTCTATAAAAATGTCAATCTCTTATGTAACTATCAAGGTCATCTCCGTCTTATATACCACGTCAATATACAGATAACAATAGAACAATCAACGTACATAGACTTATCCTTTAATTATTTTATTTAGTGGAGTTACTACAATAAAACTTGTCCTTTTAGCTTCACAATAATTGAGTTACCAGTTCTCAATACGTTGCTGTCCTTACGGTAACAACGTTAGCTCTATGGTCTCAGACAGCATTTGTTTCCGTTCCGTTTTACGCTAGGTAGTTTCTTTGTGTTTCTGAGCAGTCGTTAGACAACTTTTATTATTTTATTGAATAACGCGGAAGTTATTCAGACCTTCATTCGGTTTGTTGTGTTTGAAAATGTAACTTTTTTAGGCATGTTTTTTGAAAACTTGATGTTATCAGAAAGCCTCGGAGTATCTTTAAAGGGATGGGGACACGCTTTCGTGATGTTCCCTTCTAGGAACCTTCTGAGATGTTTCTGTTTCGATTTCACGGCTTGAGGAACCCTTTAAGTTTCTCGCCGCCCCAAAAACGTCCGGTTACGTTATAAGGCCATAGAACGCCAGAGCCAACTCCCAAAAAAAGTGTTTTATGAAAAAAAATAACATAAAAAATGACTGATCACTTGAAGTCATTAGCCGCCATAATAATAGTCACGTACCTATATGCAAATATTAATATCTTGTAAGAATGTCATTTATTAAGATAATTTAATTACAATAAAGCAAACGCACAAACTCGTGTAGTTACTTAAATATTAAGTTTATGTGATGACACTGGAGAATTCTTGACGTTACTTAGAAATGTCGCTTAATAACTACCGGCTGGAGTTGTTTGTACTTAAAAGTGGTTATTAATTAGATGATATTTATTGTTGTTGGTATTCAAAGTGTGCCGACATAATGAGATAGGTAACTGCCATTTCTTGGTATTGCTTTGTAATTGTTTGTAATGGGCAATATTTTAACGTTTTCATTGAGTTGCTTTTTTATTATGTTTTAGATTAATAGTTAGATGATACTCTTGTTGTAACTCTATAACATCAACATTGAACTTAAAATGAGTAAAATACAAGATAAAATTTTACTAGAAAAAAAAACCAGCTTCAGCTCGAGTGAGAAGAGAATGAGGGAGAGCCTTTTCTAGTAAAATTTTATCTTGTAACTCGACGACCTCCTTGGTCGAGTGGTTTGTACACCGGTTTTTATGGTGTCGCCATCTCTGAGGTCCCGGGTTCGATCCCCGGTCGGGTCAATTTTAGAAATTATTGTTATTCTAAATTGTCTCGAGTCTGGATGTTTTCTATATATAATAAGTTACATACTTATTATATACTAGCTGTGCTCGCGACTTCGTCCGCATGGAATAGTGACTTTCGGCAGCATTTTTAATTTTTTAGGCTCTTTTCCCGTTTTTGCAACATTTTTCACTGATGCTTCGCTCCTATTGGTCGCAGCGTGATGTTTTATATCCTAAAGCCTTCCTCGATAAATGGACTATCCAACACAAAAATAATTATTCAATTCGAACCAGTAGTTCTTGAGATTAGCGCGTTCAAACAAACAAACAAACAAACAAACAAACAAACAAACAAACAAACAAACAAACAAACTCTTCAGCTTTATAATATTAGTATAGATAGAAAACAGTTCCGAGCTATTCAAATCAAATTTGGCGAACTTCTTGGTCGAGCGGTTTGTACACCGATTTCATGGTGTCGCCATCTCTGAGGTCACGGGTTCGATCCCCGGTCGGGTCAATATTAGAAATTATTGTTATTCTAAATTGTCTCGGGTCTGAGTGTTTTCTATGTATAATAAGTATGTATTTAAGTATTTTAAGTATGTTTATCCGTTGTCTAGTAACCATTTAACGAGTTTCATAACGAAGCTTCTCTTGGGCTAGATAATTGGTGTGAGTGTAGGAAAGTTTATTTATTTTTAGTTTATTTATAGCATTGTGTATGCAAAATCAAAATAATATAAATAACTAGCGGGCGTTTACGGTTTCACCCGCGTGGTTCCCGTTCCCGTAGGAATATCGGGATAGAAGTATCCTATATTTTAATCCAGGTTATAAACTATCTGTATGCCGAATTTCATCCTTTCCATCCATCCGTTGCAGCGTGAAGAAGCAACAAATATACACACATACATACACACACACACAAACTTTCGCATTTATAATATTAGTGTGATTAAAATGGTTAGAATTTGGCGATCTTATCGGTTTAAAGCGATTTCTTGTAGCATTTCCATTAACAGAATTTTGATAAAATTGTGTCAAAATGTATTGTTTTTTTTTGTAGGTACATTATTTAATTATTTTTTCGAAAGTATCGAGAAGTATTCTAGAAAAGAAACCAACTTAAATTGTTTAAACATTATTTATTATTTAAGTTGCAACACTGATTCTATCTCAATGAAGAACTACCTAAAGCAGCTAACGAATCGTTTGGAAATGTTTGGCCCAACCAAATGTTTGAGTTGTCCGCACATACAAGGGTCAAAGGGTTCTAAATGGAAGCCGCAAAACTAAATGAAATAAATTAGTGTTCAGATTGGAACAAATTAATTGGACTAAATAGATATAGGTTGTTGAAATAAAAAGTGGTTTGACATTACAATAAGATTTACTTTCTCATTTCCTAATTTTCAGAGATATACAATTAAATGAGTGAATTCTTGGTTTCACTACATGGCTTGAGGAACCATTCGTTTTTTGTCGCCCATAAGCCCGGCTAAGCTGTAAAATCAACAGAAATCTAAAATACAATCCCTAAAAATAAATGCTGAACAATATAAAAAATGACAATGTACGGACGCCTGCACATCAACCTATCCAAAACTGTCAAATTTCTTCAATACATTTTCAACCATATGCCTTAGTTATAAAGTCCAAAGTCTATTGAGGAAATTTGACAGTTTGTGGTAGGTTGATGTGCAGGCGTGTGTACCAATTATTGTAACGATGTTTACTTTGTATTGGAATAAAAGTTTGTTCTATAGACCATGATATATGATTGTTTGTTTATTTATATTTGTTTGTTATTTGTTTAAATTATGTTTTGTGTATTTGTTTGTTTCTGTACGTTACATTGTGTGTCGCAACTGCTGTGCTGTCACAGTAGTGGAAACAACATTTTAGTCGAAAAAAACTCTGACATCATATTAGGTATAGTCGACAATGAAATTGCTTTATCACTTTTGACAAAAACTTCCATTACAATAAAATTTTAAATTTCGCTAAGGCTCATTGTCAATAATGACAACGTATCTGTCACTTGGTCTTTTAAACAAAAATAGAACTTGTTGTTTTATTAAATGCAAACAAAATTCACTTCTAAGGTGGTAAAGCAATTTCATTGTCGACTATACATCTGTGACACAATGGTTCTAAAATAATAACATTAAATACTTTGAAACTTTGAAAAATATATGTCTTAAATAAACAAATATAACTAACTGAAAGTCGCGGGAGCCACTGAATGCGAGCAGCACAGAACCGGTCGTTGTGGCGATCGCATTTAGCTAAGCTGATGATGATGATGATGATGATGATGAAACTAATTTAAATTTAATAAATACTCCTCCTAAAGATATTCTTTTGTGGAAGCGCTTTTCTTTCATCTCACCTTTTAAGTGCTGATAAAGCCGAAAAGGCCGAAGATTGAATCGATATTAATCCGGAATCTTAAATCAACCACTGACGTGCTGATTATTTTGCCTCTGACATACTGAGGCCCGATTTTTTAATCCTCAGATAAGTCCTTTAGTTATTGTTCTGAGGATAAGTCTTATCTAACGAATAACATTGTCATTGTGACATATAAGCGATTAAATCAACTTGCTTGAAGGCAAATCACCTATAGGATAAAATACGGTCCTACATAAAGCATATATGACAAAACACGATCGTGGCAAAATGCGATTAGGGCAAAACCTTACTGGTAAAAAATGCGTTCGAGGCACCCATCTAACAAATCATATTTTCTAATGCGTTTTGCTTCAAAGCTATCTGTTGCTTTGGTAACTTAAGCGTACCACCTTCGCCCCAATAAAGAGACAGCTTATGATCAACTGGTATAGTTATACTTAGCTAGCTTTATGTTGCATAATATTAGAACTGCAAAATTGGATAACAGAGTATCCCACTTAATATTGCGTCCGCACCTGCTGCAGCTTAGGACAAACTAAACTAAATGCTTATGAGAACAATAAAAAAGTATATTGCTCAATTTATCTTTGAGAACAGCGCTACGCGAACGCTCGCATTCCCAGAGGAAAATCCCTTTAGTACGAAATTAAGCGTTTCTGCAACAAATGGATGGGCAGGACAAAACAAAACATTGATACTATAATATGCAAGTGCTCGGGTGCAACCAATATTCTGTTTGCTCCCCACGGTTAGGGTTGGGCCACACCAAATGCAACTGCAGTCCGGTGCGGGTGCAGCAGTTTTATTATTAATACTGCAATTGTCGTAATATGAGCCAACCGGTATACAGCACGTCCCCTCGCACTCAAAGTGCAAAAGTCAAAGTTAATATTTTTAATCAAACTTTAAAGTACTTTGGAATCGTTCGAACATTGTTTACCTGCTAGTGTGCCATGCCAGTGTGCCTTCAAATAAGAAAGCCTGTAAAATACTACGTCACAAGCATTGCAACTGCGCTGTAATTACACTGGTACTGCACTGTTTCTGCCACTACACTGCGACTGCAGTGCGACTGTACTGCGACTGCATTGTGACTGCACTGCTACTACACTACCACTGCGCTACAACTGTACTGCGACTACACTGCACTGCTACTGCACTTGACGCAGCTGCCTCGCACCTACACCCGAATTGCATGCGATTTGGCGTATAATAGTCCTTACAACTGCTTCTGCACTGCACACAAACTGCAACTGCGTTCGGTGTGTTCCACCCTTTATACAGCAAAATCTGGTGGGCAAACAAAGGCGAGCAATGGACGCGTCACGCTTCAAACCGATAAAACTGCCGGCTTTATTTTTAAATTCCACTCCGCGGCAGGAGTTTACATCGGTCGCGCAAATGTTCCGGCAAAAATTGTATTTTGTATGTATTACTGTTACATAGCGGCAAAGTTTATCGTCTCAATTTACTTTTTTAATAAATTCATAGCATACATTCGTGTAATACGTTCCAGAAACGTATTACAGTCATTGTGACAGAACTAACTACTGAAGAGAAGTTCATTGCATTGAGCACGTCGGAATTACGATCCTGTAAGTTTGCAAGCAACCAGTTAAGTGACCAAACTTAATTATATCACGTAGCTGTATAATGTTTATAGGCTAGTCAAAGTCAAAGTCAAAATCAAATTTTTTTATTCAAATTAACTTACGAAAAGTGATTTTGAATCGTCCATACATTTTTTACCTCATGCATGTGATGATAACAACATAATTATGCTTATGCTTTTGAAACCCATTACACGGTGGTCAGATGAAGACTCAGACTCTCAGACACTCAAGACTAAAACCAAACGCTATTAGATTCATAAAAAATGTTCACGTAATTTTTCGTACAAATGCTTTTACAATGATTAGTTACAATATTTAAATAGGACTTTTTTTACCTACTTCAACAATATTTCAATGCGACGATGTTAACTCAATAAAATTATAAGAATTCACACAATTTGATTCAACAAAGTTAACATTCCAATATTCAAATGAAAATAATAAAAAGTGAGACAGACAAACTGAGTCGCAACAAATATTTAAACAATAGAAACAAGTTTCTTATAAAAGTTCTCTTTTGTTCCAATTTGCTAAAATGTTTTTGGATTTTAATTAAGAGGAGAAAGTTCTTTTCGTGTGTTCGAATTAATTAAAACAGGTAAAATTTTAAGGGCCTCCTAATATCTTTAGTTATCTGTGTAATAAAACCGTTACTAATTTTTAAGTCTGTACAGAAATAGTTAAGGGGAAAAAGGTAGAAAGGTTAGACCGTTTTTTAAATTTATATTAATATTTTGCAATATTCCGTTGCGAACGATAATATTTGAAGACTTACTTCTTTGTCGCGCTATCAAAAGGTAGAATGCTTTCCTATCACTTACTTAGTAGCGGGATTACGTACAATATTGAGCCCTTTTAACAAGGGGTGGGCAGTGTTTGGGAAACTACGTCGAGTCTTCTCGTCATCCATACCGCAATGCTTAAAAACGAAAGTTTTCAATCAGTGCGTCCTACCCGTCATGACCTACGGAGCTGAGACGTGGACTCACGGTAGGGCTGGTCCACCAGTTTAAAGTCGCTCAGCGAGCTATGGAAAGAGTTATGCTCGGAGTTTCTCTGAAGGCTAGGATTCGTAACGAATACATCCGACAGAGAACCAAAGTCATTGACATAGCTCTAAGAATTAGCAAGTTGAAGTGGCAGTGGGCCAGCCATATCTGGCGAAGAACCGACAACCGCTGGGGTAAACGTGTTCTTGAGTGGAGACCACGACTCGGTAAACGTAGTGTAGGCCGGTGGTAAAGCTGAGGACAGGGCGCTATGGCGCTCATTAGGGGAGGCCTATAACCAGCAGTGGACTAAGATAAGCTGATGATGATGATGAACAAGGTGTGAAGAAGCAGCTTGTGGGTCGACAGGGTAAGGAAAACTAGTGTGGAACAGTTCTGCTTCATTTGCTGTCATCGCATCTGGACTCCACTTCTGCGATATAGCCTTAGAATCAATTAAATTTTTTTTTATTGTAATTACTATTAATCCTCCGTGGCCGTTATCCAAAAAACCTGGGTTCAATTCACAGGTCGGACACAGTATATTTCGGAATTTCGGTTTACACATAGATTTTATGGTCACTAGCCCGAGATATTCGTTACACTGCAATGCGATCTAATAGCCCCTTTTTTGACCCGGAATAAATTATGAAAACCAAATTCCTGCGGAACTGGAGCGACCCGGGGTATGTGGGGTTGGCCAAGATGCTGACGATCGACCCACCAAAATCCCGGGATCTAGAAGTACCTAATGTAGGTAGGCATACTCCGGAGCACGGAGTAAACTTCCAACGCTCGTTTTTACGAATTCTGCGGCATCCTAAAGGTGACCGAAACTCTCAATTAATTCCACAATCTATGTCAGCACGTGTTTATCCCACAAACGATCGTTGAAAGGGTTATCGGGACTTATTATTTGGCCTCCTGGCAACCTGCGCGCCGTAATTACAGACACCCGAACCCAATAAACAGGGTGAGTAAGAATTTTAAATGCCTTTTACGTCCTGCAATTAAAGTACTTTTTGGAATACCACTGCATTGTAATTGTCGTGCTTACGTTTTAGGGTCTCGGTTTGGGACTTTGACGGTTTTGGAATTTTTCAATTTTGTTTACGTTTTATACGAAATGTTTGCTGTTCTCAGTGTAAGTACATAAGGCTGTTTAGGAAAATGTATCTGATAGATGGTTTCATTCGTACTTATAATTAGAATTAATTAATGTTCTTTATCTTATTTAAAAATTTGCAGTATAAATTATGTTGTTACGATGTTGTTATCTATTATTGTTTGGTACTAACTCCCAGCGGGAGTTTTTCGCATTCCCTTGTATGTAACGTGTTAATGAAATATGAAAAACTGGCTAAAAACTACTGTTACATCTGAGTCTGCGCCAAAACAACTAGTAGGTACATAAGCATCGTCGGTAGCCAAACGGATAGATTCTCGGGTTCGGAATCCAGAAATCATGGATCAATCTCATAGATCCATAAGACTACTGACATGAACCCATGTTCATGTCAGTAGTCTTTTGGATCTTATGGCTAATACTCATGTGAGCCATACATTTTGTACATAGAGTTCAAAGTCTATTGAGAAAATTTGACAGTTATGGTAGTAGGCTTTAAGCGATAAGACCGCCTTTGCCCACCCCGATATAAAAATGTTGTTGTTTTGTTTCTACTTTTCTGTGTGTGTGTGCAATAAAGAGTTTTATCTATCTATCTATCTAGTATGATGCGCAGGCGCGCGTACAGTCAACAGCAAAGGTAACTGATGATTCGTCAAGTTTCAAAATATGAAATCAGTATGAAAAACAAAACTTTTTAAACGCATATCGAAAAACCTTCGAATGTCTACTAGTACCTTCAGACTTTGACCGTAAAATACCGACTTACACTATCGAAACTTAATTTTGAAATCTAGTAAACATCATCTACTTTTGCTGTTGACTGTACTATGACAGAGAATACTTTTATCCGGGGTTCACTCTGGTTCAACTTTCTCTGGGATAGTGTAAACACGAAAGTAGTCGCAGGCAGCAGCTAGTATTTAAATATACTGGGCCGCAAAAATTCCGGGTCGCTTATAAAAAGTGTGATAGTTGCCATTGCCATTCTTAATTACACAACACAAACTAGTGAAACTGTAGTATGTTATAGATGACTGACTTATACATAAAAGAAAATACATAACACGTTTGTAAACTGTATAATTTTATTTAAGTACTATAAAATACAAAAAAAACACTTCAAACTTTTGACTACAAAAGTATACAACACAGTTAATCTGCAAAATGAAAGCTTTTCTGTAAATTTAATATCTTGTATTTCCTCCACGAGCCCGTATCGCTTCATTAAGACGATGTGGCATGCTGTAAATCAAATTTCTAATACGGTTTTGGTCTATGTTTGACCGTTCTTCTACTAGCGCACTTCTTAACTCACGTAAGTTAGCTGCAGCTGGAGAGCGTTGTTTAACGCATCTCCCGAGCTCGTCCCATAAATGCTCTATGGGATTTAAGTCTGGGCTGCGAGCTGGCCACTCCATGCGGGTGATACCGACGTCTTGAATATACGCGTTGACCAAATGTGCTGTATGTGGTCGCGCATTATCGTCCATAAAAATGGATTTTGCGCCCATATTCACCAAGAAAGGACCAGCATGCTCATTTAAAATCTCCTCTTCATATCTGGGAGCTGTCAGAGAACCGTTTTCTATAATTACTAACTCCGTACGATCCTTTGAAGATATCCCAGCCCAAACCATTATTGATCCTCCACCGAATGGCACCTTTTCCTCAAAACACGCTTGAAGATAACGTTTATTTGGTCGCCTATATACTCTTCGTCTCCCATCGTGTGCGAATAAACAAAATCTTGACTCATCGGAAAACATAACCCTGGACCAATCTTCATCTGTCCATCGGACGTGTTCTCGAGCAAACCGCAACCTGGCAACTCGATGTTCTCTGAGCAATTTAGGGCCATTTGCTGGCTTATAAGGCTTTATATCAGCTTCCCGAAGTCACCGCCGGATAGTGTCAGAGCTTACATTGTTGTGGTGAATTTTTTGAAGGCTATTTCGGATCTGAACAGCCGTGAGATGTCGATTTATTAACGACGCTCACGATGAATCGGTCTTCTCGTGTAGTTGTACACCTTGGCCTGCCATTCCCTGGTCTCCTGACGTTCATACCGGTCTCTTGAAATCGCTGGAGTACTCTTTGGACCGTGGATAAAGATACACCTACTGTTCTAGCAGTACTCCGCTGACTCCTTCCTTCTTGTAACATGGTGATAATTCGTGTACATTCTTCAGTAGATAACGGCATGTTGGTGCATGGTTGATGCACAAAATACTGTGACCAGCCAAAAAAACTGTTTATGATGACAGCTCGGTTTGAAACAAAAGCAAGAAAATTTTCTATTCCAAAAATTAGAATTTTGATATTTTTCAAAAATCGGAATTTCTTTTTTTGAAGCTGTAACTTGTTCAAATGCAATGCTCTTTTGATATGTATAATAAGCGTCACAAATCTGCCTATAACATATTATTTATACGAAGGATCTATGTAAATAACTTTGGGAGATATCGCGGTTTTTCTAAATGACCCGTTATTTTTGCTGTCCAGTGTAGTTACGAGTAGTTACGAGAATTAGCCTGATTGTGTTCTTTGTAAGTTCTTGTGCACAACCCTGTTTCTGAGTTGATAAAACCATCGCGGGGCACGGGCCGGGCGGGCTGTTAGTGAAATAACTAACAAGGAACAGAAATATTGCGTATGTTCGCTCCCACCGATTCGAGCAAAGCTAAATATGCTCAAAGAAGTTGTTTCAACGAAAGCTACATGAAGAGACGTTACAGCAGTGATATTTTTTATTTAGTACCTACTCACGTTTGAGTAAGTAATTGCCATCTAACATGCAGACCTATGTGCAATTTATCATTTGCTATCCGATGTATGTCTTTGTTTCAACTTCAAGGCGACGCTGACAAACATTCGCATTTAAAATGTTGTATGTGTTAAAACTATTTTAGTAAACACAAAACTGTTTAAGTAAAGCAAAATTTACGAAACATGCGGGGTCGTCAAAAATATTTTCTTGGACACGGCAGGGTTGTACGACAGACAGACAGATGTACGGGAAGGAACTACTACGGGAAATTGGCATCACTGTTTGGCAAAGGTCTCCCCCATTTCCTTCCATCTCTTTAAATATCAAACTATCTCCGTTCTCTATTGTAAACTGTAACGTTCCAAATAACATAAAAGATTGTTTAAGTCACGATAATTGTAATCAAACTCTTGAGTTCATCAAAATTATTAATGTTTATAAATAAGTGTAATTACCCATTGTGACCTTAAATGACAAAGCGACCTTAAATAAAAAAAAATAAAAAAAATTGGCTTCCATTTTTTTTAGGAGACAGTTTGCTTATTACCTCATACGGTATTTTCAGCGTCACCGGACTTTTTATGAGGGCGGAGAGAAACTTAAAGGGTTCCTCAAGCCGTGTGAAACGAATCACCATCAGAAGTTTTCTAGAGGGAACGGCATCACGCACTAGTGCGTGTCCCCGTGCCC
Organism: Eudonia lacustrata; assembly: GCA_947562085.1. NCBI lineage: Eukaryota > Metazoa > Arthropoda > Insecta > Lepidoptera > Crambidae > Eudonia > Eudonia lacustrata. The sequence goes on along the minus strand of OX387321.1, from coordinate 6,607,192 downwards.
TACTAGATTCTCTGAGGGATTTGGATGGGATCGGTTTGGCCAAACTGCGTACTAAAACCAGGACCACAAAATTTTGGACCAATCGCTTCACTGAGGCAACACAGATGTAAAATAAAAAAAATACCAAAAAGTTACTCGAGCGTGTTGCATTGATAATAAACCAATATCCATTATCACTTTCCCAGTGCCAGATGCGTATAACTTGTGTGGTCTAGTGAGAGTAGGCTTTCTATGCATCAGCTAATAGTTTACTATGTCATACTGACTAGAAGGGCTGGTTAGACCGGTTTGTTTGTTCTGAGGAAATAAATGCAACTGCCTGGGGTTTGCCATTTGATATAGATACCTTTAATCAATTTCGCAGTAACGTTGCGAGCAGTGAAACTTTACAACGTTTGTTTTAAAGCTTCATAAGGCAATGCGAGTTGTGTTGCAAACTTGAACCCACTGACTAGTATACTATATACTATATGTACACACATATTTATAGTACATATATATGTACAGTTTAGTATCTATATACATAAAATTCTCGTGTCACATGTTAGTTGCCATACTCCTCCGAAACGCCTCGATCGATTATTATGAAATTCTATATGTGTATTCGGTAGGTCTGACAACAAGTCTATTTTTTATACCCCTAAATGATAAGGGTGGTCCACCCCAAACATTTTTTTTTCCAAAACAAAATGTTCCACAATTTGTTTGTTTTGTTGTCATAGAAAAGATTTGATTGTATTGTTGACATAGAAACTGACTTCGCGCCCAGCGGACTTCGTATCGACGAAGTCCGCTGGGTCAGCTAGTATATGTATATTATCTTGTAACTATATACATAGTCTTTGCGTCACCTTAAAAAACAATAAGTACAATTATAAACCTAACAATGAGGTAATTATAAACTTTAAACACTTTTTAACGCCTCGGCCGAACGACGGCCGGAACGGAAGCGCTCAGATATTCGGAGGTCTTCAGTTCAATTTCCAGGTGAGGCGAAGTGTGTTTCGCATTTATCGACGCATAGCCCAAGGTTTGTGATCACCAAACCTCATTTGGCAAGCGTGCTGGTTAACCATCCATCAATTGTAGCGATATGACTTGATTTCGATAGTTGAGGCCTTGCCAAGTAAAACAGTGTATAGGCTAATTGTTTACTTTGCACTTTATTAACAACAGTTCTGGACTAAAACAGTGCGGGGAGAGTAAAACAATTAGTCGACTGCTGAGCTAAATGCGCTTAAATTATGCAACCTCTGAAGTAAACTGCGGAGCTGTTTGTTTGCTTGCAAAATAAGCAGCTCCCCAGTGTAACTGTACTTAGCTGTTGGCGATATATCTTAGAGATTCGGAACTGTGAGCAGAGTCAACGAAATCGCATTGCCAATGGCTATGGTGTGGAGAGGTCTACAAGTCTCTGAAGGTCTGGTTCCGATTACCAGCGGAAATTAAATTTGTGTTGTATTTGGTTTAGTTGGGAGGGCTTGTTTAAAGTCCACCTGGCTAGCTACTACCATCTTATCTAAGTCTGTCGCCCTAATAATATTTCAAGTGGCATTCTTGCATTTTGATAATTTGAGATAAGATAGCCAGTCCTTCAGTAGTTGAGGATTCCAGGAGAAATGCACTAAGCTTTGTTACAAATAGATAATAAAAAATATTTATTGATATGTAGGCCTTAACCATTTATGTATAAATAAACATGTCCTAGGACAAAGCTGCTTTTTCTAGATCTTAACTGTAACATGTTAAAAGACACGTTAATAATCTAACTTCTAATTATTTATTTTCACTTGTAACATTTAAAATTTAAAATTTTAATACAATCAAAGTAATAACGAATCCTTTGATGCATGGAACAACTTTTAGTAGGTACCACCTACAAATTAAACTCGGTTTCCTTCTGAAAATCAGCGTCATGGCGATGGCTTTGCTAATGCCGTGCGTGACACATGCTGAGCTGGAGTCTTATTTGCCACTGTTTCACTGCTCACCTTGATATTTTTATGCTGTTTTCCGTAACCTTTCTCTATGTAACAATGTGCAAAATAAAATATTTGATTTGATATACCATTATTAAGATGATGCTGATGCCCTTGGTTGCTGAAAATTAAGACCTAATTAACAAACTAATACCACAGTATTCATAAACTGTGCTAATACCAACAACAACATAATGCTTCGCTAGCTCAATCCTAACGCCGGAAACTTTTTAGTTAAAAACTGTATACTGTGTACTTGTTCTATTTTAGACTGTCTTTCGCCCACCTGGTACGCCCACACCAAAATTCGTTCTGTCGTGAAAATTCGAACAAAGAGAGATGTTTTTCTCGATAAAAATTAAAATCTATAAATAGTTATGTTTTAATAAGAACCCCTCTCAGACTCGTTAACTGTCTGTGTGCAAAAAAAGGCAATCTGATGCTTCGTTTATGGCCTATTTAAGGCCTTTACTAAACTTGTGCTCGATCAGAAGTGGTCGACATTCACCGGTAATTCAATAAATATTAAAAAAGAAAAAAAATATTTTTACACAATGTAATGTAACTTTTTTTTGGAGAGAGATTGCTGATTGCCTTAAACGGCATTTTCAGCTTCACCGGGCTTTTTTGGGGGCAGCGACGTACTTAAATGGTACCTCAAGCCGTGTGAAACGAATCACCTTCGGAGGTTTTCTAGAGGGAACGGCATGACACACTTAAAAGTGCGTCCCCGTACCCTACTAGATTCTCCGAAGGGTTCGGATCGGATTGTATTGTAATGTAACACTATTTTACTTAAATCATCTTTCTGCACTCCATTTGAACTTAAACTATACCGAACCTCATACTCCTGCGTGCGCGCAATCTAGAGACGCCTGCGCATCAACCTATCCAAAACTGTCAAACTTCTTCAATAAATGTTTAATCATATCTATAGATGTAAAGCTGGTTACTAACATTTCTAGCCTAGCGGCTAAAAACGGCTTATTTGGCTTATTATCATTTCTAGCGATAACTAGCGGCTGGAAACAGATTGGACCGTAATTTTATTAAGGCTGCACGGATTATATTCTAAGCAATAAAAACTAAAAAAAGATAGAATGTGAGTTTGGATTGGCATTGACAGATCTTGGCCGCTCCTCTTCCATTTTTGAAATTTTTGAAAACAGTTTAAATACGTGTGTCTCAAATACATGGTAGTGTGTGTAATGTTTGTTTTATTGATTCAATGTATTTTATGCATAATTTAAAAAATATATTAACATTCGGATAACCTTCTCTACATATACTATAAGTGTGCGAAATTTCATACTCCTCCTTCTTATTTTCGTAAAAAAGTGGTACAAAGTTTTTGCTTCACGTATTAATATATAGATAGATTAGCTAGATGTTTTTTTTATGTTTTTATTTGGAACTTTTATCACACAGTGACAATGCATATCTTATTCTTATACTTAACGTCTAGGTATACCATAAAAATAAATTTTGCGCTGGGGCGGTGACATCGGATCGGCTAGTAGCTCGTGAAAGGTACATAACAACATTCTTAGTATTAAGGCCAAATTTGGATACAACAAAATCTTGTCACGTGCGTCCCTCACACATTCCATAATAAAATATGATACAGATCTTCTAATTTACCACATGTGTCACAGTTAGGGGTCCTGGTAAAAGCAGAATATTTTGTTGGAAAATGACCGGAACGCATTCGTAAAGCCGTAACTAACATAATTTGGATAATAGGAACCAAGGAACATGAGGAGGTTCACTTTGAATACTTTTGTACCATATCCCCTTACTTTTCGATCTTTCATCAAAGTAGGTTTTCCAACTTTTCATAAATTTTCTTTTATCAACTTTGATGTTAATATGGGATACCGAAATGTAAAATTGCTCTAAAGCAGAAAATTAGCACGTATAATCCAGTTCACATTCTTTTTTTTTTCTTTATTCTAATGAGTTCCTGCTCGCAAAGTACGTCGTGTCACATTTTAAAATGCTTAACAAAAACTTTTTAAATATATACGAAATGCAAATATTACCATTACCGTCACAAGTAGTCTGACCAAAAAACTACCATTGTACTGCTAAATGCTAAAATGCTTTTGTTAAAATAGAACACAATAGAGCATTAAAATGCCTAACTGCGCTGCTTAAGGTCAACATCCTTGTGACATGAGAAAAAATTACATACTATAGCTTTTAAAGACATTATAGTAATTAAAAATACTAAAATAAAAAATCCTTTTAAACTACACCATGTCACCCATGTATCGGTGGCTGATACAAATGTCCACAAATTTACTTAAGGGTGCGCCGACAAAAAAATGCCAAAAATGCAGTTACGGTTAAGTAGATATAATTGAAAATACTATCGTATTAAATGAACAAAATATATATTTAGTATCATAGGGAACGTGTTTACATTTTGTCAGAACAATAAATTCATAACACGCTATAGTTTTTTTACAATATCATTTAAAGTTGGGCAAAAATCATGAAAACGATGGCGGCGTTTAGTAGATTTCTTATAGTTTATCTAAATTATTGTACCTCTGATTTTGTCTAAACAATCATCAATGGATAAACTACAAATTCCTAGACTACATTTTTGATTCATCAAGTGGTTATTTAAATAATTATTTTTTATTAAGCACCTTAAAATCCCCATACAAAATTAGTATGGCCGCGCGGCATTAAATAAATATGGACGACGACATTTCAAATAAAACATATGACACTTGTCACTTATGGACGGCGCACCCTTAAGTCAATACAGATTTTTTTTTGTTTTTAAATATTTTTGTCACAAATAAATTTTTGCCAAATGTAAGTAAGTAAAAACAGAAAGGGAAAACCCAAAAACTGTCTTTATAAATAACTTTGTTTTAGTCTTCAGTCAGAGCGCTATTGTTTTAAATAGCTTTGAAATTAAATATGTTTAAGCTACAGACGTACCATTGAGTTAAAATCTTTACACCTAGTCCTTCTTAATATTTTTATTGTTTGTACCAGTGGCTTATATCAGAGGCCAAAGCTCACTTGGGGCTACACCAGGACAGTAAGTAAGTAATCAAAGATGTTAACAACATCACCAAAGAATTCCAAAATGACACTTTTTTTATCATCATAATAATTTTCAGCCCGTATCTACCCACTGTTACGCCATTCCCTTCTGTTTTGAGCTGAATGCATCCAGGTTTTTCCATCAACCAGCTCTATATCTCTGACATCTAGCATAGCAGGTGGTCCGCCAGCGCTCCGCTTGTCTGTCCTCGTCAAACCATTTTAAGATAAAAATTTGTTAATTTAAGGATCAAGTGAATTTATAGCAGATAAAGGCATAATAACTTAGCGTGAAGCTCTTTTTGACCATTTAGTTTGCTTTAACCTTTTTAATGATGACAAGACAATGGCTCTAAGCTTCACTGCGTCTCCACTCAGGAGCTTTGTGTTGTGATCGTAAAACAGACGCTTGAACTGCGATGTCATCTTAACCAACTACATAAAACGAAGCATCATTGGAGTTCCAGTACTATCGTTCGTCGTCGTCGTTATCCCAGCTGCTTTACCATTCAAGATCGTTATAGGAAGCCTAGTAAACTGCAAACTTTAAGACTACTTACTCTAATGGTGAATGGTGAACTTCATGAAAAGGAATTTAATAAATAATTAGCCTCTTAGGCGTGTTGTACACTTATTCTGCTGCCTTAATATAAACGACTCGAAAGCAACTATAATAAACCGTTAATCGAAAGAAGATTTTGATGTTGCTGCCTTTACAGCGTAACCGAATTAATGAGCTGCAAAGTCTTTTTTTCATAAATAAGTTATTAAAAAGATATGAACCTTTGAAAAACTTGAAAATTGGCCAGAATTTTGCAAACAAAATTGGCGAGATTATATAAAAAAAATCAAAACATAAGGACACACCCAAAGCCTTTCTTTTATTTTTAATGAAAAAAGTAATTAAATCGGTCTAGTTTTGGAGGAGGAATCTGGGGACTACGAAACGTTGGTTTTGTCTACTTTTCATATATATTTTTCAATTCAGTCCACCTTAGTATTTCCTCTTAAGTCATAAAAACCTAAAACCTAAGAGTTTTCAAGGCTTAAAATAAGATACCTACCTACCTATACTTGATTGTCGTCACAAATTCGATTTCACCGATCGGCACTGCCGAGCGATGCCGAGCATTGCCAAGCACTGCCGAACGTTGCCATACCTTAGCGACCCGAATGAGTGTGTAACCCGCTTAAGTCCGTGTGGCTAGTCAAGTGCGGTTCGTGTGGTGCTGAGAAACAACCCTTATTTAGGGATTTACTGGTATTGTGTTTCTTGCTTGGCCCTTATAAATGTTTAAACTTTTCTTGCAAATCTTTTTTTCTATGTGAGTAAGTACTATATTATTATGGTAAATAGATACACTTTACCCGCCCGATCCTCCAAATGACAGCACACATTTACAGAATACACTAAACATGCACACTAATTTAGGCCCAAGACACCGTACTCGTAGAACAAGGGTACGAAGAACCGGTTCACACGCGCTCTACACCAGGTACAGACATGTACCTAGGCGCTCCTCTCCTCCACGGCCCGGTCTACCCGAGCCGAGGTCCGTGCCTTTAGAGGCGCCCTCGGGTGGTTCCGCTCCCCGATCCGATCCGAACCCTTCGGAGACCCTGGGAGGGCACGGGGACGCGCACTTTTAAGTGTGCGATGCCGTACCCTCTACAAATCCTCCGAAGGTGTTTCGTTTCAACACGGCTTGAGGTATTCTTTACGTACCTCGCCGCCCCTGAAACAAGCCCGGTGAAGCTGAAAATGCCCAGAGGCAATCAGTCAGCAGTCTCTCTCCAAAAAAAAAAAAGGTACACTTTAAGCCTTCGTAGTCCATTTTAAACAAAGTTTTAACGGGGTTTTACACATATTACTTAGTATAGGTAACCTTGGCATCAGTGGCGAAGGCTACATACCGATTCCCATCGGCTTCCCTATTAGAAATCCCACTCCAGGTTTCCACCATGCAGATCTTAATAATTATGTCAGTAATTATTGTCACCAGTTAGTTAAATATACGTGTGTGCCAGGCAGTTGCATAGTGAACAAAATGATTTATTTCCATGTTTATTATTGATGTGCAACGTCTTTCCTCTCGCTTTCTTGCAATTTGTGGGAGTGATTTCGTGAAATGGGACGGAAGTGTGAAACAGGAAGACGGGGAAGCACGCAAGCGCGCGCCATTTTGTAAATTCTGTAATCGATATTATTATTATCCTCTCAACAGTGTGCTGCCATCTTGTGACTTAAGTTGCATTTTATTATTCACAATATATAAACTAGGCAATATCACAAATGCTAATAGAAATTATACATAGTGTCCGACAGTGACAACCTAACCACTGGGAGACCCTGACATGTACATTACTGATAAAATGTTAAGGTCTGAGCAAATAGATAGCGAATACGAAAATGCATAAATTATTACCTGTAATTAAAGTATTACCACAATAATAGTAAATAACAATAAAGGCTCTTTTGTAATTAAAAGTTTTACGACCTTCGTAGCCGAGTGGGTTGCATGCCGGACTTTGGGGGCCTCTAACTTTGAGGTCCATGGTTCGATTTCCGGTCGGGTCAATGTCGAAAACGAACTTTTCTGTTTCTGGAACTTGGGTGGTTGTGGTATCGTAGTTGTATCTGATTTCCATAAAACGAGTACTTAGCTACTTACCTTGGGATCAATACAACGTATGTGATGTTGTTTGTCTATGTTTTCAAGCGTCTCTGTGATCGGCGGTAGCCAAAGTAACATTGATAAAACGATAGCGAAGTTCGAAAACAATAAAATGTATGGGATTGACATAAGATTGACCACGTGATTTAGCGCGGCTTATGTCAATCCCATACATTTTATTCTTTTCGAACTTCGCTATCGTTTTCTTAATGTTACTTTGGCTAAGCCTACACCGGTAGTGTCAGACCAAGAGATGCGGATTCGACAGCGGGAGATATATGTTAGAAAACATGTTACTAGCATTGTTGTGTTCGAACAGTTATTGATAAAATAGCCAGTTCCTCAGAGGATTCAGGGTGTAGCACGCCCAGCACTGGGATGTTATTACTCTGCTAATGATGACGACTACTTAGTTCAATTAGAAAACGACAAACGTAGTGATATAGAGTATAACTTTAATAATCGCGAGTCCGTTGTTTCTAATCTCAATAGAAAGATGGTGCCTTTTGTCTGTTGACGAGTATACTTCAAATTATGGATATAATATGCATTTTACGAAAATTTTGTTGCGAAGAAATCTAGGGCCGGCAGACTAAAAGCACATAAGTCACAAAAATCTTTTTATTTTTATTTTGCATAAGTCTTATTCATAGAACGATGCGTAGCCTGGCCGTAATAACATAAGTCAAACAGAAACGTATATCGCTTAAAAAATAGTTGTACTTTTTCACCTTCTTATTTTAAGGACTTATTTTTTGATTCCTGTGAAGTTGCCATTTTTGACTTATGTGCTTTAGTCTGCCGGCCCTTTAATTACATTAGTCAAAATCTCATCTCAATCAAAGTCAAATGGAATGTCAGAAAATGCGGGTTCTTATCCCGCCCGTGGAAATTTTTTCCACACTTCTTCCAAATAGTAGGTATACGTGTACTATACGTTGTTGCATTATACAAACAGCCAATTACAAATAACAAAATAGCCATGGAGGTTCGAAACTTGACACGTTTATTACAGCTATTATTCGAAGATGGAGCAAGAACGGCAATTAGCCTTAAATTAAAAGAACACTTTCACTGCTTGGGAAAAAGCGGAGTATCTATCTAGATAGGGTTCAGATCGCTCCGTTTACAATGGAGCTCTAGTGTTTACGGTTTTACTTTTCGCAAAGATAGATTTCACATTCCGTAGCTTTTTTTGCTGACGTAGGTACCTGCTATATACCGTATGCACTTTGTAACGTAACTAACATAAGTGAGCTATTTTTGGACTTTGATTCTGAAAAGGTTTTGTATTCTTACGTATTCTTCTTCCTACTATTTAACTCTTGCATCCTTGCATATGAGAAATAAATAAACAATGTTTAAACAATATTATGTAAAGTCCAGACTATATGACAAAACATGTTAAATACCTATCATAGTTACGTAGACAATAAGTGTCAATAAAACTTTTTTATACTGATCTCCAATCTTCAGTATGAGGATGGCACTGAGTGATGTTGATACTTTTAGTTTTGTAACATGTAGCATAAGTTATATAACATGTTACTTAATGTGGACTCACATTAACACATATTATACTCATACATAAATCTTCTATTTAGCAACTCGATATGCGACATTAATAATCTCATACGTAATAAGGACAACGCTTTACATGTTCTATATCTGCAGATCGGTTACGCAAAAACACTTAACTACTAAGAAAAGTTGTTTAAAAAAACACTCCTTACGCCAGACATTCCGAAGAATAAAAACCCCATCCGATTCCACCAAAGGCTTTGCATCATTAAAAATCGCCGAAACAAATTTTCTTTAGCCGCTTCGCAAATAAAGAAAAAGGAGGCGGCATCACCCTTTCATAGCCGTGAAGTACAAAATCCAGTAGCAATCTCCACTGCTATGGCTGACGTAAAATTTATAGCAACAATAAAATGTGGGATGTTTCCTGCTACAGCTAAGAGAGCCCGGAGCCGGATTGTACGGGTTCCATTTTGTACCTATGGCGTGGCAAAACGATGGGCAATACTCGATTGTAGTACAAAGCTTTTAGGGATGAGAATAGTATTTAATACATGGTAGCTTAGCTTAGCTTAGATGGTTGGTTAACAGAAACAGAACTGTAACAGAACTGGCGAGCTGCACCGTGTGTAATATTATACGAACCATTTGGAGCCACTTTTGACCCTCTTAACTCAAAAACTATTTCACATAAACATGTCAAATTTGCCTCATATATTGAGACTTGCAAGATAAATATGTGCTCCAAATTTCATAAGCACACCTCAAACGGTTAATTAAATATTTACGTCCAAAAATCGTCATTTTTATGACTGACTGACTCACTGACTGATCTATAGATAGATCAGAACTCTAACCCGGTTCCAGATGACCTAGAAAGTTCAAATTTGGCATCCAGATAGGTAGTTAGGCGAATACAAAGAAATAAATCAGAAACTACTAATTTTTTATCAATTTATTATATTTTTCAATTAATTGATTTTATTAGGAACACTTACCTATAGATGCCTGTAATGTAAGAATAAGCAATCAAAATTGATGACAGAAGTTCTTTGTGGATTTTAAGGACTTCACATGAATATATAACGAGTGGAATACCACCCTCATTTTTTTTTTATTTAAACATATCAGTTTTAGTATTTATAACGTCTTATAAGTAAGAGTATAGACGACTTTCGTATTTATTACGTTATTATTAACTGGTATTTAGTATTAATTCCCTGTGTGGTGCCGGGGTTAAAGAATTGCGCCACCCCATCTCTTCCCGTGGGTGTCGTAAAAGCCGACTAAGGGACCATTCCAGAGGATGGGCAGCAGCATCTCTCTGTGGGTACCCTCAACCTACTGCGATCGCCAACCCGCCTGCCAAGCGTGGTGATTACGGCAAATACCCCTCATATCCTTGGGGGAGGCCTTTGTCCAGCAGTGGACGTCTTTTGGCTGAGATGATGATGATGATGATGATTTAGTATTAATACCTACTAATATTTTTTGTACAAAAAGTAATGATATCCCATGAAAAACCTAAATGTAAAATGAGAGCCAAGTTCAATATTATGATATATACCTTGGTTGTTAACTTCAACGACAAAAGAAGTGAGATTTAAATGGGTGCCAAGTTTAAAGCCTATAAGGTCAGTCTTGGCTAGTTTTTATATACGAATTATATTAAAGCCTTCGCAAGTTCTAAAGCTGTAAGTTCTTATTTTATTCTTGCGGAAATTTGGCTGACTGGTAGAAACTAGCCATCGAACATAGGGCTCTTTCATGACTTTATAATTCGTATATGAGAACTAGCCAAGTCAGACCCTAGGCTTTGAACTTGGCACCCATTTAGATCTCACTTCTTTTGTCGTTGAAGTCAACAACCAAGGCATATAACATAATACCTATTGAACTTGGCTCTCATTTTATAATTATGTTTTTATGGGATAGATATTAAGAAAAAGCTTTGTACCGAGCATGGAGGAGTAACATTGGATATAGTTACGTAAAGCGGTTGTATTTTGACCTCTGGAAAACCATTACTTGTATATTAAGTCCTAGAATCATATTAATATAGGGAATTACCAATAGGGATGTGTTTAAAAAAGATTTTACTTGTGTGAAATGCCTTGACTTTTCCACAACAACTCTAAAATGTTTAACTGACTGTGTAAATAAGACTTCACGAAAGGCCCACTATATAGTTAAAGTAGGACGGTGTGCCACTTTATATATTCTTCTATAATTTGAAAATTTAATGATATTGCTCGACTTATCTACGCAATTACATCAAGCAGGCTGGTGGAGGACACACGATGCTAGCAGTAACATGGCCCCGGTCAGAAGTAGATACGAAGAAAGCCGCAAAAGAAAGAATTTACTGGTGCAAGGAGAGCAAGCGATGGTCCGTGGTCTCTGCCTACTCATCTAGAAACCAGGTGAGTCAGTGCATTTATTATTTAGGTAGGTTTAATCGTTTAATTACAGTCTCAAGCTGACTATTTATATGTCTATTTAAATGTAAGCGGTACTGATTAGTGAAGATAGTATGACGGATCATAACCACTTAAGAAATGTTAAGTGCCCACCAATTAAACTTAACATCGCAAAGATAGTTGAGAGCATTTTGAGTACCAAGTTTTAGCTCTCACAACTCTCGATTTCAGACAGTCTAGAACATTGGTTAATAGAATATTAATGGAGGTAAGTTTACAGCCACAGCTGAATAAGCTGTTAGAAAACTTAGTTACAACGACTGCAGTAACGAAATTTTGTATAGCCTAAGTGTCTTACAAATAAACAAAGAATAAGGTCGGAATAGTTATTCCGTGTTTTGTCTCTTTTACTCCAATTTGAAATGACGCTTAAGTGACAGGAACAAAACACGGAATAACTATTCGGACCTTATTCTTTGTTTATTTATAAGGCCTTAAGTATATAGTTTTTATATTTCTTACTGGTAAGCACTTGATCTTCATCATATCTGATGTTAAGTTGTGATAAGGCCGAAGGTGGAAGCGCACTTCACCCGGAATCCTCAACTACTGAGGCACTGGCTATCTTATCTCAAGGTGTCGGAACAGAACAATGCTACAAACATTAAATTAATAAATTAATTAATAAACTTTCCTACACTCACACCAATTGTCTAGCCTAAGAGAAGCTTCGTTATGAAACTCGAAACTCACCATAACATCAACGTTATTGACGACCTCCTTGGTCGAGTGGTTTCTACAGCGGTTTTCATGGTGTCGCCATCTCTGAGGTCCCGGGTTCGATCCCCGGTCGGGTCAATTTAAGAAATTATTGTTTTTCTAAAGTGTCTCGGGTCTGAGTGTTTTCTGTGTATAATAAGTATGTATTTAAGTATTTTAAGTATGTTTATCCGTTGTCTAGTAACCATTTAACGAGATTCATAACGAAGCTTCTCTTGGGCTAGATAATTGGTGTGAGTGTAGGATTTTTTATTTTTTTGGTAAGTTTGTTTTTTTGTTTGATACGCTTCCATAACGCCTCGGTGGCCGAGTGGCAGAGCGCTCGGCCCGATACCCGAAGGTCCCGGGTTCAATTCCCAGGTCGGGCGAAATGTATTTCGGATTTTCGATGCATAGCCTGGGTTTGTGATCGCCAACCCGCATTTGGCAAGCGTGGTGATTAAACCATTACCCATCAATTGTAGCGATGACTTGATTTCAATGATGGAGGCCTTTGCCCAGCAGTGGGACAAATTATAGGCTGTTTACTTACGCTTCCATAAAAACTGTCAAAGCGGTACAAAGTCCGCCAGGACAGCTAGTATTAGTAATTTCAAGAGTTATTGTCACTTAATTACTCGATTACATAGACCAGAACAATTTAAAAACAGGTACCACCCGGTTGTATAGGGTAGTGTGTGTTAACCCTGTTACCGGATAAGTTTTGGTTTAGTAATTAGACTGCTAGTATCAGACTCAGAGGTTCCGAGTTCGACTCCCAGTGGGATGTACTCTTGGTAACTCGGCGGGTAGTAAAACTTGTTCTAAGTTCACTTGGCTAGCCACCACCGTTTTCTTAGTCTGTAGTTAGATGTAAGATAGCCAGTTCCTCAGTGTTGAGGATGGCGAGAGTTGTGTGGTTCCGCCTTTGGACTTACAGTCACTTAGGATGCTAAGTTAAAAAGTTTGAATATAGACCAAGCGCCTCCCTATTGTGTACAAAAAAGGTCTAGATTTAAGACTGTAGTATACTTAATATGTTATAACCGCCTGAATAAGCACAACCCAATTAAGGTTATGGATATAGCGGGTAATAACATGCTGTGTGAAGCGGCATTTTTGCTAGCTTAGCATAACCACGCAACTTAACTTTAAGTACAGTCGCAAAGCCACTCGTTATCACAATTATTTTAAATACGTAATTGTCGCCTTAAAACGATGCACCGAAGGTGTGTGGCTATTATGAGAACTAACTTTTGGTATGTTTTTTGTCATTAATGGACTGACTGAAGAAGGCTGCGAGATAGACTTGTCAATATCAACATTGTAAGTTTCATACACGATCTATCATTTACACACACTCAAACAAACAATTTAATCATCTCGAGCTCCTCCGTGCTTCAGAAGGCACGTAAGGCCGTTGGTCCCGGCTGCATTAGCAGTCATTCATCATCATCATCATCTCAGCCAAAAGACGTCCACTGCTGGACAAAGGCCTCCCCCAAGGATCTCCACAACGACCGGTTTTGTGCTGCTCGCATCCAGCGGCTTCCCGCGACCTTCACCTGATCTCCGGTCCACCTTATTGGAGGCCTGCCCACACTGCGCTTTCCGGTACGCGGTCGCCACTCCAGGACTATCTCGCCCCAGTGGCCATCAGTCCTGCGAGCAATGTGCCCTGCCCACTGCCACTTGAGCTTAGCAACTCCAGCAGTGGACGTCTTTTGGCCAAGATGAAGATGATGATGATAAAACAAATAAGCAAGTGTGAGTGCTGTAAGTGGGGAGCTCGATGGCGCAGTGAATAACGCGCCCGGTCTGCGAGTGTTGAGGTTAAGCAACTTCGCTTAACCTCAACACGCAAAGGTCGGTCATCGGACTACAAATGTATCATCTCGAGCTCCTCCGTGCTTCAGAAGGCACGTAAAGCCGTTGGTCCCGGCTGCATTAGCAGTCATTAACAACCACCAATCCGCACTGGGCCCGCGTAGTGTTTTATGGCCCGTTCTCCCTATCCATCCATTAGGGAAGGCTTGTGCCCCAGCAGTGGGGACATAAAATGAGCTGATAATGAAACAAACACACAAGGACCGATCATCAGGTGAAGGTCGCGGGTAGCCGCTGGATGCTAGTGGCACAAAACTGGTATTTGCGGAGATCCTTGGAGTAGGCCTTTTTCCAGCAGCGGACGTCTTTTGGCCAAGATGAAGATGATGATGATAAAACAAATACGTGTGAGTGCTGTATGTGTATATTGTTAAAGTTATTGTAATAAAAAAACAAACAAATAATATTTTTATAACTTACTAGCGGCCGCTCGCTGTTTCACCCGCGTGGTTCCCGTTCCCGTGGGAATATCGAGATAAAAAGTATCCTATGTTTTAATCCAGATTATAAACTATCTGTATGCCGAATTTCATCCAGATCCATTCAGTTTTTACGTGAGAGAGTAACAAACATCCATCCATACTCACAAACTTTCGCGTTTATAATATTAGTAGGATGGAGATAGCGACGACGTAAAACAGGTAATTTATAAGTAGTTTTTTATACCACTTAGTCTTCAAATAGTATGTGTCAGGGTTTCATCAAGGGGGCATACAATATAATGTCATGTAATAATTTTATTATTTGATTTTTTTACTATAAACTTTTCGCCTAATTAAGATTATACTTGATGCAACAATGAGGCGGAGTCACTGATTCTCAAATTACATGTTGACTTACTAACTAGCTACTAGTTAACTACCTAGCTTGAGGATCAGTGTTTTTCTTTTTGTATTTTAGAAGCGCATTTTAAAAAAAATACATGTATTATTTACTTACTTATTTATATTGGGCCAGGTTTAGTTGCTGGTGCCTCCCAACCAGCATCATGGTACAAACATTGATGTGTTTCGTTATGTAAGATAGCCAGTTCTTGAATTGGTTGATTCGTCATAAATTACTTATAAGTAAGGTAAAGGCGTTTCCCCGATGTAAAATAGGTGACGTCAGCGTAAATACTATTCGCACTTCCGTAGAGTTAGGTCTTAAACTAAACCATAGTATCCCCGTTAAGGACATCAAAATAGTTATCGCTAAAGACTTTAGCGGTTCAGCCACACCATAGAGCAACATCGTGAAAAGAGATTTCTTCCATTACAGTGCCATCTACCCGCAAACGATGTACTTAAGCGTGTTTATAGAGCGCCGAGGAAAATCTTAAGAACTGTATCATTACCGTAAAAGTGTGGTTTCAATACCTTGCCTTTAATGTAAACACTGGTGATCAAGGCTGGAGACTTACCTGAAACAAAAGAAAATACAAACTGTCAGTAAGTATAGTAAATAAAATAGCTTATTCCCGCCCGCTCCAAGATTTTGTTCCCAAGCGCTCCAAGATTAAAATTATATATTAATATTATTTTGTAAAAGGCTAATAAAATGAAAATCATTGGAGCTCTTGGGAATGAACGTATAGAAGTATAATTTTGCAGAACAATAGATTTGGAGCGCATGGGAATAAGCCAATAAAATCGCAGACTTAAAATATACTATAGATACGGGCGGGATTTAAGGGATATTTAAAACTTATAGATAAGGCGTGACGTATTAAAAACTGGAGGAGGAGGTGTTTCGAGGAGCTCGATGGAATTATATAAACAAAACAAAAACATTTCATAAATAGCTTGCCTACTTCTTAACTGATCTTTAGTATTTGTAAAAATATTATGATCGGATGTTAATGACGATAGTTGTTGACATTGAATGGGCGCCTTTGGCTTTCAAAGTAAAAAGAAAAGTGTTGAATAATTTCGGCGGGCTGGTTAGAACCACGATATCTCAATTGGGAGAGCACCTGACCCGGTATGTCAGAAGGGTGCAGGTTCAAATCCTGCTCGTGGAAATTTTTTCAACATTTGCGTTTTTGTAACGATTGCTGGTTTTTGTTGAACACTGGTGGCCTACCTTACCAAATGTCATTAACGTTAACTTCACAAAAGGAAGTAAAGCCGCATTAAAAAGAGCTATAGTAAGTAGTAGTCTTATTATTTGTGTCTAAACCACAACAGTTTTGGTTTAATGTCGCAATCGGGCATGACATTCGTTTTTACTCATCCAACTTTCATCATATATAAATAAGCGCTTCCATCATTATCTCACACTTTTCCCGGAAATTGCGTTAATTCAGATCTAATGGCGGATGTTTGAGCCCACACATCACTGTCGTATATTTTAATCTATCACGAAATAAGCTTTCTCAGAGACATTGATTATGTGAGCATATTACTTTGGTTCTTATTTAGTACAGAAATATCAACAGACTTTGATAAGTTTGTACGCCTACACGCAAGCTTTGTTGATCGGCCTCTTTGTATATCAATGTGTAACAAGAAAGGTGTAGTAAAAATTAAGAGGAAAAAATGTGTATAGATCTTTTGTGTGTTGTTACTAAGGCATAATTATTAACTTTAATTGTCACGCAATTGTAAATTAAATATTTATATTAGTGTCGTACGTGTCAGGCGCGCATAAGCAGGCAGCAGTGATCATCTATAAATTAATACGTGAAGCAAAAACTTTGTACCCCTTTTTTACGAAAATTGCGCGGACGGAGGAGTATGAAATTTGGCACACTTATAGTTTATATAGAGAAGGTTATCCGAATGTTAATTTTTTTTTTTAATTATGCATAAAAATACATTAAATCAATAAAACAAACATTACACACACTACCGTGTATTTGACACACACGCATATATATTTTTTTCAAAAATGTCTAAAATGGAAGAGGAGCGGCCGAAATCTATCAATGCCAATCCAAACTCACATTCTATCTTTTTTAATTTTTCATTGCTTAGGATACAATCCGTGCAGCCTTAATAAAATATTACGGTCGAATTTCAACCATTAGGCGACCACTAGTAAATGTAAGTACGCAGAGGTTACTAAACCAATTGGCTGTGACTTGTTTATTTTGATGTGACGTCACAACATAAATATTTGATTAATAATTGCATAACAAATTAAAGTTGATAATTGTCTTAGTACAGTTATGCACAGTGCATACAAAATCTAAATCGAATACATTTTGCATTTTTACCACACCTTCTGTTACACGTTGAATAGGTGCAGTTTTGGAACCGGTGACAATACTTCTCAAGCTGTGATATCAATTACGAGTGCACCCATTTGTATTCGAAGTCACCTGTGAATATTTCGGCAACGAAAGTATTCTAACGGTACCTACACTTATATACGACTCCCAGCGGGCGATATTAAGTATACAAATTACAAAAATACAAAATCTTATTTCTTTACTGCTCGCGGTTTCACCCGCGTGGTTCCCGTTCCCGTGGAAATGTCGCGATAAAAAGTATCCTATGTTTTAATCCAGGTTATAAACTATCTGTATGCCGAATTTCATCCAAATCCATCCATCCGTTGCAGCGTGAAGAAGCAACAAATATACGAACATACATACACACAAACTTTCGCATTTATAATATTAGTGTGATATACGCAGGTTAGGGGCCAATACATTGTGCCCCTCCTAAGATATCATGTATTGGGTGAGGTCAGCTTTTCTGACAGTATAGATTGCCTCAATTTGAGATACCTATGGACTAAGGTTAATGAACCCTTGATCCAAATCCGCTTTGGACTACCAATTATATACCATTATATACCTTATATACCATTGGCTTAGTGTGCATGTTTAGTGTGGTGGTAACTATACCACCACACTAAACATGCACACTAGTTTAGGCCCAAGACACCGTACTCGTAGAACAAGGGTACGACGAACCGGGTCACACGCGCTCTATACCAGATACAGACATGTACCTGGGCGCTTCTCCCCACCACCACGGCCCGGTCAACCTGAGCTGAGGTCAGAGCCTTTAGAGGCACCCTCGGGTTGTTCCGCTCCCAAATCCGATCCGAACCCCTCGGAGAACCTAATAGGGTACAGGGACACACACTAGTACGTGATGCCGTTCCCTTTAGAAAACCTTGGACGGTGCTTCATTTCACACTGCTTGAGGAACCCTTTAAGTTTTTGGCAAACAATTTCAAAAAAAATAAGCTTTTTTTTGGCACACGTTGACTGCCCTAAAACCAGACACAATAGAAATTTAATTGTCGCCCCGCACATGTGCGGTGTCCGGCACTGAATGTGCCAATCTAATGTCTGTCATAACAATATCAACGAAATTTTTCTGTTGTGTAAAAAGAGATACTTAATAGTCAAAGCCAGTTCCTTAGTGTTGAGGATTCTGGGTGAAGCGCGCTTTTACTTTCAGCCTTATCATCATTTACCAGGTTATATGAAGGTTGAGCGCTTCTCCGATAAACAACAAATAAATAATTAGAAAATTTCTCATATCATTCATAGTATAACAAATAGAGTAAAGGGTACAAAACCAAACTAATTTGCAGATTGCCATAATAATACTAAAAATGTAGCGTTATGTTTCTGTAGAATTTTGGTCCGAAACAGTGGTTTTCCGTCAACACTATTAACACATTATAATTGCATTTCATCGAAAAGGTCGAATTGTATTTTATAACAACTTATACCGGAGATAATCATATTATAATCTCGAGGGGAAGCCTGTCTCAGCGTTAATTACCAAAAATGCTTTCAGTAGACAAAATGTCCTTATATATTCGCTCTGAAGCCGATTTTTCCTCATTACAGACGCATTAATTACATTTTCATCGTGTTGTTTTACTATGAAATGTCCTCTTGTCTTCTATTTAATCTAATTTGGATTTTTTTTCTTATTGATGTGTAATTGTAGTATCATGTGTGTTTTATGTACCTACTAACTATAGACTATGTTATATAATTTGTTAATTTTTTTAAATTGAATTGAATAATTGATTTTTGTATTGAGACATCTAGAGCCCTCTGGACCAAAAATTAATTTACTTAATTGCTATACCCTTGCAGGGCGTCACATATATGACATTAAATTTTTTAAGACCTAAGTACCTGTACTGTGTAACTTTTGTGACATGCAATAAAGATTCTGATTCTGATTCTGACTAGGTTGTCTGAAAAATATTAAAAAAAATCTTTTAAGAGTTTTTGCCGATTGTTTTAAACGGCATCATCAGCTTCACCGACTTTTTTGTGGGCGGCGAGAAATTAAAAGGGTTCCCCGAGCCGTGTGAAACGAAACACCGTCAGAGGTATTTTAGAGGGAACGGTAACGGTCCCCGTTCCTTTCTAGATTTTCCGAGAGGTTCGGGGTCTAGCGACTCGCCACCGAGCTAATACTCTGTGACTTAGAGGGAGTATGAGCCGGGTTAAACTCTCAATTAGATACCAAATAGATGTGGAATTTATGTAGCTGTCAATACTTCTTTATTAAAATAACAAGTAATTTTTAACTTACATTTTAATTAAACATAATACCTATGCGTAGGAATTTATTGCTTACTAGTTGTCGCCCGCGACTTCGTTCGCAAAGACTACACTATCCCACAGAAACCTGTTACCGGGATAAAAAGTATTCTATATCCTAGTCCGGGTCATGGTCTGTCTATGTGCAAAGTTTCATCCAAATCTGTTCAGCCATTTTCACGTGATGCGCGGTCAAATAAACAGACAAACAGATAAACAGAGAAAAAGACAAAAAATATAAAAACTGTTGAAACGTGTTCTTTTATCGATTCTAAGTTTTTTCGAATATCTTCCATGTACAGACTTTTGTCCCTATTTAGCTTTATTATACGTATAGTTACGTAGGCGATCCAGCTCACTAACAAAGTCTGCAATTAATTTGAATAGAAACTTCACATAATGAAGGTCAAAGTCAAGAAGTTATAATAGATATTATGTCAACCTCATTATCCTTTTAAAACGAAAATACTTTAGCTTAACCTCAAAAACATGCCTAATACGTCTGAACTGTTATCCATTTACCCATTGACTTAAGGGTGCGCCGTCCATAAGTGACAAGTGTCATATGTTTTATTTGAAATGTCGTCGTCCATATTTATTTGATGCCGCGCGGCCATACTAATTTTGTATGGGGAATTTAAGGTGCTTAATAAAAAATAATTATTTAAATAACCACTTGATGAATCGAAAATGTAGTCTAGCAATTTGTAGTTTATCTATTGATGATTGTTTAGACAAAATCAGAGGTACAATAATTTAGATAAACTATAAGAAATCTACTAAACGCCGCCACTCGTTTTCATGATCTTTGCCCAACTTTGAATGATATTGTAGAAAAAACTATAGCGTGTTATGAATTTATGGTTCTGACAAATTGTAAACACGTTCCCTATGATACTAAATATATATTTTGTTCATTTAATACGATAGTATTTTCAATTATATCTACTTAACCGTAACTGCATTTTTGGCATTTTTTTGTCGGCGCACCCTTAAGAGATACATTGACATTACATATATTTAAATATAAATTGAATGCTTTGTTAAAGTAACTAAGAATGAAGTTTCTTGGCGGGAAAGTGAAGCGTCATGTCTGTGGTTTTGTTTTATTTTCTAAAATTTGTGTTATGTTGAATATTAATGTGAAATAATGGTGGATTATTAACCGTTAAGTGTTCGTGAGTGTGCATAAGTGTTGGCAAATTAAAGAAAACAGTGCAACGTTACTTTTCAAATTCTCTCAAGAAGCTCGCGTGAGGACTTAGTAAAGCCCCACATCTTTACTGAGATACTCGAGGGGTTGGGGGGTATATCATTTCTCACTTCCCATTTCTAATATCATTCATCATCATCATATAAGGAAATGTTGTTTATTTATGTATTACTTGTAAGAAAAATTACTTTGACACTGGCTAAATGTGCTAATCGCACGAAGCCATAACTATAAAAAAAAACTAAAAATAAATATATTCTATTGTGATTCAAATATTTGAGACATATCATCAGCATCATCATCATATCAGCCAAAAGACGGCCACTGCTGGACAAAGGCCTCCCCAATGATCTTCACAACGACTGGTTTTGAGCTGATCGCATCCAGCGGCTACCCACAACCTTCACATAGATTTACATATTGATATTAACTGTTAGTAGTTATATTTGGGTTAAATTTAGGTTCTTATGAAAAAGTAATTATTTTTTTATTATCGCATAGGTGTGCAAGGCGATATATGTGAAACAAATATCTAATATTTAACAACTGTACCACCATATTTTAAGTTAATATAGGATATATAATAAAAGTACAATAATATTTACTTAAATCTTATTTTTTTAAAATTTAAATGAAAGATATTAATATATTGGTAGTATAATGGATATAATATGACATTAACTTAAAATTTTTGTGTTTTTTTTCATAATTACATACACCATAAAAACATAACATTATTACTTACTATCTAGTGTTTCTGAATGAACTTTGATTACTTAGTAATATTTAATTTTTTTATGATATACCTGTTTTGACTAAATAGTGCTAATGGAAGGTTGCTGGTGCTTATAGCACTGGTTTTCCCAGTTTAAGAACCAGCTGCAAAAATCTGATGTTTGTACCTAGAATATAAGTAGGAAACTATGCATGAAAGAAATAAAGATTTATTACCTATTTTTATAAAAAACAGTATAATCACAATTTAACAACAAATACCGGACAAAATGAACAGAAACGCTATTCCAATTTCAATCTTAAAGCTTTGCATATAAGTTTGATACTTGAAACACTTGATTCGTTATCACCTTCGTATAGAATTGGAAAGTGCCACCTGCCACCTTTCTAGTTGCGTAATTCTGGCATGGCAATATGCCGTCAACTCTTCACGTACTACCATTGTTGATAGACGAGCAGATGTCATTGTGTGAACCGGACTGATCAGCTGACTCTAACAAATACAACGAAACAGTATATAATCTAAGCAAATATCCAACTAGTCGATTCTCACTCGATCTTCTCGAGTTTGGTTGATTTATTGTAGTAAAAATCTAGTAACTACCTATATATAGCAATGCAAAAATTCAAAATTATAAAAATTCAACCACCTTGATGAAGCGGTCCACGGTCGATGAGGCGGATGAAATCCACCTCCGTATTAATAAACAAAGTGTAAGCTTGGAGTAGTTACTTCGTGTTTTGTTTCCGTCATGTAAACTTCATTTTATATTAGAGTAAAAGAGACAAAAAACTCCAAGTTTAGACTTTGTTTATTAACAAGATGGGGTCCTATTTGTGTGTGCAGTTGCTAGCAGTTCGGTATATGTTTGTACTCGGTTTGGTTGATGGTAAGGTTTGTTTTAAATCCGTCTGGCTAGCTTACAGCATCTATATATTAATACGTTAAGCAAAAATTTGTACCCCTTTTTTACGAAAATTGCGCGGGCGGAGGAGTATGAAATTTCGCACACTTATAGTTTATATAGAGAAGGCTATCTTCGCCTTCGTCATGTTGAGCTCCTCCATTGTCATGGGTCCTGTAGAATACCAGCGTTGAGGCATTAGCCACAACATTAAGCTGAGCTGATCAGCCCATTCGGCTTTTAGTGTATTTATTTATTTCTGTTTGTTTCTGTTTATTTTTGTTGTTCTTATATTGTGAAACTTTAACTCTTTATTATTTTTTGTAATTTTAAGTTTATTTTTAACTTTTGTGTTCTTTTTTTTCATGTCTGTCCTGTGTTGAAAAGCCGAATTAATGTTTTATTATTTTTATTTTTTTTGCCGAATTAATCTTTTTTTATTATTTGCAACCGTAGTGTATAGACAGACGCCTCATAGTCATGACGAACATCAACCTGTCCAAAACTGTCAGATTACTTCAATAAATGTTTTACCATATGCCATAGACATAAGGTTCAAAGTCTATTGAGGAAATTTGACAGTTGTTTGAAGTTGGCTAGCAAGAGCAATAAATAAAGTGTTTTGCAATTATTAAAAATCCTTACAGCATTAATTCTAGGGCCCGCAGACTAAAGCACATAAGTCACAAAAATCTTTTTATTTTTATTTTGCATAAGTCTTATTTATAGAACGATGCGTAGCCTGGCCGTAATAACATAAGTCAAACAGAAACGTATATCGCTTAAAAAATGGTTGTACTTTGTCACCTTCTTATTTTAGGAACTTATTTTTTGATTCCTGTAAAGTTGCCATTTTTTACTTTATGTGCTTTAGTCTGCCGGCCCTAGAATTTATAATTGTACAATTTTGTGAAATTGGAGTCCATTCCCTCCGATATTCAGTTACTCCAAAACTGATTACGCGAAAGCTGTTAAATTACATAGTAACAATCACGTGGTAGACGGGATTCCAGGTGGAAAGTGGATTCCTGCAGTATGCCGGTTCGTTATGCGGGCACGCCGGGAATTCGCCAAGTGACCCGGGATCCCCTACCACTGGTTTCCTCAGCAACTCGAAAGCAAGAACAAGATAATTATTTATTTTTATTAAACTCTTTCGTCTCCTTTACTCTAATTTGAAATGACGTTTACATGACGAGAACAAAACACCGCATAACTGTCCCGAGCTTATTGTTTTATTGTATTTGTAAGACCCTTTTACCTTACCCAGAACAGTTTTTGTGTCTATTCTTCTTCACGGCTAAAAGAAGTAATGATTCGGTAGGTATGATATAAAAAATTATGGCCGACAAAAAAGGACAGTTTATTGGAATAAAAAAATCTTAGACTTTGACAAAATAAACATATATTATTACAGCTAATCATCATCATCATCATCTCAGCCAAAAGACGTCCACTGCTGGACAAAGACCTTCCCCAAGGATATGAGGGGTATTTGCCGTAATCGCCACGCTTGGCAGGCGGGTTGGCGATCGCAGTAAGTTGAGACTTAACCTCAGAGAGATGCTGCTGCCCATCCTCTGGAATGGTCCCTTAGTCGGCTTTTACGACACCCTCGGGAAGAGATGGGGTGGTGCAATTCTTTATCCCCGGCACCACACATTCATTATTTTAACTAATCACAAATAGTTAAGAGCGTTTACGCCGCACACTATCGCCGCCAATGAAAAATCAAATTATGCTCAACAAACTATCTGAATGAAGTTATTTAGCATTTTTACGTCACCTAATGAACACCTGACATGTTATGGTTTAGTTAAATATGGCGTTATAGTTAAAAGTGGCCGTAACGTCTTATTTAACTAAACCATAACATGTGAGGTGTTCATTAGGTGACGTAAAAATGCTAAATTACTTCATTCAAATAGTTTGTTGAGCATAATTTGATTTTCTATCTCTAATTACTAGATATGTTTTTTTTTTCATTAGTGGCGCTAGTGTGCGGCTTGAACGCTCTTAATTCACTCATTGAATAAAAAAACAAATAAATCCTCTCCATTTCCCTCACAGGGTGAATAGTGTGAGTTTTGTATAGTATCCGTATTCATTTGATTACGTTTACGAAAACGTAAATTAGTATGGCATTGAAGCAGCGCCTCCTGGCGGCATACGAGAGGATTTAACATTTTAGAATACAAATTCTCGTTTTCGTTAACGTGATCGAATGGCGAACTAAACTCGCACTAGGCACCCAGTTAAGTTAAGAGTGCCCAGTGGGCGCATCAGTGGCTTCCCTATCTAGCTTTAACTAGAAATCTTGAACTTTGAAGCAATAAGTCTTTTGATACCGGCGTGTTTAACCGGTATAGAGTAGTATAAGCCTTTCGTTAGCTATGACATCATAACAGCTGATGCTAGGAACAATAGGGTTTTCAGATAACTGGCTAACCAGACGTCAGATGCAGCAATACAGCTGCAAGATGCAAGGTTTAATAAGGAAATCATAAAGGAATAATTAAAGATTACAGATAATAATAATCCCTCTTATTCCAAAATGCCGACTACAGAATTACAGTTTTAGACGGCCTTTTTTGAAAAATCGTAGAGTAGAGATTTCATATGCTGTCTTTATAAACCATTATAACAAAAATGAAAAATATTCTTTTTAAACCAGACTTTACAAATTTAACTATAGATAAAGCGTTAGTTTTGGAATACGAGCGAGAATACTTTACGTAACGGTTTAAAATATTCGGTACATTGGTTGTGGTAACATCAAAAGGCCTTATTTTACAAAACTCTTGAAAGTAGAATTAACTTTTCGATAAAAGGCGGAGTTGAAAAACTATTGCTTAATCGGTCTTCAATTTAAAAGTAAGACTGGGAGGAATTGTATTAACCAATACGCTAAATACTTCTATTAATCCGTCGTCTGCCGTGAATACAGACACAATCGAATTTTAATTGTTTGGCGGCGCTTATCACCGCTCGCGCATATCAAAGGTAAAAGCACTGTATATGTTAACGTATGAATTGACTTTATTAAGATGACGATTTTGATGTTGATGATGACCGACTTTAAGTCATGGCGAACACTACGACCTCTAGTCAGTGCGGCGGCGCTAGTGCGCCCGAAGATGGCTAGCATAGATGAACTTTTTAATTAGCTCGCACTGAGCGCTTAATAAACCCTTTTATATTGAAATGAAACAACTTTTACGAATCTACTCGCGTTTATATTACACATTACTTATTTAAGAGCGTTTACGCCGCACACTAGCGCCGCCAATGAAAAAAAAAACATATCTAGTAATTAGAGATAGAAAATCAAATTATGCTCAACAAACTATTTGAATGAAGTAATTTAGCATTTTTACAGCACCTAATGAACACCTCACATGTTATGGTTTAGTTAAATAAGACGTTACGGCCACTTTTAACTATAACGCCAAATTTAACTAAACCATAACATGTCAGGTGTTCATTAGGTGACGTAAAAATGCTAAATTACTTCATTCAAATAGTTTGTTGAGCATAATTTGATTTTCTATCTCTAATTACTAGATATGTTTGTTTTTTCATTAGTGGCGCTAGTGTGCGGCGTAAACGCTCTTAAGGCTATTGAAATTAAAAAAAACATCCTAATTTCAATAGAGAAGATGGTTGGAATCTACCACCAGCCTGGAATCCCATCATACAAAATATTAAATCCCAGCCCCAACACCATGCTGCCAGACCAAAAGATACTGTAAGCTCTTTCTGTGTAAAACGGAACGCACCTGATTAAATTTAAATGAGGGTATATAAGCTACCAAGTAACGACGTTTCATTTCAATGTGTAGTGTTCGCGTAAACTTTAGAAAACAATATGAAATCCTATTATAAATAAATGTATTTATAGTGACAGCCTTCCACAGTTAATGATTACAACTTGTTTGTATAAATTGTATTTGTGTGAAATAAAATAAAAAATCAAGTCCAAATTTATTATCGACAATTGGATTTTAAAATTTCAGTCATGACATCGAGATATTATAAGCATTCTAATGAAGCATACAACAACAAAAATTAAATTACTAATTTTGTAATCATTTAAAATGATGATATTGTTTCATATTTTTTGTTTACTTTTCTATAAATTGTTGCTCTATTCTATTTTTTTACATTATTTTATTTGTCATTCAGACAGTATTAAACATTTTAAATTATAAATAAACAACTTAATTAATTATTCATCTATAACAAACCAAGTGAAAAGTTGCTAATTAGAATATCAAACTATTATAAGTTTTAGGAAGTTCGAATAACCAATTAAAATCTCAACAAAGTAATTATGAGATATAATAATTAATACTACCGGTTCTTAATTAATCGTTGGCGTTGTAGTATTATTCAATATTAATTTGTTTATATAACTTTTAATACCTAGTCACCAGCAAAACTCGATGATCAAAACCAGAATACCATTATAAATTAAATAAAAGTATAACATAACTATTTAAATATTCAGAAATTTTTGATAACAATTATAATTTTTGTCAGCACCGCAAAAAAACACCTAGTAATTAATCTTTGGTTTTATTCATCGCTATCTGATGATGATTCATCAGCTCATTTTTGTGTCCCCACTGCTGGGGCACGAGCCTTCCCTATGGATGGATAGGGAGAATGGGCCATTAACCACCACGCGGACCCAGTGCGGATTAGTGGTTGTTAACGACTGCTTATGCAGCCGAGACCAACGGCTTTACGTGCCTTCCGAAGCACGGAGGAGCTCGAGATGATAAGTTTTTGGTCACCTATCCGATGACCGGCCTTTGCGAAAGTTGCTTAACCTTAGCAATCTCAGGCCGGGCGCGTTAATCACTGCGCCATCGAGCTCCTCCTCTGGTTTTATTATTACTATTGTTATTCTGATTTAGGTGTTAACTGTACTTTTAGGGATAGTAATTTAAATATTCGTAATTGATTACATCATTTACTCATCTCTTATTATCAGATTTAAAAATAAACACTTTAACTCCATTTAAAGCACGAAAGTATAAGAAGTAATCAATAATTTTTAATTAATCTAAAATATAAAACCGACCGACGATCTGGTGAAGGTCGCGGGAAGCCGCTGGATGCGAGCAGCACAAAACCGGTCGTTGTGGAGATCCTTGGGGGAGGCCTTTGTCCAGCAGTGGACGTCTTTTGGCTGAGATGATGATGATGATGATGAAAATATAAAATATATAAAATATTTGTAGGCTTTGCACGAACTTCTATCAAATGCAAACTTTAGTCCTGTTTATGTCATAAATCAATGGACTTACGTATGTCGATTGTTAGAACAATTTGCGGACTATGTAGCGCTAACGAGTTTCACGGCACCAATGTTTACTAAACAAATTGAAATGAAACACGTTGTACGCTGCTATAGGTACGTATTTAATCTACATTAACTAAGTAAAAAAACCCGGCCAAGTGAGAGCCGGAATCGCGCACGAAGGGTTCCATACTATTATGGGTATGGTATGATATGGGAGCCCCCTTAAATATTTATTTTATTAATTTTTAGTATTTGTTGTTATAACGGCAACAGAAATACATCATCTTTGTTTTCTTTTTTTTATACTTAGCACGGCATATGACTCCATACTACCTGATGATAAGTGGAAATGGAGTCCAGACGCGAAGACAACTGGTGCAGCGTGAAAACAACGCAGCATCAGTCAACCTCACTCTGCCGGCCCACAAGGTGCTTCTTCACGCCTCGTTTGAAGGACCCCATATCATAGGAAGGAGGGAAAACGTGTGCTGGTAGACTAGTCCATCTTTTGTGTGACAAAGAAACGAGTCACCTATGGAGGAAGGGAGAAGGTGGGATAAGGTCAAACAGTTCTTCAGAGCACTCGCTCGAGCGCTGAGTGACGCTATATCTCTACGCAATTGCAGG
Organism: Eudonia lacustrata; assembly: GCA_947562085.1. Taxonomy (NCBI): domain Eukaryota; kingdom Metazoa; phylum Arthropoda; class Insecta; order Lepidoptera; family Crambidae; genus Eudonia; species Eudonia lacustrata. Next base: position 6,578,585 of record OX387321.1, on the reverse strand, counting down.
GGCTCGAGAGTATTAGTGACCTCTGCATTGCCGATAATGCGTACAGCGCGACGCTTTTTTTCAACTGTCTAACTATCACGGCTCATGAGATACAGTCTGGTGACAGACGGACAGACGGATGGACGGACGGACAGTGGAGTCTTAGTAATAGGATTACCGTTTAACCCTTTGGGTAAGGAACCCTAAAAGCAACTTTTAAGAAAACGTTATTTTATAGTGCAGTTTCTCTTGCGCCCATTCTTCTCCACAGCTAAAAAATAGACTTCCTGAATGGGTAATTAAGTTTATTTGAATAAAAATTTGACTTTCACTTTATCTTTAAGTGGTCCAGAATTAAATCATATTTTTTTTTTTAAATATTAATGTTGGATATTGTAAAAGAGTAAAAGTCGTCCTCTCGATCCGAACCCTTCGGAGACTCTGGAAGGGCACGGGGACGCGCACTTTTAAGTGTGCGATGCCGTACCCCTCTAGAAATCCTCTGAAGGTGTTTTTTCGTTTCAACACGGCTTGAGGTACCCTTTACGTACCTCGCCGCCCCTAAAACAAGCCCGGTGAAGCTGGAAATGCCCCTCGGCAACCAGCAGTCTCTCTCAAAAAAAAAAAAAAATCTTTTAATATAATATAATTTCTGTGCCCTTTTTCAGGGTCTACAATGTAAGTACTTATTGTAATTTTACCTACCATCTTTTTACTTATTTAATCTTTATTGCACAATAACATAAAATAAAGTACAAAAGGCGGACTTAATGCCAAATGGCATTCTCTACCAGTCGACCTAAGGGCTAGGCAGAAAAAATGGTAAGCGGTGTGACAAAAAACGTAAATGAATCATATACTACATAAATTTATAAGAACTGAAATATTAAATTAAATGATAATAATATAATATACCTGCATACTTTAAAAAAAACCTAAATGAAAATAGACTACATAAACATAATTATACATAACAGAAGAAAGATGATGGGAATCTCTTACGTGGGTGTTGATTCCTGTAGAAACAGTTCATACACCATTATTTTAAAGACCAATTTACTTAGAGCTTGTCTGACTTTTTCGGAGAGAGCGTTCCATAATTGAATGGCCTGAATCATGAAGGAATTTCCAACGAATCCTGAACGATGCAAAGGAGTGGCGAGAAGATGATTATTTGATGAGCGAAGTTGGCGGGCATGAGTTGAGCTAAGGAAACTGAAACTACATTTTAAGTAAGAAGGAGAATTAGGATCATTTGGAATATAAAATAGAGTTGTCAGAATTCTGGACTTACGACCAAAAAACCAAAAATAAAACGTATTGAGTTATTGAGAAGACGATCCAATTTATTAGGAAGGTCTTTATTTAAATCGGGATAACAAACATCAGCATAATCAATAATTGGGAGAGGTACCATTGTAGAATGCAATAAATAATTGAGTAAGTATTGAGTATTGAACTATTTAAGTTGAACGTGTCGTCAGACTGTCTGTGACCACGAACCGAATTCGGTTTATCGTGAATATCCGTAGGAATTAAATGTATTCCGGGATAAAGCGTAGCCTATTTCAAGGAATTCTCTTATATTTGCATATAAAATTATATAATAAAGCATAGTCTACTAAAAATGGAAATTGCTGAGCTTGTATCTCACGCGATGGTAAGTAACTATATGGTTGAAGATTACTGTGAATCTTGTTTTTAACTGACGAAATACATAATGCCGTTAACATAAGTTAAGTTATTATAAGCGACGGATTTAAGTGAGATAATAGTAGTTAGCCAAGCAGCATATATAGAGGGTATTACAAAAATACCCGTTAAGCCGAAAATCCATTTACAATGTTTGAGAACCGTTCTATCACTGTATAACATACCGCCAAAAAAAATAAAACCACTATTTTTTTCATTGATGTGCAAACCCTATTTCAGTAAAATAAAAGAGTAAACTACGCAGAATGTTTATGTATATTTTTACCTAATTCGTGAAACGTAAAGAGATATACTAACAAAATGTACAGATATTGATTAGATAGATGTTACAAGTCGAGTTTTGGAAGATTTTAAAAGACCTAACCTACTAACACTAATTCAGCCTGCCTGGCATCGACTGTGCTTGGACGTCCACTTCCAGTAGACCGATGAAAGGCGCCTATGGAATGTAGGCGTCTTGACATGTTGAGAAAACACTGGTACGAAGGTAGCCGTCGCTGTTCAGCGGGTGGTCTTCCATCGATAAATCGTTGCCGATACAGTTCGCGAGCACGATTTAAATTGCATCTTCATGGCCTACGCATAACAACATAATATTCTGAGTTAGAAAACATCGTCATTTTGGAAAAAAATGGAAAAAACACGAAACAATTGTAGAATATCGATAAGAAGATTTGAAATCGACAACATAATATTTTTTCCGTCTTGACGTTTTTGACATCATAATATTGAACCTTTGTGGACGAAAAACAGAAAACCATTAAAGTTGAGAATTATAAAAATTGGTAGGTAGACCTCTCTGTTAAATAATCTATGCTAACTCCGGTTCTCTGACATGACAGCTTACTAGGGTTGACAATATTTTTGGCTTTGATAATTTATTATATTTTTTAGGGGGTATTTTGTAACACCGTGATATATATTATTTTTATTGTCTATGTTGGTTCCTCATTGTTTTGTGGACACGTCACTGATTTAGGCCCCTCCAGACTACCGGCGTTGCAGCGGCTCTATATCGCTGTAGCACGTGCTGAGGCTGGGGCCTAGTTGGCCACACTTTGTCTTTTGTCTTTGTTTTGTATTGTTATTGTGAATATCTTGTAATTTTGTAGTGTGTGCTAATAAATGTATTTTCATTTCATTTCATTTTTTTCAGCATTGGAACCTTAGTCTCTAGTGGTGTAAGCACTAGACAACAGAAACGGTTAATGTCAAATGCGTTTAATTTTCACTTTTCATTTGTCCCGTCGGCGTCGTCGTCGTCGATCGTTTTCTTACAAAAGTTAATTCCCACGTTACACCAATCCATCTCACTTTTAGCGCTCTAGATCTTAACTAGGTAATTACAGATCACAATGGCACTGTCATAATACTAGTATATATTACCTGTCACATTATTTTGCACGCAAGTGTACGATAGTGCGGAACGCGTTGTTTGAGATAAAATGTGGGAATGTTTTCTTGTGATTTCTATCTTCGTTATTATATTATGTGTGCAATTAATATTATTACACTGGACTTGTGTGTAGAAGAAGAGATTGCTCGCTTTTCTGGACCGAAACTGTAATTAATGGTTATATATGTGGTTGTAGTCGTAAAGTGACACCAGCCGATAATAAGATAGATAAATGTTATACTGATGTCAAAAATACATTTAAATGAGTCAAATAATTTTTGGAAATTAAAAGTAATTACCGATTATTTTTATGCAAGACCTTGAACTTAAATATATACTTAAGTAGTACCTACAAGGTAATAGGCAGCTTTACAGAACTTCAAAAGCATTCCCTGATATTATTTTTAAGAGAAAATATTTTTAATTGATCTCGCTAAAAAATATTTTCTTAGAAAATTTCTGTGTTAGGTATACTTACTTTAATGTAAGGAACATCGTATAAGCTAGACACTTTAAAGTGGCAATTCGATGTCCCATGACGTCAGCAAACACGATATGTTTGCCCGGACCGCAATCGGCACGTACAAGAGTGACGTATTTACTGTTGCTGCAACAACATCACATACCTCAGGCATTTTGTTGATATTTTTACCAATCACTGTTTTATTTACATATGGTTTTACAAGTGACTCGGTGGCTGAGTTACAAGTAATAAATATATTACTGTGAAAGCCATTATGTTACTCTATAAAAACATATATTGTTTTGTAGAATTTTTCAAATTTTTCGTTAATAAGGAAGTTAAAAGAGGTTGAATTCAAGAAAACCCTTAAGCCACGCTTCTACCACTGGTTTGGAATCAGAACGCGGTCATTTTATAGCTTGCATTGTCTAGGTAAGGCACCTTTGAGCGAGCACTCGGCCCGTCATAACGTCAAGTCAGAAAACACGCCGTGTTTGCCCGGACCGCAATCGGCGCGTATAAAGCCCGATGTATTTGCCTTCGCTACAACGTCATCGCTGCCGGGTCAAGTGATGTCGATACCCACCAATGATACCTTTGCAGATCACTAACGTGTGTAAATCAAGATTAAAACAAAAACTTGAGAAAAAATATTAGGAGTTGAAAAATAAATTGATGACGTAGTTGTCGACATTGAATAGTGCTCCTTTGGCTTATAAAGTAAAAATAGATAGGGTTGATTAATTTCGGCGAGTTGGATTGAGCCACGATAGCATAGTTATTGGCAGTGCACCTGACCCGGCATGTCATGGGGTGCGGGTTCGAATCCCACTCGTGGATTTTTTTCAACACTTTGCCTTTTTTTTTAAATTGTAATTTGTTCGCAACAATATTCGCGTAAAATTATATGTAAATAATCAATATTACGAGTTCCTTAGTTGGTTTGTTAAAATATGTTAGATCTGTTATAAAAAGTAAACAATAAAAAAAGTTATATTCAAGTACACTTAGTCTTAACAACGCTTTCAAACAGTCACGTATCACATCAGCTTAGAATCAGAATGTGGTCGTCTTATAGCTTCCATTGTCAAGGTAAGGCACCTTTAAGCGGGCACTCTGCCCGTCATAACGTCACGTCAGCAAACACGCCGTGTTTGCCCGGACCGCAATCGGCGCGTATAATGCCCGGTGTATTTGCCCAAGCCAAGTCATCGCTGCCGGTTCAAGTGATGTTGATACCTTCGGATCACGAACGTATGTAAATCATGTAGGAAGTTAGTTTTACATAACGATACTGAAATTGTTTGTACTGATATAAAGGACATAATATAGATAATTATTGTACATTGTGAACTCGACGAGTGCTGTAGTAAATACGCATTTTTAATGGGTGATTTCGTATCGTCCATAGAACATATTTTATCACCCTTTAAAAATATACTACCATAGTCAATCTTCAAATTAACAATTAATCATAGTCTATGACCGTGGTCGACGGGGGTGCGGAACTGATAAGCCTGTTTTAGTGGTTTTAGTATGTTTAGTGACTATAAAATCTCTTTTAAAGTTAATGTTAATGAGTAAGCGAGTGTTGCATTACTTAACTTTTATTTAATTAGAAAAAATACCTAAATAAAAATGTCTGAGATTCAGTAGCCGCATTTACCAAAACTACTTTCAGGGTGTTCATTTATTATGCGAGTATGACAATGTCGATGATATAGTTCTATTAAGGTAGTGTTTCCATTACATAAACAGTTATATTACATGTATTTTTGGTTAATTTATAGTAATTAACATTATAAACACGGCAGGTAAGTCTAACCTCAGTCGGTGCGAATGTGTCATGTTTGCTGTCGCTACGAAGCGTCTCGTTACGAGAGGGTCAAGTGGTGTCAGTCCAGCTTGTATGGAGAACTATCATTCGCTTGTAGGAAACAATAACACTAGTCAGATTCTAAGTGTTAAAACTTATAATGGCTATGTTATTTTGTTCTTAACAATACTAAAATGAAGATCATTATTATTAAGGTATAACAATCAAGATTCGTTAGGCAAATGAAAATCATTGTTTTTCAACTATAGGATATACTTACTTATAAGTCTTAATATTTTTTTAATTGTATAATCTTTATAATTACTCCTCATAATAATAGGAGAATTCTATGGTGTTCCCAGCCTCAGGGAAGGCTCACGCCCAGCAGTGGGGACATAAAATGAGCTGGTGATGATGATGAAGTACCAGTATTATATGGTTCATGTGGGAAGACACGAGACCAGCATTTAGTCATTAAAATAAATAAATGTTTCCCACACTGACACCAATTATCTAGCCCCAAGAAAAGCTTCCTTATAAAACTCGAGAAATGGTTAACTTGACAACGGATATACATAATATACTTAAATACATACTTATTAATTAGGAAACACCCAGACCCGAAACAGTTTAGAAAAACAGGTATTTCTAAATTGATCCGACAGGGGATAGTACCCGGGACCTCAGAGATGGCGACACCAAGAAAACCGGTGTGCAAGCCACTCGACCAAGGAGGTCGTCATTGATAGGCTGGTGATACCTGATATTGGAACTTGTTAACTTCCCAAAGCAAACGTTTGTCTGCAGACTCATAACTTCATCAGCACATTCGTGAGCTTAATTTTTTTGGAGACAATTGCTGATTGCCTCATACGGCATTTTCAGCTTCACCGGGCTTTTTTGGGCGGCGAGAAACTTAAAGGGTTTCTAAAGCCGTGTGAAACGAAGCACCTTCGGAGGTGTTCTAGAGGGAACGGCATCACGCACTAGTGCGTGTCCCCGTGTCCTTCTAGATTCTGCAAAGGGTTCGGATCGAATCGGACATACGTACGCAGTTCTTTTCATTAACTTGGTAATACACAATGAAACTTTTAAGTCTGTACGAAGCTTGGAACATTGGCGGGCACTAGCCTTACTACGTAATAATCCCCTCCTTCGTAGTCCCGTAAGCTCAGTCCCAATATCCGAAGGCATCTCAATACGCCTTATCTCCATCGAAGTATGCATGTAAAGCCTATAATAACTAAGATAATCTCTTCGGCACTTTGTGTAAAGTACATGTTAAGGTTTGTCTTTGAAGGTAAATGTTAATTGGTTTATTGTACAGAGTTTAATAATATCGATGAAGAAATCACACTCATATTATGAATGCGAAAGTTTGTGTGTATGTATGTTCGTATATTTGTTGCTTCTTCACGCTGCAATGGAGGGATGGATTTGGATGAAATTCGGCATACAGATAGTTTATAACCTGCATAAAAACATAGGATACTTTTTAACCCGATATTCCCACGGGAACGGGAACCACGCGGGTGAAACCGCAAGCGGCCGCTAGTAGTATAAGTACTTATATTTTTTTGGAATTGTACAATAGCTAATTAATTTTATTACTATTAGTTATTCTGTAGTTTTATCTAATGACCCGAAAAATTACGAGTGGATGATCAGCTGATAAGATCACACCGCAGTATTGACGAATAAATCTTAAATTTGAAACTATAATAAGTAAAGAATTGCACCACCCCATCTTAACCCGTGGATGTCGTAAAAGGCGACTAAGGGACCATTCCAGAGGATGGGCAGCAGCATCTCTCTGAGGTTACTTTCAACCTACTGCGATCGCCAACCCGCCTGCCAAGCGTGGCGATTATGGCAAATACCCCCATCTTGGGGGAGGCCTTTGTCCAGCAGTGGACGTCTTTTGGCTGAGATGATGATGATGATGATGATGTTTAAGTAACCTATATTATGTAAACCTTACAGTCATGTTAAGGCTACATGTTTAAATTTACAAACTAGTTTTAATCCAGTAAATTTTATTGTGTTAATCTATTTGATCGTAATCTGTTTTGTAGCTTTTTTGTTAATAAATAAATAAATAACTATAATTAAAATCATGTAAGTACCTACTGAAAGTATAAAGTGCCAAGTGCAAGTTTTATACAATTACGTGAACGAAAACGAGACTTTACGACGAGACGACGAGTAAAGCACCTTCTAGGTGACATACGAGTAAGTTGCAATTACGTTATGTTATAAAAATAATTGTTATCGTAGGTACTTAATTGAATAGTGTATAAAACCCCCACTTAGCCCTCTTGCTCCGACAGGGTGCTATAACACCCCTAAAAGTATTATATAGATGTACCCTAATGTAATACTTTTAGAGTTTTATTTACAACAACCCCCAAAAAATTCTTGGTCGGACTAATTGGGTTAGTATTTTGGAGGCATTTTGTTGTTATGCATCTCATCATCGCCATCAAGTAACAAACATCTACCGCTATGCTGAAACTCTTTACAAGAGAAGGTCGGGTCATAAGCCACTACCACAATACACATAGTGGCGTTTCTTTTGCCTCTAGGTACAAAGTAGAGTCTACGTAGCTGAAATGAAACAACTTTTACGGATCTACTCGCGTTTATTCTACACATTACTTTATTTAATGTTTATCCTGACGGACGTTACAGACTTATTTTCGCAAAGGGTTCGACCTTTGCGAGTATGCGAACATTCCCTAGAGGGGCCGAACCATTACATCAGATTTGATAAACCACAAATACTCGCTAGAGAACAACGATTCATCCCTAGGATGATACGCGAGGCTATTGAAATTAAAAAACATCATAATTTCAATTGAGAAGATGGTTGGAATTTACCACCAGCCTGGTATCCCATCATACAAATTATTAAATCCCAGCCCCAGCACCACACTACTAAACCAAAAGATACTGTAAGCTCTTCGTAAAACGGAACGCTCCTGATTAAATTTAAATGAGGCTATACAAGCTACTAACTAATTATGAGACGACAAACACCTCAGCCTCCCTGTGACCACGGACCCTGCAAAGGGTTCGAAACGTCAGGATAAACATTAAATAAAGTAATTTGTAAAGTACACGCGAGTAGATCCGTAAAAGTTGTTTCATTTCAATGTGTTGTGCCCGCGTTAACTTTAGAAAAAAAATACCGGGTCTTATTCCCGTAACACAGGAACACAACAGTGCCTACTGTCTTCCAATACCTGGAACCATTTATCGAAAGCAGTTTTTTTATACATAAATCTTCTTAGTGAAGATAAATATCGCAAATAATATTATAACAAGAAACTCCTTAATGTATTAAAATTAAGTCTGCCAACGTTTCACTCACAACAAAGGCCGCACGAGAAAAAAAATATTAGGAATACGCAAAAAGAATGGTCTTAATATGAGTTCTTCGCAACTAACTGAAAGCGTTTTTTCCCTCAAATGAGGTAGACCTTTGATCTTGAAGGTAATGTAATTTGTTTGATATAAGGCTCACAAATTAAGAAATCCGATTCATTCGAACGGAATTTGTGTTTCTATAATGAAAAATGAAAGTCGCGTAGGAAGAACTTGAATTGATTTTACCTATTTTAGGTAGGTACTTGCTAAAATTAGGGTAGAGGCACCGGTTTTCGACAGGATCCAGTGATCGAGATGTTTTCCTTTATTCTTTAAGAGCGTTTACGACGCACACTAGCGCCGCCAATAAAAAAAAACATATCTACTAATTAAGACGTTACAGCTAAAACCGGCCACTTTTAACTATAACGCCGTATTTAACTAAACCACAACATGTCAGATGTTCATTAGGTGACGTAAAAATGCTAAATTGCTTAATTCAAATAGTTTGTTGAGCATAATTTGATTTTATATCTCTAATTATTAGATATGTTGTTTTTCTATTGGCGGCGCTAGTGTGCGGCGTAAACGCTCTTAAAAGGGTCAGCAACTGATTTTAGTCTTTAGCAAGAATTGAATATAGGCCACTTGCTTCCTAGCTGTCATCCCGTAAATATAACCGCCTTTCGTGGTCTAGTGGCTAAGACCACAGGTTTAGACCCAGAGGTCCCAGGTTCGATTCCCAGCGGGGGGTACATGTTTGTGTACTCAGTTTGGTTGGTGGTAGGGCTTGTTTGCCCGCCTGGCTAGCTACCACCATCTTACCTAAATATGTCGCCATAACATCAATGTTTGTAGCATTGTTGTGTTCCGGCAGCTAGAGATAAGATAGCCAGTGCCTCACTAGTTGAGGATCCCGTGTGAAGTGCGCTTCCATCATTGGCCTTATCATCACTTAACATCAGGTGAGATCAAGGCACTGTGCTTACCCGTTAATATAAAAAAAAAGTCAATGACAATCTATGTAACAGCCCGTTCACACATGGTCTCCGTATTTACAGTAGCCTTTTTAACGGATACGACAAAAAAATAGGCTCCTGTTCACACATCACCGTATAACGTTCAACGTATCCGTCGTTACTGGATGTGACAGTATGTAGCCGGTAAAGTTGTATGGATTCGTAATATTTTTAATGTTCCGTCATCCAGTATTTGATGGACAAAACGGAATGTCATAATTTATCGGACCGATATTTTTTACTATATACAGAATACTGTGTCATGTCATGTATGAAGTCGCTCATACAACTCCATACGCCATCAATGAAAAGAAACGTATCCGATAAAACGGACCAGTAAAACGGAAACCATGTGTAAACGTGTTGTTTTTTAAAGTGCCCTATTGGTAGGTAATTATTAAAATCAACGAGGAACAGAAGTTTTTCTTTTGTTTATATTCACCGTTTCTAAAATAATTCCTTTGAGATTTCTTTAATAATAAGAATAAAAAAGTAGTAGGTAGGTATACATTATCAACATTTCAAGATTTTAACTAAAAAAGTAAAAACCAGAACAGCGCCATCTATGAACAACTCGCAACAACACTCACCCGCTGCGTGGCGTAGCATGAGGGGTCTAACGTGCCCCCAGGCCGGAACATCGCCGCGCTGACTGCTGCCATCTGCCAGCTACCTCAGTATACCCTTCCACCGCGGCATCGCTCTAAAACAAAGGAGGTTTTAATTATTAACCACAAGTTTCGAACTGCAAGCTAAGAACTCTTTAGTAAAACTTTTAAAAATGTATTATGTACTTTTATACAAAAAGTTAAGGTTCGCAACTTGTTTTTTTATTTTTTATTTTTTATTTTAAGTCTAGTAAGGCAAGCTACCTAGCCAGCTTGCCCTAGCTCTAGAAAGTTAAGACTGAATATTGCGAATCACTCCAATGCGTACTTTTTTAACGGAAAGAATATACTGCTGGGCGCCTACGGCCTTCACAGCGTAACTGGGCCTCAAGTTTGTTAATTCAATGATATCTAATGTTTCAGAAAACACATGGAACATGGAAAACCTAAATTATGGATGTATATAAATTTACACGTTGTTGCGAAATACTTGGAAAAATAGATTTTTTTTAAATTATGGAATAGTTGTCAAAATCAGATTGTAAATCTTTTGAAAGAGATGAGCGAGGCTCGGGTTTACAGATGGCGATAAACTTTATGGTTCCTCAAACCGTAGTGACTGGACCAGTCCCACTACTGCTGGCATCATTCAAGCCTGCCCTCGTGTGTATTTGACTCGATTTTGATGACGTTGAAAAAAATACCTATCTCCACTTGCTACGCTTGAAACCTCATTAGACTCACCAAGACAAACGAAAACACAGTAATAACTAACTCACTTATAAAAACTCATGCAACAGAAACCATTTTTCAAAATCATGCACCTATAAGTACCTATGGCGAACGTTGTCCCAGACAAGATTCAGCATAGGTACCGATTCATACAAAGAGATGTCGACAGTTTATAACTAGGAAATATGGCGCTTCCTTTAGGCCTAGGGCTGTAACTCTTTTTGTCGGTATTTTTTTTATATCTAAAAATGATAAAAAGCATCAAAAGTACTTTTTAATTTTTAAGTTTATTACATAACTTAATTTTTCGCTCTATGGTCTACTGGTAATATCACCAGTTTCCGACTCTCAGCAGTCTTGGGTTTGACTCCAAGTGATGCTAAATGTTGTTCTCATTTACGGCACATAATAAGGTAAACGTAATTTAATAACATTGTGTTCCAACAGTTAGAGGTAAGATAGCCAGATTCTCAATGGTTGAGGACTCCCAAGTGTATTGCGTTTACCCTTTCGGCCTTAATCAACGAAGAGTTTGCCTTTGTTTCTTAATATTATTACCAATTTATTATTTAAACGTTCGCACTGACACTTCAACGCAAATTATAATATTTTTTACAACCCTGGGATGAAAACCCTACCGCAGCATGCCCGTGAATACAACATGAATTAGTGCTAAGGGCGACCAGTCAATTAACTAGATTACCAGCGGAAGTATAACGTGTGTTTTGTGGTCATAGGATGTGTGCTGTTCATATAATATTAATTACAGACACGTCACGTGAGGCGAACCGTTTTAATTATCATTGCTTACAATAAAAGGTGGAAAACAAAAATCGTTTACAGACAATTTGGCTCTCCGTGTTTCTTAAAGCGCAAGCCTTTGGTTCCACCTGCTATCGCTAGATGGCAGTACGTGACTCAGATACTAAGACATTGGCAGTATACAAAATTTGAATCTATTGGGCCTACACGTTTATAAACATTAGTATTCAAATATCTTCCGCAGATTAAGGATTCTCTCTTAAGAATTTGAAGATTTGGTATCGTGCTTTATTAAAACTGAGCATGAGCACAGCAGGGCTCAGGCCTGCCCACATGAACAACAGCCTAAGACGAGTAATTAGCTCGAAATGTTTTCCCATCTTATTCCCTAATTTGCCATCCTTCCGGTTAATACAAGTAGGTACCTAACTATCCACGATAAAAGCAATCCGCACTCCAAGGTACTAAGTGGCCCGTTCTCCTTGTGGTATCTCCATTTCTAAGATAGGTTCGTGCGCCAGCAGTGGGGAAATTAAATGAGCTGGTGGTGTGGTGACGAACGTTTTATGCAACTCTGAACAAGAATAAGGTTCCATCATCTTCGAAAGAAGTAGACGTCTCTTTAGATCGGATGCTTCTAACTCTCAATTCGTAACTGTTGACGGGCATATAATAGGTTCCACAAACAGATTAGTTCCGCTGCGAGTAACGAAAAAAAAACATTAAAAACAAAATACGAACACGTTGACTAACCTTTTTCCGACCGCAGCAGCAGAGCAGCCATTATTGTGCAATGCGCAGACGCATCCGTGTGACGTCTCGCTCGCGGTGCGCGCGGTGTCATTGACCCCGCTTCCTAGCGCATAGTTCCCACACGATCCGTAATGATGCACTACTGTGCGTCTAAGTGCTTGGTGCGTGAAGAAATTGTATCGTAATATTCGTATACAAGTATTTTATAGATGAAACTCTTTTTTTTCTACAAAACGCTCTATTATTACACCTTGTTCGTAAGATAGTACAAGAGGAAGGTGGGTATGTGTGAGTGTTGAAATAAACACATCATAGCCTGTACCGGTGGTAGCACCGGTACAGGCTATGATGCCCGGTGAGGTGATGAGGCCCGGTGGTAGGCTATGATGTGTTTATTTCAACACTCACACACAATGAACTATACATATACCTACATACATATTTTTAACGCTTAAACTTTGAAGGGTATGAGATCTAGTACAATGGGCAAAAGTCTTAAACCCACGTTGTGGCAAACATCAATACACAGCAGTAACCGATTGCATAACCAGGCAAAACAAAAAAATAAGGCAAAACGTTAACTTCAAACAAATTGTATCACTCCGTTTTCTTTATTTCTTTTGCCCATCCTTCTTATCGAATTATCTGGTGTTAGAGTGTTTTGACTGCTTCTCCACATTTTAAACCAATTTTTGATCACTGATCTGAATATCGACTGAGTCAAGGTAGCTTAATTTTCACAATCGCTGTAAAGGCTGCATGGTCACGGCGCCACCGACCGCTTCAGTTTTTTTTCATTTTCTTGTTAACAAAATGATGATCATATCCACGATTTCATATCTCATTAGTATTCCAAGCTAGATAATGAGGCAGAAACTGTAAGTGTTGGCTACACGATAGATGGCTGATCAAAGTTAATTTATTTCCGCAAGATCGGCCGAGGTGTAGTGTAAGTGATAACTTCACCTTCCGACTTTCATACTAGTATAATTATAGTGAAAATGAGAACATTATGACATGACGTTATGTAAAGGAAAATCTTCTTCGCAATTTCTAATTATAATCATTATTGATAATACGAGTACCTATGCTGAATATATTGGAAGTTTTATTTGCCTTTCTATCAGGTTAGGTATATTCAATTTCCTTTTTAGGAATTAACGCTACCGTCAATATTATATGTATTGACATTTGCCTATTTGTTATTTGCAATAGCGAAAAATGACACCCATAACATCAATAATCGCCACAAAGGAAGACTATCATAGCCCACATCACATGGCTGTAAAAATATATAATAAATTACCTATAGAATTACGAATGGAACGAAAATATCAAAATAAAAAAAATATAAAAAAGTTTTTGATAAATAAATGCTTTACATTGTTATTTTCAGGTTTGGCGATCTGGGTAATATAATAGTATAATTTATATAGGATAAGAAGTAATTTTAAATTTATTTTAATTTTTATTTTATTATATTATTTAATGCTTTTATTTAAGCTTTTTTATTTTTTTTACATGTTGGTAGGTATATAGTTAACCTACCTATATAGTTTTAATATAATATAATATTTTTGTAATAAGGATACTATAACATTGTAAACTCGATTTATACTACTTAGTTTCCACTACCTGGCATTATGAGAGCAGTATTAAGCTTAAATCAATGTACAGGTTACCTAAGTTTTTTTGTTTTTTTTTATTTATTGTATACCCAACCAATAATTGTTTTTTGAGCATGTGTGTTTTGTGAGCTTTTTAAAAATTTCAAAAATGGAAGAGGAGCGGCCGAAATCTGTCAATGCCAATTCAAACTCAAATTCTACCTTTTTTAATTGTTCATTGCTTAGCCACTCGAATGTCCAAGGCGCGCGGTCAAGGTCGCCCGAAACGTCCGACCGATGAAATCGATTTATCGCCCTCGAAACCCTCTGCATACTAAATTTCCTGAAAATTGTTGGACCCGTTTCCGAGATTCAGATTATATATATACAAGAATTGCTCGTTATAAGACAAATTCGTTGTTTTACTTGTTAAATATGACTTCCAAAGTGCATAAGTGGTGTGCGGTTCCTCAGTGCGTTAATACATCATTAAAAACTCCGAACAAATTATTTGTTTACGTTCCTCACGACAAAACAGTACAGAAAATGTGGCTTAATCTTGCTCGAAGAGATCCATCAGCTGTATGTCTAAACTCTCCAATTTATTTCTGTAAAGATCATTGTGACGTAAGTTTTTACTCTAAAAAAGTATAATGTGTGAAACATAAAGTTAATATACCAATTATTTTGTGTGAAATGAAGGTGAAATCTAATAATCTAATCAGAATCTAATTTTGAGGTTAGATTTCAAGTCTTGTAACATACATTAACCATTTTACAAATCAACTCTAGGCAAATTAAAGCTATTTGCCTTGGTAAATCCTTGTTCCATGACTAGATTTTTCTTCCAAAAACACTAAACTAGAGAACCGATCGCTAGGAGCCACGAAATACGCTATAAATGCAGGTAAAATCAATAAAACAGCGCGGGATAGTCGAAGTTCGTATGAAATAAAGTGACATTTCCATCGGCGTACATAGAGATGACGTAATTCGATCTGATTGGTGTTCAACTTATCATGGCGGATTGCTGTATTTTGTAGTTTTATTTTATAAAATAAATTAACAATTTCGCTATGAATATGAAAATAAATATTTACTTATTTCACAATCTATTATTTCTGTTACATTAGATAAACACATGATTTTACCGACTTTTGGTTACTGTCATCATGCCTATTGATGGGTATTGCTTTAATCACCACGCTTGCCACGCTTGCCACGCTCATCCTGAACTATGAATCGGATAATCCGAAGAACGCTTTGGCCGACCTAGGAGAACCCAGTACCTTCGTTTATCGGGCCGAGTGCTTAGCTACTCGGCCACCGATGCGTTTAACTGCAATGTAATAAGGAATCTTAATTTAGTTCTTCCTCTAAGAGTAAATTACGTTATTCTCTTAATAATTAAATGTGCGTGCATTGTCAGTGACCATTATTTTAATAACATAGGTGGAAAGGTCGTGCCGCAGATAGTGCTGGCTAGTATCTATCACCTTGCATGCTATATCTCTATTATATTTTTTTTCGTTAATTAAAGATGTACGTTGTGTTTTCCTCAAATATTCTATATATACAAGTTTACGGAAGATGACTTCATAATGTATGCAGTTTATTTGAAACAGACAATGGAATTTAATATATTCATTCACGAAGTCAACTTAAAATATTTCAAGAATTTTATTGTTATTAACGAAAATAGCATTGTTTTGAATACCTCAGTGTTTTTCGAGACGGATATATTACTATAATTGTTTTTGATTTTAAGTTTATAGTTGCTTGACTGTGCATGTCGTGATCTTGTCTAACCATACACTTATCTGAGACATGGTATGTGAAGACATCATATCAAAATGTAACTTAACATCCTAGGCAGCATTATCTTACCATCAGGCGAGATTGCGGTCAAATACTTGCCTATATAAAATAATAAAAATACTTCTAATGTGATATCTATATATTAATACGTGAAGCAAAAACTTTGTACCCCTTTTTACGAAAATTGCGCGGACGGAGGAGTATGTAATTTCGCACACTTATAGTTTATATATATAAGGAGTAAAGAATGTTATTATATTTTTAAAAATTATGCATAAAAAACACATTAAATTAATAAAACAAACATTAAACACACTGCCATGTATTTGACACACACGCATATATATTCTTTTCAAAAATTTTAAAAATGGAAGAGGAGCGGCCGAAATCTTTCAATGCCAATCCAAACTCACATTCTATCTTTTTACATTTTTCATTGCTTAGGATACAATCCGTGCAGCCTTAATAAAATAGCTACTTATTAGTGTTTTGTCAGTTTTCTTATTTTTGTCCTTAAAAAAAAAAATTATATACCATTGACCTATAATACATATTGACCAGTGGCCTAGCTTTACGAATCACGGAGGAAAATCCAGAGTAAAATTATGGACACACCTCAAATTTCCGATTTTGCTAACATGACTGAATGGTGAAAAAACTCGGACTACACACCCAAAGATAGCTTAACTAATACGATCTTAGACCATTGATCGAAGTAGAACTTAGTCTAAGACTCAGGACTCAGTCTAGACTAAGGAGAAGCAGGTACCAACATAGAATAAAACTTCTATTCAAAGAAAAATTTCTTCATACATATATTTTCTCTTCTGCTCATTTGTGGCTACCGCTCTCCGTATTATTACATTTTATGACAAATCGCTATAAAATTACATCGTCCAACTCTATGTTGTACCTAATTATGTGACTTCAAACATTGTTCCGGTCAGTAAAAGTACAAAAGCGAAGTACGAATCAAAATGACTAGCGAGCAAATTGCCATAAAACACTATGGGAGTTAAAGAAAGGGAAAATACATCACGAATTTCGTTTAAATTGCAACTTGTTCGGCCATTTCTGGCACAGAACGTTTGGTTTTCTAAACTAAGTACTTTTAGTTTCATTTCTTTACGTAACATTTTTAAACATGGCCTCTTTCTTAACCCTTATAATGTTTGCATCTGTAATTGATCATAGTCCAAATACATTCATTCACTCATGCAAGCAAAAATAAAAGTTTGCGCCATTTCTATACATTCTACTGGGTCCGTCGGTAGTAATATTGAGATGACAAAAAGTACAAAACATAGCAAAGTAAAATAATAATTATGCAAAATAGACGCCAGTAGATCTATACAATGTATTTCATTTCAACCTAAAACATTGACAGAGGACTGATGTCTCAAGCAGGGTTTCGAGTAATTCGCTTAAACATGGGAAAACTATAACATGTATTGTTATGGTTGAAGAACAATTTTCATTGTATGGCACACTGACATTGGACCACAATGATAAACATTGTTCCACTTAACTCGCTCTATGCACAAGGTCAAAGTGGTTACAACCGACTATACAAAAAAAATCACATGATATTCGATGTTTTTTTCTATATTGAACCTAATAAAAAAGTTAAAGAATTAGCTTAGCTCATCTCTAATGAATGGAGTATAGTTATACTGGCAAGAAGATTTGTAAAAAGTCTTTTTTTTTTGCAGCTGACACGGCAAGAAACTTTACTCTACCAAATGTTAAGTGGAAGTTGAGGCTAAACGCGAAGACATGTGGTGCAGCATGGGAACGACTCAGCATCAGTCATTCTTACCCTCATATCATAGGAAGGAGGGAAAACGTGTGCTGGTAGACTATTCCATATTTTGGAGGTTCAGACAAACATGTAATAAATCTTTAAATAATGATTTGACAACTTCAAATTAAATATAAGATAGCTGACTCACTTAATTGCAACTCTTGTGACAAAATTTAAGATGTGCAACATATGTTGATGGAATGTGTCAAGAACCGAGCCGAAAGGGAATCACTGTTCAAAGAATTTTTATTAAACATTAAAGACGTAGGATTAATTCAAAATATTTTAAATATTTAGAAAATTTATAAAATACAGTGAAAAAATTAAACGTGTAGGTGTTCTACACGCTATTAGCACTCAAAAATTAAAAAAGTAGTGACAAAATTCAGCGCTTACGTCAACCTTCCCGGTAGCATAGCGTTCAGTGCAGCCGCCCGGATTGCGGAAGACCCAAGTTCGATTCCTGGCTTTTAATTTTTTCACTGTATTTTATAAATTTTATAAGTATTTAATTTAGCTTCAGTGCAACAATTAGCACTTGAAAATAAAAAGTCAAAATATTTTATCAAAACCAAAATCTGATCCGGATAAAAGATTTTGTATATTAGTAAAATTGGCTGAACAGTGATTCCTTTTCATACCTTTGTTTAACTATAATAACTTTTATTTTTATAAGCTTAGTTTAAGATTGTAATTGGGAAGACACAATGGGGCTGGCATATCCATGTGGATAAAAGCCCCAAATGAAATAAAGAGGAAAAAAACTGTATTTTCATATATAATTTTTATAGTTCTAGAATATCGCATTGGGTTATTCTTGAACAGCGTATAAGGCAACAATCGCAATGGTTGAACTCAAGGGAAAACGTAAACAAAAGCATTCCAAAGGAAACCGTTAGTCGATGGGACCTAGCCTTACGTTGTGTTAATGACTCATAATTATGTCTGGCTGGTGCTAGCGCTAATTAGTCGTTAAACACAGGCCGGCGGCGTATGTAATAGAACGTTTATTACGTCAAGAATTTATTATTTTTGATTAGATTTTCTTGCAAGGAGAATGTATATTCTTGTTATTTTTTTAAACTTTTACTATTGCGAAGACAACTACATAGTTGCTTAGAACCATAATAGGTACATTAAGTGCCTTTCAAATAAAGAATAAGGTCCGAATAGTTATTCCGTGTTTTGTTTCTGTAATTTAAACGTCATTTCAAATTAGAGTAAAAGAGACAAAACATGGAATAACTATTCGGACCTTATTATTTGTTTGTTTGTAAGGCACTATGAATTTTAAACTTACCGTTATATTCATAAAACGTCAAAAATAATGTTTAGTTCTTCTGTCAGACAGAACTAAATACAGACACCTAATGATAGTTGACAGGTAATCTCGTTAATTAAGAGTCTCATGTGCATATATATGACATCCAGATAAGAACCATTTAGTTGACCCAGAGAGCACTTAGACCCGACAAATATAGGTTTATGTTTCAACAAGCTTTGATGTGGGCGAGTGTAGGTAGAACAATGGATTCGATCAATTTAGATTGTCAATAAAATGATACATCAAAATTAATCTATAGGCTGCCAAATAACGAGATCAAATTAATAAGTTAACCTAGTTACCTAATTTTCGATGTGATAGGCTTGAAAGGTTTAATGTCGCATGAGTAATTATTCCCCGTGGTAGTTTTTTAAGTGAAAACTTCTTTAGCGGCGTTGTACACTTTTTTGTAATGGGTAAAAAATGTTAAATTCGCGTCAGGACACGTGACCTGATCGAAAATTCGTAAGACGGATGGAGAGTAGACAGCCGGCGCGGCGTAGGAGAGGAAGTATCCCCCTCTCTTTCTATGGCGCGGCGAAAATGTAAGTATGCCTGCTGTTTCGTTTAGGCGGCGCAGGGCGCTTGCGCGAATAAATTGTCATGTTTGTGTACGATAGCGCAATAAATAAATATTGTATTCTACCACATAAATGATAGTACTTTTATACTGATAATTGAAGCAATTCGTGCAAAATTATTCCCTAACCATTCCAAAATATCAAAAATGCACAACGTTAATATTCAAGTTTTCACTTCTGCCGGCACTCCCGGAGTACTCGTTTTTTTTTGTTGACAAAATAGTGAATTTGAAAATACAAACATTATAAACTTATTTACTACTAGCCATAGTTTCCAATGTCGGTGGGTTTAATAATTTTAAAGATTATTTTTATGTAATTTCTTTCTTGGTTATAGTTTACGCTTAATTCTGCTGGTTTAATATATGGGTACATGTGACATGGTATTCTTATCCTTAATCGTATCTCTCTTGTGTTAAGAGGCAATGTTACTTTAATATGAAAATAAAAATATAAAAAATAAGCTTTAAGTTTATGTTTGTTTCTATTTTTGCTTGTACCGGTGTTTATCTTGTTGGTTGTCCTAATAAATAAAAAACCAAAAAAAAAAGTTGGAGAATATCCCAAACGTAGTTTGACGTACCGTACTCAAACTAAAGTTACCACACAACCCAAGTAAAACAGTACCCATGAAATCAGGACACGACCTTAATAAGACGATCTCCAATTAATAGCAAATGAAAGGTTTCGTTTACATGACGTCATCTCGTTTAATGCACTTTTATGACCTTCTGCAGTCACGACGCAATTTATTAAAGCGTGCCCGATTAAGTTTAGATTAAAACTAACTTGCTCATGCCGAGATCGGATGGCGATGACGTGATTATTGACATTGGCTGATACCGGCTTTGGTATACAAATTGATTGGTTAGGGTTTAATAAAGATGTATAAGCGATAGTAATAAAATATCTGATAGTAAGGAATGCCGGGATATCCCGGCCCGAAATGCTAGGTAGGTTGGAATAACGCCCGCCCTTAGAAAAACTATGAGTACAGAACATGTGACACTTTAGGACCACGTACCAAATCGAGAAAACTGATAATAATATTTATTCAGATGTTATACATTCGTAAAATATTGCTTCATATAAATTTATATTATATATGTATATGTATAATATCATATTACGTGAAGAAAAAACTACACAGCGCGCACGAGTGTCAGATTTTGCACCCGATCCAATCCGAACCTTCGGAGAATCTAGTAGTGCTCAAATTTAAGTTTAATTTAAAGTGTGTGATGCCGTTCCCTCTAGAAAACCTCCGAAGATGATTCGTTTCACACGGCTTGAGGTACCCTTTACGTATCTCTCAAAAAAAAATTGCATGTTAAAGTTAACTATGGAGGAGGAGTGCAAAGATATAAAATGTATGTAAGTACAGTCGGCGGCAGATCAACCTACCCAGATCTGTCAAATTTCTCCAATGAATATTGATCCTTATAACCAAACGATAAAGTTTAAAATTGATTGTAGAAATTTGACAGTTTTGGGTAGGTTGATCTGCCGCCGTGTGTACAATTAAAATTAGAGTATGCAAGCTACCAACTAATTATGAGACGACCAAGACCTCAATCTCCCTGTGACCACGGACCCTGCAAAGGGTTCGAAACGAGAGGATACATTAATTAAACCTAATATGTAAAATAAACGCGAGTAAGTAGTTTCATTTCAATGTGTAGTGTTCGCGTAAATTTTAGAAAACAATATGTATGTAAATGTTACAATAGTTATTATTTATGAACACTAAGCGACGACTAGTTTTAATTATTACTTAAGCTTTTCTCAAAACTAGTCAGCCTTTTCTTTATTTTAACAACAACTATTTAGATACAACTATTTAGGATGAGATAAAAAATGATTATTTCACAACGATGTAGGTCAACCCTAAGGGCCATACGTCACGTACACCGGAACCGATGTTACTACAAAAACTGCATTAACAGTCGGGGTACAACAAGTGCTACTTTCTACGCGGTGAAACGGACATTCTGACGTGTGTATGCCTATTAGGCAATATTGGACGCGGTGGGAGGCCCATTCAGATAAGCTAGTTGACTGGATAGCTCTCTATACTCAAACAATTTATTTGCATTTCTTGTGTTTAGTTTGTGCTAAAATATAAAAAAATGCTAACAAGAATCTTGTAAGAACGCTGCTGTGAAGAACTTTAACAATATTGTTTATTAAAACAAAGGTTTAGCAATCTTCTAAATAGAGTTTTATGTAGAGACTTATGTGTACACATAAAGAAGATGTTCTAATAACTTAACTCTAATTTTCTTATATTGTTTTCTAAAGTTTACGCAAACACTACACACACACATTTAAATAAAACAAATTTTTCGGATATACGGATCTACATTTTATCTTAATTACCCTATTTCTAATTTACCGCTGCCTATTAAAAAAAATAATGAAACATTTTTTGAAATCAGATGATTCGTTTCGGAGATTACCTCAACTACCTATTAAAGCTACAAGTTTAAGTTCTGATGCGCAAAACAATGTGACCAATGCCACGTTCCAGTCGACTTGCTCGATTCAAACGAGGCTCCGACGCGACGCTTCCATGGAGTTCTTGTCCTATTGGCAAGTTGGTTTTTCATGCCTATAAAAATACATACAAACGACTGTGGCTGGGTTGAATATTTAACACTATTGAAAGCAACGACGTTTCACACTCTACAGATGGGTATAGTTGATCAGTCAGTCATTTGTAACTTTAATTGATAAATAGTGGCGCAGTCCTTTCTTGCTAAGTCTTCTTCATAATTACCGGTGTCTCGACCGTACACACATTTAAAAAAAATCATTATGATTTTTTTTTATTAATTATTTTTCTAGAAGGCAATATTATATTTTAAAGACTGTCAGAATTGCCAAGTTTCTTCCCAGCTTTTTGATTATGTTAATATTTTAAAAGGTAAGAAATTATTGACTTCAAAAGACATGTAGGTTCGCGGTTGTTTTTTTATATTTTGGAGAGAGATTGCTAATTGCCTCAAACGACATTTTCAGCTTCACCGGGCTTTTTTGGGGGCGGCGAGGTAAGTAAAAGGTACCTCAAGCCCTGTGAAACGAATCACCTTCGGAGATTTTCTAGAGGGAACGGCATCACACACTTAAAAGTGCGTGTCCCCGTGCCCTACTAGATTCTCCGAAGGGTTCGGATCGGATCGGATTAGCGGTTGTGGTCCTTAGATGACATTAGGCATTGGGCTAAAAAATAAACGTCCTAAATGGGTAAACGGTAAAAAAAATGTTTAGAAGACTTTTTTTACGTTTATTTGAATAAAAAAAACCGGACAAGTGCGAGTCGGACTCGCCCACCGAGGGTTACGTACAATTTTATGGGTACATTATATAGTTCGGAAATCGAGTCTTGAACTTTCCCAAAATTCAGTTTCCATGGTATTTCTTTTTCATTATTTCTTCAAAAATAATAAAAAATCTATTTAAGCTTGTGCAAATGAAGCCCTTTCATACGATGCCCTGTTACATGACACGGTTAACTTACTTCAAAATTGGGACCCCCGATCCTTGCATAAAGACCCTGTTTTTTGTGATTTAATTAAATATGTATAGTTTTCAGGTTTTTCCCTGTACTCGTAGTATAAGACGATATTACTTGCCAAATTTCATAGTTCTAGGTCAATGGCAAGTACCCTATGAATTTTGATTCCTTTGAGAGTGTCGAAATATACGTTTTTTGCGTCATAAACGGCCGTATCTTTATTTTCGTTAACTTAGAAGTTTGATTTTTTCACAGCTTCAAGGAACCGTAGACTTGAGCATGTGGTTTTAATTTCAACTCGATACCTCCACGCGTTCCC
This sequence comes from Eudonia lacustrata, assembly GCA_947562085.1. NCBI lineage: Eukaryota > Metazoa > Arthropoda > Insecta > Lepidoptera > Crambidae > Eudonia > Eudonia lacustrata. Next base: position 6,555,005 of record OX387321.1, on the reverse strand, counting down.
GAGATAAAGGATCTTGACAGACGGACAGACGGACAACAAAGTGATCCTATAAGGGTTCCGTTTTTTCCTTTTGAAGTACGGAACCCTAAAAATTTACTTTGACTTTGCGTTTGGCAAGATTGCTGGCGAGTTGGAAGGTGTTTATGACTTCCACTTAACTACCTCGTTGGTCTAGTCACTAGACGCGAAGTGCGTGTGTGTTTCAGAAATACATATATACATTTTTTATGTCAACAATGTTATTGTTGTTTATTTCAACAAAAAAATAGGTACCTACAGCCAAAAATTCAATAACCCGGCCTAAATATTGGCAAGCGAAGCAAAACTTTTGCCCATCCCTGGTCTATTGGTTAGATCACCAGCGGTCTTACACGTAATCGAACCGGAACCCTATGAGAAAAAGACGCCATCGCTAACCATCGTAGAATCAGCAGGAAGATAAATAGATCACCAGGCGCCATCTCTAATTACCGCAACAAATGAAGTTGTAAGTAGCATAATAACAGCTGCTGCTGAACTAATTGAATTCAATTACAAATCTGCCGCGTCTGCGCCGATTAGAAAGCCGTAGATCGCCGACTTTTCTCGATTGCCACTCGCGCATGATCGAGTACGCGCTCATCACACGATTTACTGACATAAATACTGGGAAAACGCACCGTTTTGGCCCCAAATAAAGTACAATCAAGTCCGATATTATTCAAGCACTTTTGTACCTTGTCAAAGTAACTTCTGTTCAGTTTAATTTCTATCGCATATACACAATAGAGCGACAGGGTCCTCAACTGTTGAGTTATTTTTGAACTCGTATGTACTGAATGATAAAACAGCTGAGTACTAAGAGAAGGAAGAAAAATAACGACTTGTCACGACAATTAAGAAAAAAGTCTAATAGAAGTATAAAAATACACTACTAACATTGAAATTTTAATGTTAGTAGTGTATTTTAATGTGTGTGTTTAAATCATTAAACTGTAAAGAAGTCGTTTTGGCATCAAACAGAAGTATAAAAATACACTACTAACATTGAAATTTTAATGTTAGTAGTGTATTTTAATACTTCTATTTGATGCCAAAACGACTTCTTTACAGTTTAATTATTTCCAAGACAAAATGCATGCATGACAAAAACTAAAAAATGACAAAAATTAAATAATGTCAACCAATACATAGTCATTCCCTGTAGCTTTTAAAATTCCACTCTATATTTGGATGAATATTAGAGTGGCCAAAGATTAAATAACCGCAGCAGTGTCTTTCTTCTGTGCCGCAGCTCCAGTGGGAATTATTTTTAAAGGCCTTTCAACGCAAAAACCTCTAAAATCCAACCTTAAACTTACAACAATCGGTATCATTACACCGTTAACATTACTGTTAGTCATGGAAATAAAGATCGGACTATAAAATATCACTCACAAAACGATTTCACGGCGATGCATAAAACGAAGCAAGTGCGTTACAACATCAGCCCATTTGAATACGAATGGAATTTAAACCTTATTGTGTTGCTTCAGAGTCTAAAACAAACTGGATGGAAAACACAACGGGCTCGTTAAAACAAGGCCGAACATGTGTAGTGAAAAATACAATTACATGTTGACCGCGACCCAAAATATAGTATCGTACAATTTTTATTGTTAGGCGTAGTGCAGAATGGATATAATTATATAGGTACCGTAAAAGTTGTTTTTAACTCTTACACCAATTACCAAGCAGTAACTAAGCATAAAAACTACCAGCAGTGAACGAAGATACTCTGAAGAAGGAGAAAATGAAGAAGAACTTCTAGAAACAGGCTCCGCCAGAATACCAGCGTTGTTGCGATACGCTTCGTTCGAAATTTAAAAAAAAAAACAAATTTTAAAATCATTTATTCAGTTTAAGCTACAAATAGCTCCTATGAACGTCATTATGCCATCGGTTCATAAGTCTATCTACTCTGGGCGGGAGATCTTGTACTGAGAAGAACCGGCAAGAAATTCAGCAAGTGTCCAGCTCTTCATACAGTACTAGTAAAAGTCAAAACCTGTCTAAGAAAAACAAAGTTAAACTATAGTTAATAATAATAAAATAAGACAAGTACGCAAGAGCAGACCAGCCTCCACAGGCAACACCCGTTCACAAGTATGACATATGAATCAGCCATCGCTTCACTCAACCATATTTTAGGGAATGTTCGCAACAACACAAGCAGAGGCGGGGTCCTGATTGACCTTTTTTTGATTTTTTTATTTTTATTTTTTATGTATATTAGTGTGTGTGGTCAATAAAAGTTTCTCTCTCTCTCTCTCTCATATAATTTTACGCTTTGTTGCAAACAAATTACAATATCTAGAAACTAGATTAAGTGTTTGAGGATATGACTTCAATGGTTGATGACTCTGAAGAATTATCACATAACATCAGACGAGATGAAGCCTTTGCCAAGTGTTTACCTGTAAGAAATAAAGCTAACAAAATAAAAATATCATTAAAAACATGTACCTACCCAATAAAATATAATTTAAACGTATATAATAATAACTTGTATAATGAACTAGGTTCTCCGAGGCATTAGAGCCAGATGACGAGATTCCTATTTAATTATGGTTTAAACTGTGTAACTCAGCTATACGCATTCATCGATCTTCCTGTCGTCGACATTGAGCACTTAGCCTTACAACAGCTTTCATACAATCGTGACTAGACGCAAACTTTGAATCGCCATCGTATAGTTCCACTACCCTAAATGGCTGACCTAGGACCGAAGCATCTTTAAAACCGATTCATTAATCAGTATTAGACATTTTGATTGCATAACACCGCTTTTGGTTACGAAAAAATTACTTACAAATTGACGCTATTGATGCTTGTACTTCATTTGTTTTAGATTTGAAAAAAGATTTTGTAATCGTTTCATCTGTTTTTTTTTGTCATTGAAGTGAGATATGTCTTACTTTGATATATTGTTTTCTTAGATTTACGCAATAGGTATAGTCGACAATGAAATTGCTTTACCACCTTAGAAGTGAATTTTGCTTGCATATATTAAAACAACAAGTTCTATTTTTGTTTAAAACCAAGTGGCAGATACGTTGTCATTATTGACAATGAGCCTTAGCGTAATTTTATTGTAATGTAAGTTTTTGTCAAAAGTGATAAAGCAATTTCATGGTCGACCATACTACCCTTTGCAATTTTGTACTCGCGTTCATCCTACATCCCTTTGCAGGGTCCATGTCACAGCTAGATCAACGTCCAAAAAAGATGAAATGTCAGGATAAAATAAATGCGAGTCGATCCGTATATCCGAAGAGTACCGGGCTGATCACTAGCTCGATGGGTGGACGGCATACTTGTCAGAAGCCAAGGCATCAGGCTGGCACAGGACAGAAAAAAGACGTGAAAAAGAGGCTTATCCCAGCAGTGGGTAGATGTAAGTTGATGAGATAGATAGAAAGATTTGTAATTTCTATCATTTCGTTTTTTTTATGTAGGAATCTTGTAACGTTTAAATAAAAACTCTCAACTCTAATGAGTGATACAGAAAAGTGTTCAAAGAATCCTGAGTCATATAATTTGCAAAGCTATAAATTCTCTTCAATCCTAAAACAAACACAAACTGAAATGTAACTTCTTAAAATAAAACATTAATCGGTTCATATTACTACACCATATCACGTACGTTCTGAAAATAAAAATAACAGTACCTACAACTGCGTTACAAAAAATCTATTTGTCATTCTGTATACAGGCTGTTGTATTATTGTGGTGCATTATGAGTCACAAAATCTGATGCGATACATGTTCACGTAAATGACGTTATCTAACGTGCCTCCTAGCATACATGTGACAGACACAATATAAGAAGACTGCAGTAGTTAAGCTTCAATACAAACATTCTCGAGCTAGTCACACATAGACAACTTCTCACGAACACGGAATCTCACAACAGCTGCGCTCATGATCCGATCCGAACCCCTGAAAAAAGGCATTCGGAAATAATTATACAAGAAAATAAACATATCGGAAAATATGTCTATGGGAAATGAGGCGTTCGGAAAATTGTCTACAGTGAAAAATGACGAACGGAAATTTTTATACAAGAAAATAAAAATATCGGAAAATGCATCTAACAAATCCTCGGAGAATCTAGTAGGGCACGGGGACACGCACTAGTGCGTGATGCCCGTGGAAAAGCAAGAAATATAATTAAAATTATATTATCAATTACCTAGATACGCATATCAGTTTTAAAGAAGGTCTATTGAAGTCGGGTGGTAGGTGGTCGGCTGGGGGACAATTTTGTTTTATTTAAACTTTTATGGTTAGTAAAAAAAATAACTAATAATATAATACTAATAAAAGAGTTATTCCATTATTTCGACTTTTTTATTGTAAAAGCTCCACCCGACCTCAGTAGACATTTTTTAAAACTGATATGCGTATCTAGGTAATTAATAATATGATTTTAATATTATTTTTTGCTTTTTAGAGCTGTTTTTACTTTTTTAAGTTTCCTGTTTTTTGAAGTCCGCTTTTTTTTGTTACATATTATTTTATTTTATGATTTTTCGGAGAGAGTTTGCTGGTTGCCTTGTGATATCTCCTTTCCAACAAAAAAATAATCCTCCTCCTTTTTTGAAGTCGGTTTTAAAAAAAATGAAGCTGTTTTTGAACTGTTGCGAGCTGTTGCGAGATTCTGTGTCCGTGAGAAGCTTCGTGTGCGTCGCTTGAGCGGTTCATGTGTGAAACTTAGCTTCTGCAATCACCTTATTTTGTGATATAGATGACACATTTTAAACACGTACAAGCAACAGTTTACGCCTAACGCTTTTACGCTTTATTGCGTTTCCCATGAAACTACGTTAATGACTTGGAGGAAACTTAATTTCTCGTAATTGAATATTGAATCAAATTTGTGTCAACTGAATTAAATAGTAACAATATAGGTTTTGAACTTTATCGTTTAGTTATAAGGATTAATATTCATTGAAGTTTGACAGGTTTGGGTAGGTTGATCTGCCGCCGTGTGTACTTCATGTATAATAATAAACGTTGCTGAATATAATAAAGATACTATTTAGTTTGTTACTAATAAACAAAGTATTATAAGCTTGGAATAGATATGCCGTGTTTTGGTCCTGTCATGATGATTTCATTACAAGCTAGAGTAATTTTGTTCATGTTTATGGTTTATAGTGTTCATCATCATCATCATCATCTCAGCCAAAAGACGTCCACTGCTGAACAAAGGCCTCCCCCGAGGATATGAGGGGTATTTGCCGTAATCGCCACGCTTGGCAGGCGGGTTGGCGATCGCAGTAGGTTGAGGGTTACCTCAGAGAGATGCTGCTGCCCATCCTCTGAAATGGTCCCTTATAGTGTTGCAATAAAATAATTATATATCATCTGGGTATCTGTCTATGTATCTAAAAGTGACAAAACATAAAATAGTTATTCGAAGCTTATACTCTGTTTATTTTTAGGTACGTAAAATAACGTAAAGTAAACAGACTAAAGAAAACGCATAACAATATTTTAAAATTCCAATTCTACGCTAATTACCTTCCTCAAAGTCTGATTAAGTTATTTAAGACAGAGTCATCTAATTCATTTTCGCGGCCAAACAAGAGGTTATGTAACATCCAATTTACACAATAAGTAGACTGAGACGTTCGCACATAGTATATCATTCTTAAGACAATAATCACATGAGGCTTGATGGCGTAACGGATATCATAGCGACAGCTAGTCACCTTTTTTATACTTTTTTTTTCCTTTATTTGATGGCTTCGTGCGATTAGCACATTTAGCCAATGTCAAAGTATTTTTTTTTTACTTCTTGGCGGGAAAGTGAAGAGACATGTCTGCGGTTTTGTTTTATTTTCTAAAATTTGTGTTAATCGAATATTAATGTGAAATAATGGTGGATTATTAACCGTTAAGTGTTCGTGAGTGAGCATGAGTGTTGGCAAATTAAACAAAACAGTGCAAATGTTTATATAATTTTTAACGCAAATTTTATTGCGAACAAATTACAAAAACACAAATGTTGAAAAAATTTCCACGAGCAGGGTTTGAACCTGCACCCTTCTGACATACCGGGTCAGGTGCTCTTCCAATTGAGCTATCGTGGTTCTAACCAGCCCGCCGAAATTATTCAACACTATTTACTTTTTACTTTGAAAGCCAAAGGCGCCCATTCAATGTTAACAACTACCGTCATTAACATCCGATCATAATATTTTTACAAATACTAAAGATCAGTTAAGAAGTAGTCAAGCTATTTATAAATGTTTATATAATTTTTAACGCAAATTTTGTTGCGAACAAATTACAAAAATACAAATGTTGAAAAAATTTCCACGAGCAGGGTTTGAACCTGCACCCTTCTGACATACCGGGTCAGGTGCTCTTCCAATTGAGCTATCGCTATATTAGTATTTGTAAAAATATTAAGATCGGATGTTAATGACGGTAGTTGTTAACATTGAATGGGCGCCTTTGGCTTTCAAAGTAAAAAGTAAATAGTGTTGAATAATTTCGGCGGGCTGGTTAGAACCACGATAGCTCAATTGGAAGAGCACCTGACCCGGTATGTCAGAAGGGTGCAGGTTCAAACCCTGCTCGTGGAAATTTTTTCAACATTTGTGTTTTTGTAATTTGTTCGCAACAAAATTTGCGTTAAAAATTATATAAACATTTATAAATAGCTTGCCTACTTCTTAACTGATCTTTAGTATTTGTAAAAATATTATGATCGGATGTTAATGACGGTAGTTGTTAACATTGAATGGGCGCCTTTGGCTTTCAAAGTAAAAAGTAAATAGTGTTGAATAATTTCGGCGGGCTGGTTAGAACCACGATAGCTCAATTGGAAGAGCACCTGACCCGGTATGTCAGAAGGGTGCAGGTTCAAACCCTGCTCGTGGAAATTTTTTCAACATTTGTGTTTTTGTAATTTGTTCGCAACAAAATTTGCGTTAAAAATTATATAAACATTTATAAATAGCTTGCCTACTTCTTAACTGATCTTTAGTATTTGTAAAAATATTATGATCGGATGTTAATGACGGTAGTTGTTAACATTGAATGGGCGCCTTTGGCTTTCAAAGTAAAAAGTAAATAGTGTTGAATAATTTCGGCGGGCTGGTTAGAACCACGATAGCTCAATTGGAAGAGCACCTGACCCGGTATGTCAGAAGGGTGCAGGTTCAAACCCTGCTCGTGGAAATTTTTTCAACATTTGTGTTTTTTTTTTTTTAAAACAGTGCAACTTCACTTTTCAAGTTCTCTCAAGAAATACGCGAGAGGACTTAGTAAAGCCCCACATCTTTACTGAGATACTCGAGGGATTGGAGGGTCTATCATTTCTCATTTCTATTATCATTTATCATCATCTACACAAGAAGGAAATATTGTTTATTTATGTATTACTTAAGAAAAATTACTTTGACACTGGCTAAATGTGCTAATCGCACGAAGCCATCAACTAAAGGAAAAAAAAAGTATTTTTGAAGTCTAAGTCTATGTTATAAGTAATACATAATTAAACAATATTTTCTTCCTGTATGATGATGATGAATGATAATAGAAATGAGAAGTGAGAAATGATATACTCCCAACCCCTCGAGTATATCAGTAAAGATGTGGGGCTTTACTAAGTCCTCATGCGGACGTCTTGAGAGAATTTGAAAAGTGACGTTGCACTGTTTTGTTTTATTTGCCAACACTCATGCACACTCAAGAGCACTTCACGGTTAATAATCCACCATTATTTCTCATTAATATTCGACATACACAAATTTTAGAAAATAAAACAAAACCGCAGACATTACTCTTCACTTTTTTTTAAAACGTTCTGGTAAACTGTTTTTTTTTGTTCTCATATTTATGGCTTCGTTCGTGGTGATGAAGCACCATGTCGCAGCTCTGTATACATGTGGTTTGGAAAATTTAGACGTGGACGAGATCATCTACATAACGAGGTACGTGAAGGTCGGCCGGCGACTGCGGTTACAGACTCTAATGTTGACACCGTACGACAACTTATTGAAACTGACAAAAAAATTACTTGCCAGCAAATTAGTGCTTTGTTAGGCCATGAGCCAAGTGCAAAACATTTTCTATGTGCATCTGAAGGTTCGGAAGCTTGGCTTGGTGGGTTTAAACGGCTCATCTTACGACAACTATCAGGATGCTTGTTGTGCTTTCTAAAGATATTTTAAGTTGGTCACCCATTTGACACCCCGACATTGTGAAAGTTGCATAACTTTCAAGATCGCAACGCGAACGCGCAAGCCACCGCGCCATCGAACTCACCACTAGTAGGTATTCATACTAATGCTAAACTGTTAACAATAACAAAAGTCTATTAGCCAATTAGGACATATTCTGTTTGTGCCAGTTTTTTATCATTTCTTTTGTCTCGCACCCGATCGATTCATCATCGATTTTTAACCGGTCATTTAACCGTTAAGTGAAACCGATCGTTAACCTGAAATCAGCGTTACGACTTCCATGCATCTAAAAATTGGGCTGCACCATAAATAACACCGATACCGATGGTAATTATTAATTTAATCAACGCCGTTGTATGTGTACGTAATGAGTGTATAACGAGGTTTTTTTTAATATCCGTCTTGTATTAATAAGTCATTATTTGTGTATGTACCTAAGTGTGTAGCTAGCGTAGCAGGCAGCCACAACATCTATATCTATATATTAATATGTGAAGCAAAAACTTTGTAAGTATCTTTTTTTTACGAAAATTGTGCGGACGGAGGAGTATGAAATTTCGCACACTTATAGTTTTTATAGAGAAGGTTATCCGAATGTTGATACTTATTTTTTTTTAATTATGCATTAAAATACATTAAATCAATAAAACAAACATTACACACACTACCATGTATTTGACACACACGCATATATGTATTTGACACACACGTATATACTCATTTCTAAAATTTCAAAATTGGAAGAAGAGCGGCAGAAATCTGTCAATTCCAATCCAAACTCGCAGTCTATATTTTTTAATTTTTCATTGCTTAGGATACAATCCGTGCAGCCTTAATAAAATTACGGTCGAAATTCGACCACTGGGCGAACACTAGTTTTAATGAATTTGTTATTGTGAGGCTATTTTGTGGCGGTTAATGCAGAACAGCTCTTATAAAATTGGCTCACAGCACCTACTTGCCATAGTTTGCAACATGTGCCTACTGAATCAAAATAGTTGTATGTCAAACAGTAATAAGCCTGTATATATACCGTCCCACAGCTGGGCAAAGGCCATATTGAAATCAAGTCAACGCTACAATTGTTGGGTATTGGCTTAAGTACCACGCTTGCTAAACAGTGATTGATCACAAGCCTGTGCTAATACATCGAAATATGTGTAACATACTGTGTCTATGAGTGAGTGTGAGAAGCTCGATGGTGCAGTAGTTAACGCGCCCGGTCTGCGATTGCTAAGGTTAAGCAACTTTCGCAAAGGCCGGTCATCGGATGGGTGACCAACAATTTATCATCTCGAGCTCCTCCGTGCTTCAGAAGGCACGTAAAGCCATTGGTCCCGGCTGCATTAGCAGTCGTTAACAACCACCAATCTACACTGGGCCTGCGTGGTGGTTTATGGCCTGTTCTCTCTATCCATCCATAGGGTAGGCTCGTGCCCCAGCAGTGGGGACATAAAATGAGCTGATGATGGTGATGATGATAACTGTGTCTATTGGGGAACTGAACCCAGGCCCACCGGATATGAAGCTAAGCGCCTTGCCGTTAAGTTAGCAACAGGCCACATGTACATATTAAAACTTTTTATAAGATGCCATTTTAGTGATTGTTTTTTGTTTAGGTTTCTATTTCCATTGATTGTGTTGTGTGACATAACACTTTTGATAACGTTTGTCTATGACATTCTCGATTTATTGTAAAAGCGTCTAATAGGGATTATTGCATCTCCAAGTAGGTTTTTAATGAAGCTCGCGTACCCTATACAATCCATACAGTCCACTAGCTTGAGCGAACACGGGTTCGATCTCCGGTCGGGTAAATTTACAAATTATTGTTTTTCTAAATTGTCTCGGGTCTGGGTGTTTTTTATGTATAATAAGTATTTATTTAAGTGTTTTAAGTATGTTTATCCGTTGTCTAGTAACCATTTAACGAGTTTCATAACGAAGCTTCTCTTGGGCTAGATAATTGGTGTGAGTGTAGGAATGTTTATTATTATTATTATTATACTCTTTATACTCTCTTAACACGAAGACTGCTGCAGTAAAAGATGTCTTGTCGATGCTAAATACACCATTTGTTAGTTTAACAATGAAACTAACAAACTAGTTGCCTCGTATCTTCTTAATTTACAAACGTAATTGTTGACTTCTGCTCAAAAAGATAAGAAAAAAGTTAAACGCATCGTCCTCACAGTTACGCGCTAGTCGGATATCCTCCTTCAAGTCTAATCAATAACCGTTAGTAATTTTATACATCTGTCAACGGATATCCGTTCACGGGCGGGTTACATTTAAATATTTAAAAGTCTACAAACACAGCATTTAACACCTTCTTTCAATCACTTAGCAATGTTTTAGGTGTGTTTTATTTTTTATCTAAATTCCTGAAAAGTTTTTTGAACATTTGGCAAAACGAATTGGAAAGGCGAGAAAGTCCGTTTATTTCGAAAAATTTCGAAAAATGGTTGAGAAAAATACTTAAAAAAGTGATAAAATTATTATAGATAATTTACTTTCTTTAGTTTTATATTAACAAGATAATCCTATCCACGATATATTAAAAATTAGCTGCATGTAGGCATATTAGGTACTTCTTTTAATCTATCATAATGAAATCAGCCTTCAACCATTGCACTGCTTGAGTCAAGTCTTCCCACATGCAGGTCAGCATATATGGAGATCGGGCCATAGTTTTAACGGCTACCATCTTACTACAACAACTGGGACCAACGACCTAACTTTCCTTCTAAAGCAAGCTTTTAAATTTAATATAATTACCAGGTTTTCTTTAATCTAGCCGCAGTACCTAATTATATATTTTTGTATCCTACAGTTGGCAAATGAATCCGCTCTACCTAAGAAAGAGACATGATTATCACACTAATCTTATAAATGCGAAAGTTTGTGTGTATGTATGTGTGTATATTTGTTGCTTCTTCACGCTGCAACGGATGGATGGATTTGGATTAAATTCGGCATACAGATAGTTTATAACCTGGAATAACACATAGGATACTTTTTATCCAGATATTTCCACGGGAAACGGGAACCACGCGGGTGAAACCGCGAGCGGCTGCTAGTATCATATAATTATCAGCTTTTCTTTAATCTAGCCGCAGTACCTAATTATATATTCTTGTATTCTACAGTTGGCAAATGAATCCGCTCTACCTAAGAAAAAGACATGATCATTTACATATAATTTTACGCAAATATTATTGCGAACAAATTACAATTTGAAAAAAGGCGCAAAATGTTGAAAAGCGGGTTCAAATCTCGCTCGTGGAATTTTTTCAACACTTTGCCTTTTTTCAAAAAGACATGATGTTAATCAGAAGCAGAGTCCAGATGCGAGGACAGCTGATGAAGCAGGATTGTGCTTCAATAGTCCTCACCTTGCCGACCGCAAGTTGCTTCTTCACGCTTCGATCAACGACTGTTTTAAATTTTTGTGTTAGGCCAGAGTCTTAACACAGCCAGACTTTTTTTTTGTTGATGGCTTCGTGTGATTTGCACATTTAGCCAGTGTCAAAGTAATTTTTCTTACAAGTAATACATAAATAAACAATATTTCCTGTATGATGATGATGATGAATGATAATAGAAATGAAAGTGAGAAATGATATACCCCCAACCCCTCGAGTAGCTCAGTAAAGATGTAGGGCTTTACTAAGTCCTCATGCGGCGAACTTCTTGAGAGAATTTGAAAAGTGCCGTTGCACTGTTTTATTACATTTGCCAACACTCATGTACACTCACAAACACTTAACGGTTAATAATCCACCATTATTTCACATTAATATTCGACATAACACAAATTTTAGAAAATAAATCAAAACCGCAGACATGACTCTTCACTTTCGCGCCAAGAAGCCACAGCCAGACATATATTTTCATTGACAACTCAAATTCAAAATGGCGCCTACTAATCAGCTGTTGTTGTCCACAAACCAGTTGTAGGTCAGTGTTCGTCGCATTAGCTGCATATAACTGTAAATACGGCGGACATTATAAAAAGCGCTAATAGTTAAACCAGCGGTAGTAGGTAACGGATCAAACACGTTTTAAAGTGCCAGACATATACATATACAACTCGTCGATCGTACACAGATCATGAGCGCATATAAATGATCGATAGACGACCATAACTGTTATTCACCGGTTCGTAGGTTTATTCATTGTTTTATAGCTTAAACAATCACAGTTAATAAAGAAAAATGACATTGTAAAAAATTAAACTGGTAAATTATGTTTTTGCAAACTTAAATATTTTATTTATTTATTTTTTCTTTTTTTGTGCTTTTTTACATGTTGTGACTGTCCTTTATATTTTGTGATTTTTTGTGATGGAAAGTGTCCTTTTATGATAGGGCATTTTCCCATATTTATGACGCTGTAAGGGAGAAAAGAGCTGGACTTGCTGAGTTTCTTGCCGGTTCTTCTTAGTACAAGATCTCCCGCCCAGAGTAGATAGACTTACGAACCGTTATGGCATAATGACCTTCTTAAGAGCTTTTTGTAGCCTAAACTGAATAAATGATTTTGAATTTTGAATATATACAAATCATACATATCACCTCGGTGGCCGAGTGGCAGAGACCTCGGTTCGATACCCGAAGGTCCCGGGTTCAATTCCCGGGTCGGGCAAAGTGTGTTTCTTTTCGATGCATAACCCGAGTTTGACATCACCAACCCGCATTAGGCAAGCGTGGTGATAAAGTCATTACCCATCATTTGTAGTGATCACTTGATTTCAATGATGGAGGCCTTTGCCCAGCAGTGGGACAGTTATAGGCTATTTACTTTTACTTTTACTATATGCTTATATATATATAAAACCACCGCGTATAATATGTTCGTTTCACCTTCGAAAAACATGGGCATATTGAAGGGATGTGTACCGAAGAAGGTGATATGTAGAACTATGTTTAAAATAGTGAGGGCCTGTTTCCAACATATTGTTATGTGTCACTAAAACATTGAGAAAAACGTTATAATTGAAGTCATTGAAAAGTTGGTGATTAAAACCAGAATCTGACTCCCTTGAGCTCTACAATTATTTATTAATTAATTATTTTCCATCCATCACCCTGCATTGGGGCATCCTGGTAACCTAATCTCCCCATATGCTTCACATAATACGCCCAAACTACCAGTGGAACGTTACCAGCTGACAACGACAATCATTCCATTACCAATTAACAACTTAATAATAAAGTAACATAATTTTTATTAAACACGCAATAAAATAATGTAACAACATCGTATAATTGGCTATTGTTACTGCGTGCCACATGCCAAACAGAGCGGGCGAATCTGTGACGTGTGTTTACATCTCGTATAAACACATTTGCATAAACGCAATGCGCGCGAGGCGGTACGATTGCGGACGAGAGCTGTTTCATTGAGAAACTCTGACTAGCAGACCAGAGAATCAGGATCCGATAACTGAAAGTAGCTATGTCATTTTAGAGCTAACATAGTTTTAGAACTGTGAAGCGCTACCTAGCGAAGGTTTTGCTGAGGCAGGGCTTAATTAAGCTTCACACATCGTTTTCTTTTTTACTTTTTTATTCTATTGTCCTGTTTTCTTTTGTTCTAGGTATTGTCTGCTTAATCATTTATTCAAAGTACGTTTTGAAAAATGTTTAAGAACTCTTTTCATTCAAATAAAATAGTAGTATGCTAAGCTATAAGTTCTGTAATAAATTAACATATCAACTGAAATACTAGATTGAGGTTACTCAGACAGTAACTAAGTAATCTAAGATTGCCAAAGAATACAAATGTTTTACTATACTTACTGTAAGTAAACATGAACGTTTTCTTATTTAGCTAGGTTATTTAAAATTATATTGTTTTTTGAGATACGTAATTGTTACCGGTATTGTTTTGCCTGCGCTTACCACAAACAATTTGTTTGCCTTCAGGTGTGTCTGCAAAAGTCATATTTCATTACCTGAAACAAAGAAGAAACATTAATTTTATATAACATAATTACATTATTAGAGAAGATGGGATCATGTTTTATTAAAAAAAGGACTTTTTAGTGTATAATATTTAAAAGTTAACCTATGCGGAAAGATAATACAAAAAATCCTAAAAGGAATCGCGGTCTACGGAGCATCAAACCAAGCACTGCCACATGGCCGCCAAGAATATCTTTCTGTAACCTAGGTCAGACTAAGAATACAATTAATTACTAATTACAATTTACAATAAGGAATGCAATCTCAGATAATTTTAGATCTCGCCATTTACAAGATCTCCGAGATTGATTTTTCCATCCTCGCCAAGTCTCGACTTCGCCAAAATTTTGCTAGAACACATTCCCTAATCTATACAAGCACAACCCTATTTTTTTTTAAAACTAGAACAATAGAAGTAACATCAAAAGAAACAACCTAACTCCATACAAAAGCCTCCAATCCTTTCATACAAGCCAGCTAGAGTGGGCGATGATTTCTCCAAGTAGGTATTTAATTACATACTCGAATGAGAAACGCAATGATACCTTTTTAAATCGGCCATTAGCATAGATTAAGCGCAGAGGATGGCTGGCGGCGTCACTTCGCTAAACAAATATATTATTACACGTTTAGGTTGCAATGTACCTATATAATTATGTTGCGTAACTAGCTACAGTTGCGTGTTATCTGTTCTTTAGGCTACAGATTTAGTTTTGCTTTCACAATTGCTTGTTTCACTCAGTTAGATATAATATATTTTCTTGAGTTTTGTGATTCTATGTTAGCGAACTCCGTAGCCGAGTGGCTTGCACGCCGGACTTTGGGCGGCGCTAACTCTGAGGTCTCTCTCTGAGGGTTCGATTCCCTGCCGGGTCCATGTCGAAAACGAACTTATCGATATTGTGTCGGGTCTGGGCGATTGTGGTACCGTCGTTATTTCTGATTTGCATATATAGAGTGCTATTACTACTTACCTTGGGATCCGAACAACGTATGTGATGTTGTCTAATGTTTTTTTAAGTTGCAAGGATCGTTATTCTATATATGTAAGGGTTAATAGTTAAAGTTATTTATCATCATTATCGATCTCTAAACGTCGCAAAGATGGGCTCAGCCTTCTCACAATAGCACATTGAGAGTAAACCTAAACCAAAGATGAAGGTCCAAATACGTGTGATAGGTTTTAGAGACTGTAATTTTCGAATACATCTGGGATAAAGGCCTTAAGTACCCCCGAATCGCAGATGAGCTCCAGATATTGCAATTCGGTCACCCATCTGCTGACCTGTTTCGCGAAAGTTGCTTACCTTTGCGATAGTCCCCGAACACCTTAACTACCTAATTCATTATTTAGGTTCAGTAATTTCGCTTTAACAGTTTTATATTTTATCTACTCGTGCAAGAATATTCCGTAATAAGTTTTTTATCTCTGGCTGCATAAACACACATATTTTAGGACAGCTATGACTTACACGCATAATGACATATTTAGGTAGCCAAACGCTCAATGACACATCGTGTCTACGCAAAATGACATACGCAAATTGACACATATTCTCATACTCGAAATGACACACGGGAACGACTACGCGAAATGACATACGCGAATTGATACATATTCTCATACGCGAAATGACACACAGGAACGACTACGCGAAATGACACACGGGAATGACTATCAATTACTATTTGTCTGCGCAGGTTTCCGAATCAAATTCTCTGCAAATTGCAATTTCTTACATGGATTTACGAATCAATCTCTTTATTCCAAATCTCGCACGCAAACAACGCAAAAGAATAAGTATTCACTTGTGTATTTACGTTTACGTTTATTTATATATGTAGATATTCCATATTGTATTTACAATATGAAATATCTACCTCCTTGTTCCTTTCTAATAAACCACTGCAAGTTAGCGCATATATCTATATTTCTTTAGACTATTAACATCAATTACACAATACTTTGGATTCATTTACATCGCGTGCTGTTAAACAATTACAGCACCAAGACTATCATGATACAACACCCTTATTATCATATGTAATGTTGATTGTTTGTTTGTTATGAATGTTGTATGTATCATTACAATATCTAATCATACTTATTTGATTGCAACGGAAGTGCTTCTGTTTGTTCGCCACTTTCTAATAGCATCTTTTGTAACAGATAAAATGGTTTGGTAAATTAATTTAGATACCCAATACAATAATCTTTGCTGTGATGCAATGTACCGTTTTTTTATGTTAATCAATCTTTCAATCAACCATTGATCAGCTAATAAAATAAAAAAGGACATAATCTATTCTATAAAACTTTTTGTAGTTGACAGATTAGTCAATAGAAAAACTTTATGGCTAGTGTCAAAAACTCAGTCAAAACAAATACCCATTAGTTTTGATGAATGGTATAATTTTTTTGGTAGGTTTGTGAAGAGTCATGTTTGCGTTTTTGTTTCATCTTCTAACATTTGTGTTTGTTCAATATGAATGTGTAATAATAATTATTATGGACAATTAACCGTTAAGTGTTCGTGAATGTGTAAGACTGTTGCAGAGTGAACGACTGACTATTGGCAAAAGAAACAAAACAGTGCAACGTCACTTTTCAAATTCTCTCAAGAATTAGTGCGCGTGAGATTTAAGTAAAGTCACTCGACTTTACTGATACTTAAAGGTTTCGGGGAATGTTATTTATCATTAAACATTTTCTATTATCTCTCATTATCATCTATTCTTAAACAGAGAACATATTTTACAATATCTAAGAAAAAAACTTATTTTATAAGCAACTTTGACACTGGCTAAATTAGCAAACCACACCAACCCATTAATAATTGTTAAGAAAAAAAACCATCCCTATTTAGCGAACAGTACAACATTACCGCATTGACAAAAGCAATGCCTATATTTATCTTTACTCGTTCATCCGCAAATAGAGGACTGAGCGAAATAACAGCCAATTTTGGCTCAAGCACATTTGGATACGTAACTGTTGTCCCTTTGAAGAATATGAAAAGCTTTTTTATGTATCGCGACTCCGAAAATGCTAGACCGTCTGACAAAAGCATGCGAACAAGTTTAGTACTTAATACGGAGCGGTAAGGTTCATTATTTTGTGCCATACAGACATTCACGAAGAAATCTGACGTAATGAGATGCTAACGACTCCCATCGCTCACGCGACGTCAATACAATAATGATACGAAACTTGTGTAACTGGGATGGCCCACGCAAAACAAATAAAATTTTGATAACAAAACAGTTGTCATAAAATTCTTTCTTTTAGCAAGCGTTGGTACGGTCAATTGAAGATGAAGCTTGACACGCACTGCATACAATGAAAGTATATTATGTACGAGTATATGTAAAGACAGAAGCTCGGTGGCGCAGTGGTTAACGAGCCCGTACTGCGAGTGCTGAGGTTAAGCAACTTTCGCAAGAGCCGGTAATCGGATGGGTGACCAAAAGCGTATCATCTCGAGCTCCTCCGCGCTTCGGAAGGCACGTAAAGCCGTTGGTCCCGGTTGCATTAACAGTCGTTAACAACCACCAATCCTCCGCTGGGCCCGCGATAAGTCCGTTCTCCTTATCCATCCATAGGGAAGGCTCAAGCCCCAGCAGTCATAAAATGAGCTGATGATGATATGCAACGACATATATTTTCTTTATCCTCGCACCCATTTTTATATATTTTTTATACATTTTCTTAGCTTGTCTGGAAAAGATTGCTTATTATCACACTAATATTATAAATGCGAAAGTTTGTGTGTATGTCTGTATATTTGTTCCTTCTTCACGCTGCAACGGATGGATGTATTTTCGAAATTCGGCATACAGATAGTTTATAACCTGGATTGACATATAGGATAGTTTTTATCCTGACATTCCCACGGGAATCACACTATAAATATACTAAAAACGACAATTTAATTTTCCAATACAAAATAATTTGTTTGTTTTGTTGTCATGGAAACCAAAGAGAATTTAATCACTTGATGGAAACTGTCAAAGCGGTACGAAGTTCGCCGGGTCCACTAGTTAGCAATAAGGCTGCCTCTTTTGTACTCTGACTCTGTTTAAATTTTTTTTATAGGAGGTTAGGCAGATGTCTCTGCTTTGCCTGATGTTTAGCAGAAGCAGTGACCAGAGCAGGATATTGTCTTACTAGCCGTTCCCGCCTTGCCGACCCGCAAGTTGCTGCTCCGCACCTCGTTCAATGGACCCCATGGAAGGAGGACATACGTGAGCTGGGAGGGAATTCCAGTTTTTAGTAGTGCAACAATAAAAAATCACCAAACCTCTTCCTTCACAATGGAATGGTTGCCATGGTAAATCGGTGTCACCGAAAACCAGGTGTGTGTGATGAAAGGGAGAAGGAGGGATAAGAGAAACAAGTTCTTCGGAGCACTTGCCATGGTACACCCATACAGACGGTATCTCATTTCTTGTGTTAAATAAAAGTTTATTTTATAACTAGCGGCCCGTCCCTGCTTCGCACGTATGGAATTTTTTTTTTATAGGTATAGCTTAAGTTACTCAGCGCTAATGTAGCATTCTAATGGTGAAAGAATTTTTTTAATCGTTCCTGTAGAGAGTGGTTTGTATGGGAATAGAAAATTCTTGTTTTTACTATTTTCCACGTATTTTTTACGTTTTTCTCGCCATAAAAACCTTCCTTAGACTTCATCAAACACAACAAATAAGAAATCAGCCAAATCGGTTCAGCCGTTCTCGAGTTTTGCGATTAGCAACACATTTAGCGATTCATTTATGTTTATATAGATTACTCTTATCCTTCGTTGCATAAATACTTTTAACATACTAAATGTAAACTGTAACACAATGTATAGTAAGGCCGGTGATGTTTGAAGCAGCGTGGTGTCCGGTAGCCGTCCTCGGAACCACCGTAACAAAACAAATAAATGTGCCAAGTTTATTCGCACTGAACTGTATATTTCTTTTTTTTTTTTTTTATTATTTTGGCACGTAACAGTCATTACAAAAAAAATACTAATACTAAAAAATTAACAAGGTTAATAGACAATGAGTGCCCAAACATAGCTTTAACTTACTAATACAATGTACAAAAATAACAAGTAGGTATAGTTATTATGCAGTTGCAAAACAATGCGTTGAAAGAAAAAAGGAACAGAATACATTAATCATGTACGTACACACGCACACACACACACCCTCACACCCTCCTACTCACACACACGCGCACTCACTCACATTTCGCGTGGCCTTTGGCCTCCTGTATTGTCTACTTTATCATCGTGAACTATGTGGATTATATTATGTAGGAAAACATTTTTTTTTAATATGTAAGCGGGTTTTTGTATAACAAATAGACTATACAAAGGGCTAAACATAGCTTCAAACCCCAACCGCTGGTTTTCATCAGCAGCATTGATCTTCCGAATCGCATTAAATAAAATGTAATGTTTATTAATTTATGTTTCATGAGTATTATTCTGTATACTCATACATTATATGCATATTATATTTTTGTGTTTTTTATGTAACTACTTTATATTCATAATTGCAATTATATGCCTACATGAAATAATAAATTATCATTTTCATTTTCAAATAAAAATACGTTTTATATCTAAACAGCTAGATAAATCGTTAAGATCAACATTATAATTTTGTGCCATTAGTCAAGTATTAATATAATATTCTTTAAACAATAAATTAAAGTTGTCTCGCTGGCACATTGCTTAGCTATATTTATCTCTTTTCTGCATTCTCCGAATGATGGTTTAATTTGTACTTAAGCGTTAACTTAATGCCATAGAAATTGCATTTGTCATGCCCGGTTGGCCGTCCCAGGTATCGCTGGGAGGACGAGGTCGCTAAGGACCTGCGCGAGCTCCGCGTTGAGAACTGGCGGGAAGTGGCGCGGTATCGGGAGAAGTGGCGGCAGTTATTATCGGAGGCCAAAACCCATCTTGGGTTCCTGCGCCACCCCAATAAGTAAGTGAGACTAGCATCTATTACAAAGTGATTCAAAATGCAGTGAAATATAAATTTAAGCCCAACTTGTATATACCAAACAATACACTGGAACATATAGAGCTATGTACCGAGCAACTATTGAAACCATATACAAATAGTTAAGAAATAGATTACCAAACTATTGTACCTTCAGGCTTAAGCCATAAGCTTTCCGTAAGCTTATAACATACATATCCATTACTGATTCCAATCTGTTTTGCGCAACACTACAGCCCACACAATTGATACCATAATGCTGAATCAATTAAATATTGCGTGATATATGGTTTACACTTTTTTGAGTAAGTGCCAAGTGGGTTCATATAGCCTTCTGAAAAGATATAAATCTAAAAATATAAATGCGAAGTAGCCCTCCGTACTAAATTACTAAACTAAATATTGATCAAAAGATGTATCAGTTAAAAAATGAAAATGAAATCTTTGATCCTACAGAAAAACTATTGCAACTGTTTTGCAGGACATTAATTTAAATTCGCAATTCTAAATGATGTGATAATAAATTAAACGAAAATTACAAAAACAATACTCAGTTAATTAGTATAATGTTATGTGGTTAGCATAATAATTTTATAGATATAATTTTAAATTATTTTTTTTGTATATTACCAATAAAACATACATTTACAGCACATTACAAATCAACACGTGCGCTGTTACTTAATTTATTTATTGAATCTAATTTTAAGTTTTACAACCTAATGCGGTCTTTGCCATCCATCACATCCAAAATCAACGCCTTCAGTTCGTTTTTAAAATTATTTTTACTAAGACATTCCCTAAACTCGGGATAATATTTTTTATGTCTGTTGTGTTTTTCAACGTTTTCAGATTATTTGTACATTTTGATTGTAACAAGTACGAGTCTCGTATAACTCATTGTAAGAGAATATTGTTTTGAAAAATACATTTAAGTGCACCATTATAATAATAATACAATTATATACACATAATATAAAAAATAATCGTGTTAAAATGCTAATGTACACTGATATGGGCACAGATAATGACAAGTAATGGACAAACCTCCACGAAGATAAAAGATAAGTTAAGATACAAGTGCTGATAAAAGATTTCACTATGTTTACAGTGACGGCCGATTAATAAATTAACTGTTTATAATCTGAGAGAATCTACTTACTCATAATAATGTGTAGAGCTGGATTGTAGTCTAATTATATGTATCATAAACGCTTCGCCTTTTTTACTTCTGACAGCTATAAAGGAAGAAAATTAAAATAGCACAGTTAGTGCTACCTAATTTCTGCAAATAATTTGTAAACTAATTGTAAATTATTAGGTTTGTTATGGAGTGCTGGAGTGCGATTCGAATACCGCTCGTGGAAATTTTTTCCACATTTTTTTTTCAAATTATAATTTTGTAAAACACAAATGTTGAAAAAATTTCCACGAGCAGGATTTGAAGCCGCACCCTTCTGACATACCGGGTCAGGTGCTCTTCTTATTGATCTGTCGTGGTTCCACGATAGCTCAACATTTGTGTTTTTGTAATTTGTTCGCAACAAAATTTGCGTTTAAAATTATATATATATACCTAACCATTATAATAAATTAACAACTGCTATTATACAAAATTGAACTTATAGCTTAATCATTAATAAATGGATATTACTTCAAGTGCAAATAGACAAAATATTAGTCAGTATTTTTTTATTTTGTTCATGCATACACATATATTTTTTTATAAACAAAATGTAGTACAAGGGCCTTGTGTTATTTCAGTCTGAAATATCTTCCACCAGGCCCGCAAAAGGAGACATTACAGAGAACGGTAATAATAAACGTCTACCTCTTGTCACTCTCTTGTACTAACTAAAAATAAACAAATGCTAATCCATAAGCGTTGAAGCTTGTTCTATAAGCGACACAACTTTTAGCTTGTTAAACCGATTACATGAATACATTACATATCACCTGTCTTGCTCTGCCTACATAAACAATTGACTTTCTAAAAAATGATTAGTACGTATTGGAGGCAATTGAATTTAGTGCGTGCAGTGCGGGTTATGCAAGCGAATGTGGGTCAGTTTGAGCGATACCGAGCTTTGGCCGATGCTATCTCGCGCATAGCAACACGGAAAATTAAGAGTAAATAAACAAATTTCGTGGAACTTTGAATACACTTCAAGTTGTACCTATATACTCGTATCAAGTATAAATGGCAAAACTCCTTAGTGAGTTCTTTGACGGTTCTTTTTAATAAAAGGTTTACCACCCCATACTATGGACAAGCCCAAAAACAGTGCCAAAAGAAGAATAAATTGACAAAACAATTTAGTATTCATCGTAAAATGTAATTCATTATTGTGAATGCTATTCAATTCAATTCATAAAGTAATACGCCGTTAGTTTTTATTGCCACACTACAATATATTTGAATTATATTAGGTTAAGGGTGCCCGCCCACGACAGACGTTTTGTACGATTTTTTCTCCGAGGTTTTATCAATTACTAGCTGTGCTCGCGACTTCGTCCGCGTGGAATAGTAACTTTCGGCAGCATTTTTAATTTTTTTGGCTCTTGTTCCCGTTTTTGCAACATTTTTCACTGATGCTTCGCTCCTATTGGTCACAGCGTAATGTTATATAGCCTAAAGCCTTTCTCGATAAATGGACTATCCAACACAAAAAGAATTTTTCAATTCGAACCAGTAGTTCTTGAGATTAGCGCGTTCAAACAAACAAACTCTTCAGCTTTATAATATTATAATATAGATATAGATTTTGTGACCGACTTTATGTAGGACGTGTGCGTTGCAACATAATATAACATAACATAACTCCATACGTTTCATTTCACTGATTATCGGATGTGGGCGGAGGCAAAAATAAATATTTGCATTGTCTAAAGCGATCTTTAATACCCGTAAAAAGCTAGTTACTGTTTATGGAACCCACAAATATTTTGAAAACCGTTTGAACCTATACGGGTATGAAAAAACCCTTACCGAAGCCGTAATATACGCATAGTGTACATCAAACTAAGAAATATTAAGTAAAAATAAATGCTCGGAGACGACTTTTATTTTTGGGTATCAAAAACAGGTGTTATTTATGACACGCAATGGAACGCGTGCAACTTAGTGTGCATGTAGCGTACGATACGAGGCGAACCGGCCGCGAGCCGCCCGCATCATTGTGTGCCTTCGACATTCATTGCGGTTTGTAACTTAAAACGTCTCTTTTTAATTGAAAATGGTAGAAAAATACTAATGTTCCTTTAGAAGAAAATTTACTAATAACCTTTTTAAACAGATTCCGCAAAAACCGTAAAAAAAAAAGTTTTTACTTTGCAACTCCTAACTATCAGGTTCCCAGATATGGCTCCATACAAGAAAGTAATAGTAATGATGGGAACAATCTGTATTTTTCGTTTTCGTTAAGCTTCTTTTCATACCCTGCATAAGTAAGTATATCACAAAAACAATTTCTATTTTAAATTAGTACCTTTTGAATCGTTGTTTACCTAGATATTTTCATTTGCTCCAAAAATTCAAAAAAAATCCTTTGTTGTAATGGCACTTTGTAAACAGCTTAAACTGAGGCTGAATTTCACGCCCCACTTAGTTTGATGAATTCTGATAGAGCACGAAGCACCAATTCGACATTTGGATCGGAAAGAATGAACCTTAAGTTCGGTGCACACAGGGGAATATAAAAATGTAAAAATAAAAATAAATAATAATGTAAAATGTGTATTTTCGATTTCATCTCTATTTCATGCTTTAAAATTTAAGTGAGTTAAAAATTTACAATAGATTATCTCCTTTTTTCAACCTTTATGTATTACTTGTGGCCGCTCGCAGTTTCACCCGCGTGGTTCCCGGTTTCACCCGCGTGGTTCCCGTTCCCGTGGGAATATCTGGATAAAAAGTATCCTATGTGTTATTCCCGGTTATAAACTATCTGTATGCCGAATTTCATCCAAATTCATTCAGTAGTTTTTACGTGAAAGAGTAACAAACATCCATACAAACTTTCGCGTTTATAATATTAGTAGGATAACAATAAATTTCTATTCTTTTGTATTAAATACTCTTTCTATCGTGCATGATACTATAACATCAATTCTATTTCTAATAAATTATGCTAAGCTAGTTAACAAAACGTTGTTTCATTATAATTGTCTGGGAAGTGTTCGCGAAAACAATATATATGAACGAGTTTAAATTTTCTCGTTTTTGTGCGAGTGACGAGGAAAAGAATTATTATTACATTTAACAAACAATGTCATGATCACTCTGTTGTTTCTACACAATAACATATAAAGAAAATATTATCTCAGTACAAAAGGTATAGCGTGTCTGGCAACAAGACTCCATTAAGCATTTGAAAACGAACTTTAGAAATAGTTAACAGAAATAGTTTCCCCCAAAAATTGTAATCATGGCAATAACTTCTCAAAGTTCAAAAGGTGCAATAAAGAGTCAGTTGTCATCAAAATCTCATTTGCGTGCTACGAAGTGTAAGTAAATAGTTCCTTTAATAGTTTTTGTGATTCAAACGTCGTCGGACGAAATAACGAAACGCCATCTTCAACCAGTGTACGCCCAGCCTTAAACAATTATCGCTAACCGATTTCTAAGTTCCCATTGCTTTCTCCGAACAAATTTTGCACCGACAGAATGCAATTTACACCAAACCCATTGTTCTTATGGTGTGAATGGTGAATAGAACTGTACCGTACAATACAGAAAAGTATTCGTATTGTATCGGACGCTAAACGTTTGGCCGACATTTTTTTTTTGTAGCTCTTATGTGTGTTTACTATATTGTGCTAACTAAATTCACAATGAAAGTGTTTCACGGTGTTTGGTTGCACTCTTGCTTCGTAATAAACATGATTGCATGGAGCTTTCGTGGTTTCATTCCCCCTTTTTTAAATTGATAACGGATAGGCACTTGGACTTCATCTCACCTAATATTAAGTGATGATAAGGTCGAAGCTGGAAGCGCACTTCACCCGGAATCCTCAACTACTGAGGCACTGGCTATCTTATAACTATAGGTGCCGGAACACAACAATGCTTCAAACTTGGATGTTATGGCGACATAGTTAAAACCTGATGGTATCCTTAGTGGGGTTATCTATACAGAGTCTAACAAAATCAATAAGAGAACGTTTAAGGGCGGTATCTATACATAATTCTGAATACAATGACAAAAAATGGGCTCTAGTTTTATAGTGATTTTTCAAAGTTATGTTTTCTAACAAACTAAATCAATTAAAATAATGCACATTAGAAACATGCTGTATCTTTACTAACACGCATGCAAGCGCCAATAAAAAGATAGTGTACGGATACACGACACAACGGCTATCTTTGTGTGCGTGTAGTACCACTGTACGGGTTTGGAAAGGGTGTATTTTTTGGTAAATTATGATAATGTTTTGTTGCTTATCTTGGTGACGAGCCTGTAGTTTTGAACCAAATTTGGTGAGCATGCTCAGTGTGATGTATAGATGCTCCCCTTAAACGTTCGCTTATTGATATTGTTAGACCCTATATAGCCTTATGGTTGGAAGTGTTGACAATGCTGTTATGGCGATAGACTTAGATAAGATGGTGGAAGCAAACCAGGCGAACTAAGAACAAGCTTTACCACTCCGCACTCAACTGGGTATCGAACCTATAGTACCTCTGGGTCTAAGACCTTAGAGGACTTTCCAATAGACCGCCTACCAGAAGATGTTAAATCTTTGAATATGGTAGCTTATAACTAAGTCTATCGTAATTGGAGCGTACGAATTTGTGGCTAGCTATTGACTCGTATGAAACTAAGCTTTTCGAACTAGTGATCGCAGTTTTATAGGAATCAACATAGCAATAAATCCGTACATTCCGTACGCTCTTATTCCGATCCCAACCCAACGTGTATGGGCACTGTATACATTTTTTCGTTGTACAAAAAGATCATAAAAAGGCGTTGGTATTATATTTTAAAAAATGTATATTGTTTACTTTAGAGTAATACGTATTGTAAATCATTTTTTTTTAATATCATCATCATCATCATCAGCTCATTTTATGTCCCCACTGCTGAGAAACGAGCCTTCTCTATGGATGGATAGGGAGAACGGACAATAAACCACCACGCCGCGGGCCCAGTGCGGATTGGTGGTTGTTAACGACTGCTTATGCAACCGAGACGGCTTGAGCAGCTCGATGGCACAGTGGTTAACGCGCCCGGTCTGTGATTGCTGAGGTTAAGTAACTTTCGCAAAGGCCGGTCATCGGATGGGTGACCAAAAATATATCATCTCAAGCTCCTCCGTGCTTCAGAAAGCACGTTTTTAATATAATGTCTTAATATTAAAGTAAGGTTTATCGTCATGTTGGTTTTGGACGCCAAACATCATATTAGTCAGCCTCATCTATGCAAAATATCCCAGTAGCACAGCTTTACTGTATAGTTAGTATTATTACCATCCGTATCAAATTGTTTCGAAGCATATCTTTCGCATCCCACAAAAAAATAAACAAACAAATATCTTTCACGGCCAAAAAATAACAATAACTCTTTCAAGAGTTCACTCTCTTCACTTTGAAGAGCAAAAGAGTTGACACAACCTCCAAAACGACTGCCTCAAAAAACTTCGCCATATCTCCGATTCTCAAACGAAACGAAAGTGCCATACTTCACGTCCGCTTACGCACGCATCCTAGCATCAAACCCCCATTCAAGTAATGACAGCTTACAAATAGACGAAAGTACTACTTCCATTGTTGAGCGCTCAACTTTTTTACGCCCGCGGATCAAGGAGTTGCATTGTTATGCCCGCATCGGTAGAGTAACTGACATACCGTGTCTAGTTTTTCTCTCGAGTTAAACGTATTTCAAAGAAGAAAGATCTAAGATAGCTGGATTAATAATCTACAACAAGACAATGCATAAAACATATACCCTACCAATCAATCTAGGAAACATTTTTGATTTAACGTGTTTTTTATTGATGACTAGTGGACCCGGCGGCCTTCGTACCGCTTTGACAGTTTCCATCAAGTGATTAAATTCTCTTTGGTTTCCATGACAACAAAACAAACAAATCATTTTGTATTGGCAAATTAAATCGTCGTTTTTAGTATTTTACGTTACTTATTATTTATGTTTCTCACCGCTTAAACCTTCCCTGTACTTCCACTAATATTTTAAAATCAAAATTAGCCAAATCGGTCCAGCCATTCTCGAGTTTTAGCGAGATAAACGAAAGCAATTGATTTTTATATATATAGATAGTGCTGTGCAGTCATGGATTTATATTGTTATCATTAAATTTAGAAACACAAAAGTATTGATATGAGAATATATTCATTATTTATGGACATCCTATGCTTGTTAGGTATTTCAACATATCTAGGTTATCTGCTAAACAAAAGAAAAGTTTTGATTCAATAACGCAATGCATTCTACAGTTAAGTCAACGGAGCCACAGTATAATAGGGATTACTACGTAACGGAGCTTATTTGTATTATCTCCTCGGTATCCTAACTAATATTATAAATGAGAAAGTAAGTTTATTTTTTGGTTTGAAAAATGAAATGAAATAAAATGAAATTTATTTGGGACAGAACAGTTCAAACATACAGATCAAAATGGAAAAGAACATAGGAGTCTCCCAAGACGGTTCCGACTCAGCAAAGTGCTAGCCTTGAGGTTAGCGCTGATCTTCCGTCGGAACCGGTTTAGGTGATGCTGCGATGGCAACACAAAAGTAACATACAAAAATAAAACAAAAAAGTATAAAAACAAAAATAGCAGAATTATCAAAAATGGAATAGATTGATAAAAAAAATATAGGCTGTGTTTGTATACGGTTTCACGCGTAAACTATTATATTATATATGAAATTTTGTACGCATATTTTCAAGAGTATAATCAAAGACATAGGATACTCATTATGAAAAAAAAGTGAGTTTGTGTCTTTGTTTGATACGCTTTCACACGTAAATTATTTAACGATTTGTTTATCATAGAAACTGTTAAAGCGCTACGAAGTCCGCCGGTCAGCTAGTTGTATATAATAATAAACAATAATAAACAATAACTTTCCTACACTCACACCAATTATCTAGCCCAAGAGAAGCTTCGTTGTGAAACTCGTTAAATGGTTACTAGACAACGGATAAACATACTTAAAATACTTAAATACATACTTATTATACTTACTTTCTCCTCCTTGGGGGAGGCCTTTGTCCAGCAGTGGACGTCTTTTGGCTGAGATGATGATGATGATGATGATACATAGAAAACACCCAGAACCGAGACAATTTAGAAAAATAATAATTTCTAAATTGACCTGACCGGGGATCGAACCTGGGACCTCAGAGATGGTGACACCATGAAAACCGGTGTACAAACCACTCGACCAAGGAGGTCGTCAAATATAAATGCTTTCTATTAGGATCCCTCTCTTGAAAGACAAAAGTTTGGTTTCATTTAGATTATTAGTTTGGACTCTTTTAAATGTCCTAAAGGTATATTATTAGTTTTCATGATCATGACGTGATCATGACGCATGCAATATTGCCTAGATTAATTTCGTATCTTTAACGACAACCAGTAACATTATAATAATCGCGTTAATTATAACTTTAATATTAATTAGCGGTCCATTTTACACTACAAATATGACTGCTCTATCGGTTCGCGTTAAGAACTATCGCTCAGTATTTCTTTTGTTATTCCGTAACTTAGTAGAGCGTAGGAGTGGCGTATAAATCTGTGAATGATTCCGTTTCTGTGTATGAGTGAATGTATTCGAGTAAGTTGTGAATAAGCGGTTCGGAACATATATTTAGAGGCTGATGATTCTATTATTTTCATAACCAAAAGTATTTCCTTTTCATTATCCACCTGTTAAAGCTATTGTTCTTTAAGGTAATAAATATTTAGGGTTTTTTTAGATTTTTTTGTTTAAAAAAAAATATAATACGAGTAGGTACATTGCTTTTATTGCATTAATAGTAAGGTTAACCCTTCCAGAAAGCTTATGTGCTTGCGCAGGGATGGGTTCACGTCAACGGGGCTTGAACCACTTTTTCTCGTATTCAACCCTAGACTGTGTCCGTTCAGAATCGATGGTGCGTAGTAAATATGTGGTATATCGGGCTGCGATTGCTGTTGATAAGCAACTTTCGCAAAGGCCTGTCATCGGATAGGTGACCAAAAACGTATCATGAGAGTAAAGTCGTTAGTCCTGCTTTAGTGGTCGTTATCAACCATCACACAATCCTCAATTGGCCCGCGTGGTGGTTTACAGCTGTTCTCTCTGTGATGTTTCCAATGGAAGGCTCGTGCTCCAGCAGTATAATGAGCTGATGTTGTGATGATGTGTCCGTTCGGCTACTAACAACGCTTCAAGATAATAAACTTAGGATTTGTTTAAATAAAAATGGCTAATCCGATTTGGCTAACCGCACTCGGAGAGCTCATCTGACATAAACGACTACTTAGTTTCCATAAATTCTTATTTCAATAGCTATTTTGGTCTCTTTTGCTTTAAACTGCCCCATATTTATAATTTAATACCCCATATTTTGGCCTTAAGGTCTTCCTGTGTGATTTTTATTGTGATCGGATTAAATGTACAAATAAAGTGTTAGGTATTATTCTATAATAATAATGTAATATATTCTATTATATTATGATTTAGCAATAAAAAAATAATATGTAGTCTAGCTAGTACATCTACGAACCATTTACATTGTAATATGACACACTTCAGCACAAAATATAAATCAAAGTCATTAGACTCATAATTAAAGCTTGATAATTTCACCCGCTGATTGTAATTATTAACGAGGCGACTGTCCTCTATAACACCTCGCTCAAGAATTCAAACTAACGACACTAGCCTTATTAATGGCGTTCCACTAATAACACAACATAAATAGGTATAGAAGGGCGACTCCGGCGATAGCGATTTTAATTACCTACGCTCGATCTCACGGTAAGATTTAAGCATTTAAAACAAAAGCCTAAAAACGTAACATAGTGCGCGTGGTGCCCTGGCTGACATACCCGACGACTAGTGTAGAACGAATGGAATTAATGTTGTCGTAATAAAACCAACCAAATACTGTACGAATATAATTATTGTTTAAACTAATTATTAATATGTTGATATGTTTAGTCTACTGTCAGTCAGATAAGGAAAATTTTGTTTGAACTATATTCATATATGAAGTTCAATTCATGAATAAGTTATAACGAGTAGAGCCTAGATCACCGTTCGAATGCTGTATGTGTGTGCGCCTGTATCGCTCGTTTGTATAGAGCCGCCCTTCTGTAGGTACCTATTTATTCTGTGCTAATAACGTATCATACAGCTTTGCACGGATAGGGTATGTTACGGCGACATGCAATTTATAAGCGATCAAGATGCGAGCATCGATGTGCACTGCTATCGGAAGTCTATCTGCAAATTATCGTTAAAATACAGGCTTCAATGCCGGATACCGGCGATCGTATTAAACATTTTCATACCTGTATTAACAGTGATATACGAACGAAACGATAAGTATTTAATATAAATTCTAAGTATCAGTAACTTACATGAATTATAGGTATGGACATTTTGGACATAAAATATTAGTGCAAGATTTTGTTAGGACAAAAACTGCTGTCTGGAACGAAACAATTTCTTACGAACTTACTCTCGTAAATAATCGTAAGCGTTGTTACATTTCAATGTGTAGTGTGCGTAAAAACATTTGAAAACACTTTGTGGTAGGACCACACAACGTACAGACAGACTGTACGTTTTGTGCTGCGACCACAATTCATCGTAATCAGCCCGTAGAAGAATACCGCTTGCCATACCTAAGCCTCTCCCATGCATGCCATGAGGCCGATCTTCTCATCCAACTAATGCCAGAGACTGCGTATAACGTTGCTCCAACTCGCTGGCGGGCGTTTAACACACAACACGTTTACCAAGTCGCTATTTCCACGTTTTTCTTTTGTAAAAGAAAACTTGCAATACATAAAATTCAAATAACTGAATTGAGTAAATTCCGTACATATGCAAACACACAGAACGCTTCGAGTCGCTTTCAAGACTTGAAGTACAACGACACTGAAGATTTCAATATATTATATACCGACAATATGGATTTATAGTCTACTCTCTGCTATGCTCTAGCATAGTTCCATTTTGATCACCACTTGCATTACTTCAAAACAGACCCTTGTTTACGTTTTTAATTTTACAGTGATTGCATATTGTTTCTTGTAAGGTATGACCTTACAAGGAAACAATACGCAATCACTGTAAAATTAAACAACGCAAAGAACAACACAAGTGATTATCAAAACAACAACAATAACAACAACAGTTCTTACCAATAGTAATTTCCATAACAACAACCTTACATAACAACTGAGTGAAGGGCAAAGGACGGAAGTTACATCGAAATTGATTAAATTAAACCATCTACATCCACAGCTGTCAGCTTTCTCGGACAATTTTCGAGTTATAATTAAGATTTGATAGTCAAATTATGTGGGCGCAGGTTTTCTTCTTCGATTGAATTGGTTGGAACAGAATTACAGTAGTACTTTTGATTCAAGACAGTGTAACATTGATCACAGCTCTTGATCTACAAGGTTGTCTTCCATGTAGTTCTACGGTATGATTCTGGAGGTAATCACACTAGAGACGCCTAAACGCTAGAGATACTACCTATTTTAGCAGCTACTTAAAGATCTAACAGCTGCGATGATACACTTGATTCAAAAGTAACCCCGTACACGTAATTGAAACGAAGAAGTGTACATACAATAGTAGTAAAGTACCTATATCGCCTATGCCAGCAGTGGACTAATATAAGCTGATGATAATAGGTAGGTATATGATGATATCGCCTATATACCGCCTTCTTATTTAGGCAAACCAAAAGCGTACTTAGGCAGATACAAAAGGCTCCATCATAGATCAAAACCTTAGTACTTATGGGTTAATCACCGAATGCAAAACACAATTTGCCCGATCTGGGCATTGAACCCAGTGCCTCGGGATATTGCGATATCTGGAGACAAAGTTTAAGTGAAAAGGAGGCTTAAAGTTTGGTCTTGTATAATATTGCTATTGCAGTCATCTAAAATTATGTTTATACATGTTCTTGCGATAGCGCACTGTCTGCCCACACTTACCCGAGAGCAATTCTAATTCAGTCCTATTACATTTGAATACACTGTTCAAGTATGGAAAACTAAGAGAACTTTTAGACGTCCGATAGATATAAAAGAAAGAGAGAAAAACATTTATTGACACACTCACACGCACACAAAATTACAATACAATAAAAACAAAGCAAGAACTATAAGAATAGAAGGGAAACAAACAAATAATTAAATGAAAATATAAACTAAAAGCAGTGTGTGAGGCCAACAAGGACCCTGTCTCAGCATTACTTATAGGTATCCCCACGACACTCAAAGATGGGCCGAGTACCGTAGGAGCGCTGTTATTCGATCATAACGATCGAGACTCTTAACTCTGTGCACTATGTTGTTTTGTTTTTAACATGATGTGTATGTTTATTTTGTAACATACGGGTTCTTGATCTTGCTATGTCTCTGGTTCTCTAAATGTTAAAATAATTAAGCAACTTTTGCAAAGGCAGTAATCGGACGGGTGACCAAAAGTGTATCATCTCAAGCTCCTCTGTGCTTCTGGTGGCACGTAAAGCCATTTGTGATGGCTGCATTAGCAGTCGTTAACAACTTCCTAACCGCACTGGGTCAGCGTGAGCTTATGACAAGTTCTCCCTATCCATCTATAGGAAAACCTCGTGCCCCAGCAGTGGGGACATGGAATGAGCTGGTTCACTAAAGCAAATTCTTTTTCTTTTTTTTTATATATTAGCAGGAGGCAAACGAGCAGGCAGGTCACCTGATGGGAAGCAATCACCGCCGCCCATGGACACCACCCGCAAAACCAAAGGATAGGAAGGAGATGCGTTGCCAGTTGATGATTCTTTCACGTAGATAAAGATCAATCAATAAGAACGCAATAATATGAACGTGTGTGTGTATGTGTGTGTGCTTATTTGTGAAGCGGAGATTATACTGTGCATCCATTTTAAATTAATTATTAAAAGAGTTTTGTTACTAATAGTAGAGCTGAAGCTACGTGAAGAACAACAAATGAAAAAGTTTGTTCACAACTATTGAAATATTGTTCAAGATGTCTAATGACGTTTTAAAACGTTGGAATGGCTTAACACAAACAACGTTTTCTCAGACTTTCAATGTTAGTTATGCATATTTTGTCATTTATATTGCATGCTCCTCGATTTCTGCATAACACTAACATGCTTCACTCTTTGCAACATAATACTTTGTTGCACGTAAAGATTATTTATTTTTATGAATCAGTTAGTAGCGGAAATCTTCAAGGCTATAAAGACGAGTAAACAATTTTTCGGTAAGCATGTTCCACCACAGGCCACAAGTTGTGGAGAAATTCTTAAGCATCTGATAAAAAAAATACTTACCTACCTAGGGTAACGGCACTAATATTCGACCGGACCCAATGATCGACATTTAATTCAATTAAATGAAAAAATTTGAAAAAAAAAAAGTGTTGAAAAAATTCCACGAGCGGAATTCGAACCCGCACCCCATGACATGCCGGCGGTCAGGTGGATTACCAACTATGCTATACCATTAACAAGGCCTTAAAAGATTACATCGAAAACAAGCACGGCATCGAATGGAAAGAGCAGCCGGGTATGAAACACTCCAAATCCTTCCTAGGCGAAAACACCTAAGGACGGAGTAAGTTCATATGCGGAGGCAGCAGAAGGCAGGCCCGATTAACTATCGGTGCCTTGACAGGGCACTATGCCACAAAGCAAATGCTTCACAGAATGCACCTTTCAACAAATAGTTTATGTAGGGCATGTGGAGAGGAAACGGAGTCAATGAAGCACCTACTGTGTGACTGCGACTCTCTGGCTAGGAAAAGAATGGGACTCCTGGGGTCGGCCTATCCGAAACCGAAGGACTTCAGGCTCTTTGCTCTTAAGGACGTTGCCAAACTTATGGCATCTATCTTTACAGAGGAAGAAGAGTGAAAGGATGGGGTTGCACAAAAGATCCCGATGGGTCGAAGTGTTACTGAGAGAGGGAAACCTCAGCAGGCCCCATTAAGATAAGATAGGATAACGGCACCAATATTCGACCGGAACCAATGATCAACATTTTTTAATTCAATTAAATTTAAAAAAAAAAGTGTTGAAAAAAATTCCACGAGCGGATTTCGAACCCGCACCCCATGACATGCCGGCGGTCAGGTGCACTACCAACCATGCTATCGTGGCTCTTATCTGATTTTATATATCATCCCGTAAAATTTAAATTAAAACCTATATAAGTTTATGGCGCCAAAAATTGTGTCGATCTTAATGTGTTCCCTTATTACAAACTAGCGGCCGCTCGCGGTACCCCCGCGTGGTTCTCGTTCCCGTGGGAATATCGGGATAAAAAGTATCCTATGTTTTAATCCAGGTTATAAACTATCTGTATGCCGAATTTCATCCAAATCCGTTGCAGGCAGTTCCGTTGAAGAAGCAACAAATATACGAACATACATACACACAAGCTTTCGCATTTATAATATTAGTAGAATGTTATAAAGCGTTTCAAGTAACTAAAGCAACTACCATTGCTGCTTAAATACGACCGATAGTTTAGTAAATCGAAACCGATAACGGAATCGTAAATGTCATCCTCAATTAATATTCATCACGTGTCCCGTTATCCGCACATCCGATATCAACAAATAGCCATCATTGCTGCTATTTGCGGAGCCGCCCTCGAGAAATTCAATCTGAACTGTTTCTGAGCGGAGCGCTTGGAGCCAGTAAGAGTACCCGATCGTCCACAATAACGGACATTACCGGCTTACAAATTATACTGAAATATATGGTCCAAGTTACAGTTACTAAGTAAGTATAAAATAAAGTTTGTGTCGCCTGAACTAAAGTTTGATATTTGAGCTCAGTAAAAAACATAATTTTACATAAAAACATAAGATTACCGGCATGTAACCTTATTTGTATCCGATTCTGAGATGTCTGTAAATTGAAGTGTTGTAGATGGTTTAAAGCTCTATGGTTGTAGACGATACTTTTTATTTTTTTTATTTAATGGCTTCGTGCGATTAGCACATTTAGCCAAAGTCAAAGTAATTTTTCTTACTTTCTTTTTATGATGATGATAAATGATAATAGAAATGAGAAGTGAGAAATGATATACCCCCCAACCCCTCGAGTATCTCAGTAAAAATGTGGGGCTTTATTAAGTCCTCGGGCGTACTTCTTGAGAGAATTAGAAAAGTGACGTTGCACTGTTTTGTTTCATTTGCCAACACTCATGCACACTCACGCACACTTCACACAATCCACCATTATTTCACATTAATATTCGACATAACATAAATTTTAGAAACAAAACAAAACCGCAGACATGACTCTTCACTTTCCCGCCAAGAAGTCCTGGACGATACTTAAAAAAAACAATGAAGCTCTTTTTGCGCCAAACGTAGAAATGGATTTTTCTTCTCATGCTAGGGGAAGGCAAAAAGATCCAGCCCCATACAGCATTTTATTTAGTTAAATTATTTTTGATAGATAATTATGTATATTTAAATAATAATAATAAATAAAATATTAATTATTGTACTGTATATTATTTTAATATGTTTGCCGATTCTATTTCACACGAAACATGAACCTATAGAGTATGCCAACGTTAATGCTAAATCCTTTGAAATGATCCATCAACATCTGCCATCTTTCAACTTAGTTAAGCCCTAATCTACATTATTACATCCCGACAAACTCCTTTATTAAATCTAGAAAACCCAAGCAAGACTAACGACTTGACTGTATCTCTTGATCGATTTATATCCATGTCCCATGCCAGCATTTAATCGAACTCGATCTTAATAGGCAGTATTAAAAGTGACATATAATGCAACGTTACGTTTCATGTCGTGTATAATTAAGTAACGCGGCTATTTGTTATTATTGCAAGAGAGATTATGTTGAGCGCTAATTCGATTACTTATTAAGCAAAAGCTTCAAGTTCGTATATGTGTATTAAAGTTGTTTATTAAAACTTATTAAGTCGTTGCTTCCTTGAGGCAAGCGTTACGTAAATAAGAGTAGCATTTCCTATTATTGTCATATAATTATCCTGTTATATATATTTCAGGATATTCCGTACAAAAGTATTATTAATAATGGTTTGTACGACTTTTACACTGTTTGTGGTAAATAAAAATGTTAATATAATAAAACAAGAAAGAAACACAAGAAAGATACACCTACACAAATAGGACTTTCTCTAAAAGATCTTTATCAGATTTTTTTTGTCAGCCCCTACTAGGAGGGAGGGTATACCTTTGCCCAGCAGTGGTTTCCCACTGCTGGGCAAAGGTATCCCTTCCCTTCTTCCATCTTTATCAGATTTTGGTGTTTTAAAAAAATAAATATAATTGTCAAAAGCGTGCAATTAAGAAATGAATTATTTTTTAATTTTAACTTCGAAACTAATTTTATTTTCTAAAGTTTTCTTAAATTTTTATTATTTACCTGGAATTTATTTATTTAAATGTTATTCGAAATAATAAATTCGACTCCAATATCACAGTAGCTTTGTTGGAAGAAATGTCGCCGGAATTGTGGAAGGTTTAAATCCCGTTTGAGGCAAGCCTTTATTTTCAGTTTCCCAGCTCTAGTTAACTTAAATATGTAATCTAAAAAATAATAGTATATGCGAACACGGAGCCTTCCAAATCTCAGAATAAAATAATTATATAAAGTTTTACGTTAAAAGTGTATCATGTAAATAACTACCGTGCTTGTATTTAGGTTAACAGTTCAGGCGTCTAAACTAAATCGACAAACAAATGATTATTAAACCGGTCCAAGGTTCGCTTCCGTTCCCGTTTTGCGCCACAATGCATTAAGAGTAAGACCCAAAGCGATATTTCACGTAGAAAGCTAGGAAGTGGCGATGGGCCGCCCCCAGCACAGCGCTGTTACGGTTCAATACACTGCACTACTTCTGTTCCACCGACGATACTTTGTATTGTATTATATTTCACAGCGGAAAAGCGCTTGTTCTTCATCTTACCTGCCCCCTTAGACAAGTGGTATAACGTTAATGAATAGCATGATTATAGCTTAGACCACTGGTTCCCAACTGGTGATCCGCGGGCCAGAAAATTATTTAAATCCACTGAACAATTTACTAAAAGGCAGGCAAGGCATTGTTTTCTTTAAATTTCTGCACTGTCACCTACGCCGACTTTGCTAATTTCTAGGTCCCAGGGTGGAACAACATGTATATGGCGTTCCTAGAGGAGTACCACTAAGCGCTGAATGTTTCGCATTAGCATTTTTATTATTTATTTATTTATTTATTTATTTAAATCTGAATTGCCCACTACACTTACAGTTACCCAAAGCGTGCAGTAGGCCAATTACATTTTGTGTAGACAGATAAGTAACTACTTAATTTCTAAAAAACGTATAACACTATTTATAAATATATGAATAGATACACAAAAAATATCAAGATCTGGTTGCTGAGCGATCAAAGCATGAAGTGTGTGAAGATAAAGTGTCACTAAACTAAACTTACGGTACTTACTTTTTAAGTTTTGAATAAAGATTAAACTTTATTTTTAAGTACAGTTCATGTAGTCCCAGCTAACCAAAAAATTAGGAACAGAGTCCATGGTCGGGGAAAGGTTGGGAATCACTGGGTTAGACTATACTTTTTTAAGGGAGTTTGCTGATGGTTCAGGCTGGCTTTTCGGTGTCACCGGACCTCAGCTCGGGTCGGGTAATAGATACGGTGTCTTAGGCCTCAAGTGAATGTATAGTGGCATTTAAAGGATCGAGCAAGGGGTTTTATTAGCGTCATGCCATTTGTCTAAGGGACAGGACCTGGATTGTGCTTTTTAAATGTGTCCATAAGCGTTGCGTCTCGTATCGCATTGTCGTAATTCTGTAATTTTTGCAAAAGCCCAAATAGCACATGAGCTATTGAAATACGATTGTGGACGGAGCAAATGAGCTATTGAAATACGATTGTTTAAATTAGCAGAAGAGAGCCTTGGTAGTAAATACTACGTAAAATACTATTATATTCTATACCCACCCACTAAGGCAAATGTCTTGGCGATAAATAAAACAAGAATTCAAGTAAGTTAATACTAAAACAAATCATTCCCCTATCCTGTTCCAATGGCAGTCCTCGATAACTTTTGAAGATGGAAGCGCACCTCATTTTTCTGTGCCTAAAGATTCCTCACCTGGAATCCAGGCTATCTTTCCTATCTTACAGAGCGTACATTGTTCAGGTGACTGAGATAAGATGGTGGTAACTAGCCAGGCAAACTTTTCACCTGCCTTTGCACCTTTGATTTTCACAATACTAATGGAATAGTGACCTTATAGTTCGCTATTCCCATACATTTTTTTATGAAAAAATATAGGTAATTGAGACATTTGCTAAAAGTCTGTCTATTGACTAGCCAGTCGACTATATAGGTGTAACTTGCAATGTTGCAGTGTCAGTTCAAATATATAATGAAATGGACCTTTTCACACATCGACCTAGTAAGGTATCAGGATACTTTTTTATATCATTTCAACCGTCCACAATGACAAAAACCGGACAGCCGTGTAACCTACGGCTGGCGACATCAAGTTCATCCAATTACCACTTCCTACGTTCTATAAGAAGCGAATAATGAATCGAACCCCATATGCAGCTCGGTGATGCAGGGCTGGCTTTGAAAAGGCGGCAATGGTCACCAAATACAACGTTATTTATCTTTTTATTTTTCAACTGTTTTATTTTTAATAAAAAAAAAATTGTTTTGACGCGATCACCCTAAAATGTTACATACTCTTTACTTTCCATTTTTTTCTGTGTAGTTTTTGCTTATTTAATGTTTTCGTTGTTCGTTTTCATGTTTTCCTTTATGTTTTGTTTTTAAAATTTGTCTTGTATCCCAATTTGTAATTTGTGCATTTTGTTATTCAAACCTGCAGTCCAAAAACAAAAGTTTTAGGAGACAAATATTTTAAATAACCTAATATGTTAAAAAAATGTGAAAACATTGGGACAAGTGTTTTACCATGGTTTTACATATTAATGCATACTTTTTGCTTTACTTGGTCTGAACAGTCATGGGCTAATATATTAAAAGTCCATTACACAGTCAACTTACTTCAAATTGTACACCTAAGTAACTTACCAGAATGGAGGTGAAATTATAATAATAAAGACTTATGAGGTAAATCAATTACGTGTTAAAACCTATATAGATAAATCTATTAGCACATTTCAAATTTCCTTATCACCTACATGAATCATAGTTCCTTTCTCTTCGTTAGTCACCTTAGTGTTGTGACACTCAATTAGTTAGCTGACAGCCCTAGTCACTTAAGGGACCGTTATTTGAGCTAAATGTACCAAGTCGGAATGACACAGTTTCTGCGGTTTTACATATCAATAGAGATTCTACAGATAGTCAACTCACACAATGTGATGCACACTAGGCTTGTCAAAGAGGAGAAAACTGTGTTTTACAGTCATTTGTTTCTTAATTGGCGTATATTTTCGTTGTCTTACCTTCGCGCAAAGGAAACGATACTCTTTAGAGATCGAGTGATTATAAAACCAGATTAATTGTGCCTACACTATAACTATATTGGTACTTCATCAAGGCTGATGCTGTTTTGTTTAGTTGTGTTCTGCTGTCTGACAGTTCGAGATAAGATAGTCTGTTCCTCAGTGTTGAGGATTTCGAATGAGGTGCTTCCATCTTTGACCTTATCGCCACTTACCAGGGGCGTAATTTTTTAATCTTACCTGTGATCTCGTAATTATAAGTGACATGAAATATAATATTTTTTGCATTATTTAAAATTTTATTATTACGATACACACCTACCGTTTGAGAATTTGCGGTGTCAAAAAAAGTTACCAGTGACTTTGTTTTAGAGAAAAAGGAGCTCTCGTAATAGATAGTTGATAGCCGCCCAACACTAATGAAGGCAAAACACTTCCCCGTTGTTTTGTAAAAAAAAGGGAA
This sequence comes from Eudonia lacustrata, assembly GCA_947562085.1. Classification (NCBI taxonomy): domain Eukaryota; kingdom Metazoa; phylum Arthropoda; class Insecta; order Lepidoptera; family Crambidae; genus Eudonia; species Eudonia lacustrata. Next base: position 6,514,644 of record OX387321.1, on the reverse strand, counting down.
ATCATAATGCACCTCTTTACATCAGGATGTCTTGTGCTAGTTATATTCACCATTCAATCTCATTAACGAAAATGAGAATCTGTATCTAGATGAATAAACTTTACCTGACGATTGAAAAATCAGCCCTTAGTTAAGAATTAAATGCAAACAGGTATTTGTACGTATTCGTCGTTATGCGTATTGGTCGTCACACATTTTTTTACCCTTATGCGAATAGTCTTTATACGTAATGGTCGTTATGCGTATTGGTCGACATGCGTTGTGGTCGTAATGCGTTTTTGGTCCATATGCGAGTAAACGTAGATATCTATCGTTTGCGTAACCATGAAGTATGAACTCCAAACTAAGTATTTCGATTCATTTTGCCAAAACTTGAAAGTCAAACCGCGACAAATTAAATAGGTTAGTAGTTAAATAGGTAACCAGACTACTTAGACTCCGATTCAAATTGGTCGTGCTATTTAGATTAAAGTGGTTTAAATGCATAAGAAAAGCTTTTAAATAATAGGTGTTTGAATGTACGCAGTATGATGTCGGGTGATAAATTTAAAATTTGCATAACATCAAATAAATCTGTTTTATGCGCGGGCGCAGATGCCTGAGAATTAATGCGTTGACAGGCACATCTTAATAACGAGATGGACATTGCGGAAACTATGCGTTGCAAATAGTAAAATGATCATGCAAAGGGAAATATGGTTTCAAAAGTTAACATAATGGAACCTTCTTTTATCTTTCTTCTACCAAATAGTTTAACATATTGTGACAAGAGTCACGATATATTATAATAAATTACTTTTCTTGCTATATGCAACTATGTATTGGTCCCAGTTGAAGTCGTCGGCAGTGCAGCAATCATCATCATAATTATTTTTTTATTTATTTCATCAGCAATGGCAGTCGTTAAAACCCACCAACTCCCAATGGGCCAGCGTTATTCGTCTATTATTTACATACGAAGACATCGCCAAACTTATAGTCGTCGTTGTTAGAGTGAAAGAAAGGTGAAAAATTGATCCTATTCTGATGACGGATTCCAATGGATCTTTTATCTCTTAAATTTGGAGATAAAGTGTTAGAGAGAAAGCTTTGCAGGCCCACAGTGCTCAGGGTACCTGCCCGAATGGTAGAAGAGTGTACTTAGGTTGTAATGGATCAGCCAGAACATGTGACTTGGAGAACTGTGTGATGATTTGGCTAGCGAATGTCCTCCCTATTGAAAAAAAGAAAAAAGGCCCACTTAGATAATGTGAGGAGCATCGATGTGGGGTTGAAAGTGAGAAATCGTCGTTCAATCCCAATAACCACGTTAGACGTGAGCCGTGACGTAAGCCTAGTCCTCAGACTAGTGTATAAACTTTCCGGAAAGGGTAAGTGCCCCGCCCACGTCCGATAGTCTGAACACCGGCGCCAGGTCGCAAGTCTTTCGATTTTTTATCGGATTCACTTCGGAGAGTATGCAATGGAATTGTTCAATTTGATTCCTTCGTCACCTTTCTGTCACAGGACAACCAGACAAACTGCGCGACGCTATAGTTATACAGTAGAGATTCCACCCATGCGTAAGAAGCTATTTGAGTCCACCTTTTTCCTACATACTGCAAAGCTGTAAGCTGTAACTCCTTGCCTCAGTCAGTGTTATCAAATATTATATTGCGGTCTTCAAATCACGAGTGAATAGGTACCTTCTAGGTAAGCATGTTACATCGTAGGACATCTTCACTTACCATCAGGTGAGTTAATAGTCAGATTCAAGCTTATCAAATTATTAAAAAATATATATGAAACGTATGGAGTTCTATGTTGCAACGCACTCGTTCTACAAAAAGTGAGTCACAAATAGGCGATAAAACCTCGGCAAAAATATCGGTCCGACTATCGGTCCTACAAATCGGTCCGACTATCGGTCCTACAAATCGTTCGGTAAAAAGTCGGTCGTGGGCGGGCACCGTAAACAGGACCATTATTAATTTGTAACCAGAATATTAATTAAACAATTATTAAAAACTTAAGAGAAATTACACACAGTAGTGTATAATTTCTTTGTTCCATCTTAGACGCACTCTACGTAAATAGCTCTCACAAGCTCTCACATTAAACGTGATATGCCAATGACAATTTTAATATTTATTGAATGACTGGCAACAAAAGATATACGTGCAAACAATTCAAAGTGAATACCTTTGTCCAGTCAACAATTTCTATGTATCAATAAAATGTGTACACTAAAGAGATGTTTTCTTGTGAACGTGCCGTAGGTGCGCCGGCGCATGCAGTGAGAGGCTGTCAGCCTTGATGCTCTCGATTTTAGCTACTTCCTTCTAACACTGTGCCGTGCGGTATCAGTTTCTAAGATCTTAACGTTACTTATATAGCCGATATATTTACATGAAGACCTTGGAAAACATAATATTTAAAAATATCAATACCATAAGGTAAATTTTGTGACGTTGTTTGTTTGTTTGCGGAGGGTAATCTTTGGAACTACTGGTCCAATTTCAAAAATTATTTTACTGATAGATTAATATTAGGTCCTTACCTATGAAATTGACGTTATGTATAAAGATTTATAATAAATGTATATTTTTCACAATAACGTTTTTTTAATTTTCTTAGCATCTATTTATGTTAACACTATAAAAATTGTAGAGTAGTGTGTTTGTTTCACTAGCTAAATATAGCAGACATTAAAAAGAAAAAAAATCAAGACCCTTCAAAGCTACAATGCAATACAAGCTACAAAAGGTCAATTCCGCAAACAAAAAAAGAAGTCAATTTAAAAAGTTCTGAGGTAACAAACATAAAGATAAATATATATTTTTTTTAAATACAGTCGAATTGATAACCTCTTCCTTTTTTTGAAGTCGGTTAAAAAAAATTGGATGATAAAGACACAAAATGAATAATCATTGTTATTACTGAAGCCTAAGTAACATAGTCCTAATTAAAGGTGTATAATAATATTAACAACCGGTATTGACTTTTAGAATTAATAAGTGAGAAAAAAACGTCAATTTCATAGGTAAGGACCTATTACATTCCTTGCGTGTAGGCTATATTTTATTTTATTTTATAAAGGGTAATGTTTGTGCTTCATCTCACGTGATAGTGAGTGACGAAATAGCTGAATACAGAAGCGTAATTAGCCGGGAATCCTTGACCAGTCAATCCTGATGTGGATTGTCGTCTGTGAGAATATAACTTACACCGGGACGCCGTGTACCTTTTTGTTTAACCTTAATGTTAGGTAGTGGGTAGGGTTGCCAACCATACTTTAAAATAACGTATCCTACGTTATTTTCCATACCCATACATTATTCTTTTTAATAAAAATAAAGTATGGATAATATTTTATTTCCGACTGATGCGTGCGTTTGAACAGAATATTCCTGTTGACTTAATTTCTGAACTCTCAGACTCAGGTGTAGTAAAACGAAACGCAACGCTTAAATAATCAAATTTGGAAAATGCTTTATTTTTTCATCAAAACCTTTTTTTTAATAATCATTAATTTCCTGAAAAATTGTTGGCAACCCTAGTAGTGGGTGATAGTACCTACAAATAAAATTAGTAGCATGAAGTAGGAGTGTGTCACAGTCAAGGCTTTAGTCCAGCAGTGAGGCTTTTAAAGAGTGAAGATGATAATACTGAAAGAGTTCCAGTGCCCCACCTCTCCCCGCCCTGCCGAGCTCTGCGGGACTGGGTAGGGCGGTCCCGGATCATCCTGGCGGCACGTAGGAGAAGTACAGGAGTTTTTAGTGGGTATATCCTCTTTTCCTTGAGGGAGTCGGGGAGAGAGTCTCAAATAATGGTATGTATAATGTACCTATTTCTCATATATTAAAAAAGGCGTGGTAGAGTCGGTCGAATGGAGAGCCACACATATCCATCTGCATCATACGCCACAGTGGTATGAGTAAAAATTTCTCTCCTAAAAATAAATAGGTAAAAATTGCAACAGAAGCATTGCTCGTTGTCTAGAAGAGCCTCTACCTGAGTTGTTGCAGGCTCTGAATATATTATTGTTAATTACGCAGCGACGACGCGACGGCTTTATCGTTGCTACAGTAAACCTGAATTGAAAGTAAACTTACTTACACAATGTTAAGAAGTAAATTAAGTTTTCTTGAAAACATTTAAGGTACCCGTAAAACAGGGTATATCGGCGAAATATTTTTACATCATTTAAATTTAACTTTTTTAGAAGAGTATTTTGGTACGAGAGTGTCAAAATAGCTACCGATGACCGATACCAGTGGGAAGGAGGGAGGGAGAGGAGGGACTCATTGATAAATTGATGTTATAGTGTGAGAATTATAGTCATTGATCCAAAATTCGCACCTGGTGAGATGAATACCAACAAAAATAGATAAAACCCATTGTCGATAGGTACTTTTTTTCTTTAATATCAAAGTAATTTTTCTTACAAGTAATACATAAATAAACAATGTTTTCTTCCTGTATGATGACGATGAAAGATACTTATTAGAAATGGGAAGTGACAAATGATATTACCCCCAACCCCTCGAGTATCTCAGTAAAGATGGGGGTGGGAGGGGCTTTACTAAGTCCTCACGCAGACTTCTTGAGAGAATTTGAAAAGTGACGTTGCACTGTTTTGTTTCATTTGCCAACACTCATGCACACTCACGAACACTTAACGGTTAATAATCCACCATTATTTCACATTTTATTTACCATTATCACACAAATTTTAGAAAATAAAGCAAAACCGCAGACATGTCTCTTCATTTTCCCGCCAAAAAGTCCGATAGGTACTTGTTTCCTGACACCAATTTAAGAAAAAAGTATTCTTGATTTATTAACACCCTAACTAGTATTTTTATTAGTAAAACAAAACACTGACAAAGCAGTTTCAATTGTTATAATAATTAATTAAACATATACGGTCGATTCCAATATGTCTAAGCACTTTTGTACCTTGTCAAAGTAATTTCTGACAACTTATTCTCTATGGCAACTATTGGCAACCATTAATATGTACTATAAAGCGACAAGGTCCTATACTGTTGGTATATTATAGGACTGGACGCACTTACCAAAGTACCATTTATAAAAAACAAAGGCGATACTTATAAAACCTTGTAGGTCGCAATCTTTTCACTTCTGTTCAGTCTTTTGTTTATTTTTTTCCATATCAAGTGGCAAGGTCGTTCTTGTTACACCGTTTTCAATTACAATGATTGATATTAAGAAGTAGTTTATTAGTTAAGTGTGTAATTAACAGATTTGTATCGTACAACTAGGAACATAACGTAATTGGTTACCCCATTTATAATGTACACGAAATTAAAATAGGCAGTAATAATAGTATCAATTGAGACAGACCAAATTTAAAATTGCGAATTAATATAGTTTTAATCATATGTAATATTGTAAGTGCGAGAGTGTGTTTGTTTATCCTTCCTTCACACGCCATTTCTGAGAATTTTGCACATAAATTGTTAGTAGCACCGAAGTCAAAATTTTTTGATGTGTAACATTTTTCCGCTCGCTTTCTATGTAAGCAATTTGTGGGAGTGATTTTGTGAAATGGGACGGAAGTATGTGTAACAGTTTAACAGGAAGTCGGGAAAGCGCGCAAGCGCGCGCCATTTTGTAAATTTAAAATCGATATTATGAACGTGACATATTATTATTATATGTGACATATTGTGTTATTTGACTATCACCGGCGTAACACCACCCTCTCACAGAATATCGGCGTGAAACAACGGCACTCGTTGCTGTTGTGTTTCGTCCGGTGAGTGAAAGTACCGGAGGCCCATCTCTAACCCCTCCCCCCTCCCAATTCCTACTCCCTCCTCAAGATCCAACTCCTTTCCAAGGTTGGCAACGCATCTGCGATAACTTTGGTTTTGCGGGTGTCCATGGGGGCGGCGGTGATTACTTTCCATCAGGTGACCCACCTGCTCGTTTGCCTCCTTTTAACATAAAAAAATAAATCAAAGGTCATTTTGATATGTCAAATGTCTTCTTATGAGTATTTACTGCATTTATTTTATAGTTATAAAATGATGTGACCTGACCCATTTTTTCAGAATATAATGTTAAAACTGCTTATTACTAAGGTGAGATGTCAAATGTTACACATCTTATGCGACTGCTGTAAGGCTCGCTCGTTTTTTTTTATCCTAGTCAAGTAAAACAAAAGTATTTTCGTGTGTTTCCGATAACATTGTATTGTTATTGGATGGGAACACAAGAACATTTTTAGTCTCTACTACTAAATATATAGGGTAAGTGGTCCAGATTACGCTCTGAACATGGTGTATAGTCGACAATGAAATTGCTTTACCACCTTAGAAGTGAATTTTGTTTGCATATAATAAAACAACAAGTTCTATTTTTGTTTGAAAGACCAAGTGACAGATACGTTGTCATTATTGACAATGAGCCTTAGCGACATTTTATTGTAATGGAAGTTTTTGTCAAAAGTGATAAAGCAATTTGCTCTGGTCGACTATACGTTAAGACATAATATTATGATAGAAATGTAATTTAGTAAGGGACATGAAAGGTATGACATTAAAAACAAGGGAAAACAACTGGATACAGAAAGTACAATACCTAAATGTATATCTCAAAATAGCATAGATCTAGAACCAATAATGAAAGGGAATAATTAAAAGAAAAAATTAATAACGTAATAATAGTAGAGCGCTGTGTCTTAGATATCCACTTCAAAGAATTATTCCAAATAAACCTTTTTTTCTTCTTAAGTAACTTTGGCGTCTAAACGTCTGCAGATTAATCCTGGAGCAATAGTTATTGTATTTTGTATTTAATTAGTTTACACATAAAATATACTCCACTATGTTTAGAAGCACTTGTTAAATAAATAAAGAAAATATTTTATTTGTTGTCTGCCTTCATAAAAAATAGTAGTGCGCTAAACTGACTGGCTTACAAGAACTTTATACTTACATGAATACTGGTCATTACATTTTACTGGTATATAAATGAGACGTCCGTCGCGCCGATGGTCGGGAATCGGAGCGCTTACCCGCCTCTTTGTAAGCCCTGTGATCTTCAGCACTTATCCCAGATTTGAGACGGATGTCTTCACAGGGCCAATGAAGTACAGAAGACGATTAAGTATTATTTTCATAACCGGCGGCTTGTGCTTTGGCGCGTCTTGACACAGTGGCCAGAATATGCCGCAGTTACCCTAGTGTCTAATGATTAACGTATTTATAGATTCTACGAAGTCTTTAAATAAGGTAATAGTGCTTGATCGCTTGTTTGGCCTAATGAACCATCGATCGATCTTAAAGTCTTTAATGTAACGTACGGTATCTTGCTGGTGTGACCCCCCACTGATAATAAAACGCGATGGCAGCAAATAAACCTAGAAACTGTCCGCCATTTTAACTAAGCCGGCAGCACAGCATGATTAACAAACACCGACATACATGGTAAACAATAGCAATGAAGTAGATGATATACATAAGACAATAAGTCTTATAAACCGACGTCATTGATCGAAATGGCTTTTAGTTGAGTACAGCACAGCTGAGTAGTAATAATTTTGATTGTCCCTTGTATTTTAATTTCTTGTTCTGTTCTGTTTTGTTTAATTGCCAATTTAATTAATATATTCTTTTCTTTTCTTTATTATTGTTTATATCATTACTTATAGCTTGCGAACGAGAGATAGTTTGCTACCTCTTCTTGATGATCATCTTGATAGGTAAAATAAATACTATTCACAATACAAAAATTCAAAAACTATGCTCGCCTATTAACAACTACTATTACCTACCTACAATTAAATATTTTAACTGCATAATTATTTAAATGAAAATATAGTAATTTAGGTAATTATTATAATTATACTATGAAAAATAACTAACAACAAGCTGTGTTTGCGACTACTACATTCATCATCATCATCATCATCATCATCTCAGCCAAAAGACGTCCACTGCTGGACAAAGGCCTCCCCCAAGGATATGAGGGGTAATTGCCGTAATCATAAAAACATCGTACATTAGTATAAAATATTCGTTTATTTATTTATTTAGGTACAAACAGATTACAATCAATACCCTAAGTACAGTAACATATTTGGTAAGTAGTAGTTTGGTTAGTCTACACGGTAATCCTAAACGAGTGTACACATCATGATATTATACATGGTGTTTTGGCATGCACTGTACAAACTTAAGGGTGGAGATTCTACACTCAATTATACATGATAAAAAAATATTTAAAAAATTCCAAATTGCATGTAGTAAATTGGTTACATTTTGGTTTTTTCTTTATTTTTGGTGTTGAAAACCGACATATTTGTTTTTTTTTGTCCTATTGATGTTCTAACTTGTGGCTACTTTACTGATTGTTACTTACTTGCAACTAGTTTCACCTTTTTTAGCTCCTCAAAAATCGAAGACAATAAAATAAAAAAGGCTGCCATTTCTAAACTACAGAGCTTGGTACAGTGCATGCCCTAACAGATTGTATATATAGTTCGAAACGTTGTGTTCAAAACAGCTTACTATAAAACTAAGTAATATTTAATGAACATTAGCGAATACAATTTATTATTAATTATAATGCATAATCACAGTACATTAAAATAAAAATTGGCTTTGCCCTGACAGGCCTACAAATTGGCACTGCCTTTATAAAATGGTATGCCTACGAGTACTTAACACTAGGAGCCGACAATGCAGCGTTTATAGGCACTCTCGTGTTCTGCAGAAATGCGCAGAAACAGCGCTCGTTGTACCAATTAGAAAGTAATAGTAGTTGAAAGATAATGGCTTACATGCCGATTGCCGATAATGCTTTTATACTTGACTAGACAAATGCATTTATATATTTCGTCATTTAACAACAGATTGGGTTTAGGTATTTCGGTACGAGTCTTAGCCGGTACAAAGTCATTCGCCAGAGAACCATAGTGACTGACATAGGTAGACTAGCAAGCTTAAGTAGCAGTGGGCTGTTTACACCAAATATACGCACAAACTATAATCAAATTGTTGTGAAGTTAAGTAGTTTTGCTCTATTTTAATCATAATTAAGTTTGTTTTTTTTTTGTTTTTGTTTTGTGCTGTCATCCTGTTATCGAAATGTTCTTATATATGAGTATAGTATAGTATAGTATGTTAGTTCTAAATGTTATGTATGTCATATTGATTATTAGTGTTTTTGGTTATTTTTATTTGTTACAGTTGTAGTATGTTTATTGTCCTGTGTTTTTTGTGGCAAGTTGGGTCCCACCAGAATACCAGCGCTGTAGCGGCTTGTATGTCGTTGCAGCACAAGCTGAGGTTGGGACCTAATTGGCCACATGCACGTTGTCTAATGTAACTTTTTTTTTCTGTTTTCATGTGTTTTCGCCTTATCTTTTTTTTCTCTCATGTGTATCTTCTTTGTTATATAAAATTTGTGCTTGTGGTCAATAAATGTTTGTTTCTGTTTCTGTTTCTGTTTCTGTTTATATATGCCGAAAAACCACTTAAGGACGGAGACGTGTTCTAGAGTGAAGTGAAGACCGCGACTTGGCAAAAGTAGTGTAGGACGCCCGCCACCCGGTGCGGTGAAAACGAGTGCCCTACTACAATCTTAGTGGGCCTCTAAAGGCTCGGACCTTGTCTCGGGATGACCGGGTCGTGGGGGTGGGAAGAAGCGCCAAGATACATCTGTACCTGGTATAGAGTGCGGGTGAACCGACTCGTCGTACCCTTGTTATACGAGTACGGATGTCTTGGGCCTAAACTAGTGTGAATGTTTAGTGTATTCTGTAAATGTGTAGTGGCATTTAGAGGATCGGGCGGGGGTGCAGCGACAACATACGCAAAGTGGCTGGCAGCAGTTATAAGAGAAGTCATAAATTAAGCTCAATGGCATGCATCAGGAGAGACCCTATGTCCAGCAGTGGCAGTCCACTGCTGGACATGTATCAGTATACAGGCTAATTATTTATGATGATATCCCTAATCCGTTCCCGTATCCCTAAATATAGGGAAAAGCCGTCAAGCAGTTAGACGCACGATAAAAAGTTTTAATATATATAATATTATATTATACTTATATTATATTATTACCTAATCTGAAGTTGATGAAAATGGCATACCTGTAAATAAATAAAAAAGAATTAGAGAAAGTGGTATAATTAAATTAATTAACACTATCTACTCTTACTATGTAAGCCAAAGGAGTTTTATACAATGTCGACAACTATGTCAGCGACGTCATCAACAATCATTAATTGTCTTTTTTCAAGTTGTAATATGTTTGCAACTAAATTTACGTAAAATTATATTTAACCATAATCTTTAATTAATTAATGTGTGATATTTTTTAATAAATCTCTGATTACACGTTGATATAACATTTGGATGGTATTCAGAATGTCCATGAAAAATGCTTAAAGTAATAAAAAAGAACATAGGTAATCTCACTTCTTTGTCATAATAAAGCTAGGCCAAGTAGCCTACTAATATAATGAATATGAAACAAAAATCTAGTTACATACATAATGATAAAACTTAAAAGAATTACTTAATAAGACAGTTGTTATTCAATTTACTGTCATTTTTACATAACATAATAAAAAATAATGTATGATAGAGCAGAATAAAATGACGGTGCACAGCATATAGTGAGAGAGTGCGTTTACTTCCGGTGTAACGCTCCACCAATCACAGTGCATTTTTACAGTTACAAGATTTTTTTTTTTTGGTTGGTTGATTTTTTCTATTAAATATTTATCTTGTAACTATACAATCTGTCCCGGGAAGTAGTAATCTAACTTTAAGAGCATGATCTATGAATAATTTTATCTGATAAAAATACCTCAAATCAGGGGTCTGACCCACCTCTCGCCAAATTACAAGAAATTAAGTTTTTTATTTTTAGTATAGTAAATGCTTCAGAATATGTTATAAGATGTAAGAATAAACTCCAAATTCAGACACATCACCGACCTTAGCGAAACGAACAAAATTATATCCTTGCCTAATCTAATCTTAATGAATGAATGGCGGCTTCGCGTTGGACGCACTCAGCCAATTTCAAGTAGTATTAATAGTAAACTTATAATTGTACGGTAGAATGAGTTAAAAATGGAGTCTCACAACACGTGTTATTACAGTAAGAATTCGGGTGAAAAAGCTATATGGAGATATCACCCCTTATCAACCATAGACTAAGTGGCACAGACACACAATTACATAAACGTCTAGCCGTATTCCCAGTCGTCACAACGAAATGTTTTGCCAGTCTCACGCGCAGCGAAAGCCCAACATGTAATTAATAATACGTCATCTTGAATTATTTAAGTAGAGCCAGTGAGCCAGTGAGCCGGGTGGCGCAACACTTTCGTTTTCACCGACGATTGTCGTTACAACTTATAATCTCGTCAGCCATTGTGAAGGTCTGGGAGTTTTTCGAGTTGAGTTACACTTTCATCTGCCACTTTTGTTTTTTACCAGTTTCCCACAACGAACGGTGGCTCGTGACTGTCAAGTGTTTCCGCGATGTCTGACACAATGGGTTTTACTGAACGCACTCGAAACCAATGGAATCGGCGAACGCCTTTCTATATAGCGATAGCGGCGATAGAAGTGTCTATTAGTTTTTGTCACGCCATTTTTCTTCGTCGTACCGTGCTCACTTGTTTTGTTAATTCTAAAAAAGAGTTAACCACTATTTCTGTAAAGATAATTAAAGTCAGGTTCGGTAAAAACATGATCTCGCTTTTCGAAGAAGTGCCTAACACTGTTGATTTATGTCAACTGGTGACGGCAGTTATATTTTATTTTTTTGTTAGATAATTAAAACGGTAAATAACCAATTCCATAACGATAACATTATTATGAAACACCATCAAATTAAATAAATTTACAATTTCATTATTTTTAATTAATCTTATTGTAAATACGAAGAACTAAATCAATAAGGTTTCAATTAAAGTATGAAAAGTAGTTAGAAAAACATCAATAATATAAAAAAGAGAGCAACCGAACTAACAAGCAGATACTAATGGAACAGCAACAAAATTATCAACAACATCAAATCCCGACACCGATAACAATACATCTGATTTAATGGGCTCAAACAGTGATAAATTTACTTTCGCCTTGTCTAAGCGACAGCCAACTATATCAAACTGTCTGTTTCTGAACCTTGACCAAAATATATAAATAACGTTGCTATTTTGATTAATTTTAAATTGTTATTATGCACTTACCATGCTATATTTATATCGAACTAGCTGACCGGCGGACTTCGTACAGCTTTGACAGTTTCCATGACAACAAAACAAACATATCATTCATCCGCTTAAAAACACCAGTATCCCATGATGGACCCATATAGATGCGCCATCTACCGGGTCCAATTGTAAATCTAAACCATTCTCGAATCCATTTGAACACACACAGAAAATTTCATCCAATCGGACCAGCTGTTTAGAAGGAGTTCAGGAGTTCAGTGACATACACACGCACAGAAGATTTATATACATATTTATTTATATATAAAGATTTAAATATAGCATTTAAACTAATAAGAAAGAAATAATATGTCAAAGACCAAGCTTATGAACAAACAAACGAAAGGTGACCATTGACGGAGAAGACACTGCGCATGTCCAAGAATAAATCTACCTTGCATAATAGACTTCTCCAGGCCAGGCAAGGAAAAGAGATCGAACGGATTGACAACGCCTGGAGGTGCTTTTGGTCACGGAAAGTGTTTCATCAACTAGCTTATTAAGTTACTGTTGATATAAAAGGCACTTTACGAGACTAATATCCATAAAACGCGTTTTGAAGGCTAATATCTGATCTAGATCTTCAAGTATCTAACAATTAACATTGAATACTAAATTTTAATGACTGTACGCCTAAACATTAATACGATAGCAATAAAATATGCATAATTAATACAAATGGAAATCATCAATTCTGTTCGGAGACGCCATATTTATGCAACTAGAACAAATTAGCAATTTTCAAGAGGTTTCTCATTTTGTAGTACTAATAAATCACGCTGGTCAAATACTAATTCATATGAAAGAACTTTTAATCTTCTAAGCTATGCAGATTAGTATCAAAGAAGACTTTTCGAAATATTCAACCTGTTGTATTTCGACTGATATCCACAATACACGTGAGGTATCAAAATTGCTCCTAAAATCAAGTATTTTTGAGATAGAGTTTGCTGAGTACGGCTTTCCTGATTGCTGATATGGCATTTTCAGTTTTACCGGGATTTTTTGATTTTTCAAGCCATGTGAAACGAAGCACCGTTAAAGGTTTTCTAGAGAGAACGGCATCACGCACTAGTGCGTGTCCCTGTGCCCTACTAGATTCTTCGAGGGGTTCGGATCGGATCTGGGAAATCGAGTTACTGATACGGTCTAGGTAGTTCAATTGGAAGAGCAGTCGCTCGGTTAGCGAAATGTCATAATTTAAAAATTCAAAATCATTTATTCAGTTTAGGCTACAAATAGCTCTTATGAACGTCATTATGCCATCGGTTCGTAAGTCTACTCTGGGCGGGAAATCTTGTACTGAGAAGAACCGGCAAGAAACTCAGCAAGTGTCCAGCTCTTTTCTCCCTTACAGCGTCAAAAAATATTGGAAAGTGCCCCATCATAAAATTCCATCACATATAAACACACAAAAAAATAAAATAAAAAACAAACACAAGACAAAAAAAAACAAAAAAAAATGTTTAAGTTTGCAAAAATTACAATAGGTACCAATTTCAATTTTAATAATGTCATACAGTACTAATCTAAGTCTGAAATTGTCTAAGAAAAACAAAGTTAAAGTATACGAGTATAATAATAATAAAAAATAATAATAAGATATAGACCATAGGCCCTAATTCTACCTGGGGTGGTTGTTCATTACAGCATTGCGAATGAAAAATAAAACAAATTGAAATAATAACAGTTGGTATAACAATACTTTAAATTGTAACCTTACCAGCGAGTCTGTATGACATATCGTTTGGTGTATACCTAATTGCTTGCACTTAGAAACCCAAAACAAAAGTAAGAGTGACCTTTGTTACTTATTAGGGTTTAGTTCACATTAAAATTAATTGGTAATTTGCTAAGAATTCGTGTTGTGGACGCCCGTGGCTAACATTTTATGTACACTATAGAAATGTATAATGAATGTGCGCTATTATTATTACATGACAGGCCTTTATATGTTAAGTATCTCACTCGGCGTTTTATTGTGTCATTAAGAAAGAATAAAATATTACAATTGTTACGAAACGCATTCTTGTTGTGTGTAACACTAATTGGGGTTTGGTTATTTAAAAAACAAAAGCCCCGCTCTATCTCGTCTTTGGTCGCAGATTGACATTTTGTTCTTTATAACCGCAAAGCCTTGAAAAGCTAGACACTTCTTAATGACAAAGTTACATTAAAATTCCAATCAAAAAAGTTACTTGTATAATAATAAATGTGCTAAGACTGCGACTTTTATCGCGTGCTGGACTTCTTTTTTTCTCCAATACTTAATGAGTTCTAGCACAAAAACTGTTCTAAATGTTAATCGAGACCATAATAATGTTGTGTTTATGCTGAGTTTTGTTTGTAAGTGTTTTCAAGATTGATGTAAATAAATGATGTTATTATAGATGCTTCCATTATCGCTAATCCTGCGGGATCACGTACTATATTTGTTACACTTGGTTTGGTATGTGGTAAGGCTTGTTTGAAGTCGGTCTGGCCAACAACATCATTTTGACTAAGAATGTTGCCATAACAACAATTGTAGTAATATTGAGATATAAATAAACATTTTACTCAAATTTTGTTGCAAGTTCCAATTCAAAGACCCACAATATGAAATACATCTGATCCAATAGGTCAAAGGGTACGAGTTCAATCCTACTAGTGGAGGTCAAAACTTTTTCGAATTCCTTCAAGAAAGCCAGTTTTTTTTAGTAGTTGAGAGTTGCGGCTGAAGTTCGTTTCGTTCGTTCTTAGGTCTTATCCTCAAGTGAGACCATCAAGAGAGATCTAAAGGCCAAGACTTATATCCCGTGGCATGTAAAAATCCTATTATAGATCGCTAGATAAGTGAGTGTTTCAAAATCAGCGCTTCTTCCATTTCGTTTATATGTATATGTTCACGGATTCGTTCCATTGTTATTTTATATGTTATTTTACTTAATTACAAAAAAAAGCTTCATGTAAAGGAAATTTAAGACGAAATAAAAATCAAACTCAAATGCCAAATACCTAGGCACTTAAGAAGTAAAGTTATTAACGTTATCAGTGGACAAACGTCCTTTAATAGTAATAACCTAGATCTCACGTCCTTTAAAGCAAATGACTTCAACATTTAACATTCATTACTGCACTTAAAATTATCTAAATCAGCTTGAATTAACATTAAGATTGGCATTTCGGAAACCTTTACTAACGTAGATTTATATATATGTTTTAAAAACAGGAATACTTTAAATTTTGACTCTGTTTACGATTTTAATATCTTCTTTACCTACGCACTCCAAGGGCATTAGAAGGGTCCATCTGGGTCTGTCATCACATTCATAGCTTCAATTCGTTACACTTTAAATCATAGTATATAAGATTCAGAATAAGATGTTGTTCAAATGCACTCCTTGATCTAACGCATGAATAGTTAGTTGAAGTCGTAAGCTAGTAGAAATAAAGTGCGTTTTGCTATGGCAGATAAACGTGAAATGGTTATGGCTGCGTCGAGCAAGGCTCGGTAGGTATGCGCGGGCGCCGAAATGCCACGCTCCACACCGCCCGCAACTACACCAAATGTCAGAATCGTGATTTTTGCTCAGAAATGTTTCGCAAACGTCTTACACTGTATGCAGCTCCATAAAATTCATTGAAATATTGCTTTAAGATCCTAGTTAAGCAAATACATTTAAAGTTAATATTACAGTACAATTGTTTTAAATAAAATCAATAGAAAGCTTTACTTGAAACATAGAAACAACTGAATGCTTAACGGAAGGAATAATAATGACCTTACATACCGACGGAACCACGATTTCAGACGAGCACTTTACGATGACAGCCAAAATGATGTCAATGCTCGATGCAAATGTCCCAGAGTTTCTACCAGAACTGGGCAAGTCAGACCACGATGATTCCCCACTAATGCAGTTATAATGGTATTATTATGTTGCAAACCAAAGGGGAAAGTAGGTAGGGTCATTTAAACCAGACTCGCATCAACGCTTCCTCAGAAGAAGTCGGATGTAGGGAAGTGATGGATGACTAATAGTTTAAGAAGAACAATTTTTACAAGTAGAAAAGACAATGCGTCTGTTCATTCCATTGTTATTGTTTTCCTGATATAGAGCGTTTCTCTGATGTTACCACGGATTGTTTCATTTATATAGTTAGCTTATTCGATTACATTATAAGCTAAATAGATTTAATGTAATCATCCTAAGAAACTTATAATATTTTCAGTTTTCATGAAGTGCAGATAATTTAAATCAAATTAACGTTAGATTAAGTTGCTTACTTCTCATGAAAATATTTCATCCTTTTGAAATTATAATTAATTTCTGCTCTCAAACTCTATTTAGAAGAGCTGTCCATTTTGATTGAAATCTCAACCAACCTTAAAATAACTTTATTAAAATGTGATCCAATTGTCCGAAAAGTTAAACTTGGTTTAGACATTGAAAACCAATTTGATGCCATCAAAATTATTTCACGGTCTGAAAACATCACCAGCCATAAAAGATCTTTTTATACTACCGAACCGTTTTACGAAAAGGGTCCTTGTAAGCCGGATGAGTTGCAGCTAGCGTTGATTGAGCTCTAACTTGCAGTATACTTTAAGTGGGCGAAGTTCTTAATGTAATGTACGGAGAATATTTTAGTTGGAGGAATTCGCGTCAGTCACGCCTGACCTCGGATTGCGGAAGAAAGGTATCAGAGCAATTACTTCTTTTGTTTCCATCAAGATTTATCATAGCAAGACACGATTTTTTGCTCCACTTCTTAAAGCTAGTTCTTGAAACGATGTCGTTTGAAGGTGAACTTCTCGGAATTTAAGTAATATTTAAGGCGTTGAAGGAATGTTAATAATTAAATTAAAATACCAAGCCCATCTCAAATGCCAGAACAGAAATGTCTGTAAATATAACAAAAAAATATATTAATTACTTAAATGTTTGTATATGGATACAATCAGTAGTTCTGATTTTGGCCTCACAAAAATATATTGTGATGTCTTGAGTGTGTATGACGGTAACTCAAAACTATCAGGTCCACCTAAAACAAGTTTTTAACAAAATATTAGTCTTACGTTTAAACGTTATTCTTAACAGTAAATCTGCAAATTAGCGACAAAATACAAATTGACAAGTCTCGATAATAATGGTTTTAAGTTTGCCCTTTTTTTTCTAGTACTGTTGTACAAACAAACGTATTTATCTGTCCGCCTAGTAAACGGCTTTTTACAAAATTAAACTGAACTGTACAGTAAATAAATACCATTTTTCTGTAGTAGTATTAAAAGTATTATCTTTATTTCTCTGTTAATAAACAATCAAAACTTTTATGGTACTACGTCAGGTTCAATCCATAAATCTAAAAATATTTCTGTTATTTTTCTGACTTTAGTAAATCAAAGCTAGCGAAATCATATTTCAGTCCATTCGAAAAGCCTAAACCAACCAATTAGTCATTACTATATCATGTTCTTATGATTCGATAAGAAGCGTGCCTTGACATTTTTACCGTTGGAATTAGCATTTATTTCGTACACGAAAATAAATTGCGATTTGTGACCGAAATGTCCCAAACTCTTAAGTCACGAACTTAAACGAGTTTTTGGTTTCAACGTAACATACAACCTTGGTACAGTTGCAAAGTAAGCTTGCCAAATGATTATAAATTGGTAAATAAAAAATTATCGTACGTACGATTCGCAAGCAAAAATAGCGCCAACTTTTTATTGCAATGTTTGGATTTACAACTGCGTCACAGAATTAGCATGCAACCGTTTTACTGTAAATGTTAGACTAGACTAGACTTTTCTGCATTAGTTTCAGGGATTTAATATTCATCGGCATCTTAGCTTTCCTTTTTTTTTGTCGCCGCAAACGCCGCAGTTGAACTACTGAGATCATTGATACTATAAATCTGATGCAAATTAGGTTCTTTATTTACTTCATACCCATATTGGCGAAATGCCGACGAGGTAGATCGAGACGGAGACGGTAGACGGACGATATTGACAGTAAGATGAGGTACTTGATGACGGGAGGATACTTTGCATGGTAGCGGATGATATGGCAAAAGTGTAGATACCCTTTAGCCAGGAGAGACACTTATGTACTTACCTACACTAGATGAAAATGTTCATTAGAAATAATATGATAACGGCTTATCATATTATTTCTTCTTTATGTTAATAGCTTACTAACACAAACTGACTTATACTTATAAAAATCAATTGCTGTTCGTTTGTATCGCTAAAACTCGAGAATGGCTGGACCGATTTGGCTAATTTTGATTTTGAAATATTTGTGGAAGTTCACGAAAGGTTTAAATGGTGAGAAACATAAATAATAATTAACGAAAAATATTAACAACGACAATTTAATTTTCCAATACAAAATGATTTGTTTGTTTTGTTGTCATGGGAACTGTCAAAGCGTTACGAAGTCCTCAGAGTCAGCTAGTACTACTAATATTATAAACGCGAAAGTTTGTAAGTATGGATGGATGTTTGTTACTCTTTCACGTAAAAACTACTGAATGGATTTGGATGAAATTCGGCATACAGATAGTTTATAACCGGGAATAACACATAGGATACTTTTTATCCAGATATTCCCTCGGAAACGGGAACCACGCGGGTGAAACCACGAGCGGCCGCTAGTTTTTAATAAAGGAAAAAAATCGATTTCTAGTGCCTGTCGAGATCTGGTTCCACTGACATACAAACAAATCCATATTTTAAACAGTTCTTAGAACCAGGTGGATGTTTTTTTATTGTCGTACAAGGTAGTAATTCCGCCCACTAATTCTGCCGCTAGGACGTCACCTGTACATACTCTACTTTCTAGTGCTGTTAATTTCGGTAATGTATCAAATTATATAGTAATTTGCTCAAATTGACCCACAACTTCATTTCCACTATAATTTAGAGCAATGACATTATTATCAAGACAACAGCCTTACTGTTTTAAAGCAATGGTTTTCACTAGCATTATTCTATTTAATTACGTAATTTGGTCAGTTCTATTTTCCCACATTTGAATATAGATAACAAAACAAAAAAAATCTACCCAATAGCAACTTGATGCATCATACTTTAGTCTGTACAGTAATGTTTAGATCTAATTAACACACGCTTTTGGAATGCTTTAAATTCACAGATTGAGCAGACTTTGAGAGGTGTTTAACATCAACGGCAGATTTGAAATCAAGTATTGACACTCTTATCAATATTGAAATAAATGATATGCATAAATGATTTTCTCTCTAATCTAATCTAATTATGTATTACCTTAGGCACGACCTTAGTTGTAATGACTTGGGATTACGATATAAAGATGCTGACGTATCCGTAAAAGATGTTTATCTTTCTCTCTCTAAACAAATAAAATTCAAGTTTGGAATCTACCACCTGCGCGGATATCCCATAATACAGGTTATTAGATCCCAGCCAAAACACTACTGTAACACTAAAAGATAAAGTTAATTTTGGCATGAAACGTAATGCAACCGATTAACAATCAGTTAACGGTAGCAAGTCACAAATATATTATGAGGCGACTAACACAATAGAATAAGAGAAACACACCAAAAGGAAACCAACATCATAGTATCCCTATGGCCACGGATCCTGGGAAGGATTCAAATTGTTAAGATAAAATACGCTATTTAAAATAAACGCTAGTTTTGTATAAAGAAAAACTTTTTATATAGGCATAAAAGTTTAGCGTAGGTATAAATTTTTTAACTCCGGTGGTGGTTTATATGTCAAAGTCAAAGTCAAAAAAAATTATTCATTAAACTTAAGAAAAGTGCTTTTCAATCGTCCATCCACTTTTTACCTACTACACATTCAGGACGTCTATTTTTTAGCTGTGGATAAGAATATGCGCAAGAAACTCCTCAGCTTTAATAGAAGTAACGACATTTACATAAAGAAAAAGATATATGTCGTTACCAAACAACGATTCCGGAACCTGACGGTACGCAGGGGAAATGCAGGAGTTTTTAGTAGTAATATACCTTTTTTACCCTTTGATAGAGTCAGGAGAAAGAGTACCACATATCCGCAGCGGTAAGCGTAATGCATTTTCTCCAGTATAAAAAAAGGTATACATTTTATGAATCTTGATCTTCGTGCTCGACGAGTAGTTATCCCCGTCCTAACAATTTATTAAGACCATTGAACAGTCATTGGAGCGTGGCGCAACGCTTTCTATGCGCGCTGACTGACGAGCTATTCTGTTACCAATTTGCGCATATAGATGGAATTAAAAAGTCTTTGAATATATTAATGTCGCTAGTTATAAACAATAGCAAAACAAACAACACTTTAGTTAGCCGGTGACGACAGGCGATGTTTTCGAAATGTATAAGACTAAACAAAATATTGAAAATTTATTCAGTTAGCGAACGCGTGTTGTATTTTATTATATACTTTATTTTAAATATTTCACGTCTTTAAGACAGTAGTTCTTTTATAGAAATAATACCTAATACTCAAAACTTTATTGCATTCCATAATGTTTACACAATAAGACGGTAGGTTCACAATTTTAATGTGATCCTACCTAAAAAGCCAATTTATCTGACACACAATTATAACGATAGCTAACAATGGGCGGGATTTAATGTAATAATAAGATATCTATGGAGATATATAAATAAATGAAGCGTCCGATAGCTTGACGGGTAGATGCTTGGTGAACCTAAGAAGTCGTAGTACATTTCCCATAACTCTTCTAGAACTGCTGACTTTAACACATTCCTAACAAAAAGATAGTTTTACAGAATTCATTTTTCTTTGTTTGTCCTTTATACTATTAAACTTTAGTAAATTGTAGTGCGCACGCTCGTGAAGGTTTCTCCGCGAGTCTCTTGTGTAATATTTTAATTCCAACCCCTAAAAACTTTAACTTTCTCTCCGTATTAAATTAAGATTACGAAGTTTGCGCTAACAAACCTTTTTGATTCCTTTCAGCGGTCAGTTTCGCTTCTCAACATCGCTTGTGGGTGGACAATGCACCGGATCCACGGTCCGCCGGCTGCGGAGAAGTGAGGATGTCCGTCCGTCAATTGCCTTGCCATTATTGTTTCCTTATGGGTATCAGCAGCTCGATCCAAGGATGCTGTGTTACGAAGTGAAGTGTTATTGTTTGTTTTATCCAATTTATAATAAAAATCAACAATAATTTTGTTTTTCTTGTCACAGAACGTAAGCATAATACTTTCACCAGTAAAATATTGGGTCCTTACCTATGAAATTGACGTTTCTCACTTATTAACAGGTGTATTACTTCAAAAAGTCAATACCGGTTGTTAATATTATTATACACCTTTAATTAGGACTATGTTACTTAGGCTTTAGTAATAACAATGATTATTCATTTTGTGTCTTTATCGCCAATTTTTTTTTAAATTGACTTTTTTTTTGTTTGCGGAATTGACCTTTTGTTTCATTGTAGCTTTAAAGAGTCTTGTTTTTTTTTTTCTTTTTAATGTCTGCTATATTTAGCTAGTGAAACAAACACACTACTCTACAATTTTTATAGTGTTAACATAAATAGATGCTAAAAAATTAATAAAAAACGTTAGTATGAAAAATTTAATTTTATAAAAAATCTTCATACAAAACGTTAATTTCATAGGCAAGGACCTAATATCTGTTTTCTGACAATCTTTGTATGTACTTTAAAAGAAAGGACTTGGCCTTCATCTCACCAGATGTTAAGTATATTATATTAATATTATAAACGCGAAAGTTTGTTACTCTTTCACGTAAAAACTACTTAATGGATTTGGATGAAATTCGGCATACAGATAGCTTATAACCGGGAATAACACATAAATAACACACTTTTTATCTCGATATTCCCACGGGAACGGGAACCACGTGGGTGAAACCGCGAGCGGCCACTATCCATGCTAAGGCTATCCTATGTTTTAATCCAGGTTATAAACTATCTGTATGCCGAATTTCATCCAAATCCATCCATCCGTTGCAGCGCGAAGAAGCAACAAATATACACACATACATACACACAAACTTTCGCATTTATAATAATATAGTGTGATTGTCGGCGCATAACAATGCTTCTACAAGTAACATTGATGTTATGGCGACATATTTAGATAAGATGGTGGTAGCTAGCCAGCAGGCGGACATAAGCAAGCCCCACCACTAACCAAACCGACTGTAAACAGGAACTTCCGAAATTTGGACCTCTGGGTCTGATCTTTGAGACCGCTGGTCTTACCACTACTACCCCAGAATGTATTGCTTTAGGCCACTGCGCCTGGAGAGACGCAAGCGCTTATGTTGGTTTCTTCCTTCCTTTGCTTTCCCTGTCCCCTTCTCTCCTGTATCCATAGGCTAGTATAGATAGTGGAGACAGAGCTCATTGGC
Source organism: Eudonia lacustrata (assembly GCA_947562085.1). Classification (NCBI taxonomy): domain Eukaryota; kingdom Metazoa; phylum Arthropoda; class Insecta; order Lepidoptera; family Crambidae; genus Eudonia; species Eudonia lacustrata. Next base: position 6,492,007 of record OX387321.1, on the reverse strand, counting down.
AAAATAGATAAAGCTACAGGGCACCTGATAGATCCCTAGAGTAGCAACCGTTCATGGGCTGTGACCGCTTTCCATCAGACGAGCCGTATGCTCAATAGCATTTTTTTTAAAAAGGTGCAATCAGTTCAATGTCTCACCAATCGAAGGCTTTACTTCGCGGACTATTCTCAACACCGAATATGGTTCACACAATTAAAGCCAGACCGATAAGTGGTAGAAGGTCGGCCGTCGCGTCGGCTGTCGCAAGTATTGACAATCGTTGTTTTTTTGTGGAGACGTCAATTTTTACAGGCCGATGCAAAACGGCAAGCGTAGAGCCTTCCATAGAAAATATTGGAAACATTGTTGACATTTAAATAACAATAGAGGAATTGGTAAAGTTATTTTAAACGGTCTCCGCGTTTTGCTCACATATTATTCGGTTTGACACGGAAACTCCATACCGATAATAAAGTTTGTAACCACAGCAAGTGATTAACTACAGCAAATAAAGCCACTTGTAATCTAAAATTTTCCATTTGCATAACTGTTGTTTTCATCAATAATAAACTTACTAAGACCCTAAATACAATATTGCGTGCTACCTGAACCGTTTTGATGATTTCTGAAGTGCGGCAATCATCTTAAAAGCAATCGTTCTATTCATAAGCCCCTATAATAAGATATTTTTTGCAACAAGACCAAACTTGGAAGGTCCCAGTTGTTCAAAGCTTGCATGTGCGGATCGCATGCGATGCAGCACAAACGGCTCTGGAGACTCAGAACGACCAGAAAATTATACGAAAGCCGAGGGTTGCGAACACAGCATCGCTATACTTTCTTTAAAGCGTTTTTTTATAACAAGTTTTTGGAACTGGTATTGTAAGAGCCAGTCAATAACATCATTATCAATTTATAGATGACCCACTGCAGAGTCTTAGGCCTTCTCACATGAAGAATAGCTGGGAAGGTCAGGCCAAAACTCACCACGCTGAACCAATGCCAGTTTCAAAGTGCGTTCGCAGAAAGCAGATATAAATTTATTAATATAATCTATAATCTTTCAAATACGTGAGGAACATCTACAAAATTATACTTCCACCAAACTTTGGTAAATCCGCACTTATACGGGCTTAGGTCGAGCAACAGCAAGTGTGTCTTTGAAACCTATTTTTTTTTCACTTTAACACGTTAGCTGCCGCGTAGGTCACCGGTGACCTACGAACAATAAATTTTCTATTGTGTCTGGTTTTGCGGCAATCAACCTGTTAACGGAATCTACCAACAGTTCGTATTTTGTGAGAACAATAGAATCGAAATAGTATTTTTGGCGAAATGTGAGAGAAACAGTTACAAAAATATACTTCTCATTCTTGAAGCAAATCGATCGCTTCACCATTCGCACCCGCAATTACTCGGGGCGCGAATCTCGTGCCAATTTCGACCTCCACTATTAAGGCAATAATGAGCGAATTATTCAGCCTTTACCTCTGGAACCTCCATGGAGTGACGGCTTGACTCAAATTGTGCTGCATGAGTGGCAAGCGCACAGTGCATTGGGAATAGCATAACTTCTGACAAGCTACCTAAATGCTGTAATAAGGGTGACAGTTACATCAACTATTTAGGTAATAGGCGTTATAATTCTTCTATCTTTATAAGGCCTAGTCAAGACGAGTAATTAGTATATGAAGAATTTGATAAGAGTAGATTAAGCGAAAGAAGCATGTCACGATCACAACAAGTAGCAAGAAGTGATCTCTGCGTACCCTAATGGGAGACCGGCGTAAGGCGTGACTATATATGACTATATATGTATGATTCGCCGTATTTGATTCCTAAGCCAAAGTCTGGCATTTTGTGGAAAAAAATTGTCCAAAATATCGTTAAGATTGTGTAATTTATATGTGTGTATTATTATTTAGCTTTCTGCAGCTTTGAGCTCCTCAATCACTGATCTTGCAAGTGAAGCTACTCTCACAATGCCGTACCACCGGATAGGCGTACTATATTAAAAATACCTAGAACTTCTCCGTGCTTCGGAAGGCAAGTTAAGCCTTTGATGGTCTTGGTAATTATCGTGAAATGGCAGTCGTTAACCCACCAACTCTTCCACCGTCCCAATGGGCCTGCTCAGTAGGTTATGGCTAAACTTCCTGGTATAAGCCCAGCAGTGGGACGTTTATATGTTAATGATGATGATAAGGTATCATTTTGTCACATTAAAACGGCTTTTTTAATACTGTCGTGAGCTTTATTAGGTCTCCACCGCATAGCGGTTTGTGCAACTTATGAAATCGCTTGCAACACTATGAGCATCAAAAACATGGGATGACGTGAGGTTGTATTCTACCAATACCATGAAACCGTATTACTATTGTATACGTATTACAGCTTTAAAAATAATAAAAAAATTAGGAGCATTTTTTTTTTAGTTGATGGCTTTGTGCGATTAGCACATTTAGCCAGTGTCAAAGTAATTTTTCTTACAAGTAAAAGTAATAATAAATATATAAATAATAAACAATATTTCCTTCTTGTATGCTGATGATGAATGATAATAGAAATGAGAAGTGAGAAATGATATACCCCCCAACCCCTCGAGTATCTCAGTAAAGATGTGGGGCTTTACTAAGTCCTCGGGCGTACTTCTTGAGAGAATTTGAAAAGTGACGTTGCACTGTTTTGTTTCATTTGCCAACACTCATGCACACTCACGAAAACTTAACGGTTAATAATCCACCATTATTTCACATTAATATTCGACATAACACAAATTTTAGAAAATAAAACAAAACCGCAGAAATAACTCTTCACTTTCCTGCCAAGAAGTCCTAGGAGCATTTTGCTGTTTCAAATAAAGTCAGTAAACAATTGAAATTTAAATAAGTATTAATAGTTTAGAGGAGGTTGAGGTTGGTTATGATTTTCCAAGTTATGGAAAGCTTGCAATGCCGGGTCAGCGAATGGGTAACTAAAACAAAATATGTCACCCATCGTGCTTCGGAAGGCATCTTAAGTCGTTGACCCCGGTTGTAATCAAAGCCCACTATCGCTAGAACCCACTAAGATTGAGCGTACGTGGGACGTGGCCCATTGGCATGGACCGTAAGCCATGAATGAAGATTTTAGTCCAGCAGCGAGATGTATAACGCTAATAATGATGATTAAAAGTCCTAATTTAAATTTTCCCTATTGAAAGTACGAAATTGAATTTACACCACATCTTAGAAATATCACAGCTTAACCACAAACGGACGCAGGTCGATTGCAAATCTAATTTGCACATAATCGAAATTAGCATCGAAAATTGGTTATGAAAAGCAAAACGAGAGGCTTATTAATATTAATCCGTACCATTGACGACAAAGCCCACAACAAAAGCTTGCTCAACGCTGACCCTACACCTTTGCACTATGTCGTAACGACCCACTGGGGAACGGTGCCAATGTCTAGTGCGAATAAAACTTGACATAAAAAAATATTTTTACGAAAACATTACACATATGTTTTTTCTAGAAAACGTAAATATTTTTTCAGCCTCTGAACCCCAAAGTATTAGCCTAATTAAGCTGCTATGCAAAGGCCTAAACATTGAAATCAAGTTATCTTACAAAAAACTTATCTTACAAAAGCAATTCTTATAGTCAATAGAAAATTCTGAAGCTAACAATAAAATGCTATAATCAACGCAAATTACGGTAAAGTTCTATGAACTCAAGAAGCACAAGAAATGCATAGAATAATATAATATGAATAGCATAATCATAAACTCATAGAGAAATTGTTTTGATGTTCAATCGGTAGTCACGCTCGCGATACTGATTATCGATTAATGGATCGCGCCCCGCCTTCCGATAATCGGCTAAAATTTGACTGCTGTCGAAACCGGCATAATCTTTCGGACATCTTACAGGCCGACGGAACGAGATTTAAGCAGTGTACTCACTAGATGGAGAGAAATTTGATAGCGCAGTGGTCTACGCACCCAGTCTGCAATTGATAAGGTAATTTTTACAAAGGCCGGTCACGGATGTGTGACAAAAATGTAGCATTTCGAGCTCCTCCATGCTTCGGAAGGCACGTAAAGCCGTTGGTCCCGGCTGCATCAGCAGTCGTTAACAACAACCAGCTCGCACTGATCCCGCGTGGCGGTATATGGCCCGTTCTCTTTATCCATCCATAGGGAAGGCTGGTGCCCAGCAGTTGACATTAAATGAGCCGGTGATGATGATGATGATGATGATTCACTAGATGAAGGATGTTGTGTGGCTGTTTATACCTCCTAACATGATGATAGAACTTGTAGGAACATCCATGTGGATGGTTCGCGTCGCGCAGTACTTGAACCGTTTCAAGTGCAGGCCATCAGCCAGTGGAGCCCATCGTGTGTCTGTGACCCCGACGTTGAAGAGACCGTCCCTCACCTATCATATGGGTAGAATGTCCTTCCACGGGAATACACAGGTATAAATAAGGGCAGAAAATTGGCAAAGCAATAAAAACAGATAACTTGCACGAGCTTATCTCGTGTAAGAACTCCGTAAGAGACTTTGTAGAGTACTGTATAAAAATATGTAAAGTTTCAAATAATAGAAAAAAGGACTAGTTAAGTTAAGTTAAGTAATGTTACTTAAAGTATACCTTTCCACACTTTACCTAAGCGTTGTGGAAGACAGTAAAGTTTGGAATTTATTAGCATTGTTTGTGCAATCTAGCTTAGTGTCTGATACTCCATTAGAGGCTAGGATTATGGGTATTTAAGAAGGTAATTAATGTTATAAGTACCAGGATGCTGCCAATCTTGTACATCAAAGATCAGACGATCTATACAAAATGGGAAACCTGACATGCTCCGTTCTTACACTTAGTTCTGTACTATTAACAAGTCCACTCACTGTCATGCCTTATATACAATTTGTCCATTGTCCAAAAATGGTATGTTGGATTTTATTAAAACATTTTTAAAGGAATTTGGTACAGATACGATAGCGGTTGTTTTATAATGTCTTGTTATTAATATTATTTTGTCTCGTTTATGCAGAAAGTCTTTTGAAAACCTAAATTATGTATAATTTAGGTTAACAAAAGAGTCGTTAAAGTTAATAATGTTATATTGATTATAATAAGATAAAATAAGGCACCCTGGTTCGTCGTTAACGTCGTCGTTGTCAGTCGTGCAAATACAAAGTCGACACATCAATTTTATTTAAAAAAAAATATTTGTGAAAAAAATGGCGCGTATTTCTTTTTTGTGACGGTGTGAGACAAACATTTTATCGACCAAGAAATGTTTCGATTTCGGAAAAAAACTACGTGAAAATAAAGCGATTGCGGAACAATGAGACACTGAATAAAGCTACGATTAAAAAAAACGACAAGAAAAATGACCGATCGCGGAAAAATGCGACTCGGGAAAACGCTGCATTGAAAAAATGCGTTCGCGGAACCCATCTAACAAATCGTTTTATACTGTCACATTACGTAGTAAAACTACCTTTAGTTATTATTCTGAGAGTAAATCGAATAGTAAAGAGTTCGTAACAACGCGTGAAATTTGTCCCGTGAGTACACAGCTTTGGAGTCAACGTCGACAAATTAGCGAGTCAAATGAAGTTCCGTTCTTGCCTCTCGTTATTTATTGGCTCTTTTCTCCAACAGTTCAATAAACTTTTTAACAGGTAACGGAGTTGCTAATAACGCCTGAGCCTCTTATACCGTGGGATTGTTGAAGGTGACTTTTTCCAATCACATTTTCTTTCAAAGAAATATCATAACTAGCATTTCTTGACCGGCTGAGACCACTTGCGAGAGAGTAGAGATTTAAGTCAAAATGTAGCTAAATGTAGAATTTTAGGGAATTTAGTATACATACTATTACATATAAAGAGGTATTAGTACAAAATATTTTGTTTCTAGTGAAACTACTTGTTAAGACTATAATCTAAAGTCGTTTTTTGCACTATGCTTGTACTGCTCACTGCAATTTTTCTGATGATAAAATACAAGAGTTAAAACCATGAATGGAAATGTTCTATTACAGTAACGAGCACATGAAACGCAAAATAAGCTTTTAACAACAACATAATAAGGACTACTGTACTTTGTTTAAAACTGGACGCTTAATTCCTTTTTTATTTCTTTTGATACCAAACTGGTATTTATGTACAATCTTTAGAATATTAATGAATGTCTGATGAGTTCAATGGAAATTATGGTAAAAGTTGAATGAGTAGGTCACGGTACGGATGCCGAAGAGTCAATGACACGATCAATTAAAAAGTTAAGTTACCTAAAGAGTTAAGTAACTTAACTAAAGAGAAAAGTAAAGCTATTTGACTAAACCGTAGGATATCTGGCATCGAACGTTCTTTAATTTTAGAATGGAAAACTATGAATTCAAATATCTGTAAACCCTGACGTAAAAAAGGCGGAGTAGATACCATTTTATTCTAAAATTAGTAGGCATGGAGAAAATAGTATTTTTATGAAAATTTTATTAAAAGTTAATAGAAGGTTAAAATTTCATTTAAAACTAATTAACTTAATTTTTTCACTGTATTTTGTAAATTTTATAAATATTTAATTTAGCTTCAGTGCAGCAATTAGCACTTGAAAATAAAAAGTAAAAATTTAAAACTAATAGTTTATTTTTAATTATATATCTTATTTGGGCTATATTTATTTTATTTTTTAGGAAATTATTTACACGTTGGGGAATCGATGTGGCTAACATATGGAAATAGTAGAAAAAAATAGGTTAAACCAAAAAAATATTTATGTATTTTTTATTCAAAGCCTAAAAGCATAATCCTAACCACCTAACATCTGACTTTGACAGCTCCTTTCCATTCAGCATGAAACCTTCACCGTTCACACATGCATCATAGAGAGAAAAAAACTAAAAAATCATCTGCCAAAAAGTTTCTACACAAAAGGTCATTGTTCCGACCGAGACCTCCAAGTTACATAACCGATCAGGTACCATACCGATGGCGAAAGTGCCAGGTGTGACCAATTTCACCGTGACCGGTTCTTTATTGACGTCTCGGTATTGTTTAGAGTTAATTAATCTTTAGTGAACTGGGAGATTTCGGTTTTATAGATTGTCAATAGGAGATCAACAGCGCGGCGGCCATCTTGCAACTAAAGATCAACCATTGACATTTCAGTATGCCTTTCCAACTTCAAAGCTCATTTAAAATTCTTTAAAACCAATATGCCGATATTAATAAAACTTTCCATGGTTAAGGAAAGTACAAAGATGTTGAGTAATATTAAAAATATTTAAAAATTCTAAATTATTTTTTCTTTTAATCGAATTTATTTGATTTAAAGTCCATGAAAGTTTTAAAATCGCTTAAAACAAGGCGAGCATGCTCTAAATTCAATTGTTATGTGAAAATTCACAACAGCAACTTGACAATCATAAATACTTTTTTCACCTTTACTTTGGCAAAATAATTAATATAATTGCACACTTTCTTCCCATTACAAATTACTAGGTTGACCATCAGATAAAACACTCATTTCTCGTTACAAAACAAACGTAACTCATCCATTTGACTTCCCATAATTAAGTAGAACATTCACAATTTTGATTTGAACTTGCAAAAGGTCGGCGAACTGTTAAGTCACTTGGCCAAGTATAATAATTATGGTTTTCCGGTAATCGGTCACACGATCTTTCTCCGTATTTTTAATTATTATACAATTTCATGGGAGTTTATAGCCTGCAATTTTCGTGTTTCGGAGTTCGGAGAGCACGCCGAGCCATTGGTGCCGGTTGTTATTGTAAGATGACAATCGTTAAAACCCACCAATTCACATTAGGCCAGCGTGATGGATTATGGTCTGATATCCCTGTCACAAGCAGTGGTGCATTTATAAGCTAAGCTTTTTTTTGACAGGTCTAATGACACCGCTCTACTCTACTCTTCGATCAATAATAATTTAAACTAGTGGGTCGCCCGCAAAACTTCGTGTTTATTCAACAGATTTTTTAGGAATTTCAAAACCTATGACAGGTTTCTTTATTTTTCTGCACATCTAACGCTGGAGCTCTTCAAAATGAGACCCCAATTTTTTATGTGCAGCTATCGTCCCATAATCACTCGGACAAAAATCGGCTTACGCTATTAATATATATAGGTACTAGATTCCCGATGAGCGCTTGAAAAACGGTAGGCGGCTTTGGGGCCACGGAGCTACAATGACGTTTATGGCGAAGACAGTAAATATTAAGTACAAATATTTTGCAACCTTAATTCATCTTTATGTTTAAGATTTAAGGTTCACAGTAAGCTGAAGTTGTTGATGCTATCCAATGTTTTTTCAGAATTTGTTATTCGAAATTTAAATGCATTTTTGTTCCGGATCCTTTATCTAGTACATAATTCATCGAAGGCTCTACCTAATCCTAGTTCTTTGCACCGAATGTGCCGTACTTACAACGACTTAAGCATTGCTCACAGTCAATAAGACATATTCAACAGCTACAGTTTGTTAAAGTCAGAGCTGCATAAAATTTTGTTAACTTCATAAGTTTAGTTTAGTTTATTAATTTTATTTTATTTTATTAAGTTTATGTGGTTACTTTCTAATATTTTTTCCTTTGAATAAATAAAAATGTAAAAACATACAATAGCATTACTCTGTAAGAACTGTTTGTAATCTAACATGCTGTCAACACTATTTAAGGGTAGTATCTTGTTTTAAACTATTTTTTTTTTCAAATTGTATTGTAATGTTTTGATATCTACCTGTTTGTGTTTCAAATAAATAAATACATTAATAATGTTATGCAAAAGCGGAGTCAAATTAGACAGCTAGTGGAGAAGAATTGTGCATCACTAGCCGTCTATCACTGTCAGCACGCGTGGTGCCGTGAAGGAAGGTAAAAAGACAGATAAGGGAAAATACAATGGAGAATGAAGCATGATAATAATAATCATTTTATATTATTAGGATAACATCTCTTTTATATCTTTGGCATTAGCAACCTTTTTGCTAATATTGTCACTTTTTTAGAATAGTTTAATTAGGACTCTTTGTTTCCGATATGTCTCTTAAATTCTATTGTGATTAATATAACCGACTAGCGGCCGCTCGCGGTTTCACCCGCGTGGTTCCCGTTCCCGTGGGAATATCTGGAAAAAAGTATCCTATATGTTATTCCAGGTTATATAAAGAATAAAAACGTATCGTTGAATAGGGTTTTCATAAAATAAAGATATAACTAAATTAAACTTAAAGAATGAATATATGACAGGTTAACGCATCTCTATATTATTTTACTCAAGAAAATGGACACGATCTATACAAAACAATTACAATCTATTGTCTATTTGACGACTAAACGAATAAACAAATATGAGTATACTAGCGGCCGCCCGCAGCGGTTCCCGTTCCTGTGGGAATATCGGATAAAAAGTATTCTATGTGTTAATCCAGGTTATAAACTATCTGTATGCCGAATTTCATCCAAATCCATCCATCCGTTGCAGCGTGAAGAAGCAACAAATATACGAACATACACACAAACATTCGCATTTATAATATTATAGTAGGATATCAGAAACCAACGCCTGCAAGACTCCCAAGTCTTCCTGTATAGTAGATGTTATGTCAAAATTAAGTAGATACCTTCAAACGTAACAAAACATCTAGTACGTTCGTTTTCTAAATAAAAACGGTGCCTACATCAACGTTATTAATTCACTGTATTCATTATTGATACTGTTACGATCTACAAACAATAGTTCTCAGCATTCCATAAATTATTCCAACGAGAACAATTAACGGATATCGTAGAACGGCTGTTGTGGAAAAAGTTTCGGACGACTATACCTATACACTGTTTCCTTATAACACTATCTATGAACAAGTACTAGTTACAACTGTAAGAAATACTAATATTACATGTAATTTACTAAAATAAAGAAAAACGTTTTAAAGAATTTGAAGACGTTATTTACAGTTTGAGGGGCTAGATGGCGCGTGAAGTTTTTCAATATCTACATATAGAACTCATTGTTTACTATTGTATTTGTTAAGATAGCTTTAAATATTAAGTATAAATCTAAATCCTGCCATATACCTACTCAACTAACCTATTGAAATAGCGACTGCGTCATGCAGAAGACGAACCTAGGAACTGTTTTCTCACTCACCCAATTATAATTATCAGCTCATTTTATGTCCCCACTGCTGAGGCACTAGCCTTCCCTATGAATGGATAGGGAGCACGGGCCATAAACCACCACGCGGGCCCGGGCGGATTGGTGATTGTTAACGACCGCTAATGCAGCCGGGACCAACGGCTTTACGTGCCTTCCGGAGCACGGAGGAGCTCGAGATGATAAATTTTTGGTCACCCATCCGATGACCGGATTTTGCGAAATTTGCTTAACTCGCACTCGCAGACCGGGCGCGTTAACCGCTGCGCCCTTGAGCTTCTCAATGAGCTCTTCACCCAATTATTTGGTTTAAATGATTTTATTAGTGCATGATACATAAACTTGGATGAAATGTTTAACGTTGTACACATTAAATATTCTGAAGAAAGATTTTAACAAATTAACGAGACTTTAAACTTTTGTTTTTGTGCATCTACTTACTAGGCTATATTTATATTTAAGAAAGCCACTTCCCACATAAAGCAGACGCATAAAAAAACCTACTCGTCACCACATACGAAATCAACACCACTCTTCATTAATTCAAAAATCGCTAACAAGAATTATCATGACATTATCACTGACTTGGAAAAGAAATCGCACCTGCCGTCACTATAGGTTTAAGAAAAAACTTTAAATGTTTAAATTTTCAAAACATCCTCGTTTGTTATAGACTCGCGATTTCGCAAATGTTAATCAACAAAGACAGGCATTATAATACGGAAATAATAAGACGGAAGTAATAATGCGAAACAAGTTTTTATCTAGATTTGATACAGATCCATTCGATTATATATATATAATATACTCGTAATATAATATAAGAAAATGTGTTTGTTTGTTGGTCCTTCTTTCATGACAAAACAAAGCAACTAAACCACGTGTTTTATCCGTTTAGTCGTCGGACACATTCACTAAAAGAAACAATATAGATAAAGTTAGCCTAGAGGAGCCAAACAAAATATTTAATGTTAACCTGCTTAATATGAAGACTGTGATAAAATACAATTTTAAAAGAGCGAAGCCGCGAGCTGTAACTAGCTGTAATTGACGTAGTTATAACTTAAGCCTTAAGTTTGAGACCGAGACAAGTGGTCAAAGAAAGACTTTATACGACTTAGAAATTAATTCCCACGTTTACTACGTTTGCAATTAGTATTTTTCGATATATATACGGGATCAAAAAACAAATAATTATTGTACTTATTTCCTTTTATTTTCCTTACTTGTTAATTTAATCAAAACATTACATTCCAATTTACAAAAAAAAATTCAACCCTGCCTATTATTTTCAAATTGTAATTTAATTGTAAAATTATATACAACCATAATCATAAAGTTACATTCCCTTATTTTCAGAAGCACCATACATTGTAAGACATCAATAAGTATCTTTCACAATGACAATAAAGTTAATGAATTAATGAGCTTTCAAAATCGTAGTAGCGATATGTAAATTTTTTACCGACCATATCTTTCAAGATCACAATGTACCTAAAAATTTCGAATGGATTGGCGAAAATTATCATAATAGCTGATTGCGCATGCGCCAGACGACATTTCGACCTACAATAATTAACTAGGAATAAATTAATAATTTATCCCCCAAGGCGTGTCGGACCGCTTTTGCATACATTTTAATAGATTTGGCTTTTAAACTTGCATTTAAATTCGCATTCGTTCCGTTGCGAAATATTTTTTCGATATCGTAAACTTGACATCATCGTTTCTCTATTCATGTTTCTTATTATGCATTAGGTTTAGAAATCGGATTTAGTTGTTTTACGTTAATCATTAAATCAAAAAACAATAGATACCTAAGTGATAACCGTGACGTGTAGAAATTGTAACAAAAAGTTAAAAAAAAATTACAAAACCACTTTTTTTTGTAACAAGTAAAAAAAAGTTTGTTAAATTTAATTAATTATAACTTGTAACAACACGCATTAAACATTATGTTTCGCTTATTTCTTAAAAAATTTACCTAATTAAAACCTATTTGTTTTATTTTTATCCGTGCGGAGACGGAGAAAGAATACTATTCTGCGCCCCTCTCCTCCGGTGGGTGTCGTAAGAGGCGACTAACGGATTTTCGAGCTTCCATATGCTCCACTGCGTGGTAGGGCTTGCCCGTCTGGTTAGTGACCACCGTACGCATGGTGTAAAACCCGTCAAGTGACCGCTTGTCGGTCGCGTTTCGGGATCAGCCAGCGTATAACCAGAGCTCGAGTGGATGTTACTGCGATGCACTTGGTCTGTGGAGGCTTCCGTCCAACCAGTGCCAGGAGGACTTCGTTAACCCGCCGACCAGGGAGACCCGTAGAAACGGCTGTCCCGCTGGCCGCCCGTGGCACAGTACAGGGGCCCAAGCGAGCCTAACCAGCTCGTGAGGCTGCCTCACCATGCCACGCATAATCTCGGGGTGGTCCGTCGTGCCGGTTGGTGACCGGAAGGTGGGGTCCCGGCGGCCATTCCCGGGGGGGTTCGGGGGCCCTTCCGTTCGGCGGGTTAATTATACTCTTCTGTAGGCAGATCCCTGGTGAAACAGGCCGCTGCACTTTGACTATTTGCATCGCGGTAGCATTTCCTCGATTCACGCCTCCCTCCTTTTCTCCACCATGACAGCGCCTCACAATAAAACTGGTCCTACAGCGGTGCACACCCCCACCACAACTATACCGTTTGAGGTCAAGTTCGCTAACATCCGCGGACTCCATGCAAACCTCAATGCCGTCCACCACCATCTTGAGACGGCACGGCCAGCAATGTTGTTTTTGACGGAGACGCAAATAATCTGTCCGGCCGACACCAGCTACCTGCACTATCCGGGCTTTGTGCTTGAAGAATCCTTCAAAGCCAAAGCCGGAGTTTGCTTGTTCGTTCGGACGGATGTTTGCTGTCGCCGTCTGCGCTGTCTGGAGGACCCTTCCTTTTCTCTCCTTGTGGTACACGTCGACTTGGACTCACATAGCCGTGTCTACGTCTGCGTCTACCGATCCCATAATGGCGACATGGAGACAACTCGACTTTTGGACCATCTTAGTCGGGTAGCAGATGATGCGCAGGAGCGGTTTCCATCGGCGGAATTGGTGTTTTTGGGGGACTTCAATGCTCACCACGAGTTGTGGTTAAGTTCCTCCAAAACTGACCATGCTGGTAGAACTGCCCATGCTTTCGCTCTCACGCACGACCTGACTCAACTGGTGAACCAGCCCACCAGGATCCCAGACGTAGTCGGTCACGCGCCCTCTTTATTGGACCTTCTGCTGACGAGTCGCCCAGCTGGCTACCGAGTGGAGGTTCGAGCTCCTTTGGGATCTTCGGATCACTGCTTGGTATCCAGTAAAGTGCCTCTGGCTCCGCTACCGCCTTCAGCGGTATCGAAACGCCAGATTTGGCACTACTCGTCGGCAGATTGGGATGGTATGCGGGACTATTTCGCATCCGTTCCTTGGGGGCAGCGCTGCTTCAGTGGGAAGGACCCGACAGCTAGTGCGATTGCAGTTGCTGATGAGATAGTTTTAGGGATGGAATACTATATTCCGCACTCCTATCTCATCAGCAAAGGCAGGCGCAACCGTTGGTTCAACCGCGAGTGTGCCAACGCTGCTGATAACAAGCAGGCGGCATACCGCGCTTGGATCAGGTGTAAAGCTCTTGGGGATCCTGAAACCCGCTCGCTGAAAGCAGCCTATAATAATGCCACCAAGTCCTGCAAAAGAGCTTACATTAGAGCGGATGCCCAGCGCGTTGCACGAGTCGACCAAGAACTACTGACGCATCCTACGGGCAGCCGTAGCTACTGGCGTCTGGCCAAAGCCGTGCAATCGAACTTCTGCCAACCCTCGCTGCCACCATTGAGATGTCCTGATGGAACTTTAGCTCACAAGCCGCAGGAGAAAGTCGATCTCCTGGCCAAACTCTTTGCGGCTAACTCCCGAGTCGATGACTGCAATGCACAGCCACCTACAATTTCTCACTGTGGCCACACAATGCCCGATTTTAAAATCAGGCAGCGTGACGTCCGTGCGGAGCTGCAGTCAATCGATGTCCGGAAAGCTAATGGTCCTGATGGCATCCCTCCAATAGTCCTAAAAATGTGTGCAGCGGAGTTGTCCCCCGTGTTAACGCGCCTTTACCGTCTCTCGCTCTCTTCAGGTTGTGTGCCGGAATCTTGGAGAGAAGCTAATGTGCAACCGGTCCCCAAAAAAGGAGATCGGTCAGATCCATCGAATTACCGCCCCATAGCCGTAACTTCAGTTTTGTGCAAAGTAATGGAGCGCATTTTAAATAAACAACTTGTCCACTACCTAGAAGAACACTCCATAATTCACGATCGCCAATACGGGTTTCGGCCGAAACGGTCAACGGGTGATCTTCTAGCGTACGTTGCACATCTTTGGGGTGAGGCTATTGACAAGCGTGGTGAGTCGGTGGCTGTTAGCCTTGACATAGCCAAGGCTTTTGATCGGGTCTGGCACAAAGCTCTTCTCTCCAAGCTCCCGGCATACGGTCTGCCTGCTCAGTTCTGCAACTGGGTCGCTGGCTTCCTGCATGAGCGCAGAATCCGTGTTATATCTGATGGATGCGCTTCGCGGCTCATGTCAGTGAACGCTGGTGTCCCTCAAGGGTCCGTTCTATCCCCCACGCTGTTCCTTCTGCATATCAATGATATGCTTCCACTTGGAAATATTCATTGCTATGCAGATGATAGTACGGTCCATGGAGGATATAACGTTCACCCAGCGGCTGGGCGGGTCGAAACCGAAGTGAATCGAGTTAATCTTGTCATTGAGCTCAATCGGGTATTGGACCTCATATCTAATTGGGGCACCAATAATCTGGTTGAGTTCAATGCCAAGAAAACACAGGTGTGCGCGTTCACGGCAAAAAAGTCACCATTCCTTCCCCTTCCATCTCTTCAGGGTACATCTCTACGCCTGCAGAGCAGTATCAACATGCTCGGTATGACGATACGCTGCGATCTGAACCAAAGGGACTACATCGAAGCCGTGATCAAAACAGCCTCACGAAAACTCGGAATTCTGAACAGAGTGCGGCGATTCTTTACGCCGGACCAGTTGTGCCTTTTGTACAAGACACAGGTATGGTCTTGCGTGGAGTATTGCTCGCACATCTGGGACGGTTCCGCTAAGTACCTTCTCGATGCCTTGGACAGATTGCAGCGTCGCACTGAACGCATTATCGGCAATGCAGAAGTGGTAAATACTCTCGAATCTCTGCAATTTCGTAGAGACGTTGCGTCACTCAGCGTGTTTTACCGCTTATACCATGGCGAGTGCTCTGAAGAGCTCTTTGACCTCATCCCACCTTCCCCCTTTCTTCATAGGAGTACACGTGCTGCTCTTCGGAGTCACCGATTCACTGTCTCAAGTATCCCATCACGCACAAAGAAATTTAGTGACTCGTTTCTTTGTCGCACCTCCAAAAGATGGAATAGTCTACCTGCACACGTTTTCCCTCCTTCCTATGATATGGGGTCCTTCAAGAGAGGCGTGAAGAAGCACCTTGTGGGCCGGCAGAGTGAAGTTAACTGATGCTACGTTTGTTTCCGCTGGCACCAGTTGTCTTCGCGTCTGGACTTCATTTCCACTTAACATCAGGTGGGATGGAGTCATTTGCCGAGCTAAGTATAAAAAAAAAAAAAAAAAAAATATTAACTAAAAGTTTCTTATAAATGGTTTGTGTTTCTCATCGTTACACAGTGCTGAAATTTCAGAGGGAAAATTCTGAGGCTGTAAAATTAAAGGAAAAAAGCCCTTGCTACGTTTCTTAGAGTTTTTTTCTTAGATTTACCATGGCACCTATAACGTAGCGACTTTCATAATAGCACAAATGTAGCCTCAAATGAGTTCTGTTTTTTTTTTGAAGTTAAACACATCTCGTTGCCGGATCTTACAACTAGTTTCGGTAATATCAAATTACCTCATACCGATGCAACGAAATGGAATGATCGTAATTGATTTCGATTCGATCAGACGCCATTCCTTTAGTAGTTATGTTGAAAATAAATACTTATTGATATCACAATAGCTTCTATTTTAGGTTACTTAACTTCAGCATTTAACACTTTTTTGTTTTTTGTGTTGTAGCATTTTCTTATGCTAACATAACATGATTGATTATCTATAAAAAGCTTTACAAAGTAGTTATTTGTTTTTTTCTTTTGTGGTATTGACTTTTTTAAACGTTTTCAATAAATAATAATAGAGTCTAAAGTACCTCTAAAATATTTTGTATATGTGATTTTTTTATATAATAAAAATATATATGTAGATACACATATTTTATTTTAAAATATACACTTTAGCGACCCATTTAAAATAATATAATTACCGTGGATTTAACACAATCTGCTTAGTATAGTATAGTCCCAGGTATATAGCTTTATTGCATTTTTTCTGGTAAAGAACGTCTTAATTGCAATTTAAACATTTCTACACTTACCTAATTATTAGCGAAACTCGTTATAAACGCGCGCAAAAATCTGTAACAAAACATATATAAATTAATATTGTTTGTTTGGTGATAAGGCTCATTGTACATCCGCTTGTATGATGAAATAAATATAAAACATAGAGGTATTATGTATTTTGTTAAGAAAGTCCTTTACAATAAGTAACAGTTGTTGTTTGAAACTATCAGCTAAAAAACGTCTGTACCGAAAAAATACCAGAAATGAGATAGGACAGTTGGCTGCGCGAGCGACGATATCGTCGGTTCAAAGGTAAAACTCATTTTGTGACATAATTGACCTATGGAGATAATTAAGATATTGCGTTTTTTTATTCTCAAAAATCAAAAGAAGGGTATTATGTATTGAAACTTTCTGTGAACATGTGATGGTATGTATTTTAAAATATTGTATTTATATACTTCTCTAAAACTTAATAGTTTGTATGTAAATTAGAAAAATGTACTTAATGAATTTTTCCTCTTTCTTTTTGGGTAAAATATTGTATTTAATGAAAAACTTGATTTTAAATCCTGTTGAAATAATATAATCCCCGATCCGATCCGAACCCCTGGTAAAATATAGTAGGGCAGGGGGACACGCACTAGTGCGTGATGCCGTTCCCTCTAAAAAAACCTCCGAAGGTGATTCGTTTCGTGCTTGAGGAACCCTTTGAAACCTTGAACCCTTTAGCTGAAAATGCCGTCTGAGGCATCTGCAAACTCTCTAAAAAGTTTACCTATGTAATGAAGAGGGCCGATATTAGTACTATATTAGGTAAATGCACTTTCTTTCACTTTCCGTGATAAACATACCAAGGACATGGCTAAATACAGTATGGACGACTGCCCTGAAATGTATTAAGCGTCGTATCTAGTAGTACGTAATACTGGATAGCTAAATATTGTTATATCATATGTAAAACGATTCAGGAACTCTTCAAATCTTTGCAATTCTGAAAATAAAGTTACAGAAACTCCCTATTTCGTAATTGTTAACAAGCTTCAATTAGACATTTAGCTATAAACTTGAGCTAGGCGTTTGTTTATAGACTTAAGTACTAGGTACAAAAATATATCTTGCTTGGAAAAACTAAAAAAATAAATAAATAAATAATTTTTTCTACACTCACACCAATTATCTAGCCCAAGAGAAGCTTCGTAATGAAACTCGTTATATGGTTACTAGACAACGGATAAACATACTTAACATACTTGAATATATACTTATTATACATAGAAAACACCCAGACCCGAGACAATTTAGAAAAACAATAATTTCCAATTCAAACACCCATTTCTTGTAAATGGAGTCCGATATAATCGACACGTTTATGATGAGATTTAATAGGGTAGTATTAAGTTATAATAAGCATACTCTTGAGTTAGTATCAGTTGGTCTAAAACGCAACTGGTCTAAGTAGCAACTAGTCTAAAACGCAACTGGTCTAAGTAGCAACTGGTCTAAAACGCAACTGGTCTTAGTAGCAACTGGTCAAAAAGACAACTGGTCTAAAATAACTTCCAAAAGCAAATATTGCCCTTTAAATAATATTTTGTTTTTGTTTTTCTTGGGTACAGAATATACCGCAAAACACTCGAATCGAAGACGCCTGCCGCTGACTGGGAAAGTACGGTGACATGCATTTTTTTAGAATATGCTGTGAAGATAACGACAACGGGGTATTTTGCATACAAGTTTTATTTTGTTAATAGCTTGCTGTAGTTTACACATTCCGATCCGATCCGAACCCCTCGGTGAATGGGTTGCCGTTACCTGCAAACCTCTAGAGTATCAATAAAGATGCGGGACTTTACTGGAATATCACGCGAACTTCTTCAGAAAATTTTAAAAGTGACGTGCATTGTTTTGTTTGATATGCCAACGCTTGAGCACAGTTAACCATTAATGTATTATTATGTTCCACCATTAGTTCACATTAATAGTGAATGTGCCATTATTTATTGCAAATTGTGTCTATACCATACCTATTGTTGTGCTTTTTACCCGACTGCGTCAGAAGCAGGGTTATTTAAAAACTAATAAATAACCTTCTATAGAAGCTTAGAAAAATTATTAACCCTTTAAAGGGCAAAGCATGTTGAAATTTTTCATTGGTTTTCGACCTTATGTTAAGGTAATAAAGTTAAAATTATGGTGTTGAATATATGGACAGAGCCCTATAAAGGGTAGCTGTGCCCATTTATGAGGACAGCCAGAGATTCTGCCTTAATAGCCTCGCCTTGCCTGTCCGCAAGTTGCTTTTTCACACCTCGTTTAATCTGTCGTCTGCTGGTGAATACAGACACAATGGAATTTCAAATGTTTGTAGGGTGGATCTGGCACAAATCAGGCGAAAGGTTAAAGGACCCCATCTTCCAGGAAGGAGGAAACACGTGTCATCGTCATCTTAATCCCCAGCCTATACTAGTCCACTGCTCGACATAGGCCTCTTCAAGTGCTGAAACAACGAAACGATTCACCAAACCTCTTCGTTCGCGGCGGAATAGTTGCCACAGTAAATCGGTGACACCGAAGAACAGCACGTGTGTTTCTGTGACCTACATCCCTCCTCATTTCACAAAAAAATATACCCTATGGACGCCTTATAGATGCCCTATGAATGCTTTTTTTTGAGAGAGATTGCTGATTGCCTCATTTTCAGCTTCACCGGGCTTGTTTGGGGGCGGCGAGAAACTTAAAGGGTTCCTCAAGCCGTGTAAAACGAATCACCTTCGGAGGTTTTCTAGAGGGAACGGGGCGTCGTGCACTAGTCTCCGCACTAGTCGTGTCCCCATGCCCTACTAGATTTTCCGAAGGGTTCGGATCAGATCGGGCGAAGGGTTCGGATCGGGTTCGGATCGGACCTATGAAAGCCCTATATGGAATATTGACTTATGGATCATTCAGATAGACAACCGGAGCTGGAAACAAATGACTAATCATATTTGTTATGATACTATCTATGAGAAGACCACAGACTGACGTTAATAAGCCGATAAAGGAAATTATGGTCGTCAAAACTACTTCTTCATCTACAACAGCCATACAGCATCGCTACAACATAACATACACAGAAACAAATTTTTATAACGTAATATAAGCTTAATGCTTCGAACGAAAGTGAAATTATTGAAAGTAAGAGGCGACCGAACGAAGTCTATAGCCGTGTATCTGGCCAAATAATGATGAGTCTCGATCGAAACCAGTTTCGGCTCGGCTAGCCGTAAGCTGCACCACAACATAGGGCGATTCCAGAAGGTACGCAATTAAGGCGAGGGTTTACAAAAAAACGGTGTTTTAAATGAGTTTTATTCGAAATGTATGGATTTTAAATTTTTAAAAAATATATGTTATTCGTTGGCCTCTTATCTAGTAACTTCGGTTGGTATTTTCACGATATTTTACAATTTCCTGCATCGAATATAATATCAAACATTCGTCTTATTATTAAACTAAATATCATTTTATTCAAAGAAAAATACACCAAACCAATTGTCTTTAAATATGTAATAGTTGTCGGCCATTATAATTTTAATAATAAGTAAAAGTTCAATAAAATCCACATTATTGCCTAATTCGACGCTCGCGCCATCATTCAGTCCCGATCGGAACGCCTTGGAAATCTCACAGTCGGAAACGCTCGCCTTAAGCAAGCAAACATACCGCACTCGAACAAGGCATGCATAGACCCTCTCACAGATACGGAATCTCGGACCATCTCAGACAAGTCCGAGCGCTGCTGTTGCGATACCGTGTGTAACCGATCCGATCTGAACCCTTCGGAGAATCTAGTAGGGCACGGGGACACGCACCTTTAAGTGTGTGATGCCGTTCCCTCTAGCAAACCTCCGAAGGTGATTCGTTTCACACGGCTTGAGGTACCCTTTACGTACCTCGCTGCCCCCAAAAAGCCCGGTGACGCTGAAAATGCCGTTTGGAAAAATCAGCAATCTCTCTCAACAATAAAAAAAGTGATTTCTTGTCCGCGAGATTCTTTCTCTCTCTCTCTCTAAGTTATGAGTCTATGAGTGCGTGGCGTTGCAAGCGCGTTTGTATGGAGCTTACTTTCTGCTCTCTCCCTACTTTGTGGCTGCACACTGGGATTACGTACCGACAGACGTACACACATAAAAAAACAAGCTCACTAAAGTTACATGAAAGCACAATTACGTAATTAATATTCAATCGATAAACGCATATTGGTTTTGTAATTGGTTATCTTCTTTTTTTATTACGCAACGGGGAACCGTTTAGTCTTTATGTTGCTTAATGATAAGTGACGGTTACAGCAAAGTTGGAAGCGCACTTCAAAAGTTCTCTGCCTATATATATTTTTATTTTTTTATTATTTTTAATCCTGCTACCTTCAACATAATCGGAGCCTATTTTTGCATACATACTACTCATTCATCCATCACCTTTCATTCTAAGCAGTGGATGTTCTGCTTTTATTTTTTTAGGTTTTTATTAAATTTGTTGATAATGGAACAGCTTATTTCACGAGGTTTTCACAAAAGGTTTTACATATACCCATCTTGTTTTACTTTACATTCCCCATTTTTAGGGGCAGCTTTGTTTTTCACATTTGTTAATTTTTAACTTATATTTATTACAGATTCTGCTTAAGTATATATTGGCATATATTGACTTAACTCAACTGTCGAAACACAACAATCATCATCATCATCAGCTCATTTGTATGTTCCCACTGCTGGGGCACGAGCCTTCCCTATGAAATAGGGAAAACGGGCCATAAACCACCACGCGGGCCCAGTGCGGATTGGTGGTTGTTAACGACTGCTAATGCAGCCGGGACCAACGGGTTTACGTGCCTTCCGAAGCACGGAGGAGCTCGAGATGATAAACTGCATGTCGTTATGGTGACCAACAGAATTAAATAAGAGGACACCTAAAGCTAACTTCTGACATTTTTCCATTGAACAAAATGTCAAAATCAGGTCACAGTTTTATAGTTGAGCTATCGTACTTATGGGCAATTTCTAATAATGTGATGTGTGTTCTAATATGATGTTCTAATATAATGTTTACTGAGATCTACATTTCTCGAAAGGAGATAATTCCTTTGTTTTTTTTTGTTGCTGTTTATTGTTTGCAATATTCCTTTTGAATATTCCCACATTTCTTTAGTTAAATTTCTCACTCTAACTAACTTTGTCACTCTAAGGTCAGCTAAAAATAAACGCACAAAAGATTTTGTACCTAACTTTTAGGCAAAGTTTAGGCTAAACAAAACTATTGTTGTCTCATCACCTGGCACTAAACAGCTGATAGATGCCGCGGGCTCCACACCAGGTCAACGGCCTAAGCGATCTTACACGAATTTTAATGTGGGTGGATCCAATTATAAGTTCTTGTTACTAACAATTACGACAGCTATTGTAACCTACTGTTGTAATAACTATTAGTGTCACAATTACTTACTTGATATTAATTAAAGTATTGGTTTTAATAACTGATCCTATGATACTGATGTTAAAGTATGTGAAAAAGCTAGTTTTATTTTATTTATTTATTTAAATAGGTCAACCAACAAGATATACATTAAAACAAGAAAGAAGCTATAATTTTTATCTTAAAGCTAAATGCTGTCTCAGTTATAGGTCGCCACGACATGCACTGGTGGGTCTGTGGGTGGGACGGGACGTATCAGAAAAAAAACAATAATAATAAAACTGAAAAAAGCAAACAATATCAAATATCTATTTATAGACGTAAAACTTAATAAACTTATACCTACTGAATTTAATATATGAAACTTAATTAAAAAATATATAAAAAAATAAGAAAAATTTAATAAGTTAATTAACTATAAAACGAAAGAGTCTAAAATCAGGCTTTTATATTTTTGCGAACTGTTTGCAAAGATGTCAACTTCATCTTGCTTCGAAAAACTGTTGTACTCATTCTGCATTTTTTATTAAAATCCTCATGAGTAAGTGCTTGGACTTCATCCCAAATGATTAAATATTTATAAAATTTATAAAATACAGTGAAAAAAATAAACGCCTACCCGACTTTTGCGAACTGTTTGCAAAGATGTCAACTTCATCTTGCTTCGAAAAACTGTTGTACTCATTCTGCATTTTTTATTAAAATCCTCATGAGTAAGCGCTTGGACTTCATCCCAAATGATTAAATATTTATAAAATTTATAAAATACAGTGAAAAAAATAAACGCCTACCCGACCCAGCCAGGAATCGAACCTGGGTCTTCTGCAATCCGAGCGGCTGCACTGACCGCTATGCTACCGGGAAGGCTGACGTAAGCGTTGAATTTTATCACTGCTTTTTAAGTTTTTGAGTGCTAATAGCGGCACTGTGCGCCATCTATCCAACGGTAATTGCAACCGATGGCTATGCAGATTCGTCTTTGCAGATGAAATACCACAAATTTAATAACACAACGAAGAAGAGAGCAGAAAGATTTATAACTATTTATAACAATTACGTAAAATTGTCAACTTCAAAAGCGAGACATCGATAACGTTACATATAAATCGAATAGATTGATAGCGAGGTAGTTAGCCATTGCTTTTATAGCTCACTTTTGTCGCGTCTCTTATGCAAGCAATCTTACGATCAATCGATTAACGAATAACTATAGCAGTTGTTGTAAACAATTTATCATGTTATGTAATGCGAGCGTGTCTGAGAGATGCAGTCCAATTTTTTTTATGGTTATTACGCATCTTAAATGAGCAGTTTCCGCTCACGGAATCACCCGTGTGAAATTACGTTTGTCACCAAAGCCTGACTCTTCGGCTCTTTAACTTTATCTCTATCATCATCATCATCAGCTCATTTTTATGTCCCCACTGCTGGGGCACGAGCCTTCCCTATGGATGGATAGGGAAAACGGGCCATAAACCACCACGCGGGCCCAGTGCGGATTGGTGGTTGTTAACGACTGCTAATGCAGCCGGGACCAACGGCTTTACGTGCCTTCCGAAGCGCGGAGGTTTTTGGTTACCCATCCGATGACCGGCCTTTGCGAAAGTTGCTTAACCTCAGCACTCGTAGACTGGGCGCGTTAACCGCTGCGCCATCGAGCGCCTCCCTTATCTCTATGCAAAATATCAATTCCATCTGTTGCTTCGTGAAGCACTTAAGGTCAAAAAAGAACAGACAAATACTCTGTCACAATATAAATTAGGGCGACTTCTGTGTTTGAAAGTATAAATCACAACAGTACCTAAGTAATATTCAACAGTATAAACAGTATTTCCGGTACTGGAAAAATGCATTACTTGCTTCCGAAAAGTGGTATAAAAAGTCAATATTTCATTTCTTCATACGTCCCTATAAAAGCCCCACTGCTGGCCTACATGTGAAGATTGAGCCATAACCTATCGCGATAGCCCAGTGCGTAAAGGGTTCTTAAAACTTCCATCTTACGACAAGATCCTGGATCGACGATGGCTTAAAAAGCATTCCGAACCACGGATGCAATAAAAAAAACCATTACTCTTTAAGATACCCAAAAATTGTTTGCGTAACTCTAATCCCTTTGACTGGGAGCCAACTTGCAAACAACCGCTACATTTGAATAGCACGAAGCTCTATAGCAAACTAGTGTAGCCAACATTGACTGATGAGCCTACGTAACCATACGATTCACAAATGTATAGGAAAGGAAGCCATATTACGAACAACCACGAAACTGTAGACTAATGTTCTGTTATGAAAGTACCGACAGCTCTTATTAAAATAGAATTTGATAAAGCACTGCGAGAGGATGTATTACGGAAGTCGAAATAACGAAATATGAAAGGCGGTGTGCCCAACGGCATGTCAACTATAACTCAAAGCGCTCACTCAGCACCCATCAAGATGGAATGAGTTTAAAGAAATGTTGAAATTTAATATTTCCTGTATTAAACTTTTTTTTTATTTTTAGTTTATTTTAGTCTACGAGTATAAACTATAAGTGGTTTAACAATGTGACTAAAAACATAATTGTTATTATGCATTTTTTTTTTGTTTTTTTTTGTTTTTTTTTATTTTTTTTTTTTTTGGCCTATGTCCAGCAGTGGACTAGTATAGGCTGATGATGATGATGATGATGTTTTATTAGGGTAATAAATATTTATTTTTATTTTTTTAAACTGTGTTTATACGATATATTATTTTATCATGACGTATTTATGGTTAAGGAGATACTGTTCCTGGATCTACGGTAAACAAAAGATTGCAATTATATTTTCTAAACATAATTTAAACTAACATAACTAGTACCTACGTAGTAATACTACAATTTTGTATAGTTCTCAACGTCTGACGACGAAGTCCGTATTTCGATATCTGTAATATGCCACTAAAGTTCTATAATACAGAGAATAGTTACGAATAGAAATATCCCTAACGATGAACGGTTTATATGGATTTGATGATGGTTATCTAGTCATTACTTATTCATAGAAAAACGAAATGAGATACGTTTTCTTCATCGTGAAAGCAATTTCGGAAGTATATTTTTACCTTTAAAAATAATGCTATCTTTTTATAAAACTCGCCTGTTTACTGTAATGTAATAATAAATAATTTCTTTGTTTTGGTATTTAGATAACATCATTTTTTAATTAAATTAAGAATATTTATTTACAAAAAAAAACAAAGACCCTGACTTTCAAAGAGTTAAATTTAAGCAACCTTTACTTAATTATATATATAGAAGCAAAGTGTTCGTTTCGCTCATCATTCATTTGTTTCCAGGATGGCTTAGTCATGTGGTAAACTAAGCAAACTCCAAAAACGATGAAGAAACGAAATGAGGTAGCTGTTTGCATTACTCTCAAAGTCCAAAGTTTTCCATATCACTCGAAGTTTTAAAAAAACAAACATAAAGGCAGGTGCCCACATACTCGCGCGTGCAACGAACTCGCGGAGAGATCACCAACTTTCATTGTTTATACACAAACACTACCAAAACCAAAATCTCTCGTATGCACAATGCTGTGCCGCGCTGCCAACAATAGGCATTTTCTTGTTCGTACGTCATTTGATGTGTGTTCTGTGATGCCTCATTAGTACGGCTCCATAAGAATCTGTGGCCAGCAGCATTTGTAACGATGTTTTGAAAGGCCTATGCGTAACAAAGAGTTAGGTAGGATGGAATGTGCATTGATTGGATGGTGCATTGTAAAATACATACATAATATATTCGCATCGCATGTATTAGGTATGTGTCCACCAGTGGACTAGTGTAAGTTGATGATGATAATGTTTTAGCATTTTGTTACACTCTAACTTATAATTTATTAAATATAGGTAGCTACTGTCGACATTACCGGAACAGGCATTAAGGGCCACGAGCCTTCTCTATGGATGGATAGGGAGATCGGGCCATAAACCAACACGCGGGCCCAGTGAGGATTGGTGGTTATTAACGGCTGCTAATGCAGCCGGGATCAACGGCTTTACGTGTCTTCCAAAGCACGGAGGAGCTCGAGCTCTTAACCACTGCGCCATCGAGCTCCTCAAAGTACCTACATTTGAGAAAAAGCATTCAATCATCATTTTTAATTAAATGTAAAACACGATCGAAATTCTCACAGTTCACTTTCGTAGTCACTTCCAGTGACGTATTGTTCTCGGATTACGTCACTAGCGTCAGAGTTTTAAAAGCTGACGCGCTATTGTGGCATGGGAACACTGGCTTTCTACCGTGCCGTGGAAAAAAAATATTTTATTATGCTTGTAAACGTGATCGTAGGACTTCTATGCGGGAAAGTGATGAGCCATGCTTGCAGATTTGTTTTGAATGTTGATTGACGCGATATTATGGTGGACACCCAGTGGTCGAAATTTGACCGTAATTTTATTAAGGCTGCACGGATTGTATCCTAAGCAATGAAAAATTAAAAAAAGATAGAATGTGAGTCTGGATTGGCATTGACAGATTTCGGCCGCTCCTTTTCCATTTTTGAAATTTTTGAAAAGAGTATTTATGCGTGTGTGTCAAATACATGGTAGTGTGTGAAATGTTCGTTTTATTGATTTAATGTATTTTATATACATAATTTTAAAAAAATATTAACATTCTGCACTCCTTCTCTATATAAACTATAAGTGTGCGAAATTTCATACTCCTCCGTCCGCGCAATTTTCGTAATAAAGGGTACAAAGTTTTTGCTTCACGTATTAATATATAGATTATTGACATTATAAGTGTTCGTTTATGTAAATGAAACAAAATAGTAGAGAGGTCACTTTTTAAATTCTCTCAATAAGTCCCTAAAAGTCCTACTTACTGAAGAAAGTTGAAGTTTTCAAGATAAGCTGATTGGGACAATATTATCATTATCATCAAATGTTATCAAACAACAAAAATGTTATGAAGATCATGCTTATTTTTCTCCATCTTTGAAGTATGCAAACCAAGTCATTAGAAAGAAATATATAGTTACTATAATGTTCCATTAGAATAAAAACGTATCGTTGAATAGAGTTTTCATAAAATAAAGATATAACTAAATTAAACTTAAAGAATGAACATATGACAGGTTAACGCATCTCTACATTATTTTACTCAAGAAAATGGACACGATCTATACAAAACAATTACAATCTATTGTCTATTTGACGACTAAACGAATAAACAAATATATGAGTATACTAGCGACCGCCCACAGTTTCACCCGCGTGGTTCCCGTTCCTGAGGGAATATCGGATAAAAAGTATTCTATGTGTTAATCCAGGTTATAAACTATAAGTATGTCGAATTTCATCCAAATCCATCCATCCGTTGCAGCGTGAAGAAGCAACAAATATACACACACACACTTACACTTACATACTTTCGCATCACACTATATTAATCTTATAAATGCGAAAGTATGTGTGTATGTATGTGTGTTTATTTGTTGCTTTTTCACGCTGCAACGGATGGATGGATTTGGATGAAATTCGGCATATAGATAGTTTATAACCTAATCCAGGTTATAAACTATCTATATGCCGAATTTCAACATAAAACAGGATACTTTTTATTCCGATATTTCCACGGGAACAGGAACCACGCGGGTGAAACCGCGAGCGGCCCCTAGTTTATAATATTAGTGTGATACTCATCTTAAGTAAATAAAGTAAGTAAGTAATCATTGAAATCAAGTCATCACTACAATTGATGGGAGTCGGCTTCATCATCACGCTTGCCAAATGCGGGTTGGTGATCACATATCCGGGCTATGCACCTAAAAAATCCGAAACACACTTTAACCCGAACTGGAAGTCGAACCCGGGACCTTCGGATATCGGGCCGAGCGTTTTGCCACTCGACCACTGGGGCGTTGCTCATCTTAAAACAACAATAATACTATTCAAGTTTTCCCAGTAGCAGAACCGTGTAATGCACAGTTTCTGAGTGCATCACAATTTAATATTATTAGCCATGACCACCTATTATACGCTAGCTCCAATAGCAACTCTGTAGCTTTTACACGCCTCCATGGCTAGACTTTCTATGATTTTCCAAATGAACTTATCGCCTTGAAATTGGCATTAACCTCTAAACGCAGCACTAAAGTGTTGGAGAACTTGCAAATTGACAAGCCAATCGTAAAGCGGACAGTTACGACCGGAGACATGATATCTGCGGTGTCTTCCATTCGAAAGTGAGTTTAGTTTTCACTTAGTTTCGTGGGTAGGGTTCCCGCACTGAACCTATCTGAATGGCTGGGGTGGTAGCTACTGGCGGGATCTGGGGGGACAACCTCATATACCCATCCGCGCCTCTCAGGGTGCGGTGGTACTAGAAAGACGAGTTTTTCACTGTTGAAAAAAATGGTGGTAGCTATTACTTGGTGCTTGCTTGTGGCAAGTGGATGGTACCTACTGCAATTTTAGTGGGTATGCTCCTCTGGCCCCCGTCCAACTTCTCGAAGTTGGGCAGGCAAGGGAGAGAGCCCCACATAACTCGCAGGTTGCCCCAAACCTGCGAGTATGCAGTAAAAGATTTTTTCTCGAAGTAAAAAAGGATGGTACTTAGCTATTCTATTCAATCTATTCAGTCGCCAAACAGCACTGTCCTGCATTGTTGTGTTTCGTATTAAATGGTATTCAGTGATATCCAGTGAAATTATCTAACTTTTATTTAACATTTTATTTTATCTGTAAATGGATTTTGTAAATTCTTTAGAGAAATAACGAGTCTTTACGCGTATCTAAACACGAAGGTACAATAACTAAAGCTCCAGAAACGCACGAACTGTAACCCCCCGGGTATAATTCGTTTGTTGTTACAAGTGTATGTAGACTGGTTACTGCTGTTACCGTAATCTTATTACAATTCTACAAATTAAGCGTTTCTTTGTTTTCAAATGAGTACCTAGTAACTTGACAACAACTTGTACAAGGGTTCCAAGGTGCTAGCACATCAGGCGATCGTCTAACAATCTTACACTGATGTTGTCTATTCCACGTCCGAGTTTTATTCTCACTAGTGGTCGCCCAGTGGTCGAAATTCAACCGTTATTTTATTAAGGCTGCACGGATTGTATCAAGCAATGAATAATTTAAAAAGATAGAATGTGAGTTTGGATTGGCATTGACAGATATCGGCCTCTCCTCTTCCATTTTTGAAATTTTGAAAAGAGTTTAAATGCGTGTTTGTCAAATACATATGCGTGTGTGTTAAATACATGGTAGTGTGTGTAATGTTTGTTTCATTGATTTAATATAATTTATGCATAATTTTAAAAAAATATTAACATTCGGATAACCTTCTCTATATAAACTATAAGTTTGCGAAATTTCATACTCCTCCGTCCGCGCAATTTTCGTAAAAAAGGTGTACAAAGTTTTTGCTTCACGTATTAATTATAGATGGTCCGAGCCCTACTTCCAATACGCGAAATGTGACAACGAAGTCACCTAACCGCGAGTTTACTCAAAATTAATGATTTTGATGCTCTGTCTACCTTTTTTTATGTATGTATGTAGAGAGTATGTAGGTATACATGTACATACGTACACACGGCGGCAGATCAATCTACCCAAAACTGACCAATTTCTACAATCAATTTTGAAGTTTATTGTTTGGTTATAAGGATCAATATTCATTGAAGAAAAATTTGGGTAGGTTGATCTGCCGCCGACTGTACGTACCTTTGAACTCCCTAAAATATCGGTATAATAGCTAACATTTCATACAAACTTCAATCACTACATTCGGTAGAAAAAAGCCTATGATCTTTTATTAGACCTATTCAAACAATTCTTGGGATCACAGTCCGTTGTACACACGGCAGTACAACCAATCCAAATCCAAGAAACGTAATCTTAATCTCAGGTGCTGTGTAATTTCACGTAAACGCTCAGTTCCATGATTTGCGTAGTCTTATTTGGTTAACGGCAATTTGCGGTTTTACGAAACAGTGAGATCCTGAAATACTTATAACGACAATTGCTTAATCGGATGATACCGATATTCACCGATATATACCGATATCATTATTTAATGAGTTAGAATATTAGTTTGAAATAGCAGCATTTACTATATTGATTCAATCGTGTCTGAAGTCTTATGATTTTTAGGGTACAGTACCCAAAGGGTAAAACGAGACCCTATTACTAAGCCTCCGCTGTCCGTCCGTCTATTTGTCTGTCCGTCTGTCACTAGGCTGTATCTCATGAACCATGCTAGTTAGACAGTTGAAATTTTCACAGATGATGTATTTCTCTTGCCGCAATAACAAATACTAAAAAACAAAATAAAATAAATATTTAAGGGGATCCCATACAACAGACTTGATTTTTTTGCCGTTTTTAGAGATAATGGTACGGAACCCTTCGTGCGCGAGTCCGACTCGCACTTGGCAAGTTTTTTATATCTATTAGTAGGGAAATGACACCACTTATTCTGATGTTAAGCATCAGCGAAGTCCAGATGCGAAGACAGCGAGTTGAGCAGAATTGTGCCATATTAGCCGTGTTCACCTTGTCGACCCGCAAGCTGCTTGGTTTGGAAACTAGCGGGGGTATATCTTATTGTACTCGGTTCGGTTTAGTTGGTGATAGGATCTAAATTCGCCTGGCCAACAACCATCAACCTTTGACACCTTAAATCTTAACGACAACCTCCTTGAGCATACCGAAGACTTACATGTGGAAGACAATTGTAATTAGGTCAGGAGTGAGGAGATGACAACCTCCTTGATCATACCGAAGGCTTACATGTGGAAGACAATTGTAAGAACAGTTATGATCAATGTAACACTAGAATCAAGAGTAACCCCGTTCGTATGTACATTAGTACTGACTTATTTTATTGTTACGTTTAATATTATATGCACTTCTAATGTGTTATTAATAGCGTTATTGGTAAACTTAATGCCAGTGGGGCATAGAACCTGCATCATTTCGCTGACGATAATGACGAACCGCAAATAGGTAACTTACACAACTCAGCAATTTTTATTGGCACTGGAGATTATACATAGAACTGTAACCTGTTTGTATTATTTTGGTTTGAGATGATTAGATGACATCATCGGAGATGGGAAATTAATGACACTCCATTAATCAGAAGAAAATGACAAATGTACCTAATCATTAATAAATTACAATTTAAAAGTTGTTAATGGCAAGTGTGTTTTAGAAACTGGTATTTTAGTTTTAGGTGAGTTGATAATTATGCAATGATTTTGTTAGTCTTGTTTATAGTTAGAAAACTCAGAATCGTTGCGAAATTAGTTTACCAATAAATTAAATAAAGTTTTAGAGAATCTTGATGGCGCTTCGCTTTACGCTTGTATTTTTTGTAAGAATGGATCAGTAGCTGCGGGACTAAATTAAAATATTTTGAGCTCGAACACACACAACTACAGAAAAGTACCAAACGATGCGTGGTTACATCAAATTATGTAGTCTAATTGAGGGGAAATTCTGTTAACATTAAATTAATTCATCGATTAAGCACGTACAACAATGAATCGAATAGTGGAATAAAAAAAAACAATCGTTTTGTTTCCAGCAAGCATCATGCGCTGACGTGACGGCATGCAACAGACATCCGATGATAATCGATTGATTAACGAATGAGGATGCATCGATAATTAGTTAATAACGCTACTATCGAACGCAGTTAAACTTGTAAATTATGTCAAAATAACGACAACGATGCCTTTTGATGTATATTCATTGACAACCTTCACGTGAGGTATGTGCTGGCCTAGCCACTCTTCATTATTGTATCACATTTTAAATCGTCTATTTAAATGAGTTTTTATTTCATTCTCCTATTTCAAGAAGGCTGGTCTTGCTTTTGCCTGCAAATCAAAGGCGAACTAAATAATAATAAATATTTTTAATCCAAAATAATTGTACTTAAAAGATAATTACTTAATCCAGTAAATTGAATATCGACAACATCTTCTTATCACCTGATTGGTATGCGAACTACTGTGAGTATCTATTAAAAGCACATTGCCTAATCTTATTTTTAGAAACATGTTTGTTTATATACATAAAAAAACCAGTCATCAATCAAGTAATGAAGACGTTAAAGTGATGATGCGTACATTCGATTTGACGTCGAATGTAACGAATTGGATCTGGCGATTATGCAAAAGCGCATACGATGATTTCACGCAAAACTTGTTCTAGGCAACAGGAAATATCGGGTTGGCGTCAGACAACTCCACTCAGGTGTTAAATATCTTGTTATTAACGTGCAACATTGTCATGCTTTTTAGTTAACTCATGTTATTTTTAATTAGTGAAGGTATGATAGGCATAGCTACCTTTTTTATAACCGATGACGTTTCGACAGAGTTGGTCCCTGTCACCGGCCGTGGTCACAGGCGAGTATATAAATGGTACGCTCATGGTACTTTACTGGTTAGTTAATGTTTTGATTTTAAAAAGGTTTGTATAGGTCTGGCTGTATATACTTCGTTTAGAATTCTAGTTTATGTCCGGAACTCGCGAATAACTTCTTGGCGGGAAAGTGAAGCGTCATGTCTGCGGTTTTGTCTTATTTTCCAAAATTTGTGTTATGTCGAATATTAATGTGAAATAATGGTAGATTATTAACCGTTAAGTGTTCGTGAGTGTGCATAAGTGTTGGCAAATGAAACAAAACAGTGCAACGTCACTTTTCAAATTCTTTCAAGAAGCTCGCGTGAGGACTTAGTAAAGCCCCACATCTTTACATGGGTTGGGGGGTATATCATTTCTCACTTCCCATTTCTAATATCATTCATCATCATCATATAAGGAAATATTGTTTATTTATGTATTACTTGTAAGAAAATTACTTTGACACTGGCTAAATGTGCAAATAGCACAAAGCCATCAACTAAAAAAAAAAAGTTTATGTCCGTTCAATTAATACTGTAAAAACAAAAAATAGTCATAGAAATTAAAATAGTCAGGTGTTATCTCTCTTTTCGTCATCGAGGAGCTCGATGGCGCAGTAGTTAACGCGCCCGGTCTGCGAGTGCTGAGGTTAAGAAACTTTCGCAAAGGCCGGTGTCATCGGATGGGGGACCAAAAATGTATCATCTCGAGCTCCTCCGTGCTTCGGAAGGCACGTAAAGCCCGTGTCCCGGCTGCATTACCAGTCGTTAACAACCAAGCCGCATTGGGCCCGCGTGGTGGTTTATGGCCCGTTCTCCCTATCCATCCATAGGGAAGGCTCGTGCCCCAGCATTGGGGACATAAAATGAGCTGATGATGATTTCTCTTTTACAACCATTCACAATAGATAGATAAACACTGCTATGGTCTAATACCGCTTGGCAAGCTACCACCATTTTATAACACGGATGCTTTTTAATGAAATATTGGATACCCAAAAACCACCAAAAGACCTTGTACCGAAAGTTTGAATGATATTCCTCATGGAAGTCCATCACTAAAAGGTAACGCTATTAGCATTATTGTTATCCGACTTGTTTTTCTTTATAGGCATAATACCAGTTCCTCATCTCAGTGGTTCAACTTGCAGACCAGATGGCTTAACCTATTCCCGATGTGGAAAATAAATATTTTTTCTCCTACTTTTGAATGATGAATATATTCTAAGCATATTAAAGCAAGATTTACCTCAAAGATCTCTGCAGGCCAGAGGTTCCCCTTAGCTCACTTCGACCCATTCTGATCTTTTGTGCCATATATCGCATATGCGAAACCTGTTCATATCTAGCAAACGAAGCTGTTTATACAAATCATTATTACAAAACATAATTATGTTAAGGTTAATTATGTTATGTGTTTTTGAGACACTGTGTACTCTAGCGGACCATAAAACTTGACAGATGTCCACGTTTAAACTGCGGTTTGTGCAACAGTTATTGCTTGTAAGAATTTCTCTTTACATGTTTACTTTGAACGTAAATATTTGAGTATAATTATTGGACAACCTTACGGATTGATTTTTATGACTGCCTTTGTGTTCGAGACAAATAGAAACTAGACATTTACTAATTAAGTAAAAGTGTAAAAATATACGTGACAGATGCGTTATATATGGGATTATACATGATGCTTTGCGAATAGAATATAATAGAATAGTTTTTTTTAGATTTCCTTTTTCTTTTCTTTTTCTTTTTTTAAATTGTTTTATGTAATGTCTATAGCTGTACTGAAAATTTTGTGTGTGTGACAATTAATGTGTATAATTATGTATAAAGTTTTTGTTTCGCGTATTAATTATATAGATATTATATTTTCCATGTCATTCAACTGACATTTAAATTATATCTTTTACATCATCACTAATAAAATGAGTTGCAGTGCAGAAGTAGTACGAACGCGAACAGTCATTAAAACATACTTTGAAGTCATTAGTTAATAAAAATATGTGTTTGAAAAGTCATTATGTTATGTCTGCGTTCAGTGATCACGTAACAGTTTAAGTGAAAAAGAAGTCAAAAGGTTGTATTACTTATAAATTCACTTGGAGTACGCAATTTTCTATTACGAGTACTACATTACATCATATTGTTTAGGGCTTTTTCTTGGTAGGGTCACGTAAAAACATAATGTAATGTTTATAAATGACCACTTTGACAGTTTTGCACGTTGTAACAGCCATTGTAAAACATTACATACGAATAGTATATATGGTAATATAAAAATGGGGTTAAAAGATAACTGTGTATTTGGTTGCATTAATAATTATTATATTAGTAGTTGAAGATCCCCTGTAAAGTATACTTAACCTAACTTAACTATAACTGTCCCACTGCTGGGCAAAGGCCTCCATCATTGAAATCAAATCATCGCTACAATTTATGGGTAATGGCTTAATCACCACGCTTGCCAAATGCGTGTTGGTGATCACAAACCCGGGATATGCATCGAAAAATCCGAAATACATTTTGCCCGACCTGGGAATTGAACTCGGGACCTTCGGGTATCGGACCGAGCACTCTGCCACTCGGCCACCAAGGCGTTAAAGTTTAAAAAAAGTAGTATTTAATCGAAAGTCTTCTTCAAAGAAGAGACTTCTTTCTATACACAACAAAACTAAAAATCCGCAAGTAACTCAAAGGAAGTCTTACTTTATTATGGTCTAATCTATTCCAACTTTTATTTATCTAAGCGACTTGCCGTTCGCATTTTAAAACAGATAAATTTGTACGTGTTTAGTTAGAGTACCTAAGCTTGCATGAAC
The DNA here is from genome assembly GCA_947562085.1 of Eudonia lacustrata. Lineage (NCBI taxonomy): Eukaryota > Metazoa > Arthropoda > Insecta > Lepidoptera > Crambidae > Eudonia > Eudonia lacustrata. Next base: position 6,456,732 of record OX387321.1, on the reverse strand, counting down.
TGACAAAATATTTGCGTCATAGACCATATTAACATGAGTCATTTATTCATTCGTTCTAATATAGTATTTGTGAATGAATGAGGCGACATTATATTCATTCAAACAGATAAATACTTTAAGTTAGTTTCAGCTAAATTACTTTCACAGTGACACTATCTCAAACTGTTTTCAAGGAAATAACGTTACAGTCGTAGACACTTTAACGTTAAATAAAGCTTGTTGAATAACTGGGCACGTAAATAGCATGTTTAAAGCCCACGATGCACATCGACATTTCTGTCACAATTAAATCTAACTACGCCAAACGAAATCGTGACATAGTGAAAATGTACAGAGTACCTACTGTTTGGGTCGTATAGGGTTGCCAAAGGTACATATCGGTTTGAATCCTAGAGTGTCTACGGATCTGATTATTATTTGAAAATCACAACATTTTTTTAGGTATTACTATAGATTCTTGGGATTACTATATATTTAGGGTGTGGATACAGTACGCATTATGTTGTACTTATATGTAATGTGATTGTAGAATGCTTCTTTCGTTACAACAGCATACAATTTGAGTTGATACGTAACAAACTATTAAAAACAAAAACCAAAATTACGTATGTTAAGTATCGTTTAGACCATTTAGGATATGAAATTACAGCTCTTAGTTGAAACTAATCTTTTTATTGAACTGCCTATTCTACAATACATACTCGCCATAATACAAAGAGCAAATTAAAAACTTTTTCTGATGATAACCCAATTTGCAGTTTATACTTAATGCGTTTTGATACGAATACCTTTAAGTCAGAAAACAAATTAGACATAAAAATAAGAATTTGGGAGATTTTATTAATGAGTTTGTTGTTCATTTGTATTTTAATGTGTAGATCAAATGTAGATAATGCAACACACAAAGGAAATAATAACACAACGCGAAAGTTCAAAACCTTACAGAGGATGTTTGTTCTAAAAATTATCACCGAAACGCGGCAGCCCTATCCTCTCACAGCATAAAACGTTATCTGCTCAAGTCGAAACAAACTTTGGTCATAAAAAAGTAAACACGGGCCGCTAATAGGTGGAGAAAGTCGGTTCCTCTTCTCACGAGACTATTCTTTATGATTGAAGCACGGAAACACGTCGGGAGATGTCGTAATGACATTGCTAATTAGACCGCTTTGCGAACAGATATTATGCAGGCATGACTTTTACTCTTAATTTCGGAATTTGTCATTTTGGGAATTTGTCATTTTCGGAAATTGTCTATTTTGGAATAGACGTTTTAGGAAGTTGACGTTTTCGGAACTTGTCATTTTAGGAAGTGGTCGTTCTCAGCCTGAGGGTCGTGGTAAAAAAAGATAACGTGTTGAAAAAATTCCACGAGCAGGATTTGAACCCGCGCCCCATGACATGCCGAGTCAGGTGCACTACCAACTATGCTATCGCGACCAACTATCGTCGTCTTATTTCAAATTGTAATTTGTTCGCAACAAAATTTGCGTAAAATTACTTATACTTAACCATAATCTACTGCGACACCAGCACCTGAGTAAGTATATTTATTCATGTGGCGCCAGTGATCGACTGGAACCAGTTATCGACATATTTTTCCTTTTTTTTTTTGCTTCAGTTGATGGCTTCGTACGATTAGCACATTTAGCCAGTGTCAAAGTATTTTGTCTTACAAGTAATACATAAATAAACAATATTTCCTTCTTGTATGATGATGATGAATGATAATAGAAATGAGAAGTGAGAAATGATATACCCCCCAACCCCTCAAGTATCTCAGTAAAGATGTGGGGCTTTACTAAGTCCTCACGCGGACCTCTTGAGAGAATTCGAAAAGTGACGTTGCACTGTTTGGTTTCATTTTGCCAACACTCGTGCACACTCACGAACACTTAACGGTTAATAATACTTTATTACTGTATGAAAGTGATACTGTATACATAAGTGCAATAAATAAATAAATAATCCACCATTATTTCACATTAATAATCGACATAACAAAAATTATAGAAAACAAAACATAACCGCAGACATGACTCTTCACTTTCCCGCCAAGAAGTCCCATATTTCCTTTAATCAATAGAACTAGGGATCACCAACTGATTTGTTACTTTAACGACAATTAAATACAGACCACCTTTTTTTTGGAAGAGAGATTGCTGACTGCCTTAAACGGTATTTTCAGCTTCACCGGGCTTGTTTGGGGGCAGCGAGAAAGTTAAAGGGTTCCTCAAGCTGTGTGAAACGAATCACCTTCGGAGGTTCTCTAGAGGGGTACGGCATCGCACACTTAAAAGTGCGCGTCCCCGTGCCCTCCCAGAGTCTCCGAAGGGTTCGGATCGGATCGGGACAAGAAGAGGTAGCAAACTACCTCTCTTGACCGCAAGCTATAAGTAATGATAAACAATAATAAAGAAAAGAAAAAAAATAAACCTGGTATAGAGCGCGTGTGAACCGGTTCGTCGTACCCTTGTTCTACGAGTACCGGTGTCTTAGGCCTAAACTAGTGTAAATATTTAGTGTGTTCTGTATATGTGTAGTGGCATTTAGAGGATCGGACGGGTACAGTCTAACTACTTCACCAGCTGTCATCCAGTAACATTTCAATGTAATTCTTTATTATTCTACGGCGATGAAAATAGTGTGCAACAATGTGCTTAAAAATAAAAAAAAAACAAAATTCAAAATCATTTATTCAGTTTAAGCTACCAGTAGCTCTTGTGAATGTTACTATGCCATCGGTTCGTAGGTCTACTCTGGGCGCGAGATGGCCCAGTGCGGATTGGTGGTTGTTAAAGGCTGCTAATGCAACCGGCACCAACGGCTTTACGTGCCTTCCGAAGTAAGAAGGAGCTCTAGATGATAATATTTTTGGTCACCCATCCGATGACTGGCTTTTGCCAAAGATGCTTAACCTCACCACTCGCAGACCGGGCGCGTTAACCACTTGCGCCATCGAGCTCCTAATAATTAATAATATATTAATAATGGTGCAGTCAGGCATGATGTATGTAACGATATTTTAAATAAGACTGATAGTAGGCATTCATCACGGAAGTATCTATGCCGAAATATCGGAAATACAAACAAAAACACGATAATTATCCCTTTACTAATTATTTTTATGTTAGTGACCATGATCATTCAAAAAGTTATAAGATTAATAGTAGTCTGTTGATGGGGACCTTTAAACGAAAAATTACTTTTGGTAATCTAATCAGTTTTTTGAGGGACCTAAAAAATTACATAGAGGTAATAATAATAACTAGACCAATGGTCGAAAGTCGACCGTAATTTTAATAAGGCTGCACGGATTGTATCTTAAGCAATGAAAAATTAAAAAGATAGAGTGTGAGTTTGGATTGGCATTGATAGATTTCGGCCGCTCCTCTTCCATTTTTGAAATTTTTGAAAAGAGTATATACACTGTGTCAAATACATATGCGTGTGTGTCATATACATGGTAGTGTGTGTAATGTTTATTTTATTGTTTTAATGTATTTTTATGCATATTTAATAAAAATATTAACATTCGGATAACCTTCTCTATAATAAACTATAAGTGTGCGAAATTTCATACTCCTCCGTCCGCGCCATTTTCGTAAAAAAGGGGCACAAAGTTCACTTATTAATAATATATAGATAATAATAACTATTTTATATTATAAAATTATTTACAAATTTCTACATATAAAGACTGACACCCAAACTAGAGTATTTAGGCAATGTCAAAAACGGAATAAGTTCACATAAAACTAAATCATACTATAAACGGTAAATTAAAAAGCAATTTTCAGTCCGTATTGGATCACATGTTATGTGATCATATGTTTGTTTGTTAAAGTGGTCTCCCTGTGACCAAGGATCCTACAAAGGGTTCGAAACGTCAGGATAAAATAATCTAAATCAATGTGTAAAATAAACGCGAGTAAATCCGTAAAAACTTTTACTACAACAATTAATTTAATAAAACAACTGTTTTATTTATATATAAAATAAAGAAGGCGGATTTTTAATCGTATCGTTTGGAGATTAATTTAAGGCTTTAACAGCTCCACTTTAAAAGTTAATTGTTAACATAATTCTCAATGTTATATTTCTCAATACACCGATCCCTTTCTCGATACAGTTTTACGAAACCCGCCAATATTGAATACTCAACCAGTTTCAAAGATAAAAGCCGAAAATGTTCCACAATGTGGTAACACAATGTTTTTCTCACATTTACCGTTGCGAAGTCATCGGTAGTCCCACGACCTCGGATTTGCAACAACATATACATTTTTTTACTGTTTGCCTGCTAAATGGTTGCGCGTGACATATTAAAATACAGTTGGCAAATTTTTCCAATGTCAACTATAGTTTGGCCTATAAGCGTCCCACTGATGGGCTAAGGCCTTATCATCACTTAACACGAGGTGGGAGGTCAAGTGCTTAGACGATATGATTTTTTTTAAAGCCTTTCCACCTCAACTTAAGGAGCGATCAAGGGGGCGATTTTTGAAGCTCACCGCTCACGGAATAGATAAATTAACTGATCTGTGTCACCGCTGATCTCAAAATTAAATGTGAAACATGATAAAATATACACATTTTTGCATTATTTACAATTTGATTTTAACCCTATTCTTGGAATAGTGGATTATTTGAGACACTTCACCATCATCGTCATCAGCCTATACTAGTCCACTGCTGGACATAGACCTCTCCAAGTTCACGCTACCGAGCACGATCCGAGACACTAAACTTACAAAAATTTCGAGTATTGAAAACGAACACATTGTATACAAAAAAAAACTCTGCCAAGTATAGGGTTAAGATCGTTCAAGAAATTTCGGTGTCAAAAATAAGTTACCGGTGACCTTGAATAAGAGAACAAAACCCTTACCTACCTGTGGCGAATTTACTTTCAATGTATGGAGTTACAAAAACGTGGCAAACTAACTTTGTGGCGAATGTACGACAGACTACAGATAAGAAGCACTCATATCGTAATTGATATCCTAAGAAATGAGTCACCGGTTCAAAAATCGCCCCCTGATGTGGCCTGCCCCACGACCGCCTAACCGATCGCTTTGACTACGCGTATAGTTTATGACGTCATCTTGCCACCTCACACTGCCTATGAAAGCAATATCAAACGCTAAAGGCTATTATACCTTTCGATATGGCTTTCATAGGTGGCACGAAACGACAAGATGACGTCATAAACCATACACGAAGTCAAAGCGATTATTGGTTAGGCGGTCGGGCCCCTGGTCATAACTCACCAAGCTGCTGGGTCATTACGGGTTGGTGACTTTTAACGACTGCTAACATAAGACCTTAGCTATAACTCTATTTTTTTTGTAGATCTGGCTATAGATCTGTAAATGGCTCAGACGGCAGACGCTACTATGTAGAAAGAAGGTTAACAAGCAATATAATATTGAAGCGAATTTAAACTGCAAAGAGATTGTGACGCGCAGAACGCAAAAATCCCAGTGCGCCTGAATGCGATCGCGAACCCACAGTTCTAGTTTCCACAAAATATCGGGTGACAGGCCACTGCGGACCGCAACCTTAATTTGTGGAGCGAAAGATTCAAATTGCCTCGGCCCGTTGTAAATACCGAGTTGTATCAGATATCGAGATCTCGTTACGCCGATCAGTGATCCGTGTCTGCAAGGAGAGGTCGTTACTAGAGCCGTAGCCGTGACGTCGACGCGACGACAACCTTCGTGAAAAAATGTGCTTACCTCTTTTAATTACTTATCGCTTTATTTAAAAAAACTTGATATTTTTCTTTTTTTGCGGTTTTAACGGCTTTTCGCAGTCCTTGGATTGAAGCATTATTTAAAAAATAAGCATGTATCTCAAAGCAGGTGGCGCAGTGGTTAAAGCGCCCGATCTGCGATTGCTACGGTTAAACAACCTTCGGAAATGCCGATCGTCGGATGGGTGACCAAAGTTTATCATCTCGAGCTCCTCCGTGCTACGGAAGGTACCTACGTAAAGCCGTTTGGTCCCGGCTGCATTGGCAGTCGTTCACAACTACCTATCTGCACTGGGCCCGCCCGCGTGGTGGTGAATGGCCAGTTCTCCCTATCCACCCATAGGGCAGGCTCGTGCATAAAAATATGCTGGTGATGTGATGTGACGACGTCAGACGTATATTTATATCGCTTCGTGTTCTAGTAGTTAATCACCAGCTTTCAACTTAACATTCCCTGTTTTGACTTCCAGCGGGGGTGATTATTTTGGTAATCTGTTTAGTTGCTGGTAGGGTTTGTTTTAAATCAGCTTGGTTAGCTACCACCTCCTCAACTAAGTTTGTCGCTTGAACAATACAGTATGTTTAGTAACATTGTTGTGTTTGACTTCTAACGTTAGAGATAAGATTGGCAAAAAATAAAGGTCTATGCCAATTAGCCAACCGTATTATATATTTGACACGTACTTATCGACTGATACATACTGACTTAACACATTAAGTCCACCGTCTTGTCACTTAAATAAAATGATTGATTAATTATGCGATACCATTTCGATAATCATGTAGAGGCTTTTTTTATAAAAATAATCGTTTAACGATTGTGTACTTAGAATGTACTTATATTAAGAATTTACTAAATTATATTTTTTTTTCCTTACTCTTCAACTTTAAATAAACACCGAAGTTACAAGTCGGACGGACCATGAAAGTTAAATATACTTTGGTGAAATCCTTTTTACATTATTCACTATTTTTTCTTATTTAATGGCATGGCGTGATTTGCCAGTATAGTTGTGAAACATTGCCTTCATTTTGTTTCATATGCAAACAAACATTCACGTTCACGAACAGTAATTATACGACAGAAGACATTTTTTTTAAATAATACATATTTGCATCATGACACTTCACTTTCCCTTCCCTTCCCTTCCCTTCATTAGCCACTTTACGGTGTAAAAATTACCTAACATCCCTTGTCATTGGTCTGGTACTTTGACAAACAAATTAAAAAGTATAAAGTCAACATTGACACCTAAACCGCAACAGGATCCAGAACTGGTACTCGTGATCAGCTACCGAGGTGGACCGGTGGATGACCTTGGCAATAGTAAGGTTAGCTTGGAAAGTCGAACAATGGTTCAATAATGCATTGATATTAAAATGATGTATGGCAGCTATTATTGTTAACCGACTTATTTTGATTTGTTGTTAGTAGCAGTTATGTAGATTACTTGGCGGGAAGGTGAGATGAGTTTGTAATTTTAATTTCTGCAAAGTCTGTTTTACCGAATATTAATGTGATATATGGAAAATCCACTGAAAAACGGGCATATCTTTCCACAACTCTAAAATAGGCTATATTCAAACAGCAACCATTAAAACATGGATTTAGGTATTTGATTTTGTCGGTTCCATTTTTAAAATAAACAAAAACTATTTGTGTTCCATTTTTAAACACGGCAAAGTCATGATAATATCGTACCTATTTTTTTTTAACTAGCGGCCCGTCCCAGCTTCGCACGGGTGGACATTTTTTTTATGTTACATGTTACTCAGCGCAAATGTAGCATTCTAATGATGAAAGAATTTCTTAAATCGGTCTAGTAGCTTTTGAGTTTATTCGTTACAAACAAAAATACAAAGCTTACCTCTTTATAAATATTAGTATGAAGAGTTGAATTGCCTTGGGGTTCCTTGTATTGTTTGAAAGAGGCTTTTCTTAAAGCGGCCAGCTAAAAAACCAAAACTTCATAAACTTTATACAGAATATTAGAAAACTTGTTTTGTAGCAAAACGCGATTTGATTTTTTTACAAAACCTAAATAGCTTATAAATTGAGACGTGTGTGTGAGTAATATGAGTAATATTACTACAGAACATGCGATTCTACTTTTCCTTGGTTCGGTTGAATATGAATATATCTTACAAACTACAAGGTAAAGAGGCAACACGTTTACATTTGATACGGCTATAATCTCCGTAAACTATTACACCTATAAAGGAGAACTCGCTGATTCCTAGCTCTTACGGCTTTATTATTGTTCGCTGTTTCGTAGAGGAAAATAATAGATAGAAACATTTTTTCAATGCATTATTGTATGGATAATAGTGTTTCTTTATACTTACGAATATTACGAATATATATCGACTTAAGATTAGTACAGTGAATAAATTAAAATTTAATACCACCAAAACGTGTACAACTTTAATGCAAGATTATATCATTTCATTCTCGACGATTTGACGACCTCCTTGGTCGAGTGGTTTGTACACCGGTTTCCATGGTGTCGCCATCTCTGAGGTCCCGGGTTCGATCCCCGGCCGGGTCAATTTAGAAACTATTGTTTTTCTAAATTGTCTCGGGTCTGGGTGTTTTCTATGTATAATAAGTATGTATTTAAGTATATTAAGTATGTTTATCCGTTGTATTTGCATTTCTTTATCTTTTTGTCGAAAGTTTAATTTTTTGGAGGTTGTCCTTTTGGGAGTTGTCCTTTTGGGAATTGTCCTTTTGGGAAGTTGTCCTTTTGGGAAGTTGTCCTTTTGGGAATTGTCCTTTTGGGAAGTTGTCCTTTTGGGAATTGTCCTTTTGGGAAGTTGTCCTTTTAGGAATTTCCCTTTTGGGAAGTTAACGTTTTGATACAGTGGACGTTTTGGGAAGTGGTCCTTATGAGCCAAAAGGGTCTAGTTAACCATTTCTCGAGTTTCTTAAGAAAGCTTTTCTTGGGGCTAGATAATTGGTGTGAGTGTAGGAAACTTTATTTATTTATTTATTATGCAGCTTAACCAGCTGTAACTTATATTTACAGCCAAAAAAATAACAAGAAAAACTGCTTCATAATCGAGACTATAGTTGTTTATTTATAAAGAAGCATTGTCTACGTATCTCTACATCTCAAGTGTACTAGTGACTGTGTAAGTTATGAAATCCAACAGGAATAAGATCATATCAGTAGGAATTATTCCGTGCAAGAATTAACAAGCTGGAAACGAACTATTAAAGTAACGCACACACCGGGGTCCTTGACTCCTCAGACAAAGTAATTGCATCACAAGTTCTTTATTTAAAACCAAACGTGACAATATAATTTGAGCTCGGACGTTTTGGTTGGACGTCTTTATTATAGATGTGACTCAATTTTGATAAACATCTTTTTGTTGTTCTACAAACATGGCCAAAATCCGTGGTTTAACATTTACATCTATAGTTGATATATATATATATATATATATATATATCAACTATTTTGTTTAAATAAATATATTTTAGAAACTGCTGCATTACATAACATATTTTTTTTTTTACTAATCAGTGAGCGCTTCAATCATATCTGGAAAAAAAATTATACTTAAAAATGTGTAATGATTTATCATTTCAATTATCAAAATAATAAAGTACGAATTCTATGTTTGACAGTACTAATCCCGTAATCCGTAAACCAATGTGACAACTTCTAATTGATTCTAAATGTCATGTCACTCATTTTAAATGTACATTTTAAAGAAAGTAGCACATAACAAATTATCTTGAACAATTAGATTAAGAACATGTAATCTAATCCAAATTGTTGCAATGCCAAAACAATTGCAATTTAAAAACAGATCACGATGCCAAAAGCTTGAAACATCAATTGCTTGCTATTCAATAACTGATAACGGTACCTATCGAAAAGAAACTCAAGAGTCTGAGACATAGCGCTAAGAATGATCACCAATCGGTCACACTGGCCATCGACCGAACACGAAATCTATCAATTTTCCACATCACCTGCGATTTCGAAAACAACTGACATTGTCTGTGGAACTGTAATGCAAAGCGTTTTGAGCCTTATCAGTAGAACTTTAAGTTCTCAACTCAACGATTTACATATTAGAACACTTTTGAAAATTAAGCCATTTACTGTATGTGTGCGTGTGTAATCATAGTAATCAACGAAGGTTCTTGACATTAGAATATCGAATTAAAAATAAATCTTTATCTTCTCTAAATATATTGTGCCTGCCAGTGCTAAGATGCGCTAGAACGCATCATCATCATCTCAGCCAAAAGACGTCCATAGAACGCATACTTCTAGTTAGATATAAAACTAAAGCAAGGAATCTTAAAAGAGTTTTAATTATGCCACTGGCTAAGTCTATAAAATGGAATTTATCTAAATAGTTTTGTTTGCTCTAGTCTAGAAGAGTTTTGCCTCGCAGTGTTAAGGTCGTCTTCACGCCTTAGTTACCGCGAAGCCTTTGGCTGACTGACTTATAAGACGTCGGTGTAACAAAAATTTAATGTTGTATTACTTTCTTTCTTGTCGTCTGCGGTTGACACTTTTTCTTTTAACTCGAGTCTGTTACCTGTCGCATTGCTTGTAGACTGACCTGCAACGGAAAACAGAGACGTTAGCAAAATGAGGTTGTGACCTACAACTCTTTTGTTTAGACTTATTTTTAGAAAAGCACATGAATTTAAGTATTGGTTGGGTATGGTTTGGTAAGTGCTGTGACAGAGGATACACCAATATTGTTAATAATTATTGATTAGCAAAACACTATACTTATACATTTACTTTATTATTTTTAGATAAATTAAAAAGCTTTGGATAATGGTCACAGATAATATATTAAAACAAAACATTTCAAATATTGTTTCCTAAGATTTGCACATAATAATGCGTAGTGTTAGCGCAAACGCATTAATTAATAATAATTAATGCTAAATGTTAAGTGAAATAAATAAATCTATACTAATATATAAAGCTAAAGAGTTTGTTTGTTTGTTTGTTTGTTTGAACGCGCTAATCTCAGGAACTACTGGTTCGAATTGAATAATTCTTTTTGTGTTGGATAGTCCATTTATCGAGGAAGGCTTTAGGCTATATAACATCACGCTGCGACCAATAGGAGCGAAGCATCAGTGAAAAATGTTGCAAAAACGGGAAAAGAGCCTAAAAAATTAAAAATGCTGCCGAAAGTCACTATTCCACGCGGACGAAGTCGCGAGCACAGCTAGTGTAAAATATAAAAAACAAAAATAATGTATTTATATATAGCTAGTAATAAGGTATTTTACACAACGGAATTTCACATATTTACGCGCAGACGATTTCGATTGCGGTCCGCAATATTTATTATTCGAAAAGATTGTTTATTGAAAGATAAAATATCAGATTGCCATAGTGCAAACAATTTGTTCAGGTCTAGTGATTTATGTGTTTGTTATTTTTTATTTGCCATTGTGCACGGAGGTAGTAACAGTTATTGTAAAACTTCGATAATACAATAACACTGGTTATTTTGTTACTAACTGTGCCAGTAATGATATTGGTTAGGAATTTCAGTCGTTGTCCACAAATCCTTAGTTAAAATATCTATCAGTTAGATTGCTTTTACTTTCGTCTTTGAAGTAACTGGTGACTATTGTTACACTTAAAGATTACAAACAGTTTGTATCTATTCGGAAAAGTATTAAAAAACTTCCACGAGAGGGATTGGAACCCACACCCTAAGACATCGGTTAGGTGCACTTTCAATTAAGCTATTGAGAATTATGATTATTTACATATAATTTTACGCAAATTTTGTTGAGAACAGAGCCACAATAACGTAGTTGGTAGTGCACATGACCCGGCATGTATGGGGTCCGGGTTCGAATCCCGCTCGTGGATTTTTTTCAACACTTTATCTTCTTTTTTCAATCTATTGAGGATTGGTCCCGACCTATGCAAATTTTTTCAACACTATCCGCTCTTACTTTGTAAGCCAAGGAACCTTGTTCAATGTCAACGTCTACATCATCAACATCCGATCTTAATAGTAATGACGTTGTTGTTGACATTGAATAAGGCTCTTTAGGTTTATTTTTTCAACACTTTTCCGAATTGCAACAATTTGTTTTACAACAAAATTTTGCGTAAAGTTTATTTATAATTTCAAAAATTATTTCAAACGCAACGGTAATATTCAAATATCTTCCCTCAAGGAATGTGTATACGATTGACTTTAGCTCAACCTCAAACTATGAATTACATTGAAAAACAGCACATCAGCCATAATTATCAGCTTACTAAGAAGACAGTCACAACTGAGCGGCGCCGATTCCGTCAGCTGAGACCTCCATAGTTTTTGTCGCGATTTCTCCTCGCCTGCCCGTACGATACTCTTGATTGGACGCCTGTGAGACTGCGAACAAGTAGATCATGACAACTCCTTGGTGAAAAACTTCGTCATGATTTCCGTCACGTGGTGCGCGGGAGAAGCGAGACGGTGCAAGATCACAATGCGCTTGTTTAATTTTTTATTACAAAATAGGATCGTGTTCATTTAATTTTTGTCTGTCACTTGTTACACGCTACACACATTTCACAGAGTCGCTTTTTATTTTAATTTTTCAAAAACGGATAACAAATACATTATAGTTATGATAATCTGACGATCTGGTGAAGGTCGCGGGAAGCCGCTGGATGCAAGCAGCACAAAACCGGTCGTTGTGGAGATCCTTGGGGGAGGCCTTTGTCCAGCAGTGGACGTCTTTTGGCTGAGATGATGATGATGATGATGATGATAGTTATGATACAAATAATACATAAGTAAAAGATGCAGCCCATATCACTATTCACAAATTACCCAATCAGTAGGTGAACCTGATTGGCCTGTATATCCAATCAGATATTAGTGATAGATTCACTTGTTTTCTAAAAAAAAAATTAAAATTCTGAAAACTTTAGTTCCGTTTTTTAAATCGTAGGAGGTACTTACTTGAAAAGAAGTTTGTTGATTTCAACGTACCTACGCATAAAACAATGTACTATCGCTATCGTTATGATCAGTGATGTCCTACATCGATCCAGAGTGTATATAAGGCGAGTGTTTGTAACAGGTTTTCCTTTCAAAAGAGTTTGTTGCGTTACTCATAGAAATTACTGCTCCGAAAGTAGATATTTACCTTACATCCAGTAGATATTTTAGTTCATAAAAAAGTACGATTTATAAATTCTTTGTATTGTATTTTTCTTCTTCGAAGTTTACTTGAGACATGAAGAAGAGGCATCACTTGAACCTACAACATTGGTTGTCATATAGACTTAAAAAGGAAACCACGAATTGTCACAGTACAGTGATAGTGCTTTCACGATTCGATCGCATATCGATCGTTATCCGATGACACGCTTGTAAAACAAACCTTCTTTTGTTTTTGTAGTTAACTTAATCGAAAAAACAGATTGCAAGTGGTTCTAGTATCTTGTGCTACTTTTCTTAGTACTTTTGTCCTCTTAACCCCTTCAAATAGGCACTGCGCCTGTGTGAAGTCACATTAGTAGTCGCGGAACTATATCTTTTATTTAACCCGTTTTTATTTTTAATAATAAAATTAATATCTCACAAATTTCCTAGCGCTAAACGCGTCAAAACACTCTTATATTTCGCAATCTGCTTTAGTTACCATAACTAAGAAATGATAAAGAACTCTGTTATAAGACATGAAATATCACCTTGGAGATGAGGACATTTCCAAGGCAACACTTGGAGACTGATCAATGGGATACCTGTCAAAGCATTTGTACTCAGCTCAACCAGTAAATGCAGCAGAATTCGACAGCTGTGCGTAAACCTTCAACTTTGACATCGCAAGTGTTACCGCTGGCTCGAGGCTAAGCCACTTGTAGCTGTCACTACAGTGCCGCTTTGAAAAGAAACACGATAATGACCGCGAACAAGGAGGTATGTAACGTGCAATTGGTGGAATAATCTTTATCGGTAAGATGTAGATATTTTAGAAGGCTTTTTGGCTGAATCTTAGTCTTATCTTATCTTAGATGTAATGAAATGAAATCACTTTTACGGATCTACTCGCGTTTATTTTACACATTACTTATGTAATGTTTATCCTGACGTTTCTAACCATTTGCAGGGTCCGTGGTCACAGGGAGTCTCCCTAAAAAAATAAACGCGAGTAGATCCGTAAAAGTTGTTTCATTTCAATGTGTATTGTTCGCGTAAACATTAGAAAACAATATTAGATGTAATGCTTAAATAAGTAAGACAGGTCTCACATTTTCTTTATTCATAAAGAATGTGACTTTGCTAACATCGAAGTAATGAGATAAAAAATATGTACCTATTTAGATTAAATAAGGTTAGGGTTACAATGGGACTGTGTTGTCTCCAGAAAGACAAAAGGCTTTAATTAATAAAGAAAAAAAAAGTTTTTCAAATAGTATCAGCTCTTAATATATCACTGTTATTATAATAAAGTTTGCATTACGAGGTCTAGTTACACCCTTTTATCATTATATAAGAACTGGACCAACTTTGCCAATCCAAATGCAATTTCTATTAACAATTTCATTAAAGCAAACCTCAATAACATTTCAGTTTATTATCACACTTTACCAAATCGAGCATCAAATCTGCACTGAACGCCGCGTCGCAAGAGACGGTTGGGCAAAACCTATTAGACATTCGCAATCTGTGTTGCCACCGCGCAGTCGTCAGTTGGCTAACCTTTATAAATCAGTCGCAGCAGGAAATATATGATGACAGTCGTAATAAAAGATTAAATGTCAAAGGACAAAGGTGAAAAAACTGCGCAGGCATGTCACTTTGGAACCTGTATTACGCTACCTCCTGAAATTAAGAAATAAAAAGCATTTGTTGCTTGGAAGCGATTGCGTGTTAGCAAAAAGGCCGCCTATTTTGTACTCAATCTAATCTTCAATTTGTCTGTATCTTTGTATTTTTGTGTGCAAATAAAGTTTATTATTATTATTATTTATGAACAAACACATACACAAATTTTAATTATGTACAAAAGAAACAAGACAGACAGTTAACAGGGCAAAAGAAAAAAAGCAATGATTAAACTGTAGCGCCTTACAAATAAACAAAAAATAAGCTCCGAATAGTTATTCCGTGTTTTGTTCCTGTCATGTAAACGTCATTTCAAATTAGAGTAAAAGAGACAAAACACGGACTAACTATTCGGACCTTATTCTTTGTTTATTTGTAAGGCAGAAAGAGTAATAAAAAACATAATCCTTCTTCTGACGCAATCGGGTAAAAAGAAAACGATGACTGTGAAACTGATGGGCTGTCTCAGCAGAAGCTTCTGTATCATTCGTGGATGTTCAGAATGACACAGAAGCGCTGTTATTCTGGCAGGGCCTGACTAACTAAAGCTAATCAAGGAGAACGGAGAGTTATGCCCACCCTAAATAAGATTGGGAACAGCGCTGAATAATGATACTACTTACTTATAGTAAAAAACTAGTTCGATAGCTAGCAGTGACTTTAATCAAATCAGGTGGTAAATGAAAAAATGAAGCCATTGTTGCTCGAAGTGCTGAATGCAAGTTAACTCATGGTAGCGGAAACGATTTGAACATTTGGTATGCCATTGAACTAACGCCTCCTCCTGATACAATCTATATACTATATTAAAGAGAAAAAATAGGATAGAAATAGGAGAGAAAAATAGACAATACTTTTATTGCAACGTTATTAAATATAAACATGAACAAAAAAAATTACTTGTAGGTATTCATCACTACATCAGCCTATACTAACTAGTCCACTGCTAAACATAGGCCTGGTTTTAAACACTAGTATTAATAAATACTAATTATTATTTTCTTTAACGTGGTCGAATGGTGATGATAGTGCGAATATTCTTTACTCAATCGAATAAAATTAAAGTTATATATAATTTGCTTTATTTCAACTAATACTTGCCTCACATCTATTTCAAGCAATCCGTCCGTAGCTAAGGCAACAGAATTTTATTGCTGTGACATTTACGTGCAAAACAAAAAGTTCTATCAATAACAAACGACCGATAAGTTGTTTTCTATCTACGCATCGAAGCAATCTGCTTCGAACGTGCCTTTTTGTATATCGACCTCACGTCCGAAGGCACTAAGGATATGTACTATTCAAAACATACTAACATTGTTAGCTAATGTAACTCATATATTACTGCACGGTTTATTAAGTGACCATTCAAGTTAGTGGAGGTGACCCCATGAAAATAAAGAAATGTTGGTTTGATAGACCAACTCTGTAACGTTGGGAAAAAATAGAATAGCGGAATGAAATTAATTTAAAAATATTTTTAATATTATTTTTTTTAGTTTTTTGAGGAGCTCGATGGCGCTGTTAAGCAACTTTCGCAAAGGCCGGTCATCGCATGGGTGATCAAAATTGTTTGATCTCGAGCTCTTCCGTGCTTCGGAAGGCACGTAAAGCCGGTGGACTTGAATTCCTAACATATCGTTAAAAATTATAACAAATGGTCACGCATTATTTTGTTTAAACATTTAACGCTCGTTCAATATGCGAGGACATAATAAACACTTGATACATTAATTAAAGTTTGAATAGGTAATCAGTAATTGGGTCACATCTGTCACCTTCGTCAAATCGACCGTGAAGGTTGGTAAGTGGTAAACAATTGCCTAATTAGATTCTGTTTAAAAGAACTTTTAAACTCTTACCGCCTTACAAATAAACAAAGAATAAGGTCCGAATCACAGACCAAATAGGTATGTGGTCCGAATAGTTATTCCGTGTTTTGTTTCTGTCATGTAAACGTCATTTCAAATTAGAGTAATAGAGACAAAACACGGAATAACTATTCGGACCTTATTCTTTGTTTATTTGTAAGGGGGTTTAAAAATAGACTTTAAGGGCCTTTCAATTAAACAGACTATTAACTTGGAATTGATATAGCCGTGTTTCGTTTCTGTCATATACACGTCAATTAAAATTAGAGTAAAAGAGAAAAACCTGATGATTAACATATGAGGGGTCGTTAGATTCGTTTGACTGTGGGAGTGACATAGGCTATTAAAAATCCGAAATATACTTAATAAAAAAGTTAAAAGTTTGAAATAAATCAAATTATTAAAATAAAACAAATAACTGTGTCGAACATGAGCTTAAATCGAGCAGTGGTGCCTTCACGATACTCTGCTTATTAGTACGGGGTAAGATATTTTATTAGTTATTTAGTAAATGGGTAATTATGAAAAGTTTGCTAGATGTAGGATAATGGAGAGAAAGGCGAGAACCGAGAGACGCATTTTGGGTCAGGAACGCGTAATATAGCGATCCGTAGTCTCTTCAGCCTCTGCCTACCAATTATCGTCAATCATTACGGAGTGAGTCTAGTAAATAAATGTATATGTTGCAGGGAAATGAGGATACCAGAAGTTACGTGAAATTTCTACGTATATCACAAAATCACGAAAAATGTCGAACGTATAATATGTCTTCTTAGTGAAATCTATTTTTTTAAGAGTAAGCACAATGCCTCGTCTCATCTCAACTGATGTTGTGTGATGATATAGCCAATGGTGGAAGCACACTTCACACAGGATCCTGAACAAAAATATTCAAATACTTAAGTGATTTGGCAAAATACTGCCATATTTTTGTCATACGTCACTAAACTGAATCTAAATGTAATAAAGTGGACACAAAGCCTGCGGTTTCCGTAAGTATTTCATTTTAATGACTGCGTTGTGTTCGCGAAATTCTAATTTTGTTATGTGTCTACGAGAACTTTGTTATGAGTTCTCTAGTGTATTTTCGCAGTATTTGAAAATTTAAGATCTGTCTACGTATATTGATACGTAGATAGTTAGGATACGTTTATAGGATAAGAGCTCAATGGCACAGAGCCTACTGGATAACGTGGCGGTTGGCGCATTCGGGTTCTGATCAAGCAAGTTAAGCAACTTTTGTCTCGGTTGCTACCCTAAAATAGCAGTTATGACCTGATCTTCGTTTTAGGAGGATGGTTATAAATAAGAAGCTGATGATGATAGTGTTGTAGATACTTTATAAATTAATTATAAATTAAGAATAACGATAAATTCAATGTGGCTTTCTATTACGCATTGGGAATTCGTTGTCAATATAACTGCAAAGGTTATTTCTACAACCATTTACAGTTGAACAATGGAGAAGTCGCGTGGAAAGACACAGTTGCCATCCACTCAAATGTTGATTAGCACAAAACTTGATAATGACATACAATAATACGAATAATAGTAACCGCACGCGACTAGACTAAGAAGCCCTCCACCGCAAAGGGTTAGATTGGCCTTTTCTATAGCTGTGTGTGTTTGCTGGAAGAGCTCATGTTACAATGGTTTGTGGCGATAATAATCTGGAATTGTGTCATGGGCGATTATCGCTTGCGCAACCACACAACAGTCAGTAGTAATGTCTTTGTCGTTCCCATGGGCGGTGCACGCGATTATAAGCTAATTGGGCACTCGCGATGTGTGAATGTACGCTTTTTAATGTTTCCGGAGGAGGTATAATGTCTATACTCTGTTGTAGTGAATCGTTAACCTTAAAGCTTATGGAATTCGGTTGTTTTTGACATGCTTACTAGAATGATGAATTACTTTAATTAGTTTATGCTTAATTAAAATAAAGTAAACCGGAGTAGTACATACTAGAACTACTTCAAAGGTTCATTTAAGTGGTTTAATTTATGTTTAGGTAGCTTTTCTGTATATTTTTTATATCTATTGTATTTTATTGTAACTATTCGTGCCACTTGAAAAGCCTTCGACTTAATTAATGACGTCATGAAGCTTAAATTAAATTTCACACTATAGTGTCCTAATAAAAATAAAAATAAAATATAGAAAAAGACATGTGGGTTTACACATGTTTTTTTTCTATAATTTATGAGTTTAAACTTTAGCAATCTTCTCCTTATCCATCCATAGGGAAGGCTCGTGCCCCAGCAGTGGCAACATAAAAAAGAGCTTGCGATGATGATGCTGATGGTGAGAGTTTAAAAAAAAATATGATCGTAATTTAATTGAAACATCCTTTTTTGAGAAAAAACGAGATAGATTTTTTGTTGGCTACAGAATAAAAGAACGGAACTTTAAGATAGAAGTCTAATAGTCGATACACACGACACAACAACAGCCGTATCTAAACTAAGATGGTGCGCGTAGCTCAATGTGTTTCGCGTACTATTTCTCCTTGAATGCACAAAGAATTCTCTTCGTGCGCACGCGACGGTTTCACATGCGCATCTCACTCTGTGTTTGTACCTATTCTAAGATATAACTATTTTTTGTTAACATTAAAAAAAAACGATGGAAACGTTTTTCTGTTTTCTATATGAGGAAAGTTAAAGTGTGTTTAAATGAAGCTTTTCATACTATAATATACTGTTTGTCCTACTGTAACCATGGATACTATAATAAGCCGATATCATTTCTGCTGTTAAAGACCATGACAGTATAAAAAGTTCTTTTAATATTTTTTTCTGTTTACATATATACTGCATCTTATCACTCTTCCCGTGTTCGACAGAAACGAGCGATCGACATTTTTTTCCTTTGAATCATTAATATAGGGATCAGCGAACAGCGACTGATTTTAGTCTTTATCGGCTTCCTACCCATCCCGTAAGATTTATATGAGAATCCCTACTATTATAACTTTTTAAACTATCATGGTCACTTACATTAGAATAAATATTATAACAGTATTATAGTGTAACAGAACGTCACTACATACCAAGATTGGTAAGAGAAGCGATTGAAATTACAAAATACAAAAATTTCAATCGCGAAGATGGGTTTAAACTGTCGCGTATCTGGAATCCAGTGATTAGCCTATGTAAAGACCGCAAAAAGAACAAAAGTGCCGTTTCGCGATCTGATACGGTCAGTGTAGTGTGTCGAGAACAAGTTCGAGTGAATAGTGACTTAGGAGCCAGTGGTACGAGTATTGAGCGCAAAAAACGACTAAGGAAGAGGGTAGATCGTTTTGTCTGCTCATAATCACCCCACCCGCAATAACTTCAGTACATCCGTGATCATGACGCATGCAACTATACCGAAATATCGGATACTCAAACACGACAATAAACATGGTAATAATCCTAAATCCTAAATAATGGTAATTATATGGTTATTATGTATAAACGAGTGAGTTAGCGGAATTAACACTACATATTATTTAAATTACATTTTTTTGTACTATGGATTTCCGCAAAATAACGCCTGATTCCATTAATTAATGGTAATTATTGTTTGGCGATGGAAACTGTGTCGAATACTGGGCCTAAAGTGTACTGAAAAACTAAAAAAAACTACTAAACAAACACATCATATCTAACTTCTAAGTCCGACCCTGTACGTTGACCCTGAGCTACTTTTATTTCGACTCGATCGGGCGCCACCGCTTGCTAGAGTCGTGGACCTTTGGGAATAAGCCCTATTGCTCGCAGACGCATCTTTTTTTTTCAAACTAGGTTCCTTTTTTTATACTTAGCACGGCAAATGACTCCGTACCACCTGATGTTAAGTGAAAATGGAGTCCAGACGCGAAGACAACTGTTGCAGCGTGAAAACAACGCAGCATCAGTCAACCTCACCCTGCCGGCCCACAAGGTCACGCCTCGTTTGAAGGACCCCATATCATAGAAAGGAGGGAAAACGTGTGCTGGTAGACTATTCTATCTTTTTGAGGTGTGACAAAGAAAGGAGTCACCAAATTTCTTTGTGCGCGATGGGATATGTGTAACTAACTTTAATATTTAGATGACTATATTTTGCACGGCTCCCGTTTGCTTTTAGTTAATGAATCTTTGCCTCATTACAGTTAGCAAATTATACTTTTTGCACTGGTTTTATTACTTTAGTTTCAAATTCATGCTCATGCTCAAATATACTCACTGTTTATATGTCATTTACGTAATTATGTTACTATGTAATTTCTTATTAAGTGAACTGTAAAGAACAATGGCAAATATCCATACTAAAAATTGTCTGATATAAAATATGAGCGCACATAAACAAAAAATATGTCTTCAGATTCAGCGTTACCTGTAGATTCTGTATGTAAAGTTATTTTCATCTGAGAAAGCCGGAATTAAAAAATATTGTGGTTTGATTTTTGGTTAGGCTAGGTTAGTTTTTTTTTTTTTATTATGACTTCTAACAAAACACACTTATACGAATTTGTCAGTTTCAGTTCAGTGTCAAAAATAACTTAGTCTAAAGTCTAAGTCATAAAGAAACTTGTATATACGGAAAGTCTAAGTACTGTCTCAATTTTAAGATGCCACGGCATGTAATTTTCGACTTGTTGTAAAAATTAAAATGGTTTATATTATGTCGCATAGCGGTAAAGAATAATATTAACAAAACCGAAAAAACACATAAAACAACCGATTGAGAAAGAGTGCGGAGAGAGGGCTACTTCACTACAACTTGATTCGATACTTATAGTATCGATACATCACAGTAATTGGTTATTTTAACTCAATACAAATACGGTAGATGCTTGAATGGCATTAAAGCGGCTTCTTCAGACACCAATCACTATTAATATGGTGGGAACAAGAAACTTACTTACTGTTTCCAGGGTGGATATCGACTTTCGATTAATCAATAACGTTCAATTGAATATTGAAGTCGATAAAAAATAATTGTATTCACATCCCGATTTTCAACATGGCTGATGGATTAAGAAAAACACGTCATTGATATTCTTTTAAAAAACTCGATTTAACGCCGGCTTTCAAGGGAATATCTAGATATTTGTAAAAACATGCGAAAAACAATAAATTCGTTTGGTGTAAATAACATTAATGGGCGCTTTCAAAAAGTCAGACAATTTTTTGCCATTGTTCTTTCTTTTGAGAATAAAATGTCTTTACCCTGAAAGTGTCGAACATTGGGGCTACTACCCTATATACCTATTAAATAATATTTATCATAGTAAAACTGATGTTAGTTACCAATTATATATCTAGTGCCTGAAATAAGAAGAATTCCGGTTTACTTTTTACTGTCTTATACATGCCAAAAACATGTTTTATTTCTAGAATACCTACTTTGGTATGTTTATGAACAAATCATTCATTCATTCATTCATCCAACGTCAAAACCACAGTAGGTATTCAACTGTTATTTTCTCAGCGACATGGAAAACAATGGCGTGTATTATCTTCCAGAATTTTCACTTATTTCAACGACAATACAGAAGGTGGTAAGGTCGTGCGGCGGACCTCTGAACAAGCATTGTTCGCATGATTGACGTTAGGAAAAATAGTTGCGCAGGCGCCGTGAACTGTAACCCGATGGTTTAGAGCTCATTATTGCAGGTGCAGGTGCACTACGAAAATATGCCAGTTTATCTATCAAACAGTTACACAAGTGTTAAGACGGGACAATGTACTATTTACGTATTCTAAATTCACCTGACGTCCTATTATGAGGCTATAACCGTGGCGTCAGTCGATTAGTAAAGTGTTTTGAAGTATAATTGCTTAAATATTATGTCAACAAATTTATAGAAGCATATTTGATAATAAGCAGTTGAAGCTTTCCTATTTACTTATAATAATATAATATTTACCTGGGATAAGTTTTGTGCTAGCGTACCTATAATAAAAAGGTAACTTATACGATGACTATATGACTATTGGATTGGCTTAGTAGTATAGTGGTAAGACCACCGGTAATATACAGGGTGGGAAAAAAAGACCGTGGTTGGAGGAAAGGTACCCTCAACTCTTTGGGGCATAGTGGTTGATTTTTTTACCACATATTTTATTTGGTTTTTAATCTTATCTCAATCACATAAAGTTCAAAATGTGGTAAGATAAGATAAGATAAGATAACTTTTATTACCATAAAATTGTGTAAATACATAGCAGGTGTTAAGCATATTATAATTGGGAACTAACAATTTACCCTAGTCGGGCATGCAATTTTTAGTAGGTAGGTACATGTTACATAGAAACAGCCACTATGCTGTTTTTGTTCCGAAATATTCAGTCAAACTGTAGAACGCCTTATCTATAAGCCATCTCTTTAATTTAATTTTAAAACAGCTTAAATTTACTGGGAAAATACATCCCTCTGATCCTGAAAGAGTTAATATTGTTGATGGCAAATTTTACTGAAAGGAAACATTCCTTTATTTTCAAAAATAATTAAAACTGCATTTAAAGATTTTTGATAAATGATAAGTTAAGTGAACTATTTTCTTTAGATAGTAAGTAAGCTTTACAATAAAAAAATATTTTTCGTGGTCTTTCTATAATTTAAGATACTTTGTTGTTTAAAACGAATTGATCCTTATGAATGACTTTTTCAGTTGGTATCATAAAATACAGGATGTTTTTTTCACATTTTACCGGTTCGATTCCAGGCTTAAACAGGTGATTTTTTAAATCTTTAAATGCAGTTTTAATTATTTTTGAAAATAAAGGAATGCTTCCTTTCAGTAAAATTTGCCATCATCAATGTTAACGGTACTTTTTCTCCAACCACGGTCTTTTTTTTTCCACCCTGTATATATGCCACCAACCAAATCTAAAATAAGATGTACCCCCGCGGGGTAATAAACCAGAAGACGTCCCTCCTCTGGGTATGAGACCATAAGATATATAATATATAGCATTTTCTTATGTAATTAATTATGTTGGAATTAAACAACTTTTACGGATCTACTCGCGTTTATTTTACACATTACGTATATAATGTTTATCCTGACGTTTCGAACCCTTTGCAGGGTTCGTGGTCATAGGGAGACTGCAAAGACTGTAATGTGTAAAATAAACGCGAGTAGATCCGTAAAAGTTGTTTAATTTCAATGTGTAGTGTTCGCGTAAACTTTAGAAAACAATAATTATGTTGGCATTAAAAACAATGTTGATAAAATTGTTGTATTCTGTCAGTTAGAAGTAAGATAGCCTTAATAGTTGAGTATTCTCCGTAAAGTTCTATCTTCAGCCCCATCGTCACTTTAACCCGCTGTACTAAAAAAATGCTATGTGCAAACAACACGGCTGCCGTGTTGTTTGCTATTCAGAAAAACATGACAACCATATCTTGTAGTTTATCATTCAATGGGCTACAAATCGACGGAGGCTTTTATTGGTCGGCGCGTGCGTATAAGGCTGAACAAATTTAAATATCTCATGTTCCTTCGTTCTTGGCTGGGCACGTTAAGCAGTCGTTAACACCCACCAAGTCACATTGAGCCAGCTTTTGATACCATATCTCCCCAGGTGATCATGTGGGAAGAGCCCAGCATTGGGCAGTTTATTCGATTATCGACTCTTAAGTCAAACCAAAGAAGCAAATTCTTAATCTTAAGAATATAAGTGAAACACGCATCAGTTATACCGCTACATTTTGTTTTGTTCCGTTTTCATAGTGGGGGTTTGACCAGAGGGCTGTTGACGTGGCAACTTTGTGGTCAGAAAGAATATGATGATATGGATGTCGCTGACACGTTAAGAAGCAGAAGAATAGCCATCTTATATTTTTCTGGTATACAGTTATTCTGTACTAGAGTACCTTAATACAGATCTCCCTACGTTTTCTTTACTAAGGGGCAGCGTGACTGTGACATGGAGCTTGCAAATGATCCAAAACGTCAAAAATTGTAACATGTAAATTGAACGCAAGTACTTACTTACATCAGTACAAAGTGTTTCATTGCAACATATATTGTTCACAAGAACTTTACAAGAAAAATTCCAATGCTTACTAGTAGCAAGTATTTGACAAATACGAACACTTACAAAATGTGTTGAGCAACCTGCCCCAATTCGGAATATTTGTACAGCAGTATAATATAGGACAATAAAAAATATGTCTAACACAAACAGCGCTCGGCAGCTGCCACCAAATGGGCCGTACGTTCCCTCACAAATACCGGCAGTCACGACAGCTACATATTTTTGTGAGTAGCACCGTAAATAACTCATTTTCCTTACGACGACGTCATAGACTTTAAGGAAGAGCTTTACGACTCTTTGGTCCGTGTTTTGTACCGCCAAAAGTCAAACTAGAAACAAATGACATAAAATGACATTTAATTGTTATTTTTTAGGGCTGTGTTATAGCCATAGGCTTTTCAGCTATATATTTCTGTGTGTAACAATGTTAATTACTCATTTTCCATTCGTTCTTTACGCGCGACTTTATAGTCCGTAAATTGTCTTTTGCACTGCCATTTTGAAAAAACACAACAAACACACGACTTTTTTAATGTATTGACACTTTTAATCTGCATATTCTTGTAAGTAGCACAGTAAATAACTCATTTTCATAAGACGTCATAGCCCGTAAGGAAGAGCTTTACGGCACTTTGGTTGTATTTTGTTCCGCCATTTTTAAGAAAAATAATTCATATTATGACCTATTTGAATGTGGTGCAAGTTTTACTATAGATATTGTTATTATGTAGATAAAATCCTTAAATTATCTAAGCACGATTAAGGTGTTGCTAACCTAACAATTAGTTATGTTAGCAGTGCGTGCTCTCTGGTGGAAACTGGAAACGCATGCTTTGTGATAAAAATAATATTTTTACATAAACTAGCGATACTTATCATACGTTCATTTGCGAATAATACAGCGTTCAAAAAGCAAAGGAAATTAGAAGAGATCTTACTACCGATTAAGTGCCTTAATCAGCTAACTAGTCGAGTTCCTTGAGAGGATAGAAAACACAGTGATCTATACACGCACTCACACTAAATAGGTGTGCGGAGAAACCGCATACATACATATATTACACGTCTGTCTGTATGGAGCTGTCTGGCTGATTTCTAAACATGCAGATGAGTGACGGAAAACTAGGCATGTCGTCGCCTTAATGGTGATATTGGAGACAAAGACTGAGCGACGACGCGGCCTTAATTTAATCAAGTTCGCAGTTATTGTAATGAACCTATTTTGAAAGATTTAACAAATTTATAGTTTTTATAGGAGCTCGATAGCGCAGTGGTTAACGCCCGGTCTGCGAGTGTTGAGGTTAAGCCACTTTCGCAAAGGCCGGTCATCGGATGGGTGACCAAAAATGTATCATCTTGATCTCCTCCGTGCTTCGGAAGGCGCGTAAAGTCGTTGGTTCCGGCTGCATTAGCAGTCGTTAACAACCACCAATCCGCACTGGGCCCGCGTGGTGGTTTATGGCCCGTTTGGGAAGGCTCGTGCCCCAGCAGTGGGGCTGATGAATGAAATGAGCTGATGATGATGATGATGATGATATATTTTTATGAATAGGCTCTGGTAACTCTACGCTGGGACATCTTGTGCAAAAGAGAAGTCGCAAAGGTGTAGAGTCCTTTCTTTATTATAACTCAGCATTCTATAACTAACGATATTACGATTACGAATAAGTAATGCTTAGTAATATTACGCAAGCACGCATTTCTAAGTTAAGTAAAAAAAAATAATTAGTACGAAATGTACCTGGTTTTCATTGTCAAAGTCCCACTATTAGACTCGTAATAAAGGTTTAGTAATAAAGTGTAGTCACTTGCAAAAAAGACGGCATACCTCTAGTGGTTTTTGAAATAGGTACTTTTTTTTATAAAATATGGAATTTTGCAATAAAGAGAGCAAAATCTGTTTGTTTGCATGTATGGCTTATCTCTGTAACTACTAAATCAATTCTAAAAACATCTTTCGACCAACTCAACTACAACCCGCAATATAATATCATACACATTAATTGCAGCAGTAGTTTTTCTTGTTGAAGTTTCTAGAAAAACTCGACGCTGCATAGGTAGTGGGTACATATTTAAAAATCACCCCTCGGTAGTTTCACTTTGCGAACTGGCAACTGCAATTTTACCCGTGCTTTGAAATTAGCGTTGAGTTGGTAACACCAAACTTTTACGTGCGAGCAATGTTTTTCGACACTGGCAGCCAAGGTGACGTCTATGTGATCGCGTAACGTTCACGCGTTTGCCGACGAGACAATGGCATTATGTATTGTTTAAGTAAATGCTATGAAGCTGTTGGAAGTAAAATATTTACCGTGAAAAGTTATTTTAAAGAGTTATAGTTAAGACAACACCTCGATTTGTGAACATTCAAAAAGGCTGACCTTTACTGGCGCTGTCATAAGGTCAAAAATACGTAGCGCCTGCGGCAATTGAGATCGTAAATTAACAGAATCTAAAAAATATTTTTAATAAATTATTGGTTTTACTGCCGTACTCAGAGACGTCAATAATTTTCATGACAATTAAATGTCTTTCCTTCTCTATTTAGCACTATACATGAGAAAGTGACAGCAAGAGATTTAACTGTCATTAAAACTTAATTGACGTCTCTGAGTACGGTAGTTAATTATCAAAATATGCAGCTACTAAATTACGAATATTTGAGTGGTTCTATGCACATAAATTAAGTAATTTTGTTGTGATTTCAACAATAATGATTGTTTAGTGGTGTTTTAGAAAATATTATGATCTAGTCAAAATTATACAATCGTGTATTTTAGCTAGCAAATTCTAGATAAAGACATGAATTTACCTATATCAACATTTCAGATTCGTAAGCCATATTATAGTCTTAAACTATTCAGTTGGTGCATTGTAAGTGCGCTAAAAGTGGCTTTGGCCACGAGGTCAAATGTTTGTGATGCGCCATAAGAATTTGTGGCTCATCGCGCTACGACAGTTTCATCAACGGTAACAGAAATGACGCAATGAACAGTTAAAACGCAAACCTCTAGCGCTCGAATCGTGGCTGTGATCTTGTTGGTTAAGTCTAAGCATATAACAAAAATATTATATATTTATTTATTTATTTATTTTTGGTACGGTAACAAAATACAAATCAAAACATACAATTTTTTACATAGGTAAAATGATATTTCTAAATTTGCATTTCAGTAACAACCGAGCACAACATTCAATTTAAATATATTAAAATAAAGAGAGAAAAAAAGATATAAAAGTAGGTACCATTCTTAATTCAGTCTTATTTCATAGTAAGAAGCAAGCCAACGCTTTCTGAACATTTGATACTATTTAAGAATGAATATAATTTTTGATGAAATATATCAAGGTCCTTACATAAAACATTAAATTTTCGACACATCCGTATCAATGGGCTATGATGTGATACATTGTTTCTAGCTAAAGGTACATGAAAAAGAAGTTGTCTACGGTTGGATTTGGGTGAAAATCTCAAAGAAACATGGCACAAGACATCTGAATCAAGGGTAGAATTAAGTAGTTTATGCAATGTTGAAAGGTCACAAAGTTGCCGTCGCATGAGTAGGGAATCCAGCTTAAAGTTTCCGAGTCTGTCATCGTACGTTGTCAGCAATTTACCTAGGCCCAGCTTATAACTGAGACCACGAACAAACCGTTTCTGTACAGACTCAATCCTGTTTATGTGATTATCATAACAGGGTGACCATATGGTGCAACAATATTCAAGAACGCTTCTCACAAGGGAAGTATACAGAATAATTAAGCTTTCCTTTTTTCTAAATGGCTTAGTGACTCGATTAACAAAACCTAAGGTTCTCCTAGCTCTTAAGATGATCGAATCGTAGTGGGTTCTAAAAGAAAGTTTGGATATTCTACAGTATGTTTCTCCAACTTCAAAATTGGCAAGATATAAACCGAACCAAACAATTTAAAAAATAATCACCAGTATCCATTGCCAGGCAGTACTGCTAATTAGTTTCTGTGTCCAAGTGCTAACAGCTCTAGCTAATATCAGCAAGGCTAACATGAGCTATTGCTTTATTAATCGACTTAATAAGGTGGCTTAATTATAAATCAATATACAAGATCTCGGTTCTCGACTACGGTCCCTGTATCGATTTCCATAATCAAGTATGTCTTCTCGAGTGTCAGGCAAAGCTCCAATTACTTTGTATAGATTTTCAATAAATCTATATAGAATGTTGAAAGTGGATAAATACGAACAACCGTCGTTATCTCGGCAACGCTTTCATAATGTTAGTTGATTGAAACCAATTAAAAAGTGCGATGACATTTTAATACAGCAATTGTATAAGCCACCTTGACAGGCGTCTGGCGTCTGTTCAGAGCTTGGCGTCAAGATAAGAATCAAATTAGAACAAAATTCAAAATTCAAAAATGTTGCTATCAACATTTGCAATGCTGAATTTCTTTCCAATAAATGTCTGTGATTGTATGCATTATATCGTAGGGTGCGATTCTTGTACCAGTGACAATAATTCTCACACCACACCAGGAACAAATTTGATACCGTAAATTCTGAAACAGTAAGTTTCATCACACTAATATTATAAATGCGAAAGTTTGTGTGTATGCATATTTGTTGCTTCTTCACGCTGCAACGGATGAATGGATTTGGATGAAATTCGGCATACAGACAGTTTATAACCTGGATTAAAACGTAGAATACTTTTTATCCCGATATTCCCACGGGAACGGGAACCACGCGGGTGAAACCGCGAGCGGTCGGTAGTAATTTATAATATAATGAAACTTCTTACAATTTTACTAAACGCAAACCTTGTAAAGGGGTAAAATAATGTGATAAATTAAACGCTAGTAAATTCGTAAAAAGTGTCTCAAAAACAATAAATAAAAGCATCACTATAAATCAAAAATTACGAAATTAAAGCGTATTATTACATTTATCATTTCGAAATATCGGGTGAAATTAGTACCGGTATGATTATTACTCAAATCCACGAGACCCTTTGCTGTATACATGTATTCTGACACGCACTTCACCGGTTTTGTAAGATCACTTGATGTTATAATAATGATTGGTAAATTTCGCACAAAATGAGAGGTTGTAAACCTACCCATTAAAAGATTATGAAGCTGTCAAAACAATACTGTATTCGAAAGTTTTGTTCCAGCGTTTGATAACAATAATCATTGCTTTTCTTAGATCAAAAGTCAAGACATTACCGTCTGCTATATAATTATTGGTACACTTTCTCTACCAGAAGCATTCAGTAGGAGTTTATTTAGTTTTATTGTTGTCGTAAGGCGGTCGCTATGACACATAAATACGGATTGGGACAGCGTTTTGGGCTATGGTCAGATTTGTTGTCATCTGTCACAGGTATTGTTAAGAACTCAAAAGATGGTTTCAGCAATGTTTCCATTACAAATATGTATGTTACCGAAATAAACATTTTTATTTTCATTTCCCAGTGTGATCATTAAAGAGTCAAGGCCACAGAAAATTCTTTCAAAAAACCAACATAAATAAGAAGAATTAAGTACTGAACTTGAAAATAATTTTAGGAGTAAAAAAACATTAAAAGCAAATACGTCAATTCTGGTATGTCTGTCTACTTTTGTCGCTAATTTGTGTTTACTTAAACAAAGACCCAACTTTTTACATAACAGCGTAATACAAACGCTCGCTCAAAGCGTTTTTGGAGCTACCACCAAGACCAAGAACAGCTCGGTAATACAGCGAGAGAGGGAAGTGATCGGACAGTTTTTTTGCTACAAACAAAATTACACGCTTGACTGATTACAGTTTAATCAATTTTGTTAACGATTCTTTCATGTTCCATTATGTAACTTCATGCTTCATTCATGCTACGAATTATGTGCATGAACATATTTTTTTATGCGTAGACAGCGTGAAGCAACACTAGCTGTCAAAAATATGATGACGTTTAAAAAGCTACTGGAAGACATTTTAGACTGAAATAAGCGCCCTTGCTCGTGTTCGTTCGTCACGTGCACTCACGTGAATTATTTGTCAAAAAAGAAAATCTAAAATGAAATTAATAATTTTTATTAGTGAATGCAGTGTGGGCAAGTTAAGCCACATTAATAAAAAAAAAAAAAAAAAACATTATGGTTTTACAGACATAAATTTTGTATGTAACAACTACTTGTTGTTTATTTATTTAACCCCTTATTCATAAAAACTATTCAAGCATTATTTAGTTAAATACTGTTTTGTCAACGTCACACAAACGTCATTTTGAATTTGAGAAAAAGAGACAAAACAACGATTTACTAAATAAAGCTTAAATAGTTTTTATGAATAAGGGGGTTAGTGTGTAAATGTTTGGTGGTCAAACATTAGTCCAATCTAGTCAACATTATTTTATCGTATTAAAATTATATCCTTACACTTTTAAGTACTCATAATATATTAGTTACGAAACTACGTGCCAAATTCACCACTTCCCTAAACGTCCAGAACTTCAAAATAAAAAAGGTTGTAACTTTTATTTCAGCAACTTAAGACTTATACATGTAAGAAATAGGGTTTAATATCAAACATATATCTTTAGCTGTGTTATTACGGTTACCTTTTATTATTACACCGAATTTTGTTTAATAATTAGTTTAACGCATCTGCTGCATGTTTATACAGCCTTGGGCTACAAGGTTTCCTTTCCCCAACAACGTTGATAATCAAATTTCCTCATTGCGCAACTGTCTCGAAAACATGGCAGATGTTAAAACACAAGCAAAAAGGTCTCCAGGACACATTGTAAGAGCATCGTCGATTTCCATACAAAATTACGGTCACTTTCGAAATGTGCACATTGTGATTCGGCGTAAGCGATTTTACCTCCATTGTCTCGGTAAATAGTTGCACGAGTCGCTTTTTATAATTCTTTTAGTAGGTGTTCTTTTGTTTTTTTTATTAATTCTAAGCGTGCGATTGAAGCCAAAGGAACAGTTTCCGTACCGGCGACATTTATTTTAAAACACAATTATGGTATCAATCATGCCATCCCACTTGTAACTGGTTCCCGGTGACTATTTATTAAAAATAAAAATATTTAAAATTCCTATAGCTGTCTGTAACTAATGCAAATGTACACTTTTTAAACTTTCGCGTTCCATAGTGATTAATGAACTTAAAAGGGGATTAACGAAAACTAATTAGTAAAGATATCATAGCTTTTTAAACCCAACGTGTCGACCATTTAAAATGCTCTGATTTAATAACTAGGTATTTCAAAAAAAGTCTTTTAAGATTGCACTTCACTTTAGAAACGATGTTGCTGTTTAAAAAAAAAACATGTTTATCACCACTTAGTCATTAGAAGGTGTAATAAAGTCACAGAAACCAACCTGTCTTAAATAGCATAATAACAGAAGAAATAACATTTTCCTCATACTAAAAACAAACCTCATTAGAAACGATTGCATTAATTTGTACATCGAGCTCCTCTTTTCACAACGCATAATCTGTGGTATTACACTCCTCAATAAAGAACGCAAGCGCAACAAAGCGTAGATCATCGTTAATATCAGTGACTTACATACTATCGAGCGAAAAGTTCAAAACGACATTGCATCATGGGCTTAGTCAGTCACGACCTATCTGGGTTGCCATTTACCAACATTAATATGGAGTTATGGCGCAGAATAAATTGACCGCAAGCCGCTTTTGATGTGAAACAACGACTTTTAGAGGGATTGCAATTAGTCAATATCTTGTTGGGCCCGCTTGTTGAATATAAAGTGAGATAAAACATATTTTTAAACAAGCTCCCTCTACTAATGAAAAAAAAAATTAGTTGGGTAGGCCTGATTGGCCGGATGTCCTTAATGTAATATAGACTGATAATGACGATGACGACTCTCAGTAGCATTTTAAAAATCCGTGATTCTAGCACACCGTATAGGGAATATGGAAGGGATTACCCGCCTAACTGAATTGGAGAAGCAGCGTAGTGTATTAATAATTATATTATGTATATTTATTTGCCAAAAAAAAAATAGACAAAAAGGTCTATGGCTCAGTGTTTGCAGGAGACCCACAAACCCTGTTACTCTGCCATAGCCATAAATTAATACATGGATAAAAACATAAATTGTAGCTATATCTAAACTTACAATATTTAATCTACTTGCAGTATTCTATATATTATTTACTTATATTTGTAATTAGCTAGTGCCAGCGCCTACTCATGGAGCAGCCAGTTGCGACAACTTCTGCGAAACGTTGGTAGCGAGAGATGAATTATTATCGAGAGATTATTCTCGCCTACTTTCCCCCATGAGCCTATTCTTCTTATGGGAATGCCTAATTCCAGCAGTGATTTATATGCTGACGATGATCACGACCGCAGCCTGCCTTCAAATAAACAAGTGAAGTACGATTCAAGAGGAGTTCAATGGCGCAGTCGTTATCATGCCCGGTCTGCGATTGCTGAAACTCATCAACTTTCGCAAAGGCCGGTCATCGAATGGGTGACCGGCTTTTTTTAAGAGAGATTGCTGATTGCTTCAAACGGCATTTTCAGTGTCACCGAGCTTTTTTGGGGGCGACGAGGTACGTGAAACGATCACCTTCGGAGGTTTTCTAGAGGGAACGGCATCACACACTTAAAAGTGCGTGTCCCCGTGCCCTACTAGATTCTCCGAAGGGTTCGGATCGGATCGGGGAGCGCAACTACCCGAGACCGCCTCTAAAGGCTCAGACCTCGGCTTGGGTAGACCGGGCCGTGGAGGAGAAGAGAAGCGCCCAGGTACATGGTGACCGCCTGCATTAGCAGTCTTTAACAACCACCAGTGCGCACAGGGCCCACGTGGGGGTTTATGGCCCGTTCTTCCTATCCATCCTCAGGGAAGGCTCGTGCCCCAGCAAAGGTGACATAAAATTATGGTGATGTACGATTCGAAACAAGTGAAGTAAGAAACGTACTTTACCGACGCCATTTTGTCACAAAGCGCTTCTGCTGCGATATTTTATTGCTACTACTCGTATCTAGAAATAACGTTAGTTGCAGCCATGCAACGTTGTGGAGGCCGAAATAAAATGCCAAAACATTCTTATTAAACTTTGAAGGTTATTTCAATTGTTATGGTGCAACTTTCTTTAATATGACGCGTCATGCTAGGTTTATTTATTTGCAACAAATATGTTTATTTTGTGTTTTTGTAAATAATAAGTATTGTCGATTATTGCCGTCGTTGCACATGGCACGCTATCACTTGTCGTTTATAGCCGACTGTCGCGATCAAAAGGTTAAAGATGGAACAACAATTTTTCTATGCATGTCGAAATAATAAACGTACCTATTAGATAGAGGTGGGCTCTACTGCGAATATTCGTAATTATGAGGGTAAATTCCACTGCCGCATACGTAATTAGATATTATTTCGTATACAACGTTTTACAGAAAGGTGTGGTCAAAATGAAAAGATCTAAAGTGTATCCGATCTAATCTTGTATGCAGAGTTACTAAGGCATAATTATTTACTTTAAATTGTTATGCAATTTTTAATTGAATAGTTCTATTGTGACGTCACATCAAAATAAAGAAGTTACAGCCAGTTACAGTTGGGTTTAGTAACCTCTGTGTTTTTACGTTTATGATTACTGCTGCTTGCTTATCGCCTGACGTGCATGACTTCACTAATATAAATATTTAATTTAAAATTGCATGACAAATTAAAGTTAATAATTATGTCTCAGTAACAACACATACAAGATCTAGATCAGATAAACTTTGGATCTTTTTATTTTGAAGACACCTTTAAGTTACACGTTGTATATGATAAAAAGTTAACACATATTCCTCTTCCCGCTACTTACATTTAATTTATCATCTATGTAGTGTACAACTACATAAAATCGACTGTTTTTGAATTTTGCATTCAATTTTGCATTTGGTTGATTTTTTTTTAATAAATTTTTCATGTTTCAAAAATGATCTATTTGATAAAGTATTACCCAAACAAATGAAAATGTTACCACAATCAAGAACTGACAACACATTTTCGAAATAGTCGAAAAAAAAAAATAGTAAATTAACGAAGGTAGGCTGATAAGCTTTAATATGAGGAGATTGCAGAAATGTGCCTTTAGCAGTATTTAGTAATAAGAGGCACCAATAAAATGAACAAGCGCAGACTTCAAAGATCACAAAGACCGGTTGAGCTGATGTCATGAGGCGATGTTTTGAGACGTATGAAGTCACTTAAGGTTTGCCAACTTTGAAGATGAAATACCAATGAACTTTGTGCATAAAAACGCGCTAAAAACTAGAAGCAACATTATTTACGATTCAATGTGTTAAATTTACGAGAATATTATAAAATAATGGCACGACATGCTAATTAATGTTATTCAGCTTATTATCGAACCAAGCATCATTTAATTAAATAGCGAATTAAAAAAACAATATAGTAAATATAAAGTATAAAATATACTTGTAATAAAAATTATTATGTACCTCCGATGTCACCGACACAGACATACAGACAATAGTCTTAAATGTATAATATCACCCTATTTTAATATACCGACTCCGAACAAATTATTATTCCTTAGCTATGAAATAGTTAGTCTGAGTCAAGTGACGCATTAATAACTGCGTTATTTATGACGTTATTTAAAAAGTAATATGCAAAAACAAAATTTGTTGGCACTTTAAATTTTTGGCGTTGAAATTTTTCCCGTTTTACACTTTTCTTTGTGTGACCCGGACCCGGCAAAAGAAAAAGTTAAGTTTACCTAAAAGACTAAACTAAAAAGCAAAACCAAATATTTGGCTTGAAGGTTTTTGATCTCAGGACTTTCCTCGCACTTAGTTTTTGTTGAAGCGAAAAAGCTTGAGGCAGAAAGATACGAACTTAAGGTCAAACGGTAATATTACCTTCTGATTCATCAAACACACATAACATCTGTCCCACTTTCCAGAGTATTTTCCCTATAAGGTTTGCTACTAAAACGGTGGTATTTGATTTATGAGACTACAAACTGTATGTATGCAACCTTTGTAAATGGTGAACATAAAGTTACGCTAATAAATATATTGGTTTATAAAGTTTACGCAAAAGTTAATTAAAGTAAAACACTTCATACGGAACTATTACCGCATTGTTTACATATTATCTTACAAATTGGAGGTTAATAATTATTTAAATGTGCTATTTTATAAATATAAAAATATTATTATTACAATCTTTATTTCAGATATCAAAGATCCATATGTATAAAATGTATGTTAATTTTTCATATTACAGAAAGAATGATTATTAATTTGATTATTGTTAAACAAAAGAATTTATTAGAAACAAATAATATCGTTTTTATTGTCCCAAAAAAATAATTAGATACATTTCTCAGCCGTAATGTCAAATAGGTGCTAACAAATAAGAACTCCTATACGAATGAACTATTTAAACTTCTAACAAATATTTATAAGAAACTTTACATACAAAAGTCCACTAGCTATTTTTAAGGTACTATTTCATAAAATTAGATTTTTAGGTGACACCGTGTGAAAAGGCCGCTGGCTCATTAGGTAGGCACAGTTTCATATAATTTGTACAAAATTGAACTCTATCTTCATATAATCTAAGAGAGGACGTGTCAAGCTGGCTCTACTCTTAAGTGTGTTGAACAGCCTTGAAGCTTTTAAAGAATAATTTTCGAGGCAATTCACATATTTACGTATCTATTGTCAAAAGTAACAATTTAGAAGTCTGTATACTGAATGTTAGTAGTTACAATTAGCTGGGAGTCATTATCAATTCCATTGTATTCCTTCATCGAAACAAAATAAAGTCATTGTTTATTTTAAGTGTGTGATGATAATGTCTACCTCATTATGAAGTATATCAAGATGGAACAGAATATAACTAGTTTTCATAACGACATTTGAAATTTTATAAGCATATCTATCAACTGCGTTCTCGTTGCATACTGTAGGTTTATATTTTAAAAATTACAAATACTTACGTAATAGTCAGTGAAGATGAAACTGAAAGTGGATGATCACTTCTTATAAATTCCCATCTAATCAGGAAGCTATCTCTTTCTGTTTGTCTTTCTTTTTCTATCTCAGATTTTCCGACTACAACAACGATAATGTGACTGAAAGTAAAACTTTTATATAGGGAAATTGCAGCAATGTTCAACAAAAACGAGTGATCGTCATTTTTAGGGTTCCGTAGCCAAAAGGTAAAACGGGCGCTCCTATACAAAAAACGTGATTTTTTTTTTGCTCGTTTTTGCTTGATATTGATAACGGCAACAGGTAGACACATGAAATATTCACAGAATATTGAGTTATATTATTCACTTTAAAAATGTATTTATTAATTAAAAAATAAAATTAGTATTAAAAATTTTCCCATACAACAAACGTGATTTTTTTCAAATTTTTTTCTCAGTCTTAATAACGATAACAGGTAGAAACTTGAAATATTCTTATAGGTAATGGTACGGAACCCTTCGTGCGCGAGTCCGACTCGCACTTGACCGGTTTTTTACCTTAATCAAATCAAATCAAATCAAATCAAATATATTTTTTTGCATGAAAAGTGGTACAAAAGATCTTACATACATTAATTTTGAGTCGCTCACTATTCACCAGAAACTGGCATGCAAATTTAATATTAACTTCACACAATTATTGAAAATTAGGCACCTTCATAGTACCAATAAAGACATATAATAGATTTTATATAAACCAAATTCCTTATCGTCGTCTTTTACAGTAATCCATAAATTCTTCAATGGAGTAAAAACAGTTCTCAACTAACCAGGTTTTAAATTTTCTTTTATTTAAGTAATTAAACATAGGGATCAGCAATTCATTTATCACTTTAGCACCAATTGCATACAGGTCACTTGCTTCTTAGCTGGACTCCAGTAAAGTTTCAATAAAATTCTATGAATAATCATTATATCATTGTAATCATCATCATTATTTGACGATCTCCTCGGTCGAGTGGCTTGCACACCGGTTTTCATGGTGTCGCCATCTCCGAGGTCCCGAGTTCGATCCCCGGTCGGATCAATTTAGAAATACCTGTTTTTCTAAATTGTTTCGGGTCTGAGTGTTTCCTATATAATAAGTATGTATTTAAGTATATTAAGTATGTTTATTCGTTATCTAGTTAACCATTTCTCGAGTTTCATAACGAAGCTTCTCTTGGGGCTAGATAATTGGTGTGAGTGTGGGAAACATTTATTTATTTATTTTATTTATTTTATTTATTTTATTTATTTTATTTATTTTATTTATTTTATTTATTTTATTTATTTTATTTATTTTATTTATTTTATTTATTTTATTTATTTTATTTATTTTATTTATTTTATTTATTTTATTTATTTTATTTATTTTATTTATTTTATTTATTTTATTTATTTTATTTATTTTATTTATTTTATTTATTTTATTTATTTTATTTATACATACATACATATACGTACGAGTATAATACGTGCGCCCTGTGTCAACTATAATATAACATATTGTCGGCACTGTTTTGAGCAAAACAAAATAAAAAAAAAAAAAAAAGAATGCATGATAAACTCATCCAATTCTTGCACATGTTTGCTTTCAACGGTTCCTTAACGTTCTCGTACCAGTTTTTCGTAACCTAACTGTAAATTTCTAAACAAGTGTGTCATTGAATCTGTTATCACACGATTATGATTGATCCGCAAGATTACAGATAAAAACGTTAATAGAGCATCACACTTCAATATGTAATCAAACGAAGAATGGTTAACCTGTAAAATGAGAATTTGTAATTATGATTTTATATTATCATTAGACAAAAAAATATATAAACGGTTAAACAAGCCCCCGATTCTACACGCCTATAACACTACCATAAGTTATACTTTGCCAACCTTAACTTTTGGGGTTCTATCTACTAGATCTAAGTATTTCTATTTTTTTTAAACTCGGGACAGCGCCATTTATATAAAGAACTGCTTGGTGGCAGTAATTTCTGTGCAAACCCCAAGCTCCGGTTACCACAAATACAAAAACGAACCTGCACGACTTAAAAACAATTGAACAAATTGGAACGTTCTAAATTCCAACCAATAAAAAAAGTTCTGTAAAAATAAAGCCATATTCGCGCTATTGGGAAAATTCGGATTGTAACATTCTATTTTTAAACGAGCGTTTTTAGAAGAGTTAAATTTATGAAAAAAGATCAATTCGGACACATTGTTTTTTTTTCTTTTGAACATGATTTCACGTTATCGTGACACGGAATAAAAATATATCTTATATTTTATCTATATTTAGCGACCAGTGCATTTGAGCCAATAGCATCGGTGAATGCGGCCGGTGCGAGGCTAGCGCCGCGAGGTCGGCCTGAGGTCCGAGCGTACACCAAACGGATTTTCTTTAATAGAACTCACGACTTCGTATAAAGTCCGTCTCGGGAGCCTTGAGACGGTCTCTGGTAGCTGATAACTGGTCCACAGACAACCCACATGCTATATATAATTGAATTGTGCAGCCTTAATGGAATCACGTTCTTCGTCACCGTACAACTCTGATATGTCGAATGCGGCCCACTGAGTGGTTCAATTTCGTTTTTTTTCTTCAGAAATCACATTGCGTAACTGCTAATGGAAACATTCCGTTGTTGATAAAAGAAAATGGTACATTAAATATAGTTTTGTTTACAGAGCTTTTATCGCACTTGATGGTAAGTGACGAAAAGGCCAAAGATGGAAGCGCACTTCTTTCAGAACCCTTAATAACTGATGAACTGGCTGCTAGCCAGTTAACAGTATTCGAGTGTTCCGGATGAAGTGCGCTGATGCAATGGGTTGCTGGAACTAGCTTTTTTCCAACCTCAATAGTTGAAGATCCCTAACAACCGGAACACAAGAGTGTTGTATTTATTTATTTATTTTTATATTAGTGGGAGGCAAACGAGCAGGCGGGTCACCTGATGGGAAGCAGTCACCGCCGCCCATGGACACCCGCAAAACCAAAGGAATCGCAGATGCGTTGCCGGCCTTTAAGGAAGGAATAGGCTCGTTTCTTGAAGATCCCTAAGCCGTAATGGTTCGGAAATACCAAATACCATGTTTTAGAGGCAGCAGTTTTAGAGGCTTCCGTAGACAAGATGATTGTAGCTAACCAGATCACACTTAGAACAAGCACCTAGGAATATATCTTGTACAATCTTCTTTTCATTAATCTGTAACAACATTGCATGCATGATAAAATTGTAGCATGCTGTGATCATAAGACGAAACATTAAGCGTGTATGCTCAAAAGCGTGCTATTTTTATGACCACGTGCTTGCTCGCTCACAAAATAATTCAAATGAAAATCATCCTTCCGGAACAATGTAGATAAAAGTAACACTTGATGTTGCCAATCTTCGCACTTTGCTAGCGAGGTTCTATTACTAAACAGTTTTCAAGGTTGTTAACTAAATTGTCTGTTTTATGAGTTCATTTCAATTGAAATACTTCGAAAATAACTTTGTCAACTGATATTATATAGAACAAGCGTATTTACGCCTTAGCAAAATGGCTTTATACAGTCCAAGTGATTATTGTCATATCTTAGTATGAGCATTCCTTTGCACAAGACTTTTTGGTCATAAGAGATTTGTCCGAAGGCTTTATGCGACACTCCACCTTATAAGCCGTAGCACCCACGCTAGACTGCATTGAGCGATAAAAGAGATCTTAGTGCAAAAATATATAAAACAGGTTTTTGTGTAGGGAAAATTTAAACAAACCAAGGAGGTCACACACAAACAGTGAATGCCAAAGTAACATACAAAAACTTACAAGTCCGTGTTACGACTATTAGTGAACTGTAATAAAAGAATCTCAGATATCAATTCATTTTAACTGACCTAGGTACAGATAACAACAAAAGTATATGATAGAAATCAAAATGCCAATAGATTCTGATGAAACTAACATTAACTTTGAGTTTGTTAAAAATAAGTACTTAAATATTCGACGGTATACAGTAATATTACTCTTTCGTATCATTTATAATGTAAAGTTTTAATCATCGCTTTTCTATCGACTGTCCACGTCAGGTCAGTGTCGGAAACTAAAATGAAAGTTACGTATAAAACTGTTTTATTGTCAAACTAACCAACTGTAACTTACATTTTATTGATCATAAGCGCTTACAGACATAGTAATTCCACGTTCACTGAAATAACGTTGAAAACGCACATAAACAAAACGCGCTTTCAACTTTATCTAGCGGTATATGCGTGTGCGCAAGACAATTGAACTCGTATTTTATGACCAAAACCACCCACACAAATATGTAAAAGTGAAAGATAAATTGTTTAATTACATCTACAATTCATTCTGTCGTACTTACATTTGTAACACATCTATAAAAATTCACTATAAAAAAATGTCGAAACATTATTTGGCGTTCCGTTATTTTTATTACACACAAAAGACTGATAAAGTTCTTTATCGTCATAATATTACAATTTAACGTATTTCTCGTTTCACAACAAAATGATAAAAACAAAGGAACAATACAAAATAGATGGCCGTGAAACATTAAACGAACAATTTGCAACAATCACAGTTTTGTAAAGTGTGATGCCCTAAATGAAATGGTTTTTATATAAAAACATCCTCGTGCTAATTAATGTGCCCTTTAAGAGGCTACTGACCTCAAAAACCTTGACAAGGTCTGACGATCTACATACATATATGTATAAAGCCAACAAAGTTATTAAATCATCGGGTTTGCTTTAACAAAGTTTGGAAGTTACTACAATAAAATTAAACTTTTTTACTTATCTTACATTGATTGTACGGTAAATATAAATGGTTGTGTTTTTATTAATAGAAAAGCGAACGGCATTGGCGACTAGTGTAATAAAAATGACTAACATTGTTTACACCAGAAATAAATCATCGCTTTACTGTCACACATATCCCATCGCGCACAAAGAAATTTGGTGACTCGTTTCTTTGTCGCACCTCCAAAAGATGGAATAGTCTACCAGCACACGTTTTCCCTCCTTCCTATGATATTGGGCCCTTCAAACGAGGCGTGAAGAAGCACCTTGTGGGCCGGCAGAGTGAGGTTGACTGATGCTGCGTTGTTTTCACGCTGCACCAGTTGTCTTCGCGTCTGGACTCCATTTCCACTTAACATCAGGTGGTATGGAGTCATTTGCCGTGCTAAGTATATAAAAAAAAACAATGTTTTTTTACAAAAAAAGGAACGGTGCCCTGATAGAAATATATTATTGTGCGTTATTTTCTAATAACGTGTACGTTAGCTTGTAAGCTACGGTAAGCTTTTGTGCTATATACCTAACAGACTATTGAAAATACACATTCTTGTATATAATAGGTCTTTGCCTATGAAATTGCCGTTTTTTTTTCACTTATTAATAGGTGTATTACTTCTAAAAGTCAATACCGGTTGTTATATTATTTTACACCTTTAATTAGGACTATGTTACTTAGGCTTCAGTAATAAAAAATTAAATTGACAAACTTTTTTGTTCGCGGAATTGTCCTTTTGTTTCATTGTAGCTTTGAAGGGACTTGATTTTTTTTCTATTTAATGTCTGCTATATTTAGCTAGTGAAACAAACACACTACTCTACAATTTTTATTGTGTTAAAATAAATAGATAGTATGATATTTTAAAAAAAGTTAGTATGAAAAATAAAATTTTATAGAAAATCTTCATACAAAACGGCAATTTCATAGGTAAAGACCTATTATATACAGTATACACCGTGAATTATAAGACGTCGTTTTGTCTTGAGTGG
Source organism: Eudonia lacustrata (assembly GCA_947562085.1). Classification (NCBI taxonomy): domain Eukaryota; kingdom Metazoa; phylum Arthropoda; class Insecta; order Lepidoptera; family Crambidae; genus Eudonia; species Eudonia lacustrata. Next base: position 6,414,457 of record OX387321.1, on the reverse strand, counting down.
GGATTGCAATAATACCTACTCACCCAAAACATATGGCACGGCTGATTTTTTTTAAACATTACAGAGTTTGTCATACACAAATAGTTGTTCCTATTCATGTGTACTATCACCTAGTAGATATAAATAAGAAGGAAGGCTAAACAACGACTTCAAAAACACGGTGTATACATGTTAGCAAGAATAGGCTTACAATAAGATAGGATCTACATTCACTCCGTCTGAACTAAAATTTGAGAGATCGTATCTATACTGGCATTTCGATCCGGTCAATTTTGGGAGAGCTACAAGAAACTGTTCTTGACCTTTTGTTTTAAAGGTTGCCACCATTTATTGTTTGACTTGATTTATCATGTGTCTATTTCCTCGTAAAGACAAATGGTATTCGTAATGTCTAGTTTTTTCGTTTAAAATGACGAAACGTCATAGATTTTTTTGTGCTTTTATAAAATACTTTTCTTTTGGCACTTCGCGAAAAACAACCGGCAGCAATAATACAATAAAATATTAATGGCTTTTACATAAAAAATAGTAAAATCGTTGTAAAAATTACGCTTAGTAAGACTAGGCAGCTATAATAAGCAAGTCAATTGAAGACAACGAAAAAACAGTAAAAGTAGAAAAACACAGTCGACAGAAAATAAAAATATTAATGCCTAAAAGCATTTTAGTCGATAACACCGAATTGAATAGAATCCCTACTAAGTCTGCGGATAGAATCTACGAAACAAGGACTTCATACATCCATTTTAAACTCTTATCTGTGGCAGGGAGCTTTTTACAATCTGTATGTTTGCACTTTCATAAACCATGTGCTTTGTTATGCTAACCAAGTTTATACACGATGATAAAAAATGTTCTTTAGTGGGGTGATACTCTGGAGACGCATAGACAGCAAACATAACCTCAGCCAACAAGTTTTAGTTTATTCTGTTACATTCTTCAAGCTGGTGTGTTTTGAATTTTAATTTATTACAGTTTAACAGATAAGCATTCTTGACTTTTTGAACTTTTGCTTCTTGTAATTTGGTTCAATAACCGCCCTGACTTATTTAGCAGCTTAATATACCAAAAACGATAAGGAATTTGAAAATAGGGACTGCCTTAAGAAATATTCGAAACGACGACCATACGCAATACGTGCGACTGCTCTTCAAATGCATCTATTAATTATAAGTAAGTAAATTCTTATTCGTAAATCTAGAGATGCATTAGGTATCCATCTGCTCTCGAGCCAATGTATTTGGGCTTGGTGCAGTATTTTTTTATTACGATTCGTTAATAAATACTTATCACTTCCCGTTAAACATACACATTAGATAGAAGCTTTTCTCGCTGTAAGATATTTCCGAATTTTATTAAAAGTTTTTTTATTTTTTAGATGGTTAAAATTTGAATTGCTTTAGTTTATTATCAATTGGCCGTAAGTGACCGGATTGATCATGAGATGTTTAGTGTTGCAATGTGTCTAAAAGTAAGTTCAACATCTCCACGTTTCGACGATATTTCAAAACAGAAATTGCAAACGTTATCAATTGATATCTCAGCAAGAGAGACTTGTAGAGCAACAAAAAAGACAGACCAGTAAGCGTTCGTCTAGACCAAAAGTTTCATATATGATAACGTTGGAAATGCGACCGGTAATAAAAGAAAGTACTTGATAACTCCCAACTGGACGTTGTCGTGTAGTAACAAAAACGTGCCTTTCTTCGCTCCATCTCCCTCTGCTGCCGCCTATCCCGTTCACTCCGAGGCAAATGGTTGCCGTGATAATAAGTGCTGTTAAGTTGATTGCAACTTGTTTCGTGATGTCGTCACGAGCTGTCACCGCAAAGACTGCGATGCTTTGCACAATCCACTTCTGACCGAAATGTATTAAGAACTATTTGCGCAACACCGCATCTGATCATAATGAATTATTGTAACTAGACTACTTTTTGATTCCACTTGCGTAGTGAAGAAATAAAATATATGTTATAGGGGTGTAAAGAGGTGTCATTCAGGTTGGCAAAACTCTATGTACCTTACAAATATACAAAGAATAAGCTCCGAATAGTCATTCCGTATTTTGTTCCTGTCATGTAAACGTCATTTCAAGAGATTTAGAGTGAAAGAGACAACACTCGGAATAACTATACGATTCGATTCTTTGTTTATTTGTAAGACCCTATATTTTTAATATCACTAAGTGAACAGCTTAAAATATCCTTAGGGGATAGAATTTTCTTCCATGTTGGCAACGCAAAAGCACGCCGCCGATGATACTGATGTTCATAAGCGATGACCGATACCATCAGGTCAAAAAAACATGCATACAGCCCGTATGATAAAAAAAACCGTTACTTTAGCCTTTTGATGCTTGCAACATTAGAGATCCACTCACCACACCAGATATCATCACGCTTTACTGACTAAATTAAAACTTCTTTCGTCATCACCACCAGCCCCCTGACTATGAGCTCTTAAAGCAGTACTATTGCAGTTGTGGAAAAGAGACGCGAGTATATTCGCCGCTACACGCGTCTCGTTTTCACAACTGCAATAATACTGCTACAAGAGCTCGAGGTTACCCCCCAGCTCATTTTATGTCCCCATTTCTGGGACACGAGCATTTTCTATATGTTTACACCACAGGGAGATCGGGTCATAGTGTGTCGTCGTGGTGGTTACCACGCTTGCTCAGTGCTGATTGGTAAAACCTCTTTAGGAACTCCTTTTTATATTAGGTTAGGTCCTTACCTATGCAATTGACGTTTTTTTCTCACTTATTAAAAGGTCTAAAAGTTCTAAAAGTAAATACCGGTAGTTAATATTATTATACACCTTTAATTAGGACTATGTTACTTAGGCTTCAGTAATAACAATGATTATTAATTTTGTGTCTTTATCGCCCAATTTTTTTTTTATATTGACTACTTGTTATGTTCGCGGAATTGTCTTTATGTTTCATTTTAGCTTTGAAGGGACTTGATTTTTTTTTCTTTTTAAAATCTGCTATATTTAGCTAGTGAAACAACACACTACTCTGCAATTCTTATAGTGGTAACATAAATAGATGCTATGAAAATTAAAAAAACGTTAGTATGAAAAATAAAATTTTATAAAAAATCTTCCTAGAAAACGTCAATTTCATAGGTAAGGACCTAACAAAAGCACATTTATAAGTATACACGAATTACGACCCGAACAGAGAAATTTGCTTACTTATTATTACTTGTGTATGGTCTTATTTTTACAAATATATTTGTAATAATTGTTACCAGATAAGATCATACCTACTGTCTTTGCTTATTTTATGATGGTGTATGTGTGATGAAGTAGCAAACAAACTTTTTATCTATCTATCATTATAATTAGAAATTCAGGATGCCTTTCATCTTGGAATCGTCACTACTGAGATACTTACTGACTATCTTTCCCCTAACTAAAGAACTAAAGTTAAACTTAAATCTAGTAGCGATAAGCAAGATTAGGCAGATCCATTTATTCACAAAAATGAGACATCACCAATTTAAAACAAGTAAGCTTTTGTATTAATATGTTTGTAAATTAATTTTTCAATTGAAAGCTATTAGAAACATGGGTTAAAATAAGAAACCTATCACAATAATTTTTTGTTGACACAATTTCATTGACTTTAAACTAAAGTTGCAAAACGATTGCCATGTCGTTGTTACATTATCTATAGTGATTTGTGACATCAGCTATTGCTAATTCGTTTTTCCATTGTTTTGACGCGGCCATATTGATTGTCGTATTATTCACCTTTCGAAACATCATTGGCGATTAGATTCGCATTCGCTATGTATACAGCAATTTCACTGTTTAAGTACCTAACAACATAAATAATTATCGCACGATTATGTAAACATGAATGGTAAACGCACGCTTCTCTAAAGTTACAAAGGTATTATGAACGATTATACGTAAAATTAAAAACGGGTTGTTATCATACATGTTAAGCAATTTTTGCAATGCCGGATTGCAGGATGGGTGTTAATAAACTAATAAACTTAAACTTTCCTACACTCACACCAATTATCTAGCCCAAGAGAAGCTTCGTTATGAAACTCGTTAAAATAGCTACTAGACAACGGATAAACATACTTAAAATACTTAAATACATACCTTATTATACATAGGAATCACCCAGACCCGAAACAATTTAGAAAAGCAATAAATTCTAAATTGACCCGACCGGGGATCGAAACCGGGACCTCAGAGATGGCGACACCATGAAAACCGGTGTACAAACCACTCGACCAAGGAGGTCGTCAACAATTTTTTTTTCTATAACTTAGCAAGGCTAATGACTCTCTCCTCCTGATGTTACGTGGATTGACTTTTTTTTTTTTTTTTTTCACTTGGCATCAGTCACCCTCACTCTTCCAGCCTTCAAGGTGCCTCTTCACGCCTCGTTTGAAGGACCCCATGTCATAGGAAGTAGGGAAAACGTGTGCTGGTAATATATTATCTATATAATAATACGTGAAGCAAAAACTTTGTACCCCTTTTTTACGAAAATTTTGCGGACGGAGGAGTATGAAATTTCGCACACTTATAGTTTATATAGAGAAGGTTGTCCGAATGTTAATTTTTTTTTAATTAAGCATAAAAATACATTAAATCAATAAAACAAACATTATACATACTACCATGTATTTGACACACGCATATGTATTTGACACACACGCATATTATACGATAATGACGACCTCCTTGGTCGAGTGGCTTGCACACCGGTTTTCATGGTGTCGCCATCTCCGAGGTCCCGGGTTCGATCCCCGGTCGGATCAATTTAAAAATACCTGTTTATCTAAATTGTTTCGGGTCTGGGTGTTTCCTGTGTATAATAAGTATATATTTAAGTATATTAAGTATGTTTATCCGTTGTCTAGTTAACCATTTCTCGAGTTTCTTAAGGAAGCTTTTCTTGGGGCTAGATAATTGGTGTGAGCGTGGGAAACATTTATTTATTTATTTATTTATTATACTCTTTTCAAAAATTTCAAAAATGCAAGAGGAACGGCTGAAATCTGTCAATGCCAATCCAAACTCACATTCTATCTTTTTAAATTTTTCATTACTTAGGATACAATCCGTGCAGCCATAATAAAATTACACTAGCAACAACCACTAGTAACTATTTAAACTATCATGTTCACTTGCATTAAAGTATATCATGTTTATTGTTTGTAAGTATCCGATATTTAGGCACAGTTGCATGCGCCATAATCACGGAATGACTGTCAGATACTCACAAATAATCAATATGGTATGAATCCCGTTAATAATTAGGTACTGGTAATATATTGTTTTGTAAAATTTACGTAAACACTACACATTGAAATGAAACAGTTATTAGAAATGCTATAGTAGTCCATGGTTACAGGACAGACCTTGTAAAAGGGTTAAAATATCTCGAGCTCCTTTTAATTTTGGAAGGCAATTTTTGTTTAGTCCCAGATGTTTAATAATTTTAAGTTTATAGTAAAAACTGTTTGCGTCATTATTATTATAATGTCTGTGTTTATACTAGTCGTGTTTACAACAACCTTTCTTTCTTCACACCGCCCGCCAGTACCCACTGTGAATGACCAATCAGTTTTTGGAAAACACGCATCATTATTCGATGGGTGTAACCGAAAGAAGTTCAAGACTCGCTTTAAAAGTAAATTTATTCTAAACAGAAGTAAAGGACGCCGTACGCAAGATGAGTCAGAGACCTTTTCACCTGACTATTGTTTATTCTGGACGCAAACCAGTCCCTGCGCGGTTTCCCTCCCGTTTTCATTACAGACTTGGGTGTTTAACGTTACAAACGTATTCTCTGAATATTCATTGGCGCGACTATGAGTTATTGTTATGAGCATATTTTGTCTTATTCATGACTCTTGAAAACTTGTTTCGAGTTTTTGAAGTTTCCTACAAAAAAAAGTCCTTCGGAGTTAATCAAAGGCTTTTCTTTTTATTTATTTATTTAATTATTGTCAGATACTAACTGTTCAAAATTGTACTTCACTAAAGTCGTACATAATAGGTAACCATCCTACTAATATTATAAACGCGAAAGTTTGTAAGTATGGATGTTTGTTACTCTTTCACGTAAAAACTACTGAATGGATTTGGATGAAATTTGGCATACAAATAGTTTATAACCGGGAATAACACATAGGATACTTTTTATCCAGATATTCTCACGGCAACGGGAACCACGCGGGTGAAACCGGGAACCACGCGGGTGAAACCGCGAGCGGCACACCGTTATTTGTAAGTTAGTGATAAAGTTTCAAAAAAACATGCACGCTCATCGTTATCTATGCGTTTCCGATAATCAAATGGGATTTAAATAAGGCTTTCTCCGCCACCGCTATGGTTATACAATAAGCATAACTGTAAACATCCGGTCTTACCTCTGCTTAGGCAAGTCCATTAAAATTCCGGTACACAAGATACACTGACACTTTGATTTTAGCAAGTCGATCAGCCGCGGATCGCACCGTTATTCACGTCATATGTGTGTCAAATAACGAGAAAAATTCTCACAATCTCCGGGCACTTGGCAATCTCTAAACAGTCGGGCACTGCACTAATAAGTGTCTTTAAAGAGACTTTTGAACAAAACACAATCACGAAATAGGTTGAAACACTTTTTGAATTTGGAAGGTTGTCGTGCGTGTTGCGCACGCGTCGCGTTTGCCGGGCGGTAGTCGCGCGTCGTCGGCGGCGTCGCGTCGTGTCGTGTCGTCGCGCAAGCGTCGTGCGCTCGCCGCTCTCTCGTGCAAGCGACTGGCGCCTTCACCTTCGCCGCACCGCCGCCGTTTAGCAACCTCAGCTTTGCAGCGAGTTGCATGGCAACTGTTTAAGGCTGCTTTTCTACTAGAGCTGTGCGTGAGGAAAACATCCACCAATAATATTACTCAATTTTACATCGCAAGACAAAGGAAGTAATCCTATTGGAGGATTTTGCACCACGCGCATCGCTTAGCTACCTGCATCTCTGGTGGAAAAGCAGCCTAAAAATGTTTACCAACGATACAGTGATGTTGCTCTCTTAATAACCTTAGCCTTTGTTTTTTTATAGACATCCGTTGTAGTCTTCATTTGTACTGAGTAAACATTTTAACTGCATAGGACTTTTTTGGTAAAAGTGATTTTTTTTTTACCAAAAATAATAAAACAACGAATTAAATAAGATAAGATAAACCAAACATTTGTTTTCTTGTTAGTAACGAAACTTAACCAATTAAACGGTTTACAGTAAAAATACGTAACTACATTATAATTGAGTGACAGATTAGTTAAAAATAAAACTGTATCATTAATAAGAGTTACCACTAAGAATTTAGTCAAGACGAAAAAAATGTTACAACAATTGTCGTCTATAGTGAAATTGTGACGAAATCATAAAGAAATGTGTCATCCAAATCTGTGTCGGTGCAAATGACGAATGGTTTTTTTCTTCTATTTGTTTTGACGCCTTGAACCAGGGCGTTGATATCTTTTGTAAGAGCGTCGCGGCTCTACGTTCTAGTAACGAAAACGGCGCTAATTTCTTGACCTATTCATTACTTGTTGTAGAACGATAAAGCGAATTTCGTTATTAATTTAAAAGTACTTATGATTATTTACATATAATTTTACGCGAATATTGTTGCGAACAAATTACAATTTGAAAAAAGACAAAATGTTGAAAAAATTTCAGTGGTGATGATTTTTCAGTGTGTCACATGCACTACCAACTATGGTATCGTAGCATAGTTGGTAGTGCACCTGACCCGGCATGTCATGGGGTGCGGGTTCGAATCCCGCTTGTGGAATTTTTTCAACACTTTGTCTTCTTTTTTCAAATTAAAAGTACTTTAACCATAGACTCGTGATCGACATTTTCTTTCATTATTAATTAAAAATAGAGGTCAGCAAATGATTTTAGTCTTCAGCAACTAGATTGATTTAAGTCGATTTGAGTCTCCCTGTGACCACGGACCCTGCAAAGGGTTCGAAACGTCAGGATATACATTAATTAAAAGTAATGTGTAAAAGACACGGGAGTAGATCCGTAAAAGTTGTTTCATTTCAATGTGTAGTGTTTGCGTAAACTTTAGAAAACAATACTTAATAAATAATAATAATAATTAATTAATTATTAATTTAATATTATTTATTTTTTATTTTTTTTATTATTTATTTTTTATTATTTATTATTAATTTTTTTTATTAATTACTTAATAATTACTTTACTTTTAGCTACTATTTAATATACAGACCAACCTGCTTCTTAGCTATCATCTCATAAAATTTTATTTTAGATCTATGTTATTTTACGCCTACGCCTCGGTGGCTGAGTCCGATGCTCGGCCCGATACCCGATAGTCCCGGGTTCAATTCCCAGGTCGGGCAAAGTGTGTTTCGGATTTTTCGATGTATATATTATATATATTTGATGTAGATGCATATAGCCCGGGTTTGTGATCACCAACGCGCATTTGGCAAGCGTGGTGATTAACCCAATTAGCCAATACCCATCAATTATAGCGATGACTTGATTTCTTTTTATAAAAGAAGGAGGCAAACGAGCAGGCTTGTCACCTGTTGGAGAGTAATTACCGCCGTCATGCCGCCCAAAACCAGAGGAATCGCAGACGTGTTGCTTTCAATGGTGGAGGGCTTTGCCCAGCAGTGGGACATCCTGCTACACACTACTTTAAAGTTTATACTGACACCCCCTACCAACCTTACGGTTACAAAGTAGGTGTCAGACATCCTTACGCAAGCGCAAGGGACCATCTACGTCAGGTCATAACGCCAGATCAGAACACGCCGGTACGCATCCTTCATCCGGTACTTTTAAGACTAGTGTCTCGAGCTAGTTGCCCCGTGGATACGTATAGTCCACTACCTAATATACAGATAGGTCTCCGGAGCTGTAAGCTCGCTCACTTCTCGTTGCACTAAGAGCACAACTCGCAGTATACCAGCAGTGGGACAGTATCATCATCATCATCATCTCAGCCAAAAAGACGTCCACTGCTGGACAAAGGCCTCCCTCAAGGATAAATCATTTTGAGGGGAATTTGCCATAATCGCCACGCTTGGCAGGCGGGTTGGCGATCGCAGTAGGGTGAGAATAATCACAGAGAGACGCTGCTGCCCATCCTCTGGAATGGTCCCATAGTCGCCTTCTTCGACACCCACGGGAAGAGATGGGGTGGTGCAATTCTTTATCCCCGGCACCACACGGGGGACAGTATTTAGGCTATTTACTTTTACTTTTACTTATTTTATGGCGATGAAACTGTGTCGAACATTAGGCTTAAAGTGTCGAATTCCTGTGCCACAACGATACTTATTTTAAAACTAAATACAGAGACGTTATAATTAGGTGTTAAAAAAACTCAACACAAATGAGAAATATATCTGTTATCGAAGAGTCACCGTTACGTAGACTTGAATTATTCAAGCTCAGATAGAATCATTAATTTCAATAAGATAAAATCAATTGGAAAACTTTTAGGTCAGATGTTTTCAGATTGATTTTGCTCATTCACGATTGGCTTTTACGGCATTAGAAATATTGTTTGTAGTATTAGTATTACATTTGTGTTAAGTTGAGTTTTGTTAATTATAAAATTTACTAGTGGCTGCTCGCGGTCAACCCGCGTGGTTCCCGTTCCCGTGGGAATATCGGGATAAAAAGTATCCTATGTTTGAAAAAAGACAATGCTTTGAAAAAAAAATCCACAAGCGGGATTCGAACCCGCACCCCATGACATGCCAGGTCAGGTGCACTGCCAACTATGCTATCGTGGCTCGAATCCCGCTCGTGGAGATTTTTAACACTTTGTCTTTTTTCAAATTGTAATTTGCTCGCAATAATTTTTGCGTAAAATTATATGTAAATAATCATAAGTATCCTATGTTTTAATCCGGGTCCACTATCTGTACGCCGAATTTCATCCAAATCCATAAATCCGTTGCAGCGTGAAGAAGCGACAAATATACACGCATACACATACACACAAACTTTCGCATTTATAATATTAATGTGATTAGGGTTGACACCGTCGATCGACGTTTTTTTTTTGATGCACAAAATATATTTCTTACAAAATATAATTCCTTCCTTCCTTTCAGCATAGTGGGGGGGTGTCGATTGAAAGGGGTAACCAACCCCAATAAAAACCAACCCTTATCAATTCCTAATTCCTGCCGCCGATTACTAAAGCCAACCCAGATCAGGTGACATAAAAACATAAAATATCATTGTACTCACCAATACGGCCGGTAATCATTTCAACTTTGTTTACACTGTGTTCATCATATAAAATACTTTTGTTTGCTTTCGGTATCGATTACAACGCCATTTGAAGCTGGAAAATAACAAAAAATTATATTAGTAATAATTAAAAATAATATAAATAAAAATTATATAAGTAATAAATTATAGTAGTAATTTCCTAGGATTATATTTCATTTAAATATTATTTTTAATTTTATTTAATTTTAAATGTTTATATAATTTTTAACGCAAATTTTGTTGCGAACAAATTACAAAAACACAATTGTTGAAAAAATTTCCACGAGCAGGGTTTGAACCTGCACCCTTCTGACATACCGGGTCAGGTGCTCTTCCAATTGAGCTATCGTGGTTCTAACCAGCCCGCCGAAATTATTCAACACTATTTACTTTTTACTTTGAAAGCCAACAACATTCAATGTTAACAACTACCGTCATTAACATCCGATCATAATATTTTAATCGGATTAAAATTATTTAAATATTATGATCGGATGTTAATGACGGAAGTTGTTAACATTGAATGGGCGGGCTGGTACGATAGCTCAATTGGAAGAGCACCTGACCCGGTATGTCAGAAGGGTGCAGGTTCAAACCCTGCTCGTGGAAATTTTTTCAACATTTGTGTTTTTGTAATTTGTTCGCAACAAAATTTGCGTTAAAAATTATATAAACATTTATAAATAGCTTGCCTACTTCTTAACTGATCTTTAGTATTTGTAAAAATATTATGATCGGATGTTAATGACGGTAGTTGTTAACATTGAATGGGCGCCTTTGGCTTTCAAAGTAAAAAGTAAATAGTGTTGAATAATTTCGGCGGGCTGGTTAGAACCACGATAGCTCAATTGGAAGAGCACCTGACCCGGTATGTCAGAAGGGTGCAGGTTCAAATCCTGCTCGTGGATTTTTTTTCAACATTTGTGTTTTTGTAATTTGTTCGCAACGAAATTTGCGTTAAAAATTATATAAACATTTATAAATAGCTTGCCTACTTCTTAACTGATCTTTAGTATTTGTAAAATATTATGATCGGATGTTAATGACGGTAGTTGTTAACATTGAATGGGCGCCTTTGGCTTTCAAAGTAAAAAGTAAATAGTGTTGAATAATTTCGGCGCGCTGGTTAGAACCACGGTAGCTCAATTGGAAGAGCACCTGACCCGGTATGTCAGAAGGGTGCAGGTTCAAACCCTGCTCGTGGAAATTTTTTCAACATTTGTGTTTTTATTTAATTTTGTTTTGATTTTAATTTTAATTTAATTTGATTTTTGTAATATTGTGTTTTTTTATTTTGATTTTGATTTTTAATTTTATGATTTTAATTTTATTTTAATTGGTATACGATTTTAATTATTAGTTATTTTTTAGTTATGAATTTGGTCAACCAACTACTTACCTACTTATATGGACACAGTCTGAAATAAAAGTATTTTATTTTATTTTATTTTTTATTAATACATAGCATAAGCAACACTCTGACCATCTACTCAAAGGTATGTAAAAGCTTTATTCCAAAAACTATAAGATATCATAAGGAGTATTATGCCACTGCTGGACGTATGCCTCTCCAATATTTCTCCACATTGTGCGGTCTGTGGCCTTTCTGATCCAGGTCGGGCCAGCTGACATTTTAATATCATCAGACCATCTGGCCGGTGGTCTGCCAACACTTCTTTTTCCTGGTCCTTGGATATACTCGCGTTTATTTTACACATTACTTTTATATAATGTTTATCCTGGCGTTTCGAACCCTTTGCAGGGTCCGTGGTCACAGGGAGACTGAGGTGTTGGTCGTCTCATAATTAGTTAGTAGCTTATATATCATTTAAATTTAATCAGGTGCGTCCCGTTTTACGCCGTTTTGCCCATCATACAAAATATTAAATCCAAATAATTCAATAAACACCCAATACTAGTTACAACTATAACGTCTTAAATTGGACCACTTAGTTTCACTAATGATGGAAAATAATAATTTGAAAAGAAACCTTTTTCTCTTTTTGTCATTTACTGATTTGTAGTCTTAAAATGCCAATGATTGGATACGACTACCATACCCTCCGGTAGTGCGCCTGCCCCTGATAAGATGGCAGTCGCTTACACCCACCAACCTATCACATTGTGCCAACGTTGTGGGTTTAGACTAAACCTCTTCCATGTCAGAAGGCGTAAGCCCAGCAGAGTGACAGTGATAGGCTGATAAAGTGGTTGGTGTTGCAATCCTCGATTCCCAATGCCTCGGAGAATCTAATAGAGGACGGGTCACGCTAGCGTGATGCTATCCCTCTAGAAACCCTCTATGGATGTTTGATCACTATACGACTTGGAGAATTTTTAGCTTTAGATTTTTTTTAGCTTCTTGCCGCCATTTTTCATCCATCCATAAAAGCCATCAACGGCCATAAGCAATCATCATCATCATTTCATTTTTTTTGTCCCCACTGCTGGAGCACGAGCCTTCCCTATGGATGGATAGGGAGAACGGGCCATAAACCACCACGCGGGCCCAGTGCGGACTGGTGGTTGTTAACGACTGCTAATGCAGCCGGGACCAACGACTTTACGTGCCTTCCGAAGCACGGAGGAGCTCGATTTGACAAATTTTTGGTCACCTATCCGATGAACAACCTCTGCGAAAGTGGCTTAAATTCAGCAATCGCAGACCGGGTGCCTTAACCACAGCGCCATCGAGTTCCTTTATAAGCGAACTCTTTCCAAAAACTGCTACACCGAAATATGTTAAATATAACAGTCCGTTTCTATATTATTTATTATTTCATTAATCTTTCATTGTTCATTCATTCATATAAGCTGTCAATCGCCCGTTCTAGTTCAAAGAGATAGGATTATAACATAATTAATTTTAATTATGCTAATTTTCTATTATATAAAACAAAGGATAGATAATTAATGGCGTATGTGGTCTAGTAGAGCGGCTGTCTCAGACATAAAGATCCCAGGTTTCGATTCCCAGCGGGGAGTACATTATGTTTGGTTGGTAAAGCTTGTACTGAATCCGTTAGACTGATACCACTATGTTATGTAAGACTGTCGCTGTAATAACAATGTAAGAAGCATAGTTATGTTGCGACAATTGGGAGATACGATAGCCAGTTCCTCACTGCTTAAGGATTCTGTCGGACTAAGTTATACCTAAATGGTATATATTGGTATATGCGTGTATTTAGGAACGATAAATAATCACAACCAATGCCAGTTAGATACTATTTATTATAATCATTATTGCCTTACATTACAACTACCTATTACGTGTTAACAATATGTAAAATGCTTATGCCTATAACATTGACATTGAGGTCAGTTCAATAAACTATTAGTCGCCACAATTCCGTAAAGAATGCCTCCACCTTCAGACTTATCGTTAATAACCGTCAGGCAAGATGCATAGGCATAAAATTACTTGCAGCCTTTGTGCAATATAGAAAAATAAGTTTACGGAAATCAACAGTAAATGTGCTACGTATACTAAAACAAATGACGCGAGACCAGGGTGTCTGGTATTATTTGGCATTCGATTACGTTAACAAAAATAGGATTTTGAATGTAAAAAATGTAACTCTTCATGTCTGTCACAGGGAGGCGCGGAACGGCTTTGATGTCATACAAATTACCGTTTTCGTTTATGCGATCGAATGGTAAATAAAACACGCTTTAATCCTCGGTGAGTGGCTTAGCGCTCTGCCCGATAACCTAAGGTCCTTGGTTTTAGAGGAAATACCAAGATCGACTTTATTGAAAAATATCGCACTACCAATACAATACTGGTGCAAGTCAAAATATACTGATATTTGAAATTGAACTGTACTGTTCTTCAATACGACAAAATTTCCAATGTCAGTATGTTTTGACTTGCACCAGTATTGTATTGGTAGTGCGATATGTACCAAAAGTTGGCAAAATCAACGTTTCGTAGCCCCCTGATTCCTTCTCCAAAACTGGGCCGATTTAATTACTTTTTTCATTCAAAATTAAAGAAAAGAAAGGCTTAGTCTGTGTCCCTATGTTTTGCTTTTTTTTATTATACTAATATACTATATTATACTATTCGAAAAAACAGCGGAAAATCTGGCCATTTTTAAAGGCTTTAAAAAGTTCATATCTTTATTAATAATTAATTTCTGAAAAAAAAGGAAAACATAGGGACACAGCCAAATTCTTTTTTAAATTTTTAATTAAAAAAGTAATTAAATTGGTCCAAGTTTTGAGGAGGAATCAGGGGTCTACGAAACGTTGATTGTGTCTACGTTTCATACATATTTTTTAATTCAGTTGACCTTAATATATTCTCTTAATTGCTAGGCCGGGCAAAGCGTGTTTCAAATTATTCAATGCATAGCCTGGGTCTGTGATCACCAACCCGCATTTAGCAAGCATGCGATGATGACGATGACGGACTTCAATGATTTAGACCTTTGCCCTTTGATTTTTTGGGATATATGTTGGTTCCTTCTACATAATAAGCAGGCCCCGCTTGCTGCGTATACTGAGCTATGCACAGTGTTGGCATCACATAACAGGGCACAATGTCAATTGTTATTACTTTTGTTACAAGTTGTATGTTTAATTGTGTGTTTTGTTATGTGATTCCAATAAATGTCTTTTATTCTTATTCTTATTTTTAATACTTGTGGTATTTTTTTTGATGTAAGTATGGCACTTAAATCTGATTTTTTCAAATACGCTGACACTTGCGCGTTGGAGCGACGATATACGCGAAGTGGCTGGAATAGCCGAAGATCGGGCTCATTGGCATGCATTGGGAGAGGTCTATGTGCAGCACTGGACTGGTGTGAGCAGATTATGAAGCCGACACTGTGTTACAAGCATTTTTTAATATTTTATTTTATATATTTTATTTGACGACCTCCTTGGTCGAGTGGTTTGTACATTGGTTTTAATGGTGTCGCCATCTCTAAGATCCCCGGTCGGGTCAATTTAGAAATTATTATTTTTTTAAATTGTCTCGGGTGTTTTCTATGTATAATAAGTATGTATTTAAGTATTTTAAGTATGTTTATCCGTTGTCTAGTAACCATTTAACGAGTTTCACAACGAAGCATCTCTTGAGCTAGATAATTGGTGTGAGTGTAGGAAAGTTTAGTTTAGATTAGTTCTGTCTCAATATGGTATAAAAAAATATATATATTAAACAACGTGTAACAAAAGGTGTGGTCAAAACGAAAAGATCCAAAGTGTATCCCATCTAGAACTTGTATGTGTTGTTATTAAGACATAATTATTAACTTTAATTTGTCATGCAATGACTAATGAAATATTTATATTAATGAACGCGACATGACGCGCATAAACAAGCAGCAGTGATCATAAATGTAAGTACACAGAGATTACTAAACCACAAGGGTAATAATGTTTATTTTGATGTAACGTCATAATATAAATATTTAATTGAAAATTGCATAACAAATTAAAGTTAATAATCATGTCATGCCTCGTGTGGTGCCGGGGATAAGAATTGCATCACCCTATCTCTTCCCGTGGGTGTCGTAGAAGGCGACTATGGGACCAATCCAGAGGATGGGCAGCAGCGTCTCTCTGTGATTATTCTCACCTTACTGCGATCGCCAACCCGCCTGCCAAGCGTGGCGATTATGGCAAATTCCCCTCAAAATGATTTATCCTTGAGGAAGGCCTTTGTCCAGCAGTGGACGTCTTTTTGGCTGAGATGATGATGATTATGAATCATGCCTTAGTAACTCTGCATACAAGATCTAGATCGGATACACTGTGGATCTTTTCATTTTGACCACACCTTTCTGTTACACGTTGTATAATTATTTATTTATTTATGATTAACCACTATTATAATCTTTAGATATTAATGACGACATCATAATGATGGAGGCCCATGCCGCAGTAGGACAGTATAAACTATTTAGTTTACAGTCATTACACCACGAAAGTCAACCACGATGATTTTGTACTCAATACCAGAGTGCGCACACGCCTGCATTATAATAATAATTTGTCCAACACACATATTTGCGTACTGAACGGATGTTACGTGTCCGAGTCTAAATTATAAGTCTGCGTTGATAGGACTAGTGCGTTATGTAACCCCGCCGCTTAGCATAAGTGCAGGACCAGTCTCAGAATGCGGTTCCATCAGCATTTTGATAA
This sequence comes from Eudonia lacustrata, assembly GCA_947562085.1. NCBI lineage: Eukaryota > Metazoa > Arthropoda > Insecta > Lepidoptera > Crambidae > Eudonia > Eudonia lacustrata. The sequence continues at coordinate 6,398,001 of OX387321.1, read as the reverse complement.
CACAATTCCTGAGTTCTTAAACTGATTGATGGTCGTATCGATGACTTTCTTCTTTACTTACCGGTAATCGATTAACTTCGATTTTGTATTTAAATAGTCTCGCTTTTTTGAGAAAAGAACTGTTTTTTAGTTTTATAGGTAATAAAGAGAAGCTTGATGGCGTAGTGTTTTACGCGCGTGGTCTGCGATTGCTGAAGTTAAGTATCTTACGCAAAGGCCGGTCATCGGATGGGTGACCAAAATTGTATTATCTAGAGCTCCTCCGGCGTGCTTCGGAAGGCACGTAAAGGCGTTGGTCCCGGCTACGTTAGCAGTCGCTAGCAACTACCAATCCGCACTAGGGCCCACATGTTTATGTACCGTTCTACCTATTTGAACCGCCTCTGTGGTCTAGTGGCTAAGATCACCGGTTTATACCCAGAGATCCCGGGTTCGATTCACAGCGCACAGCGGGGGGTACATATTTGTGTACTCGTTTGGTTGGTGGTCGCTTGTTAGTCCGCCTGGCTAGCTACCACCATCTTATCTAAATATGTCGCCATAACATCAATGTTTGTAGCATTGTTGTGATCCGGTAGCTAGAGATAAGGTAGCCAGCGCCTCACTAGTTGAGGTTCCCGGGTGAAGTGCGCTCCCATCATTGGCCTTATCATCACTTTACATTAGGTGAGATCAAGGCACTGTGCATACCTGTAAAACTATTTTAAAAAAATATATATGGTATTGCCACCCGTAGGGAAGGCTCGTGCCTCAGCAGTGGAGACAAATAGAGCTGGTAATAAAAGCAGCGTGTGAGTAATTTCGTGCTCGTAAACACCACACTCGTGATCTCTAAGGAATGTTTTTGTTTTGTTCATATAATTTTTAACGCAAATTTTGTTGCGAGCAAATTACAAAAACACAAATGTTAAAAAAAAAATCCACGAGCAGGATTTGAACCTGCACCCTTCTGACATACCGGGTCAGGTGCTCTCCCAATTGAGCTATCGTGGTTCTAACCAGCCCGCCGAAATTATTCAACACTAAGTATGTATGACATAGCCCGAAGAGTTGCTAAGCTCAAGTGGCAGTGGGCAGGGCACATTGCTCGCAGGACTGATGGCCGCTGGGGCGGGATAGTCCTGGAGTGGCGACCGCGTACCGGAAAACGCAGTGTGGGCAGGCCTCCAACAAGGTGGACCGACGATCTGGTGAAGGTCGCGGGAAGCTGCTGGATGCGAGCAGCACAAAACCGGTCGTTGTGGAGATCCTTGGGGGAGGCCTTTGTCCAGCAGTGGACGTCTTTTGGCTGAGATGATGATGATGATGATGAAGTATGTACTTTTTTACTTTGAAAGCTAAAGGCGCCCATTCAATCGTCAAAACTACCGTCATTAACATCCGATCATAATATTTTTACAAATACTATATACCGGGTCAGGTGCTCTCCCAATTGAGCTATCGTGGTTCTAACCAGCCCGCCGAAATTATTCAACACAAACATCATAGTCATAAACATCCAATCATAATATTTTTTTGCTTCCATCCACACCATCTTGATGGATGGCGATCTACTACTGTACGTTTCTCACGTAATTTTTTACCACGAACTACAGTGCTGTGGAACCAGCTCTCAGCGGCGGTATTCCCGGACCAATACGACTTAGGGATCTTCAAGAAACGAGCCTATTCCTTCCTTTAAGGCCGGCAACGCATCTGTGATTCCTCTGGTTTTGCGGGTGTCCATGGGCGGCGGTGATTGCTTTCCATCAGGTGACCCGCCTGCTCGTTTGCCTCCTTCTAATATAAAAAAAAAGATGCAAGGAAAGCCCGTGAAGCAGGACTGTGCCCCACCAGCCACCCTTAGCTCGACAACCCGCAAGTTGCTTCATTACACCTCGTTTAAAGAACCCCAAGTTCTAGGAAGGAGGAATATGGATATGTGTGCAACACAAAAAAACACAAATGCCACAAAGAAATGATTCACTAAGTTTATGTCCCCACTGCTGGGCCACAAGCCTCCCCTATAGATGGATAGGGAAAACGGGCCATAAACCACCACACGGGTCCAGTGTGAGTTAGTGGTTGGACATCCTAGTGTAGTAATTATTATTGCGACTCGATGAAACATAAATTTTCTTGTCGTCCATAAGCCTTGGTTACGCTTTGAAAGACGTAAGACACTCTCGTATAATACAGAGCTCGTGGATTACTATAATATTCGTAAGTATTTCATGACAGACGGAAACATAATAAAATATACCATAACAAGGTATGCTTTTAACCAAGTATGCGCTTGCGCAACAGTTTGCGCAACGCAGCCATATCATATTCGCATTAGTTTTGAACATAAGCAATGTGCCTGAATAGGTGTTTGTTGTTGATAGCAATTACGGAGACATGGCCGTTACAAATGTGGAACTAATGATTTTATCTCCATTGAAATTGTGATTAGTCAATTGGCCATGACATTACAGTATTGTAGGTTCGCTGGGATCCAAAGATCGCGGCGAAGAATTATACTTGACTAGCGACGGCCCACGACTTTTTCCCTGTAAACGTCCGTATCCCCTAATCTTTCGGGAATTTTAAAAAATTCTTAGTCCTTGGCTACATTATAAAGCAGCATTTCTGCAAAATTTGAGCTTTCTAGGTCCTATAGTTTTTGCTATGCGTTGATGAGTCAGTCAGTAAACTTTTTATATCTTGATTGATGATGTAAAATCACAACAAGCAATCACATCCAAGACATTAAACTAATCATTTGATGTTTTACGTTTTCGGACAGCTTAACAACATTTCCATGAATAGATTAACAAATTACCTTAAATTTTATGTTAACCTCTTCGGCCTCACGGTCAGAGCCAAAGGTCCCGAGTTCAATTCCCAACAGGGCGTACATATGTATTGAGTTTGTTTAGTTGTAGGGCTATTCTAAGTACGCCTGGATAGCTAACTATGTCAGTCAATTCTTTCGGTGTTGAGGTTCTTAATAAAGTTGCGATTTATTTTCATCCTTCTTTTTTTTATTCGGACAATGTTGTTGTACAAATTGTTGTACATTTTACGTTAACATATACCAATACATGAAACATAGTATGCTACTTTATGTTAACACTAATAACGCAGGCAGCATCCTTATCGACTCTTGATGTAATAAAGGCCAAATGCTTCCCCATTGTAAAATAAACGAAATAAAGTAGGTAGGTGAGATTCTTGACAAAGTAGAATAAGCTATTTTGAAATAGAAATATAAAAAATAGAAAAAAATATTTATTTGGTGCACATACACATTAAAAACACAATTCAATTCATTCAATGTTTCTTTACTAATCATAAATGTTAAAAACTGTCAAAAGTCTGCATAATTATATTTTTAGGTTCTAACTTACCATATTGCAAACATTCGCAGACATTGTAACAATAAAGATGTCATTATAGATATATTAACGTACCGAAATAACTGCAACCTACTTACACATTCATAAATAGTATCAACTAGATCTGTGTTAGCATGAATTTGGTCACGCGATCAACTAACTATAGCAGAAAGAGAATAAAAGTAACGTCATTAAACTTATGAGTTGCGTTCGGCTTACATATATTTATTGTTCTATTTTTAGAGTGTCTTAGTTCTCTCCATCTGACTGGTTGTCTGAGGAAAATCGCTTTATAGCTGCAAAACCGACAAATTGTAGGTAACTGTTCTTAATTATTTTATATTCAATGATCCTCTGCCTGCCAAGAGGCAGGTCTTATACTACAATATATCGTTAGGCATTAAGTAACTACGAGTAGTATTAAACAATGCATTTGCAACATAAGAAGTCGTTAACAACCACCACTTCGCACTGGGCCCGCGTGGTGGTTTATGGCCCTTTCTCCCAATCCACCAATAGGGAAGACTCCATCACCAGCAGTAGGGACATAGAATAAGCTGGAAATGGATGATGAAAAAAGCGAGCGTTTCCGACTGTGAGATTTCCAAGGCGTACCGCTCGGGACTGAATGATGGCGCGAGCGTCGAATTAGGCAATATAGTGGATTTTATTGAACGTTTACTTATTATTAAAATTATAATGGCCGACAACTATTACATATAAGACAATTGGTTTGGTATATTCTTCTTTGTCTGAAACGGTGTATAGCCTGAATAAAATGATATTTAGTTTATTAATAAGACGTATGTTTGATTGTAAAATATCGTGAAAATACCAGCCGAAATTACTAGTTAAAAGGCCAATGAATAACATGTTTTTTTTAATTTATCATCCTTATACATTTCGAATAAAACTCATTTATAAACACCGGTTTTTTTTTTAAATCCTCGCCTTAAACCACAACACTAGTTACCTTTACGTGCACCCCTGTCCCAACTTTACATGGCGACTCTACCAGGATGCAAGAGGAAGGGTACCACACCTTTCAAGAAGGAAGGGAATACAATCGTCATAACTGACTGGCCATCAAGTCTTCGTCTTCGTTGCGTCGTGAGTTAAAAACAAATGAGTCTCAATATGATTACCCAAGTTGTTAGCCAATAATACGGCTAAGTATATTATGACAGCTAACCTGAAACGCCTTGTCACTTTTTGTTCTGCTTGTGTTTGTATGAGATTGTATGTGCATCATTGTGTCGTATGTGGGCCGATCGTAACACACGATGGCCGCGGACAGAGGCCCGTCAACGCATCCGCCACTCTACACCGGACGCACGACTTTGTGCGCGTGCGCATTGTGGAACACGGCACGGCGTTGTTGGCTAATAGGGATGATGTTACGACAATTAATTCAAAAACATTGAAAGAAGAAATGAGAACACATAACATAATTTAAAACAATATATTTTTTTTTTTATTTGACCTATACACGATTTTCTGTAACCAACAAAGTAGGTACTAATACAATTGATAAACATTAGTGACGCAATAAATCGCTATTACCACAAATTTTCTATAAAGCAATATACTTTTTGACTGATGCGAAAAATATATCTACTGTCTAAGCACCTGCGCTATTGAACACAGCGTCAGCGCACTTAGGTTGCAATTGCAATCAAGTTAAGCAACCTATACCTACCTCTCGTTATCCATAAAGCCAGACACAATAGAAATTCAATTGTTCTATGGCTCGCTTGTCCCTATCTACTAGGGTTGCCAACTATTTTTCAGAAAATTAAAATAAATCTATCACTAACTAGTATAAAAAAAGGATTTGAAGAAAAAATAAAGTATTTTCCAAATTTATTTATTTAAATGTTTAAAAACCTATTTCTTTGTACATAATTTTTTTTTATTGTTTCATAGCGCGTTCAGAAATTAGTGTTACGTTTCGTTTCACTTCACCTGAGTCTGAGTATCATTCAGTAGTTCAGAAATTAAGTCAACAGGAATATTTCGTTCAAACGCACGCATTAGTCGGAAATAAAGTATTTTCCATACTTTATTTTTATTAAAAAGAATAAAGTATGGAGATGGAAAATAACGTAGGATACGTTATTTTAAAGTATGGTTGCAAACCCTACTATCTACTGACTCTGATAGGTAGGGTATGGCAGCTGGAACTACGGGTCCAGCTGCATTTTCAAGGGTACCACGGGAGTTCCGGATCCTAGGCCCCTGCCGGTTATGCCTTCGCGGGCGTCTCCGGCAGGACATGAGTTGTCCATAGTTGGTTGTTCTGCTCGGTGGTTTTCATTGAGTAGGCTTCCAACATCTCCGGCACTAGTCTGAAGAACTAGTAGAGGCCGCTAGATGCAATGTCACCGGTTGAATCAGCCCCGTAGGATTTTGGAACTGATGAGGTGCCTGGATAGGTACTGAGACCGGTACCGGATGAAGAATGCGTTTCGGCGCATCCTGATCTGGCGTTATGACCTGACGCAGATGGTCCCTTGTGCTTGCGCAAGGATGTCTGACTCCTAACTTTATAACCGTAAGGTTGGTGGGGGGTGTATAAACTTTAAAGTCGGGCGGTTTAAAGCGGGGTGTTCTATGGCTCCATATGGAGTCACTAGGAGATAAAAGATTAAAGATGGAACGTAAGAAAGGTATAACAATAGAAACAAATGTCGCATTTGCACTATCATGAGCCGACGCCACGTACGTAATAAAAATTAAATCAAAGCAGCAATACCTATTCATAATGGGTAGAACGGACCTTCATTGGAGCACTGCCCTTTTAAACTATTAATTTACTTACAACCTATTACAATGGACACATACTCACTAAGTGATATCGTATTGCCATTCACCGTTTTAACCGACGTTGCAGCGGTCTCATGTGTTGCTCACTTACATAATAACGAAAATATTTGACTTGTTTAACTTCCAATTGGGGACTTTGATTGTATACATCTGTACTTACCTCTGGCGATTGTGTACAAACATCAGAATACTACAAACTGTCAAACATCCTTAATAGAATTTAAGCTTTATGTCTATAGTATATGGTTGAAAATTTATTGAAGAAATTGGTCACTTTTGGATAGATTGCTGTGCAGGCGTCTGTACCTCTGGTCGACGTCTAACCATGGCCAATGGACACCAAAAAGAATTGAATGAACAGCTCGGCTTACACTGGTTTTGCTAATAATGTTACGATTTTACGCAATTGGTACACACTAAGAAGATCCAATGTTGTCTCGATAACTTTTATTTTTAAACATAGGTACCTATACGTGCCTATATTGTGTAACCAGTATGTGTTAAGTAAACATAAAAGAATAATTACGTGTAAAGAGGTGTTATGTAAAGATTACAGACTTTAGGATTTAAAAAAAAGTTAAGTAGTACTTTTAGCAGTTATTGTTTCGGCCTTTCAAACTGTTACCGTTTTGAAATGACAAGCTCACCAAATTTTATGGTAATTAGGGACAAAGATGCTTTCATTTTCAGCCTTATCGTCACTTACCTTCAGAAGAGATGAAAGGCTGGCAGGGTGAGGGTGACTGATGATGGTGTTGCACACTGCACCTGCTGTCTTCGCGTCTGTACTCCATCTCCACTTAACATCAGGTGGATCATATTTATCTCTGCAAATGCAACCAGCATTTGCAGAGATAAATATATCTCTTTAGCCTATTACTGAACCTATTGCTGAATATCCACCATCCACTACTAAACGTAAGCCTCAAGAGTGCCAAACATCCCGGTCCTGCGCAGTCCGCATCTATCCACCACCCGCCATCTTTTTCAAGTCAGTCCACCGCGCAACAGGGCGTCCTACACTTCGTTTGCCTAAACGCCGTCTCCACTCTAGGACATATTATGTCTGCTTCAACGATCATCGGTCCTTTAGACATGACCGGCCCATTTCCACTTTAAGGGGCTGATTCTGCGAGCGATGTCGGTTACCTTGGCTCTCTGTCTTAACTTCGTTACGGATTCTATCCGCCAGAGAAACTCCAAGAATCGCTCGCTCCATCCCGTAGAGATAAATATAAAAAAGTCAAAAGATAAAACAAAAAAATCACTTGTGTTCTTTGAGCTCCACAAATATTTACCTATTTTAAGATTCATGAAGTGGGCGAGGCGTAGTAAGTGGTTAACTATTATAAAACAGAGGTCAGCTGCTACGTGACATTCCTTCTTACAGCATTGTTTCGAACATTATAAAATGTGCAATAAATAATAACACAAATCAATTTATTAGCATAAAGAGTGGTACAGAAGTTTATGAAACAGGTAAAAATTGGATCACACTTTTTACCAAAAGATGGCATGCAAAATCTATACATATAATAAGAACGTAGGGGTAAAAAAATCTGTAATTGCAAGATATAAAAAAAAAATTACACAGGTTGCCTTAAAATCACTTACGGAACACGATAGAATAGTTTTAAAAAAAATTGTTTGTTTGTTTGTTTGTTTGTTTGTTTGAAGTCGATAAACTCGAGAACTACTGAACGGATTTTGATCCGGTTTTCACCAAAATGCTTAGAAAAATCCGGAGAATAATATAGGCTACATAAATACTCGAAAAATACAGGGTGTCTCATTTAAATCGGTCAGTATGGGAAAGTCTGTAACTATAAGACATACGAAGATCTGTCCTTAGGAACCATGTCATCGATTTTAATAAGAAGAAAAACTGCATTCATACATTTAAAGAAAACCTGTACTCAGCTCGGGAATCGAACCCGGTTGTTTTGAAAATAATAAACTTATAGTATTTCTATTTAGATATCGATTGTGTAGGTCTTAAGCAGTAAATAGCTCTTTGAAACATGATGTCTAAAATGAATAAAATGCATTGTTTTCACGTACTTTAATTTATTTTAGTAGGTGTTCGAAGTGACCACCGTTACATTCAACAAGTTCAGGCATGTAAAATTGTCTCTATGGTTGTTTGTACCTCTTTGCTGGTTTTGTAATTGTAAGATCGTTACCTAAACGTGTTGAATATTGTATTGAAAAAAACGGTGGTCACTTCGAACACCTTCTAAAATAAATAAAAGTATGTGAAAACAATGCATTTTATTCATTTTAGACATCATGTTTTCAAAGAGCAATTTACTGCTTAAAACCTACACAATCGATATCTAAATAGAAATAGTGTAAGTTTATTTTTTTCAAAACAACCGGGTTCGATTCCCGAGCTGAGTACAGGTTTTTTTAAATGTATGAATGCAGTTTTTTTTCTTATTAAAATCGATGACATGGTTCCTAAGTACAGATCTTCGTATGTCTTATAGTTTCAGACTTTCCCATACTGACCGATTTAAATGAGACACCCTGTATAATAAGAACGTAGGGATAAAAAAAATCTGTAGTTGCAAGATATAAAAAAAATACTTTAAAATCACTTACGGAACACGATAGAATAGTTTAAAAAGAAATTGTTTGTTTGTTTGAACACGACAAACTCGAGAACTACTGAACGGATTTTGATCCGGTTTTACCGATATGCTAAGAAAATTCCGGAGAATAACATAGACTACATAAATACTCGAAAATTGTTAAATTTTGATTTGGTCTAAACCGGGATTTTATCCTTGGTTGCTTGGCAACTGTTGTTTATTATGTAACATAGGGGATTTTTTTTAATGAGTTTTACGGCTCTGGCATTTGAGGCTCTGGCATTTGAGGCTCTGGCTCTCTATTGCTATCGTGTTTTACGGCTCTGGGTTCTTTGCCCTTTTGAGCCTGTCATTGATAGTTGTTGTCATGAGAGTACCGATTTTGATGCGGTTATCACCAAAATGCTTAGACAATTTCGGAGAATAACATACAAATCGAAAAATGTTAAACAAATTTTGATTACGTATTTACGCGACCAACGTTAGATACGTTCGTTGAGTTATTATTTTAGAAAAGTTTTGTTACTCTCTAAGGTTACCTACCCTTTATAAATCTGTGAGGCACCTAAGCGAACCTTAGCACCGCAGTAGTAAAGCGACGGAAAATAAAAACAAGCTCGAAATCACGCACATCATTAAACTTGGCTGTACATAGGTACACCTTTTGTTTCATTTTCCAAAATAACCAATAATAATATGGCTATTTAGTCGCGCCTGCGCGCGGCGCTTATTGCAGTTTTCTAATACACAGAAATGTTAAAAGTTAAAACATTTCCTATATTTGGCGGTATAACCTCTGTGTCGTTGCCCAAAATAATGTCTCTTTTTTTAGTTATGCATAGAAATGTTACCTAGGTACTCATTAAATTTGGCTGTATAAAACTTTGTATCATTGCCCAAAATTATGTCTCTATTTTTTTAAATATTGCACAAAGGAGATATTATCTTGAAATACATAGCTTGGCTGTATAAACCTTTGGGTCGTTGCCCAAAATACTTAATGTTATTTTTTTAAATCTATTTGGTGAAAAAACGCGAGAACATGAAAATTTAAAAAAAAATTGGCGCTCAAATTTTGAAACGAACAGAAGGAAATTTTGTAATTTTGCAATACATTAAGTACCTACCTATTTTTATTTTGTTAATAATTTTCAAATTATATTAATTATTCATTGTGTAAAAGTTTTTTAAAACATTTTATGCAGGTACGTTAAATATTTCAGTACTTATTCAGTTCTTATTAATTTTCAAATAAGATTTATTCAATGTGTAAAAGTTTTATGAAACATTTGATGCAGGTAAGTTAAACACTTATTTCAGTACTTATTTTACATGTAAGCGGTTTCTTACTTTGGTTTCTTAACATGTTTATAGGATAAATCTGTGTTCAATGATACAATATAAGTAAGTAAGTATCATAACAAATTTTAATATCATAAAACCTATAAAGAATGAATTTTGTACATACTTCTAGATTACAGAAAAATGGTTTTTCCATTCTTCTATCGTATAAGACGATGGCTACCTCTGTTATCAGAGTTGCAAAAATGTTTAAGTTTGCAGGGTACAACTGTATTAGAGGCACGGACTTCAGATTTTTTTTTTATTAGAGGTAACTTCTTTCTGTGTCCTGTGATCTACCTCTAAAAAGCTACCTACCTAACAAGATGCCACGAAGAAGTTCAAATTTATCGCAAGTATGTAACATAAAATACTATACTGTATTACCTAATAGACAATAATATAATTCTTTACAGTTCTCAATTTATTGATATTTTGTATCTACGAATAAGAACATAGTTGGTAAATAGTTTTTTGTGCCTTATGGCCGACAACCAATAATCCTGGACCGCTACCTGCTACTCGATATCCAGCTTCGGTGGACAAGGCAAAAAAAATTTTGAAGTCCGCATCTTAGCTAAGATACACCAGTGCCTAGGACGACTCCGGACGAGTACCTGAGCTGTAAAATACCAATTTTATTACATATAATTGAGCGTCAGTAAACCCATTTCAGGTTTGTATGACTTAGCAAATACGCGCAACCCACCGAGAAACGGTGTTGTTTACTGAATGTATGTGGAGGGATAATTGAAACGGGAAACTGAGTGAGAATCTGTATGAATGGGACGATTCTGTGCTTCAAACTGAATATATGTATGTACATGGCAGAGATGATAGTCAAAAGAATAAGAGATAATGTATGAAAAATAATGATGGACGTAAAGGAGACACAGGAAGTATGCCAGAACCACACTAAATGGAGATCGATTGTCTTTGTCTATCTCAGCATTCCCAGCTGAAAGGATATTAAGAGTGAGTAGATGTACGTATGTCGGTAAATACAATGTCAATTTTCTAAATTTCCGATGCATATAATTTTATTATACCCTAATAAGCTTAAATAGATACCTACATAAAAATTAAACTGTACAGACTACAGCCTTTAGCTCACGCGGACGAAGTCGCGGGCAACAGCTATTTTATATAAAAGAATAATATGTCAAAGATCAGGATCACCAACTTACACGCTTGGTACAGTTAGAGTTGAATAAATCATAAATCATAAAATCTTTATTTGCATAAAACATGGTAACAATGATAATAATAATAATAATAATAATAATAATGGTAATAATGAAGTGGAGCTGTGGTGATGGGAACTCGACTATACCAAAGAACACTAATTATGCCGGATTTTTATTGACCCAGGGGAAAATCTGCTCGCAGATTCCGTAGATCCGGGGCTGGCTTTGTCTTTCTCTAAGAAGGATTTAGACCGACCCAGTAAAAACCCCTAGGGTTTGCCTTTAGCCTTTAAAAGGGCTGCGAAGGCTACCGGAACGCGCGGCTTTCGGAGGGCCGAGAGGCGCGGTTGGTTATACCGGTTGGTATGATACTGACAAGACTCCGACGGGATAGCGATTAACCTACCTTTTAGCTTACCTTAGCTTTTCAAACCTTATCACTTCGCCAAACAAGATTGTTCAGTATTAAAGTGATCCTGTTAGAACTAGATCTAAATAAATAGATAAATAATTAAATACTAGACAACATCACATACATTGTTCTGATCCCAAGGTAAGTAGCTAAAGCACTCGTTTTATGAAAATCAGAAACAACGACGGTACCACAACCATCCAGACTCGACACAATATCGATAAGTAGGTACGTTTTCGACATTGACCCGACCGGGAATCGAACCCGGGACCTCAAAGTGCCGCCCAAAGTCCGGCGTGCAAGCCACTCGGCTACGGAGGTCGCCAAAAGATCTATAAAATTACAAGGTATAGAAGCATAAGAACGGAGGCTAAAGTTGCCAACACGATGAAACCTTTGATACCTTTGGTGTCAAGTTCATGGGCAGCAATAGCCTAAACCAAGAATAAAAAATAAAATTGAAATATTGCTACACAAATCATTTAGGATTGTCGTCATCAATCAAAAAGTCGTCAACAGATATGTAAATTCATAGTAATTTATTTTTTACCTATATCATTAATGTCTTCTATAGATGAATAATTATTTTTTATTTTTTGGTGTCTCACAAGCTACAGCAGCTGATGTTGAATATATATTTTTTTTACAGAAACGAGCAATAAGAACCATCTATAGACTAGGTTCCCGAACTACTTTAAGAAATATTTTTTAAAGAAATTGGTGTTCTTACAGTTGCATTTCAGTTTATATAAAATTGCATAGTTTTTGTGCGTTGGAATATCAACTCATTTATAAACCACGGTGACGTACACAATTTCAATACTAGAAATAAGAAAAAACTTGTAATGCCACTGTTCAGGTTGCAAAAGGTTCTTGGCTCTTTCTTGGGGCAAGGTATACACTACTATAATAAAATACCTAGTACTGTACAAGATTTACTTTTAGATAAGTTAAAAAATCATGTAAAATCTTCTTTACTAAAGAAAGGTAAAAAGTACAGTCAACGAATATTTAGATGACAAAAAAGTACTTAAGCCTGGTTATAATAAAAAAATCCACTTTTTATTTTATTGGGATCAATAATTACTTTAATAATATGTTAGCGCTGGTATGTATGATAGCCTTTATCAGCAGTGTCCTACAGTTTACAAACAATATTTATGTTGCGTTAAACATTTCATTAGGTTTTTATTTAGAGTAGCTTGAGTGTGGCCTGCTCTTTTTATTGTCTCTGCGGTGGTGGCATGTGCGTCGGGTCGTTACATTCCCTAAGATATGTTTGAGCGAAGCGATGGCTGATTCATACATGTCATACTCGTGAACGGGTGCCGCCTGTGGTTTGCAAACTTAGATATTTTTTTCTCTTTTGTTTTTTTTTTGTAACATGTGTGTGATTGTCCTTTATTTTGTGTTTTTATTTGTGATGGAAAGTGTCCTTTTATGATAGGACATTTTCCAATATGTTTGACGCTGTAAGGGAGAAAAAAGCTTGACACTTGCTGAGTTTCTTGCCGGTTCTTCTCAGTACAAGGTCTCCCGCCCAGAGTAGGCTAACGAACCGATCGCATAATGACTTTCATAAGAGCTGTTTGTAGCCTAAACTGAATAAATGATTTTGAATTTAGAATTTCAGAATGTTGAATTTTAATTTCATTCATTTACTTATAGTTATTTATTGACTGACTGACTTGACAGAACTGACAAACGGGCCTTCCTTCTTCCTCTACCCCTTGCATAACATAATCGTCTCTGTCCTCTAGTGGTTAGGACCGCCAATCTCTGAAACCCGAGACAGGTTTGATTCGGGTACATATTTATGTTCTTTTTTTGGTTGGTGGTAGGGCTTGTTTGCCCGCGTCTGGCTAGCTACCACCATCTTATCTAAATATGTCGCCATAACATCAATGTTGTAGCATTGTTGTGTTCCGGCAGCAAGAGATAAGATAAGTTAGCCAGTGACTTTCACCTCTGCCTTAAGATCAGGTGAGATTAAGGCCAAGCTTACCTGTAAGAAATTTAAAAAAAAGAATAGTTTATCTTGAGGTCCGACTAAAATCCACCACCCGGGGTTGTTGAGTTTTAACGACTGTCTTCTAACAATTAGAACTATGCGAAGGAGTGCGTGAAATTTTGATTAGGTCACCCATCATAAACCCAACATTGTAAAAGTTACTTATTTTGCAAGATTCTCTCTACCTTTTTTTAAATCTGTGAATCATCTTTACTAGGATACGAGAGACCCTGAAGGGGTCCCAAGTTATGCGGTGGTTCTGCCGTCTCTCATTCCTGCATATGGAGCCTTCGAAAATAGCATTCAGTGGGTTAAAGGGGATTATAGGTTATATTTTATAGGGGGATGATAATCTTTTTAGAACAAGTTTTGTACGGTCATTAATTGGAAAGCAAAGACCTTTCCATTAATAAAGCGTTGACATTTTAATAAGAGATAAGTAGGTAACATATTTATAATGGATCGGTTGTTATAAAACACCTAAGAAGAATTACGTGTAAAGAGGTGTTATGTAAAGATTACAGACTTTAGGATTTAAAAAAAAGTTAAGTAGTACTTTTAGCAGTTATTGTTTCGGCCTTTCAAACTGTTACCGTTTTGAAATGACAAGCTCACCAAATTTTATGGTAATTAGGGACAAAGATGCTTTCATTTTCAGCCTTATCGTCACTTACCTTCAGAAGAGATGAAAGGCTGGCAGGGTGAGGGTGACTGATGATGGTGTTGCACACTGCACCTGCTGTCTTCGCGTCTGTACTCCATCTCCACTTAACATCAGGTGGATCATATTTATCTCTGCAAATGCAACCAGCATTTGCAGAGATAAATATATCTCTTTAGCCTATTACTGAACCTATTGCTGAATATCCACCATCCACTACTAAACGTAAGCCTCAAGAGTGCCAAACATCCCGGTCCTGCGCAGTCCGCATCTATCCACCACCCGCCATCTTTTTCAAGTCAGTCCACCGCGCAACAGGGCGTCCTACACTTCGTTTGCCTAAACGCCGTCTCCACTCTAGGACATATTATGTCTGCTTCAACGATCATCGGTCCTTTAGACATGACCGGCCCATTTCCACTTTAAGGGGCTGATTCTGCGAGCGATGTCGGTTACCTTGGCTCTCTGTCTTAACTTCGTTACGGATTCTATCCGCCAGAGAAACTCCAAGAATCGCTCGCTCCATCCCGTAGAGATAAATATAAAAAAGTCAAAAGATAAAACAAAAAAATCACTTGTGTTCTTTGAGCTCCACAAATATTTACCTATTTTAAGATTCATGAAGTGGGCGAGGCGTAGTAAGTGGTTAACTATTATAAAACAGAGGTCAGCTGCTACGTGACATTCCTTCTTACAGCATTGTTTCGAACATTATAAAATGTGCAATAAATAATAACACAAATCAATTTATTAGCATAAAGAGTGGTACAGAAGTTTATGAAACAGGTAAAAATTGGATCACACTTTTTACCAAAAGATGGCATGCAAAATCTATACATATAATAAGAACGTAGGGGTAAAAAAATCTGTAATTGCAAGATATAAAAAAAAAATTACACAGGTTGCCTTAAAATCACTTACGGAACACGATAGAATAGTTTTAAAAAAAATTGTTTGTTTGTTTGTTTGTTTGTTTGTTTGAAGTCGATAAACTCGAGAACTACTGAACGGATTTTGATCCGGTTTTCACCAAAATGCTTAGAAAAATCCGGAGAATAATATAGGCTACATAAATACTCGAAAAATACAGGGTGTCTCATTTAAATCGGTCAGTATGGGAAAGTCTGTAACTATAAGACATACGAAGATCTGTCCTTAGGAACCATGTCATCGATTTTAATAAGAAGAAAAACTGCATTCATACATTTAAAGAAAACCTGTACTCAGCTCGGGAATCGAACCCGGTTGTTTTGAAAATAATAAACTTATAGTATTTCTATTTAGATATCGATTGTGTAGGTCTTAAGCAGTAAATAGCTCTTTGAAACATGATGTCTAAAATGAATAAAATGCATTGTTTTCACGTACTTTAATTTATTTTAGTAGGTGTTCGAAGTGACCACCGTTACATTCAACAAGTTCAGGCATGTAAAATTGTCTCTATGGTTGTTTGTACCTCTTTGCTGGTTTTGTAATTGTAAGATCGTTACCTAAACGTGTTGAATATTGTATTGAAAAAAACGGTGGTCACTTCGAACACCTTCTAAAATAAATAAAAGTATGTGAAAACAATGCATTTTATTCATTTTAGACATCATGTTTTCAAAGAGCAATTTACTGCTTAAAACCTACACAATCGATATCTAAATAGAAATAGTGTAAGTTTATTTTTTTCAAAACAACCGGGTTCGATTCCCGAGCTGAGTACAGGTTTTTTTAAATGTATGAATGCAGTTTTTTTTCTTATTAAAATCGATGACATGGTTCCTAAGTACAGATCTTCGTATGTCTTATAGTTTCAGACTTTCCCATACTGACCGATTTAAATGAGACACCCTGTATAATAAGAACGTAGGGATAAAAAAAATCTGTAGTTGCAAGATATAAAAAAAATACTTTAAAATCACTTACGGAACACGATAGAATAGTTTAAAAAGAAATTGTTTGTTTGTTTGAACACGACAAACTCGAGAACTACTGAACGGATTTTGATCCGGTTTTACCGATATGCTAAGAAAATTCCGGAGAATAACATAGACTACATAAATACTCGAAAATTGTTAAATTTTGATTTGGTCTAAACCGGGATTTTATCCTTGGTTGCTTGGCAACTGTTGTTTATTATGTAACATAGGGGATTTTTTTTAATGAGTTTTACGGCTCTGGCATTTGAGGCTCTGGCATTTGAGGCTCTGGCTCTCTATTGCTATCGTGTTTTACGGCTCTGGGTTCTTTGCCCTTTTGAGCCTGTCATTGATAGTTGTTGTCATGAGAGTACCGATTTTGATGCGGTTATCACCAAAATGCTTAGACAATTTCGGAGAATAACATACAAATCGAAAAATGTTAAACAAATTTTGATTACGTATTTACGCGACCAACGTTAGATACGTTCGTTGAGTTATTATTTTAGAAAAGTTTTGTTACTCTCTAAGGTTACCTACCCTTTATAAATCTGTGAGGCACCTAAGCGAACCTTAGCACCGCAGTAGTAAAGCGACGGAAAATAAAAACAAGCTCGAAATCACGCACATCATTAAACTTGGCTGTACATAGGTACACCTTTTGTTTCATTTTCCAAAATAACCAATAATAATATGGCTATTTAGTCGCGCCTGCGCGCGGCGCTTATTGCAGTTTTCTAATACACAGAAATGTTAAAAGTTAAAACATTTCCTATATTTGGCGGTATAACCTCTGTGTCGTTGCCCAAAATAATGTCTCTTTTTTTAGTTATGCATAGAAATGTTACCTAGGTACTCATTAAATTTGGCTGTATAAAACTTTGTATCATTGCCCAAAATTATGTCTCTATTTTTTTAAATATTGCACAAAGGAGATATTATCTTGAAATACATAGCTTGGCTGTATAAACCTTTGGGTCGTTGCCCAAAATACTTAATGTTATTTTTTTAAATCTATTTGGTGAAAAAACGCGAGAACATGAAAATTTAAAAAAAAATTGGCGCTCAAATTTTGAAACGAACAGAAGGAAATTTTGTAATTTTGCAATACATTAAGTACCTACCTATTTTTATTTTGTTAATAATTTTCAAATTATATTAATTATTCATTGTGTAAAAGTTTTTTAAAACATTTTATGCAGGTACGTTAAATATTTCAGTACTTATTCAGTTCTTATTAATTTTCAAATAAGATTTATTCAATGTGTAAAAGTTTTATGAAACATTTGATGCAGGTAAGTTAAACACTTATTTCAGTACTTATTTTACATGTAAGCGGTTTCTTACTTTGGTTTCTTAACATGTTTATAGGATAAATCTGTGTTCAATGATACAATATAAGTAAGTAAGTATCATAACAAATTTTAATATCATAAAACCTATAAAGAATGAATTTTGTACATACTTCTAGATTACAGAAAAATGGTTTTTCCATTCTTCTATCGTATAAGACGATGGCTACCTCTGTTATCAGAGTTGCAAAAATGTTTAAGTTTGCAGGGTACAACTGTATTAGAGGCACGGACTTCAGATTTTTTTTTTATTAGAGGTAACTTCTTTCTGTGTCCTGTGATCTACCTCTAAAAAGCTACCTACCTAACAAGATGCCACGAAGAAGTTCAAATTTATCGCAAGTATGTAACATAAAATACTATACTGTATTACCTAATAGACAATAATATAATTCTTTACAGTTCTCAATTTATTGATATTTTGTATCTACGAATAAGAACATAGTTGGTAAATAGTTTTTTGTGCCTTATGGCCGACAACCAATAATCCTGGACCGCTACCTGCTACTCGATATCCAGCTTCGGTGGACAAGGCAAAAAAAATTTTGAAGTCCGCATCTTAGCTAAGATACACCAGTGCCTAGGACGACTCCGGACGAGTACCTGAGCTGTAAAATACCAATTTTATTACATATAATTGAGCGTCAGTAAACCCATTTCAGGTTTGTATGACTTAGCAAATACGCGCAACCCACCGAGAAACGGTGTTGTTTACTGAATGTATGTGGAGGGATAATTGAAACGGGAAACTGAGTGAGAATCTGTATGAATGGGACGATTCTGTGCTTCAAACTGAATATATGTATGTACATGGCAGAGATGATAGTCAAAAGAATAAGAGATAATGTATGAAAAATAATGATGGACGTAAAGGAGACACAGGAAGTATGCCAGAACCACACTAAATGGAGATCGATTGTCTTTGTCTATCTCAGCATTCCCAGCTGAAAGGATATTAAGAGTGAGTAGATGTACGTATGTCGGTAAATACAATGTCAATTTTCTAAATTTCCGATGCATATAATTTTATTATACCCTAATAAGCTTAAATAGATACCTACATAAAAATTAAACTGTACAGACTACAGCCTTTAGCTCACGCGGACGAAGTCGCGGGCAACAGCTATTTTATATAAAAGAATAATATGTCAAAGATCAGGATCACCAACTTACACGCTTGGTACAGTTAGAGTTGAATAAATCATAAATCATAAAATCTTTATTTGCATAAAACATGGTAACAATGATAATAATAATAATAATAATAATAATAATGGTAATAATGAAGTGGAGCTGTGGTGATGGGAACTCGACTATACCAAAGAACACTAATTATGCCGGATTTTTATTGACCCAGGGGAAAATCTGCTCGCAGATTCCGTAGATCCGGGGCTGGCTTTGTCTTTCTCTAAGAAGGATTTAGACCGACCCAGTAAAAACCCCTAGGGTTTGCCTTTAGCCTTTAAAAGGGCTGCGAAGGCTACCGGAACGCGCGGCTTTCGGAGGGCCGAGAGGCGCGGTTGGTTATACCGGTTGGTATGATACTGACAAGACTCCGACGGGATAGCGATTAACCTACCTTTTAGCTTACCTTAGCTTTTCAAACCTTATCACTTCGCCAAACAAGATTGTTCAGTATTAAAGTGATCCTGTTAGAACTAGATCTAAATAAATAGATAAATAATTAAATACTAGACAACATCACATACATTGTTCTGATCCCAAGGTAAGTAGCTAAAGCACTCGTTTTATGAAAATCAGAAACAACGACGGTACCACAACCATCCAGACTCGACACAATATCGATAAGTAGGTACGTTTTCGACATTGACCCGACCGGGAATCGAACCCGGGACCTCAAAGTGCCGCCCAAAGTCCGGCGTGCAAGCCACTCGGCTACGGAGGTCGCCAAAAGATCTATAAAATTACAAGGTATAGAAGCATAAGAACGGAGGCTAAAGTTGCCAACACGATGAAACCTTTGATACCTTTGGTGTCAAGTTCATGGGCAGCAATAGCCTAAACCAAGAATAAAAAATAAAATTGAAATATTGCTACACAAATCATTTAGGATTGTCGTCATCAATCAAAAAGTCGTCAACAGATATGTAAATTCATAGTAATTTATTTTTTACCTATATCATTAATGTCTTCTATAGATGAATAATTATTTTTTATTTTTTGGTGTCTCACAAGCTACAGCAGCTGATGTTGAATATATATTTTTTTTACAGAAACGAGCAATAAGAACCATCTATAGACTAGGTTCCCGAACTACTTTAAGAAATATTTTTTAAAGAAATTGGTGTTCTTACAGTTGCATTTCAGTTTATATAAAATTGCATAGTTTTTGTGCGTTGGAATATCAACTCATTTATAAACCACGGTGACGTACACAATTTCAATACTAGAAATAAGAAAAAACTTGTAATGCCACTGTTCAGGTTGCAAAAGGTTCTTGGCTCTTTCTTGGGGCAAGGTATACACTACTATAATAAAATACCTAGTACTGTACAAGATTTACTTTTAGATAAGTTAAAAAATCATGTAAAATCTTCTTTACTAAAGAAAGGTAAAAAGTACAGTCAACGAATATTTAGATGACAAAAAAGTACTTAAGCCTGGTTATAATAAAAAAATCCACTTTTTATTTTATTGGGATCAATAATTACTTTAATAATATGTTAGCGCTGGTATGTATGATAGCCTTTATCAGCAGTGTCCTACAGTTTACAAACAATATTTATGTTGCGTTAAACATTTCATTAGGTTTTTATTTAGAGTAGCTTGAGTGTGGCCTGCTCTTTTTATTGTCTCTGCGGTGGTGGCATGTGCGTCGGGTCGTTACATTCCCTAAGATATGTTTGAGCGAAGCGATGGCTGATTCATACATGTCATACTCGTGAACGGGTGCCGCCTGTGGTTTGCAAACTTAGATATTTTTTTCTCTTTTGTTTTTTTTTTGTAACATGTGTGTGATTGTCCTTTATTTTGTGTTTTTATTTGTGATGGAAAGTGTCCTTTTATGATAGGACATTTTCCAATATGTTTGACGCTGTAAGGGAGAAAAAAGCTTGACACTTGCTGAGTTTCTTGCCGGTTCTTCTCAGTACAAGGTCTCCCGCCCAGAGTAGGCTAACGAACCGATCGCATAATGACTTTCATAAGAGCTGTTTGTAGCCTAAACTGAATAAATGATTTTGAATTTAGAATTTCAGAATGTTGAATTTTAATTTCATTCATTTACTT
The DNA here is from genome assembly GCA_947562085.1 of Eudonia lacustrata. NCBI lineage: Eukaryota > Metazoa > Arthropoda > Insecta > Lepidoptera > Crambidae > Eudonia > Eudonia lacustrata. The sequence continues at coordinate 6,377,105 of OX387321.1, read as the reverse complement.
ATAGTTATTTATTGACTGACTGACTTGACAGAACTGACAAACGGGCCTTCCTTCTTCCTCTACCCCTTGCATAACATAATCGTCTCTGTCCTCTAGTGGTTAGGACCGCCAATCTCTGAAACCCGAGACAGGTTTGATTCGGGTACATATTTATGTTCTTTTTTTGGTTGGTGGTAGGGCTTGTTTGCCCGCGTCTGGCTAGCTACCACCATCTTATCTAAATATGTCGCCATAACATCAATGTTGTAGCATTGTTGTGTTCCGGCAGCAAGAGATAAGATAAGTTAGCCAGTGACTTTCACCTCTGCCTTAAGATCAGGTGAGATTAAGGCCAAGCTTACCTGTAAGAAATTTAAAAAAAAGAATAGTTTATCTTGAGGTCCGACTAAAATCCACCACCCGGGGTTGTTGAGTTTTAACGACTGTCTTCTAACAATTAGAACTATGCGAAGGAGTGCGTGAAATTTTGATTAGGTCACCCATCATAAACCCAACATTGTAAAAGTTACTTATTTTGCAAGATTCTCTCTACCTTTTTTTAAATCTGTGAATCATCTTTACTAGGATACGAGAGACCCTGAAGGGGTCCCAAGTTATGCGGTGGTTCTGCCGTCTCTCATTCCTGCATATGGAGCCTTCGAAAATAGCATTCAGTGGGTTAAAGGGGATTATAGGTTATATTTTATAGGGGGATGATAATCTTTTTAGAACAAGTTTTGTACGGTCATTAATTGGAAAGCAAAGACCTTTCCATTAATAAAGCGTTGACATTTTAATAAGAGATAAGTAGGTAACATATTTATAATGGATCGGTTGTTATAAAACACCTAATTATCGACACCGAAGCTATTGTTTGAACATTATCGGATCTCCGGCCGAAAATCTAATTAACTAACACCCATGATAATCCAATCAATTATAAAAAGTAAATTAGCTGCAATAGAGTTGAAATTGACGTTGTTTTTTTAATGTTATTTACGTAACTTTTATTTCCAGACAAAGTTGAGTTCGTGCTTCAAGTAGACGATGCCTAGTTTTACGCTTCGAAAAGTTGTCACGCATTTCATTGTAGGCAAACATGATATTGAAACGAAAGCGGAGTCAATCGCTTGTTGTGATGTTAAAAAGAAAGTCTTTTGAGAATATTGTTTAAATCTGTATAAGGGAAACCACCGTTTTTGAATAAATATTTGAATAAGTACAATAGTAAAAACTTATCGATGACGTAAGGTAAGGCTGACATTTCCTTGTCGTGAATATACAAACAAACGCGCTTTAAGGCGACGCACCGCTAAACAATAAATCTCATACGGAGTGTTTGCGCCCCGTACCATAAGAAAAACGGTTTTTTTCCTTCAAATTAAAACTACAAATTATTTAAAAAAAATGAACTACAATATTGAAGTCTGTGTTAAGACTAATCTACTAAGAAAATTTAGATGCTTTAATCGGTCTGGTTAGCCTGTAAAATGCAAATCTATGTTTTGAAAGAGGTTACTTTGATATTTTTTTCTCTGTTATAAAAGTTAACAAATCGTGTTTCTGCAACTAGCAAAATGAAGTCAATTAAATGAACAATCATGTCATTAAATATCACTTTCATATGTTTTGTAATTGTTGGGAAAAATCAAGATCCCCGCCACGTAAATTACCAATGCGTCGCCTTAAGCGCTAACTTTTAATAATGCGCCTGAAAGTTACCGGATTTTAGACGGTATTACCCTCATAATATTCAAGCATAGATTATCTTTCCGAATGGGTTAACAGAGATCCAAGACTAGTAGCATAACGCTAGTAGAAAAGAAATAGAATAAAATGATTAAGTCGTTTGGGATTGACATAAGTCAACAATGCGTATAAATTACATACACTATTATTAATAGGTCAATAGCGCATTAATTAATATATTAAAAAAAATAGGATTCAATAATGAGTCTTGGGAAAAAATCCCAAATCAATAGGTAACTGTTTACGAAAAATAGAAAAGTAAGAAAATATGAAAAAAAAACTCCCAACTACATAGTTGGTCAGTATTCGTTATTTCGTTGGTTGTTCTCGTCGTCACTCACTTGGCAATTTCGGCATGGTCGTCATTTCAGGGTGCCTAGTGCGAGTACCAATAAAAATAATAATGATAAATAAAACTCCCACCAGGCACCCAGATGTATGACTGGCTAACATTCCGTCACCATTTGTCTCTGGCGGCTGCTTTGCGTGGAGCCAATCAGAGAGGCACATTTGCCAATTAAGCACAATATAAACTGCACAGCCCACTGACTGCAGTGTCAGATGATTAAAGAGTCATTAATTAATGATGAAAGGACTCACGGCATCTTCAGGTGGTACCTGAGAAAATGATAATAATAATAATGTAAACTTTATTTGCACACAAAAAGACAGATACAGACAAATTGACAGAGAGGCAATGTACAAAATAGGCGGCCTTATTGCTAACAAGCAATCTCTTCCAGACAATCTTGGGTGGAAGAAAAATAATGAAAGAAGGAAGATAAAAATGGGTTCATATAAAAAGACACTAAATTATAATAATAATATCATGTAAAATACGTACACTAGGAAAATAAATATAATAAATAGATTTTGTGCAATACCTGACCCTTTTTTCTTTTTTTTGTTGACCTTTGAACGACTCCAACCAACTTGCAAGCACTCCTGATGCGCTCAGGCAAAGAATGCCAAAATATTGTGTTTTGGGCTCAGATAATAATATATATAATAGGATTTTTTTTAAACGTAGTTTTGACAAATGGCGGAACCATTTGTCAAAACTACGTTTTTCCTCTTCTTATTGTTAAGCAAACGCAGAGTCCAGGTGCGAGGACCGCTGATGAAGCAGGATTGTGCTTCACCAGCCACTATCAGCTCGCCGACCCGCAAGTTGCTTCTTCACACCTCGTTTATAGGATTCTACGTTGTAGGAAGGAGGAAATACGTGTGGTCGAGGAGCAATCATTGTTTTCTAGAGTTTACGCGAACACTACATATTGAAATTAAACACGTTTTTCGCGTTGTGGCGTTTGAAACACTTTACTGGGTTCATAGAGCTCGCACCACGACACGCCGTCAAAATTAAATAGAAAACTGAGAACACGCGGGAAACTTAACCAACTGTCATTTGTTACTCTCGTTAAAATGTGCGATTTGTGTGATTCTAAACGGTGACTTTTGTTTCATAGTAAATTAAAAGGGATTGGTATTTGTTGCTTTTTAAGTATTTATTTGTTTATTAGTAACTAGCTGTGCTCGCGACTTCGTCCGCGTGGAATAGTGACTTTCGGCAGCATTTTTAATTTTTTAATCTTTTGTTCCCGTTTTTGCAACATTTTTCACTGATGCTTCGCTTCTGTTGATCGCAGCGTGATATTATATAGCCTAAAGTCTTCCTTGATAAATGGACTATCCAACACAAAAAGATTTTTTCAATTCGAACCAGTAATAGTAGTTCCTGAGATTAGCGCGTTCAAACAAACAAACTCTTCAGCTTTGTAATATTAATATAAATATAAATAGAAAATATAGATATAGATTAAACACTACAAATAAAATAAAATAAAATGGGTTCGCAAATAAAATAAAATAAAATGTGTTAGTATACTTATTTCAATAATAAGACGGGTTATTTTTGCAAGTTTTACAATAGAAACAGCTAATTCAGTTACTTCGACTTCGATTATTAGAAACAGAAACGTTATGGACAATTTTGAAGCAGACATTTTCGGAAGTAAAAATTTTGATTACTTAACTATAATAGTTTAGTTTGTTATTGCAGTAATTTGTGCATTACAATCATTATTCATACCTATTTAAGTCGCTACTTTGTTTGATTAATACCTATTTGTTTTCAAGGATTTCATTTTATATCTATAGTGACGAATTAAAAAGCTATTTAGGTACTGCTTTTGTAAACTCTCTTTATGTGTTAAATTAGAGACACAAATACTCCAAATCGTTTTTATGTATTCCGAATACAAAATCATAATAATGATAGGTTAACCGATCCCTATTCATTAGTCGTCTTATTGACGTGAGAAATAGGAGACTGTGTCTCACGAAAACTGAGGCCTTGTTTAGAGTAATGATCAAATTAATTCAAAATTCAAAAATTCAATTCAAAATTCAAAATCATTCAGTTTAGAAGAACCGGCAATAAACTCAGCAAGTGTCAAGCTCTTTTCTTTCTCCCACAAAGCGTCAAAAATATTGAAAAATGCCCTATCATAAAAGGGCACTTTCCATCACAAATAAAAACACAGAATATAAAGGACAATCACAACATGTTAAAAAAAAACAAAAGAGAAAAAATTTACATCAGTTACCAGTTAAAATTTGTACAATGTCATGCAGTACTAATAAAGGTCAAATATTGTCTAAGAAAAAACAAAGTTAAACTATAGTTAATAATAATAAAAATAAGATAAGAATGCAAGAGCAGACTAGCCTCCACAGGCGACATGCGGCAATAATATACTTTAGGGCTCGGCAATCGTCGGTAGTGAGGCACTTGCAGATTAATAGCCATTAAGTATTATATTTGTATTTGAAAAAAAATTTGTTAGTCACAAATAATACGTCAATGTTAGTGGATCATCCTTCCATATTGCTATGTACCTACCTCCACAGCGTCACTATAAAAAAATAAATTAGCTAATTGTTTAATATAAAACAAAATTTCGGAAATTAAATAAGTAGTAGGGCTATCCGTCGCTATTATTTTACTTGTTGTGGTGGTATACGAATACTCTTCTCACTACCGCAATAGTTCAACAAAGTTATTTTCTTTTAAAGAATATTTATATTAAAAGTGCCTTTTAAATTTTTAACAACATAAGGTTTTTTTCTCCCCAGACACCTTTTTTCTTCAATGGTCGTGGCTAATTGCCGCGTTTAAAATTATTACCATGTTCAAAACCTATTTTATATCTTCATCGCCCGCTAGTGCAAACTCTCCGCTCATCCACGTCGTCCTGACCCTGAGATCGACTGTGACCCATGAGGACAATTTGTCAGTGCTATTACACGTTGTTAAGGCCCGCGCCAGTGCTCCGCGGCCGACAGGGGACGCGTTACCAACGCCCTGGCCAGATAGATTCGAATAAAAATAATAATATCATTAAAAATTATACCGTGGTACACTACACGACAGCAAACTTCTTTGGTTCCTAAAAGAGCTCGCACCACGGCACGCCGTCAAAATTAAAAAGAAAACTGTGAACACCCGGGAAACTTAACCGACTTCGCACGAAGCAATTAAATAAAATAAAAAATAAAAAACTTAACCGACTGTCATTTGTTACTCTCGTTAAAATGTGCGATTTGTGTGATTCTAAACGGTGACTTTTGTTTCATTCAAGGGATTGGTATTTGTTGCTTCGTAAGTATTTATTTGTTTATTAATAATTACACTATTTTATGAGAAGTAATTGTAATTCAAGTCATACTATAACATTTCTAAAACTGTTATTAAGGTACATGTTAAAACATGTTCTAGTCGCATCCAATTTAATTTGCTGCATGTTATGTATAGGGAAACTCATGATTCATAAACCTGTCAAATCTAGAGTCCAACTCAAAAACCAATGTGTCAACTCGTACCAACATCTCGAGACAACGGTGGTTACTTGAGCCAATTTAGTAACGTACCGCTACCAGCATTACTAGACCCCTTAAACTGTCAGAAATTCATTAATTCTTTACTCGAAAAAGAGCGTTGGCGGCTCAAGTGACACTGGTGACTTTTAGCCGGCCCACACCACACAGTCTGATTCCGTGTTTCCGCTCAATACTCGATGCAAATATGACACAATGAATACTCAACCTTATTAATATGTGTGGGAAGGTTACATTTCATTTAGTGGAGAATCAAAGCGGAAATGTTTTGGAGAAAATTATCCTGACGTTCGTTTATTTAACAACTTTAATAAATCTAGTTTAGACAGGAGTGCTATAGCATCGATGGTCATAGTTCTTTAGTCCAGTGAATGATTTATTACTAGTTTATTTCGTATATTTTACATTATAACAAGTAGGTAGGTACAATCTTTATTAAATAAATTTATTTTTATGAGATACTTATAGAAAAGTGAGTTTTATACCTATAATTACATAAACAATATGGTAATTTTTTGGTAAATTGTTTGTGTAAGTTACTTTACATATACTTTTATTTATAAAATTTAAAAAATACAGTGAAAAAATTAAACGCCTACCTGACCCAGCCAGGAATCGAACCTGGGTCTACCGCAATCCGGGCGGCTGCACTGACCGTTATGCTACCAGGAAGGCTGACGTAAGCGCTAATTTTTTTACTGTATTTTATAAATTTTATAAGTATTTAATTTAGCTTCAGTGCAGTAAATAAAAAGTAAAAATATACTTTCATGTTCAATTATAGTTTTTGTACTTTATACATAATTCCAATTCCAATGCAAAGAAGTTAGACGTTAGCTGCATTCTTGTTAAATATTAAGTTACTTGCCGAAGAGTATTGCCAAAGAAAATATGACGTGATGATTTAGAAAGTCATTATCAATAAAACTGAAATTGTAAAATAAGGTAAATTTATATCATCTTCATCATCATCATCAGCCTACACTAGTCCACTGCTGGACATAGGCCTCTCCAAGTGCACGCCACCGAGCACGATCCGCGGCTAATCACATCCAGCTCTTACCAGCAACCTTGCGAATATCGTCGCTCCATCTAGTCTGAGGGCGTCCTTATGTTTTCAGATAAATGACCGCAACAGGGCAAAATGGGAGTGTTGATGGAAAGAAGAAGTATAAAGTTGATCATACTACAGTTGATATTCTGTGGAACAGCTGATGTTTGGTGCAGCTTACCGGTGGATCTGGCTTCTGAAGAAAAAGGTATATAAGAGAGAAGTGTTTTTTTTTATATCTTACAGGTAAGCATATGGCCTTCTTCTCACCTGGTGTTAAGTGAAGATAAGGCCGAAAGGTTACGAGCACGAAATTGCTCACACGCTGCTTTTATTACCAGCTCAATTTGTCTCCACTGCTGAGGCACGAACCTTCCCTACGAGTGGAAAAACCATATTTTTTTTTTAAATATTTTAGGGGTAAGCACAGTGCCTTGATCTCACCAAATGTAAATGCCAATGATGGGAGCGCACTTCACCCGGAATCGGCAACTACTAAGGTACTGGCTATCTTATCTCTGGCTGCCGAAACTCAACAAAGCTACAAACATTGATGTTATGGCGACATATTTAGATAAGAATGGTAGCTAGCCAGGCGGGCGAAGAACCCCTACCACCAACCAAACCGAGTACACAAACATGTACCCCCCGCTGGGAATCGAACCCGGGACCTCTGGGTCTTAACCAGTAGTCATAACCTCTAGACCACAGCAAGGCAAGCTATATTTATGATTATTTACATATAATAACTAGTGGTCGCCCAGTGGTCGAAATTCGACCGTAATTTTATTAAGGCTGCACGGATTGTATTGTAAGGCAATGAAAAATTTAAAAAGATAGAATGTGAGTTTGGGTTTGGATTGGCATTGACAGAGTTCGGCCGTTTCTCTTCCATTTTTGAAATGTTTGTTTTATTGATTTAATGTATTTTTATGCATAATTTAAAAAAAATAATAACATTCGGATAACCTTTTCTAATAAAGGGCTCCTTCAAATTGTAATTTGTTCGCAACAATATTTGCATAAAATGATATGTAAATAATCATAAATATAGCTTGCCTAATTCTTAACTGATCTATCAATATTTTTAAAAATATTAAGTTCAGATGTTGATGACGTAGTTGTCAACATTAGTAGTGCTCCTTTGGCTTATAAAGTAAAAAGTAGATAGTGTTGATTAATTTCGGCGAGTTGGATTGAGCCACGATAGCATAGTTGGCAGTGCACCTGACCCGGCATGTCATGGGGTGCCGGTTCGAATCCCGCTCGTGGAATTTTTTGAACACTTGTGTTGTCTTTTTTTTAAATTATAATTAATGAACTTAACTTATACCAAGATTTCACTATCACCAGATTTTACAGAAATCTTGGGCTCTGCGAACATTTATTATGTGCAATGATCGCAAAAAATAAGTTACCTTGTCTCTTCTGTGATGTAGACGATACCCGGCGACAAAATTATTTATTTTAGTTTTTCTTTCTCTGCTTTCGAGTGAAACTGGAACTGTTCACTGGTCTCAACTACAACTATAATATTGCTGTCGAAAAAACCAGCCAAACCAGACGCCTGATTGGCCGAAATCGTTTACCAGCACACGTTTTCTCTCCTTTCTATTATATATGGGTTCCTTTAAACGAGGCGTGAAGAAGCACCTTGTGAGCCTGCAGAGTGGAGGTAATTTATGCTGCGTTGTTTTTTTTTTTTATACTTAGCACGGCAAATGACTCCATACCACCTGATGTTAAGTGGAAATGGAGTCCAGACGCGAGGACAACTGGTGCAGCGTGAAAACAACGCAGCATCAATCAACCTCACTCTGCCGGCCCACAAGGTGCTTCTTCACGCCTCGTTTGAAGGACCCAATATCATAGGAAGGAGGGAAAACGTGTGCTGGTAGACTATTCCATCTTTTGGAGGTGCGACAAAGAAACGAGTCACCAAATTTCTTTGTGCGCGATGGGATATGTGTGACAGTAAAGCGATGACTCCGGAGAGCAGCACGTGTATTCCTATGGAGGAAGGGAGAAGGTGGGATAAGGTCAAACAGTTCTTCAGAGCACTCGCCGTGGTACAAGCGATAGAAAACACTGAGTGACGCTATATCTCTACGCAATTGTAGGGGTTCGAGAGTATTAGTGACCTCTGCATTGCCGATAATGCGTACAGCGCGACGCTGCAATCTGTCTAAGGCATCGACGCTGCACTAGTTATCTTCTCGTCTGGATTCCCTTTCCACTTCATCAGGTGGAATGAAGTCATTTGCCGTGTTTACTATTAAAAAAAAGAAATAAGAAACGTCTAACACTAGTTTGAAACATTGCTGAAATTAAACCTCAACCAATACATTGTTTGTTTCAGTTATACCGCCCACTACTCTCTCGCTGACTTCAACTTCTTCCATAGCCACCACCGTCAACATATCCACCTCGACTTACGCGACAGTCATCCCCCCTATACCCCCTAGCAATAGGGACAGGTTCCTCACCTTCGCAGAGTCGGGCCACCACCAAACATTCATGTTCGCCAAAGATAACACGTACATACAACTCGATGGAGACATCATACAGCGATTTCAACTCAGGTTAGTTTATTATCTAGACTTACTTACTTATAGGAATGTCCAAAGTATAATGACCAATTGACAACATTTAAGCAATTGCTACACTTATTTAATGTAATAACTTTGATTGATCAATGTCTTTTATGACAGAAATGTATTATATTAATACGTTATCACAAAATCGTTATGACAAAACCATTACATTCGCTTTCGTCCGAATTAATTAAACACGTTCGATGTTTCCCAAATACAAACAAATAAAGTGTGTCATACGATTTCCAAAAGCTTTAAACCTCATTACACTTTTATTATTTGCTTTTACACCCAATGCAACGAGTGCATAAATAAGTTTGCGTAATCCACGTTAAGCGACAGATACAGATTATTCGCATTATTAATGGATTTAATTTCTTGCGTTATTATGTCACACAGGTTGTGCAGAGAGATCTCATTTAAGTTTCGCACGAGGCTTCCGCATGGGTTGCTTGTGTACCACAATGTTAAGAACCCGGTGTTCAAAATGCAGCCGTATGCTTTGTACGTTATCGTGGAGAAAGGAGAGCTGAAAGGTAAAGATAACCGTAGTGAATAATAGTTCAAGGAGGACCTAGTCGGTGTCTTATACATTAATTATTAACCTTTTTACCGCCAACAACTTCTATAGAAGTTCTTCTTTGTACCTACTTTATTAAAATACATTTATACGTTGGCGTACAGCAGGACATCGCGTGCAGGATAGTTGGGCGGTGAAAAGGTTAATAAACATTGATATATCTTAGTAGTTTACTTTGTAGCTTGCAAATATTCGAAACTTTATAATCGTTTCCCTCAGCCTCATTCTTCGGTTCTTATGTACAGTCGCGATCATGTAAACAATGTAACTGTTAATACAATGAAATAACAGTCAAAACTAGTCAAAAATGTTATTTAGTTAATGCTTGTGACTGTACTAATACTTTATCTTTAATTGGACTAATTTATAGAAGGTGGATGATTAAGGTAAGGATTTCACTGCTAAAGGTACTACAGGATATTTTTTTTACCAGTGCGCAAATTTTCTGGAGCGACTCAGAATCGGTAAGGAAACAACTTTCTGATAGTAACATGGGTTGAAATATGTCAAATTTTTTAGGACTTCCCATACTTTAGCGAACACTTGATTAGCCTGATTTGTATAAAGAGTCTCAAAGTTTTTGACATATTTCAACCCATGTTACTAAGAGAAAGTCAAGAAAGAAAGATTCTGAGTGGCTTCAGAAAATTTGCGCACTGGTAAAAAAAATATCCTGTATTATATAATAAAAGCTATATTTAAATATAATAATTTTGTTATACCCTGCACGTGTTGTTGTTATTTTTCTAAGCTAACATTTTTAATTGATCACCAGTGGTGCATGTGTTCGGCAAACATCTTACGTCAGTGACCGTGGGCCGAGCTCTGAACAGAGACCAGTGGCACAGCGTTGTAGTCACCATAGATGTTCACGGCGCAAGGCTGATCGCTAAGGTCGACCAACTGAAAGAAGAGGTGTACCTTAAGGTAAGGTGGGCTCATCAAGATAAGGAGTGGATGCATGTATTTCACACGATCGATCATTGAAAATAACAGTGTTCAATAGTGGACGCTCTTGAAAGATATAAATAAGCTCTGAAAATATTAGAACGGTCATACAGCCATCAAACATGCTTAAAGTAAAATGATTTACATAAAAGTTGGCATTTTATATGTGTTGAATGTCTAATAAATTATTTATCTAATTTGAAACACTTCCTGTATTGTTATTATATTTTTCTTTTTAAATTTCTTCATAGTTCGTAATTACTGTTACAAGTGTTGTGTACGCCTGTAAGAGGTATATATATAAAAACTTATTGTTATGCATTTGTAGATTGAATTGTTGTATATTATATACTGTTGGTGTAACTTTCCAATAAATAAATAAATCAAATAAGTAATTTATATTTTAAGATTATCACTAAGTTCCTAAAGGAGCTCGATGGCGCAGTGGTTAGAGCGCCCGGTCTGCGATTGCTGTGGTTAAGCAACTTTCGCAAACGCCGGTCATCGTATGGGTGACCAAAAATTTTTCATCTCTAGCTCCTCCGTGCTTCGGAAGGCACATAAAGGCGTTGGTCTCGGCTGTATTAGCAGTCGTTTACAACCACCAATCCGCACTGGGCCCGCGTGGTAGTTTATGGCCCGTTCTCCCTATCCATCCATAGGGAAGGCTCGTGCCCCAGCAGTGGGGAAATGAAATGAGCTGATGATAATGATGATGACTAAGTTCCTTAAGGGCTATGAATAACAACTTAGTTCTCATTGCTACGATCGACAAGTTGATGAAAATTAAGTTTGTATTGAAATTTAAACTGAACGTGTTGACAAAATGAATGTCTAAAAAAAAAAGTTCTAAGATAACATTGATAGATAGAAAAGATTGTTCTCATATCAACCAAAGGCGACTTCGCGGATTACGAACACTTAAACTGGCTTAGTACCGCTAGCTCCAATAAGCATCCACCTAAAAGAAAAGTTACATTTATACTTTGATATTTTTGCCATTTAATTTACGTCTGTTTAATTTTACAGGGTCTAAGCTTTGATACAAACTATGGCATTACGGATAATTTGACATCGGTGATATTAATAGGAGGTACGATACGAGTATAAATTGGTAAACTATTAATTTGTTAAATACTTACCAGTATCTTAACTTTTTTTGCAGGTCTAAGCTCGGAAGAAAAGCTACACGGAGTTAAATACATCATAGAATCTTTTGTCGGTTGCATCAGCGATATGGTTTTGAGTTCGGGAAAGGCTGCGTCAGATCTACTTCCTATAGTACCTCTAATTGCTACAAAACATGAAAACGTTAAAGAAGGATGCATAAACAAATGTAAAACAATGGAGAATTTGTGCTTCGAAGGTTCAAGATGTATCAACGAGTACAATGGCTACAGGTGTGATTGTTTCGGGACCTTGTATGAAGAACAGCTTTGTGATGTGTATAGTAAGTGAGACAATTAATTCTAAGTAACTTATAGTGTTAGGAACTTATCCACCATCCGAGAATGAACCAAAACAATGATCACCAACAAAATAAAGGTTTATCTATCTCATTTGTTTGTGATCTATACAATAAAAACATCTGTTTTATTACTTTTTGATACATTCGACGCGATTTGTAGTATAAACCCTTTCTAGATTCATTTTACTTCTATGTTCAGCATTTTATTTCTCTACTTATATTTCGCCTAAAGAGATAAGTAGACAAAAGGTATTTGCTATAGATCTGCGATGTAATGTAAGTAGGATAGACGAGAGACATATCTTGTAGTTTCATACATGTTTAATTTTACTTTCCTACTGTGCTCTAACCTAATCTAATCAGTGCATCTTCAAAGCGTGAGCGATGAGATTTAGTTTCGACAATCGTGCTCCAACAGCTGTATATCAGAGCTTTTTATCACAACTATGCAATGGGAAACTGGTAAACAACCTGCGTACTCACAATTACTCTGAATGATGAATGACACATGTTTTAGAACGACTGGTTCAAATATGCAGATACGTTTCTTGTTCATAAACTCATGTGAATTGGATCACAATCGCAATGTTTGTCTCTTTTAATACAGTTAAACTTCGAAAAAAGTGCAAGTTTTTTTGACATTCGAACACGATAATGAAAACCAGAATTTGTTAATGAAACCAGTCATTATTGCTTTAACTTCATACAATTTTTTTATACTAGTGGTCGCCCAGTGGTCGAAATTCGACCGTAATTTTATTAAGGCTGCACGGATTGAATCCTAAGCAATGAAAAATTAAAAAAGATAGAATGTGAATTTGGATTGGCATTGACAGATTTCGGCCGCTCCTATTCCTTTTTTGAAATTTTTGAAAAGAGTATATATGCGTGTGTGTCAAATACATGGTAGTGTATGTAATGTTTGTTTTATTGATTTAATGTATTTTTATGCATAATTTAAAAAAATATTAACATACGGATAAACTTTTCTATATAAACTATAAGTGTGCGAAATTTCATACTCCTCCGTTCGCGCAATTTTCGTAAAGAGGTGTACAAATTTTTTGCTTCACGTATTAATATATAGATACGTACGTTATCAAAGGTAAAAAAAACTCGCTCTTGGCACCCAGATACACCTAGGTAAAACTAAAATTACCTTCAAAATTAATTATATTCGCAGCTTATTTACTAAAAGATTTATGACATGAAATTATAATTAACTTATCTAAATTTATAAAGTTGTTAACAACTTACTGTGAAAGTACAAAGCTTTTTCTTGTCAAGATCAGATTACACATTTTATGCACAATTAGAAACTTGTTTGAAACTCGGCTTATTGTTTTGAGTTAATTGCTGATCTTAAAGATACCAACTTATTTTTCACTGTTTTGAAAGTGTCTTAAGAATTATTTACGACAAGAAAATTATTGGTCACTTACCTAATTGGCCGACCTCTTTGAATTACAATTTTTTTATCTTATCTGACACGATAGGTGGCAAATTAATGTTAAGGCGACGCACCGCTAAACAATAAATCTCATACGTTTTGACACGAGCGTTTGCGCCCCGTACCATAAGAAAAACTGTTTTTTTTCCTTCAAATTAAAACTACAAATTATTTTAAAAAAAATTAACTGTAACTTTGAAGTGAGTGTTAAGACTAATCTACTAAGAAAATTTAGATGCTTAAATCGGTCTAGTTAGCCTGTAAAATGCAAATCTGTTTTAAAAGAGGTTACTTTGATATTTTTTTCTCTGTTATAAAATTTGACAAATCGTGTTTCTGCAACTAGCAAAATGAAATCAATTAAATGAAAAATCATGTCATCAAATATCACTTTCATATGTTTTGTAATTGTTGGGAAAAATCAAGATCCACGCCACGTAAATTTCCAATGCGTCGCCTTAACTAAAAATATCTTTAGGAACCCTGCGGTAAGTAGATCATGTACGAGAATGTACATACGAAGTAAATTTGTTTGTTACAGCACTTTTATCCGAGAACCGATACCTCACGGTCTGTATGAGTAGGTACTACAACAATTGAAGTTCGAAACATCAAAATAATATGTTTTCGCTACTCATCACATTATCAAAGTACCCTTAATAATAATAAATAATAGTCACCTAGTAGTAGTCTACTTTCGACCATTTCATAATAAAATACTTATAAAATACAGTGAAAAAATTAAACGCCTACCCGACCCAGCCAGGAATCGAACCTGGGTCTTCCGCAATCTGGGCGGCTGCACTGACCGCTATGCTACCGGAAAGGCTGACGTAAGCGCTGAGTTTTGTCACTGCTTTTTTTTAATGATATTAGCAGCAGAGTGCCATCTATCCAACGGTCATTGCAACCGATTATGGCCATGTAGATTCATCTTTACAGAAGAAATACCACAAATTTGATAACACAACGCCATAGTAAATTTTACTTAATGGTAAAGTGTAAAATTTACTATAGCGTTGGTAAAGGGTAGGCGTTTAATTGTTTCACTGTATTTTATAAGTATTTAATTCAGCTTCAGTGCAGCAATTAGCACTTAAAATAAAAAAGTAACATTTCATAATAAATAATTGTGATACATATTAAACATAAATTGTATCTTCCTGCACTTCTTCTATGCCAAATCACTCACTTCTCCGTGTGTGCAATATGCCTAAAAGGAGGTACAAAGCTTTTTCTTTGTGTATTAATTTAAAGAAGATAATAAATCGATCTCGAAGGAGGTCAATATCTTGCACACGCGCGAGATATTACCATAGGCAGGTGTTCCAAGAGGGCCCAATTGACTAAGGAAATATCTTTCCATTAGATAGTTACCTAACTTTACATTTATTTTATTAGTACTTCAATTGCTAGTAAACTCGAATCTTTTAATACTTGCGGCAGTTACATTCTGGGTGCTTCGTAAACAGCTGTCGCTTTCACTAATTGCAACTGAGATCTTATGATTTTACGCATTATCGGTTGCATCATACACTTGTAGTTTTGTTAAGGGTTGTCAACATTGAACCCGTATGTATACTCTTACAAGGCTATTGTTTTCGTTTTAACCTAAAGATTGTAACAGTACATAAGCACATAAGTATAAAGAACAATCTAGGTATAGAATATTCAGAATAAAGTGCCATGCATCAAAAAACATTACATTTAGATAGTAGGTAAGTCAGTAAATAGCCTACCTACATACTGTCCAAACCATCGTCGCTACTTGATGGGTATCACGCTTGCCAAATGCGGGTTGGTGATCATGATCACAAATCCGAGCAATCCAACGGACAATCCGAAACACACTTTGTCCGCATCCTTATCTTATCTTATCCTAGGTAAATTTTTTAAATAATATGATAATAATGAAGTACCTAACGGACGTTCATAAAATATTTTCAGCGGCGACTGTTCTCACCCTCCGTGGTTCCAGTTATGTCTCCTACAGAGTGTACGACTGGAAAGATCGCGTCCACTCGACGAATACCAGAGTAAGCCTGCATTTTAAGGTAATCTATAACTTCATTACTTCGGTTGGCAATGAATAATCGAACGCAATTAAGGCTATTGAGATGAAGAGAACATCTAAACTTTATAGCATGTTGGTTTGACTTTAACACCTGACTGGTATTCCATCGTACAACTTATTAAATCCAGTGCCTCAAATAGATAGACAGAAGATACCGTTAGGTCAATTTGCGGGAAATGTAAACGCGAGAGACAAAAAGATAAAGTGTTACATTTTATCGCGCATTAAAAAAATAAGGCAAGTCTTAAGACTTTAAATGTTTGTTGTGGTTTTTATGTGTAAGATAAGTTTTTTACCTAAATAATTTAGGATGAAGATTTAGGAAGATGATAATTTGATTTACATAAAGAAGACACTAGAATCAAAATTAAGTCAAATGGAATTGTCTAGTCGCTGCTATTCGAGTCTTTTAATTACTAAAATATGCGTCCGGTCCAACTTTTTATAAAACCATTTAAAAGTGGTTTGATGCAAAACTTAAGTTGCTTTAAAATATTGCAGACCCGATTTGATGACTCAGCTCTGTTCTATGCCAGCGGTCAGATAGATGACAAACATCATTACATCGCCTTATCGATCCACCAAGAAAAAGTGGCGATACAAATCAACTTAGGCGATGGGCCTGTTGAAGATTACATTGGCGAGAAAGTCAATAATAACCGGTGGCATAACATAACAGTTATATTGCAAGAGAATATTGTTTTCGTTTACTTAGATGATGTAACCAAAACATACGAAGTACAAGGAAACGCCAGATTCGTTTGCATCGACCCCGAAATCTATATATGCGGTGGTCCAGACCTTTACAAGATGAAAGGTTTGAAATCGTTTAACAATTTCGCCGGCAATTTAAAGTATGTTTACTACAACGACGTGCCTATTCTTTACGAACTCAAACAGAATAACACTAAAGTTCATTATATAGGAGTACTGGATCCGGAATTTGAAGAGATTGATATAGAAGTAATACCGATCACTTATCCTTTTGCGACGTCTCATATATGGTGGCCATTGAATCAGACTAACAGCATCAACTTGATATTCGACTTTAAGACGAGCAAGAATATGGCAGTTTTAGCTTACAGCCAGATCACTTCTGGACAAGGTTATTGGGAGGTAAAGACCTATATAATTGTGGTATTGTATTTAATATTGATATCTTCAATATCTTTCTTTTGTTTATTGATTGTTTAAGCTGTTTCTGTCGAATATAATTGTTACGCATTTATTCAAAATAAAAGCATAAATTGAACTAACTATGTTATGTTTAATGTCAAGCATCTCAAACTATAGAAAATAAATGTCATAGATCGGTTAATGTTTATCTACAGTAGCTTTTGAGATGACACGCTGCGGATTAAAGTTCATAGCAATTTTTGATTATACAAATTGACCATAGCGATTTGACATTCCCAACTTTCTTGAAATTTTTCGCTTCTATCTTAATATCTTTAATTAAGAATCTTCAATTAAAATTTCTATTAGATTAACAGTGCTATGAATTAGAAAATGAACAACCATTTGACTGGAACACTGCGTGTCAAAAGAAATTAGCAAAGCTTCGTTTTAATCCATTTCCTCGTCATTTTCTCTTACAATCGGACTAACAATATCTGTTAATATATCACAAAACTTATTTGCGCTTACTTTCTCATTTTTTTTTTAAACTTCTAGGTGAGGATGGTTAAAGAAGAGATCCGTTTCGAATTAGTGCCAGACGTAGGTAAGAACGTCACAGTTCTGAAATCGGTGAAGTTTAACGTAAACAGCGACTGGCACAACGTAGAATTAGACTACAGAAAAGGCCGAATAAAATTGACAGTAGACCATCTGAACAAACATGCTCAAATGTTTGGTGAGTTTATAGTTTAATTAATCAATATAATTACGAGTATTTTATACGACCTGTTATTACGAGTATACCCCAAACAATGTAGGTGACATTAAACTGATACAATATTTTCAGGTCTAGACTTCCAGTTGCAAGATAAAATTGTCATCGGCAGCGGTCTTAAGTCAGCCAACCTAGGTTTGATTGGTTGTATGAGAAACATCAAAATAAATGGTCTTCTTATAGAGCCAAGGTAGTAACAAATTATTCGATCATGTCAAATGTCACAAAAGCGTAGGTTTTTACGTTAAACCGTCAATAAGTTTTGCAATTTAGCTTTAAACATTTGATTAATCTGTCTTTATGTAGTGACAATATTACTGGTTTCATTGGCAATTTTTATCTTGAATAACGAGAAGTTTATGCTAATTCAAAAGAAATTATAGTTGTTTTTTAATAATAAACTTTTGTTATTGTCTTAGGAACAGTCTTCATTTATTTTTATTAATCCCAATGCATGTGTTTTGTATCAGCTACTGGTGTTGTGTTTCCATTTCTCATTCATGCCTTATTAAATATTCGGAGGTAACATTCATTCTACGTCAATGAAGCTGATTCATATTGTCTGTTATAATTTTTCTAACAGATACAAGCTCTTGGGGTACCAGGGTATCTGCATAATATGCATTACAATAAACAAGGATAGAATTATATATCCAAACTAGCGAACGTCGCACGTCAGCATAAACTACTGGGTCCCGTAGGAATATCGAAAAATCTGGTAGTATTCCTTGTCTACATCATTTAAGATACCTCTACCTCTTGTCAAGAATGTCCAAGCTTTCTTAGTCCAAGAAAGGTCTGGGAGTTAATTAGTCAGTCAGTTCATTTCTTTTATATATAAGTATTGATTTAAGTGATCTTTCAGGTTTGTCATAAACACAGAAAGGGTAGTCGGCGAAGTAGCTATAGACGACTGCCGTTATGTAGACCCGTGCACCAGGCCCAACACCTGCGAGCATGGAGGAGTCTGTTCCATTAGAGAGGACCGAGTCATCTGCAACTGTGACAATACTGGTAAAATTGGCACAAACTGCTGCTATCATAATTTTAACTGTACCTAGAAATATGACGTTTAACACAACAATTAAACTTTTCTGGCATCTCATAATTTTTATGCGATGTGCTCAAAAGTGATAAACGTTTTCGTGAGTCGGCAATACAAACGTTTTTTATTTGCTATCGTCATGCTATCGTATTGAAAGCAGTGCTTAATAGGCATATTGTCAAGAAGAAGTCTTCTGACTTTTAAATTTACAAAAAAATACCATAAAATATGCTTAAAGGTAAAATATTATCTGCATTATTGACACTTAATGATTATTTTGGTACTTGTCACCGGTGACTACCAATACGAGAGAAGGGCACTTGGTTTTTTTTTCGTTTTTTGTTTTTTACGAGAGAAGGGCACTTTTCAAAAATTACAATCTTGAGTGCCTAGTGCGAGTTTTTATCTGCATTTTGATCACGCTAATAGCAAATAAAATTCTCATTAGGCACCTTGCACTTTGCGTACCTGAAAGCGCAGTGTGGCCAGACCTCCAACAAGGTGGACCGACGATCTGGTAAAGGTCGCGGGAAGCCGCTGGATGCGAGCAGCACAAAACCGGTCGTTGTGGAGATCCTTAGGGGAGGCCTTTGTCCTGCAGTGGACGTCTTTTGGCTGAGATGATGATGATGATGAGGCACCTTGCAGGCACATTAAGCTCTCAGTTGTTACTGTAATCTGATCTTCATTGATTGTTGTTGACGGGCGTAAGTAGGCCACAGTGGGTACGCCAATCCTGACCAGTCACACTAAATACTAAAAAGTTTTTCCTTATATAAAGTCTCTACTGCTTTTAAGAAAACAGTTGAAGACCGGATTAAAAGAAACGCATTCATTTTATTTGTTCTAGTCAATATAAATAAGTTAAAGGAAAGCCGCTATTTCCCACACGTATGAAAGTCGATAATTAGAACAGATTTGCATCGTGAGAAACAAAATGTTTGATGCGAGACATAGTATTAGTCTTAAGGAGATCTCCAATTCTATCACCATAACTAGTTTACGACGATAGAATCGTGCGTTACTTCCGGTGAAATGATCAAAACTAACTATTATATTATAGTTTGGTTCGGGTGTCCTTGCTTTTATGTTCCCAATTAACGAATTCTAAAAATTTCACTCGTGTCGTTTGACTAAATTTATTACAATTCTCCGCAACAAGACAATTAAATAAATTATTGACAATGTCCTTGACCTGTCACCGTAAAAATATCGCAATGTTAAAAGAACTTCGTTAACTATTGATGATGACCATATTGTGTAAAATCTATTACAAAACAATGTAATAACATATCTGTCTTTGTTATCTTACAAAACTATGTTTTTTTCTTTTAGTACCTGCTATATTTGTATATTAATAATGTGTATGTTAATTTGTAATTGTTGAACTAAAAAGAAAAATTATTTAATTTTATACCTATTATGTTATGATATCATATTCTACATTGATTCGACTTTGGAAAACATTAATTTACACAGGTTACATAGGCGAGAATTGTCATTTCGCCACATTCAGAAAGACATGCGAAGAACTAGCTCTATTAGGGTACACCAGGAATGACGTCTACCTCATAGACATTGACGGCAATGGGCGATTCC
The DNA here is from genome assembly GCA_947562085.1 of Eudonia lacustrata. Taxonomy (NCBI): domain Eukaryota; kingdom Metazoa; phylum Arthropoda; class Insecta; order Lepidoptera; family Crambidae; genus Eudonia; species Eudonia lacustrata. Next base: position 6,356,774 of record OX387321.1, on the reverse strand, counting down.
CGCCCGCCCACGTCAAATGCGAATTCCAAATCGAAGCTGACTCCTCCACTACAGTTGTTGAACACAATTTGCCGAGCCAAGTGGTAAGTAGTTTAAGTTAGGTAACTACTTAGATTTGTAAGAGAAACTTGAACCAACACTACACTCGCTAATCATTATTAGGTATAATAGTAAGTCTCTGTCTTCTTCAAACAAATAATCCTTTCATTAATAATAATAACCATTCATGAGCCAAGATTTAACTTGACATTTCATCTATTATAAGGTTATTCCATTGTTACGACCTCTTTGGTCGAGTGGTTTGTACACCGGTTTTCATGGTATCGCCATCTTTGGTGTGAGTGTAGAACAGTTTATTTATTTATTTATTTATTGTTAACGTAGAAACAAGTTTGATTTTGCTAAAGATTTGGAGCCGACTTATAACTCAGAACTACTTACAAAATTTGTCTTGATTGACATACAATTAAAACCAGTTGTTTCTTATGCAAGCCGTTCGCTTGTTTGATTTGCCAAAATCTTAATTCCGTGTAAACATTGGAGAATGTGTGTGCTCGGAAAATATTCCTTAGATAATATCTTCAAGCGCAACTTTTACTTACCTCTACAAACAAGACAAACATCAACATTCGTTACGATAAGTCTTGTGACGTAACTGAAAAAGACCCTAAGACTATCCATGATAAAATCACAAATGTTGAAAAAATTTCCACGAGCAGGATTTAAACCTGCACCCTTCTGACATACCGGGTCAGGTGCTCTCCCAATTGAGCTATCGTGGTTCTAACCAGCCCGCCGAAATTATTCAACACAAACATCATAGTCATAAACATCCAATCATAATATTTTTACAAATACAAAAGATCAGTTAAGAAGTAGGCAAGCTATTTATGAAATGTTTTTGTTTTGTTTTTATATAATTTTTAACGCAAATTTTATAAATCGTATCTCGTATATCGTATCTGATCTTTAGTATTTGTAAAAATATTATGATCGGATGTTTATGACGGTAGTTGTTGAGATTGTTTTTTTTTTTTTATTTTTTTTTTATTGAATGGGCGCCTTTGGCTTTCAAAGTAAAAAAGTAAAAATTGTTGAATAATTTCGGCGGGCTGGTTAGAACTACGATAGCTCAATTGGGGAGCACCTGAGCCGGTATGTCAGAAGGGTGCAGGTTCAAATCCTGCTCGTGGAAATTTTTTCAACATTTGAGTTTTTGTAATTTGTTCGCAACAAAGTTTGCGTTAAAAATTATATAAAAACAAAACAAAAACAATTTACTACCCATGATATTATAATTAGCAAAAACTCCATCTTTCCCAGGACGTCCGCTCAGCGTCAGGCCAGGACTTCAGTTTCAAAATAAAATACAGAGAATTCACGGCTGAAATGTTACAAGAACTAATCTCCCATTCTCTGTACTGCCGGCAATACATTAAATACGATTGCAATATGGCGCCTTTAGAACTACACAGCGCAACGTGGTTCATTTCATCATCTAATGATACCGTGGACTACCTAGGAAACGTCAAGAGGTAGATTTCTTTAAGTTAATTACTACTAAACGTTGTGCAATTTTTTTTATTCAGTATTATCCCGATCCGACCCGAACCCTTCAGAAAATCTATAAGGGAAAACGGAGACACGCAATTAGTGTGATACCATTTCCTCTAAAATACTTTTGACGGTGTTTTGTTTCACACGGCTTGAGGAACCCTTTAAGTTCTCGCCGCTCCCAAAAAAGTCCGGTGACTCTTAAAATGCATCATTCACCAAAAAACACCGTTGTTGCATTTTAAGTTCAAAATGTTCTATGAATTTCTATTTAGTTTGAAGATACAGTTAAATAAGATACTGAACTCTTTGACTGCCGCTAATGATGACAAAAATTGGAAGTTCTGCCACTTTGCAACTACGTTACATCAATGTAAAGGTTTAATAATAAAATCTTTGTTTCGATTACAAATAAAAGTTCTTCCTATTTTAATTTTTTTACGAAGTTCAAATACGTAATATTCTGTTTAATGAACCATTATTTTTTATCTTCTTTCTTTCCTTTTTCGTTCTGGTACTTTCATTTTACTAGCAACTCCTTCCATACATCGAGCAGGCTGTTACTTTTCAGAGGGTACTGCCCCTGCGGAGTGAACGCCACCTGCGTCAATCCCACTCAGTCTTGCAACTGCGATGCTAACGAGAACAAATGGCATTCTGATGAAGGAGTCTTGGTAGACCCTAAAAGTTTGGGCATCTCTGAAATGTTCTTTTTGCAACAGAAGGACTTAACTGAAGAAGCGCAGGGAAGGATCACGTTGGGACCGTTGGAATGCGTCGAAACAAGTATATTTTTATTTTGCTCTACAATTTCTACAGCTTTGATTTATTCTAGCTATCCTGGTCGAACTTGCAATCTTTATGCCCTCATATCTACTGGAGCCTATTCCAGTAATTAAGGCGAGGGTTTAAAAAAAAAACGGTGTTTTGAAATGAGTTTTATTCGAAATGTAAAAGGATTTTAAATCCAAAATATATGTTATTCATTGGCCTTTTATCTAGTAATTTCAGCTGGTATTTTCACGATATTTTACAATTTCCTGCATCGCATATAATATCAAACATACGTCTTATTAATAAACTAAATATCATTTTATTCAGGCTATACACCGTTTCAGACAAAGAAAAATATACCAAAACAACTGTCTTTGAATATGTAATAGTTGTCGGCCATTATAATTTCAATAATAAGTAAACGTTCAATAAAATCCACATTATTGCCTAATTCGACGCTCGCGCCATCATTCAGTCCCGAGCGGAACGCCTTGGAAATCTCACAGTCGGAAACGCTCGCCTTAATTGGTTTTCCATAGAATATTTCCATGTATTATTGGAAATGAAAATGCTAGAGTCAATTCAGTAAATTAAAAAAAAAAGATATTTATAGTCCGCACGGATTATCAGATTAGTGCTAAAGAAACAAACAACGATAAAAAATAAGAATATTATACTATGTAGCGTGTAAATACAGATTAAATCAACAATAGGCACATTTTGTTGCTTAGACGAATAACACATACACTATAATAACGAATACATACTTCTAATACAACAACGCACTAACTTTTCAATAATAATAAATCACCCCATTCCAGATACTCAACGCTATGTGGTGACATTCACGACATCCCAATCTTACATTGAAGTGCCTGGTTGGAGAAAAGGAGATATTGCATTCAGTTTTAGGACTACTGGCACCAGTGCCATATTGCTGTTTCAACCACCGATCCGACCAAATTACCCATCTTTTATGGTGGCGTTAACCAGTGGTAAGTTTTATCGTAATCTAATTATATTGACTGTCAGAGAATTCAAAGACAAAGCTTGCGCCCGCGGAAGCCCGTGCTTAAAATTCGATCTGCCACAACACCGTTTATCACGTGCCCTAGGACAATATTTGACCGTACATAAAAACGTCGATCTCTAACTCCGTTTTGACACGAAGGAAGGACAAACAAACACTTTCGCATTTATTACAGAACACGAACTGACCTTCAACTTTACCCTCAACACTGGTACTACCAGAAAACTGGTCATCAACTCCAAAAGAAAGCTAAATGGTGGTGAATGGCACAAGATTTGGATAGACTACAACTTCTACCACGTACGGTTTATGCTCAACACTGAGTATCAAATGCTTAATTTGCTATTGGAAGAAGAGTTTGGACCTTTTGAGGGATCTATGTTTATTGGAGGAGCTACTGCGTAAGTAAGACTTATTTACCTTATTATTTACAGACTGGAATAGAAGGGCCATATACCCAGCACGCTGGGTTTATAAGGGTTGGTAATTATATTTGTATTTTCAATGTAAAATTTTAACCGTTGTGTCATCTTTACCACGTCCCCGTCTTACTTTTTTAAATTTCTGTTAAAATGGAGTACTTTCTAAAGAACTGTTTTGTATTTTGGTGTCTTCTTCATTATAATATCCATCAATTGTTGGAGTTGTATTCAGAAAAATGTAATCATTTATTTTTATCTTGCAGAGAACACCTCAAAAAGTCAGCAGTTCATCAAGGCTTAATAGGCTGCTTCAGAGGTTTAGTGGTAAACGGTGAGGTACTTGATATCTACAGTTACATGTCCGTTCACTTATCGGAGATCATAAAGGACTGCAAGCCTTCATGTGTTCCGAATCCTTGCCAGAATAAGGCTACGTGCAAAGAGTTATGGTCGAGTTATGAATGCATCTGTAAAAACCCTTGGGCGCATTTGGGGACACACTGTGAAGAAAGTAAGTATTGGATACTGTAGCAAAGTGATGAGTAACAAATAATCATTTAATAAATTTCCCTATTTCATGTCTCTAGTTTTAAAAATATGATAGCCGTATTAAATTCGTATTAAAGCCTACAAAATGTAAGCAAGGTGCGCGATCTGGGAATTACTCTTGACAGCAAACTCTGCTTAAATACTCACGTGGATAACATTGCCACCAATGGATTTAAGGCCCTTGGATTTATTTTGCGAAATTGTCAAGATTTTAAGTCTCCTAAAACCAAAATTCTACTTTTCAATTCTCTGGTACGTAGTGGTTTGGAGTATGGTTGTGTAGCATGGAACCCTTTTTATGAGATTCACAAAAAAAGAATAGAAAGTTTCCAGCGACGCTTCCTTTGGCACCTCACATATTCCTGCCATTTGGGCAGGGTGTTGCAAAGTTACGAAGACAGGCTTCTACACTTCAAAATGTCTTCCCTCTCGGATCGTAGACGAATGCTCGACATGACATTCTTTTATAAATTAGTGAACGGTATTCTTGATGCTCCTGATCTTTTGGCATTGGTGTCAATTTGCGCGCCTTCCAGACTGCCAAGGGCATCTAGGTTTATTCTATTTAAACCGGATGGGTCCAAATCGTGTCTTGGATACAACGCACCTATATCTAGACTCGTTAGACAATACAATGCTCTTTCTAAAACGGTAACGATAGACGTATTTGCTGACAATGCCATGAAGCTCAAAGCCTGTTTCATAGATAATACATTGTTTGATAATGCTTCTTGATCAAGACTTCTCTTAATCTTAATTTTATGCTTTTTATTTTATTTTATTTTAACTTTGTTCCCGATATGATTTTAATGTAAATTTTGGTTTGTAATTAATTTATTTTTTATTTGATTTTTATTTTAATTTGTTTATAAATTGATTAATTATTATTGTTTATTCTCAATTTTGTATAATTCTGTGTTTTGTTCTGTTACTCGCTATTTTTATTTTTTATTGCATGCTGTCCACACCTATAATTGTAGTGACATTTGATTTGTGTCATTTTGTGTGTGCATTTTATTTAAAACTGTATTAATGTACACTATGTTGGTGCTCGTTTAAATAAATAAATAAATAAATAAATAAATAAATAAATTCGGTCTTTCACAAAATTTTGCGCAAATAATATCACTATTTGAAGTATTTTTATTTTGTCAGTACCATATTTTGATGTTTTAATGTTAGATATAAAATAGACTGTGGCACCCTTGTATCCTTCAATTATCTCAGTGCAAAAAATTTCGTTAATATTTTGTTCCTTCGAGTTTATATAATTAGTTAGAAGATGTATGTAACTATTCATAAATACCTTACAGACATTAACAGAAAAGCTTTAACTTTCCAAACAAAAGAGGCATACCTAAAGAAGAATTACTTAGTAGACAATGCAACAGATGCTGAAAAACATAGACTTAAGAAGATGATGACAGAGAATGTGCTGATGAACCTTAGAACCTACGACGACAACTCTCTAGTGCTATACGCCAACGATAACCTTAACAATTTCATACACCTTTTCATTCACAATGGCACAGAAATTATATATCTGTTCAATAATGAAGACGAAATATTTCAAATGAATGTCACGCAGGAGAAAATAAACAAAGGAGAGAGCGTCCAAATCGCTATTATAAGAACGGAAAATTCAACTACACTGCACGTGAACGATAAGAATACAACAATTGATAAAGTGGCAAAACTTTTGACTAATTACACGAACAAACCGTGGGTAAATCCGGAACTAGGTAAGCCATCCAAAATTATTTACATTTAAGTCGTTGCTTGCATAGTTATTATTATCAAAATTTATTAGATAAAATTCAATTCGTTTGAATTTTCATCAAAATAAGATAACTATGCACGTATTTTTAATCTATACATTTTATTGTCATTTGTTTTTATTTTGAGTATCCGATAATTCGGCACAGTTACATGCGCCATAATCACGGATGTATGAAAAATAACAAAAACGCGAGAAGAATCCCGTTAATAATTAATTTAAAAAATATTATTATTCGTAGAGGTAATCCGTCCACAAAGGCCTCCTGCTCCTCCTACGGACTACTTCCAAATGAATCTTGGCGGCTATGACACTTTCTCCTTACACCTGGCCCCAAGAGCCATAAGCCTGCCTCAAGGAGGATATGTAGGTTGTGTCAGAGGATTTAAAATAGCCGATCATGTAGTGGATCTTTCAAGAAAAGCACAGCAAGAGATAGATCAAGGTAGTTTTATAATTGACAGCCACAATTTTTCATTAAGTAGAAGATAATGTGACAGACACCTCAGTAGCCAAGAGGCCAAGTAATCAATGGGGTTTCTGAACAAAACTCGGGGTTTTTGATCAGCATCCCGCATTAGGCAAACGTTACGATTAAGACAATATCCATCAATTTTAGCGATGACTTGATTTCAATGATGTTGGCCTTTACCCAGCAGTGCACAGTATAGGATATTTACTTTACTTTTGACTTGATTTCAATGATGTTGGCCTTTACCCAGCAGTGCACAGTATAGGATATTTACTTTACTTTACTTTTTATAAGAAATGTTAGTAATTCCATTTTTGAAAAGTAACAGAATATTGTAACTCTGTTACTTTTATTTGTTTTTATTCAACGAAGAGTTATCAATATTTTTTAAATCAAAGAAAGGAGTTTCAGACCTAACAGGCATATTACCCGAATGCAATATGAAATGTGACTCGGAGCCGTGCAAGAACGGTGGCGTCTGCACCGAAGACTTCACCAACCAGGAAAGCAGTTGCGACTGCGAGCTCACCAGCTACTTTGGGGAGTACTGCATGGAGGAGAAGGGCGCCGACTTTAATGGAGAAAGCATCCTGCAACGCAAGTTTGTGTTAGCTGGACCTATTACCAAAGTAGGTTGTGTTAAAAATATTAAAATCCGATGTTGTCGACATTGAATTAGGCCCTTTACAAAGTAAGAGTATATACAGGGTGGAAACTTTCAGCGGGGCAGTAAGGGGAAGTACCTTATCCGTTACAGCTACACGAAAATGGTCTTAGGAGACTATTCATAATTTTTTATGGAATTTTGATCCCCATTCAAAGATTTTCAAAAAAATGTACAGTTAGCAAGAAAATAGCAATTTTACACAAAAACATTTTTTGATGCCAATCGATCCTGTTTCTAATACTGATCAAAAACTTCTATGGGACCAACCATCGTTGGAGTACTCTAAAAGTCACAAATTGCAAAAAACTTTTCCCTTACATTTTGTATGAAAATTTTTTTGAAAATCTTTGAATGGGGATCAAAATTCCAAAAAAAAATATGGATAGTCTCCTAAGAGCATTTTCGTGTAGCTGCAACGGATAAGGTACTTCTCCTTACTGCCCCGCTGAAAGTTTCCACCCTGTATATAGTGTTGAATAATTTCGGAGGGTTGAACAGAGCTACGATAGCATATTTGGTAGTGCACCTGACCCGGCATGTCATGGGATGTGAATTCCTCTGGTGGAATTGTTTTTTCAAATTGTAATTTGATCGAAACAAAATTTGTGTTTAACGAAATTTGTTTTTTTACACTGCCAAAAGAAAACTAACTGCCTGTTACTATTTGGTTATGGCCATTACTTTTATTAGTATGTAGTAGGTAATAATGACAAAATAAATTATTTAGAGCTCTGATCTGACCTGATTTGATTAGATTTCTTGAAATGCTGTTACATTTAAAGATATAACATATATTACGTCTTATACATACCTTTTATGTTTACTCAGGTAAAGATCAAACTGGCTTTCTCTAGCAACGACTTACGGCAGAAGAACACTGTCTTACTTCTAGTACAGACTGAAAACAAGTAAGGACTATTAAAATTTATTTTTAATGTAAGATACTTCAGAGAAGGCCATTTTGAAATAACTATTACATTTTAGGCGGAGCTTTTACTTACTAGTAGCCATAACGCAAGATGGATATCTCAAGTTTGCGGAAGATCGTGAGGAATTAGCTTACGGTGCCGAATTTAAAAACAGGAATTTTCTCAATGGTATATTTTTCTTTAATTTTGCTTGCTCGATTGTTAATAAAATGAAATTATGAAGATTTAAAGTACCTATTTTTATGTCAGGCGCACGCCATACAGTATATTACACAAGAATAGGACACGATGCAAAACTTCTAATAGACAGAATAGATGTACCTTTGGAAAAGCTGCCGTCTCAAGGATTGTGGGAAGTGTTTGATGTCGGGTCTAATGAAGTACAAATTGGGGGCTTGAATACTACTGATCCAAGACTGAAAATTTACAAAGGCTATAATGGATGCCTATCCAGTAAGTTTCTTATTACAATATGCCATTATTGCCAATATGATAGTGAAACAGTACCTATAATAAAATTACTATTCAAATTATCATGGTAATTAGAGTAATTTATTAACGGAATTCCGTGATCATCCTGTTAATATTTACTCTAATAATAAAATTACGTCCTAAAATAATTTTGTAGGGAGTTGAATAAACGATGAAAGTTGTTTTAACTCTCTTTTAAGTACAGAGGATTTGAGGCCATTAAAACAATGTGTATGCTTTTAGACATCTTCGTAGAAATAAATGACTACATAATGAAGCCGCTCGAGGAATACATGTTATTCACTCGTTCTGACTCTGAGAAGGTTAACGCAGTAAACGCGCAAGGCGTTCGAAGTGCTCAGTGCTCCGCTGACTTCGACGAAGCTTGGCCTGAGCACGACCAATTAGGATCGGCGCATAATGGGAGCTTTCTTATAGTGAGTGACATCGTTGTACTGTATCTCTGTATTTTTGTACTTAATCCCTGTTTGCTGTTTTTTATTCATTATCATCATGATCAGCCATATCAGTCTACTGTTGGGCATAAACTTTGAGCTCGATATTCGGCTCTTCTCAAGTAAGTGCTAGCGCCTTTTTTTCTGGAAATCTTTATGATCACGGCATAATAACGATAGCAGTATTAACAACAGCTAGCTAATGCTACTAATATTTATTGGCAGAGCGTTGATAAAACCTGGGTAGAAGATCCTCCTTCAAGAATTCCCTACGATTCTCTCTACCAACAACCTGATACAGAAGAAGAAAACACTGACAAGTTTTTCATTGCACTAATCGTCATATTTTTACTTGGACTATGTTACTGTGGTTATCACGTAAGTCAGCTTATGAATAACGTATCGTTTTTTATTTTTTATTTTTAAGTGATAATTGCTGCACTAATTCTGAATTATTAATAATAAAATATAGTGAATAAATTAAATGCCTATCCGGAAGACACAGGTTCGATTGCTGGTTGGGTCGGGTCGGCATTTAATTTTTTCACTATATTTTATAACGTATCTTTGTCTTCTTGTCTATGTAATTTATGTAAATAATGTTTGTTTGTGCTTAAAATCTTTTTTGTAGATGTGGAGAACACACAAAGCTCACAAATTACGTTTGGAAAAAGAAACAGACGAAAACATTTTGCGAAATAAAGAAAAAGCAATCAAACTTCAAGAGCCCAGTGTTTCCTTCTTGCAGGTAAAGTAAAATATATTTATAGACTTATAGAAAAGGTGTGATATGAATTCCTGAATTAATGCCATTATAGAGCAGATGTTTTTATATATTATATTATTTATTACCTTAGAGTAGATAGATGAGTTTTGATAGACATATGCCCATTATCACCATGGACCCCTAAGTTTTAGGTGACCCTTAAGCCATTTTAGGTGACGGTTTGGCTCCAACAACTGTCACCTAACATGGCTTAGGGGTCACCTAAAACTTAGGGGTCAATGGTGAAATCAGGCATTAGTGTCCTATTAGACTCAACCAGATGTGAAAAGACGAAACTAAAAACCAACGAAGAGTAAACATGTATGTATTTGATATTGTATGAATGTAATATAATTGTAATGTATAATTTTCATAGCTAAACAAAGAAGATAGCGAAGCTAACAAGGAGGGTGAGAAGAAAATCAATGGCGTAACATTAGACGCTATACCGACAGTCATAGTAGAGGTAGCTAATGAAGAGAAACCAGTCATTAGAAGAGGATCACTAAGATTTAGAGGTATTACAATCTTTAAGTCTCAAGAAATTTATAAACTAACTAGCTTTCCGCCCACGACATCGTACACGTGAAAAAGTGTGAAAATAACTTAATTATTTTATTAATATGGAGTTTTAGGCTTTTTAGGAGTGTATAAAAACCGTCATAGACGTATTTCTACTCTAAACCAATTTCGAGATAATAAAATTATAACGATTAAGGCCCGGTTTGAAATTTAAAAATACACAACAATTCTAACATCCATCTTATTCGGAATCATTCAACAATGTAAATAAATTTTCACTCTTCCTGCTCAAAAAGGTCGTCATTGTGGCGTACCAGAGCGAAGAAAAAGTAGCATTTCTTCCTCTAGGGGAAAAAGTTTTTATTTTTTAATTTTTGTCGGTCCGATGACAATGAGTTTACAAAAACGAAAAAGTCTTTAGTCATAAGTAGAATAATCGTGAACATAGACTCGACTTATTACTGTTTCATAAAAAAAGAACATTTCATTTTTGAAAATAGAACTAAAATCGGCGATCTCTTTGGTAGAATGCATGCAATGCGTTGCAGCTACAGAATAAATAATAAAAGACATTGGCGCGTAATCTTTACAATTTTTCTCTAATTGCAAATTTAATTGGTATCTAGTGACCGTAATTAATTTTAAAATAGTGAAAATGTCAAGCCATAAATCTGCCCAATACAAAGACAAATAAGGAGAGGAATTCGTTATAAGTGGAGAATTTCTAAAAATTGTCAAAGCCTACCAAGATTTACGGCCGAGTGGAGTGGGCACGCTGAGATTTTTTATCAACTATCAAAACGGAAAATGCACAAGGCAAGTTAAAGGCAAAAATAAATTAAGTAACATGAAAAAAAGAAAAAAAAAAGAAAAGAGGTCACCACCTATCTAAAGCCTAATCCGGAACAATACACTGGCCACTGTTTCCGAAGAACATCCGCCACTCTCTTGGTGGATTCTAGTGCAAAATATAACAACGTTAAAACGCCACGGTGGATGGAGATCCGATCAAGTGACGGAAGGCTATGTCGAGAACTCAAGTAAAACAAATTTGATATCACCCAGCGTATCACAGAACGCATCAATATTCTCCCAACTAGCCCACGACTATCGACATCAAGAGATGAGTCAACTCAGTTGATTCTCTATCCAGAACATCCGAACGAGGGATCCTCAAACCTGGAACTACGTAGAGATACACGTATCTCCCACGTTTACCCCACAGACAACTCAACATTCATCTTCACAGAGGACTGAAATTAAATTACCGGGAAAAAACATCTCGTTAAATATCCAGAATTGTACAAATTGTACATTTAATTTTTAATAAAATAAAGTCTTTGATATTGTATTGGATTATTTTATTTTCTCGCAATCGTAGTGAAAAGTAAAGTGTAACACACTGCGCTAAAAACCCATTAAAACTCGGTTTCTATTTACTCCCTCGCTAAAGCTCGGGAGTAAAACTACCTCGTATATAGTGGGTAATTTTAGCTCCTTATATAACAATCTACTATTTCAGATGTAGTAGATAAAGATGTTACTTGGGAACCTCTTGAAGAAAAAGACGAAACTTTAGAAAACGCAGATGATGAAAACCATAATAACGAACTAAACGAAGATGGGGAAGATGACGAAGAAAACTCTGATACCGAGGAAGAAGAAACAGTTAAAACGGTAGCTATATAGAAGGTCTTTCTTGGCAAACTACGTATAAGTAATATTATTTTGGTATTGCCTCAATCTTTATCTTCCTTTCTTGGTTGGTTTCAAGTTACTTGGGGTCGGCACAAAATGTCCGTTTCTTCCGCTCCCCTCTATCAGTCGTCACCTGTACAGTCACTCCCTTTATATTCTTCAGGTCACACAATCAATCCATCTTTTTTGGTCTCCCTCACCCCCTCCATCCACCAACACTGATGGCGAATTGCCAATTATAGAGCTTATAAAAAAACATACCCAATCCCTATCATTGATGTTTTATGTGTTTAATTTCTCGACATCTTGAATATTCGACATAACTTTAATTTACTACATTTTTTTCTTTAGAGAGCTCGATTCAGAGTAAGTTATATTTGTGATTGTTTTCAGAATCCTCTTAGAAGTGTGAGAGAACCGAATAAAGGCCCGCCTACGCTTACGACGCTTACAACGCCTCTACCTTATAAGATAGACGAAGACGGGTCGAATGAATTGTTAACCTCAACTGCATAAAGTTTAAATAAAATATTTAAGACAGACATGACGCTTCACTTTCCCGCCAAGAAGTCCCGAGTTTTTATTAGCTAACCCCGGCCAATGTTTTTACTTTTTTTTTGTTTTTTTTATAGTCTATGTCACTCCCACAGTCAAAACAAATCTAACGACACCTCAGTTAAAATCCGACATGCCGTTTGAGCTGTAGGGCGTGCCAAAGAAATAGACATACATACATACCTAAATACATACATAGGTTATTACATAAAGACACAACACCATACATTGTATGTATTACATATTAAATAATAATGAACGTTTTTACAACACATAACTATAAACCTTAAAAAAAATATATAATTTATTAATTAAAATATATTATAAAAAGGAGTCCCTTTAGGCAAGGTTCCGAAAATACTGGCAGCGTTCCCCCTTTGAATAGCTAGACTAATTCTTTGTCCGAGGTAGCTGCCAGCTCTTCGGTCTCCTGTGATGTCGACTAACCTTTTTGCTATTTCCTTAAAAAGCCTTAAAGCGCTAGGACCCCACGGACCAAGGGTCTCGACACCGAATGGGACAAAATCATATTCGGAGCCTAGACCCCTGTATTTGCATGCTTTAGCTTTTTCAGCCGCATCACAAGCCGCACCAGCTCTGTTGTTGGTTCCATGTAGATGGGAAGGGGCCAGCGTGTCAGAACAGGTTGCATCCCATACCAGCACCCGGCCCATCTTCCATGGAATCAAACTCATACCGTCCGGTCTCTTGCCATCGTCTCTTGCAATACCAGTCGGCTCAAGTAGACTTGGCACGTTGACGGTGGCAAGGGACCGGCGTATGATATCGTTAAGTGCGGCATGTCTCGAGAAGCGGCCTGCACTTTTTTGGCATGACAGTCCGTGATGTTCTAGCTTGTCGACATCACTGCCACAGGGACATTTATGAGAAGCGCAGACCGGAACCCCAAGCCGTAAACAGGTTGCGATTCGGAGCGTGTCAGGCTCAAGAAATGTTCCTGTATTTGACGATGGGTACGCGTGAAGCCAGTAGCCGGCCTCATGCGTACCCAAAGCCAAAAGCCTAGCACGCGCCGAACCTGTACTACAGCTCAAAAGATTGTCATAAAACAATTTGCAGATTATATCGTCCCAGCTCCTCTGTGAATTTGGAGAATCTGAAAAATTTTGACCTGGGCATGCAATTAAGAAAGCATTTCTTGCTTCTTCCAAGCCAGCAATCTCAAAGTTTGAAGGGGATGCCCTTAAAATCTTACTTATGAGATTTGCTGAACTATGGACAGAAGATAGGAAGGCTGGTAAAGCGACACTGGAAATTTTGCGAATCCCTAAACCACCATAACGGATGGGTAGGGATGCTTGGGCCCAAGATTGCTCGTTCAGCTGCATATTAACCTTTAGTATGCCGGAACGTGGATCCACGTCCCAAACAATTGAAATTCTATTGTGTCTGGTATTCAGGCAGACCAGAGGTTAAGAATCGATTCTAAGCTAATTTTGATTAAGTCGTCTACTTGTGACAAAAGATCTGAGTGATTCCAAAAGGAGCAGCAACGGAGCACATACGTAAATTTTGAGACGAAAAGACAGAATTTTAAGATGCAAAGTGCATAATGTGGACTAATTTCAAGGAGACGTTCAGCAGAATTTTGAAATTTAGTAATTGAATTATTAATATATTCAGAAATAGATTCATCAAAAATTGGAGAACCTAAAAGGTAAAGGGAATTACTGTTAACTATTTTAATATTTGGAGCCAACATATTAAATTTTAGTTTTACGTCATTTAAATTTAAGTCGCAGTTATTTATAAAAAGTTCGCATTTGCTAAAATTAAGCTCCAAACCAATGGCTTCAAATTTATTTTTGATTAAAAAAAGGTCCGAAAGCACAGTATCCACATCACCTCCTAGGGTTCCGTCGTCCAAATACCAAACGTTGAATTTAGAATTTAAATTTTTGATTAACGGATTTATAGCCAAACTAAAAATTGCAGGCCCAAGGGGATCACCCTGTTGACAACCTACTTCCGAGGACAGTTCATTAGAACGATATAACAATTTCGTTGGGTCAGCGTAACTGAGAAGAAGATAATTGTATATTTCCGGTATATGTTGTTTTATTTCCGTCAGCAGGGTATCCCTATTTACCGAATTGAAAGCATTTTTGACATCAATTTTGAGCAACACGTCAGGCTGTCCGTAAGTTAGGAAAGAGCGTAGGGCATGGACGGCTGCCTCACACCCTCCTTTTGCACCGAAATTTAACTGTACGGGTTCGAATTCCGAATTTAATTTTGGTAAAATATGTCGAACAGCAATTTTGGAGGCCAGACGTCGTAGTGTTGATCCAACAGCAATTGGTCTCACCCCTCCGTCCTTTTTGGTGAGGGCAATGAGGTTCGCGCCAAAAAGAATGGGAACAATTTCTGGATTGACATTACCGGAATACATAAAGTTGATTAATTTAGTGATCGAATGTACAAGTTGCTCGCCTGCATCACCCACAGAATGCGATGTTAAGTCTTTCAAATGTTGGGGTGAGATTCCATCCAAACCTGCAGCCGAACCTGGTTTAAAAGATAAAATGGCATCCGTAACATCTTTGTTTTGAATTTGAAGGCAAACTTGCCCTGCTGTTGGTGGGTCGAGAAAAAATGGGTTTAAAGGAGCTGGAGGATGTTTTAACCGTAAGGCCTGAAGGGTGTCAGGGGTATCTGGTGATAGCACGTCGTTGGAGAACAAAAGGCGTGCGGCACCTTTGAGATCTCCGTCACAGATTTTGTTTTGGATGAGTTTGTTGCGATTACGAGGGGCATTATGTTTGATTAGAGGAGCGGGAGAAGGCGAGGAGCTTACAGCACAGTTATTTTTAATTTTTTGTGTCAGGGATAAATTTGGTTCATCAGTTTTTATTACATGTAGTGTGTTGTATGAAAATAAAAATAGGTTCTGCCAGTCTTGAGTACAATTGCTTGTGTAACATTTTTGGATTAATTTAGACAAATGTGTAGCAACGGTTATACGAGCTCCTCGAGGGACTCTTTTAACTGTGAGTATACTATTTTTTTACGGCTGCTTATTTTGGTAACAATACGCATGCGTCGTTACGTAGGTGCGTCACAGGATGGTCTTGCAATTGGACGCTGCACTGGAGATCTAGCGACGCATGTCGTTGCTAGGACAACCGATGGCGGCCTTAGCAACCGTGACTTGAAAATATCACACGCGGATAAGAAGATTATAAAGGCTGAACAGGCACTGTGGTAAGAACAACAATAAAAACCCCATGCGCACATATGAAAAATAACTTAATTTATAAGTTTAGGCTACATGTAGCTCTTCTTTAAAAAAAAAAAAATACATACATACATACATACATACATACATACACTCGAAAAACATAACCCTCCTTCTGACGCAGTCGGGTAACAAGAAAGTAAAGTCAGTTGTAAATAGAAATCAAAATTATTTATCGCCACCGCTAATGAATGTTTGTAATTCATTATTACATCATTATTTATTTTCTAAAATAAATTCTTTAATACTGAAAATTGTTTTCTAAAGTTAAATTCACTAATTCTGGAACGCCGCTTAAATTATTTCTTGATGCAACACTGGATTGATCTTGTCATTTCATTTGATAACATTTTTGTCTATGATCAGTCATTTTTGATTTCAGAAGGTCGTGAAATTGTCAGAATATGGACGAAATTGAAAAAGAGAAAATAGCGGCACTTCCATCACAGTTGCTCGTTACAACAATATGTCATCCTATGGAATATGCAAAAATACTTATACAACTCGGTTTCGAGCCCCTGCCGCCGCGCCGGACGACAACACTGTTCGGACGCCCTGCCTTGATATTACCTAACGTTTTTCAGTACATCAAGTATATCAAGACCCAAGACGGATTCCTAGGCTGCTACAGAGGGCTATCTGCTCGAGTACTTGGTCTGATTGCATCCAGCCAACTTACTTCAAAAGTAATCCATGCGTGTGGCATCGACCTGCCTGAAATCAATGACCCACCCAATATTGTGACAGAGGAAGAACCTAAGGCTGAAGATTATATCAAGCACGGACGCCGAGACATGATCATGCACACAGCTTCTGTTATCGTATCTTATCCATTCCATGTTGTGTCAGTGAGAATGATGGCGTCATTTATTGGTAAAGAAGAAGGTTACTCTTCGCTTATCGGTGCCATCGTTACCATTTATAGAGACGACGGAATAAGCGGATTCTTCCATGGAATCATACCCAAATTGCTTGGGGATTTAACTTGTGTAGCAGTGACAGGAGTGCTAGCGTACTACGTAAACAAATACCTAGTCAAGACCAAAGACCTACGATACTACACTGTCCCCTTGCTTACGTTTGTGACAAGTACAATCACTTATCCTCTAGTAGTGGTTTCAACCTGCATGGCTGTGGCTGGCTGCAGTCTGAAGGCTGGCAACCCACCACTGATGCCAGAATATCCATCATGGCAGACTTGCTGGAGAGAATTGCTCAGAAACAAACAACACAAGCGAGGCTCCTCCCTTATCTTTAGGTACTACATTGCTCCTATTGCAGCCCTGCAGTAATCACATCTACAGAATATGAATTGCATTTATCTATTTGTGTTATTTTGCTAAGTGTTATTCCACTACCACAGAAGTAGATTCATTCAACCTCTTGTAGAGATTATAAAGTATAAAATAAAAGTGTAAATAATTTTAGTATAAATGGTGTACCATGTGGATATTCCTTTTGCTAGATTGTTGAGCCGTGGTGTGGTTATATTTAAATAAATATATTTTATTTGTCAATGGTATTATCATTAACTAAAAATTAAGAAATACCTTCAGATTTTAATAAATTTATTTTAATTTTGCTAAAATTTGAGCTTTTATAAATTCATCAACACATTCCTTATTCAAAGCACCGATGGCTCGTCTATAGATATTTGGGGCTGATTGAGGATTTCCTAATTCAGATTCAAACTTCATGTAATCCATCCATACTTCAATGCTATCTTTACCATGATGTTGTACTAAACACTCATAGTATTTCCTGATGCTTTTAATATTTGGCTTTTGTTGTGATTTTTCCAAGTCTATCATCACTGTGTGAACTTCAGCTTGAGTAGGAGGTGCCTTTATAAGTTCTTCATACATGGCTCTGGCTGCTGTTAGGCCATTATACTCATACATTTTTCTTAATAACTTAGGCTTTATAGCCATAAGTACAGCACTTTCACAGTTTTGAAATCTTTTGTACAAGTTCTTTAGCTGAAATAAAAAAAATATTAATACATAGAAATTATTTAAAACATAACAAAATAATTGTAATAGAACATAAAAAAATAATTACAGCATCTTTAGATTCAATATTGTCTAACATTGAATTCCAGAGGGAAATAGCTGAAATAGGTTTTAGTAATTTGGTAGCTTCCTCTAAAACAGCTAACATTTTCTTTTCATCTGCTTGACACAACAAAAGCTTTTCCTCCCAAACAAATGTATCTTGTTTTACACTTATAGATGCTGTATCTAAAAGCTGAAAGACAAAATTAATACCATAAGTTTAAGTTATATTTAATAAGTACACATAAATCATACAGACTATTTCAGTAAAATACCTCCATTAGCTTGTCATTTGATATTTCATTTTCAATCTTTAGGAACTCAATTCCAAATGTAAACATCTCATTACTTAATAAAGCATTTTCATGTCCATAATACCAGGCCTTTTTAACAGCTGATATCTTTTGTGAGTCTGTGCACACTGTCTCATTTGCACCTAACAAATAATGTATGTATTTAGTACATAGCTTTACATCTGGAAACTAAAAGACACACATAATCAATAAATATTTTTGTAAGTAGGTAAGTAAAACTGTTAGCTTT